>LR989977.1:5526139-6905174 GCA_905147015.1 Laspeyria flexula
ATATTATTATTATTATTATATCTTCCCACTGCTGGGAACGGATCTCCTCCAAAGAATGGGGAGGGAATTTAGCCTACTATACCACGCTGGCCAGATGGTTTAGTATAGGGTTTGTTTTGAATTTTCCATTGCTTACTATTAATTAAAATCGACTAATTCGAATGCCGAGATTCTCAGCGCGCCCTGTATCTCTTCTAGTCTGACCATAACAATTACAGTCAATTGTCAAAAACGCATAACAAGTTAATTCACGAACTACACAGTGAACCAAGAAGGAGGAAGAGAAAATGTCACAACTGTATGCTAATGTGTTCGCTAACATTAACATGCGCACGTCTACGTTTGTTATACTTTCTAACTTTTTACAGTGGGTAGGCAGAGGTGTAACTGCGGCAAGGAAGAAGAAACTTACCTACTCGGAATTTGAGTTCTCTATATTCGACTTAGTCGATTTTGACAGCGCGCGAATTCTATACTCATGCCGAATGGGATGTGTTTGTAAATAAAGCACTGTCAAAATGCTGTCAAATTCTATTTTAAAAATTATTTTTTAAATCTGTTCCCTTATCCATTAGTGACATCTTAAAATGTTTTAAAATAGTCCAAAAGTTAATTTTAGTTGATTTAGCTACATAATAATTATGTAATTTCGGATCTTATACGGATACTTATTAGTATGAAAAATAATATAGGTACCTGTTACGAATATGAAATTATTTTAAATACTATCCAATAATAATTTCAGTTACAGATAAAATAGATTTTTTAAGATGAAAATGAATTTCATGTAGGTACAACGTTTCTACTTGTATCGATACGTTTTGGATATATTGTTAATCAGGATATCCGATAACTTCGCCATTTCCACTAAAAAGTTCTTACATATACCTACTTACATACATATAGATCACGCCTCTTTCCTAACAGAGGGGTAGGCAGCAACTATTTCCTTCCACTTGCTACGATTCTGACATACATCTTTGGCAACAACATTCATCAGTCTTTTCATGCATTCATGGTTGAGGGTACTCCTGATCTGTCCCTTCTTTAGAACATCACCTATTTGGTCATGGAACGTTCTTCTAGGTCTTCCCCTTCCAACGTTTCCTTTCACATTCGCCGCATATATTTGTTTTGTCACTCTTCCTTCACTCATACTCTCGACATGTCCAAATGTCAAGTTCTTACAAAAATAATAATATCAAGTTCACGAATAATGCAAATCCGTCCAGTCCCAACGAATGTGCCGATCACTTCTTGTCACAATCCCATCTTCCATCTCTTTCTAATATCCTTGCGCGAATGAGACGCCAATATGCAACTAAGGACATTGACTGATGCATTTTTCATACATCACGCACCCTATTGTGAATGTATTAAGGTTTATTTTTGTTAAGTAAATGTAATGATGTTGCAATTTAGGAATTATTATGCACTGTATCGTGAATGTAATAAGGTTTATTTTTGAATAGAAATTGGAGATGTTTTTTTTTGGGAGTTAAATTTCTTCCACCTGGCCCTTGCGGGTGTGCTATTGTTATTCTGGGGACATTCTGAACAATAAACAGATTAATTTTGAAGGTTCGAATCGCGGATGTGTAATGGATTTGCATAATACTGTACACAGAATTACTGTTGTATCTTTGATTCTGGGAATGAGATTATTTGTTATTAAGTTCTCGTATTTGTTACGAGCTGGCATCGTTGCATTTCGGGATGGCAACCTGGCGTTTTGACTAGGGTTGCCAACATTTCTTCGGCGAAAGTATTTTTTAAATTAAGCTATAAAAAATATAGTACACTTTTACAAAATAGAGCATTTTATGGAAAAATTTTAAAATAGACAATGACATATTTTTTGCACTTCTTGCATTTTTTTTTAACAATGTTTGAAACACGCACGCCTCTCTCAAAAGTGATTGTAAAAGTGTAAATAAATTTAAAAAATAAGGATTTTTTTGTTAGATTTCCATTTTGAAAATATAGTATTTTACGTACTATATATTTCTTCAATAGTATTAATACTCGTAGTACGCAGACCCGACATATAGTTCAATACTATACATATTATTATATTACAGTACGGTTGGCAACCCTAGTTTTGACTGAAAAATGATAGACTTGTAGTGAACACAGTTAGTTCAAGTCGTTGCTATTGTCTTGCCTACAGTAATGTGATCTAATCGGTGCGGTAATTTGTTACTTCCTACTAGTAATCACGTAATACGTGCTAAATGGAACTAAATAACTGGTAAATATGAATACGCACTAATAAATGTATTTAAAAAAAAATATATAGCGGCGTTTTCTCCGAAGGGGTAGGCAGAGGTGCATCACACTTGCGTTTCCCCAGCTATGTTTGGTCCCATGTAATAGGGGACGAGTCTATTGCGATCAATCTAAATTTCATCATAGAAAAATTCAATAGATACCATTTTTTGCCCGACCCGGGAATCGAACCCGGAACCTCTTGCGCAGCAGTCGTATGGACTTTCCACTGTTTCACCGAGGCAGTTCTAGTTACCGGTATTGGGTTCTTGGTAATTAGCTATATATACTCGTATACTGACAAAATAATTTCAGATAATTTTAAGAAGTTTTTTGTTTAATCGCGTTAATCTCAAGAACTGCTGGTTCGAATTTAAAAAATCTTTTAGTGTTCGATAGCCAATTAATTGAGGCAGACTATAGGCTATATAACATCACGCTATGTCCAATAGGAGCTGAATAGTAGTCAATTATATTGACTGACCTGTTGGTCTAGTGGTTAGTGACCCTGACTGCTAAACCGGAGGTCGTGGGTTCGATCCCCACTCAGGACAAATCTTTGTGTGATGAGCATTAAGGTTTGTTCTGTGTACGGGAACTAAGTTGAACAGTTAGTTGGTATATTAAAAAAAAGGTGTTGAATTAATAAGGTAAGTTAACTGTATGTCAACATAGTAAAGATAATAATTAATTATTGTATCTGTGGGAAAGATTCTATTGACGCGTTGTGTCTTCACTTCTGAAGAAGAGATCTTATTTCTTATTAACTTTGTGTATGGACGTAACTGTGTGTTAAGTTCAAGGGAAATTGTGTTTTAAGTTGTGCGGTCTATGGCTGATTGTTCTGTGACTTGTGTAATGTATGTTGTTGTCTTTGCATAGTTATTGTCTTGAAGTTATGGAACAGATATTTAAAAAAAAGCCGGTTAAGTATGTCGGACAATGCTCAATGTAGGGTTCCGCAGCAAAATAGCGTATCTTCAATAACTTTTTTATTTTTTTAGATTTTACTGTTTTTATGATAGAGTGTAATTGAACAGTCACATTGTCCTACAAATTGCGTGGTACGTTATCCCGGTATTTCCTTCCAGGTCCGGTAAACCCTTGCTACGTCTGTTAGCTACCACAATGAAACTTTTAGTATAAACAAATGTATAATAATAGTTAATTTAGTATCCCGATCCCTCAGACAAACTGCCTGTGTAGTTTTGTGGGACATTGTCCTTATTTTTTAAGCATTTACATATATATATAATAAATAATAATAAACTTTTGGAATACGAAATTGTTGGGCGTCTCATCCAAATGAAGCTACTCACGAAAAATTACTAAAATTAGCTTGATAGTAATCAAAAAAATTTGGACTAGGGATACTGTAAAATAAACATTGTTTCAAAAAACATATTTCACGGTATACCCACAGTCCAACACCCAAATCAATAGTCTCACTCGCTACTCGCTAGCCGAAGCGGCCAGTTGCATCTGTTATTTAACGGTACCCACACAAACGCTGATTGATTGACATACACACAATTGTATGTATATATTCATCCTTATTCCCTATAGGGTGGCGGTAGAACCGGTTTTGACTGCATCAGCGTTATATTGCGGTGTTGTAGTTGTTTGTAATTTTGTAAAAAATACCTTCATTAATGTATGTATCGACAATCCTATTTGTCTTGATGGACGTGACACGTACTATGCACTAAAATGCAAATTCTTCTTGTTTTTTTTTTTATTCTGTCCGCCATATTGCGAACACAACATAATTTATTGTTATTGCATCATAAAAATTACATAACAACATGGATGTACATAACAAAGATTATGCAGCCATAGACCACAGATTACATATATTAACCATTACGTTTCACATAGTCCACAGACTAGCATTGGTCAATTTCTGTTTTGTTTGTTCTCTCTGTCCACTAGTGTCTACTACTTTTAATCCCTTTTGTTCTCTCTTCTTCTTGTATTCTTTAGTCTGTTTGGCTTTTATTTTTAGGTTATTAGTTTAATTACGTGTTATGTGTGTTATTAGTTTAGTTTACTGGTGGCGGGAATTTTAATTTTAATTTTAATTTTTACTTTAAACAGTTCATGTCTATTTCAAGACAAATAAAATGTTTTTCTTTCTTTTCTTTCTTTCTTTCTATGCTAATATTATAAAGCTATAGTTTGTTTGTTTATTTTGAACGCTAAGATCTCGGGAACTACTGATCCGATTTGAAAAATTGTTTTAGTGTTAGCCCATTTATCGAGGAAGGAGGAATTCGCCGTAGCGTGATGTTATTTAGCCTAAAACATTCCCCGATAAATGTGCTATCCAACAGTAAAATAATTTTCAATTCGGTTCAGTAGTTCCTGATAATAACGCGAGCAACTAAACAAAAAATATACTCTTCAGCTTTATAATATTAATGTACATTGGTTGTATGTTTGATACTCAATCACGCCAGAACGGCTGAAAGGTTTTGTATGAACTTTGGTACACGGATAGATTATAGTCTGAAATAGCAAATGTGCTACTTTTTACCCGAGTGCCAAAAAGGAGGGTAATGTTTTTCGCGCGTATGTATGTATGTGGGCATGTCTGTTATATTGTGACCTTCTGTAGTCTAAACGGCTTGGCTGATTTTAAAGTGTTAGGTGTCATTAGATTTGTATTTTTCCCCCGAGTGTCATAGGCTATGTGACGTCAACAAAAAACCAATATGGCGGACTTAAACTGTCAAAACAGTGTTTTTTAGTGCTATCGCAATATGGGTATCATATAAAAGCTAATTATAGTATAGTTAAAATCTCGCTGCAGACTCGGTCATAAATCATTCGAGTGTTTCGCTCTCTTTCCCACTCACGGGCCTTATGGGCTGGCCACGCCCACACGTAGTCCTGTGCATTACTGCAGTCGATGAGTGATATCGATAGTTTTATATATTTATAAATGGGTGATAGAAATAAATACACATGTTTTTTTTATTTTATTACCAAATTTACTACAAAGCATTTTAAATATATAAACAAAAGAACGTATATATAAAACTAAAAATAAAAAATTAAAATTCTTCGTCTGAGTCATCGTCATCATCATCCACATGAATGATGAACTCTTCGCATAAATAAATGTGCTTTTCTTAAATCTTCATCTTGCAGCAAATCTGCATGTTCCAAACATTTTTGCAAATTTTCAATGGAGACATTGGAAACTTATCGATAATGGCCTTCCGCGCGCGCAACTAGCGCACATCCCTACTCCGATTATGATTTATGACCAAGTCTGCAGCGAGATTTTAACTATACTATAGTAGCCTAATTCAATTATATATGCACTAACTAATGCCCGCGGTTCCACTTGTCTCTTGTAATCTAAATAGCTTAATCGATTTTGAAGTGCAAGGTGTTGTTATATTCTTAATCATCCCCGAATATAATAATAAATAATAATTGACTGTCGAAGGCTAGGTACTTTTAGGCACTCGCGTTTTTTTTTTTAATAAATTATAGCACGCGGACAGAACCACGGGTAGCTAATATCAAATATTTTAAACCATTTCTCGTAACTGTATCTATGTTGTCGATTCAGCATTCACCCTAAAACACAAGTAGGATTAATTCTACCCTTTATTGTACATTGTCCCCTCTATATACTTAAATTAGGGGCGAAATATCTCGCCCCTAATGCTTCATCCATCATATTAATATATTCAACTAGGAAACCGCCCCGGATTTGCACGGGTGTTAATATTATTTTACAATTTTATTACGAAACAATTCTCTACAAAATCTAGATATAATATTATAACAGGCGCTCATAGACACACTTACATTTTAATACTGATATGTTTTATAGGATCTTCGAGGTTAAGTAACTTTCGGAAAGGTCAGTTCATAGATGGGTGACCGCTTTATTTTTTTTTAAATTATGAATTTATTCATAAAATTGCTCCGTGTGGTGACGGAGATAAAGAATAGATGACTCTCTCTGAGCCCCTCTCATTCTCGGGATGTCCTATTACCTGCGCTAGAGAAGGAAAACTGTGTTATACTATATATTAGAAGATGTAAGCTGACAGACAGACGCAACTTACCTTTCAAGTTACGGACATATGAAAGATCAACATATACTGGTTTGCAACACTTCTGAGTTGAAACCAATTTATCTTGAACCAGATGCATCGAGCTATAAAATGTATGGTCTAGTCAAAAGGTGATCGCCGTATTGGATTGTGAGTTACAATGTAAAATGTGTCTTGTTATATTGAAAATAAAGTTGAAATTTAAGTTTAAAAATTTATAGTTTAAATTTGTATGTATATGTTATTGGAAACTGTTAGGTTATAGGTTCATTATAAGGTACTTAGTATTTCAATAGTATGTCGTTAAAGTGGAAGGGAGCGCTCTCGGTAATGAAAACTGGAGGTCCTGACTCGGGTCATTGACCCCGGTCGTGCGTAGGCTTTTTATCCTTACGTGTTTTAAATATTTATTAAATAATCTTTGTATGTCTTTTTATTTAAACAGGTAAATACTTACCTATTTTAGTACCACAAATAGAAATAACTAATGGTTACAAAACTAACCATAAGTTACTTAGTTTAGTTAGTAACTATTATTAAATCTGTGGTTTAGGAAAAAAAACATTGATATACATTGATATAAAAATTCGTCCGCGATGAACTTGCGAATCAGCTGATTTCATTTGAATGCTATGATAAAGCATACCTTGACCAGGTCATCTGTCCATCTGTTAGGGGGCCGTCCTACGCTGCGCATTCTAATACGTGTAGGGTTACCGTATCTCAGGATTTGTCCTGAGATTTCAGGAATTTTCGACTTTTCTCAGGATTGCGACCGGATTTTGCAAATCTCGTGATATCTCAGGATTTTCAATAAAGCACAGGTTACATTTTAAAGACCTCTTTAATTGAGAGAAGAGAGAAAATTCTAAAACTGTATAAAACCTCAGGACTTTTTCATTGAAATCAGGCCTTTTCTCCGGTCTTTTGATTTTTACACCTGGTAACCCTAAATACGTGGCCGCCTCTCGAGAACCTTTTTCCCCCATGTCCCCTGCCACTAAAGCGATGCAATTCGGTGAGCTATGTCGACAACTTTAGTTCCCCTGCGGATCTATTAATTTCTGATTCGATCTCAGATCTCTTCATTGTAAATACATCATCATTTCAACCCATAAACATCCCACTGTTGCGCATGGGTCTCCTCCAAAGAATATGAAGGGAATTTAGCCTACTATACCACGGTGGCCAGACGGGTTGGTATAGGGTTTGTTTCGAATTTTCCTTTTCTCGCAGTGCTTTTATCGTCATGGTTACTCCCTTAGTCGCCTTTTACGACACCCACGGGTTGAGATGGGGTAGTGATATTAAAATGTATTCTTAATCCGTCACTACACGGATGTACATTGTAAATACATACATTTTCTTATTTTCTTGTACGTTATAGTTAATAATATTATATACCTAACTAAACTTAGCTTGCCATTGAAATATATCTCAATAGAGTCTTTGTCTATTTTTCTATTGTTATTGTATTTAAATTATAGCTATTAATAAATAAGGCTATTCAAAATGCATGTGTTTTTAGAACAATTATGCAATTTTAAACAAAGACTTCGGTCATTTTTCAGTAATAAAACAATTGTTGGCGTACTTAAGGCCCGGTTATAGTAATAGGTGTTCTACACGGTTGTAAACTTGCGTTCCAATTCCAACAGAGTGACCTTAGTGGGAGTTTGGTTGCCATCCGTGTAGTTTGTATGAAATTTGGTTTACAACAGCCGGCTACACGGTTGGAATCCACCAAGGGCACCTCTGTGGAAGGCAAGTTTATAACCTTGTGCAGAGGGCTTACTCTGAATTTCGACATTCGATTAGTCAGTTTTGATCGCTGTCACTTTCAAACATTTAAAAGCGTCATCAAAACCGACTAATCGTATGTCGAAATTCAGAGTAAGCCACCAGGGCTCGTTTTTGTCTATTTTCTTCCTAGAAAAGCTTATACACAATCAAGTAAAAAAGCAACTTAAGTCGGTGCAAGATATTTTAAAAACTTATCTTCTGGTATATCTTGTATGCTTCTTACCATAGAAACTTTAAGAAATAAATAGCTATGAAATAACAATTAGTGCTAAGTTAACAGTTTTTTGATCGAGCAAATATCTAGGAATTACGTTTCTGCTTTAGTCAGCTCTAGAGCAAGTGTTCATCAACTATTTTTTTTTTTGTGTTATTTCTACATAATATCGAGGAGAAAAATAGCTTTAAAAACCTTTAAATTACTATAAACGAGCCTTAAAACTTTCTACTTTTCCTTTTCTCCGAGTGAATTATATTTTTTTTAATTCATTTTTAGAAAAATGGCACTCTTTGTTGTCAGTGATATTGAAATCGACCAAAAATGTATAAAATTCCGCATAGGCTCTTATTCGATTGACTAATTGCACAAATAGTAAGCTTTGCTATTCAACTTGGCAAAGTTGCCAGCCCAAGGACATTTTTTGAATTTTTTTTTTGTTTGGGACCAACATTACCGGTAGACAGCGGCAATTATATGAAAGAATTCGATGACGCATCATTTAATTTATTTGTATTTCATTTCTTTGCATCCGTTTGCTTTATTACTGTTTGTTTCTTGCACTTTCTAGCTGCAAAACACTTACACGGCCTGTAAAACACATATAAAACATGAATATGAGTACAAAGCGTCAGTTATTCGCCATAGCTTCATAGAAGCGATCCAAACGGGGACAGTAAAGCTAACCATGATCCCCGGGCAGGGCGTTACCCGGCATTAATCTGCACACAAGTAAACATTCACCGGCATCTCAACGGCGACTCACCAAGAAGAAAGTATGTACACCTGTCCTCTTCCCACCATCTAAACTGACCGCCGTGCGAGTGAGACGGCAATCGAAAGGTCGGAATCAATATCACATGACAGTCGTGTTTTATTTTGTGGGGACATCTTTGCTTATACATGTGTGCGTGGAATCATATAGTGTATAGATTTTAGTATTTTACCTAATGTTGCTCTTTCACATGTTAATTTTATAGGTTTTGGATGGTCTCGCAAGTAGTGGAGGGTTTAACGAGCTGGTTTTAAGTGTAATAGTATAGGTTGTTCAATAAATAGGTAGGCTATTGTTAAATATATGTTTTATTATATTGATGTACTTAATGTATTTGTTTCTGATTGCTTGCCCATTCTTCTATGACCGATATATTATTATATTGGTGAACAATAGCAAAATTTATTAGAATAAAAGATTGAGTTAATTTTAAGTTTTAAATTAGTGTTCTTGTAATTCCTACATAAATAGACTCATTTAATATGAATCTTTGTTTGAGAAAAGGATCATTGTGGTTATCCCCAAGGGACTACAGACCAGACTACAGTATGGGGTTTTAAAAAAAAAGTAAATAGATTTCTTAAGGGTCCGTAACACGCTGGTGAAGTCCCTGGTGTTGCAGGCGCCATAGGCTACGGTAACCGGTTACCGCGAAAAACAGAACAATTCCTTTTTTTTTTTAAATCCTCTTGGTAAATTAATTTTCTATTACTATAAGACTTCCACAAAGGAGACGCGTTGACTTGAAGACCTCCTTTCGATGGTTAATGGTAAAGAAGTAATAATCAACTATAGGCTGAATAATTAAATAGGTACCGCAGCATATTATAATACACGAAGTCGCGTGGGGCTTCGCTCCCGTCGTTCTTTATTTGGTCACTGCTCAGCTCCTAGTGGCCGTAGCGTGATGTTATATAGCCTATGTTCACCGGAGATAGTGTAGCTTCCTAACAGTGAAAGAATTTTTCAAATCGGTCAAGTAGTTTCGGAGCCTATTCAATGCAAACAAACAAACAAAAAACAATCAAATCTTTCCTCTTTATAATATTAGTGTGGATAACAACAATAAAACATCGAAATCTCATAATCGGGTAAAATTAATCGATACCCCTGCAACATTTATAAACAAAATACCCCACTATGACATATTGCATTGAGTTTATCACACAAACGGACACATTTGGCATCATTTGGCACAAGTATGGCAACACTGGGGGAGCTCACCCCTCGGAGAAGTGATTTTATGGTGGAAATTATCAAGTGGGCTGTTACTGTTGCCGTAATTGTGGGAGTTTTGTGTAACTGGTATACTTTATGAGAGAAGAATTTTTGAAAGGTTTTTTTAAGTTTTTTTTACTGAAACATGTTTTCTTTGTTCTCTCTCTTTCTCTAAGAGCTGTGCTCTTCTCGATGTAGTGCCAATCTCTCTTGCCTGTCAATTCTTTCAGCTTCTGATGCGACACCAGACGTACCTTCTCCTTGATCTGTTCAATCAATTGTTTTCTAAAAGTTTTCTATTATGAAATATGCTTACCATAGTAGTATAATATTATAAATACAAAACAGCTAAACTACTTGACTGATCTTAGTAAAATTTGGCATAGATATAGTCTAGGAGCTGGAGATATACATAGGCTACTTTTTTTTTTTGACTGGCCTGTTGCCCTAGTTGTTAGTGACCCTGACTGCTAAGCTGGAGGTTGTGGGTTCGATCCTGGGGACAAATCTTTGTGTGATGAGCATACAGGTTTGTTCTGTATGTGGGTGTAATTTATCTATAATATGTATGTATTTACAAAAAAACAAGGATTTAAGTAGTATGTCAGTTGTTTAGTACCCATAACACAAGCAAATATAATTGCTTACTTTGGGACTAGATGGCGCTGTGTGAATGTGGTAGAATATTATATTATTGACATAATATCACGTAGGTGAAGCCGCGGGCTCAAACCAGTATTCAGTAAATACCTAATTAAATTTACTGTTTAAAAAAATAGTTTTGTTCAAGATTTATTTGTTAAAACGTTGGACGAACGTCCGAATGTGTCAATACTTGTCTCGAAATCATGAACTAAAAATACGTAAACATCAAGCTTTGATCTCTGCTTACCCCTTCAAGTAAAAATACGAATCATTCGCAAATCGCAACATTATAAACAAAACTAACCATTTAAACTACATCAAAAGCTCTAACCATACTTAAATCTCACTTCGTAACAGAGACGGCAATAGAAGCAATATTTAAGAGTGAGCGAGACAGCACTACTAGGGAGGAAAACTCCAATAGGGGTCGGTATTGTGGACAAATGCTGAATAGGTGAAGTAATACTATTGGGGTGTTTCATTTGTTGATTATAATGTAAATGTCGTGTTGGAAACATTGTTTTAATATTTTGTATTATTAATTTCGTGTTTGTGAATGTTTTCTATGGTTGGCAGACTAGCCAATAGAATAGAGAATAGAATAGAAACTAAATAATAAGCGAATCCTTGTACAGTCGAGTTCATTAATATATTGGCAGTAATTGGCACCATCATTAGATATTTTTGTTGAAAAGGGTGACTACAACTTATTGCATAATGTACAGCCAATGATATTGTTTGTGTACAGCCTATTTTATTGAACCATTCACATGAAGACATATATTTATAATAATAATATTCTACCACATTCACACAGCGCCATCTAGTCCCAAAGTAAGCAATTATATTTGCTTGTGTTATGGGTACTAAACAACTGATATACTACTTAAATACATTTTTTTTTTCTAAATACATACATATTATAGATAAATTACACCCAGACACAGAACAAACCTTTATGCTCATCACACAAAGATTTGTCCTGGATGGGAATCGAACCCACGACCTCCAGCTTAGCAGTCAGGGTCACTAACCACTAGACCAACGGGCCAGTCAAATTTTGATTTTGATTTAATCCATAGGTAGTATTTATTGAGCTTTTCAACGTTCACAATATTTTGAATCCTTAATGGTGCCAATATATTAATGAACTCGACTGTACATTCTGCCTGTAAGGCATGCAAAAATTAAAAATACTTATAAAATAACTACATTAAAATTATAATGACTCCTCTGTTAAGAAGTCAGCTACAGAGTAATAACATTTAAATATAAGATAATCTGAGTTGCTTTTAAAAAATTCTTAGTGGTCAAAGTCAAATCTTTTTATTTCATTTGCACCACATACATGATACTTATGAACGTCATACAAAGCCAGAAAAAGTGTCAGTAAATTTGCCTACGGCCAGTTCACTGACAAGGTTGAGCTCTGCGAAGAACTTGGCAAGAAACTCAGGCCACTCTTTTCAATCGCCATAGTTGTTACAATTTTAATTGGTTACAGTTTGAAATATCACAGAAAGTACAGAACCAAAACACCATACTAAATCAAATTCAATAAAATTTGGATATGAGAAAATAATAATAGTAATAATGAGCAATCAAACTTTAATTTGTTTTCGTCAAGAAGTATGGTATGTGGGATCATCACTTGGTACCAACTATGTATTAGAAAACGGTAAAAACATTTTGTGAACACATTGTTTAGCAATACTATTGGTTGTTCTTTAATATAATTTTCTATTTGATTATATACAATAGGCGCCATGCACATTACGCTTTTTTTTGTAAATGCTGTATTATATGAACCAGTACAAAGTAGTGTTTGTTATTGTGATCTTAAGCTAGTAGTTCTTTGTCTGGTATCATTCAAGGAAGGAAATAAGTTTTTATTAAATATACAGGCATGGAAAAGTTAATAGCACAGCTAATAGAATCTATCATTTCAACCCATAAACGTCCCACTGCTGGGCACGGGTCTCCTCCAAAGAATGTGAAGAGAATTTAGCCTACTATACCACGATGGCTAGACTGTTGGTAGATATAAAGGGTTTGTTTGGAATTTTCGTTTTCTTGCAGTGCTCTTGTTTGCATAAGGTTGCTCCCTTAGTTGCCTTTTACGACACCCACGGGTTGAGATGGGGTAGTGACATTATGTATTCTTAATCCGTCACTACACGGATATCTATATTAAAGCTAAAGAGTTTTTTTTTTGGATTTAATGCACTAATGGGTGGCTGGCAAACGCTGGATGAGAGTAGCTGCAAATCGTACTCAGTGGCGTGTAATTGGAGAGGCCTATGTCCAGCAGTGGACTAGTACAAGCTGATGATGATGATGAATTCACTAATCTCAGGAACTACTGATTCGAATAGTTTTTTTTTGTTTTGAACATATCATTTTTGTTGGATAGTCCACTTATAAGGGAAGGCTATCTTAGGCATCACGGTACCACTAGTCTGTATGTGGTCGTTGTGTCTGTATTTGGCATCGTAGCTCTTAAACAAATCGGCAGATTTTGATGCTGTTTTTTAAATTTAAATACTGACATAATCTTGATGGTTCTAATACATCTCATCTCATATAAATAAAAATGGATCGCCGAAAAGTATGTGACGGATTCACGTCAGCACGGCTCGACCGATTTGGCTAATTATTTTTTGTTGTATTTGCTATTGCCTAGGTAAGGCATGTATGTAATGGCAAAAAAATTAGTGTAAAATTTAAAATTTAGCGTTTTAAAATCTCCACATAAACATTTGAAAATGGAACATTATCATGAATAATAAAATATGGCGGTACGAAGTTCGCCGGGTCAGCTAGTGTTTTAATAAGATTGGTTCAGCCGTTTCAAGGTTTTTTTAGTTACATATTATTATTTTCTTGTAAAATAATTAAGACTTTTACATTGTTTCAGATCTTCCTTGGATGTTGGAGAATGTGTTAAGTGACAGTTATATTATAACAGTGCTGTGAGGTGTTATATGAGAGTGTGTGTGTTATGTGATGGATTGACAATGTTCGCAGCGCGCCGGACGCTGAACTATACCCGGCTCTGAATGAAAGCTACCGCTGAGGGTAAGTCGGTTTTTAACTTTTGAGTAATAACTGAAGGTTCTAGGTTCGAGTCCCACGTAGCCCAATTTATTGGAATTTTCCATAGTGAATTACTTGGTATTAGGTCAATATCTTTTTAATTTAATCACCACACTTTTGATGAAAGTTGGTATGACAGTATGGATTAATGTAGTAGTCGTAAAGTCAAGATCGAAGTCTTGTTGGCGACTTGATAAATTCCAACAGCTTGAGGTCTTGAGGCAGACCTAGGACCTGATACTAGATAACAAGTAGATGTAAAAGGCCTGATGTTGATGATGATGACCTTTGAATGATGACCCTTCAAAGTTTCGTGTATTTTTTTTATTTGTCTGTCATTTTCACATGTCAAAGTAATTGATACGTCATCTGCAAATAAGATTCATTTATGGTGAGTGATGTCCAATAAATCATTAATATAAATGAAGAAGTATAGAGGTCCTAATACACTCCCTTGTGGGACTCCATGACTGTTGACTAAGTATTTGAATTGTACATAATATTTTTCACACATTCACACAGTGCCTCTAGTCCAAAATTAAGCAATTATATTTGCTTGTGTTATGGGTACTATACAACTGATTTCATCATCATCATATCAGCCCAATGACGTCCACTGTTGAACATAGGCCTCACCTAATTTCCGCCACAACGAGCGATTTTGTGCCGCCCGCATCCAACGGCCACCCGCAACCTTTACTAGGTCGTCGGTCCATCTGGCGGGGGGCCGTCCCACGCTGCGCTTTCCAATACGTGGCCGCCACTCGAGAACTTTTTTGCCCCATCGGCCATCAGTTCTGTGAGCTATGTGACCTGCCCACTGCCACTTCAGCGATGCGATTCGGTGACTTATGTCGGCAACTTTAGTTCTCCTGCGGATCTCCTCATTTCTGATTCGATCACGCAGGGAGACTCCGAGCATAGCTCTTTCCATGGCTCGCTGAGCGACAGTGAGCTTTCTAATGAGCCCCAATACAACTGATTTACAACATAAATATTTTTTTTTACATACATGTATATTATAGATAAATTAAACCCAGACACAGGCCAGTCAAAACTAATTTACACAATATGTAAACAAAGTCAGCTTGTAAATTATAACAAAGAAGATTTTAAAACGTGTGCTAGATGGTTGTAATCTTAAGACGTAGTCATGAGATTTCATCCATGTAGCCGTAGCCGCCTGATATTATTCAAATTTCATATAAAATATGTGGGATGGGAACCAATCTCCCACCAATGTCACCTCTATTGGATCGCAAGATTACATCCGTGTGGCATTCACTTACTTCTAACTAAAGCAGAAGAGATATTTGTTTGTTTGGTTGATCGCGCTAAGCTCAGGAACGACTGGAGCGATTTGAAAAAATATTTTACTGTTAGATAGCCCATTTATAGAAAGAAAGAAAGAAAAAATATTTATTTTTGTTCACAGAATACCAAAAATAAGATAAAAATATAATCTTAACAAATTAATTATTAAAACTACTACCAGCTACGGATATAATAAATACAATTGAAAATGTGTGTGAGACAAAAAATGGTCTTAGCTCAGCATTATTAGCTGTCTTGAAACAGATCAAGACAGCGCTGGTATTCTGCTAAGACCATACGAGTGAGACGGACGGACGTACACTGTCGACTATAGGTGTGAGAAAAGTTTTAATAAATTATATATACACTCACAAAAAAACACAATATGTATAAATAAAATAAAAAAATAATAAATAAAAATATATAAAAACAATAAATAAAATTATAATAGTTGAATCGTGGAACAAGAACCTAAAGATATCACATTAAAAGTATGACAATCGAGGAAGGCTATAGGCTAAGTAACATCACGCTATGACTAATAGGAGCTGAGTATTTGACAAACAAAGTTCTACGGGAACGACATCAGCTAGTTATAACATAAAAGATCTCGTTTCTAACATTTTACGTATATTGTATTATTATAATAAACTAGAAGTCGTGCGGGGCTTCGCTCCCGTCGCTAGTTTTTGGCCACTGCTCAGCTCCTATTGGCCGTAGTGTGATGTTATATAGCCTATAACCTTCCTCGATAAATGGGCTATCTGACTCTTAAAGAATTTTTCAAATCGGATCAGTAGTTCCTGAGATTCTAGCGTTCAAACAAACAAACTCTTTTTTTTCTTTTTTTTATAATATTAGTATAGATAAATTAGTAAAGGCCGGTACGGTAAATTTGACGTGTCTAGTGGTTAGCGACCCTGACTGCTAAGCTGGAGGCCGTGGGTTCGATCCCCACCCAGGACAAATCTTTGTGTGATGAGTATAAAGGTTTGTTCTGTGTCTGGGTGTAATTTTACTATAATATGTATGTATTTACAAAAAAAATATGTATATCAGTTGTTTAGTACCCATAACACAAGCAAACATAATTGCTTACTTTGTGACTAGATGGCGCTGTGTGAATGTGGTAAAAAAAAAAGAAAAAAAAAATTCAACATTTTCGTTACAAAAACTAATGAATTATGAATTCTTAATGGATCTTTATTGTATTATTATGTTATTGTATTATTTGTATTATACACATTAGACTAAAACCATATAACAATGCCTATATTGACATGTTAGTAGAAATAAATACATAATAGATGTTATTATTATTCTTAATCCGTCACTATACGGATATCACTATGTTACAGTCAATAGTTTTGACAGATATTTTCAGTCAAAACTACTTTTAACCAAAGACGTCATTAAAAAAAGTACTTTTGTCTGAAATATTAATTAAAAGTACTTTTAACCGATTTCATTTCTTAAAAGTATTTACGTCTCACGTGCATTTAGTACCCTCAACCGACGGGAATGCATGAAAAGACTGATGAATGTTGAAGAAGCCAAAGATGTATGTCAGAATCGTAGCAAGTGGAAGGAAATGGTCTCTGCCTACCCTTTTGTTGGGAAAGAGGCGTGATCTATATATGTATGTATGCGTTTAAAAATGATTTTTTTTTTACTGAAATACGCATACTTTTATTCGATAAAATATTTACACATAACTTAAAAATGATACACAGCTAACCTATTTAATAAAAAAGAACCATATTTCTGAGGTATCACATGACCCAAGGGCTGGCCTCTACCTGGGGCAATTCATTAGCCTTGCTATCCAACGCGGTAATGTGGTCCATCTAGCCTTTTGGGTACGTTTCCTCATGAATCTGATCTCAATCAGATATTCTATTTATAGGAATTTCCTGTAAATAGAGTATCTGGTTCTTTTTTTTTAAATAGGTTAGCTGTGTAAAATATATTTATTATCACTGGAAAAGCCTTCTAACCTAACTACTCCTTGTGGGATTCGCCCTAAAAGTTATTGCAAGGTTAAAAATATATATAATATATATCATTTTGGTGATAGATAAAGTACTTTTGACAAATATTTCTCAGTCGAAAGTATTTTAACTGACGACTTTAGTTAAAAGTACTATTGACCGATATTTCTCAGTCAAAAGTAGTTTTAACCAATATTTTGGTTTTGACTGTAACATACGCTAAACACCAATGTAGATAGGTTATAAGCGCTCGAAAAGTGGCACACTAAAAATAGTCTTATTAGCAAACTTCATCTCAATGTCCCGTTGACGGCGAAGGTATTTTGACATTGCATTATTACGATATCTATGTGTGCGTTTGTTTGCCATTACCAAAGATCGAACGCTATGTAGGTAACCTATCTACACCTTTTTTACCCGACTGTCAGGACAGGAATTGTTTTTTTTCGCGCGTATCTTGTATGTTTGTAAATTTCTTTATTCCCACGAATCGTCCAAACGGCTGGATGGATTTTGACAATTAGGGTATCGTTAGATTCGTCTAGAAAACCCAAGTGTCCTTAGATAGGTTTAAAGAATAAAAAGACTTAAACGGCGGGCTTTTGACGCCAAATTGTAAGAAGTTCAATTTTTTTTTAACTAAACCTATCGAGTTGGGTATCAAAATAAAGAGAATCAAAATGAGATTACATATATATATTCAAAAAGAGATTATATATAATTGTATGTTTCCAAATTGTAAGTAGTTCTATTATTTTTTTTAACCAAACCCATCGAGTAGAGTATCAAATAAAGGTATTCAAATGGAGATTACAAATATATACATATTTTATGTATTTAAATTTAATCAGGTATAATAATATTACAATAATTTTTCGGTCTTTTTAGTGCGTTGCTCTCTGTTGATTTTTTGCAGTCAGGTTATTAAATTTTTTTAATTATATTTACTTGTTAACATACAATATCATTGCTAAACACTATATTATTTTATTTATATTGTCACTTCTATTATTAAAAATAAACTCTATGTAATATTTAATACCAAGTTAATGACACACGTCGTAGTACTAAGTCAAGGAGCTGACACGACGAATTTCCGTCCTGTGACGTTAAGGTTGTCACTTGATACTTATTTTATTAGTAATATTCGGCAAGTAGATAATACATCAGCAAGCGATGATGGCTGAATGGATAAGGGACCGGCGTGCAAATCACGCTGTCCGAGTTCGATCCCGGCCGGCAGTACCAAAATGGATTCCACTTTATGGAATTTATATGTACTAGTCAAGTGATTTACCATCTGCTAACGGTGAAGGAAAACATCGTGAGGAAACCCACATACCCTAGAAGAAATTCTATAAGTATGTCTGATCCACCAACCCGCACTAGGCAAGCGTGAGTCGATTATGGCGTAAACCCTCTCAGCTCTCTAGTTAGAGGAGAGGAGACCCGAGCCCAGCAGTGGGACTTATTGTGTTGCTGATGCTGATATTCACATAATATACTTGGGCCAAAATGCATATAATATAGAATGTTTGTCTGTCAAAATCTATTTTAAAATTTAGGTAAGTAATTTATAATTGAATATGTTTTTTATGCCGATATCAGTGGCATTAACCTGTAACTTCTATATCTATAATTTGTTTTTGTTAATTTAATTTTTTTTACGAAAACACATTAGAACAGTCAAATGTTGTTATTCTATGTACTATGTCTATCTCCAATGTCGACCCGAGTATAGGTATACTTAATAAAAAAAGTATATCCCCCGGAAATTGACCCACACTCTAAAAACCACTAAACACGTATTAGCAATTGAATGTGACTAAGCAATGAACTTAGTCCACGTCCGGTTTATGTATTCATAGACGTGACAACCCTATTTTTGGCAGAATTTGAAGATAATGTGAAACATGTGTGAAATGTGTATTATTTACTTATGTATTATATTTACTTAAAGATATCGAGGCGTGACCAATATTGGTGGTATGTGGCCAATGATTGGTTATAAATAGACGCGATATTAGTTATTTGGAGTAATAATTCTGCCTCCTGATTCTGAGAAAATTATAGGCCAGAAATATAAAATAATATACCACATTCACACAGCGCCATCTAGTCCCAAATTAAGCAATTATATTTGCTTGTGTTATGGGTACTAAACAACTGATAATACTACTTAAATACATTTTTTTTTTGTAAATACATATTATGGATAAATTACACCTAGACAGAACAAACCTTTATGCTCATCACACAAAGATTTGTCCTGGGTGTCAAATGTGATGTAAAATGTCATTTTATTTAAAGTTAAAAAATATATTGTTAAAGAAATAGATGGTTGCAGATAAAAATCTTATATTAATCATAGTTTTTAATTTTCTAAACTTACGATAAACTATTTTCTAACATTGAATAACTTAAGCTGTATATAAATACGTCGTTCTAAAATTCGAAAAAGGTTACGATCCGGGAGCAATCCGATGAGTCAGAATGCGTTTCGTTCTAAAATTCACAATGCTGCGTTGCGGGTGTGTTCCCGTCATATAAAAGCGCGAAAACTGAATTACCGATGAAATTATAGTATTTTTATTTATATAGTATTCGTACTATATTATGTTTCGATAACATATAGTACAATGGACTGAAATATAGCACGATACTATATAATATAGTACGTGTGGCAACCCTAGTCAGCCTACCTACGCTTGACCAAAAGTCGGCAAAAGTGAATTGGTGATATATCGTTACGTCAAATTATCGTACTGCTTTCGTTAGCATTATTTTATCGTGGGCGGGTCTTATAGTGTTATTTGCATAGTATTATACTTGAGTAGGATAATAAGCATTTGAAATATATTCACGTTTTGTAGACCACCTAGGTAAGCAGGATGGAAGGCTTTGACTTTGTCATGCATGAAATTATAATTTGTTAGATTAGACTTATAGTTCGGGAAACGAAACTAGGTACATAAAACAGATAGCATTAGTTTTTTTTTGAAAGAATTCGAGTAGACGTTTTAGATGGTACTGATGATACTGGTCTGTTTAGTGACGGATTAAGAATACATAATGTCACTACCCCATCTCAACCCGTGGGTATCGTACAATGGCCAATTTCAATAATCTATCTATCTATGGATTTGGCTACTAAAGTTATAATAATTTTGACATAATCATCTCAGCCTATGGCAGTCCACTGCTGGACATAGGCCTCTCCCAACATGCGCCATAACACTCGATCCTCCGCCTTCCGCATCCAGTCAGACCCGGCGACCTTTTTCAGGTCATCGGTCCACCTAGCTGGAGGGCGTCCTACTCTACGTTTGCCGAGCGAGTCGCGGTCTCCACTCTAGGACACGTTTTGACATAAGCTCCATACAAAATATGTCAAAATTCTAACTTTAGTAGCCAAATCCATAGATAGATAGATTATTGAAATCGGCCGTAAGGGAGCTGCACTGCGAGAAAATTCGATTACCAAACCGTCTAACCAGCGTGGTATAGCAAAATGTTTGGAGGAGGAGACCCGTGCCCAGCAGTGGGACATTTATTGGTTGTAACGATGATGACGAAGATTTGGAGTAGGTATTATGTATTTCTCTAAAGGCTAAGATGCTTATATCGCGACACCAAAAAACACATTTGTGATGAAATTGATATCTTCGAAAGGACTTTGGCGATATCTCTAGAAATGTGTAATTTTGTATACGGTTTGTTATTCAAATTCTTTATTTGCCAGAATGTAGTACATAGAGAATCAGTACATCCTACCATAACAATGGTGTGCAAATTTGTCTTATTAACTAATTTAACAATTTACAACTATAAATACCTAACCAAATAAAAAAATAGGTACTATTAAAGAGGTTCTAATACAAATACAATGCTAAAAAAATTGATATATTGATAATATAATGATAAATATAGTGAATAATATAAAATGATATAATGTTATGAAATTTTCCTTTCCTCGCACTGCTAAAAATCAAATTGCACCCCGAATCCACAACAGCTATCCGTGGCTCACAAAACAAAACGGCCGGTACGCGTCTCTTTCCCACGTATTAAATCGTTTTCTAATTCTAACCAGCCGTTTACACGAATGATCTGAGAGAGCTGAGACAATGAGGGGGCAGTGACCCGTCGACCGGCGACTGGCGTGACCAGCGCTACAGTACCTACGAAGTACGTGCAGAGGTGGACGTAGGTAGGAATGTTACTGGACTTTCATCACGCTTTTTATTATCAGATAGATAGAAGGTATAAACACCCATATCTATACTTTTTACGGTTCCGTAGCCAAAATGACAAAAACGGAACTCTTATAGTTTTGTCATGTATGTCACAGGCATTGTACTCGAAAACTACTCAATGTATATTAGTGAAATTTGGAGAATAGGTGTCTTTTGTGGGCCGCTATTAGGTTTGGTAGTTAAATAATAAAAATAAATATTTTTAAGGGGGCCACTCTATACATGTAACAGAAGCTAAAATTTCAGTCAATCAGTCATTTATTGTGGAACATAGGTAATTTACAAAAGATATTACAGACAATAATATAGAGAGCACTATGTTCTACCATTTAAGGTGTACAAATATATATAATAATAAAGGTTAAATTAAAATTTAGAATCACATTAATAGAAATGTCAAAAATGTTAACTATGTTTAAATAATAACGTTAAAAATTAAAATTAAACACAATGTCAATTTTTTTTTTTAAATAATGCCGAAATTAAATTTTTCATCAGTTGTCTAGCATCCATATTACAAGCATTAGCATAGTTTGGGACTAGATGGCGCTGTGTGAATGTCCAAACATTAAAAAAAAAGAAGATATTATAAAATATTGTTAGCTATGGTACGGTGCAGCAGTGAGTAGTAAAAGTCGGTAGGAAACTGTTGTCAGTGTCGTGATAATGGGCTTTTATAGTTCTTTATAGTAGGTATAACTTAACATAACTGCCTCTGTGGCGCAGCGGGAAGTGTATACGACTGCTGTGCAAGAGGTCCCGGGTTCGATTCCCGGGTTGGGTGAAAATGGTATTGGGTTTTTCTATCACGAAATTCCAGTATTAAGATTTTCCCGGAGTTTGGTAAACAAATGTTCCCGGTTGATGACAGGCTCGCCCCCTATTTCATGGGACCAAACATAGCTGGCGAAATGTGGGTGTGAAACACCTCTGCCTACCCCTTCGGGGATAAAGGCGTGATGCTATGTTATGTTATGTTATAACTTAACCAACAACCAGTTTTAACCGGCTTGTTTTTAAGTTTATCGCATTTAATTTGTTTGTGTTGACTCTTCTATTGGCTATGGTGGGCGATTATAACAGGAGAATATAGCATCACGCCTTTTATCCTGAAGGGGTAGGCAGAGTGGGGGGGGTGGGGGGTGTTTCACACCCACATTTCGCCAACTATGTTTGGTCCCATGTCATCAACCGGTCACATTATTTCCAAGCTCTGGGCCTTTTTTTTTGCCTGCCCTGGACATAGAACCCAGGACCTCTCGACCTCATCAAGCTATGTGAAAAGGAACACAGACTCAATTACATAACATAAAAATTACACCAATCGGGAATCGAACTCCTAATCTGAAACTATTGTTGCACAATCTGCCTCGGTGGCGCAGTGGTAGTGTATACGGTTGCGGTTGTGAAGTCTCGGGTTCGATTCCCGGGTCGGAACAAATATTTGTAAGATCTGCAAATTTTTGCTTTTTTGGTGTTTTGCTATGTATAATAATAATATGTATGTATTTAGAAATATATATGTATGTATGTTTATCAGTTGACTAGATCCCATATCACAAGCTTATATTAGCTAACTTCGGGCTAGATGGCGCTGTATAAAAAAAAGTCCCAAAATCTACTAGGTATAAGTACTATAAATCAAATACTTACCTAATTAACAGACTAGATTAGACACAATGACTAACGAATGACATCATTCCACACCCACACAAACAACTCACACACACATAATTCTATGTAGGTACCTATTTAAAAATGATGACGTCAGACACCTGACCTAGGTCAATACGTACATACTTATATATTTATACTATGCGAGTAGGTTCGGGGGTGGTACCGACACACCCTCCCCCCTACAACAGCTGGGAGGGTGGCATGAATGGGGTGGGTGGCTTTCTTCCTTATTGCATTATCCTTGTACAATGTACCTAACCTTGAGTTGCAATGAATGAATTATAGTAAAAAAAGTTGGGCAACAGCTGATTACTATAAGGAAAATTTCTTGAGATTTTTTTTTTTGCGAGTTTTACACTGCAATAGTTGTGTAGGGGGGTTGTATATGACTGCTATACTGCATATTAAGTACTAGGTTTGATTTCGGTGTCATTGTGGCGTAGAGGTGGTCCACTCGCTATTAATATCGCCCGCGTCGTTCCCGTCGTCGCCGTCGGTTTGATTCTCACTCGAGAGTATAAATTTGTTTCAGTAAACTTCCCCGCGATACAGGTCTTTTTTCATAGTTATTTTTTTATACGGTCCGCCTGATGGTAAGCGGTTACCGTAGCCTATGGGCGCCTGCAACTGCTGACCCTTAAGAAACCTATTCACTCCTTTTTTGAAGAACCCCATACTGTAGTCCCTTGGGAAAACCTCGTTAGGGAGTTCATTCCACAACCTGATAGTTCTTGGGAGAAAATTCCTCTATATAGTGTAAGTCAAGAGTTGTCTTAAAATTATTTCAGCTATTCAACCCCGAGTGAAACTGCGACACATAGCTATAGGAATTAAGTTATTATAGTTTATTCTTCATTCATTAAGGACCGAGTATACAGTATACACGAAGCGATGGTGGCCGAATGGATAAGTGACCGGCAAGCAAATCATACGGTCCGAGTTCGATTCCGACCAGCAGTACCAATGTGGATTTCATTTTGTGAAATTTATATGTAATAGTCAAGTGACTTACCGTCTGCTGACGGTGAAGAAAAGCAACTCATAAAACGTCCCACAGCTGGGCACGGGTCACTTCTAAGGAATGTGGAGGGAATTTAGCCCACTATACCGCGCTGGCCAGACGGATTGGTATAGAATCTTTTTAGCAATTTTCCTTTTCTCCCAATGCTCTTGTCTGCATAAGGTGCATCCCTTAGTCGCCTTTTACGACACCTACGGGTTGAGATGGTGTAGTGACATTTTGTATTCTTAATCCGTCACTACACGATTAAACCCACATACCCTAGAAGAAATTCTAATTTCTAAGTGTGTACTGATCCATCAACCCACACTGGGCCAGCGTGTGTGGATTATGGCCTTAACCCTCTCAGCTCTCTTTATAGAGGAGAGGAAACCCGAGCCCAGCAGTGGGACATTATGTATTATGTATCATATATACAAGAAATGCTGTACCCTACTTAAGTACAGTTACACTAAGTATTACAATTTTACGGTATTCGTACCACAATGTAAGATCTTAATCGAATGATTTATGTACTGTGAAATGTATAATAGACAAGGAAGAACTTCTATAGTAATGGCTGTGTGTTGTTTATGTGATATGACGTCATAATATCACTAGTTCGGCCCCGTGACTTTTCTCTGCTAGGTCGAATTGAGAAGTTAAGGTAAAACGGTATCTATTCGATCGATTTATAAATAATACATGAATAAGTAGATTCGTGAATAAGAATAAGAAGTACCTATCTGATTAAAAATAATTCGTGTAGTGACGGATAAAGAATACATAATGTCACTACCCCATCTCAACCCGTGGGTGTCGTAAAAGGCGACTAAGGGAGTAACCTTATGCAGACAAGAGCACTGCGAGAAAAGGAAAATTCGAAACAAACCCTATACCAACCCGTCTGGCCAGCGTGGTATAGTAGGCTAAATTCATTCGACATTCTTTGGAGGAGACTCGTGCCCCGCAGTGGAACGTTTATGAAGAAAGAAATAAATATTTGAGAAAATACAATTAAGTATTATATTACAGTATATAGAAGCGATGGTGGCTGAATGGATAAGAGACCGGCATGTTAAACACGCGGTCCGAGTTCGACTCCGACCAGCAGTACCAATGTGGATCTCACTTTGTGGAATTTATATGTACTAGTCATGTGACTTACCATCTGCTAACGGTGAAGGAAAACATCGTGAGGAAACCCACATACTCTAGAAGAAATTCTGTGGGTATGTCTGATTCACCAACCCGCACTAGGCCAGCGTGTGAGGATTATGGCCTTAACCCTCTCAGTTCTCTAGATAGAAGAGAGGAGACCCGAGCCCAGCAGTGGGACTAAATGGGTTGCTGATGAATTAAGTATTAAATTTCTAATATACTTACCCGAGGGAAGGTTTCATTAAAAAAAATACGTTTCATTGAGTGTACGGGCGCGCCGTAGTCAATGATCCACCCCATGCGTTGGGCCACCCCCGCTAGGGTGGGTAGTGGGTACGAATATGACCGTCATTGTTGACGCTTGTCTTATATTTAAAACGGATTATTTGATATTGGTGGGTTCATTTTTGCTGTTTTACATTATACTAGCTCAATAGCGTTACTTTATTTTGCAAATTTTATTTTGACTGGCCTGTTGGTGTAGTGGTTAGTGACGCTGACTGCTAAGCCGGAGGTCGTGGGTTCGATCCCCACCCAGGACAAATCTTTGTGATGAGCATGATTGTTTGTTCTGTCTGGGTGTAATTTATCTAGATACCTAATATGTATGTATTTACAAAAAAATGTATTTAAGTAGTATATCAGTTGTTTAGTTTAGTACCCATAACACAAGCAAATATAAAATTCCTTAATATGGGACTAGATGGCTCTGTGTGAAATTGGTGAAATATTATTCATCATCTCAACCCATAAACGTCCCACTACTGGGCACGGGTCTCCTCCAAAGAATTTGAAGAGAATTTAGCCTACTATACCACGCTGGCCAGACGGGTTGGTATAGGGTTTGTTTCAAATTTTCCTTTTCTCGCAGTGCTCTTGTCTGTTTAAGGTTACTCCCTTAGTCGCCTTTTACGACACTCACGGGTTGAGATGGGGTAGTGACATTATGTATTCTTAATCCGTCACTACACGAATAGAAATATTATTAAATATTATTATTATCAAAATTGGTCCAGCCGTTTTAGCTTGAAAGAGTCACAAGCTTTCGCCTTTATAATTAGTATGACTAGCTTCAATATGAAATAGCAATTCTGAAATGAAATCTAGGTTACTAAGTAACTCTTCTGAAAGTCATCATAAGTTAAGAGTGTATCAGGTTATGCGAAAGTAAGTGTCAAAATTCAAAATTCAAAAATTCTTTATTTTGTGAACACAGGTGATTTTCAGATGTTACAAATTGGTCTTGGACATACCATGTTCTGCCGATGGGCATACAAAATCAATATGATAAAATCTGTAAACATTAATATACTAGTAATGTTTACAGATTTTATCATGCATTGTTACATTAGGATTCGGTATTTAGAGTTCATGCAATAAGAATTGGATATAAATTTGAGTTCCATCCACATATTACCTTCTTCAAATAATGCTTTGTAATACTTACATATCGTACCCTTGTCAGAAAAAGGCGCTAAGTGATAATAAATCATTCAGAAATTTGCATTTTAAAGTAACAACGTTAAGGTTGAATTTTATAGTGGAATTGTTACTTACAATTCTTTTCTTCTGCAATGTTTCAGGCGTGTTATGGACAAGGACGGCGAGGGCGGCGAGGCGGGGAAGGCGCCGCCCGATGGCCTGCTTGATGCCGCTGGACTGTTTGGAGGTAAGCCTTTAGTTTTAGGAAAGTAGCTGTTATTTCAACAGTTTAGAGATGTATTTTCCGTAGCTGTATTCGTGTAGTTGCGTTGTCTTTGGGGTTCCATAAAGTCTCCGTCATATTTTGCATAATCAGTGTAATAAAATTATCTGTATGAAAATTTTAATCTTATATTTATAAACATATGGTTAAGAATTGCTTGGTGCCATTTATTACCTTATAACTCTATTCAACAGTTAGCGCGATATGTCCTTTATAAGACCTAAAATTGCGAGCGAAGCACGACATTCGATGGATATGACATGTGATATTTTCAGCCCACAGTGACTCTCAATGCTTATCTAAGAATTGAACCCACATAGGCTGCGCCTAAGGGTCCGTTCACACAGACCGGCTCGGAGAGGAGAGCAGGTTTTTATTACGTTTAAAACAGTATTACAATATGATTCAAAACTCTATTTAAAACGTAATAAAAATATCCTCTCCGAGCTGGTCTGTGTGAGCAGACCTGTCCACCAGTCTGGCGTATTTAGTACTTGTATTGTTCGTATCAAACATCGACTGACCTCTAATCATACCTAGTGACAGTAAAGTTACTGGTGTTGCCCACGATAGTATAAATATTAATACTATGACGATACCTTGTTAGAATATATTATGAAATGTGGTATTTCCATACGTTTTAGTAATTGTATCGATCTGGGTATGTCTGAAGGCAGAGGCGTCTGGTTTTTTGCGTTTATAAATATGTCTCATCTCTCAACAAAATTGCCTTTGGCCGATAGGCTCAATATTTAATACCTTATGTATGTGTTTAACAATATTGTAACATTATGGTTTGCCATACAAATTCTAAAAAGTGTATGGAATACATTAAAAAAAATTATACAAAGAGGATGTTATATCAATGATGGACTTCTTAAATCTTCGAGTATGACCATAGAGTAAAAAATAAAAACATTGACATTTGTCTACAAAATTTACATTAAACTTATTGAATTAAACAAAATAAATATGAAACATTAAATGAAAAAAATTAAATAAAAATGGTTCAAGTTCAAGACCCTAACTAACTTTACTGGAACCACTGGTGCTTCTAATGCGAAGTTCATTGAGGAAGCAAATATGTTTAACGAATTCATTGAACTGTTTATATTCGCAGCAATTGCGTCGTATAACTGTTACATCGACAACAAACAGAAAAAAATACAGGATCCTACAGCCTGTAAGAACAATAAACAACACCGGCATGTGAAAACTATGGTTCAACTCCCTAATAACCAGAGACTAAGAAGTGGCCTACATATATGTAGTTTGGATCAAGAAAAGACCAAAACTTTGGCCTGTTAATGATGGGACTTATTTTCGTTAGTTGCTTGAATTAAAATCAACGCTATGTACGGAACATAAGTTAGAATCTCCATTGGCTCAATACGAGTATTCGCCCCCGTCGTGCTTTACTTGACCACTCCTCAGCTTCTGTTGGCCATAGTGAATAAAAAATAAAGAATATTTATTTTTGCTAAAACTATGGTTACAGGCTCTTATATATTTGTAAATAGTACATCATCTTTTACCGCATTAAATTACAGTATGCAAAAATATACAACATTTCGTTGTATTTATCAATAGAATATTGAAAAACTATGAACCTTGAAATTACCATAATAAAGAGATAATAATAAAGAGATCATTGTTTTTATTATCTAGTGAACTTGACGATTACAACATATTATGACTATTAAAATTATATAATGTAAAAAAAAAAATTACTTTACAAAATAAAAATATTGACAATAAAAAAAAAGTTAGTTTTATGGCACATAAATTCCATTACATAGTAAAGTACTATAATAATTATCAAACTAAGTTAGAAACTTAAGCAATTGAAGCATGTACTTACATAATAAAATTTAATTTAAATTAATATGCGATGGTGGCTCAATGGACAAAGGCCCGGCGTGCAAATCACGCGGTTCGAGTTCGATCCCGACTAGCAGTACCAATGTGGATTCCACTTTGTGGAATTTATATGTACTAGTCAAGTGACTTACCATCTGCTAACGGTGAAGGAAAACATCGTGAGGAAACCCACATACCCTAGAAGAAATTCTATCAGTATGTCTGATCCACCAACCCGTACTAGGCCAGCGTGTGTGGATTATGGCCTAAACCCTCTCAGCTCTCTAGTTTGAGGAGAGGAGACCCGAGCCCAGCAGTGGGACTAAATGGGTTGCTGATGTATTAAAAATTTGGATTGCTGTACAGTAACTATTTCTTTTATACAGAGTATTCATGATCGGCACAAACAATCTACCCGGATCTCTCGATGAAAATTTCATTTGTTGCGAAGACTTTTCAAATAAATTAAAGTGCTTTTTGACAAATAAACTTACTTCTAATATTTACATTGAGGTTAAAATTAGCAGATTTAATTTTCTAAAGAGGGGCCTACATGAGTCTAGTGGCCAGGCACCACATATGGCTCTGACACATTTCTTCTGTGATAGAAATGCTCTGTTTATATCAGTTGAATTCCCCCATAACACTAGCCCATATCTTAGGATTGAACCTACGTACGTGGTATGCTACTAGAGCAGTCTTTTCACACGCTAATTTTCGAATTTTCCTCAGAGCATATACAAACCGATTTACACGTGTACATACCTGTTTTATGCGGGCTTTCCAGTTACAGTGGCGATCAAGTGTAATACCGAGGAATTTTGTTTCATTTAACTCATTAATTTCTTGTCCGCAATATCTTATTTTTAGATCTACGGTGGTGGTATTGTAATTTCTAAACTGTATTATTTTAGTTTTGGAGATATTAACTGTTAGATTATTTTGAGCTAACCATTTTGATATGTTTTCTATTGTATAATTTATTGCTGGTTTCTATGTATATTGTATTGTATAGTAGAACATTTGTTGTCGTTGTGTAGTAGAACAATTTCTATATACAACCTACCCAAATTCAATCTCAAACGAAAACTTACTGATTGGTTGCAGAAGTTGCCATACGACCAGACTGAAACTATTTTATCTATTTTAAGATAATCCATAGATCTTAAACAGTATTTATAATATTATAACTTAGGAAAAAAAATTGCAATTATATACTCTCTGCCTACATTATTTAATATTTTGTAAAACTGCCTAGTCTTATTTCAACGCATAACTGTTTACATAGTATAATCTTATCTTATCTTATACGTCATATCAAAATGTTGTACGTTACCTGGGAGGAATAGAGGACTCCTAAGATACAGGTATTATTATTACCTTGTTTAGGGGTCACTGACTCATCACTATTATTCTTGAAGAAAACCATACTTCGCACTGTTAATATAAAACAGGCATAAGATGACATTTGTTATTCTGGAAAGCTCCGTCTTCTACATATTATTTTAAGGTTCAAATTTGCCTACATGTGATTTTAAGTTATAACTCTCTTCGACTACTAGTGCGACTTGTACATCGCCATTTTATTTTAGTACTATGTAATTCAAATATGTGTAATTTTGAAAATAAACTATTTACCTCTTTATTAAAATAGATTCACAAAAAAATTACATTTTTAAATATATATATAAAAATACATTTAAAAATATAAAAATTTGGAGACCCACCGGTATCGGGTACAGGGACCAAGCTACCGGTGGTTAGGGCTCCAGAGAGAGGAACCTCCTCACAATGCGTGCCGTGTCCAGAAGTACTGCCTTCTGCATCTGGCCCACGACCCATCCACCTAACGCGAGCCTCTTCAGGTGTCGATGGAGGCTCTTATTACTATTATTATTATAGTCTTATAACCTTTCTCGATAATTGGATGTCCAACAAAAATAATTTTTCAAATCGGTCCAGTTGTTCCTGAGATTCTAGCATTCAATTAAACAAACGAACTCTTCAGCTTCTTTGGCTCGTTTATGACGTCAGACCGAAGGACTAAAGAAGACCTTTTTGTCTATGCTCGAATTAAGTCAGTTTTATGATTGAAGTATAGACTTTTTATTGGCTGACGAAACTTAACGAATGGAAACGGACTTTTGGTCCTTGCAAACTACAAGACTTGTCGTTTGTGGTTCGCCTTAAAATAAACTTTATAATTGAAGAATAAGTTTGTTTTTTCATTGGCTCAACATAGAGAAAATATAATCCGTTTGGCAAGAAGACACCAGCCTTTTAGCCCGTGTAGACGTTCGCTAGAGGCTGGATTAAAATTCAACTTTACGAACGAAGATATGGATAAAATAAAATAGACAAAAAAGAGAAGGCCATACGTTAAGCTGTGAATTTTGTTTAAATTTTTAAGGTTTAACAGATGTCTGATAAAAAAATGATATAATCATTATGCTTTTTTGTTATGGCGTAGCTAAGAGAGGGAGTTTGAGGTGATATTTGGATGTTAAGTCATTTCAAAAGCGTCTGCCTTGATGGTGCGGGGCAGAGGTATTGTGAATGAGTGCAGTGCAATAATAATATAATATTCTACCACATTCACACTGCGCCATCTAGTCCCAAAGTAAGCAATTATATTTGCTTGTGTTATGGGTACTAAACAACTGATATACTACTTAAGTATATATTTTTTATAAATACATACATATTATAGATAAATTACAACAAGACACAGAAAAAACCTTTATGCTCATCACGCAAAGATTTGTCCCGGGTGGGGATGAAACCCACGACCTCCGGCTTAGCCGTCAGGGTCACTAACCACTATACCAACAGGCCAGTCAAATGTAAAGTACGATTCAAACTTTATGACGGTTCGGAAAATCTAGACGATGCCCAGAACAAATTTCTGCATCAGATTGACTGAAGACCTGGTCAAGGTTGCGTTGGTTGCAGGCGGCACAGGATCGCTCGCTGTGGCGTAAATTAGGTGAGACCTATATCCAGAAGTGGACGTCGTTGGGCTGATATGATGATGATGATGATGTTTCCTCACGATGTTTCTTCCCCGCGGCAGATGGTAAATCACCTAACTCAGTAATTCTTAAGCTTTTTGCAGTGAGGGAGGGACCACTTAACTAATATACTGTTTGTCATGGACCACTAAAAAGTTCAATAAGTGATTGGCTCCAGAAGTCTTCCAAGTATTATCCCAGAGGACCAGTCGCTTCGTTCGCTTCGCGGATCACTTTTGATGACCTGAAGGACCGCCAGTGGTCCGCGGACCTTAGGTTAAGAAGCACTTTTTTATTTTTTTACTTGGGGAAATGCCTGACACATACCCCTCGGTCTTGGGGAAAGAACCGAGGGGTTATGTGGGGCTCGCACCCACTAAAACCCCAAGGTGTTCCTCTTGTCGCGCTCTGTGTGGTCACGGGAGCGCAGGAACATTCTTCCGCGACCACAGCGACGATGGCCCGCTACGGGCCCCTTCTGCCGGAGCTTAGCTCCGGCGGTGACGTGCGTTAAGGTTAAGAAGCACTAACCTAACTAGTACATATAATTCCACAAACTGAAATCCACATTCGTACTACCTATGACAGTCAGTATCGGACCGCACGATTTGCGTAACGGTCACTTCCATTCGGCCACAAACACCATCAGGCGGGCCTTAAGCTTTTTTGTCATCGTGATATAACAAGTAAATAATTAAAAAATTATAATAACCCGACTGCAAAAAATCAACAGATAAGCAACGCACTAAAAAGACCGAAAAATGGTTGTAATTATTATTCCTGATTAAATTTTAATACATAACATATGTATATATTTGTAATCTCCATTTGATTCTTATTTTGATACCCTACTTGATATGTTTGTTTAAAAAAAAGATGTTAATTAAATATTTTAATTACTTAACTTGGCGCTTTACTTAATTTGGCGCCAAAAGTCCGCCATTTTTTTTTTTTTATTTTTAATACACATCTAAGGACACTTGGGTTTATGAGAAGAATCTAACGATACCTTAATTGTCGAAATCCATCCAGTCGTTTGGAAGAAACGTGGGAATAAAGAAAACAAATATACAAGATACGCGCGAAAAGCAATACCCTTCCTGACAGTCGGGTAAAAAAAGCTAATAATAAATAAATATAAAAAAAAGTATTTAATTCAGGCAACCAATAAAACCCATACAAATTCATACAATATTAGAAAAACACGGCACAAATAAAAATAAGGAGGTAAGTACATAATATAATAATAACAGTGAAAATATATCGGACAGAGCCAGCAACATCTCTGCTACAGCCGTCCGATGTCCGATATAAATCAATCGGGCAATCTAGTCTCCCGGCAATCATCACACACCACCCTGCGCACCAAGGACGCGCACCGCTTGCGCATGGTGGTATGGAAACAGTCGATGTGCGCCCTATTATTTCTAACTCTATAGACACAGAATGGTCTACTGTAAGACCGACCAATCAGGAACAAACAATTGACAATTTGACAATTTAACGAGCGCCAGATTGTGATTAAACAGTTTCACTTCGATAGATCTAGAACTAGAACTAGAAACTGCCTCGGTGGCGCAGCGGCAAGTGTATACGACTGCTGTGCAAGAGGTCCCGGGTTTGATTCCCGGGTCGGGTGAAAATGGTATTTGGCTTTTCTATCATGAAATTCCAGTATTGAGATTTTCCCGGAGTTTGGTAAGCAAATGTTCCCGGTAGATGACAATAGGCTGGCCCCTTTTTCATGGGACCAAACATAGCTGGCGAAATGTGGGTGTGAAACACCTCTGCCTACCCCTTCAGGCAAAAAGGCGTGATGCTATGTATGTAGGTACTTCGATAGATTATAATCTACCGAAAATTAATCCTTCGTGGACTTGGTTCCCCTACGCGTTAAATTGTAAGCAATATCTTACTGTTCACAATCTTTCGACAGTTTATAATTTCGCGAGATTTATTATAATCTAACGGTATTTACAATTTTACGGTGACATAATATAATATTTAAGAATTCCATTGTTTAATCAGCAAGGCGCTCCATTGTTTTAGCGAAAAGGGTGCTTTACCTGACTTTTGGAACATTAGGCTAAACTGCAAGTTTAACGATACCTTTAAATAAAATAATAAATTAACTGAAATTGTACTTGTAATTGGGGAAAGACCCATGTTAAAGCGGGTGATGTTTTCCTACGAGTTCAACTAGAAATATTATACTTATGTGTGTACGTACTTAGCTCACATACGAGGCGCGGTCCAATGATTGGTGACCACTTTCCGCTCGACATATAAGTACTAATAACTTTGTCTTTGTTACACTCTGACTGCTTGTATTGTCGTTAAAATGTACAGAAACACCATTTGTGTAGGGCTGGCACACGACAATTATTTAATAAGTTATTTTTGGTAGCAAACTTTCTTGTACTGTATTTGGTAATTATTATTTACAATTATCTAGTTACTGCCCTCAGCTGCGCCCGCTTGGTGTGTCGGCAAAAAGGAGCATAAGTCTTTCTACGGGTCTTAAACTATCCCTGCAAAATTTCATTAATATTCGTTCAGTTGTTTAGCCGTAACAAAGTTACTTTCGTTAAAACGTAACAAACAAACAGAATTACTTTAGTATAAATAGTAATTCAAGACACCACTTCATCCTTTGTTGAGCCTTTAGTACAAAAACGGGCCTTACGATTTTATTTTCACGTTTATCTATAGATAATAAATTGTAAAATAATAAAAATCAATTTGTAAAATTTTATTTATTTTATAGTTCTAATTTCATTTTCATACTCGAGTTTAATTTACATCTAATAATCTAAAAGTGACAACCCTACACTTGCGTGATATTAAACCATAGAAGCTAACTGGGTTCACTGCCCGCACCCAACGCTGTTCAACCAACATAAACATACCACCTTCACCACGCTTATTCTTACAACATAAAGCTCAAAATTGCTTACTCGAACTTTGTGTAACACTTGGTTTTTAACCAAGCTAACATTGACGTCGCTTTAACTCTTATTACGCTGCAATAAAGACTAATTTGGTTCGTTTAATGTAGTTTATGATGTGGTTTCCTTGTGAGATTTTTGTTGGAAGGCTCAGGTGTCATAAGGCTTTAAGTAGGTATGTGAATATTTGATGGTAAAGACTTTTTGTGGTTAGACGCCGTCTTCATGTTGGCCCAACATAAGCCAATATTGTTAACATACTTTTAACAATATTGGCTATCCATATTTCAATGATAATTTTGCACAAGTTGGCAGTAGATCTTTTTTAACCAAGATGGTGGCAAACCAGCCCCCATAGACAAGTGGCAATCGATTCGATCTGTCTATTCTATCGACATGTCAAATTAGTACATTGATCACGTGTGACGTGTGACATGTCGTGGCTCGCCTCATGGTATTGTTGGGCAAATATTTGTAATTAATAATTAATTGCTTATTAAATAATTAACAATTAATTAATTTTAACTGTGGAAAATTATACTAGCGTCCGCCTGCGATTTCGCTCACGTCGTTTGTAGATGGTAAAATTATATACTTACCTGAAACGCTTCCTCTTGAATCACGCTATTGGTAAAAACCGCATCAAAATCAGTTGCGTAATTTAGAACATCTAAGCGAACAGACAGCGGAAGCGACTTTATTTTATACTATGTAAGGATTATAATATACTAATAATAATAATACTCTTCCTCATTCACACAGCGCCATCTAGTCCCAAATTAAGCAATTACAGTTGCTTGTGTTGGTACTAAACAACTGATATACTAATTCTCATTTTTTTTTTTGTAAATACCTTTATGCTCATCACACAAAGATTTGTCCTGGGTGGGGATCGAATTCACGACCTCCGGCTTAGCAGTCAGGGCAGAGTCAGTGGTTAGTACCACTAGACCAACATGCCAGTCAGGATTAAAAAGATGTAATGCTTGTGAATTTGGATACACGAGATACCTAATCATCGAAACTGCTCAATCGTTGTTCATGAAATTTCACATAGATATAAGTACCTAGAGAAGGATATAGGCTACTTTAAACTAACACACTAACAGCCGCACTCAGAGACGTCAATTAGCAGTAATCTGTCATTAACACATTTTTTTCATTGAATAATCGTCTTTAGGCGTATAGACTTAAGTACTACACGTTATTACTAAATAAACTTTAAAGTTAAGTAACGTCTCTGAGTACGACAGTAAGCGGGCGAAACCGCGGGCGGAAGCTGTATACATCACCTATAATATGCTAGCAGACAGACAACTCGCTTTCATACGATCATAAATCATGCATTCAGAGCGGTAGACCGAAATACTCTAACGTGAGTCATTCGCGAACTGTTTTTGAGAACGTTCTAAATGAATGACTTTATGTATCTCATCGTATAACTACTTATAACCATTGATGTAGGATGTTACTACTAAATCAAGTAGCAGATGTTCTGGGACATCGTTGCCACCTAATATAAGGCGACGGCCTTATGTGTTATTTTGAGTTTATATTTTGCTTTTTACCCGACTGTCGGGTATTGTTTTTCGCGCGTATCTTGTATGTAAATTTCTTTATCCCCACGTTTCTTCCAAACGGCTGGATGGATTTCGACAATTAAGGTATCGTTACATTCTTCTCATAAACCCAAGTGTCCTTAGATAGCTATTAATAAAAAAAAAAAAACAACGGTCTTTTTAGTGCGTTGCTTATCTGTTGATTTATTGCAGTCGGGTTATTATTTTTTTTTAATTATTTACTTGTTTAAGAGATATAGGGTAAAGCGGGTAAGCTCAAATTGAGCGGGACGTGTATAGAAGTACCTCCGCCCTAAAGAATATTAACTTGGACCGTAAACATCTTTATCATCATCATACATGGGACCAAACATAGCTGGCAAAATGTGATTCACCTCTGTCTACCCCACAGGTCGAAAGGAGCTTGATGCTATTTGTTTATTTTATGTTATTTTAGACCATTGACCAATTTTAAGAGGCGTCTTCCTCATGAAATAATAGCTACGTTTTTTGTGAGGTGTTGGAAAGACATTTGGTCTCTTATGTTGTGTACAATCAATGCGTACCTAGTACTATATTTAGCAAACAGGATTATTGACTGATTGATGTGAAACTCTTCCGTCGGCGTTGGATAGAATATTCAAAGAATAACCTCTTGGACGCTAACAATTTCACGACAACGACATTCGAGTTACGAAGATAAAAAAATTAAAAAATTATATACATCTTATATGTATGACTAACCTGTTGGTCTAGTGGTTAGTGACCCTGACTGCTAAGCCGGAGGTCGTGGGTTCGATGGGGATTTGTCCTGGGTGGGGACCCAGGACAAATCTTTGTGTGATGAGCATAAAGGTTTGTTCTGTGTCTGGGTGTTATTTATCTGTAATATGTATGTATTTCAAAGAAACCAATGTATTTAAGTAGTATATCAGTTGTTTAGTACCCATAACACAAGCAAATATAATTGCTTACTTTTGGACTAGATGGCGCTGTGTTAATGTGGTAGAATATTATTATATATTATATATATATTATATATATACGCGCTATATAAATTACACCCAGACACAGAACAAACCTTTATGCTCATCACACAAAGATTTGTCCTGGGTGGAAGTCGACCCACGACCTCCGGCTTAGCAGTCAGGGTCACTAACCACTAGACCAACAGGCCAGTCAATTAATTGAAGAGAGAAGAAAAACAACACTATAATACTGATTTAATGATAAATTTATAAATATAATTTGTTTAATTAAAACGTTTATTTTCCAGCATACTGGGGCCGCGATGGCTCCGGTGCAGGCGGCGGCGGGGCGGCGGCCGCGGCGCAGGCGCAGGCAGCACTCTTCGGCTTCGGTAGCCGCTACCCACCGCCCACCACGCTCGGTGTTGCTGCCAACCAAGCTGCCTCGCTCGGCTTGCACCCTGCTGCCAGTGAGTCAACAGAAAATTAGTCCTTTTCCCCCCTAGGAAGTTGTAAAAATCGTCTAGGAGGCCAAAATACAATACTCCGTTACCGATGGCTTACGCCTGGACACATATCCAACATGCAGAGGCTATTAAACAATCTTACTAGTATTATAAAGCTGAAGAGCTTGTTTGTTTGAACGCTAGGATCTCAGGAACTACTGAACCGATTTGAAAAATTCTTTTAGTGTTAGATAGCCCATTTATCGAGGAAGGTTATAGGCTCTATAACATCACGCTACAGCCAATAGGAGCCGAGCAGTGGCCAAACAAAATTGACGGGAGCGAAGCCCCGCGTGACTTCTTTTTTGTTTTCGCGAGTTTGTTTGTTTGTTTGAACACGCTAATCTCAAGAACTGGTCATTTCATTTCATTTACTTATTTCATAAACAAAAATAAATTTGTGTTGAAAATTTTCCTTACATGCTATAAACATTAATACAAATAAAAACATTAGCTGTAATTCATCAATCTAAAATACACCATTAAAATACAATAATATAATATAATTTTCAATATAACTACTACATACTTTGTAAATTATAATTTTTTTTTATATATTTACGTTATAAAATTCGTCGATACTATAATAAGCCTTTGTGATCAATAAATTCTTCAGTTTATTGCTAAAAGTGTAAGTCGATTTTATTTGCTTTAATTCTTCAGGTAGCTTATTATAGATATTTATAATCCGGTCCGATTAGAAAATTTATTTTAGCGTTGGATTGCCCAATTATCGAAGAAGGCTATATATAGGGATATAGGGACAGAGAAAGCGACTTTGTTTTATTCATACATACATAGCATCACGCCTTTTTCCCTGAAGGGGTAGGCAGAGGTGTTTCACACCCACATTTCGCCAGCTATGTTTGGTCCCATTAAATAGGGGGCGAGCCTATTGTCATCAACCGGGAACATTTGTTTACCAAACTCCGGGAAAATCTCAATACTGGAATTTCATGATAGAAAAGCCCAATACATTTTCACCCGACCCGGGAATCGAACCCGGGACCTCTTGCACAGCAGTCTTTTGTTTTATACTAAGTAGTGATTATGATACTAAATATGAATGTAACCATTACAGGTGCAGCATGGTGGTCGATGGCGTCCCACCTGGCGGCACAGGACTACCTGGCGCGGCTGCAAGCCTCGGGGCTTAATTTCCCCCCACTAGCAGACCCATATGCAGCGCTGTCAGCACTGTCGGGAGCTGGACTCAAGCAGCCGCCTAAACCTGGGAAACTAAATGCTAGGAATGAGAGGTTATTTTAGGATCTTTAACAGAAACTACACCAAACATTAGTAGAAAGATAAATTAAAAAATAGATTTTGGCCTTAAAAGAAAGTCTAAAGCAATAAAGAAGAAAGAATGAAAGAAATTTCTTCATTTTTTCAGTTTTTGACCTTGTGCTTTCCTAATTCGATTCCCACACGAGACAAATATTTGTGTGATTCATAGATATTTGTTTCTAGTCTGGGTGTACTTTGTGTCAAGTGGTAAGGGGAGGAACACGAGGACCATTGGTAAAAAACCACTGTGTGTGTGTGTGTATTAAATTATTATAAAACGGGTCTTGGTCACGTAGCCGGTGACTACGATCGGTGCAATTCGATCGAAACGTCGGGCAAATAAATAAGGTATGATACGTGAAAAGTGGCAGTGGGCTGGTCATATCTGCCGAAGGACCGATGGACGGTGGAGCAAGCGTGTCCTAGAGTGGAGACCGCGACTCGGCAAGCGTAGAGTAGGACGCCCTCCAGCTAGATGGTCCGACGACCTAAAAAAGGTCGCTGGATCTGACTGAATGCGGAAGGCGGAGGACAGAGTGTTATGGCGCGTGTTAGGAGAGGCCTACGTCAAGCAGTGGACTGCAATAGGCTGAAATGATGATGAATGATGATGATGACAAGTCGTGAAAGGTTAAAAGTTTTTATTTTGTGTTGAAATCAATGTAGAGTAAACAATAATAACATTTGAGTATCTTTTAATGTATTTTGTAAAACTAATAATATTATTTTGAAATATTTAGGCTCGGCAAACGGGCCACCGACCACTACCACCGGTGGCCAGGGACAGCCACTTTACAATTTTTTTTATACACTTTGTACGGATTCGCAGTAAATGTGTGGCCAGTCGCCGACATGCACAACAGTGCGAGTGTATGAGAAATACTGTAAAGTGGCTGTCGTTGGCCACCGGTTGTGGTCGGTTCCCTTCCCGGCCTCACTGTCTTAAATTATAAAAACGCAATCCATATTCCAGGTCGGGCAGAAGCAGTACATCATCAAGTGCTTCCTTGAAAGACAAGGTTTCGTCAGCCAGCTCCAATTCTCAGAGCATGAGTGAGTGGGGCACGTATCTATAACTTTATTATATGTGTGTTGTTTGTGTTGTGTACTCTGTGTTATATAGCGGGTTCAATTCCCGGTAACATACATTCGGTTATGGCATAATCATCATCAACTACTGAGATATTCGATACCGATTTCATGTCGTGGAATTTATAATATAGGTACTGGTCATGTGACTTACCTTCTGCTGACGTTGAAGGAAACAAGTGGAATCCACATTGGTATAGTCAGCGTCAAATAGTGACACTCAAGGTATTCAAATTTATATATGCAAACAAAAAGTCAATAATATCGGTACAAGCAAAGTTTCCATATTGTTGTCAACAATTTACGCGCTCATAAGTCGAGACGCTCAAAATGTCATATAGATAGGTTCAATCAAGCCGCCATAAATATGGTTACAGTCATACCGGCAATGGTATCCAAGCATCCAAGTGTTCTAAAATGTGGATCATATTAGAAACTTGTACCGAATTTTGCTTGTACGGATATTATTGACTTTTTGGTTGCGTCTATAAATTTGAATACCTTGAGTGTCACTAACTACTTGACGCTGACTGTACTGCCGCGGGATCGAACTCGAACCGCGTAATTTGCATTTGGTCCCTTATCCATTCAGCCACCGTCGCTTTTACCTTAGAGAGATACATTTCTAATTATTTGTGTGGTAAGAACTTTCTCGTGCTGTGCCTTGACTGTCGTTGGAGAACATTTCTTAATAACTAAATCTGGTTACCTTCCACAGGATCACAATATGGTCTTCCAAAAACGTCGTCACCGTCTGCCATGCACTCTCACTCGCAGTCGTTGTCGAGCCTTGCATCCCTCAATAGCCTGGTCTCTGCTCCTCATCAAAGCAAGCCTACCAAGCCTACACCCCCACCACCCTCCAGTAAGTTGTCTATGATATTATTAAAGTGGGAAAAATCTCTCCCATACATCCCTGTGACTCCTGTAACCCAAGATTAGCAATGGTGAACTATAAACACTAAACTTTGATACATGAGAATCATAAAATCTAGTCAATAATCATCTTTAATTTGCTTGAAAAAAATTGTCTATCAAAGTAAAATTTTAAAGTATCTGTTGTTACAATGTTATTTGAAATGAAATCTCGTTTATTCATCTAGGTTACAAGGTAACACTTATGAAAGTCACAAGATGAGAATGTAACAGGTTATCCGAAAAGTAGTGTCAGCAAATTTGCCTACGACCTTTTTACGATTTAATTTCAATGTAGGTAGTTTAAATAAAAATATTTGCTTAGTAAACTTCTCCATATACTTACCTAAGTTAAATTGTTGGTACCTAACATTTTGCTTCACATATTAATAATATTATTATGATAATAATAATGACAGCACTGTAATAGTACAGCTGTGATATTTTAATTTATATATTGACATAAAAAAAAAAAAAAAAAAAAAAAATATATATATATATATATATATGACGACGGTAAGTTTCTCTAAGGGCCTCTGCGTGTTGTACCTGCGTCTCCCCGTAAGTCCCTCAAAAGGACCGGGTATACGTCTCAACTCACAGAGAAGTATACCCGTGATGAAAGACAGTAATGAAAATGAAAATGAATAAACCATTTTTTATTAGTTAATAATTATTTTTTTCATATTTAGTTAGTAATATCCTGTCGTACATCATAGCTCAAGTATCTCGTATTATTACAGAGAAGCCGTCATCCTCGTCATCCATGGGCTCATCCAGCTCGAAGGGCAAGGAGCGTGAGCTGGCGCTGCTGCGCGGAGACCTGATGTTGGCGCAGGCGGCGGCGCACGGCGCCTACCACGCCGCTGTCGCTGCCGCCGCCAAGGGGAAGGTATGCATTCCCGTATATGCATAAGGGGGGGGGGGGGGAGAGGACCTAGGCCATCCAGCAAAAAAGAACACATTCATGCATCACGCACACAGAACCGCTTAAAGAACTTTATTTTCATTCAGACATTTGTCACTTACATGAAAATAACTAAATTTAATATAACATAAAACATTAACTCAGTGCGGGTAGTAGTTAAAAAAGTTAACAAAAGAAAAGAGTATTTCATTTAACCATACTGTAGAATTTAGTTGATTGCCAAATGAAAGTCTTCAATTGTAATATATAATCTGTATTATTAATAACCACAAAATTAGATAAAGGAGCGAGAGAGCACACGCGATGCTCGCTAATGCTGTACGTGTACTGACGAAACATTATTATAATTACGGAAAGTTGTTGCACATGCATGGTGTACGATTTCATCGTACACGTACAATAAGTGTTTGTGTTTTTTTTTCACATTCCTAAGTTTTGTTGTGGTTCAAGTTACAATTTTTAAGTTTTTGAAGGCATAATTATATTATACAATAATAAATTATTTTCGGCCATACATCCACAAACAGATCACAGTTAGGATTGGCACACAGTTAAGTGCTGTAGTCCGCGGTGTAACAAGCTCTTTACACTATACTTCTTGTCACTAAGCCAGTCCTGGATTTATAAATAGGCCGTATAGGCCGCGGCCTAGGGGCGGCAGACTCCAGAGGACGGTCACTTGATTTCAGAGGATAACGAATTTTCAAAATTTCAAGGAACACGCCTTGTCTAACGACGTTTTTCTACTATGATGTATTATAATAATAATAAACATTTATTTCAGATTGTCATCCATATTATTTGTTAGTAACAATTTTCCTTAAAAAATATGTTATTAAAATAAAATAAAATCATAAAAATATCAAAACAATTAAAATTAAATTTACATCTCATATAAAATACATAAAATAACAATAATTATTATTAAAATTAAATAAATAAAAACACAAACATTAATTTAAATATCTGTCAGCTTCACCGACCCATATCCATAATAGGTACACATTAACCAAAGGGCTCAGTTACTACAAATGGAAAATTATTATTTAAGAAAGGGACATGGGGCGGCGGAAATAAAGTGGCCTACACACATAAAAAATATAAATCAAGCACTGCACTAAGCTATCTTTTGTTATTCCAGAACATGTCACCTCTCTACCCGTTCGGTATGCCAGGCTCAGAGAAGGACAGGCACGGCGGTATCGACTCCCTCACTGGCTTGCCGCACACTATACTTAGGTAAGAATATAATAAGCATAACGTGGTCGTTTGTCGTCAAAGTCTGCTGACTCTGAAGTCCAGGGGCCCGATCCTGCTAAATTACACGTTAATAGCAGACCGATGGACTAATATCGACCAATCACAGACCGGCAATAGGCGCGATTGATTTAAGCCAATCACAGCTGTCGAATGAGATCATCGGCTTACAATTATGTTACTCGGGCCCCTGAGTTATCAACAGTTGTTAATTTATACAATATTTTTATACGATGGTGGCAAACAGACGTACGGTCAACCTTCTGGTAAGCCATTACCGTAGCCTATGCGCCTGCAACGATGCTTAAGAAACCTAACAATAATCAGGGGCGGCCGTGTGTTTGAGGGGCCCTGGGCTGATACCACTCGGGGACCCCTAGGGAGCCTGTCTATTATATCAATAAACGGCCATTAAAAAAACCGGATAAGAGTGAGGGTTCCGTACGATAATCCTTTTTTTAGGGTTCCGTAGCCAAAATGGCTAAAATGGAACCCTTATAGTTTCATTATGTCTGTGCGTATGTCACAGGCATTTTAAAAGACTACTCGATGTATATCAATGACATTTGGAGAATATGTGTGGGTCGCTAAGTAATATTGAGATTTTGGTGCTGAACCCTAAATTGAGTAGGTGTGGTCCAACATGCTCTTAACCGATTTTTTTAAATTCACAATGTCTTCTATTGGGGCTCGGGGCCCCTTATATCCGGGGGGCCTCGGGCTGCAGCCCGTATATAGATCAGCTCCCCGACAATAATGTTTCTTAATAATAAATTCTATTTAATTTTATTTCTTCCATCTAACAATTAATATTTTTCTATCAGTGCTGCTTTAGAAGGAGGGTAAGAGACCATCCATATTTATAAAATATAATTTAATTACTACAATATTAATATGTCTCGGTCGTGCGCGACTTCGATTCCCGGGTCGGACAAATAATAAATTCTCAGTTCAAGTATAGTGCTCGGTATATGACAATACCCGGTCTACAAACACTTCCGTTGAGAAAATTTCCTTTTCTGGCAGTACTCTTGTTGCATAAGGTTAATCCCTTAGTCCTTAAGCAAACAAGAGTACTGCGAGAAAAGGAAAATTCGAAACAAACCCTATACCAACCCGTCTGTCCTATATAAACCTCTGCCTACTCCTTTGGCGCAATAAAGCGTGATTTTATATCTACAATAACTTGTATATTCCCACAGTGATCCATCGTCAGTGCTGGGTGGTGTTCGCCTGCCTCCCGACACAGAGATCATTAAGTACACGTCTTCGCTAGCTGGGCCCAAGGTAAAACCCCACGTATGTACCTTTATAAGTTGAGTTAATACATTTTACTTTACAGAGTAATTAGACGAGAGTTAGTAGACTCAGTTTTTAAGATAAAATTTTAAAGTGAGTTAAATTGATTCTGACTGGCCTGTTGGTCTAGTGGTTAGTGACCTTGACTGCTAAACCGGAGGTCGTGGGTTCGATCTCCACCGAGGCCAAGTCTTTGTGTGATGAGCATAAAGGTTTGTTCTGTGTCTGGGTGTAATTTATCAATAATATGTATGTATTTACAAAAAAAAAATGTATTTACGTAGTATATCAATTGTTTAGTACTCATAACACAAGCAAATATAATTGCTTAATTTGGGACTAGATGGCGCTGTGTAAATGTGGTAGAATATATTATTATTAATTTCGGGGACAGTTGACACTTGATACCCGATTTCTAATTCGGGGACAAATGAAACAAAAATGCCCAACTATCCCCAATTGGGGACCCACGTTCGAGGGCAGATGGGAAGCATCATCATTATCATAAGACCAACATAGGCCTTGCCTAATTGCCGCCACCGCGACCGACGACCTTGTAAAGGGGGCCGATGGCACAAAATCGTTTGCAGATGGGAGTAAAATCAAAATCAAATATTTATTTTGCGAAATATGGGTGTACAGAATTGGTAGTTATTAGTTTTGTATTTAAGTTTCACCATATTCTACCGTCACAGCGATATGAAAACAAAGAGAGAAAATGTGGAATACTGCATAAATACATTAATTACTTAGCTAGAAGATAATAATATGTCAAATGGTAATAATTCAACACAGTGTCAGATTACAAATGTCAACAATTAAATGAAAATGTCAATCTAAATAACATTATCTTAATATTAAATTTGCCAAACTCCAAGTACTCCCACTGCTGGGCTTGGGTCTCGTCTCCTATATTCTGAGAGCTGAGAGGGTTTTAGGCCGTAATCCACACACGCTGGCCTATTGCGGGTTGGTGGATCAGACATACACGTAGAATTTCTTCTAGGGTATGCAGGTTTCCTCACAATGTTTTCCTTCACCGCTAGCAGATGGTAACTCACTTGACTATTCCACAAAGTACACACATTGGTACTGCCGGTCGGAATCGAACTCGGACCGCGTGTTTAGCACGCCGGTCTCTTATCCATTCAGCCACCAGCGCTTGACTCCAAATTAATCACTTATAATATACTGGGTGAAATTACAACGACAATATATCTAACTATCTACATGTTGTGTGTAGCAGGTTGGTGGCGGCACGACCCGAGGTCGTAAGAAGACGATATCCCTAGACCCGCCGCACGTCAGTCTCCACCCCGCCGCCGAGCGAGGCATGCCCATGCCTAGCAAGAGACCTAAACTTGTAAGTATCTACACCATTTTTTTCCATTTCATAGTGTCACCAGTTCAGAGTGACGGCGGAATAATCCGTTCCGTCACTCAAGTAGGTATTTATTTAGGTATTTATTTATTAAGGACCTGCAAGAATACCAGCATTGTGGTCTAGGCCACAACATTAGAGCTGATGCAGGGACCTTTATTTGCTTTAAGTTTTAGTAAATGTATTAGCGTTAAGTTAGGTATGTATGTAAGCAAATAAAAAGGTTTTCTTTCTTTCTTTCTTTTATCATCATCATCATCATCATCAGCAACCTACTAATGTCCCACTGCTTGGCTAGGGTCTCCTCTGTCTAGAGAGCTGAGAGGGATTTATTGTAGCGCCCATACTTAGAATTTCTTCTAGGGTATGTGGGTTTCCTCACGATGTTTTCCTTCACCGTTAGCACATGGTAAGTCACTTGACTAGTACATATAAATTCCACAAAGTCGAATCCACATTGGTACTGCCAGTTGTAATCGAACTCGGATCGCATGACTTACATGCTCGTCACTTATCCATTCTGCCACCATCGCTTCAAACAACAACGATAACCCCTAATCTACTCTGAATTCAGAAAATACACCGACAAAATGTATGCTAAACATGAGATATTTCGACAATGACGTCTGTTATTAAGAAAAGGTTATTGACCTCTGTTAAAAATCCTTAAAAAATGCATTTGTCCAATGTCGCCCCGGATGATGGAATATTAATTCTTTATTGCCATAAACAAGATATGTTATATTTAAAAAAAATATTTTTTACAGGACGAGTATGGCAACTCCCGGTCGTCGGTAGAAGTGATCCGGCTACCAAACAAACCGGACCGGCCCGGAGCTAACTCTCTGTCCGGCACGCCACCGCCTAACCTATCCGATTATGCAGGTTTGTTCGTTGCTTACACTAGAAAAATACATAAAAAACCGGCTGAGTGAGAGTTGGACTCGCGCACCAAAGGTTCCGTACCATTATTTATAAAAACGGCAAAAAAATCATGTCATGTTGTATGGGAGCTCCCTTAAATATTTATTTTATTCTGTTTTTTAGTATTTGTTGTTATAGCGGAAACAGAAATACATCATCTGTGATTGAATGAACTGAATTTCAACTGTCATAATAATACGGTTCATGAGATAAAGCCTGGTGACAGGCGGACAGACAACGGAGTCTTAGTTATAGGGTCCCGTTTTACCCTTTGGGTACGGAACTCTAAAAAAGCAATGAAGGATAACAATTTTAGTGTAACAACTATTTATAGGTGAATACCGCTTGCATTGACAGGATATAGTTCACACAAGTATTATTAGGAAATATGAAAAAAAAAACTTAAAAAATACTAAAACTTAAAAACATTTATTGAATAACAAATTACAGAAATGGAAAATGCTTTTTAAACAATGCCTTATATTCCATGTGTATGTGTAGGCATATCTCGGGAACTGCTGCAGACAATAGCTAGTCAGAGCGGAGTGAGCCTGGCCGCGCTGGAGAGACAACTCGCTGGATCTTCAGCCGCCGGGGACTACAGAAGTGCTGGTACTTGTCACTATATACTTATATACATATATACAATAGGCTCGCCCACCATTACATGGGACATACCATAGCTAGTGAAATGTAATATAATATTCCACCAATTTCACGCAACGCCATCTAGTCCCAAATTAAGCAACTATATTTACTTGTGTTATGGGTACTAAACAACTGATATACTACTTAAATACATTTTTTTTTGTAAATATATACTTGATATAGATAAATTACTCCCAGACACAGAACAAACAATCATGCTCGTCACACAACGATTTGTCCTGGGTGGGAATCGAAGCCACGACCTCCGGCTTAGCAGGCCAACAATGTACTTTTATATACTTTTGTAAGAGTTACACGCTTCACCAAACTTCTAGTTCGCTCTGAAGTACGCAGCTCAGTGACTAATAAATAGGTCTCGTTGGTTTTGGAGTAGACAAAAACAAATCTGTCTCTTTTCAACGTCTATCTCTGTCTAACTTGTACGTATTAGTTTTATACAAGTTTGTAGTTTACACAAGCCTCAAAGTTCTGCTTAGAAACACACACGTCATGGCATACAATTTCCTAAAATATAAAAGTCAATAATAAAATAATTATTGAAAGAATATAAAAACAGTTGTTTCCTTTTGGTGTTCCTATACCCTAACAGTTGGTTGCGTGTGGGGCTCGGCAGCGCTCGGGCGACGTCCCGAGATACGAACGGACCCGAACACACCCGAACGAAGTTCATTTACTATTTTAAACCGCTGCGGGTACAACTTCAGAGTGAACTACAAGTTTTGGCAAACCTATACTTTGAAACCAAGATGAATAAATTAGATTTACACATTGGTTATTTGTGGACAGATTCAGGACTGAACCTGAGCACAAAAGTGGGTGCTGAGTCACCCCTAGACCTGGGGGTGAAGGGTGGGGCAGACGATGACGCGCCGCTCAATCTTTCACTCAAACCTACTCCCAGTAAGTATCACCTCAATATTATAAAAATGGCAAAAATCGTATTGGGTTTTTCTATCTCGGAGTTTGGTAAACAAATGTTCCCGGTTGATGACAATAGGCTCGCCCCCTATTTCATGGAACCAAACATAGCTGGCGAAATGTGGGTGTGATATATCTCTGCCTATCCCTTTGGGAAAAAAGGCGTGATGCTATGTTTACTTTACAACCCTTATCTGTATATCTATTTATATACAAAAATTTGACATTTCTATGTTAATGTGGATATGTGACATATTAGTCACGTGTCTATGACCACTTGATAATTCCAACAGCACAGTATATCAGACAAATTCAATCCAATTAGAAGGATAATATAAAATTACTAAAAGTCGCGCGGGGCCTCACTCCTGTCGCTCTTGTTTGACCACTGCTCAGCTCCTATTGCCTGTAGCGTGATGTTATTACCTTCCTCGATAAATGGGCTATCTGACACTAAAAGAATTTTTCAAATCGGATCAGTAGTTCCTGAGATCCTAGCGTTCAAACAAACAAACTCTTTAGCTTTATAATAGTAGTATACATATATATAAATGTTTCCTATTCTTATTACAGCAAGTTCGCAAGCATCAGATGCTCTATCCCGTCTGACGTCACTGAGTAGTTCGCTCAACGCGTCGTCAAGTCACGACCGAATATGTAAGTACATTAGTAAAATTTAATTATCTGCTTTTTTAGTTCTTTACTGTCAAAAAAAGCTATAACTGCACATCATAGGATGTAGGAAAGCATATCTTAACGAGTTATGTTTAGATAACTTTTTGTTAAAACTATATTGTCTTATAAGTAATCTATATTATACTAATAAAAACTGCACTTCTGAATAAAAGGACGTAAGTGCCATGGACTTACGTTCTTTTGCTACGAAACCCTACATTGAGCATGGTCTGACATCTTCTTAACCGGTTTTCTAATTTTAAATGACAGTTAGATTTAAAAAGACAACGCACTAGTGATGCCCCCGGTGTAGGCGGCTTCGGTAACCCCTTACCATAGCGAGCCGTACGTCTGTTTGTCACCGTCGTGGTAAAAAAAAAAAAAAAAAGTGTATGAATTGTTTATTAAACAGGCGCTCGTAGCATTCTGGTACTGAGATGTTCGTTAAGATCATCGAGGTTAAGCAACATTCAGCAAGGTCAGTCCATGATGGGTGACCGTTTGTTGTAATTTCATTCTCGAGCGTCTCCGTGTTTCGGAAGGCACGTAAAGTCGTTGGTCCCGGTTATAACTTAATGTATGTCGTTAAGTCAAGTTGGAAGCCTTCTAGGCGACTTGATAAATTCTAACATTAAGGTCTGCTATCAAGCCGACACGATAAGAAGATTAAATAAGACACAGTTGTGTAAACAGTCAGTAGTACAGTGTTGTTGTTCTCTTAGCGCGGCGCAAGGGCGGCGCACGCGCTCGTCGCGAGGCGGGAGACTCGCCGCGACCCAAGTCTAGCGGCAGCGAGGACAGTGAATGTACGGTACACCATACTACACAACACACAACACAGAACACACACATACATACACACACATTTTGAAATAAAGAAACAAAATTCTTTTATTTTGTCCCTCACAGAGCTTATACAAATAAACTATACTAAGTAGGATAAAAACTAAATGGTTTAAAATATAGCTTAAAACTAGGTACCTAATAAACAAAAAAAAATCTAAATTAATCTTGGTGGGGACAAAAATGGACATAGCTTTTATGCTGTTTAGCTATATAATTATATGAAACATGTTTTAGGTAGATGTTTGTCTGTCTGTCAGTTTGTATTTCTATCTCTTGTGTAAGGTTCGAAATTTATATTTCTTTTTTTAAAATAACTCTATTCCACTATGAGTGCGATACGTTTTTTAAGTAACGCCTGTTTGCCAATTTGTGTCTTGTCCTGATTAAAATATGGTTCAAAATTTTTCTGAAATAACCATTTTTTTATGGTAAGTTGAGTTCACTCTACTTTTAATTTCTAAATACCAATGTACTTATTTTAGGATACAACTTTTATTTAATTAGGTTCATCGTCATCATTTCAACCCATAAACGTCCCACTGCTGGGCATAGGTCTCCTCCAAACAATATGGAGAGAATTTAGCCTACTATACCGCGGTGGCCAGAAGGGTTGCTTTTGCTTGCAGCGCTCTTGTCTGCCCTTAGTTGCCTTTTACGACACCCACGAATTAAGATGGGGTAGTGACATTATGTATTCTTAATCTGTTACTAACGGGTAAAGTAACCTTATACAAACAAGAGCGGTGCAAGAAAAGGAAAATTCGAAACAAACCCTATACCCACCTGGCCAGTGTGGTATATAGGCTAAATTCCCTCCACATTCTTTGGAGGAGACCCGTGCCCAGCAGTGGGAATTTTGTGGGATGAAATTAAGTAATAGAAAAGAAAAGAAGCATAGGTAGTGTGATTCTGTGCGTTAATCTTATTTATCTGCCGAATCATTATTATATTATACTGACCACAATTATCTCAACACACATATTTGTTTTTTTTTTTTTTGTGTTTGTTCAAATGTTTGTAATGTGAGTTCTTGCATCGATACAATATTGTGTATACATAATTACACCGTGGTTCACTGTCTCGCTGCCCAGACTTTGATATCTGCTTCAAATAATTCTTAGTTAGTCGCAGCATTGATTAATTAAAACTAACACTTATTGTATTGGTGCAAAACTCAAATTAACTAAATCATAATTACACTTGCTGTCAATTCAAGACAAATTTGTCGCGTTTTGACAGTTAAAACAGGTATACATATTATATTCTAAGGATTAATAGCTTCAGTCAGACCGTGATCGCGGTTGGTCTAATTCGTTCGAAACGTCGGCCATAATTATATATGTAGATAAGGTGTTTATTAATCCTTTAAATATATAAAATATGAAACGTAAACATATATAATTTTATTATAACATTTGTCCAAGAATTAAGAGCGTATTTACAAATAGAGTGGTTACGTTGCAATTTAGTGTCATATTTCGTAGTTTTCAATTTTTATGATTTAATCGGTATATTTAAAAAGTATGTTTACACTTTCTTCGTTCACAAAGTGCTTTAAAAGTACGTGTCATTAAGGATATTTACTTTTAATACATTATTTATTACCGTACATTAATGCTTACAATTATTTTACTATGAAAATAACGCTCTGCAAGTTACCAATATGTTATTTGTTGTATATAAATAGAACTGTAAACGCAATGTTTTTTTACATTTTACATACTCACCTTATTCTAAAAGTGTAGCCATCATATTTAAAAAATAAACCTCCCATTAAATGACGCGCACGCAATATGAGTCAAGTTGCCACTCTGTTTGTAAATACGCTCTTAACTGACGTATAAATATTGATACCCAGCGGTAGCGGGATGGGCAGGTCGCGAGGGTCGTCCCCGCAACCTCGGGCGCGGAGTCAGCAAGCCCAAGAAGAACACGGTCGCGTCGCTCCTGGCGCAGAGCAGGGCGCTCGGGCTGAGGCCGGCGCTCGCACACCAGTTGCTTGCTGAGACTGATTTGGTAAGTACCTTTATCTACTTCATCATCAAACTTTAAACTTCAAATTTATTCATTGTAAAACATAGGTATTGTGGATTACATTATATAAAAATTTAATTCAGTATCACTATGTTTTGCCTTCAAAGGCATACAATATTAATTACATAAATTATATTAAAAATAAATAAAATAGAATTGTGGAATTAGTATTATAACACAAAATATACAATTTGGAACAAAACATAATATTAAGATTGATAATTAATTTAATATTTAGAAAAATAAATACATTTTACATAATAATTTTATACTCAATAGCAAAAAAGAAAACGAAGTTAACAGGATTGCCATCACATTTTTTCCGTCAGAAATTCATTGATTGAATAATAAATATGTTTTATTAACTAAATATTCCTTGAGCATTTTTTGAATAATCCTAAGCTATTGGCCACTTTAATATTCCTTGGTAACTTATTGAAGATTCTTGGTGCCATACCTAAGTATTATATAATCATTATCTTCACTTCTGGGCAAGGGTCTCCTCCAAAGAATGTGGAGGGAATTTAGCCTACTATACCACGTTCTTGAGATCCTAGAGTTCACACAAACAAACTCTTCTTCAGCGTTATAATAATTATGTATTAATATAGAATCTTTGAACGCCTCGGTAGCGCAGAGGTAATGTATACAGTTGCGGTTTCTGAGGTCTCGGCTTCGAACCCCGGGTCGGAAAAAGTATTTATGATCTGTAAAATGTTTGTTTCGGAGTTGGGTGTTTTTCTATGTATGTATGGGGTATACCTTATTTTGTCGAGTATAGCCGACGTTGGCATTCAAAAGATTAATAGTTATTTAAAAAAATATTTATATACTATTTATTTTGCAGGAGAAACTAAAAGCTTTACTAGGCGAGACAGCGAGCACGGACTCGGAATGTCCGTCGGACAGTTGTCCGTCGGACTCGGACGCAAGCGACACTAGTCGTCGGACTAATGATACTCAACTAAGACTGCCGCTTGCTTTGGGTATGTAAATGTTTCTTGTTATTTCGAACAATTGCATGTATCATGATTCATCATCATCATTATCCTCATCATCATCATAATCCTCATCATCATCATAATCATCATCATCATATATAGCATTTAAAGAAAAAATAGGTTAAGAACCCCTACATTATTATATAAGTAAATAAATGAACTTTATAAGTTATTAGTCCGATGACGTCCACTGTTGGAAATAGCCCTCACCTAATTTCCGTCACAGCCAACGATTTTCCTGCAACCATCGGCCACCCGCAACCTTTACCTTTACAGAGGCCATAACCATCGGCACCTTGGACTCTGTTCCCGATGTCGGCGGGCCCCCACATTAATTTTAAATGTATTTTTTATATCAATATTTAAAGGGAATAATAAATAACTTGAAAAAAAGGTAATTATAATAATGCCACCGGACCGTACGTCTGTCTGCCACAGTCGTGGTATAAAAAAATAAAATAAAAAAAAATATGTCCATAGTGGATCTGTTTTGTTTGTGTGCAGGCTGGAAGCGCGTGACAGTGATCAAGGGTCTGTCTCGCAACTGCAGCATCAAGGGTGACGTCACGTACACGCCGCCCGAGCCTCACGCCGCACTCAGCATCAGGTCCATGCAAGACTTGCAGAATGTAAGTACCACTATATCAACTACATGTCACGTGGGGCTTCGCTCCCGTCGTTCTTTATTTGGCCACTACTCAGCTCCTATTGGCCGTAGCGTGATGATATATAGCCTAACCTACCTCGATAAATGGGCTATCCAAAACTAAAACAATTTTGTTAAAAGTTTGGAATTCAAGATTCCATCTATAATATGACGCAAAAAATACATTGTTGTATCATATTACGATCATTACAACCCACGAAATGCCCACTGCTGGGCACGGGTCTCCTTCAAACATTTTGGAAGGAATTTAGCCTACTATACCACGCTGGCCAGACGGGTTTGTATAGGGTTTTTGTTTCGATTTTTTTTTTTCTCTCACAATGCTCTTGTTTGCTTATGGTTAGGTCCTTTAGTCGCGTTTGACAACACCCACAGGTTGAGATTGGGTTGTGACACTATGTATCCTTAATCCGTTTCGGAGAAATCATATTACGATGCAACAATGTATTTTTTGTGTCAATAAAATATTTTTGTTTAACACATTGAACGCCAGACTGCAGACACAATGAAAATTTAATTGTTTGTCGGACAAGGGTGTCCGACATGGCGTTTAAAGACTTAAAACTTGTAATATATATAATACTGTCACCGTGGCGCAGTGGTTAAGGTGGTCGCCTCGCCACTACATCGCCGTGCTGGGTGACGTGGGTTCGATTCCAACACGAGGAAATATTTGTGTGATTCATAGATATTTGTTTCTAGTCTGGGTGTACTTTGTGTCCGTTAGTTCCATGTTTGTAAAGTTCCCCGCGACACAGGGCTTGTTCCCTAGTGCGGGCGTTGTCTTTAAAAAAAAAAAGAAAAAAAAAAAGTAACGTTGTTGTTTAGTTCCTGGAGTCGAACCCGTCATCGCCGCTCTCGACAGACAACTTCAGCTTCAGCGCTCGCACCGTGCTCGGGGAGTACGTACAACCTGCCGCCGATGTCGGAGAGCCTCTTATCTACAACGAAAATGAGATTAACAAGAGGTATTACTTTTTATTATGTTCCACTGCTGGGTTCGGGTCTCCTCTCCTTTATCTAGAGAGCTGAAAGGATTTAGGCTATAATCCACACACGCTGTAGTTGTTGGTGGATCAAGCACTTAGAATTTCTTCTAGGGTATGTGGGTGTATGGTAAGTCACTTGACTAGTACATATAAATTCCACAAAGTGGAATCCACATTGGTACTGCCGGTCGGGATCGAACTCGGACCGCATGATTTGCAAATCGGTCCCTTATCCATTCAGTCACCATCGCTTCATTAATTACGCTTAATTTAATGACAGATTACTGCTAATTGATGTATCTGAGAGGGATATAAAGTGAGAGTACGTGTCCAGGCTAGAGGAGGCGCGCGCGCTGTCGCTGGGCGGTCGTCCGACGCCGCCGCCGCTGGACCGGCGCATGGAGCTGGCGCGGCTGCAGCAGGCGGCGCGGGACGCTCGGCGGGACGCCACCGCGCGCTCAAGAGATCAGGTAACGCACCATGTCAGTGAACCACTTCTACTCTTTATTATATACTTAGAAGTAGCAACTAGGAACTAGTGACTAGAAAGAAAGAAAAATATTTATTTTGTCCTTACAGTACATCATATTTGTTGGCCTGTTGGTCTAGTGGTTAGTGACCCTGACTGCTAAGCCGGAGGTCGTGTGTTCAATCCCCACCCAGGACAAATCTTTGTGTGATGAGCATAGAGTTTTGTTCTGTGTCTGTCTATTTATCTATAATATATATGTATTTACAAAAAAAAAATGTATTTAAGTAGTATATCATTTGTTTAGTACCCATAACACAAGTAAATATAATTGCTTACTTTGGGACTAGATAGCGCTGTGTGAATGTGGTAGAATATTAATATTAATATTATTTAGAACATCGGTGTTGATTGGTCGATCAAAAAGATTAATTAAGCCTTGGATGACTCAAGGACTGTTAAGATTCTCACGAGTACGCGATAAGCTCCATCTAGAGTCTAGAAGTAGCCCAGATGACGTCATAAAATCCCTAATTTACTCTAGATATCGAAATTTCTTCATTAGCTTAATACGTAAAATAAAAAATAGCTTTGAATCGACATTGCTGCAAAAACATAAAAAACAACCACGTAAACTATGGCAAGCTATTAATGAAATAACTCACAGAAAATGCGGCACCAACTCCAACGCATCCGCCCTTCTATCCAGTGAATCTTGTCCACAAAATGCAGTTGATCGTTGCAATGAGTTTTTTGCATCAGTGGGGCAACATTATGCGGGGAACATCTTGCAACGGCTTGGTGCAACGCAAACTGTATTGGCTAATAGAATAGATAACACTAGATCACCCGTTAACTCTTTCTTCTTTGAACCAACGGATAACAGAGAGGTAGAGAATATTATTATGCATATGAAACTCGACTGTGCACCGGGACTGGACGGCATCAATAGCTTGCTAACAAAGAAGATCAAGGATCAAATAGTAGAACCCCTTACTCTAATAATAAATCAAAGCTTGTCGTCTGGGATAGTTCCAAAAGCCTGGAAAAGTGCAGTGGTAGTCCCAATCCATAAAGGGGGTGATGCTCACCTCCCAAACAATTACAGACCTATCTCTCTTCTCCCTCTGTTTGCTAAGATCATGGAAAGAATTGTTAATAAACGTCTTCTAAAATACTTGGAAACAAACAAAATTCTTTCCCTCTCTCAGTTCGGTTTTCAAAAGAGAAAATCCACGGAAGGCGCAATAACATTGCTAATTGATGAAATTGTTTCGCATCTGGACGGAGGACGTGCATGCATCGGTGTCTTTCTCGACATAGCAAAAGCCTTTGACACCGTGGCCATTCCTATCTTGTTAAGTAAGCTGGAATGCATAGGAATAAGAGGTATCGCACTAGAATGGTTTCGCAGTTACTTAACTGAAAGAAATCAGCAAGTTATGGTCGGCTCCTGGCTCAGTAACTCAAAAGATATCAATTTCGGAATACCCCAAGGAAGTGTACTCGGACCTACACTATTCTTGCTTTACCTAAATGATTTAACTTGTCTACCTTTAATTAATGCAAAAGTTGTCTGTTACGCAGATGACACTGCAATAATTTTCCACGATTCAACTTGGAACGACTGCATAATGAAAGCGGAACAAGGCATGGCTTCGGTGTCAACATGGCTTAATAATAATCTGTTAACATTAAATACCAGCAAAACAAAGTTCCTTTGCTTCCATAAAACTCTCGTGTCAGCACCGACAAGCAGATCCGTTATTAAAATCCACTTCTGTCAAAGTTACTGTACGATCCTCGTCATACGATACTCGTACATTCATCAATTTAAATTGTATCATGTCAGCAATTCACTTCATTCATCACTTTTATTAATCGTATTAATTAGTTCGCAATAAACATATACCGACAACGGTCGTGTCGCGTACTCATCTAGCATTTTATCTATCTAAGCTATCTTTCAAGTATCAATATAGTTAATTAATTTATCTTTTAGTTTTATTGAGCTTTTATCCCAGGTTGTACGGACCGTACATCCTTTTTTTTTAAATTTATTCTACTATTAGCTATACCCTCGCGAGTGACTCAGTGTTTCGTGGTGAACTATCGCGGCTTTGTGACATTTGTGAGGACCTAACATCATTTAACTATCTACCAGCGTGAGCAAACAAGCTCACTTATCCATCTCAGCGAAGTATCAACAGGTACTACAGCAACAGCAGCGGCTCGAGATCGCTACCAATCCAGATTGCAAGTAAGATCTTTCCAAATATACTTCGATCAATATGTCTAGCATGGAAGAGTTACTAGCGACTCAGGAGCAAATCTCTGCTGCGATCGAACATTTATACACTAACTTCAAAAAAGACGGTTCTGACAGGAGAACGTCTGATTATCTTAAACGACGATTAGACTCTCTGGATGGGTACTGGAATGAATTCCAGTCTAATCATCGCAAGTTGAGTGTGTTTAGCATGAGCTCGCATCCCTATTGCACAAACAATCAGTTTGACAATATTTTAAACCGGTATACTACCATCAGGGCTGCTATTCAAAGTTACTCTACAAAGCCTAAAGAGGACAAATTATTACCTATCTCTCCCCTTATCAGACCAGCTACCCCAATAACTGGTTTGGAGTCTTCGACTTCACATTTTGTGCCTCAATCTCGTGGTAACGAGAGTAAAACTGACGAGATGCTACGTAAGCAAAGCAGCAACTTTAAAGCATTTGAGCATACGATTTCCAATATCCAATTAGATACCATATCTGAAAAATGGGAATTTGATCATTTGCTGCGTACCGTACAATCTCGTTGGACTACCATCGACTCTCTTCATTGGGAGTTGGACAGTGAGTTAGGTCAAAGGAACCCAGAATATGAAACCCATTTCTTTCAAGCTGAGAAACGTTTTAACGACGTAATAAGGTCTATCAATAAAAAACTATGGGCAGTCTCTCACTTGGAAAAGTCCACTCCGAAGATAGATCTACCTACATTTTCTGGCAATTATCATCAATGGTCCAGCTTCAAGGACCTCTTCACAGAAACGATCCATGTGAACCCAACCTTATCCAGTGCTCAGAAAATGCAATTTTTGAAATCAAAACTGAGGGGTGAAGCAGAAAGACTCATCCAACACTTACCAATTTCATCTGACAATTATTATATCTGCTGGGAATTACTGAACCATAGATACAACAACAAACGACTAATAATGAGTGCTCATTTAGACCAATTGCTTAACATTCCTGCAGTTCAGCAAGTTTCAATCAATCATATTAAAAGACTTCACGATGTAACTCGGGAAAGTCTGAACGCTGTAAAAAACCTCGGAGTAAGTGTGGATTCGTGGGACCCACTTATCATACATCTTCTCTGCCAAAAATTGGATTCCGAGACCCTCAGCGACTATCTATCTTCTCTAAAGGACCCTAAAGACATCCCCAATCTGGAAGAGTTCTTGTCGTTTTTGGAGAAGAAGTTTACAACGATGGAAACTCCGAAAAGAAAATCGGAGCCTAAATCAAATCAAAATCTTCATAACTCTCATAAAAATAATAATGTAAATATGACACCGTCGTCGACCGGACGTAATATTTCGAAATCGTCAACCGACAAAAGTATCAATGTTGCGAAATATTACAAATGTGCTATCTGCAAAGACGATCACGCCACTTGTTATTGCGCAAAGTTTCGTCAAATGAGTCCGTCAGCAAAACGTCAAACAACAGAGAAACATAAGTTATGCGAAAATTGTCTCTATAGTCATAATGGCAACGAATGTTTTTCTGAAAAACGTTGTCGTGAGTGCAATTTACCTCACCATACGTTATTACACGAATCGTTTGTGCAACCTGATATAGGATCCGGTTCGTCATCGAAAGATACTGAAGTCAGCGATTCCAAGCAGGCCACTGACCGAAGCTCGCACGTGTCGTTACAGTCGGAAGTTCCAGAAGTACTCTTAGCTACTGCAATGATTAAAGTACAAAGTTTTAATGGTACCTACATCAAGTTACGCGCGCTCATCGATCAAGGCTCACAAGCTTCCTTTATCACTGAAAATGCGGCACAACAACTAGGATTACCTCGTCATCGGTGCCAGGGTGTGATCACTGGCGTGGGCGCGAAGCAAACCAACTGCAAGGAAGCTATCAATATCAAATGTTTATCATTGAACAGTAACTTCAAGTTTCAAACTGACGTTATTATCATGCAAAATCTTGTAAAAAATCTACCAAGCCATTCCTTTTCTAAACCGGATTGGTCATTCTTGAAAAACGTATCTCTGGCCGATCCTGAATTTAATTTAAGTCGCCCAATAGACATTTTACTTGGAGCTGACATTTATTCTTTGATTATGTTAGAAGGAATTTGTAGAGCTGAGCTAAACAATTCACCTATTGCCCAAAACACGCGGCTAGGTTGGATTTTATGTGGATACGCTAAGACTTTACAATGTAATGTAACCTTGAACAACCTAGACGAGATTGAGAGATTCTGGCAAGTCGAGGATATCACAGAAGTGTCTCAATTATCAGTCGAAGATCAAGAGTGTATTCAATATTATAAGGATATCACATATATAAATAAGATACAAATACCGAGTTGGATATCAACTCAGGCTCGGGACGTGTTAATTAGAACATCTAGAAGGTTGTCTCTATTCAACATTCTAAACGTAATGTTCATACTTCTATGTATGATAGCTACACCTGTGTATTGCACACATCAAATCTCAAAACTTAATAACAGCCAAGGATTTTACTTCGATCGCATCACTAACTTACGTTTAGAAAGAGACCAATGGAAATTAGTAATGTACTATGATATGTCTCCCTACTGGCAAAGTGCAGAATTACTTCATAAGTACATAAACCATTTGGATACCATATGTTACGATCAAACAAAAACAACAATAGCGCAATGTGATGCCATCCTTCTACAATTGCATCACGGACTGAATGAACTTGAGCACTACAATAGTATTTTGCTCGGTAAGCAAAATACTCGGCACGCGCGAATCAAGCGCGGCCTTATCAATGGTGTCGGGTTCGTTGCAAACAAACTCTTCGGCGTACTCGATCAAGAATTCGCAGAACAGTACGAACTAGACATCAAATCTATCCGAGAGAACCAGAAACATCTTGTTTTGCTGTGGAAGAATCAAACCTCAGTCGTTGAAGGCGAATTTAATCTTATAAAGAGAGTTGAAACTTCTATCAATAAACAAAGCAAACTTTTTAACCAACATTTAAATAACGTAGAAAAAGCGCTAAACTAGCAGAGTGAGAATCTACAAACTACGTCAAACTTGTGTGACTTTACTTTGTCATCGGTTATCGCACAAGGTATTCTACTGAATTTGCAGAACATCCAGAATACTATTATTGATTCCTTAACAGATATTTACTCTGGCAAATTCAACTTCCATCTTCTTACACCTGAGCAGCTCCAAAAGGAGATAAATATCATCATGAGTTTATTATCAAGAGACATGACATTGCCCTTGAGTAATTTGCAAAATATCTCACAAATGTATCACCTACTCACCGTGAAAGCAAGAGCAACAAACAAGTTCATAATTTTTGAGATTTTGATTCCTCTAGTTAGCAGGGATAGCTTCGAATTATACAGGCTTATACCTGTTCCACAACAAACCAAAACTTCAATGACCAGCCTAGTACCTATATCCGCTTATGTGGCAATAAACATACAACAAGACTCTTATATAGGATTATCTGAGAAAGATATTGCAACCTGTCTTTTAATTGAAAATGGTACTCACTTATGCCCTTTGAAACATCCTATTTACAAAATGAGATCAGACGAAAATCTATGTGCCAGAAGTGATCTTTCTAAACAATGTTTAACCACGACATTACCTTGTATAGATTTCTGGAAAGAGTTGAATAACATGAATACCTACCTGTACTCCTGTTGCGGTCATTGCTCTGTACATATAATGTGTGGGAATCATATTACTTCAGAACTCTTGTATCAAACTGGAATCATAACAATAAGCGAGGAGTGTATTATAAAAGGTCATAATTTTATGATTTATGCTCACCAAACACCATCTAATGTCTTAGAAAGAAAAGCCGACGTATTGAAAATTCAGATTCCTCCTATTAACCACATCATTAACATAACAATCCCAACATCATCTGTCGATAATCAATCCCTATACTCTGAACATCAAAAGTATTTTGAGGAAATCGCCCAACAAATCAAACAGCTCAAAGTTAGTGAGTCAGACGGAGTGCTGACCGAGCGGGTTTCCTACCATGACGTTCATCATTACGTCGTCATTTATGCGATGCTGGTTGCTGGGGCTGTCATTCTTGTGTTCCTGTTGTGGCGCAGCAGGCGTGCGCGGGCCCGTGCTGCGGCCCCGCCGCGCCCGGAAGCGCACGCCAAAGCCGAATCATCAGCGGTGGCGTCCCACTGCCCGGGAGAACCTGACATCCCAGAAAGAACAACGAGCTACGGACCTTCATTGAAAAGTGCCAGTGAAAGTGCAGTCAATCAGTGCTGTGTTCGTAGTGAAGTTGAGCGCAAATCACGTAGTGTTAGTGTAGTGAACAAGTGTAACTCACCTATATTTCACCACACTGAGTTCAATGGTACTTTGTAGAGACATTAGAACAATACTAACACTATCATTTATATTATAAGCAAAAACAAAATTGTTCCTTCACCTTGTGATTCACCTCATTCACTTACCATTCTCTCAGCCATTCCACTTTATCTATATCCCACTATCCTCATTCTCCGGCCCGGGAGTATGTACGATCCTCGTCATACGATACTCGTACATTCATCAATTTAAATTGTATCATGTCAGCAATTCACTTCATTCATCACTTTTATTAATCGTATTAATTAGTTCGCAATAAACATATACCGACAACGGTCGTGTCGCGTACTCATCTAGCATTTTATCTATCTAAGCTATCTTTCAAGTATCAATATAGTTAATTAATTTATCTTTTAGTTTTATTGAGCTTTTATCCCAGGTTGTACGGACCGTACAGTTACCAAAGCAGTCTCGACACGGTGTGCGATTGTAGCTTCATCCAGCGATCAACATCCCTAAAATACCTCGGCATAACAATCGATGAGAAACTAACGTTCAACGATCATATAACTGCCCTATCGGCGAGATGTAGAAAGCTCATCTATGTCATGAAAGGGCTCAGGGACGTCGCAAGTATCGACCTTTTAAAAACGGTCTATATCTCACTGTGTCAATCTATTTTGACATATTGTATAAGCGTCTGGGGAGGCACGGCAACATCTCACTTATTACAACTGGAAAGAGCACAAAGAGCAACTATTAAAGTTATGCTTAAAAAACCAATTAGGTTTCCAACTGTAGAGCTCTATAAAGCAAGTGGTCTATTAAGTGTAAGAAAACTGTACGTATTAAATGCGGTCATATCCACGCATAAGTTGGTTTTGAACTCCCCAGAATACACCAGTATGTTAAATACAAGAGTATTTAGGCTCCCTGTACCAATATGTAACACTACGTTCGCTAAAAGGTTTAAAAACCACACGTATCCATATTTGTATAACAAAGTAGTAAAAACATGCAATCTGAGGTACTGCAACACAAGAGAAGCTGAAGGAAAAGCCTTGCAATATCTCACTAATCTTGATTACGATGATACAGAACAATTACTAAAGACCATCATCTGATCATCGTATTCACTCATTCACACACACACACTCACACACATACTCACACTCACCCACACTTCATATTCACTCACATTTCATATTTTATTTTATTTAGAAAAAAAAAAACAAAAAAAAAAATGTATAACTAACTTTTATTTTGGTTTTTGTTAAGTTTAATTCTGGGCTTAGATAAATCCAGTGTAGTGATATCCACGATACAGGCTGTGCCTAGTGTGGATGTCATAGTAAATGTAAACATGTATGAGTTAAACATGAATAAATTATTTCTTATTTCTTATAGAATACCAAAAAAAAGATAAAAATATAATAGCTATCGTATATTAACAATTACTTACTAAAACTACTACAAACTACTTACATAATAAATACAATTTTATAGTAAAATATGTGCGAGACAATAATGGTCTTAACTCAGCATCATAGCTGTCTTGAAACAGATCAAGACAGCGCTGGTATTCTGCTAAGACCATATGAGTGAGACGGACGGACGTACACTGTCGACTATAAATGTGAGAAAAGTTTTACAATTATTTTCTACTTACTTACTACTACTTTTCTTCTTTAATTATTTTTGACTGTCACCGTGGCGCAGTGGTTAAGGTGGTCGCCTCCCCACTACATCGCCGTGCTGGGTGACGTGGGTTCGATTCCCACACGAGACAAATATTTGTGTGATTCATAGATATTTTGTTTCTAGTCTGGGTGTACTTTGTGTCCGTTAGTTTCATGTTTGTAAAGCTCCCCGCGACACAGGGCTTGTTCCCTAGTGCGGGCATTGTCTTTAAAAAAAAAAAATTCTAGTACCTACCTATTAAACTCCTACATAGAATACAAATATATATATATATATATATTTACAAAAAACACAATATGTATAAATAAATAAAAATTATAACAGTTGAAACGTGGAACAAGAACATAATGAGATCATATTGAACTATGACATGACATTGATTTGACTGTAACATAAACATAGCATCACGCCTTTTTCCTCGAAAGGATAGGTAGAGGAGTTTTCACACCCACATTTCTCCAGCTATGTTTGGTCCCATGAAATAGGGGGCGAGCCTGTCATCAACCGGGAACATTTGTTTACCAAACTCCGGGAAAATCTCAATATTGGAATTTCATGTAAAACATGTGGGTTCGATTACCCCGCAGGACAAATCTTTGTGTGATGAGCATGATTGTTTGTTCTGTGTGTGGGTGTAATTTATCTATAATATCTATGTATTTACAAAAAAAAACAAATGTATTTAAGTAGTATATCAGTAGTTTAGTACCCATAACATATAAATATAATTTCTTAATTTGGGACCAGATGGCGCTGTGTGAATGTGTGAAATTATGATTATATTTACGGCGAACAATGAAAGACCAAACACATTGCTCCAACTGTCAATCGTATTATTAAAAATTCACTTTGAGAAATACTGATCTTATATTAATATATTTTTCCATTGACCAGGCTCGCCTAGAACGCTCTGAGAAGGCTGAGCTAGCCAAACGTGAGAAGGAAGCCAGAAGTCAGCAACTTCTAGAGGTAACTTTGATAAGAGGGTATTGATTTTCTTATTGGGTTTTTAAGTATTTGTCTTATGTTCTCATATTATAGTTCAGGCAATGAATGAAAATCAATCTTGTGTGGCGTTGATAAAGTTGAATTTGTTTTGGTGAGAATGAATACTTAATTCTTTATTGTACAATTACAAGGAATATATAATGAAAATAACATAGGAAGCTTAACTTGTATGAATTTTCTACCAACATATTTGAAAGAGTAGATTTTTTTTATGAATTAATATTCTTAAATATTTTTTAAGAATTAAATCAGCCGTTTTTATTTTAAAAATCAATTTTGCAGTATTTTTGAAGAAGTTCTAATTAATAGTCATAGCAACCTCATCCTGGGTTTGGATATAAAGATGAAAAAAAAAAATACAGTCGAATTGATAACCTCCTCCTTTTTTTGAAGTCGGTTAAAAAGGGGTGTTTCATTTATGTACATAAAGAATCTAACTTATTAATAATTAACATGGATTTAAAAATTAATATATAGTTATTATACAGGGTGTGAGTATTTCTCGGTAAAGGAAACTGATGATAGTACTATCGGTAGGTACTTGATAAACTAGACTAAAAATATAGTACAGTCAGCGTCAAATAGTTAGTGACACTCAAGGTATTCAAATTTATAGACGCAACCAAAAAGTCAATAATATCAGTACAAGCAAAGTTCGGTACAAGTTTCTAATGTGATCCACATTTTTGAACACTTGGATGCTTGGATACCATTATATGTATGTAGGTATGACTGTAACCATATTTATGGCGGTTGGATTGAACCTATCTACATATATGACATTTTGAGCATCTCGACTTATGAGCGCGTAAATCGTTGACAACAATATGGAAACTTTGCTTGTACCGATATTATTGAGATTTTGGTTGCATCTATAAATTTGAATACCTTGAGTGTCACTAACTATTAGACGCTGACTGTACATAATGTAGGTATTTATGTTTTTTTTTTAAATATTGTGTTTACAAATGTAATAAAGTAATAATAATCTAAAAAAAGAAGAATTAAAAAAGGCATAAAATATGGCATTCCGCATTGCTGCCACTGTCTGTGGGAAAAGTGCCCAGCGGACAGCATTGCCACGTTGAATCGCAATGCTTATTTTTGAGCAAGAAAATAGCCAGCCTCATTATTTGACTAAATATGTCAACATTCTAGATAAATAAATTTGTACATTCTAGATAAAAACATTTGAAGTATTGTAAAATCATGTGTAAATATGATTTAATGAAAATTATGGTAGAAATATCTTTATTGAGTCACTGTAACTATTAGGTACTAGTTTTGAGTATCGAGAGGTCTACTTACACCCTTAAAATAATATTTTTAGTATAAAAAAAGAAGCTTCTGTCAATATAACTGGAATTGAAAAAATAAAAATTATTGTATAATTAATAAAATGGATCTAATATCTCAACGTAGTAAGTAAAATAAACTAATAAAATATTAGTTAGATTAACTATTTATTACTATATAAATTTAGTAACATTCACAATATTATCTAAAACAGTAGATGTTACTAAATGTGGCTTGATAATTAGAGCGGGCGTTGTATTAAAAAAAAAAAAAAATATAGATGTCATTTTGTTTTTTTTTTATTTAAATAAATCAATAACTTTTGTTGATAACCTGCTTTTTTATATTCGCTTAGATGGGTATTGGCGTTAAGCTGGAGCCACAGGTTCGAATCCTGGAGATTGAATTTCTATTTTTCGTATTAAAAAAAATATTATTATTAAATTGTGCTAACTATAATATGGGAACAGTATGTCTTTAGTTTTTGTATCTATGTTTTTAAACCATGTGCTTGTGTTTGTTTTTTTTTATTATCAATTTGACGCTTGGCAACATTGTGCTCACAACTCGTATTGTAGTTCTTTTCAAAAGCAAAAAGGGCCTAATGGGGTTGTCATGTCAAAAAAAAATGGTAACTTTTTGCTTTTTTTTTATTATCATAGTAGAAAGCATTGGAATTCTTAGCTTTTAGTTGGTAGCTGAGCTGTGTGTCTAGTATTAGATATGGTATACTATATAATTATTTATTATATATATATGTAAATCTTCTATTGGGTATATATATGTATAACAATCAAGACTGAACCTTGACAATGTTGTCAAAACCAAATTGATAATAAAGACGAGAATGCGAATTAAAAAGTAATGGCAAAAACATTCGGCACAGCATATCAACAAGAATCGTACCCAGCTGACCATCGAGCCGCTGCCGATGCCCAACAGTGGGCTTGACGAGTGGAAAACTCCTGACATAGTTATGGGGCCGGCCACTAAGATTCACAAGGACCGGACTTTGCCACCTATTAGTCTCTCTCTCATACCCGTTTCTGGGCCAAAAGACACACTAAACTCACCGATAAAAACTATAAAATTCGACCAATCAGGATGGAAGGAGGAAGTTGAGGAATACAACGCTTTAGACAAAATGAAGGATTTTGCCGAAAAGGCAGCCTTTGATTTGCCCAAAAGAAAAGACAAACAATACGACTTTACAATAAAGACAGTAGAAAAACGTCTCAAACCACCTGACAAAGAGAATAATCTAGAAAAACTAATAGAATCATATTCTAGAATATCAGAGTTCATAAACGGCGCTGATTGGTCCAAATTACAGGCCGATAAGAAAGCGGGCGACCCAAAATCTTTGGAACAAAAGTATTTGGATGCCAAAAACGAATTTATGTCTCAAAACTTGATGTTAATGCCAAAAGACAGTCCGAAGTCTATTTTAAAAGAAGTTATTGATTTAAGTGAAGACGATGACAATATATTGAGTGATATAATGTCGAAAAAGATTAGTAAAGGAACTTTTAATGTAGGGAGAGACGGTGCCCTGTCGATCTCTGTTCACCCCCTTGGCAGTAAGGAGTTACCGTTGGTACGTGTATACCAATAAACTAAAAGTACTAACTTTCGGATTATTGTTTCACTAACCGCACATGCTTGGGCTACAGTTCTAACTTCTGATCTCACTATGTGTATCTGCGGGTTTTGGATTATCACGTTATTGAAGCTTTAGATCTCCCACAAAAGTATTTCACGAACAATTTGTGTCTTTATTTTAATACACATAATAGGTACCTACTTGTCCCGACTCCTGACTGTCTGAAACTTAAGGGTACGGGTACTGGTTTCTTAAGGGTCGGCAACGCGCTCGTGATGCCCCTGGTGTTGCCCACGGTAACCGCTTACCATCAGGCGGACCGTACGTCTGTTTGCCATCGTCGTGATATAAAAAAAAAACTTGAAATATTGGCAGTTGACGCTTTTTAGATACCTTTGTGGAAGAAAAATAAATAATATTTCTTTTTATAAATGACAAATGTTCTAGGTACACGTTTGGCGGCAGGATTTTTGGAATTTTGGAATAGAGAGGTAAAATGGAGATTGCAAATTTAAAGAAAATTATGTCAGTTTTGAAGTTAGAACTCTAATATTATGTATTTTGCTTTTTGGTTTTAATAAACACGTGTTTCAGCGTTTTTGAAAAAATCATTTAAAAGGGGAAATTTAGGGAAAATAAAGTATAAAATTCGGATCAGCAAAATTAAGTCTTGATGTTGAATTAAAAATAGAGAAAGAAATTTTTGTTTTTGGACAATCAATGCAAGATAAAAAATCTTATTTTTGCGTTAACATCATCATCACATCAGCCGAACGATGTCCACTGCTGGATATAGTGGTGAAATTTACAGCGCCGCGAGCGATCCTGTGCCGCCTGCGACCAACGACGTAGTATCTATTTGCGTAGGGGGTTAAAGTTATAAAAATTTGGAGACCCACCGGTATTGGGTACAGTGACCAAGCTACCGGTGGTTAGGGTTCGAGAGACAGGAACTTCTCACGATGCGGGCCGTGTCTAGTCGTACCGCCTTCCCAAATCAAATAAAATCTATTATTATTATTTATATTATAGCTATATATGTATGCACGCTTATGCTTTTTATATATATTTTATGTTTATTTTTGGGTCAAAAGGTGGAATCATCATTATTTTATTGAGAAACTTAAGATTCAGATGAAAATTTTTTGTTTATAAAAAAAAAAATTAAAATTCCCAAATAACGGGTTCGATTCCCGGTTTGTAGAATACTATATGTTAAATTAAAAATGTAGTTAGAAGTGCTAACCAAATGAAAAAAAAGCTACATTTGTTGTCAGCTAAAAATGTTTACAATTTTCAATAAAGTTTTTTTATTTAAGTTCACTTTAATTTTTGTTTCATGTTTTATTATAATTTGCTGTAACGCTTTCGATGTTGTTCGCACGTATGTGAAGGCTAAAAGGAGAAAACATGAGGAGTTGGAGAAACAGAAAATTGAAGAGCAGGTCAAGAGACAGCAGGTTTGTTAATTAACTATATTGCATGATATTTGGGCAATCCCTTATACAGACCTATCACTGTGACCCCTGTAGGTGTATCTAGCCGATAAAAGAGAGCGTTGAACCATTGTTAGGGTTGCCACCTTTAAAATCTGTCAACCAAGATAAGAACGCGCATGTGATGCCCCTGGTGTTGCAGGCCTCCATAAGCTACGGTAACCGCTTACCATCAGGAGGCCGTATGTCTGTTTGCCACCATCATGGTATAAAAAGAGGTGTAATAACCACGGATTTCGAAACAACTCTAAAATTTGAAATAAAAAAAATTTTGTCTACCCATAAACGTCCCACTGCTGGGCACGGGTCTCCCCCAAAGAATGTGGAAGGAATTTAGACTACTATACCACGCTGGCCAGACGGGTTGGTCTATACCAACCCGTCTGGCCAGCCGTCGCCAGCGTGGTATAGTAATCTTATTCGAAATAATAGTCTAATTCGAAACAAACCCTATGGTTTGTTTCGAATTTTCCTTTTCTCGCAGTGCTCTTGTCTGCATAAGATTAGTCGTTACGACACCCACGGGTTGAGATGGTGTAGTGACATTATGTATACTTAATCCGTCACTACAAGGATTAATTTTTAAGTGTTATGTTATTTCAAAACTTTAAAAATCCGGACAGACCCGTACGTATGGCAACCCTACATTCTAAACATCAAACTTTGACACCCAGGAGTCTAAGGGAATGTCTAACACAGTCTTGGAACGCGCTAGCATGATATATGTATATTAATTGTATTTTGATAAATATGCATTGCTGAAACAATTTAATATGTAGGTACTATATTTTTTAAAGAAAATTTTTTTTTTTTAATAAATTATTTTTGGATGACACAGGCTAAATAAAAAAAAAATTAAGAAAATATATTTTCAGTTTAACATGCATTATAATTACATGATTTAAATTATATCTAGCAAATTTTGTTTCTGAACTTCTACTTTGCCACTTCGTAACTTTGCCGCTCCCACCGCTATATTGTCACTATGCCATAAGGAAGTATTTTTTTCAAATAAATTTCCGCCTTTTTTACGCCTTATTACACGTGCGTTGTTGACCTTATAAAATTACTCCCTTTTTAAAAAACCCCAAACTACATAAAAAACGTTCATAATTATCATGTATGTGATCTAAATGAAAATAAAAGATTTGATATATGTCAATGTCAAAGTCAAAAGTGATTTTGACATTGACATATATCTGGGAATACTTCAAGGACAGACATAGTATTAATTTTGTTCGATACCCAGCAAAGCATATTTACTTGTTCCAACATTGAGCACTATTGTTTCAGGAGAGAGAAATCAAGCGGCAACAAGCCATCCTACTTAAAGAACAGGTTTGTAAAAACTATTATATTGTGTTTTGTGCTAACATTGTTTAAAGTTTTGAAAGTTTTACAGTTTTTACGGGTATTTTTTTTTTGAAATTTTTACTTAATTAATTAAAAAATAAGTTTATATCTCAGTTAATCTATTTGTACTAGTATTTGACATACCTTAACGGACAGTTTTTTTTATAAAAACACATGAAATTTTAATAAGTAAAACATAAAAAAATCATCACGCATTTTTTTCCGAAGGGATGCATCACACCCATATTGCGCCAGGTATGTTAGGTCCCATGTGATAGGGGGCGAGCCTAATAAATATTTTCAAAGTCCCGGCGAATATTAAGAATTTAATCAAAGAAAATCTCAGTAATGTTTTTGCACGATTCGGGGATCGATCTCAGAACATCTACTAAGTCATACACAATGCCGCCGGCCCTGCGCCAATGGGGCAGTTATTTTAAAATTAGAAACATTTATCTTTTTATTCTCAAAATAACTATGTTTTTTTAAGAAGGGTGTCATAAGCTTGACGTGTCTATGTGTCTGTCTGCGGTATCCTGATTTTAATGCGTTTTTTTTTGTTCAAAAGCTGATCGTGACGGTTCTTAGATATTATATATTTTATTCAAATTGTTGCAGCCGTTTCAAGGTCATCAACTTTTGTCGCGGGTGACATTAAATTTTCAATTTTGTTTTTAATCCATAAAAAAAGTAAACTTTCAATGTATGTTTGTGTGTTTAATATACTTATTGTGTTTGTGTGTAACTGTGTGTTTCTTTTTCACAAACCTCGTCGATGTGCGGTCTACAGCAAAAGTATATAACTGAGGTAAATAACTCTATTCTGCACACTAACCAATGTAGATAAAGAGTGTAAGGGGAAACCCTCTCGGAACCGAAAACTGGGGATATTGTTAGTGATTCATGAACTCGTCTTACTTGCCTACGGCCCATTTAGAGTGACTTGTTGAAAATCAAAATAAACAATCATTCTGCAGCTCGTCCCACTTTTTGTGGTGTCAGATTTTCTGCAAGTCGTCCTAAATCTGCAGTAGGCATATAGGACGAGTTGATGAATTCAATCCATAACATAATGAACGACTCCGAAAGTCCAAAAAGTGATTTAAAAGCATGAAAGTTCAGGTCAATGAACTGCCAACACAAAAATCTGCTGATTTTATTTAAATTTTTCAACGCTAATACAATACATAACATCAAATACCAAAGGATATGTATGTATGCAATAATTTTCATTTTATTCTTATATTTTTCCACACTTGAAAAAAATATCATTAATACTTATATTTTCCATCACTAGCTTTCACCCGCGACTCCGCCCGTGTGGTATGTCGGCAAAAAATAGCCAATGTGCTATTCCTGACTAAAATCTATAATATGCCAAATTTCATGCCGATTCTTTCATCCGTTTTGGTGTTATTGAGTAACAAACATCCATCTATCTATCTTAACTTTCGCAATTCAATTCAATAAGTAAATTATTTGTTTAAAGTGTTATGGTATAGCTACTACTCTCACCAGTTCTTGGTCGTGAAGGGATTTACTTACACCCAGTATGTTAACGCTTTGTAGACGCAGCTTTAGTAGTCAAACGTAGTGTAATAACAAAAAAAGGGGTGATACTATATCACCCTTTTTTACCCAATTGCCGAACGAAGGCCTAGCAGGCGGGTCCAATATTGGAAAGAATGGAGAATGGAGAATGGGTACAGTCTTTTTCGGCCCCACAGAACAGAGAAATAGGTTTTAAGGCAATAGGTGACCTTTTGCGTCCAGTTTTGTGAGGTCGTTTATCCTGTTTGTTTCTTATTTTTTAGTTTTTAATAGGCAGTTGGGTTTTATTAAATTAATTTTTACTGGATAGGGTATGCAGAATTGCATCAAACACACACATTTCGCCACCTATGTTTTATGTTGCGATATATAACAGCATTTTCTAATTACTCTTGTATATACTCGTTTTTGAATTGCGCCTGCGCATGAAACTGCTTTCGTAAAAAATGCTAATTCTGGTTTTCTTTTGAGATTGTGGAACTGCCATCTTTTCGCTTTGTTTTCCCTTTATTTCCGATCCTTATTTTTTAGAAGATATTATTAGAAAGCTTTATTATATTGCTTCTGCTTTAAATAATATCAGATGGTCTTAGCAGATATCGTATACTCTCTAAAAATTATTGCCAATTGAGCTTTGCCTTTATGGTAGTAACGCTGCCTTTCCACCAGAAATGTGTGAAATATACCAGAAATAGCGTAGATCTGAGCGATGCTAGGTAAATGAAACGATACTTTTATTTCTTCGCATCCCTTATTACGCTTTTCTGGTGAAAACGTAGCCCTAGTCAATCCCTGTCTCAAAAAATGTGTCTCCTCTAAACAACGTAAAGGGTATTGAGCCTACTATACCACGCCAGCGAGACGTGTTGATATAGGGTTTTGTTTCAAATTTTCCTTTTCTCCCAGAGCTCTTGTTGCTTAAGGGTAGTCCCTTAGTCGCCTTATACGCCCACGGGTTGAAATGGGGTGATGACATTATGTATTCTTAATCTGTCACTACACGGACTCTAGACTTCTAGATCAATGTGACTGTAAAAATAATATTTGGACTTTTTCAACACTAATATTGTCAACTACATAGTTTCCGACTGCGTCATCGCCCGTGTGGTATGTGGGTAATAAAACGACATAACTAAATCTTTCTCATGAATCACTTTATCTATTACTGAAAACCGCATGAGATTCCGTTCAGTAATTGTTGAGTTTATTGCATAGGTTTTAATGACGTTGAGTTAGGAGTAGCTTAAAGAATATTTCTCCCAGCTCCAAGATTACCGTTTCTTTGTAATCTATTAAAGAAAGTTACAGCTTTTCTCTCATCTAGGTATATGTCTTTTTCACTCTCTAAGCCTCTCTTTCTCACACAGGAACGTGAAAGAAGACGTCAACATACCACGTTTATCCGCCAGCTAGACTCCCGCAGAAGATGGGAAGAGAGGGAAAGAAGAAAGCACCAGAATTTACTCGATAGACTTCTGGCTAAAGAGAAGAAGTTGCAACAGAGGAGGAAGGAGATGGAACTGCTCTCTGAATTAAGGTAAGAGATGAAAGAATAGAGAAGATGATGAAAATACTTCATTTGGTCTAGTTTACCGACTATAAAAAGGAGGTTCTGAATTCGACCTAATACGGGTCGAATTTTTAGGTATCGTATCTGGTTTGTATGCGATTTTCTCAAAAAGTACTGATCCGATTTGAATGGGCTTTAAGTTTCGGCAGGTTTGGTAAGGTTAAATTATTATATAACGGGTCTACGTCACGTATTATAAGGAACACACGTAATAAGGAATATGAAATACCTTATTTATTTGCCCGACGTTTCGGTAGACCCGTTATATAATAATTTAATATGTGTACAAGTCGCGAAAGTTTAAAAGATTTTATTTGGTAAGGTTTTTATGCTTAAGAAGTTCAAACGCAGTTCTAACAGCTTCAAAATCTGAACGTTCCACTACTGGACACGGGTCTCCTCCAAAAATTGTGGAGGAAATTATATATATACTTACTATACCACGCTGGCCAGATGGGTTGTTTCGAATTTTCCTTTTCTTCCAATGCTCTTGTCTGTATAATGGTCCCTGAGTCGCCTTTTACGACACGCATGGGTTGAGATGAGGTAGTGACATCCGCCATTACACGGATTTAAATTCCAGTGTAGGTTTTTAATTTTATGTGTCAAAATACAATTTTATTGCATGGGATAAAACCCTATTTCATGGGTTTAAACATAGCTGGTGAAATGTGGGTGTAAAACACCTCTGCCTACACCTTCGGGGAAAAAGGCATGATGCTATGTTATAATAGGTTAAAATACAATTTTTCTTACTTATATTTATTTCTTTAACGACTATAATAATATAATTATAATGAACTCTAGACGACCACAAGAAGACTCCTCGCTGTCGGACCAGAAGCCGTTACCAACGCTCAACAGAATCCCTGGACTGAAGCTGCCGGGACAGGCCATGGCGGACATACTTCAAGTGTATGAGTTCATTCATAACTTTGGACAAACTCTTGGATTTGGTGAGTGCAACCCATTAAAACCTCAATAATTTTATGTAGACCTCCTTCGTGATATTTAAGGGAGGGGGGGAGTCCTAGGTATCAGGACACCCATAAATGAACCCCCGGGACCCCTCCCTCCTGTGGAAGCTATAGCTACAGCCGTGAGCTCAATTATTTTTTAACATTAATTTCTTTGTAAGAATTAAATGGAGGTGCCATTTTTAGCCATCTTTTGGGTTAGATGCCATAGAGGCATCTTTGCTACGTCGACCAGTTACTACTGATCAATTGTAGCCAACGCCACGCATAAACTTAGAATTACTTCTACTAGTATGTGGGTTTCCTCACGATGTTTTCCTTCACCGCTAGCAGATGGTGGATGGCCGGCAGTACCAATGTGGATGGTGGAATCCACATTGGTACTGCCGGTTGGGATCGAACTCGGACCGTAGTTCGTAAGTTAGGCATTCTCAGACTCTTGCCTTTTAATATTTATCTGTTCTTGTAACACTTATGACTGTTAATACAATGCCACACAAAACCGTTTTTGTCTGTGAGAACACTTTGAAACTGTCCTGTTGTACACTGTGTTGTCATATACGTATCTATATTGAACTAAATAAATAATTTTCTATAGACATGGAGACTATCCCCACTCTGAACACGTTCCAAATGGCGCTGCTGCCTGACTGCAGCGTGGAGGCCGAGGAGGAGCTGGTGCAAGTGCTCACACAACTACTTGTCACCGCTATAGGTATGTACTTAACAACACGATATTCTTCTTCTTATCGTGTGGGCTTGAGATAGACCCTGGTGTTGGAATATCAAGTCGCCCAGAAGGCTTCCAACTTGACTTAACGACACACATGAAGTGATAACCGGGACCAACGGCTTTACGTGCCTTCCGAAATACGGAGATGCTCAAGAATGTAATTGCCACAAACGGTCACCCATCATGGACTGACCTTGCTGAGTGTTGCTTAACCTCGATGATCGTAAGTACATCTCAGTACCACAATGCTACGAGCGTCTCAAACACGATATTATTGACCACCGACACAAAAAGAGGTGTATAGGTTTGATCTGTCTGGGGCATCTAAGATCTTAAACGAATGGGCCGATTTAGATGCAGTTTGATGTGTTTGTGTATCTGTCTGTGGCATCTAAGATCTTAAACGGATGGGCCGATTTAGATGCAGTTTGATGTGTTTGTGTTGCTGTCTGTGGCATCTAAGATCTTAAACGAATGGGCCGATTTAGATGCAGTTTGATGTGTTTGTGTATCTATCTGTGGCATCTAAGATCTTAAACGAATGGGCCGATTTAGATGCAGTTTGATATGTTTGTGTATCTGTCTGTGGCATCTAAGATCTTAAACGAATGGGCCTATTTAGATGCAGTTTGATGTGTTTGTGTATCTGTCTGTGGCATCTAAGCTCTTAAACGAATGGGCCGATTTTAATCCAGTTTTTTTAATTAGTCTTATTTACATTTGTGTAATTTGTCAGAGGACCCTGGTATCCCGCACCCTGGACGCCACACGACTCTGTTGGGCCACGCCATCCGCATGGGAGACATAACACCGCACAATATGAGTGAGATACTCAGGATATATCTGTATGCGAACGCTACCGGAGAAATTAAGTCACTTACTGGTGAGTTTGTAACGGTTGCACTGTTGCAGGCTACGTCCTGCACGAATGCACCTCTTTTGACCACCTTTTGGATCTTTTGATTTCTTTTCTAATTTACTTTTAATAATTTAAAATTCTAAATGAATATCAGTTCCTAAATTGCAACCGAGTCTTCGTCGGAGCATCCGCCAAAGGCTCGGTGCTCATTACAATTTTAATTTCTAATGCGGTGCACGCAGTGCCGGATTTATATTTTTTATGAGTGTAGGCCACTTTATTTCCGCCGCCCCATGTCCATTTCTAAAATAATAATTTTCAATTTGTAGTACTAACTAACTGAAGCCTTTGGTTAATGTGTACCTATTAATACCTCATAGTAGAAAAACGTCGTTAGACAAGGCGTGTTCCTTGAAATTTGGAAAATTTGAAAATTCATTATCCTTTGAAATCAAGTGACCGTCCTCTGAAATCTGCCGCCCCTAGGCCGCGGCCTATACGGCCTATTTATAAATCCAGGACTGGGTGTACGTTATTCTGGCCAATTATACCTAAATCCAATAATAATATTTTATAAGTTCAAAATTATACAAATTACATTAATACAACTGGAAGTGAGTTCTCTGTGTTTTCCTTGACGGCCCCAAGCCATTCCCCACTCAAGCTGGACTGGACTTACTTTAAACTACTACTCTTGCCTAGCGTCTACTGGAGGGGACATTGAAGACCGCTAGAAATTTAATACTAATGCCCTGTTTTACCACTGATAACTGTCTTATAAACTATTTGAGATTTAAATGACATATTTTATATGGATTCATTCATTCAAATTTCAAACTTCCCTTTCCGTGTGGAGAACCGCACTGGCTTGCATTTTCATCCCATTACTGTGGAAAACATCTCCACACGTACATAAAAATCGGCAATTCTTATCTCTGCCGTACCATCAAAATGTGGCTCATGTCATTCCTCCTTCACACAATATGGGACCCTTTAAGCGAGGCGTGAAGAACCACCTTGCGGGCCAGCATCCTTTCAGATGGCAGTGTAATCTGTAAAATCTTCTAATGGGACGATTTATATAACAACTTAATCTATATAGGTATCATGTTACTTAAATTTAGCAATTTTTTTTTAACTAAAATCGACTATAATTTGAAAAAGTCTATGAATTGGAAAATCTCAATTTTTTTTTAGAATATACTATAGAAATGCACACAGTAGGTATATATGTACCTTCGATCTCTTCAAACATGGTTTTGTTTGTAGGACTAACAGCAGAAAGAGAAAGAGAACGTCGAGTGGCAGACCACCACCAGAGCGAAGCGGAGATGCAGATGACCTGTGCTAACAGCAGGAATGCGGCTTACTACGAACATTTGCATAACAATGCTACGTATAAACTGTCAGGTTAGAATATATAATACACTAGCAGACCCGACAGACGTTGTCCTGCATGATATACCAATCGAGTGCATTTTTTTTTGTAAATCTACCATCCTCGAATCCACTTGAACACATACACAAAAATTCATTTAAATTGGTTCAGCCGTTTAGGAGGAGTTCACTGTCAACACACGTACAGAAGAATTATATATATAAAGATAATAACATTTTACAATTTAAATGACTTGAATTTAAAATAAATTTTACCTACACCGTGCACTTTTAGATGATAAACAACAAAATAATCATTTAAAAAGAATCTCAATAGAAACATGAGTCGTGTAACCGAAAATTTGATTGAAACGTTGGTTATACCGTCCGATTAAGATTAATTAAAAGAATATTATTACTGCCTTGGTGGCGCAGCGGGAAGTGTATACGACTGCTGTGCAAGAGGTCCCGGGTTCGATTCCCGGGTCAGGTAAAAGAGTGGTATTGCGTTTTCAAACTCCGAGAAAATCTTACCACCGGAGATTGGAAAACAAATATTCCCGGTAGATGACAATAGGCTCGCACCCTATTTCATGGGACCAAACATAGCTGGCGACATGTATGTGTGACATACCTCTGCCTACCCCTTCGGGGAACAAGGCGTGATGTTATATTATTAACGATGTAAACATATATTTTTATTTACAGAAGCGCTTCGTGACAAGCCGTTCCTAGCTCTGAATGCGACCACAAAGGCGCGTATCCTAGCCTTCGTGTGTGACGAGCTATTACAGAACAAAGCTGTGCTCAGACAGCTCGACACGTCGCTCGAACATCTGAACCAACTCAAGAAGGAGAGATATCTCATGGATATGAAGATTAGGAAGTAAGTATTGATATATAAACATTTTTTTTTAAGTTAATTACTATCTTCATAATTCATTAGTTTTTGTAACGAAAATGTTGATTTTTTTTTTACCACATTCACACAGCGCCATCTAGTCACAAAGTAAGCAATTATGTTTGCTTGTGTTATGGGAACTAAACAACTGATATACTACTGAAATACATATTTTTTTTTGTAAATACATACATATTATAGATAAATTACACCCAGACACAGAACAAACCTTTATGCTCATCACACAAAGATTTGTCCTGGGTGGGGATCGAACCCACGACCTCCGGCTTAGTAGTCAGGGTCACTAACCACTAGACCAACAGGCCAGTCAAATAATCAGTAGATACTGTCTGTTTGTGGGAGAACGTGGCTTCTAACACAGGCAATTCACAAGGCAGTCTACAATATATCATCATCATCGCAGCCTATTGCAGTCCACTGCTGGACGTAGGCCTCTCCTAACACGTGCCATAGCACTCTGTCCTCCGCCTATCCTACAAGATATATAAAAAAAAAAAGAATGTGGAGGGAATTTAGCCGACTATATACTACGCTGGTCGACGGGTTCGAATTTTCCTTTTTTTGCAGCGCTCTTGTCTGCATAAGGTTACTCCCTAAGTAGTTTTTTACGACACCCACGGCTTGAGATGGGGTAGTGACATTATGTATTCTTAATCCGTCACTACACGTTTTATTTATTTATCATGGTGGTAAGCGGTTACCGCACCTAATGGACGTTTGCGTCCAGGAGCATCATATGCGCGTTGACGAACCTTTACCCCCCCTACCTCCCCAATGGGCTCTGGACACCACCACTCACCAGCAAGAACACATCAATGTTATTATAGCTACGGTCTTCTGTAGGGTGAAGGTACTGCCCCAAGTGGGCTGCTCAGTTTGAGCGGGGTGTACCCGCTATGCCCTACACCATACGCTTAAAACCATTAATGAAGAATAACTAATGATTAATTGGTCCAGGGTGCGAGTGCTCCACCAACGCAAGGTACGGGCTGAGCAGACAGAGAAGCAGCAAGCACTCGCCTTGGAGAGGATGCAGAGGCTCGTGGAGGAGTCTTCTGCTAACCTTAGAGCTTCACCACATTTACACGATGATGGTAAGATTGGTATTCCACTTAAAACGGTCCCAGGATACTTCCCTGTGGGACACCGGATTTAATTTGAACCGGGTTATAGAAAGTAAGATAGAAAAACATTTTATTTGTTTTGATTAGACATATAGCAGTATAAAATTTAAAAAAATCCCGCCACCAGTAAACTAAACTACATAATATATTACATGTAATTAAACTAATAACTTATAAATAAAAAAACATAACAGACTAAAGAAGATAAGAAGAAGAGAAAACAAAATGAGATTTAAAATAGTGGACAGAGAGAACAATCAAAACAGAAACTGACCAATGTTAGTCTGTGGTCATGTATACCTAATGCATAATCTATGGTTCTTTATACACTATACAGTACAACATCTTGTATCACTATACAGTTCAGACATATGGTACAGAACAATTTGATTTTCTTTAAATTGGAAGGATGTATAGAAATTATTAAATCTTTTTATTTATTATTGTTTAGATTTATATTAATATTTTATGTATTTTATCATATTTTATTTTATTTTTACTTGTATTTTTTATATATATTTTGTTTTTGTCATTTTTTGTTAATTGGGCCTACCAGAATATCAGCGTTGCGTGGCTAATTTATTGCGGCAACATTAGCTGAGGTAGGTACCATTTTTTTGGTCATCTACAGGAGCATGATGTCCAGTATGTTTCTTTTAATAAAATAATTTAAATCTTATTGTGATGTTATCCTGTAGGTGATTTAAAAATAAATGTTTTTTCTTTCTTTCTTCAAATTGAAAACATTTAATATATTTTTTAACGTGTTATTTCCATTATTTTACACAATTATAATTTGCGTCCTTTTCAATGCTAAAAACCAAATATAATATAATTTCCGTTCACAGAAAACCAGCAAACCCCAGAAAAAGCAGAAACACCTAAGAAATCAGACAAAGAGTCTTCCCCGCACCCTGAAAGTGAAACAGAGAAACAATCCGAACTATCACCATATAAGGAGAGCCAACCTGAAGAGAGTGACAAGGAACTATCACCGTTAAAGGACCTCTCGAATAATATGAAGAACAAAGAACTGTTGAATAACAATAAGGACGAATGTTCCCCGGCAGACGCGAAGGTTGATAAGGACAGTGTTATTGGAGATTGTGATGCTATATTAAGTGATTTGGAGAGCGAAGGAACGCAGCCGGAGGAGGTAAGAATATTTATAATCATTTTTATTGCCTGAAGTGGTAGACAAGCGGACCACCTGTAAGTGTAAGTGGTTACCGTCGCTCATGGTAGTTGGCAATGCTAGGGGCACAACCAAGCCGCTGTCTACCTTGAGAGGATAGCTCTCTTTAAACCTCGTTTGAAGTAGGACATGTCGTAGCGCTGATGAAACACCGCTGTAGTATATTTACCCCAGAGCTGGAGGATTTATTATGTCCCAGTGCTGGGCAAGTGTCTCTTCTCCGTGATTAGGCCATAATCTACCATAGTCGTCTCAATGAATGATGGAAGAATACCTTTAGAATTGCAAAAAAGTCGCTCATGGCATCTTAACCAAAAATAATAATAAAATACCTGTATTAAAATTTCTTCTTTATTTGTTTTAACAATAACAATGTTATTTACAGGATGAAGACAAGAATCTTTCATCAGAAGAATTAGCTCGCAAACTTGAGAAGTTATTGAAACAATCAGAACAACAGTTGTTACAACTTGCAGCTGGGTCTCATGCGCTTAGAGCGACGTGCTACGGACAAGACAGGTACACTATAGCTTTAGCTAACGGGTTAACTTGATTCATATATCTGTACTAATAATATAAAGCGAAGAGTTTGTTTTTTTTAACGCTAGGATCTCAGCTCTTGTCGATTTTTTTTAGTGTTGGATAGCTCATTTATCGAGGAAGGTTATTTCATCACGTTACGGCCAATAAGAGCTAAGCAGTGGCCAAATAAAGAACGATGGGAGAAAGCCCTGTGCGACTTCTAGTATTTAATACATACATTTTATAAATTGATTGCCGTATTACAAAATTTAAACACAAGCGATGGTGGCTGAATGGATAAGGGACCGGCGTGCAATCACACGGTCCGAGTTCGATCCCGACTGGCAGTACCAATGTGGTTTTCACTTTGCGGAATTTATATGTAATAGTCAAGTGACTTACCATCTGCTAACGGTGAAGGAAAACATCGTGAGGAAACCCACATATCCTAGAAGAAATTATATGAGTATGTCTGATCCACCAACCCGCACTAGGCCAGTGTGAGTGGATTATGGCCTAAACCCTTTCAGCTCTCTAGTTAGAGGAGAGGAGACCCGAGCCCAGCAGTGGGACTTAATGGGTTGCTGATGATCACATCACGAGCCGCATTGCCTGCAATAAAAAGTAAAGTTGAGAAAATAAATTGTTATGTTGATCTACAGATATTGGCGACGATACTGGTCGCTCGGCAAGTGTGGTGGTATCTTCGTCGAAGGGATGGAGTCTGCCCAACCAGAGATCATGCACTACCACCAACAGTTGGAGAACAACGCGCTCAGGGGCAACACGCACAATGATAACAAGAAAAAGAAGAAAGGTATTTTTTTTAATACCTCTTATCGCAGAAATTGATGTAGAATAAACAGTAACAACAATTGAGTATCTTTTAGAGACTGGCCCGTTGGCGTAGAGATTAGTGACCCTCACTGCCGGAGGTCGTGGGTTCGATTTCCACCTTGGACATATCTTTGTGTGATGAACATGATTGTTTATTCTGTGTCTGGATGTAATTTATCTATAATATGTATGTATTTACAAATAAATGTATTTAAGTAGTATATCAGTTTTTTAGTACCCATAACAGAAGCAAATATAATTGCTTTATTTGGGACTAGATGGCGCTGTGTGTATACACGGCAGGTTGGGATAGGCGGATATTATAATATATATAATAATAAATATATTTTATTTGTCTCCAGCTCCTAGAGAGAAGAAAGACTCTCTCCCGTCAGAGCCAGATAAACCCTCAGAGACGGAAGCTCAGAAGAAAGAAGAGGCTCTCAAGAGCGAGATGGAGCTCAAGAGCATCAAGTCAGAATTGAACCTGAGCGACCACACTCAGATAATTAAGTACGAGCCGAATGTGAAACATGGTGCTTGTAAAGTTGAAGGTACGAATTATAGTTTTAAAACACCCGTTAGCTACCGTTATATAACCAAATTTTTGGTGAACTACCAATTAAATTTATGTATATACAGGGTGCAATTTTGTAATGCCACCTGGAGGGAAAGTAATCTTAATACTAGAGATAGATAATTTTACTCAAAGATAGCATTCCTTTGATTTTAAAAAGAAACAAAACTGCATTTAACGCCTGTAGATTGTTAGCCATGCTTTATTTTGAAGAAACCACTATGCCAGAGCCCTCTTATAACGATTCTCCGTTAAGTATCATCATCATCATCATCATATCAGCCCAATGACGTCCACTGTTGAACATAGGCCTCACCTAATTTCCGCCACATCCGCCGGGTGGCCGTTGGATGCGGGCGGCACAAAATCGCTCGCTGTGGCGGAAATTAGGCGAGGCCGTTAAGTATATAAAATAAAATTTTATTCCACCTCCTCAGGTTGACTGGTACCCCCTTAATACAAAATACGTTGTATGTAAATAAAGATTAAAAAAATTAGTTAAATAAACAGGGCCACCCCCCCCCCCCCCCCCCCCCGCATACTCATTGAGTACCCTAGTTATAGAAATAAATAAATAAAAATAGAATGTATGATAGAATAGATAGGTGGGAAACCCACCCACGAAAAGAATGAATGAGGAAGGACAAAAGAAAGAAACAGTATGAGGCATGAACTTACGAGCAGAATAAATGATAGAACTGGAATGAAAGAGTAGTAGAAATAGGCGCCGACATTGATCATTGTCGGTGGTGCTAGAAAAAAAAAACACGTTTCAATATTATTAAACGTGGTTAATAATTATATTTGTAAAATAATATATAAATAATGATAATGATAATGAGCACACGTGCTCTGAGGTCATTATGTGTCAAGGTCATAAGTGGGATGTGTCAAATAACCTTCACTTATATTTGTATAATAATTATATTTGTTAATAAAGGGAATAATAATTATATTTGTTTTCAAATTGCACCTACTTCTCTGCATCACCGTGGTTGACTGGTAGATAATGCCTGTGGCATTAAGTCCGCCATTGTACATATGTGCATTAAGTTTTAAATAAATAAATTGACAACTTTGATACTAAAACAATGGCTTATGTCAATTTAAACCTGGTTTAATACTTAGTCCAGATTTTGTAATAAGGGTGGTAGAGAATGCATTTGGCACTAAGTCCGCCTTAATACATAAGTTTTGTGTATTTGAAGTTAATAAATAAATAAATGCCGTAATAACGACTGTCACTGTGGCGTAGTGGTTAAAATGGTTGCCTCGCCACATCGTTGTGCCGAGTGATGCGGGTTCAATTCCTATACGAGACAGATATTTGTGTGACTTATAGATTTTTGTTTTGCAGTTCGCGACACATGCTCTGTTTTCAAGTATAGCGTTGTCATTTTTAAAACTAAAAAAAATTAATTATACATTGTATTTTCAGGCTCATCAATAAAAATGGAAGAAAAATACATTCAACAGAAACAAAACAACGAAGAACAGGACATGTTAGACATTGAAGATTCAATACCAACAGCGTTTTTGGTCCAGAAGCCAACGCACAAACCAATGTTTGCCACACAAGCGGAGCCAATGGACAAACCGCAAGAAATCGTTAAAGTTGAGAACGTAGTCAAGAATGAATTAGAAGAAGACCAAGAAGAAACAAAAGACCAATTAGTTAACAATCTAGAAGAATTACGGAAAATGGCAGAAGCTGTTTCTTCTCAACTCGACGCTGCTAAGAAGGCGGAAGCGGAAATTAAAGATGAGAATGATAAACTCAATCCTGATCCTATCGACTGCACTTCTGCCCATCAACAACTTTATACAAAGATATTAGAAGGCAAATGGTTCTCTATCCTAAGGCACGAGAGTTCATTTTTGAATAACATCAACGATGATAAGTCGGAGTTGCCAGATTTCTGTGATAATGAGCACACGTGCTCTGAGGTCATTATGTGTCAAGGTCATAAGTGGGATGTGTCAAATAACCTTCACTTATTAAATGACCCCAGCTTATTTACGTTGAACAGTATGGTGACTAGTGTTCAAGTACCGTCTAATAATGTCTATGCTGATTCCAGTTTGACTATGTCTGGATTGGAACAAGAAGTCATTGATTCCAGTTTAAATAAGGATGATAGTGTACAGGAAACGGAAGCGGAGGAGGAGAATAAGGAACAGGTAAGATGTTTTGTTTTTATTGTTAACAGTATGTGTTTTTAAAATGAATTAATTATTGTTTGGCTGATTTTCTGCATCACTTGTGTGTCTGTCTGTGCGCTTGTCACAGTAAATTTTCTACTAAATTACTGGACTGTTGAGTTGAGATTTCATATATTATCATAATAATTTATTTTGCGATATATTTATGGTTATTACAATAGGATGTTACAGTTTTAATTAGATAATTACACAATATTATTAAATTACACTTACATACTATTGAATTAGTATTTATAATTATTATTAGTCTATATAAATGAATAAATATTTATCAATATAATACCCATAAAAAAGTTAGATATTTTTTATTTTTTATTATTATAAGTTGTTCAGTGACCCAAGCGATGGTGGCTGAATGGATAAGTGACCGGCGTGCTAAACACGAGGTCCGAGTTCGATTCCAACCAGCAGTACCAATGTGGATTTCACTTTGTGGAATTTATATATACTAGTCATTTGACTTACCATCTGCTGACGGTGAAGGAAAACATCGTGAGGAAACCCACATACCCTAGAATAAATTCTAAGTGTATGTGTATCCACCAAGCCGCATTAGGCCAGCGTGTGTGGATTATGACTCTCTAGATAGAAGAGAGGAGACCCGAGCCCAGCAGTAGAACATAAATGGGTTGCTGATCATTATTATTACATACAATTAACAAATTAACTTCCATTCACAGGATAACGATCTAGAGAAAGAATTACAAGCCGACGCTTTAAAACACGACATTTCTATACAAAAGGCTAAAGCCAATAGTCTCACCAGCCTTGGTCTACTGAACTTCAACGCGCTGTCTACGTACGTGACGTGTGACAGTCCACCACCCATACAGATGACGCTGGAAGAGCTGGAACAGCTGGAGTACTGCAAGCTTCATGGTCTACCTAAGAAAGTTGAGGGAACATTCGTGCCTAGGGAACTTAGGTAATTTGGTTTTTGTATTAAATATTATTAACTGCCTCGGTGACGCACCGGGAAGTGTATACGACTGCTGTGCAAGAGGTTCCGGGTTCGATTCCCGGGTCGGATGAAAATATATAGGTATTGGGCTTTTCTATCATGAAATTCCAGTATTCCAGTTCCAGATTTTCCCGGAGTTTGGCAAACAAATGTTTCCAGTTGATGACAATAGGCTCGCCCACTATTTCATGGGACCAAACAGCTGGCGAAATGTGGTTGTGAAACACCTCTGCCTACCTCTTCGGGGAAAAAGGCGTGATGCTATGTTATGTTATATTATTACTTAACCATAAGCAAATACGAGCGCTGCAAGAAAAGGAGAATTCGAAATAAACCCTATACCAACCCGTCTGTCCAGCGTGGTATAGTAGGCTAAACTACCTCCACATTCTCTGGAGGAGACCCGTGCCCAGCAGTGGGACATTTATGGGTTGAAATTATGATTATTACTTGAGGTGGCCTATGTCCAGCAGTGGACGTCCTACGGCTGATATGATGATGATGATGATGATGATGATTAAATATGTATTAAGCAGTTATACTTTGACAATGCTTTTTTAACCTTCGACGCAAAAAGAGGGGTCTATATTCCAATGTTTGTCTCTCCAACAGATCTCTAAAGTAAATTGAAACTCAATACCAATGTAATAAAGTCGATATTCCAATGCTTGTATCCATTCAACACTTGTCTAAATCAAATGAAAACACAAATTAACACCAATATAATTAATAAAGTACATCTCTCAATGCTTCTATCTCCAACAGACATGGTTGGTGGCGCATCACTGAAGCTGACCAGGTGCGAGAGTTGCTGGATGCTCTTCATCCGCGAGGAGTTCGGGAGAGGGAGCTGCACCATGCGCTCTCCAACCAGCTGCCTACGGTTAATAACAAGGTATTTATTTGCTGTTTGTTAATTTTAATTCGTAATAATAATAACTAGCTGGGGCCCACAGCTTCGCCCGCGTGGTATATAGATAATGAAATTATATACCTAAACCTTTCTTATGAATGATAATCATATTAAAAGCGATGGTAGTCGAATGGATAAATGACCGGCATGCAAATCATGCGGTCCGAGTTCGATTCTGACCGGCGGCAGTACCAATGCGGATTTAACTTTGTGGAATTTATATGTACTAGTCAAGTGACTTTCCATCTGCTAACGAAGAAGTGAAGGAAAACATCGTGAGGAAACCCACATACACTAGAAGTAATTCTAAGTGTATGTGTGTGCGCTAGAATAGATCAGGAACAGCCCCCTGATTCTAACTCGTCGGATTGCTCCCGGATCGTAAACTTTTTCGAATCTTAGAACGACGTATTTTTACGGCTTAAGTTATTTAATGTTAGAAAATAGTCTACCGTATAGAAAATTAAAAACTGATTAATTTAAGATTTTTTCCTACAACCATCTATTTCTTTAACATTATGTTTTTTAACTTTAATTAAACTGACATTTCCGGCCGAATATTTTCCGACAGTTCAGAATTAGGGGGCTGGTCGACGTAGCAAAGAAGCTCATAGCATCTAACAAAAAAAAATAAAAAAATACTCATGAATAAAACGCTATCTATTGGAGAAAACTGCATGAAAACTCACTCAGTAATTTTTGAGTTTATCGCGTATACACGCGGTGGTGGAGATTGTTTTGTAATAGTATTGATTTGTATAATAAAATTGCAGCTATACATAGAAGGGGGCGACATACTGACGACAGAACTCTGCGTGTCTCACCTGGACCGGGTCATTGCCCAGAACGGCGGGTTCCCCTCGCCTGACTCGCCGTCTTCGTACTCCGCGCACACTGCCAGGCGATGTGACATGCAGCTCTTGAATATGGTAATGTGTAATAACTAAATGATTTATCCTAATTTTTATCATCATCATCAACAGCCCATTAACTCCCACTGCTCTCCTCTAACTAGAGAGCTGAGAGGGTTAGGTTTATCCTAATTTGAGTTACATACTATTTAAACACATTTTTTTTGTTTGTTTGAACGCTAGGATCTCAGGAACTACTGCTTCGATTTGAAAAATTATATGTGTCAGATAGCTCATTTATTGAGGAGGGTTATAGGCTATACAACATCACGCTACGGCTAATAGGAGCTGAGCAGTGGCCAAACAAAAGCGAAGGGCGCGAAGCCCCGCGCGACCTCTAGTTTTGAATGTAGATGAGTAAGGAACCTTTGTATTGCAGGTGGAAGCCCTAGAGGAGCGCGTGGCGGCGGCGTCGATGCAGGTGAAGGGCTGGCGGCCGGCGCGGGGCTCCCCCCCCGCGTCGCCCGGCGCCCGCGCCCGCCACAAGCTGGCGGCGCTGGAGGCGCACATCGAGCGGAGGTACCTCAAGCCGCCGCTCGCCGTCAGGTACGCTAGGTACTGTATCCACCCACTACCCAATATTGGCTTGATTAACTTCTAAATTTTTAGGGGTATGTGGGAAACTGGCTAAGCGCGCACTATGATAATAAACTGCGGAAAAAAATCGCTTTTTTTTTGTTCATTAATCATACGCCGTGCATTTTTAGTCGTCTTAAAACTTGTCTAGGTCATAGTAAACAGATATAAAATACATCTAGACATAATAAACAAAAAAAAAAAAAGACAATTTAAAAACATTCAATTCCATAACAAGACTCGTGTTTCTGTTGTGATTCTCGGTATGTACTTATTCGATTAATATTGTTTTTATTATATGGCTTGATGTTTTTCTATATCTAATTACTATTAAGTATATAAGGTTGTGGTTTAACTGCTTACTATATTTAGTAAAATTGATACACAAAAATAACATTTGCAACCCAAAAAAAAAAGAAAAATTTCACCAAAATCTGTTATCCTACTTTTACTTTTTAGTCAAATTAAGTACTTTAATACCAAAAAAATACTTTTGCAACCCAAAATTGGTAAATGTTCACCAAAATTAGTAAACTAGACAAGAAATAACCACTGAGGGCGGTGTTTTTTGGGTGACATGAATTGGTAGACAAAACTTATTTTGGTAAACGTATTTGTTCCCCTATGTTATATGTATTATATGTATATACACAAACTGAAGGACGACTGAAAGTGTACGGTGATATACGTGAAAATAATATTATGCAATTTATTATACTAAACAGGCTAGATATTAAATAAAAATCTAACCAAAATCATATTTTTTAAAATATGATTTTGGTTAAATTGATTGATGATAATAGTTTACCACTTTGAATAACAAAACGTAACCTTTTGGTTACGTTTTGTTGTTCAAAGTGGTAAACTATTCCCCATACAAAAAAAAAATACGTGTGGCAATCGGGGACTACCGCGGTAAAGCTATGCAATTATACTCGCCTCTTACCGTGCTCACTTCGTACAGTCTACACGCATACGTCTAGTCGCACGCACACAAACACCGTGCCGAAGTTTGCCGAACTTAAACGATAACAGACGATGCACGGCTTTCAACGCCGCACCGCTGTGCCGGTCGGAGTGGGGGGTGTTAGGTTTATTTTTCGTTACGGAATTTTTTGATACGGTCGCCGCGCTCAAATCCCGCGATAAAAGCTATGCAATAGCTTAATAAATTGCTCCTTTGTAAACAATAGAAATACACCACAAAACTCTCAAAATATAAAACGATTTGTCGTCGAACATTTTGCGATTTTATTTCGCATTTTAAAAATCGCAACGGATACATTCGTAATGTGCGCTTAGCCTATTAGTGCTGATAAACCTGGGCAGAACATTAACATTCGCCGTTCTAACGAACGTCGAACTGAACAATAAACAGACGGCCTAGTGCGAATTTTTGGGACAGACCAAACGCGTTCGATCGATACAACGTAAACTATAATTTGTATAAACTTTGATAACGCCATCTAGTGATTATTACATGCAATTTCTCAATAAAAGAAAACGTAACATTGCATTGTCACGAACGCGATTAGCCACTCGCAAAAACCCGCACTAGGCCCTCACCCATTGTCCTACGAGAATGTTTGCTAAAAAATTGACGTTTATTCAGCTGTAATGTAAAGGTTGCTACATACATTCGGGCTGGCATTGTTGATTCGGCATTATTTGCCGAACAACCACGCCGACCCGAGGCAATTACTGCACTTGTTCGATTTTAATCATTTTGTGCCCTTCGGGTAGTTTATTCGGTTCGGCACGTCATTCGATTCGGTAGTATTTGTTGAACAAAAAAGCCGACCCGTAGCAACATTTTTAGTACATTACGTTCGGCATCATTCGGCTTGTGCCGATCGGGTAGTTCCAGTATATATTCCATATTCGATTTTACCGAACGGCAGTGCCGATGAATACCGGCCCGAATATGTGTGTCAACCCTAACATTTGCAAGAATGCTCATTACAAGTTCATGCTCAAGTTTATCAGCACTTTTAATACTATATGGGTGATGTTAACTAGCTATTGTGATGTTGTACCGACTGACCGGTGACGTCACCATGTACTTCTGTTTCACCACTGGCAAATAAGTGCTAGACAGCGTACCTGAAACTTACTTGACAGATTTTTGACGTATGATTCATATAAAACTTAATTTATCTTTACTTTGACCAATTTGACAATTAATATCGTACCATGCAATAATAAATTAATTTAAATATTGTTTAATTTAAATCTATTCAATTTATCATTAATTTATATAATATTATTGTTTCTCCGAATTTTATTATGACATAATCTAATTAATTAATCTTTTGATAATAACTTTTGTATTCCATAACCGGCTAAACATGTTGCTACATAGTTTTTTTAATGTACCACCTTGCATGCAAGCTAATTTACTACTGTATTCACGTGTTTTGACAAAATAAATATCTATACCTACCCGTCTGGTCAGCGTGGTATAGTAGGCTAAATTCCCTCCACATTCTTTGGAGAAAAACCGTGCCCAGCAGTGGGACATTTATGATGATGATGACCTAGACAAAGTTTAAAGTGCTCGGTGTTACATAGTTATAAGTACATATATATTATGTTACATTACAGTCAAAATTCTTAACCAGTCAAAACTCTTAACCAGTCAAAAGTATAACCAGTCAAAACTCTTAACTAGTCAAAAGTATAACCAGTCAAAACTCTTAACTAGTCAAAAGTATAACCAGTCAAAAGTAGTTTTGACTGGCCATATAAGTCAAAACTTAAAAAAGTAATGAAGAAAGTAGATCGGAACTAACTATTTAAGTATAATAATTATAAAAACTAACTTAATCTAACACATCCAGTTTTGAAAACTCGTTTTGATTGGTAAGAGTTTTGACTGTAACATGTACATAATTATTATATCTGTATATAAGGAGGATAAGGTAAGGAGGTCGCCTCGTCACTAACATCGCCATGCCGATACCCGGCTTGCTCCAATTTTTTAATTATTCATGATTTGGCTGGGTTATTTTATTTTGTTTTTTAATTGTTTTTTTTTTCGTTTTTTAGTTTGTGATTAACTGTATATAGTTTTAATAGTTAATTTCATTTAAAGTGTTTCTTGTAAATATGTTAACAATAAATTATTTGATATTAATTTATGCCCGGTCCACATTATTCCAGTCCAGCGCTGGAATGCCACTGGAATAATGTGAACCTTCACTGTAATGTACCCATTCCTGTGATCTGTCATCAATTGACTGGAATGATGGTCTAAATTTCATTCCAGCTCGCCATTCCAACGCCACTGGAATAGTGTGAACAGTCAATCCAATGCTTGATTACACGTTAAACAGTGAACATATACTGTTGTTTTTTTTGTTGAATTCTATAGGTAATGAATTGAAATGGAAATTAGAATTGAATGACTGGAATAATGTGAACGGTAAGTTCGAGTCCAGCACTGGACTGGATTGATTCGCTGGAATACTGGACTGGAATAATGTGAACCGGGCATTACTTTGTCATAATTGTCATTGACATTTGTTATTTTATGACAAGTGACAGCTATGACAGTTTCTATTTTAATCGATTAATTCAATCGATCACATATTAAAATTAGTATATACATTTGGTTCATCTCTGTATATTTATGTTATTTTATTTATATTTATATTTTTTGTATAGCGGCATAAAAATTGTTTTATTTTTGTTATTTTTTAATTTAAGATAAGCCGTACGTCACACCAAATAGGCCCATTTGAAAATCAGCGCCGGGCACTTGTGCTCGGCATTATGCTGAAATGGTGCCTATTTGGTACAGACACGGGACTGTTGTTTGTTCTATCTATATATATTTGTTATTTAGTATGTCTTGTGTTTGTACCAAATAAATGTTTTCTATTTCTACTTTATTATTATTATTTATTTCAGGAAATAAACAGTCTTCAACTAATACAAACTTTTAAAGCATTCATACAAGGTTTCATACAAACAAACAGACCAAAACAGTTCTATTAAATTTATACAATGTTTTTTTTTCTTTCTTTATGTAGGTACATAATAATATGAAATTATAATGTTATTCTATAAAAGTAAGCAAGTAAGTACTTAAATACCGGTATACGGTATTACTATAAAACGGTATACATCTGCCAATGTGTAGAGCAGGCATTATAAAACGTTGATATATATTTTAAATACAATTTTATACATAAACAGGTATATAAGTGCCAATTTTCCATGTGCAGTAACTCAGAAGCGACACTGGGAGCCGTGCTGCAAGCCGAGCATGGCAACGCGTCGGCGCTGTCGCCGCAGAACTCTGAGAGTGAACGTACTACTGAGGGCAAAGGTACACTCACTTTTATTTATAAATACGTACTTTTATATATACGTTGTTTTGTGGGATACGGAGGAGATTGAATTCTATCTTTTATTTTGGCATGAATTTCTTGCCAGTTCTTCTCATAGCTCCACCCCGTCAGCGAACTGGCTGTAGCCAAATTTGCTGACACTACTTTTCGGATAACCTGTTACATTCTTAACTTGTGTGAGAAGCCTCCGTGGCTCAGTGGTTAGTGACCCTGACTGCTGAAACAGAGGCCGTGGGTTCGATTCCCACTCAGGACAAATCTTTGTGTGATGAGCACAATTATGTGTTCTGTTTCTGAGTGTAATGTGTCTACGAAAAAAAAGTTGTCTAGTATCCATATTACAAACATTGGCTTAGTTTGGGACTAGATGGCGCTGTGTGTGAATATCCAAACATTATTATTATAAACATGTGACTTTCATAAGTGTTACTTTGTGACCTAGAGGAATAAACGAGATTTCATTTCATTTTCTCCAAGAGAGGATAGAAGGAGATGAGTGGGCGAAAGAAGAAAAATATTTTGTTTTCTATTTATATCTCTTCTCTAAATACTAGAAGTCGCGCGGGGCTTAGCTCCTGTCGTTCTTTATTTGGTCACTGCTCAGCTCCTATTGGCCGTAGCGTGGTGTTATATAGCCTATGTTACTTAGTAATAATGTAGCTTTTTAACGGCGAAAGAATTTTTGAAATCGGTCCAGTATTTTTAAGTTTATTCGTTACATACAAAAATATGAAAATACATATCTTTCCTGTTTATAATATTAGTATAGATGTTTAGAGGAGAGTATAGCGAAGTAACTATGTGACAAATTAACTCTTTGAGCTCTATAGAGTGCGCCTTGAGTTTAATAAGTCAATCATTATCAGCAACCCAATAAGTCCCACTGTTGGGCTCGGGTCTCCTCTCATCTATCTAGAGGGCTGAGAGAGTTTAGGCCATAATCCACTCACGCTGGCCTAGTGCGGGTTGGTGGATCAGACATACTCATAGAACTTCTTCTAGGGTATTAGTGTTTTTGCACGATGTTTTCCTTCACCGTCAGCAGATTGTAAATCACATGACTAGTACATAATAAATTCCACAAAGTAGTATCCACATTGGTACTGCCGGTCGGGATCGAACTCGGACCGCGTGATTTGCACGCCGGTCCCTTATCCATTCAGCCACCATCGAATAAGTCAATACCATTACATAATATAAATCTCACAATACCTCGTAGCGGACAACAAAGGCATCGCCCGGGGTCTGGCGAATTGGCGCGAGGCTGTGTCCCGCTGCAGTACATCAGCTCAGCTCGCTCAGCTCCTCTCAGCTCTGGAGTCCGCCGTCGCCTGGGACAAGAGCATTATGAAGGCGGTACGTATGCAACATGTACGTATTTACATAAACAGTTCTATACATGGGCGTAGTTAGGGGGTGTGGGTATGTGGGGGATATGGGGGTAAATATTACACTTATTTTCTTAACCCCCCCCCCCCCCCCCCTCCCTAAACTGAAACCTGACTACGCCCGTGGCTCTATATCAATGTTTTTCTCTCGGTACCAAAAATTTGGGATATTGGTAGCTTACTTAATATAATAGTCAAGGACACCGACCTTGAAATTGCATAGAAACAGAGCTACAAACGCGTTTCCCCTTATTACAAAATACAGACTAAGCATTAAACCAGGTTTAAAATGACAACTTTGACACTAAAACAATGGCTTATGTCAATTTAAACCTGGTTTAATACTTAGTCCATATTTTGTAATAAGGGAGCTTAAGTCTAGGTCAACGACCTTCCAACTCACAAACCAGCTGATTTTCTTCAGATTTCAAAGCAAACAAAATATATATTTAATGAAAGTCTTGGTGAGATTTACATCTTCGAGCCTTTTGGGATTGAAACACTTGGACCTTGGGCACCAAACGCTAACAAAATTTATCGTGAAATTTGTAAGCGTGTTTCTGAGGTATCACATGACCCAAAGGCTGGCCTCTACCTGGGGCGACGCATTAGCCTTGTCATCCAACGTGGTAATATGGCTAGCCTTTTGGACACGTTTCCTCAGGAAATTGACCTCAATCAGATATTCTATTTATAGGAATTTCCTGTGAATAGAGTATCTGGTTCTTTTTTTTTTAAATAGGTTAGTTGTGTATAATTATTATGATGTAAATATATAATTAATAATATATTATGTTTATCATACAGAATTGTCAGTTTTGCTTGAGCGGTGACAATGAAGATCAACTGCTGTTGTGTGATGGGTGTGATAAGGGCTATCACACTTACTGCTTCAAGCCGCGGATGGACAAAATACCTGATGGCGACTGGTATGTATTACTTCAAGTTATTTATAGTTATTTTTAATATTAATAAGCATCTTAAGAATTTTGAGCGTTTAATACTACAGCCGTGTAGTGAAGGATTAAGAAAACATAATGACACTATCCCATCTCAACCCGTGGGTGTAGTAAAAGGCGATTAAGGGAGTATGATAGAGCACTGCAAGAAAAGGAAAATTCGAACCAAACCTTATACCAACCTGTCTGGCTAGCGTAGTATAGTTAAATTCCCTTTTCATTTTATTAAGGAGACCTCTACCTAGCAGTGGAACGTTTATGGGTTGAAATGATGATAAAAATAATAGTGAGAGCCACCATCCCTATGAATTTGTTATGTGGTATTTTGTGATAGGGTAATGTATATATCCTTTACATTAATATCTACAGCGTAGTGTAGGGCTGGGGTTCACAAACTTTAAAAGTTTAGAAGAAGATAACGGTACACCCCCCAAAAACCGTTTATTTTATGGAACTCCATATCAAAAGATTACAAAACAAACACGCTGTAATTTAAATAAGAAAAATAACTTCTACTTATTACATATTTTGCCGGAACCCTGTTGAGTTTTTTACGGAACCCACTTTGGGAATTGTTGGTGTAGGACGCTCCTAAATTAGGTGGGGAGGTTGGCAATGACTGAATGAGAGTAAATCATGGTCAGTGGTGTGTAGTGGACTAGTGATGAAGATGCCGTTGGTGTCGTTGCAGGTACTGCTGGGAGTGCGTGAACAAGGCGCGCGGCGAGCGAGTGTGCATCGTGTGCGGCGGCGCGGCGGCGGGACGCACCATCCCCTGCGCACTCTGCGCACGCGCATACCATCAGGACTGCCACTACCCACCGTTACTTAAGGTACGTACTCAATATACTTCTTATCACACGTTCCTCGTACACATCCGAACGGGGTCCCACCCGCTTGTGGAGGAAATGTGGACCTCCAGCAAGGGTCCCACCAGTCCCATCCTGTCCATCCTCATTCCTCACCCAGTGATGAAAAATTTGTCTGTTTGATTATAGAAGATTTTTATTTTGGTTATGTTTATTTTATTTACTTACATAAAAAAAAATAAACAATGATTAATTTTTTGATCCGAGAGTGGCTTGCAACCACACGGGTTTGATAATCCATTCCTGAACATTTATTAAACGAGATCAATTCATCGGCTCAAGTCCTTTTTCAGATTAAAATAACCACTGTTATCTATTTACCATCTTATATATCTCGTTGGTTTTGTAGTAAATAGAATACAATCAATGATTTTAAGATAAATAAAAAATATTTTTATCCACAGAACCCCCGCGGCAAGTGGTACTGTTCACAATGTATATCTCGCGCGCCGCCCAAGAAGCCTCGCAACACGAAGAAACGCGACGCCAAACATAGAGAGATCAACTCTAGCGCGGATCTCGACCAGAACATGGTGCCTAGGTAAGTTCACCACTGTTTTGAAAGTATCCGTAATACTTACTGTTGGTCGACTGGCCTGTTGGTCTAGTGGTTAGTGACCCTGACTGCTAAGCCGGAGTTCGTGGATTCGATCCCCACCCAGGACAAATTTAATCTGTGTGTGATGAGCATGAAGGTTTGTTCTGTGTCTGGGTGTTATTTATCTATAATATGTATGTATTTACAAAAAAAAAACGTATTTAAGTAATATATCAGTTGTTTAGTACCCATAACACAAGCAAATATAATTGCTTAATTTGGGACTAGATGGCGCTGTGTGAATGTGGTAAAATATTATTATTATATTATATTATTATTGTTTTAGGGAAGATTTATATTAGTAATATTAGACCGGGCCGTGACGTGTGCGTGGCCCAGACGGGGCACGGATTTGAAACGTTAACGTAAACGAAATAATCACACAGCGCCATCTAGTCTTAAATGAAGCAATTATATTTGCTTGTGTTATGAAAGAAAGAAACATTTATTTACACAGAATACAGGTGGTTAAACAAAATTGGTGCAGAGTACAAGCTATATTCTGCCTGTATTAGGCATATGTATGATATGATATGTATATGGGTACTAAACAACTGATATACTACTTAAATACATTTTTTTTAATATATACATATTATAAATAAACTATCTGTGCCCTTATCCCGCATTCATTGAGTTTTAATTTTTTTTTATGGAACCCTGATATTTTTTTCAAAACCAAAGTAGCCTAAGTTACTCCTTGTGACTTCTCTCTTCCTTTTTCCTCTGCGAGTGCGATAAAAAAGCCTAATATCAAAGCAATTTTCATCTTTGGGTTATAAAAATAAGGTTTAATATTGTTTTTTGTTTTTTTGCGTGACTCCGTTTCTCTCTTTTTCTACTGTAAGTGCTATAGATACAGCCTAATATCTAACCAATAATCACTTGTGGTCACAGTCCAGCGGCCTCCCACGCATCCACCTCGACGACAGCAGAAGAGTGTTCGGGCAGTGTCCTGCACACCCCCGAGAAACACGACGACAAGCTTGAAGATACGCTACCGGATAGCGAGAATGGGATCAACCACCATGCCGGTAATTATAACAATAGCAGTTGCCAGGCGCTTTGCTCCTGTCGTTCTTTATTTGGCCACTGCTTAGCTCCTATTGTCCGTAGCGTGATGTTATATACCTATATCCGACCTCGATAAATAGTCTATTCAACACTAAAAGATTTTTTCAAATCGGACCATTAATTTCTGAGATCCTAGCGACCATTCAACCAAACAAACAAACTCTAGTTTTATAATATTCATCAGCAACCCATTAAGTCCCACTGCTGGGGTCGGGTCTCCTCTCCTCTAACTAGAGAGCTGAGAGGGTTTAGGCCATAATCCACTCACGCTGGCCTAGTGCGGGTTGGTGGATCAGACATACTCATAGAATTTCTTCTAGAGTATGTGGGTTTTCTCACGATGTTTTCCTTCACCGTTAGTAGATGGTAAGTCACTTGACTAGTACATATAAATTACACAAAGTGGAATCCACGTTGGTACTGCCGGTCGGGATCGAACTCAGACCGCGTGATTTGCACGCGGTACCTTATCCATTCAGCCACCATCGCTTTATAATATTAGTATAGATTATTACCACAGAACATACAAAGAGTGATTATTGCCATTATTAAAAATACAATAAAAATTAAATTAAATAACTACAAGAAAGATTCAATGACATATGCGTATGTTAATAATATTGTTTGTAGCAGGTGAACTGAGCGCGGAAGAAGGTCCCCCAGAGAAACGTCGCGCTATACACTATGGGGGAAATGGTGCCCTACAACACGATGAAACTGACCAACATATTGACGGTACGATATTATATATAACTAGAAATAGTGCGCGGTTTCGCTTCCGTTCTTTATTTGGCTACTGCTCAGCTCGTATTGGCCGTAGCGTGATGTTATATAGCCTATAACCTTTCTCGATAAATTGGCTATCCAACACTAAAAGAATTTTCAAATCGGATCAGTAGGTCATGAGATCCTAGCGTTCAACCAAACTTTATTTAGCTTTATAATATTATTAAGTAATATATATAGATTATTGAACCCACTACCCTACACAGGTGAGGAGCGCGACACTGAGAACGCGCCGCTAGTGTCTCGAGCCAAGAAGGAAAAGAACTCCGCCAAGAAACTCATCAAAGACCTACAATTCTGCAAGTAAGTACATCTTTTAATAAAATAAACGACGATTTTTTTGCCATCAAATAAAAGTATAACATAAAAGGTCACCCATCACATTCCAAGTCTCGTGAAACGACACAATCACTTAGTGATTCACATAGCTATATTTACGACATAACAATACTGTTGGGTTCATACAAACGGACAGACGAACACTTTTAAACAATTTATTGTTCATAAAAACGTGTTAATAAAAAAGTAATGATAAGTGCGGTTTATTTGTTTGATTAGAATGGTTCCGTAGTCATTTATTTTGAATAGGTTACAATATCATCATCATATCAACCCACAAACGTCCCACTGATGGGGATGGGTCTCCACCAAAGAATGAAAAAAGGAGTGAATAGGTTTCTTAAGGGTCGGCAACGCGCTCGTAATGCCCCTGGTGTTGCAGGCGCCCATAGGCTACGGTAACCGCTTACCATCAGGCGGACCGTACGTCTGTTTGCCACCGTCGTACCTAAAATCATGAACGGTGTTCCTGTCGCAATCTGCGACGCTTTAAATGAGAATAACTGTAAAAGGAAATTGTTAAAATACTTTAAATCATTAGATTAATAGTCTCATCTTAAAATTATGTTAACTTAAAATGTAGTACTTGAGCTCTAGTGGCTTCCATACCACAGTTAAACCCTAGATGGTTTGGGTGGTTATGTTATATATGTTAAGTAATGTAAATTTTCTGTTTATATTGGTCAATAAACGCTAAAAAAAAAAAATTAAAAAAAAATGTGGAGGGATTTAGCCTACTATACCACGCTGGCCAGACGGGTTGGTATAAGGTTTGTTTCGAATTTTCCTTTTCTTGCAGTTCTGCAGCTCTCGTGTCTGCTATAATGTTAATAAATATAATAATAAGGTTACTCCATTAGTCGCATTTTACGACACCCACGGGTTGAGATGGGTTAGTGACATTATGTATTCTTAATCCGTCACTACAAGGATTTATATATATGGTACATCAAAGTATTTATCTATCGTTGTTTGGTACAGGAACCTGCTCTGTGAGATGGAATGCCACGAGCACGCCTGGCCGTTCCTGTTACCTGTCAACACGAAGCAGTTCCCCCAGTACAAGAAGGTCATCAAATGCCCCATGGACCTCTCCACCATCAAGAGGAAACTGCAGGACAACATGTGAGTATTACACACTGTCACTTCAACCTTTTAAACGAAAACGTCGGCTATAATCGACAATTGCAAGCCTGCTGTGTGCCGATGGCTACTATAGCCGACAAAAATAGCCCCTCTTGACTTTTTTTTTTTGGTATGACGTACTATTTTCACCGTACATAAAAAATATTACAATCTATCCTTAAACTATAGACTAATAAATAATTTACTTATATCTTAAACTGCTACATAGAGTATTCCAAGAATGTGTCCAATACAAGACAAGTCTTGACAAGTGGCAATCGATTCGATCTGTCTATTCTATCGACATGTCAAATTAGTACATTGATCACGATAGCTTATGTCAGAGATGTATGTGGTCAAATGTATTGAAGTGAAATGTCGTTTAGAATAGATAGATAGAAGCGATTGACATTTGTCTAGGGGGGCTGATCACATAAGAATTTAAGTATTTATTGCTACGTCATCTTAAAACTGAATTTCCTGTACAGAGCACGAAGCCATTATGGTGTGCTGTTCTAAAGGAGGCCAGAGGACTAGAGGGAGTGACGTGGGTTCGATTCCCACATGAAATAAATACTTGAGTTATTCATAGATAATTATTTCAAGTCTAGTTTTACTGTGTTCGTCAATAGTATGTTTATATAATATAATATTCTACCACATTCACACAGCGCCATCTAGTCCCAAAGTAAGCAATTATATTTGCTTGTGTTATGGGTACTAAACAACTGATATACTACTTAAATACTTTTTTTTTTGTAAATACTTACATATTATAGATAAATTACACCCAGACACAGAACAAACAATCATGCCCATCACACAAAGATTTGTCCTGGGTGGGGATCAAACCCACGACCTCCGGCTTAGCAGTCAGGGTCACTAACCACTAGACCAACAGGCCAGTCAGTGTTTGTAAAATCAACTTTAAATTTCGTATTAATTCCACAGCTATAAATGCAAAGAAGAATTCGCATCAGACGTGCGCCTGATATTCAGCAACTGTGAAGTATTCAACGAAGACGATAGCCCCGTGGGGCGGGCGGGACACAACATGCGACAGTACTTCGAGGAGCGATGGACGCAGATATGAACTATTTATGTAACTGGTATATACAAGGGCGTGGGTTATGGCCATGGGGCGGTTGAGACTTAAAGTTCGGGGCATGGGGCAGGCAAGGCCAATTTGTTTTTAAATATATGGGAAGCGGGAGACTTAAATTTGATTGTGATTTTTTTAATTTAGGGGAGATTTAAATTTTATTGCGATTTTTGAAATATCTGGAGGGGGAAGATACAATTTGCTATTACGTATCTTGTTGATTCTAACAATTTCCAGGGAGTAATTAAAAATACAAAATCCAGTAGGGGGGCATAGTCTTTAACTCCCCCCTAGAGTACGCCCATGTATATACTTACCATTGAAATATATATCAATATTTGTATACGACAAATTAATTATCTAATAAATTAAATTGAGGCCAATTTAATAATTATATCATAATGTCAGTTTTTCCATTTGCTTAATGTCAAAAACGCAAAGTGATAATAATAGAATTATCATATTGGTGTTTTTAGGGTTGGATCAGTCGCACGGAATCGCATTTTTTCTTTCTGTCACTAGGGAACTGTCATTTACTAGAGTGAGAACAAGAGAGCGGGAGTGCGATACGCTCGGCTCTCACTAGACATGGGTAACTCAGTGAAATTTCTTGCGTCAACTCAGTAACTCTTGCGCAGTCTATTGCGCCGACTCATTCCCCCTTATTACAAAACATGGACTAAGCATTAAACCAGGTTTAAATTGACAACTTTGACACTAAAACAATGGCTTATGTCAATTTAAACCTGGTTTAATACTTAGTCCATATTTTGTAATAAGGGGTTTAGAATTAACTCAAAATTGTGCAACTAAATAGGCCAGCTGAGTGAAGCGGGCAGGTTGGGTGCCACCTGCCTGTACGCCGCACTCACAAGTCTTGACATTTTCGCGCGAACGAGTGCGTGAATTTAAATGCGCCGTGCGCCAACTCGTTTTGAAAAAGTGTGTTGACACATTCGGCGCAGTGAATTGAGTTGGCGCAATTGTGCGGCGTAGCGCAGTGTTGCCCATCTCTAGCTCTATCTCGCTTTATTAAATGACAGAAAAGGATAGGAAAGTGCGTTTCGGTGCGACAAAATGTGATGCACCCCTTATACGTCTTAAATACGCCAAAATTTTTCGTATAAAAATACCAACGTATACGGTAAATGACAAAAGATCAGGGGGCCAAGTCTGCTAAAACAATCGTAAGCCGATGGCCTCAATCGACAGCTGTGATTGGCTTACTGAGTTAATCGCGCTATATTGCCGGCCTGTGATTGGTCGATATTATCGACGTGTGTAAATTAGCAGAATCGACCACCTGTTTTGAAAAAGAATTAATATATTATAGCTAGAACTTGTATATATATGTATTGGTGCCGTCTAATAGACGGGCCATTGCATATAGTGATTGTAACATTTATGACGTAATATATACTTTCTGAGCGAATAAAGAATGGAATTATACTATGGCTTAGTTGAAGCGATAGACAAGTGACCGGCATGCAAATCATGCGGTCCGAGTTCGAATCGGACCGGTACTACCAATGTGGAATTTATATTATTATGTACTAGTCATGTGACTTACCATCTGTTGTCGGTGAAGGAAAACATCGTGAGGAAACACACACACACACACACACACACACACTAGAAGTAATTCTAAGTGTATGTGTGGACGCTACAATGGATTAGTACCTGGTCGACGTAGCATAGAAGCCGCTCATAGCATCTAAGCCAAAAAAATATCTATACAAATAAATAAAATTGGAGTGTCTGTTTGTAATATTAATGAATGTATATACGGTACATTTACCAAAATAACATTTTTTACAATTTTTGTCTGTCTGTTTGTTCCGGCTAAGCTCTGGAACGGCTGGACCGATTTCGAGGGGACTTTCACTGACGGATAGCTAATGTCACAAGGAGTAACTTAGGCTTCTTTGATTTTAGAAAAAGTATCAGTTTCTTGTAAAAAAAAAAACTCCATGAATGCGGGCACAGCTAGTAATAAATAATATGCTGCAGTGTCAGCAGGAGCGTCTGACTGCTAAGGTTCTAGGTACAGTGTCGGGCAAAAATATGATTGGGTTTTTTCATCTTGTAATTCGAAGTACCAAGCCTGAGTTGGCTATAGGTCCGGCCTAATAGACCGGCAGATTTGTATTGTAAACGTTCTAAATTTAACTGTAAATATTTGAATTACGGTCTATTTTTAATTGCATTTATGAAAAAAATTCATGAGAATCCTTGATAAATATAAAATAGATCATAACATAATGGCTTAAAGTTTTATTTTGTATACAAATTGGCTCTACTCTATGTGAACGGATACTTAATGACAATAGACTCGTCGCCTAACATAGCTGATGAAATGTGTGTTGCTTCTCTGCCTACCATTAAAAAGGTGGAGGAGTTTAGGACCTTTAAATGTGTAGATAATTTTTCGAAATGTAAAATCTTATCTGCAACTTAAATCTTAGATAGTTTGTCAGACACTTATCTACCAGTTGTTAAACAGGGCCTTAGTTTTATAATCACATTCTTTATTCGCTAATTGTAATACATTTTAAAAGTGACCATTTGAATGGTCTACAATAATAAGAGATGATCTCAAAGATTTTTGTAAAATAAAGTGTTTATAGTTTTGCTAAAGCACTAATGATTTTATCGATAAATAACTGCTATCGATACATCCAATTACGATTAAAAACTCGGATTGAATACTTTTCCATTCCAATAGAGTAAAAATTCCAAAAATGTACTCTTTATGTGATAAGTCATGGAAAAACATTCCAAAAAACGACGTTCACCGGACATAACGAGAATCTCATTGTAAAAAATGTATTTCGATTTGTGATGAAAAAAAATGAAAAATTTTTTTTTGGAAAAAGTTTTTTTTATTGGAAAACAACGCACATTGGATCGTTGTTGGTGTATTTATATAGTTGAATGTAAATAGTAGGTGTATGTATAAGTTAATAAAGTATTAGAATGAGTTATAATAAGTATAGAATTAGAAGTTTTCGAATATTATTTTTATAATGATTTGCGCTTGCAACGAAGCAGTATTTGTAATGTTTTCGGAATCCTTTCGTATTTATAAAACTCTTTTCAGTCGCACGTTTGGTGATATAACGAACAATCCGAAATAGAAAAAAACAATTTTTTTTTGTAACTTCAATTAAAATCCAAAAATGTTTTTTATTTTCCTAAACAATTGTTTCACTGTTTCCACCAACGCGCGATTAAAAAGAAATGAAAAAAAAAAATTAAAATACTCTATAATTTTTCAATTCGGTGGCCAGTTAATAGAGGAACGTAAGTGTACAATTAAAAAATGTGTGTAAAAATTAATAGCTGTGTCTAAACTGTGCACTAGGCGGCAATATACTGGACGACTGAGCTAGGAACAGCGCGAAAAGTGGCATCGATATGACAGAAACAACTTTAGAATATTAGAAAACGCGCTTGGGGCGACATCTACTGTCAAATGAGAAAGATTTATGACAGCGTAGTACCTATGCTGTGTAAACACGGATTATGGGAGCCCCGCAGTAATCCGACAAATATTTAACATGGCGGTGTCGGATTATCGACTTTTTGTCGGATTATAGAGTAGTATCATCAACCTCTTGTAGTCCGGAATATTTAATAGAGGAGTACCTTATAATCCGACAAATTTTATATTAAAATCGATACGACATGCCGTATAATATCATATATATACTAACCAAGTATTGTCGAATCTACATGCTTATGTCAAATTACCATTGGTCTGTTATACTCTCTAACTCCTTCAAGACAGTTTTTTTATTAGTTATTTTGTCTAATATTCTAAAGCATAATACTGCCAAGTGAAAAAGACTGGTTATAAAATGAGTGAGGTATATTAGTACGGTGTTTTTAACTCGGTCGTGTAGTATTAGTAGTATAGGCCTAAGGGCGTTAACGGGATTCAAATCCCGTTCGCTGACTGTGTTGTGTATTTTGGGGGGCCTTACTTGATGATGCAAAGTTGGACCTTATTTACTAATGCCGATGTTGTGATTTTGATTGGATACATCAGTGTTTTAAGGCTTTTTTTAGTTGAAAATTAAATATTGTATTAATACAAAAAATAACAATTGAATGTACAGTCAACAACAAAGCCAGTTTACATTTAAACATATTATTTATGTTATTTAATATCTGATTACTATGATCAAGACAAAGTTAATACGACTAAAACTGCACGCGTTTTTGTTGCTAATGCTGTTCGCCTGCTTATCCCACTGCTGGGTAAAGCGCAATGATACCCAAACTCAGAAATCCATCTAGACTTTGATATTAAACGCAACTGCGTAACAACTTTTGTTGTTGTCTGTAAATTCATCATTATAAATATATATAATTAATAATTAAATCGCTAATATATCGTACCTCTAATGGAAAAAAGGCATTAAGTGTTATCACGTCCGTTCAGTAATTTCCATCTTGTGTTATTAGCGTTAAGGTTGATAATTGTGATGTGGATTTGACCTTTATACAACGCTTTTTTATTAGGAGTGCGATATAAAAAAAGCAATGAAAAATTTTTATATTTACAAAAATTATATTATTATTTATATAATAATTTCTCTAATTAAATTAAATTATTTTCAATTATTAAATATTCATACTTTTTATAATAGAAAGGTCTAAAATGAGAGGAAATTCTATTTTTAATATTTTTATCATATTGACTTCACGTAAGGCCGCCCCAACATTTTAATTATAAATAATAATTATTATTACCTATCAGAAACGTTAACAATAAGTAACGTAGGGTTGTAAAGCAGGGAGTATGTGATCTATTCGTTTATTGTATTCTGTGTTTCGGTACAGCTATTTTATAGATTCATCATCACAAAATTACATCACTCGGTTTTAATTGGCAATTTTTTAATATATATTTTTAGTATTAATTAAGACATAATATTTCTTTAGGAAATGTTCTCATTTTAATATGCTCCCACCAATTTTTTTACCCAACTGTTGAGAGAAGGATATGTTTTGAGTGTATGCATGTATTTATATTTCTTTAACACGCTTTGTAGCCTGAATGGTTTTATAGATTTTGTTATATGACGTGTCAATTTCAATGTATTTTTGGCGCCATCTTTTCTATGGCATTTTATTATTATTGTCCAATTCTACTCCGCAAACATAGTTTAATTTTAGAAATAATATCTAAAATTATAAATATCCATACATTAATATACAAACTAAGTATATTCAAATTTCAAGTATCAAGATTAGTTTGAACAGTCCATTATTCGTGCGGTATAAGTGTGATAGGGACACGTCGATGTAGAAGTTCGATTCGAAACCTGTCCTGTGCAAATGGGCGCACTTTTGGATACGATATTAGAATATGACGAAGATTTAGCTTACGAGTGCTTATTATATGATGTAAAAGGGATGTCATTATCGTTGGTTCAATTTTTAACAGCGGGCAGTTAAGTTTTGTCATTTAATATACTAACTTTGAATTGGTATAGAAGATTTGCGCATGCGATGTCTCTGGTGTTGCAGGAGTCCATTCGTTACCATTAGGCAGGCAGTAAGATTCTTATCACCGTCGCGATATAAAAAAAAATACGCTTAATTTAAATTACTTAAAATAGTTGTATCGAAACATTTTTTTATCTCCAATCAATAATAATTCACGTAAGTTAATGTTTCAACTTGAACACTGAAATTTAAATTAAAAAAATACGAAATTAATTAGTCTCTAATAACTCTTGTAGTCAAAAAGTCTTAATATTTAAATTAGGTAATTAAATTTCAGTGTTGCAAGTTACAATCTGAAATAATCTTCTAAATGTAAATTAACAAGTCATATTAGGATTTTTAGGTTTCATTCTTTTTATTTATTTTTGCATTATTTATTTTTTTTGGAAAAGCCAAAATGATATTTCGATTGGCAACAATTAGTACTTATAATAATGTATCAGTTAAATATATCCGACATATTGTTTTTGCCAATATTTTAGCTCAAAAATGTAATTTTAGACAGGTATTTATTGAAATAGATTAGAGATATTTTTATAAATTGTTGATTTAATAATTTTTATTATACAGAAATTAATTATTCATCCATCAAACAGTTCTTCCAAACAAAATGTCGGATATAATAACGACAGAGTATTTTAGCAAAAAGTATTAATTTAGATATTATATTATTCTGCTTTTTATAATTATAATTTTGACTCGTGTTTGAGCGATCGTCATAGACATCAGGACTTTTTAAATAAATATTGTGTATCTAGTTTTTAATCTATGTATACTTAATGTTCGTGTGCATGTTTTGAACGAAAGCGACCTACTGCCATTGAGATAAGGTACATTTTCGTACAACACGTGTGCTCGACAGCGCATCTTTCGTCCGAACGCGTGAAAGGTCGTATCATGATGTTTATGTTGTGTGCATCGGTTGATTTTAATTATAAAATGGATATATAAATTATATATACGAATAAATAAATAATTTTTGAAGCACTCCCTTGTCGTTTTATTGATGAATAATGCAAATTATAATAATCTGTTTGCCATCCAAGTTCCATGTAGTGATTGATTAAGAATACATAATGTCACTACCCCATCTCAACGCGTGTCGGAAAAGGCTAATTTAACCTAACTTTATGCAGACAATAGCGCTGTGAGAAAAGGAAAATTCGAAACAAACCCTATACCAATCTAATACGTCTAGCCAGCGTGGTATAGTACCTAGACTACCTAGGCTAAATTCCCTCCACATTCTTTGGAGGAGACCAGTGTCCTGAAATGATGATGATGATTTACCATCCCCAGTAAATCTGATCTCTTCTGCCCTTACATTTATTCAACATATGAAACTTTGCTTATCGCAAATTATAGAAGGACGTAAGTTAGTGGGCCAATTTACAATAAGAGCTCTTAGGTAAAATAAGAAATATATGTTGTAAATACCTTTCAACTGGCGCCATACTTTAAGGGCTTCAGCACACGAGGTGGCGGGGCCGGGCCGGCCGACCGCCGCGTGAATCGAACAAAACCAGTTCGTATGCACCAATCAGCACCAACGTAGACGCCCGCGGCCAGACGCGCCCACCCGCGCCCTGCCGTCTGCGTTGTACTCGTAGATATTATTTTAAAGTACATTAAATTACCCTTCTTTTAATACCAAACACACCACCTTTATTATCTATACAAATAAATAAATTTGGAGTGTCTGTTTGTAATTATAAAATAACCGCTTTTTACTACATGCATATGAATGTGTATACGGTACATATACCAAAATAACATTTTTTACAATTTTTGTCTGTTTGTTCTGGCTTATTTCTGGAACGGATTTGGACGGGATTTTCACTGGCAGATAGCTGATGTAATAAGGAGTAACTTAGGCTACTTTGAGAAAAGTAATGTTGGTTTTGTTAAATTCCACGCGAACAAAGTCGCGAGCACAGCTAGTTTATAATATTTATAATAAATTACAATAAATCCTCACACGGCAATGTGGCAGTATTAAGGCCTTCAGCACACGAGGTGGCGGGACCGACCGCACAAACCAATTTGCATGCACCAATGCAGATGGCCGCGGCCGGCGTGTGCGTTCGTCCAGCAAAAAGTACTCTCCTTTCAAGAATTGAATGCCACAGATAAATAGTGCCTTATCTCGTGTAAATGTGCATGAAATTTTGCAATTCGTGCGTGCAACGGCTTCAGAGTTATTTAAGAAAAATTGATTCTGCTGCACGAACGTTCGCCCAGCAGAATTTTTTTTAATTGATGCATCTAGCTGGAAATGAAATATGCAGAAAGGTAGCTTATTATTCCAATATAAATGTGCGGTGAAAGCCAAATTAGTGCGCCTTAAGATTTCAGAGATATTTAATTTTCTGCTGGGCGAACGTTTTGGCGATCGCTATATATCGGAAACGGTTGGCCGCACAGACATGATTACTTTTTTATGCGGATACAGTACATTAGTGCTTATTTGTGCGCAAATGTTTACTAACCTGACTAGCATGGTTCAGGAGTTATTACACTTTATCCTAGAAACACGAAAACATCTCTGGCTCTCGAATTATGAAGACCACGGACTTCGCGTTAGTGCTGTCTGGTACCTGTTATACAGGGTGTATACGACGATACGACATTAAATGACAAGGTAGCCAGTGTTAACCCTTATAAACATATTCTAATATAAATTATTAAAAAAAAAAAGAAAAAAAAAAAAAAAAAAAAAAAAAAAAGGTACACATTATTTAAAGTCGAAAAATTTAAGAATATAAACTACACATTATTTTTCTATCATGTCGTTTTCGGCATGACGACGACAACTGTGCGGAACAGAGTAAGAGATAAGATAATATGAAAGAGTCAGAGATATTTAAATGAATTGAATGACGTAATGACAACATACGATCAACGTAAATACCTACAGGTTGTTTAAAACTGTGAACAACTGTGACATAAAGAAAGTACATTTGCGTCTAAACTATTGCAAATTTCTGTTTAATTTTTTTGGTATAGCCTTCTAACATCACATGCTACACGTGGTTTCATTTAATGTCGTATCGTCGTATACACCCTGTATATGCACACGATCCTGTAAAGTTTCGCCGGCCTACTGCTTATCATTAGCGAGTTTTTAACATTTTATTGCATTTTTTTGAGGTTATCTTGAAATAAATTATTTCGAGTCCGGAAACAGTATTTTTCTGTGAGCTGGCTTATTACATGCTTCAACAATAATTAGTGGTCTATTTTAAGAATGCGTATGCAAAAAATAAGCTATGTACACGCGTTAATTTAGATGATAATGATAAAAATCCATTCGAAATCTTTTTTGTAGATTAACCGACTTAATTCGAATTAACATTAAAAAGCGGCCGCACGATACTTCAAGCTATCCTTCCTCACTTGACGGTGTTGTAATGAAATGTATAGTACAGATGCGTACAGAATTGTTAAGTCGAAAAATATTTGATCAACAAACACGGTAAAATTTATTATTACAAACGTAAATCTTTTCATTTTAATAAACAATTTGTAACTTTCTAAGATTTTTTGCTTCCTTACCAAATTTTATTCTGATTGGTTCCTAGTTTTACCCTTAGAACTAATAAGTCACAGAGTTATGAAGGGTTAGAAATAACTATGTCGATTTATAGAAACTTTATTATTTAAATTTACAAATATAAATAAATAAATACTGTTGTTGTTTTTTCGGTTTCTTATGTGAAGTCGCAGAGATAAAATCCTTCTATCATAATATTAATTAAACTATAATGCCTTCTTTAATCTATTCTGGTTATAAAGATCTGTCATGTCTTTTAGAGTAAAACCTTTTAATTCTATGTCAAACTTCTATTTATTCCTTCTTGATGGCACGTAGGTGCAAAATGCATGGCGGTATATAAAATGTCAAACATTCCTTTTTTGTTACTAAATCATATCACAATACATTTTTAGTAATAGTTACGAAAGAATGAAAGCAAGTAACCGATGTAAGTTGTTCTAAACTTTATGTATCCGCAATAAAAGATCGCGCCTTGGCTTATTGCGGTAGAAAATTAACAATGAAGAATGTTAACTAATTTTGATTATAAGCACTCCATATTTTCTGTCAAAAATAAAAAATACTAGTGAAAGAATTACGTCGATATGTCAATTAGTTTCCGATTTATAAGTAAAACAAGTTGTAACCGTACGACGGCGACGCGGGCCGCCGGTTATGGTGTGACGTCATCGCACAACACGCTCAGTCTGGCTCACTCAGTCCGCTCGCAGTCTCGCGCCCGTACCGTTGAAATTTTTCCTAAATACTTTTAAACATGTCCAGTCCAAATACTAGGAAATCATGTGTTGTGCCTAAATGTAATAATTTTTTTTTACCTTTGCATTATGATGAAGGACGAAAACAACAAAATACTGCTTTTATACCTACTACTATAACTGCTGGCGACTTGATCCTAAGCGGGCCGCGACCCGGGCGGCGCGTTGTGACATGACGTCACAAGCGATCACGTGACTATTAGCGAGACTCGATATTTTTCGAAACTTTGAGTGCCTATAAAATCAAAACTACTAGGTTTTTTTGACTACAATAAAAACTAGTGTATTAATTGTATACATACAGGCTTTACTGAGACAACATTTCAAGCGATTTGGTATACCTAGTAACATTCTTTATTACATAAATATGACTTACCGATGGCAAGTTATTTTGTGTCCATTTTCGATCATAACACCTATCCGGCTATTGCATCCTATAACGGCACAAACTATATGATCATTTTTATTGTAGCACAAACAGCAACAATAATTACCACTAAACTCACTTTTTATATACTTTTTTCTCAAATAACACTTCGAGCACATAGCCCACCGGCTGGTGGGCAAACAAGCTGGCTGGTGGCGCGGCCTTTCAAGTCGGTAAATAATCCTAATGCTATCTCACTTTGTTCAATAGTGATAAAGCGTTAGTAAGAGCAGTATTGCCTATACGTCTCCAGCTCTCACTTACTGCTCACTACTTACTTACTCCTTATACCTCCTTGACTGATACTGTATGTGGTGACTAGTGGTGAGTAGTATATCCTTTTTTGTTGGTCTGAGGTAGGCACTTACTGAAATGATTGCGTGCCTAGTGACTGATTATAATACAACTTGGATGACTGACAAAATCATATGGTAGAAAACCTACATTATTACAACATATGGTAGAGAAGTAGGTTAACTAAGGCCGATCGGCGAGTATTAACTCGCCCATCGGCCTTAGTTATCCTACTTCTCTATTAAATTTATACTTTGGTAGTAGGTAGTTCGTGGTTAGTATTTTTTTAATTTCTTTCTTGTAATACCTACAGTTACCCCAGTCGTGGGACATTAATGGGTCGCTGATGAAATGAAATGAAATACCTACTACCTTAGATAGCTTACCTGTATATTTTTGAATAGGTACCAAACTTTTGTTTCTTAAAGAAAGAAACTTTCTAAAGTGTTTAATGTAGCTACTTAGCCTACTCCAGAGTTAGGTAAAATGTATTCGAATGACGAGTATGTAATTTTGCTTAACCTCAATGATCGTAACGAATATCTTAGTAGGTAGGTACCACAATTCTACGAGCGCCTCGATACAGATAGGTAATATTATGTTTTCATGACTACTCGTTCTACCGATGCGGACGAAGGCGGAATTAGTGGTGTAGTGTACCTATTGTATTTTTGGTACCTACCTACATTATTACAACAGTTAATAATAGATCGGTATATTCTGCCGTATCAATTGTGTGTGTAAAATTTTCATAATAAGTACCTAACTATCTACTTTAACAATTTACAACCTTAACTTAAGTATAATTAATTATGTAAGTAAATAATTAAAAATTACTTACCTAAGTACTTAAAAATAATACTAGGGTCTTTACAAATATTCTTTTAAAATTAGAGATTTATAGTTATAAATTGTTATTAAAAATTAAATTACCTGTCAAGATAGATTACTATCATCATCATCATCATTATCAGCCCAACGATGTCCAGTGCTGGACATAAATATGCCTGTAACGAACGCTATGGCTTGAATGGCTCCTTAGTGATGTTGTGGGATGTGGCAATAAAAGTTGATGGACTACATGTTTAATACGGTAGGTACCTACATGCGTTACTGAAAAAGCATTTTGTCAAAATTCTTTAAATATATATAATAAAAAAAATAATTAAAATAACGAATCAAATCATGAATTATTTATTTATAAGCCATTTATTCACGATTAAGTCATTCGTGAGTGAATTATTCTCTAATAATTACACTGCGAATAAAGAGTTATTCAAATAATTATCTACTTACCTACTACGTATATAAAAAAAATTCAAACAACAAATATACCTACCTACTGACAACGGCTCATCAAACTATGTAGGTGCCTATACATTTTTGGTGCAAAATCACTAATTCATTATATTCACACAAGACCAATGTGCCGTTATCCGTACCTACTATTATTAAAAATAAAAGAATACACATTTTATTTCATGTCCCTATTACAAAATATTTTCCGACATAACAATTCTGTACGCATCTGTATTAATTAAATTGCATTACAACACCGTCAAGTGAGGAAGGATAGCTTGAAGTATCGTGCGGCCGCTTTTTAATGTTCATTCGAATTGAGTCGGTTAATTTACAAAAAAGATTTCGAATGGATTTTTATCATTATCATCTAAATTAACGCGTGTACATAGCTTATTTTTTGCATACGCATTCTTAAAATAGACCACTAATTATTGTTGAAGCATGTAATAAGCCAGCTCACAGAAAAATACTGTTTCCGGACTCGAAATAATTTATTTCAAGATAACCTCAAAAAAATGCAATAAAATGTTAAAAACTCGCTAATGATAAGCAGTAGGCCGGCGAAACTTTACAGGATCGTGTGCATATATAACAGGTACCAGACAGCACTAACGCGAAGTCCGTGGTCTTCATAATTCGAGAGCCAGAGATGTTTTCGTGTTTCTAGGATAAAGTGTAATAACTCCTGAACCATGCTAGTCAGGTTAGTAAACATTTGCGCACAAATAAGCACTAATGTACTGTATCCGCATAAAAAAGTAATCATGTCTGTGCGGCCAACCGTTTCCGATATATAGCGATCGCCAAAACGTTCGCCCAGCAGAAAATGAAATATCTCTGAAATCTTAAGGCGCACTAATTCGGCTTTCACCGCACATTTATATTGGAATAATAAGCTACCTTTCTGCATATTTCATTTCCAGCTAGATGCATCAATTAAAAAAAAATCTGCTGGGCGAACGTTCGTGCAGCAGAATCAATTTTTCTTAAATAACTCTGAAGCCGTTGCACGCACGAATTGCAAAATTTCATGCACATTTACACGAGATAAGGCACTATTTATCTGTGGCATTCAATTCTTGAAAGGAGAGTACTTTTTGCTGGACGAACGCACACGCGGCCGGCCTCGCCCGCCCGAGCCGCCGCCGCGCCGTGTGCTGAAGGCCTTACGCGCGTGCGCAGGGCTCTTGCGGCGCTATCGCTCCCACTCGCTATTTTTGATGATTACTCGATATTATGTATATAAAAGTTTGGTAGATTCAGAAACTAGATAATATTTCCTATTTAGTAGTTGCTATATAAGTGTAATTTACACAATTTTTAACTCTCAAATATCTAACTATCCTAATAGCTATCGCATATAGCAGCAACTATCCTATAACTATCCACCCGATGGTGGCCGCGGGTTACCGCCTATGCCATTAGTGGTGGGTTCCTTATCCTCACTCACTAGGTACCTACCTCATTCGAGGGGTCGTCAAAGCCAAACGAGTGAGGTCCTCACTTTTTATCAATGAAACCTTTTGAAAATGAATTCCTCGTTTGTTCCTCACTCCTTCGGACACACAGATTAAACAGAATCGCTCACGAGTAGTAACAGTAAAAATGAACAGCGAGTGAATGAGGAAATGAAATCATCAGCTTAAATTATGAACCTTAGTATATTACATATAAGGTCGATAAATATGATATACGATGACTTAATTATAATCGTTCGAAAATGAAATCGCGAGTGCGAGTAGGTACCTACCTATTATATCGTTGACTTTTATTCGTAATTACCCTCATCCTCGAATAAAATATTATATGTAAAATTATATTCAAAATGATTTGTTTATCTTTAAAGTTTATTAAATTACCCTTCTTTTGGTACCAAACACTTATAATTTCATTATTCCAATAAAAATTTAGTGACTTGACAAAAATCTTAGTTTCCATGGCGGGCGGCGGGAAAATTGTAAAAAATCACCAACCTTTATAGATGCCCAAGCCCAAACTAACACAACATTTTTTCACTTCACTGCCATGGATATTAAACAATAATTATTAACACTAAACTTATTAACACCTCAATAATGTAATGAATCCCGATATTAACTTAATTTTTCACAAAAAGTAAGTCGAGATTTCGTTGACGGCAAATGTCAAATTATATTTTTAAACGGATATGACATGATTTGTCAGCGTTCCATTTTACATAGTTTCTACTGACCTTTAAATTATAAAAAATCGATTGAAAATTTTAAAAATGATTGCGAAAAATGTTGAATGCGGAAGAGTTTGTGCATTTAGGAATAAGTGCCAGATAAGGTGTTGGTTACGTTTGTGCATATAGACCCGCGTGCCGGCGGAAAGTGTAAACTGTCAATTAGTGAAGATCTAATTTTAACATTCCGTCAACCCATAAACGTCCCACGAGTCTCCTCCAAACTTTGTGGGGGATTTTAGCCCACGGGTTAGTATAGGGTTTGTTTAAAATTTTCCTTTTCTCGCAGTGCTTCTGTTTACATGGTTACTCCCCCTTACTCGCCTTTTGCGACACTACAGGTTGAAATAGGGTAGTGATATTATGTATTCTTAATCCGTCACTACACGGACATGTGTTCAAATGTATTAAATAGTAAATATGTAATAAAATATTTCTATTCTATTTGCTACAATTTGCCACTGAATGGGGGGGGGGTCTTTAAAAAAAAAATAGAACAAAACGTTTAAAATGATTTAATAAATTCATAAAATCAGTACTCAATATTACTCTGAGCAGGTATATTATGGCTAATTAAATAAAGATAATAAATGCATTTTCATATTAAAAAAATGAAAAATATTTACAAATAATTAGCTAATAATAAATTATGGACGGAGTCCGTACTTAAATCTAACTGTTTTATCTAAAATATAAAATACTATTATTTTTTAAAACAGTTCGCAGGCTGGAACTTATTTGTTTATATGCCCTTGGCAATTATTAAATTGAGACGTTTTTACAAAAGTATTTAATATAGTTTTGAACTTAAAATATAAATTCGTATAGTTTATTTGATTAATTAATGATTACTAGATCAATGAGGATAGAGCATTTAGTTTAATAACTTATCAATTATAATTTATTTTTGAATAATAAATTTAGAATAGAGCTAAGAAATTCTAGCCTAGTGTGAAACTAGGCTAGAATTTCTCAAGTGTTTTAAAAGATGAAACACATTTTAACGGCGCTTTTGAAATTAATACCTAGTTTTATTGTTATCACTGTTAATTTAATAATAACGGCATTATATTAAAGTTTGCTAAATGGTTATCCCCATTAATTAATTACTCTATATTCGACATGTCGCTCAATCAATCAATCGTTGACAATTTGTCATAAATCGCTCCCAAAATAACATTCTTTAAATATTTTTACAATAAATATATTTTTGGACAATTAAGCACCAAAATTCAAAAAGTATAAAATTTATACCTTTTCATGAGAGTAATTTGCATGTTACTTCTAGAAAATATTTATTGGTATAAATTTATAAATAACTAATTCATAAAAAGGCTAACCAATTTGAAGAAAATATTAATAGCAAATTCCAAATATTTTGAGAGCTTTTAATAATTTTATTTGTTACATTGTCTTGTTATATTTTTTCTTGCATCACTATGTAACTGTTAATTTTCACTGGAAATTGGATTTTGTTTCACAAAATCACGCAGTGTCCTAAAACAGTAATATCTGGTTGATCCAATCTCTGAACTCAGATATTCTTGTGTAAACTCCGGGTTGGTTGGGTTCTGCACAGCCGATACCCCAGGATATGATGCCTCCAAGCACGAAGCGGTTGTCTCGATCCCTGCGAATCACCATTGGGCCACCGCTGTCACCTGAAAGTAGATATATATATTTTTTAAATTATGTAGGAACGGAACGTTGTGAAATGGTGAATAATGAATGATGACTGAGAAAAGGAGGCTTAGGCGACATCTCGCCCTCTTGAAAACTGGACCGCAGGCGAGTTGTACCCTCTTGCCAGATGCTAAGACCACACTCGCCCCAATACAATTTTACAAGTGGGCCAGTTATACCTCTGAATATCTACTAGGAGTCAAGTGGCCCATTGAAGTAGTTGTCAAAAATTTCACTGTTCAAAATCGTCAAGGGTCCAAATAACTTAGTTTTTTATTCACAGATTTGAACAAAAACATATGTATGATATACTATTCCCAATATACTAGACATATCTAAGTAAATAAATTCGATTTACCTACGAATAATATGAAGGATTATGATTACAAGTATATAATATGATACGAATGTTGTGTATATAATTATTTAATAAAGGTATAAATGAAAAAGTCAGGTATTTGCTATTTTTTCAACACAATGACCTACAATGATTTTTTAGATCAGTCAATTCCTTAACGATGCTTCTTATTCTTTTCCGAGACCACATACTGTCTTTTGTTTTTGCACTAATCAATCCTTTTTTCTTATGTAACCCAAAGTGGCCCTAGTAACCTACCTACTACCCCTAGTAACCTTCCATTCCAAGATTCAACGGCGTTATTAGTTTTATGTGTCATATCAAAAAAATGCCACTTATCATGAAGATACCCCTACTTTAAGAGCCATGTTTTTTCAAAATAAGCATTGAAAAGTAATATTTTGTCATCTTCAATAGATTCCTCTTGAAGATGATCCTCTTGATTTTTTCAAATTGCCAACTTTCAAGTGGAATCTATTGAAGATGACAAAATATTACTTTTCAATGCTTATTTTGAAAAAACATGGCTCTTAAAAAAAGGGGTATCTTCATGATAAGTGGCATTTTTTTGATATGACACAAAACTAATGACGCCGTTGAATCTTGGAATGGAAGGTTAAATAAAAAAAATGCAACCCAAACCACCCCTTGCGACGTTATTATTCCATTTACAAAAAGATTTCATGTACTACTTTGGGTTACATAAGAAAAAAGGATTGATTAGTGCAAAAACAAAAGACAGTATGTGGTCTCAGAAAAGAATAAGAAGCATCGTAATTGACTGATAACAAAATCACTGTAGGTCATTGTGTTGAAAAAATAGCAAATACCTGACTTTTTCATTTATACCTTTATTAAATAATTATATACACAACATTCGTATCATATTATATACTTGTAATCATAATCCTTCATATTATTCGTAGGTAAATCGAATTTATTTACTTAGATATGTCTAGTATATTGGGAATAGTATATCATACATATGTTTTTGTTCAAATCTGTGAATAAAAAACTAAGTTATTTGGACCCTTGACGATTTTGAACAGTGAAATTTTTGACAACTACTTCAATGGGCCACTTGACTCCTAGTAGATATTCAGAGGTATAACTGGCCCACTTGTAAAATTGTATTGGGGCGAGTGTGGTCTTAGCATCTGGCAAGAGGGTACAACTCGCCTGCGGTCCAGTTTTCAAGAGGGCGAGATGTCGCCTAAGCCGAAAAGGAAGACAGATAACGAACGACTGAAGGATGTTTAATAAGTGTTTAATAAGAGTTTTTAAATTTTCTAGCTTCAATTCTTAGCTTAGTTATCATTTTCAAAAGGGAATCGGGATCATTAATCAAGGAACGTTTGCAGGCGTCCATAGTCTACAGAAACCACTTACCCATAGGCGGTAAACTTCTTTGCCACCATCGTGGTATTAAAACAAAGAAGAAAAGGTCTTACCTTCGCAACTGTCAGCGCCCCCTTTAGTCCTGCCCGCACATATGAATATATTGGGTATATGTTCATTGTAACCAGCCATAGAGTACATCAGCTCGCACAGTGAGTTATTAATCACAGGGACTTTTACTTCTTGTAACACACTGGGCAGGGGACCCTCTGTAACAAAAGAAATGGCGATTTTATAAAATAATTAATTGTTAGTAACGATGTCGTTGGTACTGAAACTTCGAAGCGACAATTTTGAAAACATATCTCAATCTCACTGGAAAAACTGGACCGAGTTTTGCGACTCGGGAGTCCCAGGGAATGCCTAACCTACAGTCTTGGAACCCGCAACGAAATTAATAATAAGTAATTGAAAAGAAATTATCCACTTCCCTCCATAGCAAAGCGGGAGACAAAAGCTATATGTATAGGATCTAATCCTATTGTAAAAAAAGCACCGCGGACAAAAAAAAAATTACGGGATTAAAAAAAAAAAAAAAAAAATCCTCTTGGTAGTAAAGGTTTTCAGACTTTTGTTGACAGTTTGCCAAGGTATACGGGACAATCTCACCTTCATGCCCACTACTGAAACTCCTGTGAGCCAGGATTAACAGCGAAAACCGTTGCGAACACCGTTTTTTTTTTTTTTTTTTTTTTACCTCATTCACACAGCGCCATCTAGTCCCAAAGTAAGCAATTATATTTGCTTGTGTTATGGGTACTAAACAACTGATATACTACTTAAATAATTTTTTTTTTGTGAATACATACATATTATAGATAAATTACACCCAGACACAGAACAAACCTTTATGCTCATCACACAAAGATTTGTCCTGGGTGGGGATCGAACCCACGACCTCCGGCTTAGCAGTCAGGGACAGTTTTGACATCCGGGAGGTCCACGGAATACCTAACCTACTGTCTTGGAACCCGCAACGAAATAAAATAAATAATTTCGTTGATTTTATTTTCATTTTTATATATTAAAATTTATAATAATAAATTTTATATTTATATAATAATAAAATTTATTATTATTTAATAAAAATTTTATTTAAATAATAATAAATTTTATTATTTAAATATTTTTTTTAAATTTTAATTAATTTAATCGTTTTAATAAATTAATTAAAACGAAATTAATTAAGAAATTAATTAATTATTAAAACGAATTAATTAACTAGTATAAGCGAGATATGGGTAATGACACTCACCATCAAACAGTCTCCCCCACCCTGTGACGTAAGCATTCTTGCCAACATAGTCATCGTCATTATCCGGCACACACACCGGCAATATGTTCGGCTGGAAGGTCACCGGCTCGTAGAATCTGTAAACAAGAAAAATTGAACTTATAGTCTTTGATTGTGATGTTGTTCTGCCTTCGACACCAAATTCGCTGACACAATACGGCAACATGCATAACGTCGAAAACGCAAATTTTTATTTTTATTTTGTTCTTCAACTCGTTGAATTTCAGATTTTTTTTTTATTTATCTCAAAAAGGTTACAATGGTATACAAAAATTTGATGTAGCTTTAAAAATGATGACGAATTTGATGTGATTTTGATTAGACCAGATTACCATGTATTGTGTCTACAAAAAAAAACAATTACCTAATACGACTCGACGGCACAGTGGGAAGTGAATATGAATGCTATACAAAAGGTTTCGGGTTCGATTCCCGAGTCGAGACAAAATGGATGGAGCTGATGAAAATAGGCTGTTCCCTATAACATGAAACCTACCCCTTTAGGGAAAAAATCGTGTATGTAATGACAATGTTTTGTTTATAATACATACATAGCATCACGCCTTTTTCCCCGAAGGGGTAGGCAGAGGTGTTTCACACCCACATTTCGCCAGCTGTTTGGTCCCATGAAAGGGGGCGAGCCTATTGTCATCTACCGGGAACATTTGTTTACCAAAAAAATCTCAATACTGGAATTTCATGATAGAAAATCATTTTCACCCGACCCGGGAATCGAACCCGGGACCTCTTGCACAGCTATAGTCATATACACTACCCGCTGCGCCAGAACAATATACATAAGACCTGATGCCCTTAATACAAAAATACGGATGTTTCCGAAAATATTTATTTTACGATTCGTAACAAAACGGATATATTTACGGTTTATATTGCCGTTATTATGTTTTTAAACATATACTAAGGAGTTTATAAACATTAAGTTTTTATTTAATTATATGATATGCAAATCCAGTATCATTAACATAGCTACATAATTAATTTGCGGCTATTTATGTCAAAAAAGTTTTTAATACAAGGTCAATATAAAATTAATAGGTTTATTAAAATATAGTTTTTGTGCAATAATATTTTTTGGCAAATACCACATGCCCTGATGGTGAACATCGAGGAAGTTAGACTCAAACTCATTTATTTATTTAGATATGAGCTGTCTAAGCCAAGGTCTAAGCTGCTTAGTTTCATGTTTATATCATCATCAGCAACCCATTAAGTCCCACTGCTGGGCTCGGGTCTCCTCTCCTCTAAATAGAAAGCTGAGAGGGTTTAGGCCATAATCCACTCACGCTGGCCTAGTGCGGGTTCGTGGATCAGACATACTCATATAATTTCTTCTAGGGTATGTGGGTTTCCTCACGATGTTTTCCTTCACCGTTAGCAGACGGGAAGTCACTTGACTAGTACATATAAATTCCACAAAGTGGAACCTACTTTGGTACTGCCGGTCGGGATCGAACTCGGACCGCCGATTTGCACACCTTTCCCTTATCCATTCAGCCACCATCGCTTCATGTTTATATACTAATATCGAAAAAGTTGGATGAAGAATTTTTAGAATTCAATAAAAAAATGTTTTTTTTTAAATTGAATTTTTTTGGACTGTGGTTTAACTGCTCGCTAAATTTCGTAAAATAAAAAAAAAGTAAATGTAAGTACCTACACCAAAATCCGTAACCTTATTTTATAAGAAGACGTTACCCATTTAATTAAGTTTTGTTTTTTAATACAAAAAAATACATTTGCAACCCAAATTGATAAGTTCACCACAATCATAAATTTTTGTTCCATACATTAAGTTATTTTTAAAAGTTCTGTTTATACATATTTACCTTATTAATTGAATAAATTTTACATTACTTTGTTTTTTTTTTTAATCAGCAAATATGATAATGGTGAAAACTTAAAAAAAAAACCACGAAGACAGGATCCTCGATCCTTTAAAACGCCACCACCATTCCCCGATGAGCTTTAAAAAATACCTGGTACCTTTATCCCGACAAGAAATGAAATGAAATATCGTTTATTCATCTAAACCTAGATTCATTACACATTACACACACGTTACATATATTGTGGTTACAAGGTACTTATGAAAGTCACAAGATAAGAATGTAACAGCTTATCCAAAAAATTGTGTCAGCAAATTTGCCTACGACCAGTTCGCTGACAGGGTGGAGCTATGAGAAGAACTGGCAAGAACCTCACGCCACTCTTTTTAAAAAAATGGATAGTTACAATCTTTTGTAATTTACAATTTGGGTAGCGTGTAAAGTGATGCAGCAGAGCACCACACAGTTAGATTAACGAGTTAAATACAAGATTAAATATAGGTAACAAGGTTTGTGTATAATATAAAATATTAGATCAGTATGAACCGAGTAAGGTCAAGTGCACTGGTGAGTGACCGGCTGACGAAGCGGCGCCGGCGCCGGCGCGGCGAGGAAAAAATTATACTAAAAATAATCGTGTTTGGGTTCTGTATCAGGTCTGTAGCTAGAGTCGAATTTGAGGCAGGGCAGCAAAAAATTATCATAATTGATCTGTCTTCGAAGCACGTGATCCGTGTAGTAACGGAATAAGAATACATAATGTCACTACCCCATCTCAACCCGTGGGTACGACACCTACGGGTTGAGATAATAGAAAAGGCGACTAAGGGCGTAAAACCTTAAGTAGACAAGAGCACTGCGAGAAAAGGTAAATTTGAAACAAACCCTATACCAACCCGTCTGGCCAGCGTGGTATAGTAGGCTAAGTAATAATATAATTAGGCCCTCCTTTTTTCTTTGGAGGAGATCCGTGCCCAGCAGTGGGACATTTATGGGTTAAAATGATGATGATCTGCCTTCGAAGCACGGGCTCCTAAATCAATCACCATGTATTTACGTCATAAACTGTGGTATGTTCTGAAATGTTTAGATACCTATCGATACAATTGTTTTTATCTCAAACTATGAACAAACAGTTTAATTATAATAATTTATTTTAGTTCTTGGTATTTTTAAGGTAGGGTATTGCCCCACAATGCCCTCCCCCCCTAGCTACGGTCGTGTTCTGTATACTGCAAAGTCCGACTAAAGATTGATTTGTGGCTGAACCCGATTAATCGGTTGTCGTCGCAATCTTCAACTGGAATCGAATCAATCAATCATATTTATTTTTCGTACATATGATTTAAAGCGTAGCGCCATAGAAGTAGAAATATATTCTTTCATTTTGGCGAAAAAATTTAAGTAGTGTATATTATATAATGAATAAAATGTCATTCCATTTTCCATACATTGTTTAAAATATTTCAAAACTAGCTAGGAAGTAAACCATAAGCAGACAACAGCACTGCAAGAAAAGGAAAAATCGATACAAAACTCTATACCAACTCGTCTGGCCAGCGTGGTATAGTAGGGTAACCCTTGCCCAGCAGTGGGACATATGGGTTGCGATGATGATGCTGAAAGCTATACTTAATAACAGATGTTTTCCACGAAGTATAAATCGAAAATGTTATTTCATCGACGGATCCCTAAAAATAAAAATACTCCGTGTTCACCAGTGTGCTAACTGTTTTTTCAAACTGCTACAAAGGCGAACAATAGTGCAAACCAGTAAATATCTAGGTATATTATATATCTACACACTAATTATAACATTAAACGAGTCGTAAACATATTAGTATAGAATTCGTTTAATAATTAGAATTCATTAACTGGCCTGTTGGTCTAGTGGTTAGTGACCCTGACTGCTAAGCCGGAGGTCGTGGGTTCGATCCCCACCCAGGACAAATCTTTGTGTGATAAGGATAAAGGTTTGTTTTGTGTCTGGGTGTAATTTATCTATAATATGTACCTATGTATATATTTATCTATAATATTATGATTCCGTGTAGTGACGGATTAAGAATACATAATGTCACTACCCCATCTCAGCCCGTGGGTGTCGTAAAAGGCGACTAAAGGAACCATAAGCAGATAAGAGCATTGCTAGAAAAGGAAAATTCGAAACAAACCCTATACCAACCCGTCTGGCCAGCGTGGTATAGTAGGCTAAACTCCCTCCATATTCTCTGGAGGAGACCCGTACCCAGCAGTGGGACGTTTATGGGTTGAAATGATGATGATGATGTATGTATTTACAAAAAAAAAATGTATTTATGTATTATATTAGTTGTTTAGTACCCATAACACAAGCAAATATAATTGCTTAATTTGGGACTAGATGGCGCTATGTGAATATGGTAGAATAATAAAAATAATATTAAATTCTGTGTCGTAGATTGACGCTAGATTTTCTGTGGTATTTTGTTATGAATGTATTAATTAACCATAAGACTCTTTATATAGGTATGTCACTCACAGATTGTTCGTGTGTTTCTCTCTCAAATCAAGTAACCAACTGCCTAACTGTGGATAATATGTCAACCAACAAGATACCCTGAAGTGGAAAAGAAATGGTTTCGGCCGAAAAGAGAATTTTGTAACTTCATCACTACATAGTATAAAACAAAGTCGCTTTCTCTGTCCCTATATCCCTATTTATGCTTAAATCTTTAAAATTACGCAACGGATTTTGATGCGATTTTTTTAATAGATAGAGTGATTCAAGAGGAAGGTTTATAGGAATTAAATACATACCACGCGGGCGAAGCAGCGGGTGGAAGCTTGTAGTTTATAAAACATCGAATTCATTTTATTACAGCGATGCGTATGTGCTTTTAAAAATTGACTATTTTTAATATATTATTATCTATTGTTTGTTGTCATGTTTTCTCTTACCTTAACAAAGCGAGATCATATTCGAAGGTAGCTGGGTCGAAGTGTGGGTGGCTGGCGACGATCTGGACGCGTCGTTCAACGAAGCCATACGGCTCATCGGTAGCAGCCAGGTCGTGTTCTCCTAGCCGTACCAGGAGCTCTGATGGTGGGACACTGAAAAAAGAAATGTCACTTAGTTAGAAATTATAATTTATATATTAATCACTACATAGTATAAAACAAAGTCGCTGTTTCTCCGTCTCTATGTATGCTTAAATCTTTAAAACTACGCAACGGATTTTGAAGCGGTTTTTTTAATAGATAGACTGATTCAAGAGGAAGTTTTATAAGTATAAAATACATACCACGCGGGTGAAGCAGCGGGCGGAAGCTAGTTTATTATTTATTACAACTAGCTATACCCGCGACTTCGTTCGCGTGGCCATTTATCCCTCATTCATGGAGTTTTAATTTTTTTTACGGAACCCTGATATTTTTTCAAAACCAAATTAGCCTAAAATACTCCTTGTGACATTAGCTATCCGCTAGTGAAAGTCCCGTCGAAATCGGTCCAGCCGTTCCAAAGATTAGCCAGAACAAACAGACAGACAGAGACAAAAATTGTAAAAAATGTTATTTTGGTGTATGTATCGTATTCATATACGTGTAGTAAAAAACTGTTATTTCAATATTACAAACAGACACACCAATTTTATTTATTTGTAAGATGTCAATCCTGATTCTGTTAACTTACGGCCAATTTCTATCTATGGATTTGGCTACTAAAGTTAGAATTTTGACACATTTTGTATGGAGCTTATGTCAAAATTATAACTTTCGTAGCCAAATCCATAGATAGATAGATTATTGAAATCGGCCACTAGTCTATAATTGTAAACATTACGGTAGAATCACTTGAAACATGTATAATTTTATAACATCATTATAACAGTTTTTTTTGCAAAAATAAACTATTTGATTTTGATTTTTATAACCAGCAGTGGCGTAAATAATACCATCTGAAGTTCGTGCGAAATATTAAAACTCGTAGAACCTCCTCGGCCTCCTCCCCGTATAAAGGTAGACGTTTGAAGTTTTGTAATTATTTAATTTAAAAAAATCTATTTTATTTAAATTACCTATGCTTGATTCACGCAAAAAATACTATGAACTTAAAGCATATTAATATTATAAAGCTAAAGAGTTTGATTGTTTGAATGAGCTAATCTCAGTAACTACTGAACCGAATTCAAAAATTATTTTAGTGTTGAATAGCCCATTTATCGAGGAAGGCTATATGCTAACAAAAGAAATCATCAAATTAATCTACCTGACATAGAAACCGCATCAATATCAGCTAGGTCAACATGAGGAAAATGGCTTATACACATATTTACTAGTACAATGTGAACTTTGATTACGTCTAATGATCATCTACATACTATCTGTTAGATAATTATGTCTGTGTTGACGTCATATATGCAGTAATGACACAATGAGCGAAGATGATAAAAAAATTATTTAGATTATAAGAAAAATATTTTTAAGGGCCAGCTTTCAATAAACAAAAACGTGAACTAAAAGGTAAAAAATAAATTTAAGGGCCGTATATAAACATAGATCTTTTCAAAATGTAAAATCTATATATATTTTAAAAGCTTGAGGCACTGTTATTATATGCCATTCAGGTTTACTTTGATTAGCATTTCAGTGCCTCAAGCTAAAGGTGTATGCCAAATTACAGCTCAATAAGAAACCTACAAGTGGTAGATTAAGGTAAGATTTGAAAGTTACATACGTACATAGCAAGTTAATAGAAAGCTTGTAAAAAGAATAAATAAGAAGAAAAATCGAATATCTAAGGCTCTTTTCACACGTACTACTCACAACGCAACCACAACGCAACCACGTGGTCGTGGGCTAATTTGTATGAAAAACAATAGTTCAATTCATATGGACCACATTTCGCCGTCATTATAGACTACGTGTATGATACCAACCTAATCCACAGCGCAACCACTAGAACTAGCGGCCTATCACATCACAAAATTCACAAACAAAGCAACCACAACAATATTTTGTGGTTATCACAACGAAAAAAGCCACAGCGACACTATTCACAAAGAACAACAGAGTCACTGTATTTTGTCGCATCGTTGTGTCTCAAATTTTTGCAAGGTTTTTTTACACATATTTCAACTACAAGAAACATAGGGCCAGACTTATATATATTTATTTGTATTAAAAACGAACCATGCTACGTCATAGTGTGTAGAAGAGGGCGTCACTAATTTGGCTGACAACAAACTGTCAAAAAAATATAAATAAACGAATGGACAGAGTATAATTACAAATACAAGCGAATTTAACGCCGAATTTGAAACAGCCCTAAGACATGTCTGTCACACCATGTCAGTCATTAAAATGTCAAGTGTCATAGCTGATCGAAGGTTTTTTTTTTATTGTTTTCTTAGGGTATATAATGTATTGTTCCTTCAGTAACATCTTGTGACAATGAGCATAAGGTAAAACCCAGTCAAATGCGAATCGGACTTGCGCATGCGCAATGTATGAGGGTTCCGTACAATTTACGGTTTTCGGATTATTCCTTTACATGTGTTACATAATATAGCCATATTAATTTAATTAAATAATGACGGGCCATAAATAAAATCATGATACTAGGTCAATAGGACTATACGGTTTTAATTCGCATGTAAATGTCAAAATTTGCGGCATAAACGCATTGACTTATAAAAAACCCGAGACGCACACTCAGTGAACAAAAAACCAAAAAGAGTTCTATTGTCACACAATTGTTTCGCTGTCGTGAGGTGTGAACGTCACAAAGTTTTATTGCTTTTTAAGTAATGTTTTTAAAAGCAATCATAATGTGTATTAAATAAGACTGATTTTACAAAACTTAATATCTAATACTGTAATTATAATTTGACAATATATCGGCGACAGGGACACATCTAGGGGAAGACACTAAGTTTTTGTTGAGCAATCCATAAACGGCATCTTTTGATTGCGTTTACAGTCTGATTTTGATCTGAAAACCGAATATTAGATCAACTGTGAAATTAATTTCAGCGTTTCTAAGAAAATGTATCATGACAAACAGGTTCCGTTTTTCTTTTTAAGTTACGATACCCCAAAAATGACCAATATATTAAATTATATACCTACGTTATAAGGAAGCGATATTTTTTGTCTATAGTTTCAAATATAATAAGTTTCCAGAAAACGTCAACTTTGCTATTGTTGCAAATATGTTATAATTATTAGTAAAATATTCACGGTCGGTTTAATTCTTATGTAAATTTGTTTTAAACGACATACAAGGCTAAAGTCTAAACTGTTTGTGCTTCAGTTCCGTTATTATAGTATCCTTTAACAAAAGATTTTTATACCACGACGGTGGCAAACATACGTACGGTCCGCCTGATGGTAAGCGGTTACCGTAGCCTATGGGCATATATGCAACACCAGGGACATCATGAGCGCGTCGCCGACCCTTAAGAAACCTATTCAATCCTTTTTTAAAGAACCTCACCTGTAGTCTCTTGGAAAAACCTCGTTAGGGGGTTCATTCCACAACCTGATATTTCTTGGAAGGAAATTCCTCTGGAACCGCGCGGTACGAGACCATTTCGGTTCCAAGGTGTGGGGATGAACTCCCTGCCGATGGCGAGCGGTGCGATGGTAGAAGGTGGCCGTGGGAATCATCTCAAACAGTTCTTCAGAGCACAACCCAAATGAACCAAAATATGGACGTAGGCTGTTGTTAGGACAGTTTTATATTAGGCGTTAAATACACTCATATTTTTTTACTATCCAGTTTTTATACGGGACTTCACTCCCGCTGGATCTTTGTGTGCGTAGATAAATGTCTTTCTAGATAAATGGGCTATCCAACACTCAAATAATGTTTCAATTCCGTTCAGTAGTTCCTGAGATTAGAGCCATCAATCAGATAAACAAACCAACTTCTTCAGCTTTATAAGGCTAGGCTATATAATATAACGCTATGACCAATACGCGCTAAGTAATGGCCAAACAAAGATGTCCCGAGCGACAACTAGTAGATAATAAACTAAATCGAAACCAGTATTTATAATGATATTTCACCACATTCACACAGCGCCATCTAGTTTTTTTATACATGCATATTATAGATAAATTACACCCAGACACAGAACAAACAATCATGCTCATCACACAAAGATTTGTCCTGGGTGCGGATCGAACCCATAACCTCCGGCTTAGCAATCAGGGTCACTAACCACTAGACAACAGGCCAGTCAAGTATTTGGCGCTTGTGGGTAGAATTGAAAACATTATATTCTGAGAAAAACCATTCATAAGACGTATTTCATTATAATTTTCGTGGAAATCTCGTTTTAAGCTGCCATTGTCTCTAATTTCAATGGATATCTTTTATTCTTTAGTAGTAATCTATTATATCTGAACAAAATCAAAATTCGAGGAAAACATAATGAATACTAAAGCAGCTGGTTTCAGATTAACTGAACAAAACCAGCTGATTCACTCGTTTGCTTAGATTCTAGTAATAAGCAAACGCAGGTGTCACGCAACGTAATAGCGTTCCTAATGCGCTAATGTGAAAAGACTTTATAAATAAATTAAGCTTATCCTCATTGGAAGGGTTTAAGGTTTTTTTATTTTTGGAAATAACTCAATTTGTTAACTAAACCCTTCCTTCTCCTTAAGTCCCCTTCTTTTTAAGTCATTCTTAATTTAAATTTGGCGCGAAAATAAAAAATATCAACATCGACATAACCTAACATTACAAAATAGAACTTATCATAGTTTATGATTTTTATCCCCTAAGGGGCCATACACCTCTGCCTATCGCAGAGGTGTATGACACCTATATTTCACCAGCAATGTTAATAATAATGTAATTTAAAATATAATTATAAAAATAGGGGGCGGGGTCTATTACCAATAACAGTACACATTCCTAAATTCTGAGCTGATACTGAGAATTGCATGTTAGAAAACTCGAACCAATTTTTTTCCCGATACAGGCATCGAACCTGGGACATTTGCATAGCAGTTTTACATTATAAGAAAATAAATAAAAAACTTACTGTTCAACACAATGTGCGGCAGTGATGGCCCAATTTTCGTTCAGTAACGCCGCACCGCATTTATGGAGGTAGGTTGATGTCCTATATTGTCTTAGTGATATCTGCCAGGGCCATTGGCCAAAACCAGACTTGGTCCCGCCAACGATGCGGCCTGTGGGGGCCTGCCAGAGCCGACGACCGCAAACTGCCAGCACCAGTAATGTGGAATTCAGAATCATGATGAACTTATTGAAAAAGTTTCGATGAGAATGTATCAAAAAATAAAATGGCTGTTTAATTTATATTTTTAAAAGTTTTTAGGTAGGTATTCCAATTTTGAAGCCTTTCATTAGTTCAGTTGGCTTTAATTGTTTTACGATTGTTTAGGTATTAGAATTTGATTTATCGCTTCTTAAAACTTTTTATTATTTTAGAACGCAGTTTTATTTATTTGTGGGGTTAATTAATTTTATAGCGACAGTAGTGGCAATAATCCTGTTACACGGACTCAAAAGTTTTATTTTTAAAAACGTAAGCTTTGGAAACTTCCAGAGATTGTGTGCAATCCTTCACTGTCAGAATTGAAATAGAATAGAATTATAATGTTGTTTTAAAATGCAAAAAAAGGTCAATGTACTCGCTTCCTATGATTGTGATCTAGATATGCGTCGCAAACGTCTATTTTAAAATTAGACGCAAATAATTCTAATAAGTACAACAATTTTAATACCTATTATGTTAACTTACTCGTATTTTACAGTTTATTTAAAATTACAAATTCAATTACACTAAATATAATAGTATGACGATTTTTGCGCAATCTTTTGTAATACAACAAAAGAGATTCTATTTAGGATTATTTCTTTTTTGTGCAATTTATTTTGAAGGTCTTGAAACTGGCCCCTATTATAACTTTTTGCTCAGCAAATAGGCCAAAAAAGTAAATGCCGTACAAATTGCTAAGCTCTAAAGTGTATGATAATAAAATATGAATCAAATTAAATTTTAATGACTATTTTAAAAAGGAACTGCTTTTATAAATAGTATTTCATACGCTTATTTCAGTATGCTTATTTTACTTGAATACACAATTCACAATCATGTTAATCCAGTTTCCGAACGCATTCATCCTCGAACTCCCATGACATGTCTATAATTTAAAGAATGGATGCACGAACTCATTTTAAAATACTCTTTGGCTTAACGTGAAACACACTTAAAAAAATAATTATTGTTTATTATTAATTATCATTTTCATAAATTTTCTCTTGAGTCAATTAAAGTTACATAAAAATGCACTTTCAATACGTTCCGATTGTCTTCAATTTTAACACTTTTAAATTAAATTTTACACCAAAGACGATGAATTATTTTTTCAAAATTATTTGACACACAACGCTACTAGTGGCGCAAAACACACTTCTTATTTTTTTTTAAAGAATCATTATTTAAAAACTATCTTTTTAAATTTAATGTCAATGCAAAACCACAAGTGTTCGTCCTTGTGGTCGCCTTGGCCGTGGCGTGCGGTCGCTTCGCGCGCAAGCCTTTGTTTGAACATCGAACAGTTTTATTTTTTTTATTTTTGTTTATACATAGAACATTTTGTCAGGAGGTCTTTAACCTGGCTATACAACAACAATACTCCTGACGTGAGGCTACGTTATTTTTGAACGATTACTTTATCAATTAAAAATGAAAGTAGGGATGTAGCCATTTTTAATAACATAGTTTTTATATCATTGTCGTGCTGAAAATAAAACACTTTTTATTATTGTCGATTTTTCTTTTTATAAAGTTTAACGACCTGTTTCTTGGGAGAACAATATCTATTATGTCATAAATACAATAGCTAATAGTGAGTTCCATCAAGAGAAGAGAACTCCTTTGAACCGAACACTTAAGCATAAATATTCTGTTTTAAATTATTTTATTTTATAAAGACCACGTCCGACCTACTATGGAACAAACACTGTGTTGCGGATTCGCGGGGGACGTTACAAACATACAATTAACAAAGTACACCCAGACCCGATACTCCTGAGGGAATCGAACCCACGACACTCGATAAGTGGCGATTGTTAGTGGCGAGGCGTCTACCTAAATTGCCACAATGACAGTCTAGCTTGAGTCAGTTTAACTTTTGAATTAAGAACATTAATATTATTAATTAAAGTTTATGTAGATTTAAAAAGCTAAATTTATATTTAGAAGTCAAATGTACTCATTAAATGTCTACGGCATTAGCACGAACGAACTTAAAAGGAAAACTCAACATTATTATACCTAATTTAAAATTCGAAATCATAAAATGTCATGATGATCATTTGACAGTGACAAATTATTTAATAATCCATTGTTTTGTAATCGAGTGAACGAATTATCGACTAATTATATTTTCATGAGTGTAATTAGAGGTTATTACTAATTGTAAATCATTCATCTATTCGACTAAGTTTGCAGGGACATTTTTGAAGCACGCAATGTAAAGATGTGGACATACTGTTGGAGGGCTCGGTCAGCCTTCTCTAAACGGTAGTCTAGTGATCAAGTTGCCATTGAATTGATGAAATTGGAACCAATATTTGTGTGATTCACAGGCCCAAGTGTAATTTATACCCCTGAATAGTCCGTAAAAGTCAAGCTCAACCTTCCTGTCGGACAGTATTGGTTTTGTATTTTGAATATCTAGAAATTCTCTATATCAGTCCGTGGTCTGGAAATATGCACATTTTCAAACCTAAGGCTGAAACTGAAAATTTCAATACAGTAAAACAAGAACTTTTTATTTGACCCGGGAATCGAACTCGGAACCTCTTGCAGACCAGTCATTCAACATCAAAGTAGTTATCTGTAGATGAAACTAAGTGGAACTAATCCCCAAAATAAAGTTAACCACACATTCAAACGATGTAGTCGTAGCTTTAGAAAAATTTAATTGACCTTTAAAATACTAAATTGATAAATGTGTAAAAAGTTAATTATTATGTAGTTATCTGTTCTTGGCGCTGGTCATAGATTTATTCGTTTATTTGTTTCTTCCGTGTAAATAATGGCTTTATAATTAAATAGTTAATCTTTTCTAGTGCTTGTCATATTATTGTGGGAAGAAATAATTAATAATATCTATATTTTGTTGTTTTTATGGTAGAAAATAAGTTTTGTTTTGAAATGAACTATAGCAAGATGCTCTGGTTAAGTTTAAGCCCCCGCCAAAGCGACCATGGTAGGTCAAATTTTAATCAAAATGCTGTCTATTTTTGAAGTTATAAGAAATAAGAATACATTTTCAACTATTGTCCGCCGGCAAGTCAAATCACATTTCCGAATCTTTTTTTGTATCACATTGTAGATAAATGTGTGAATAGATACAACAGTTTTCAGAAGTTCACGATACTCTATGTAGATAAAATTTATTTATTCAATTACGCCTAGATTAATTCGGATAATACTTTATTTTTAATATTTATTGAAGTCCGGAAAAAGTTCTAATGAACAGAAATTTGTAATTTTGAGTCAAGTGATCGTATTAATATTTAAAATTCGAAAGTTAGGATGGATGTACGTTTGTTACTCAAACACGCCAGAACAGCTGCAAAGATCTGTATGCAATTTGATACACAGCTTTTCTTTAATACACTGCATATAGGCTACTTTTTACTTACACACTACACAGACGGAAGTTAACTGCCGCCCGCGCTCAACTATTGTGTAATTTTTTTTTTTTTTTTTTTTTAAAGACAACGCCCGCACTATGGAACAGGCCCTGTGTCGCGGGGAGCTTTACAAACATGAAACTAACGGACACAAAGTACACCCAGACTAGAAACAAATATCTATGAATCACACAAATATTTGTCTCCTGTGGGAATCGAACCCACGTCACCCAGCACGGCGATGTAGTGGCGAGGCGACCACCTTAACCACTGCGCCACGGTGACAGTCAAATATGTATGATTTCTCGATAGTAAAGGCAAACTAATTATTTTCATAAATCCTATTCAAGAATTTATTTATTCAATAAAATATTAAAAAAAAAAAGAAACAGATACCTACTCTATTTAAAAATAATCTATTTTAAATTAAAACAATAGCAGTGATTTTAATAAATATGGTAAGACATTAATTAATTTATCAATTACACAATGTATGTATATAAAAAAGCTGTTTTGCTACATGCAAACAATGGTATAATGTGTGTAAAACAATGATGGACACTGACATATAATTACTGTATTTAACACTGAGGTAATTACGTACGAATATAACTACCATACGTTCAGGTTGTTGTGGGATAAGAATATAAGAAAAAAAAATATATAAAAAAATAACTTAACTTCCCTACAATATTCGTGGTTCGTATACGAAAGTTTTATCTTAACTTGCTAAATCAAATATAAATAAAATCTATTAATTATTACTTTAAAAAAATCCTAGAATCTGGTTCTTCTTTTTAAATAGATTAGTTGTGTATATTTTTTAAGATATGATTTAAAAAAAACGCTAGGAAATTCAAAAAAGGTTTGGTTATTATAAACCATATGTCCATACAATATATTTAAGGTCACCTTTCGACTTTATCGTCAGATGAGCATCATTTTATTATAATTTTGCTTCACATACATTTCGCCAGCTATCTTTAGTCCCATATAATGGGAGCGAACCACAGAACAGAGATAGGCTTTATTGAGACAGATTGTTCTGTGGGGCGAACCAACCGGGCACATTTGTTTCCAAACTCCAGGCTACACATATACTGAGAATTACATAATAGAAAAGGCCAACTCCATTTTGGCCCGCTCTGGAAATCAAATCATACATAAATGTAAATGAATGCACCTAAGTCGGTTAGGTTTTGCATCACCCTAAAGTTGACTGCTAAATAATGCCTCAGGCATAAAGTCCGTTTTTGTACTGTTTTTCTACAGAAAATATAATAAATAATAAAAAAATAAAAAAGACTATATCCATTCTTTAACCAAACTTATGGTGAACCTAACGAAGCGTCATGTTACCCACACTTCCTAGTTATATTAATATTGTCTGTGTCATTTAATCATTTTAACTCATTAAATTTATTAACTTCTGTCTCATTTGTGTATTGTTTTATTGCTTGTGTAATTCGGAATTATTAGTGCAAGGATTTTATGTATTATTATGAAATATTGTTTTTTAATATAGATTGGGTGTTTCTGTTTGATTAATTTACGTTTATTGTTATATTTGTGTAGGCTAATATTTTTTATTGATTTTTGACATATTTTCTAATTAAAATTAAACTATGTTCAAGGAAAACAGCCATGTTATTTTTTATATTGCCAGTTTTAAATAAATGTTACGATGAAGAACAAAATTGTCACCAACAACAACCCGTCACATCCCTATGCTGTGCAGGTCACCTCACAGCAGTATATTATCCTAGTGTGACCACGGTGACCGGACTTGATACACGGTTTTTTTTAGTGTTTTCCTTCTCTTACGTAGATATATTGTGATTTGTTCCCTAAGTCGACTCTTACGCCACTTGAGATGGAACACTATAGATAGGCTAAAAATAAAAAGGCTTAAAGAGATTTTCTTACCGTTTTTATAGTCAGACATGTTGACAGGTTCCAAACCATCTGGTGACACTGTTGTTGTGGCGATGTCATCTGTAATAAATAAAAATCCTCTTATAATCATTATCAAATTGTCATTGTACTAAGTCAGTAATTATAAAGAGAGTGAGAAAATTAAAAAAAATATGATGACGTCTTGTCATGCACGTTTAATTAGTCGCGCTCTCGCTCATCCATTCGTAACAGTTCGTTCGACTTCAGCGTTTTTGGCCTATGTTAACTGAAGTCGAAGGTTTCGCCAAAGGTAGTTTTTTTGATTGAAGGTAGCCGAAGTTGAAGTTTTGGTCGGACTCTAGTAGAAACTACACTTTTGTACGTAGTATTTCCATAGTTAGCCGTAATTTGAGCAAGCAATCTCACTTTAGATAACAAACAAACGTTAATCACAACAATGTAGGTATATATGTACTTCTACAACTTACCAACAGGTTTGAGTGCTTCAGTTGAACTAGTACCATTTTTGTCACTAGCACTCTCAGTGACATTTTCTGACGAAATCGAAGTGAAAGTCGTCAAGCCAATGCTTGAAGTAGAAGTTGGCACCGTTGGAGATAACGTGACGTTCACTGTAAACTCCATTAGCGGCTTTTCTGTCACTGTTGTTGATGGCTCCGTTGTTTGTTGCACTGTTGTTGTTGTTGGTTGACTTGTCGTTGACGTCAGTAGAGTGGTTGGAATTGGCTCGGTTTTCGGTGCTTCTGTTGACGTAGTGGTGGATAGAAGTGTTGTTGGTGACTCTGTTGTTGTTGTTGTTGTAGTTATTGTTGTTGGTAGTGTTGTTGACGTGGATTCAGGTTTTGGTGGTATTGTTGATATTAATACCCAACCCTCTGTTGGGCTTTTATCTGAAAAAAAAAGAAGTATCTTTATAATTTAGCTATAATATATCTACTGTTTTCTTTTCGTCAAAATTAATATAAAACTACTCGTAAACAAAAATAAACAGATAGGAAGAAACTCAAGGCATCAAATTTACTAATACGCACATTGCAAGCCCCATCTTGGTTTATACGTATAGTTTCTAGGCCATTAAATAATAATTATACTCCTATACGAAACAAGTGACAGGAGTGAAGATAATATTATGTACGTCACAAAAAATACTTTCAACGCTGCGACATCCTCCATAAGGAAAATCAAAGTCACGTTTTATCAAAATAAACACAATTAAAAGCAGGTAAGTCATACCAAAATATGACTGACCCTAAAGCCATGACACTTGATGACACGAAGTTATTTCGTGTCCTTTTGAGTAAGTTGTAATTTTACAATCTTTTAATATACATGTCATAGTCAAAGGTTGATATGCAGTCTCTTCCCATAATATTATAATGTATAATATTCTACCACATTTACACAGCGCCATCTAGTCCCAAATTAAGCAATTATATTTGCTTGTGTTATGGGTAACTAAACAACTGATTACATATTATTATATAAACCTTTATGCTCATCACACAAAGATTTGTCCTGGGTGGGGATCGAAGCCACGGCCTCCGGCTTAGCAGTCAGGGTCACCAACCACTGAGCCACGGAGGCCTTATCTTATAATTTCCAATCGTGATCATGTTCTAAAACCCTTGTTACACGGAAATATAGTTATTTAAGTGGCACAGAGTGGTCACGGTCGTCGTGAGTGACGTGATTGTCGGATCTAATGACTCTGTGGGTACCGTTGTCTTGGAGAACAGCCAAATGGTGTCGAGTTTATGTAAAGGGATAGCGCTGGCAACATGATATATGGTCGGTTTCTTAGCCTATTTACCTACAAGCAATATAATATAATATAATAATATAATATACTACCACATTCACACAGCGCCATCTAGTCCCAAATTAAGCAACTACATTTACTTGTGTTATGGGTACTAAACAACTGATATACCTACTACTTAAATACATTTTTTTTTGTAAATACATACATATTATAGATAAATTACACCCAGACACAGAACCAACCTTAATGCTCATCACACAAAGATTTGTCCTGGGTGGGGATCGAACCCACGACCTCCGGCTTAGCAGTCAGGGTAACTAACCACTAGACCAACAGGCCAGCCAAAGCAAGTTTGTTTTGGTTTATTTTTGTTGACGATTCTTTAAAAATAGGTTTCTTAAGGCCCTGCAACGCGCTCGTGATGCCCCTGGTGTTGCAAGCATGGACGCTTGTCTTGAAGTCTACGTCTGTTTGCCAACGTCGTGGTATAAAACAAAATTCATGATACAAAAACAAAATGAAACTCGAAAACTGAAAGTTGGGACACCCCCAATCAATTATAATCACCTCATTTCAAAAAGTGACAATATAAAAAGAAAGTGAGTGAGTGTCACACAATACAATGTGTTGACCCGAGTTCGCTCGCATAGCCTACATACGTGAGAAGGTTAGTAAGATGCCTCCAGTTCGACGACCGTTCGTTGGCGAAATTAACGTGAAAATTTCGCACTGTACTTAAGTAATAGCAAGGCTGAATGCATTTTTTTTATTCAATATTGCATTTAAAAAAAAAGGATTGTTTTGCAAAATTATGATGGATACAATGTGTCATTTAAATAAAGAGAAGTTTTGGTATATGGCCTCATTTGGTATCATGCCTTATTTTTCCGAATTTTTATCCGACCCGGGAATCGGACCCAAGGTCACAGCAATTGTACACAGTCCCGTTACGCTACCGAGACACAAGTATAATATTACCTGTAGTTGGCCTCCTTAGTTTGACTGACCTTTAAAATTTATATTTAGCTTTAATTTCAACATTTATTGTGATGGGTACTGGCAAGAAGAAAGAATTTAGTTTTAAAACAATTTATTGTTCTTTAGTTACTTTTTACATGAACTGTCAAATAAAAGTTAACAGTTCCAAGTTTAAATTATCTAAATAATGAGGCTTAGGACAGTAACATTATTATACCTAATGTGTTAGCTCATTAATGGACTGTAATCTAATAATCTAATGGGTTATCCTAAAAGCTAGACGAAGCGCCATGAAAACGCCACAGCACTAAACTTTTATTGATGACTAGAAATCGCGCGGGGCTTCGGTCCCGTCGTTCCACTTTTTTATTTATTTTATTGGCCACTGCTTAACTCCTATTAACCGTAGCGTGATGTTATAGCCTATAACCTTCTTCGATAAATGGCCGAATCGATTTTCAAAATTCTTTCGCGTGAAGTGTATACGACTGCTGTGCAAGAGGTCCCAGGTTCGATTCCCGGCTCGTCATGAAAACATGAAATTCCAGTATTGAGATTTTCCCGGCGTTTGGTAAACAAATGTTCCCGGTTGATGACAATAGGCTCGCCCATTATTTCATGGGACCAAACATAGCTAGCGAAATGTGGGTGTGAAACACCTCTGCCTACCCCTTTGGGGAAAAAGGCGTGATGCTATGCTATGTTATGTTATGACAGCATTTAGTTTCAATGCACGGCTATTCACGGCTCGTGTAATGAGAAAAATGACAGCGACCATGCTTTTTACAGTGATATAAAAATAGACTGTCCGAGAATCCGAGTTTATACCGCTGTAGGTTATATAAACAAAGTTAAACGACATATACTAACAAGGCAAGTCAATATTTGTCGTTACGAAGCTAAGTGACACTTATTAATGATGACAAAAGATACAAATATACTTTTACTGAGACTAGCTACGCAGAAATGTGTGCGCAAATACAGGGACCTGGTCTGAAACGTCGGAAAAATGCCGACTTGAAACGTCGGTTCATTTAGAAGTAAAGATAAGAGACTGGCCTGTTGGTCTAGTGGTTAGTGACCCTGACTGCTAAACCGGAGGTCTTGGGTTCGATCCCCAACCAGGACAAATCTTTGTGTGATGAGCATAAAGGTTTGTTCTGTGTCTGGGTGTAATTTATCAATAATATAATAATAATGGATGCGGGCGGCACAAAATCGCTCGTTGTGGCGGAAATTAGGTGAGGCCTATGTTCAGCAGTAAACGTCATTGGGCTGATATGATGATGATGATGATAATAATACACGAATTTACAAAAAAAAATAAGTAATATATTAGTTGTTTAGTACCCATAACACAAGCAAATATAATTGCTTACTTTGGGACTAGATGGCGCTGTGTGAATGTGGTAGAATATTATAAAGATATATAATGGTGGAAAATAGGACTCTTTAAATAACTGATCTCGATTCGGATCAGTTGACATAATGTATTTTCAAATTGGTCAACTGATCCTGTTTTATAAGGAGGAGAGAGAAGAGGAGGTTTCAGCTGAAAGTACGAAACCACCGTATCCTAACAAAGGCAAATCTCAAGCTAATGTGAGTATAAATTGTAGTTTGTTTTATGATTTCACTGAGGCTTTTGATACACTAGCTCAAAAGTATAGTCGACAATAAAATTTCTTTACTACCCTTAGAGTTAAATGTCGTTTACATATCACCAAACATAAGGTATATTTTTGCTTGCAAGTGACATGAATACAGTGACAGTTGTCATCAAAGAGTCAACATTAATAATGAGTCTTATTGAATTTGAATTTAAATGGATTTTTTTGTTAAAAGTGGTAAATATATTGTCGACTATATAACGCCGTTATATCACCGAGGTAGATATTTTTCATATTATATCTGTATACTGTCAGACATAACCGTGATCTACACATAGTATATCTTAAGACGAGTCATAAAGAGTAATGTCCCTAGATCATTGAACTTGTCTGCAAGTGGGCGTGATGACAGAATTGATGTTTATATTACTGTACTAATGCGTTGTCATAAAATATAGATAATTACTAAGTAAATGATTTCTTTTGTAAAATGTGTTGAAAAGCTAATGATCCCAGAAATCGACTAATTTTGTTAAATGTTTTTTTTTTGCTGTAAAAATTTTTGAACCTACAATATGATTCATATGTTATAGACAAACTTCGAAGCTTTGGCGCTCTTAGCTTTGGCTAGTCAATCCTCAGGTTTGACTTGAAGTCTAACCTAACCTAGGAAAACCCAGTCAATCCGGGAAGAGACAGCATATCGATCTTTGACTATGACACATACATCTTGTAGCATTGGGTATAGGTATCCTTTTTGTCTGAACGGGTAGGCAGAGGTGTTGCACACCCACATTTTGCCAGCTATATTAGGTCCCATGTAATAGGGGTATTGTCTTCAACCGGACATATTACCAGATACCCAGTATCGTTTAAGCTAAACCCGGGGATCAAACCCGGAACCTCTTCTGAGCAGACGTACACACTTAATATGCCAGCGAGACAGTAACACATTAATTAAATAGATGTTCGAGACAGTTTCATCGGAATCCATTCAATACCTTTTTCCAACGAAAATATATCCAAGTAAAACCCAATAATTAAAAAAAAAAATCCTTGCGCAGTTAAACATACTCTCCCTCGTCTCCGAGACAAATTAAATGAAATGAAATCTCGTTTATTCATCTAGGTTACAAAGTAACACTTATGAAAGTCATAAGTTAGAAATATATCAGGTTATCCGAAAAAAAAAGGTCTGCAAATTTGCGTACGACCAGTTCGCTGACGGGTTGAAGCTATGAGAAGAACTGGCAAGAAACTCACGCCACACAATCTAGATAACCACATGTGAAAAAAATAGGTGTAAATGTTTTAAAAATAAACTTACCATCTGATTCAGTAACTCGTTCCGGGTCTTTAGTAGTGTCTTCCTCAGCTGGAGTCGATTCCACCCTAGTTGCTTCAGTAGTAGTAGCAACAGGAGCGGTTGTAGGTGCTTCGGACTCAGTCACTTCTGCTTCAGTAGTAACCACTGTTTGTTGTGTTGCTTCAGTAGCTTCTGTCAACTGTACTGTAGTTTCTTTAACCGGTTCTGTTGCTTCTGTGTCTATTGAAGCATCAGCAACAGTTACTCTTTCTGTTGTTCTATCTTGTTCAGTAGATACTTCGGTTGCTGCGATTGTGGTGGCTACTTTCTCAGTCACTGGTTCAACTTTTTCAGTCACTGGTTCAACTTTCTCAGTCACTGGTTCGATTTTCTCAGTCACTGGTTCGACTTTCTCAGTCACTGGTTCGACTTTCTCAGTCACTACTTCCTCTTTCTCAGTCACTACTTCGGTTGTTGTCGAAGTAGAAGAAGTTGTTGGCGCTGGCGTCGTTGTTGTTGTTGTTGATTCTGTTGTTGTGTTGATGTAAGTGATTGATACAGATGATGGTCGAGTGAATGCTGGTTTAGAACTTGTTGATTGAGGTAATATTGTTATATTTAGTCTGGGTGGAATTGGCAAAGGCTTTTTAGTCACAGGCCTTTTGTTAATTGGTCTATATGGTGGTCTTGGGGTATTGTAAATAGCTATAGGTTTAATAGGCTTTGATGTTGAGTATGTGTGTTGCGGCCTAGTAGGCTTCTGAGGCCTGAATGTAGGTCTCACAGGCCGTTTTGTAGGCTTAGGTTTTGATGTGGTAATTTCCGTGTTACTCTCGGCTTGTGGCTTTTCTGTTACTAAGTTATTTTCACTAGAAACAGTTTGGTATGTCGACAACTTAATAGGAGCTTCAGTGATAATAATTTCTGGAACCTTCTCAATTTTAGGAGTTGTTTCTATGATACTAGCAGTTGTGAGCTTGACCTCATCATTGTCAATTTTATTATCAAACGTAGTCTGTTCATCAGATTTTGTTTCAAGATCTGTAGCCTCAGTAACCTCAGCTTTGTGACTGACAGTAGTTTCAACCCTCTCAGTAGAAGTCGTGGTACTTTTTTTATTATATACATCTGGTACTTTCATAATAGTTGGTACTTTATCTTCTATGTGTGGGTGGACGAAGTTTGCGCTGTCAATCGAGTTGTCATCGATATTGTTACCGATGATTTGTGGTAGTATAGTTTTGTCAGGTATTTGACAGCAGGAGCCGAAGTAGAATCGGTCTATGCAAGTGCCGAGATGTGATCCGTTGGCTTTCAGGCAATCAATGGCAAACATACACAGGCCTTCTTGGCCTGTTCTTCTAGATATGCAGGGCAAATGTCTTATATTTCTGGCTAGTGGCACTGGACCTGAAACAAAAAAAAACATTGATTAGTACAATGTTTTAATATATTTTATATTTACGTGATGGTTCTTAGACATGTTTTATTAAAATTGGTGCAGCCGTTTCAGAGTCATCAGCTCTTATGACTTAACTTAAAATTGTATTTCTCGGAATCGGATGACTTGCGTGCCGATCACTTATCCATTCAGCCACCATCGCTGTTAATTCAAAAATACTAAAATTAAATTCGATTAATTTAGCGGAGAATCGTGCCCAGCAGTGGGACGTTTATGGGTTGAAATGATGATGATGAATGATGAATTTAGCAGACCTAAAGATTCTAAATTAATTATGCGTAACTACTTAGGCTATTAAAATATAGGTATTGTGTAATATTATTATGTTATTTTATCACATCAATCTAATAATGTATTGCAATACTATTGTATGTATTTGACAAGATCATAAATCAGACTTTACGGCTTACTATCTAGCATTGAGCTAAGAACTACAATAATTTGAATAACATTTCAAATAAGTTGCATCAATGGTAGCTTTAATAATGATTTATAGGTAAATTTTATATTCAACTAGCTTCTCACGTCTTTACCTGCATGTCATTATTTATTTTTTTATTTATTTAATGCACAAAACAATTTACAACCTTAAAAATAAGAAAGTATAGTATATAAGTGTTCCGATTCTAGATTGTAACTCAAATACATGCATGTAACGCATACATTAAAACAACTTATAGTTTTACAAGTGATCGAACATCAAAATTGTAGAACTAGTATTTATACAATTTAACAATTTTATTATATGTTGAAAAGGAGCAATTTAAAAATAATAGAAATATAAATATGCAGACGTTGCGTGGCAGACATAATTAAAAAACAAAATTGAAAGTTTTGTGTCACTGCACTCTCAACAAGGTTAGTTGACCTTAAAACAAATGCACCTATTCACGATAAGCGCAGCTTTAAAAAAAACTGCATGAAAATCGGCCCAATCGTTTAAGAATTACGACGCCACAGACAAACAGACACGTCAATCTTATAACACTTCTCTTTTATAGTAGCCTAGGCCCTAAACCAGGTATGGCGAATCATTGGCACAAAGAAAAAAAAAAAAAAAAAGATAGAGAGCTGATGGAGTTTAGGCCATCAAAATGTTCAGAGTTCCGTAAAAAAAAACTGAAATCACACGCGTATGAAGTCGTGGGGAGAGCTAGTAAATATATAATTTAAAATTGTTTAACCATGGCATTGGCTTTGCCTTCTTTAACAAATGTATAGTGTGTATTTCATTAAGATCTGTTGAATAGTTGGAACCTATATCCTTCTTCAAATCTTAGATTCTAATAGGTATCTTTTATGTTAAATAAGAACAAGATATTGTGCCCACAGAACAGTAAACCCGAATATATTTTTTAGACATTTTCATTCAAAAACATATCAACCAAATTTCTATACAAAAGACTTCAACGAACTTTAATCATTAACACATAGCGACATCTGTTGAAAGCTGCTCGTACTAATTAGGTTAAGCCATCTATTGAATAATCTGTGAAATACGTTAGTTGGTAGAATATCACGACTTATAAAAATAAAATTCTTTCAATTCTGAATTCAATTAATTATAGTTTTCGCACCAAGCTATAACATGTCATCCCTATAGATCATCTTATAAATGATTAATAACATTTTTAAAAGAAAAGTTTTTTTATCATTGAATTCTCTGAGCATTAAAGTTAGTGAGCATTTTTAAATACAACGCCATCTACCGTAAGTATAATTACTAAACAAATTTTAATTTTTTATGTTATTCAATAAGGCGAAGGCTATATTTATATATTTTTATTAAAGAAGCTAAATGTATTTTACGCCATACCGCCCGATAGGAAAAAAAAATAACAGGATTTGGATGCGTCGATATAAAACAACTCGTTTATAGCTGCGTTTAAGTATATACGTATTCCAATCCCTAGATATCACACACCTTATACAGTTAACTAACCAAAACGAGTTATAAAGTAAACATCACTGACCATTGACTCAATAACGGTATGCTCCAACGACAGATTAACTTCTAAAACATGTTTTTATATTAAAAATTCATTTTAGAAGTTCAAGTCGGTTTGGTATTTGAAATATTTATGTAAGTATTATATACTAGAAGTCGCGCACTGCTCAGCCGTAGCCGTAGCGTAATGTTATATAGCCTATAACCTTCCTACATAAATGAGCTATCCAACACTAAAAGAGTTTTTTTGAACAAATAGTTCCTGAGATCCTAGCGAACAAACAAACAAACTCTACAGCTTTATAATATTAGAATACATTGACTTGGTTTTTGGAAAATGATTGACAACGCCATCTATTATGCAGACTAGCAGGAAATTTATTAAAATAAAACCATCTCAGCTGAGAGAGAGGAGAAGAGACCCGGGGCCCTGCAGTGGGACATTACATTAATGGGTTTCTAAAGAGGATGATTAATACTTATAGTTACATTTTAATATTAACGTATATATACAAGTTCTATAATAAATATGTAAATACAATAAAAATAAATATTGTCACTGATGAAAACTGTCACGAAATGAAAACTATTACGAATTGAAAACCTACTATTATTCTGAAATCGGATAGAAAAGACTGAATATTATCGACAGCAAAATGATTTTATAAGAATCTCGTATTTTCCATTTGAAGCACGGAACCCTAAAAACTATCTGAAAAGCACTTAATTATGTTTATCCTTTATAAAGATCGAACTCAAAACACAAATTACGGTGTCAATAGAATGATGATTAACAACTAATTAGGTTTAATAATTAAACTTCTACAATTATCCCGCACAGCGGCACACGCAGTACCGTTTGGATCAAGTTCAGAGAACACTGTTGACACAGTTAATGTCACAGATTGATGATAACATAGACTTATAGATAAAGTAATTGAGCTCATTATTCCAGTGGGTGGTTCGTGAATTAAGTTACTGGTCTGTTGGTTTAGTGGTTAGTGACGCTGACTGCAATGCTGGAGGTCGTGGGTTCGATCCCCACCCAGGACAAATCTTTGTGTTCTGAGCATAAAGGTTCGTTCTGTGTCTGGTTGTAATTTATCTATAATATGTATGTATTTACAAAAAAAAATGTATTTAAGTAGTAAGTACCTATATCAGTTGTTTAGTACCCATAACACAAGCAAATATAATTGCTTACTATGAGACTAGATGGCGCTATGTGAATATGGTAGAATATTATATTATAGTTACTTGATGCACAGATAATAATGCCTTGTTGGTACAGGATTGAGACACTGTGGCGGAGCGGTTAAGGTGGTTATCTCGAACTAACATTGCCGTGCTAAGTGACGTGAGTTCACTTCTCAACTACAAAAATTGGAATATAATTCTTTGCGAATATGGGTACAAAATAAAATATCTTAGCATAAACATTTGTGTTATTTAGCCATATCCTACCATCATCATCATCATCATCATCATTACAACCCATAAACGACCCACTGCTGGGCATGGGTCTCCTCCAAAGAATGTGTCAGGAATTTAGCCTACTATACACGCTGGCCAGACGGGTTGGTATAGGGTTTGTATCGAATTTTCCTTTTCTCGCACTGCTCTTGTCTGCATAAGGTTAACCTTAGTCGCCTTTTACGACACCCACGGGTTGAGATAGGGTAGTGACATTATGTATTCTTAATCCACTACACGGAGTATACATTTTAATATTATAAAAGGACATTAAATAATGTTTAAAGTATTAACATTGTGTTAATTTGTTTATTATAGCATTGTCTTGTCAAATATTACTCTGTAGAGGCCATTTTAAATTACAATGGCCTACTCGGAATCTTATATATCTTTTTCTATGAAATAGACACGTATTAGGGAACAAGCCCCGTGTCGTGGGAGATTTTACAAACGTACAATCAACACACAAAGTTACCCCAAGACTCGAATCAAATATCTATAAATCACACAATTTTTTGTCTCGTGTGGGAACCAAACCCACGTCATCCGGCACGGTGATGTTACGGCGACCTTAATCGCTACGCCACAGTGACACATTACATTTTGAAAAGCAAGACGGTTAAGCAATTGACAAGATATGATACACCAAACATACCTACATAAATAAACAGTTATCTAAGAATATATCAAGTTGGTATTCCCCGTCAGCATCCGTTTTTGAACGAAAAGAAAGTGTATGACTCAAGAATGTGTCCAACTGTCAAGTTACTCGAACGCGGACATTAAAAACGCATTTAACTAAACCCACGTTTACACTGGTACAGACGAGTTCATTAATATATTGGCACCATCATTAGATATTTTTGCTGAAAAGGGTGACTACAACTTATTGCATAATGTACAGCATATTTTATTGAACCATTCACATGAGGACATATATTTGATCCATAGGTTCTATAGTATTTATTGAGCTATTCAACGCTCATAATATTTTGAATTCTTGATGGTGCCAATATATTAATGAACTCGACTGTACTAACAATAATATTTTTATCTATAAATACAAATAAATAAAATTGGTGTGTCTGTTTGTAATATTAAAATAACCGCTTTTTACTACATGTATATGAATGTATATACGGTACATATACCAAAATACCATTTTTTTTTATTTTTGTCTGTCTGTCTATCTGTATGTCTGTTTGTTCCGGCTAATCTCTGGAACCTGGATTCCGTAAAAAAAATAAAAACTCCAAGAGTACAGGATTAGTTGTCCACGCGAACGAAGTCGCAACAAACAGACATACAGATAGTAAAAAAAAATATTTTGGTCCCTACTACCTACCTACTATCCCTACTGTGAAATGAATATTAATTAATGAAATGCGTCATTTCGTAAATGTGAGAAATTAAATATACATTATTATACATAGTATACTTGTAACACTGTAAAGGCATCCTATGATAATAATATTAAGAGATTAGGTAAATATGACTCAGTCATCATACCATCAGGTCGTTGACACACATTTTTTATTTTATTACACTGTGTATAATGTTTACTTAATGACAAATAGAATGAATAGTTTAGAAAAAATATTTTGATACCCACTTAAGTTTTTCGTGCTTATTGAAGTGGAAAATAATAAATCATTTTTTTTACTGACGTATAATACTGAGATTTCTTTTATTTCAACAACGACTATGATGGCGGTATATCATGTTTGTTATATATATATATGTTGCAGCCAACTGGTTAAATAAGCCATTTAATTAATCGCCTAGCCATTTAACTAAACGGCGGCGTTCAACTAACGGCCTAAATGAAATTCAGCCGGATCGTTAAATCATGGCTAATGCTTAGGCCACTCATTTAACAGAGTGAAGAGTGTTTACCCAGGCCTTCCAACTTATCCAGTCCATATCCGATTAGCACTAAATGGTATTTCAAGGCTAAAAAAAAAATAACCACGATGACTGAGGCGCTTTCAGCCTTCTAACCTAACTTATCCATTTCGGATCCGCCTAAAACATTGTTTGGTGACAGATCTATCATTTTGGTAATAAATCTACTATTTTGGGTACGAATTTATTTATTAAGATACACATTTACATTAATTTAATAACATTTTAATGACTAGGCTAGGCAAGTGGTAAAACGTTGTCGATTCAAGTCAGTTGCATAGCCGTTTAATTGAATGGCAAATCTCGCTCTACATGCTACATACTCACATATTATATATTAAACTTTCTGCACAGACATACAACTACAAAAGCGAACTTAATGCCTGAGGCATTATCTACCGGTCAACTTTAGGGTGATGTAGAGACAAAACTGTTACACAATTACGCCGAAATAGCTGAAAGGATCTGCATAAATTTTACACATAGATAGATTTAAGTCTCTATTAGTACATAGGCTAATTTTTGCGGACATACCACGAGGCCGGAGCCGCGGGTGGAAGATAGCACCTATTTCTAACTGGTTTTTTTTAAACATCGCCCGCCTCAAGAATATATCCAGGGACTTACAGACATACAATGAATATACACAAAATACACCCAGACACAAAATAAATATCTATGAATCACACACATATATATGTAAAAATTCTCACATTTATAGTCGACAGTGTACGTCCGTCCGTCTCACTCGTATGGTCTTAGCAGAATACCAGCGCTGTCTTGATCTTTTTCAAGACAGCTATGATGCTGAGCTAAGACCTTTTTTTGACTCGCAATATATAATAATATAATATATAATAAGTAATCGTTAAGATACAATTGCTATTTATTTTATTTTTTGGCATTCTAAATATGTATTGTGAGAACAAAAATAAATATTTTTTCTTTCTTTCTTTCTTTCTATATTTATCTTGTGTGGGAATCGAACCCGTGTCACTCAGTGCGCCGATGTTACGCGCACCTTACTCGCTACGCCACGGTGACTGTCTACACATATATTATATGTATTTATACTAGACCTATACAAACTGTTTACAAACTAACTTTTAAACAAATTGTTACCACGCGAGAATGACGACATTTTTGTAACGGTGTTTTAAATGATGTATTTTAGAAGCACACAGAGAGTATTCGCTTAAATTGAGAAGAATAAATCGCTGTGCCGGTTGTCTTACAGACAAAGCACCTTTATATCCAGCACAGCAATTCTCTAGATAACCCATAGTGCTCTGGAGACCAATACTCTAGAAACATAACACATTGACTGGCCTATTGGTCTAGTGGTTAGTGACCCTGACTGCTAAACCGGAGGTCGTGGGTTTGATCCCCACCCAGAACAAATCTTTGTGTGATGAGCATAAAGGTTTGTTCTGTGTCTGGTTGTAATTTATCTATAATATGTATGTATTTACAAAAAAAAATGTATTTAAGTAGTATATCAGTTGTTTAGTACCCATAACACAAGCAAATATAATTGCTTACTTTGGGACTAGATGGCGCTGTGTGAATGTGGTAGAATATTATTATTATTATTATCGAGATACTAAAATCTATATCTATAAAGATGAAGTATTTGATTGTTGAACACGCTAACTCTAACTAACTATCGGCCCGTATTGAAAAGTTCTTTTCGTGTTGGATAGCCCATTTATCGAGGAGTTATAATATATAACATCACGATACGACCAAAACGACTTATAGTAATAAATAATAGTAAACCTATGACTAGTATTATACATCGAGCATTGTATATTTTCAAATTTGAACTGTATTCTTATAGCTGCAAAGTTAATTTATCAATGTTCTCAGAAAATTATCTACTCACCGGCGTCGTTGACCCAATTAATATAGACTGGTAATATTTTGCAAAGTATCCGGGCTCGTAAAACCTACTTGGTATCGACCTGGTTATTCTAAATCGATTAATTCGGCTCTAATTGATTTCAAGGTATCGAGATTATCGAGTATCGAGTAGAAAGAGTGACACCGTATACCGACCTACTTGGTCCTAGCTAAGGAAGTGAAAGTGGCCTCTAATATGTTGAGGATGTATAAAAAAGGTTGGGTGTGACTTTGTCGGACTCTTTGGTTTATGGTAGAATAGTTTTATGTCAGAATAGCGGGTGTCATTGGTCGATTCAAATTGTTAGACAGTCCATTATTTTCTGTATATCTTTAAAGACGGGAAGGTACAGAAGGTTCTTCAATAGGTACACAAAAGTACACACAGCAGGTACATTTTTATGGTGTGGTAACAAAATTATTATTTACGTGTTACGGTAGTATGTAATTAATGATGACTGGCAACACCGATCGCGTAATTATAAACAATATTCCTCTGTGATTTTAATTAAAAATTATTAAGTATTTAAAACTCATTAAATTACTGGCAGAATGCAGAAATTCGAAACATAACCTTAACAAATTTAAAAGAAGACATTTACATTACCTAGAAGGATTCTGCGAAATTCACACACACAAGCATAATCAGCTGATTCACAGCTGCTTTTAGTATACTCATTGGATTCACACACCACTGTGAAAATAGATACTGTACAAACATCAAACACCTGTTCAATTTACAGTATTTGAGTGTAGATTCTCTTCTCCTAGATAGGCTGTGTTAATTCTAAAAAATGTATTGAAAATATCTGAAAAAATAGCTTCGATTAAATTATAAAAATTTAAAACCACGAAATAATAATATATGACACTAATTTGTGACGTTGTAATTTCTCTGTATGAATCCTCTTAAAAAGGACCACCTAATTTGAGTGTAAGGGTTGGCGCTTGTCGCCGTACCAGAATGGATAAGTCTAATTAATTCGCTTGTGGTTACAACTAATTCGGTCTAGAGATTGCAAATAATAGAAAAAAAAAAATTCGAAAATATTCTAGGGTTATTAAAAGTGAAATCTAGTGAACAATAACATTAATTTAAACTCCATAATAATTATAACTAACGTACTATGATGTGCGTGCGTGTGTGTGTTTCACTTTTAATCGGTTGATATCGATTAATCGAATGTCGACAATTCGATAACTTTAAGAATCGAATCATGCTCTTTCATCTCTCGACTCTCGTATGAACCTCCCAATACCTGAGGCATACAAACAACCAGACAATTTAAAATATAAGTACATATTTCACTTTTACCACTAACAATTCGATCCACCCACTATTGTCATAAATTAAAAACACTTACACTTTTAAAAACCTTTCTTCTTTTGTTAGACGACATACTAAACACTTCTTTAGAATAACCTCTTTCAAGATGTGAGAAAGAGATAGCTATATATAAATATAACACGAGCGATAGAGAGGCCATATTGAAGACGAATGATCGTCGATTATTTTTTAATTATTTTTGCTATTCAAGTTTTAATAGTTTGCAGTGAAAGTTATGGTGAAATTTATTTCGCAATTTAAGATTGATCGCGGCACTTGTATTATTTTGCATTTCAGATAGGTATACCACAGGCTGTAAACTTCTATTCTATTCTATTTTTTTATTTATTAACTAGCTGACTCTACTAGCTGCAATAGACTGAAATGATGATGATGATGATGATGATGAACTAGCTGACCCGGTAAACTTCGTACAGCGGAATATTCCGGTCTGTCCCACCGATCTGTCCCCCGGTGGGACAGATCGGAAAAAAAAGTTTGGTCTGTCCCACCGTTGCTCATGGTGGGACAGATCAAACTTTTGTCACTGCTAAAAAGTTCGATCTGTCCCACCGTTACTCACAGTGGGACAGATCAAACTTTTTTTTCTTGTTTGTCCCCCTATAGAATTTAATTTAATTCTTAAAGGTAAATCTACACATTATTTTTATGGATTCAGTAAATGACTACATTAAATAAAAGAAAATAAATAAAACCCATTATATTAAAACATGATTACCTACATAATTAGCATGTTACTAAATACTCATATCTCATAATAATTATAATTTTTTTATCGTCAGCAAAAGCAAAAGCTAAGCCGTCAATTTGTAATGGCCGCCGATGGCAAACATGAAATCGACGAGTTAATAATAATACATATTCTTACCAGAATTTAAAGCGATTCACGACAATATGTTAAAATCTTTTATTATTATTAAATATTATCAGGCTGGCAGTTGCGTGCACGTGCAACTGATGATGCCTGTATCCTGCTTTCTCTTGTAGTTTTCCGTTGATTCTTAAGATATTTATCCAGTCTGTTCTTAAATTGGTTATATTGTTCTAGGGGTTTTAATCATTTACATTTTTTGACTGGCCTGTTGGTCTAGTGGTTGGTGACCCTGACCGTTAAGCCGGAGGTCGTGCGTTCGATTCCCATGCAGGATAAATCTTTGTGTGATGAGCATGATTGTTTGTTCTGTGTCTGAGTGTAATTTATCTATAAGATGTATTATATTTTAAAAAAAATGTGTTTAAGTAGTTTATCATTTGTTTAGTACCTATAACACAAGCAATTATAATTCCTTAATTTGGGACTAGATGGCGTTGTGTGAATGTGGTAAAATAAATAAAAAAAAAAACATTAAGACTAGCTAACAATTTCAAACATCGCGGCGTTTGAAATTGTTAACTTTGTGTGTACCTTACACACAAAGTACATATAATATGAATTTACCCATCTGTGATTTCATCCCAGTTTATTGATAATTTTCAATAGGTAACTTTGAAACTTTTTATTTAGTTATAACTATAACAACATTCAATCATCTAAATTATTACCACTAATTTAACGCTGACGTGATGACGCCTCACCTCTAAAGATTGTAAATTTGCACTATAATTTTAGTAATGCGGAATAAGCATTATTACTGCTGGTGCGGCTCATAACGCTGAGTTAGAAAGAGAGAACCGATATTTGTTTGCTTTTTTTTTTAATCTATTGTTTATTTGCACCAAGTGAATTCCTAAAAGCCGGCTTTTTGAAAACGAAAATTGTGTGTAAATTATTCTCAACCATAAAAGATTTTAACATTGTCGTGAATCGCTTCAAATTCTGGTAAGAATATGTATTATTATTGGCTTTCTCTTGTAGTTTTCCGTTGATTCTTAAGATATTTATCCAGTCTGTTCTTAAATTGGTATATATATTATGAGATATGAATATTCAGTAACATGCTAATTAGGTAATCAATAATTACGATTCTCGAAATAATAATTGGTAAATGTTTATTTATTGAATCACGTACATAATTTGTATACAATTAAATATAAGATTATTATCTTATATAAATTACTAGCTTCCACCCCCACTAGCTCCGCTGTATCTATGTTCGTCGGTGTGGTCAAATCGCCCTTTATATGTGCAAAGTTTCATATCAATTGGGCTAACGGTCTCGAGTTTTAGGTTTTATAAATAACATTTATTTTCATTTTTGTAGTTTATCATATTTTTAGATTTTAGATTTTCGGCAAAAGTACTAAGGTTAGTATTTGCCTAAAAATTATTCATGATGCTTTATTATAAAAAATTATTATGTATAATGAACTATATTTGATAAAAATGTACAGCTTGGCAAAAAAGAATAGAAAAATCTGATAATTTATATGGCAACTTGTGTAGTAGCACAGAATGAATAATAGAGACTAATATGTACAACATCAGTGTCAAGTGCAGTTTGTGCCTGGGGAAATTACTATCAGTCATTTATTAGATAAGTTACGATAGATATTAAATTTAATAAACTACTTTTATTTATTGGACTGTGACTAATTTATACAGAAAAGAAAGAAATTCTCTTATTGTTAGTATTTTATTATTATCGCTAAGTTGAAGTAAGTTAAATCAGATGACTAATAAGTAGTTAAAGTAGTAACACCTACTGTGGTTTATTAAACTATGAAAAAGAAAATAAATATTTATAATTTCTTGAAATAAAAATGATTATAAACCCATGCCACTAATCTTATAATTTAATATAGTCAATTATTTAATTCTTAAAAGAATTATATTAAATTATATGAGGGGACAAACAGGAAAAAAAAGTTTGATTTGTCCCACCGTTGCTCACGGTGGGACAAAACGAACTTTTTGTTACTGAAAAAAGTTCGATCTGTCCCACCGTTGCTCACGGTGGGACAGAACGAACTTTTTTTTCCGTTCTGTCCCACCGGGGGACAGATCGGTGGGACAGACCGGAATATTCCCGTACAGCCACATTTTATTATTCGTGATAATGTTCCATTTTCAAAGGAGATTTTAAAACACAAAATTTTAAATTCTACACTTTTTTTTTTGTATATTTTCTTATATAGGTACTTCTTACATGCCTTGCCTCGACAATAGAAAATACAACAAAAAAAGAATTAGCGAAATCGGTCGAGCCGTTCTCACGTGAATCCATCACATACTTTTCGCCCATCCATTTTTATTTATATAGATTAAATTTCGTTTCAAAAGTATATAATATAATCAATCAATCAAAACATATTTTTGCAAAGGTAACAGAAGTTGAAATTACAGTTTCAGAGATTCCATATTCTACCGTTAGGCTTGCAATACAATCAATATAATTTTTAATCAAAGATTTTATCACATTAGTTAAAAGGTCCAACAAAATGTCATTCAACTGTCGATTTTATATCAAGTCAAAAGATTGAAAATACCCGCACATAAGATGAACTTCGTCTGTCTGACAATGTTCGCCTTCTTCCTATTATTCTAAGGTTCAAAATTGCCCAGTTCTGTGTATTAACACGCAGTCAAAAAGCGTTATAAAGGCTTTTGACTGCTAGTTCGTTAAGTTATATAAGTCCACTCATTAGTGAGTACAACAAATTGAAACAAATCTACTTCTTCTATTAAGCCAACGACCAAGTCGCATTAGGCCAATCACCAATTTACCAGCATGTGTTCATTGGCCTAAATCCTGGCCAGCTATCTAGGTAGTGGAGAGAAGACCCGAGCCCAGCAGTGGGACATCGGTGGGTTAGTTTATTTTTACTTAACATTATTCATTCAAAAAAATGCGATGATGGCTGAATGGATAAGTGACCGGCGCGGCGTGCTAAACACGCGGTCCGAGTTCGATTCCGACCAACAGTACCAATGTAGATTTCACTTTATGGAATTTATATGTACTAGTCATGTGACTTACCATCTGATGATGTGAAAGAAAACATCGTGAGGAAACCCACATACACTAGAAGAAATTCTAAGTGTATGTCTGATCCACCAACCCGCATTAGGCTAGCGTGTGTGGATTATGGCCCATAGCCTCTCAGCTCTCTAGATAGAGAGGAGAGCCGAGCCCAGCAGTGGGACATTAATGGGTTGCTGATCAATTCATTCATGGTCTTAAACTAAGCGTCTACGGCAACTAGCAATTTGCGATTGCATCGATGGCGTTTTGTCGATTCTCTGCGTTCCATCGCAGTTTTAAAATCGCGCGTGTTAGAGATTCTATTGCTGGATTTTGCTTATAAAAAGGTACTAAATCGATATGTGCAGTGTAATATAATATAATAGCGTATGTGCAGTGGCCTTAAATAAGAAGTGTTTATTTAAAAAAACCAATAAACCCGGCTGCCTTGCCTTGCCAAAAGGTAGTCTTCAGTCAATATTATTAATTATTATTTACAGCCGCAGGCAATAGTTAGTGCGCATATAATTGAATTAGGCTGTTAAATTAGCTTTCATCTGACACCCTATTGCGACAGCACTAAAAATAACGTCTGTTTTGACAGTTTACGTCCACCATATTGGTTTTTTTGCTGACGTCACATAGCCTATGACACTCGGGGGAAAATTACAAATCTAATGACACCTCACACTTTAAAATCAGTCAAGCTGTTTAGGCTACAGAAGGTCACAATGGAACAGAAATGCACACATACCTACATACATACATAAGCGTGAAAAAAATTAGCCTCCTTTTTGGCAGTCGGGTAAAAATAAAGAAACAATCTCACCTTGCGCATAATCCATATTCAATACAACAGGACCAGCCTTCACTGAGTTCAAACTTATTACCAACTGGAATATTAAAAGCGCAAACGTAAAATTTATGCACAAAACACGAAAATTGTCAACCAGTTGGTAAGTATAACACTTTTTTGTACACATCCTGTCACTATTGTCACTGTCACCCGTTTCGATTAACGTTGAGTGGCTGTAAGGCCATGTACTTAGTGGTGGACCCATCTTAATTTGTTTAATTGTAGCTATAAAAGTTGCATGGTTCTGGAGAAAGATCTGAAACAAAAGAAAATTTTGTTAGTTTAGTACTATCCATATTAATATAATAAAGAGGAAAGATTTGTATTTTTGTACGAGTAAACTTAAAAACTACTGGACCGATTTCAAAAATTCTTTTGCCGTTCGAAAGCTACAATATCACTGAGTAACATCCATACATATTATAAAAGGCTTTGTCCTGACTGACTGACAGACAACGCACAGCCTAAACCGCTGGTCGTAGCGACTTGAAATTTGGAGGGTGTGTTTGTCCTAATATTTAGAGGTGTACTAAGAAAGGGTTTTATAAAATTCAACCCCTAAGGGAGTGAAAAGGGGTAAAAACGATTGTATGAAACTTCATTGTTTTTTAACTTATAGATTAGAAAATTTGTTTTAATTTTTTTTGGGGTACTACTATCAAAATAAAAAATACACTCATCAATATACTCATAATATACTTAAAATGTTGTTTTTAATAATTTGCACTCAATTATATGATGCTTCTTAATTATTTTAGCTGCTCCAGATAAAAAACAAAAAACATCTTTTACAAAGAAGATCTGTGAACAGCCCTGCCAATAGCGTCTAACTATAAAACTATATCCACGCGAGCGAAGGCGCGGGCAAAAGTTAGTACGCCATATAACACCACGCTACGGCCAATATGAGCTGAGCAGTGGCCAAATAAAAACGACGGAAGCAAAGCCTCGCGCGTCTTCTAGTAATATTATAAAGCTAGAGTTTGTTTGGTAGAACGCGTTGATTCGAATTTAAAAAAATCTTACAGTTTTGAATAGAACATTTCTCGAGCAAGGCTATATAACATCACGTAACAGCCAACAGGAGCTGAGCAGTGACCAAACAAAGAACGACAACTGCAACGGTAATAGCTAATAGTTAAAAACACACTCCTGCGCATTAAAATACCTAAAATACATCAAAACGCATCAAACTAATATAAAAATACTTTTCTATTCCACAAAACATAAACAAAGTACAAACACTTAACGTAGTTACTGACAGGAAACGGCGCAACTGCGCAAGTACAGTTATCGACTCCTGCGCAACCAGTTTACGGAGAAATCCTTACTAATAATAAAACTGAGTTAGTGTCTGTTTGTCCCTTTTTTGCGTCGAAATGGAGCGGAGAATCTAAGTGATAAAAAGTATTTAATGAGCCGACGTTCGCTAAAGGTAATGGTTTAAATCTAAAGATTAGAAGAGTATTTTTATTTGTAAGTATTCCTTTTAATAGAACCAAACAATCTAAATAAAAAAATTGAACAATTTATTAAAACCAACGTAACGCTAAGGTAAATCGCATCAACGCTGCAACGTTACAAACGTTTATGCATTAGCCTTTAGTACTCATATATTTCAAACGCACATACGTAATCAATAATTAAGCGTTTATACACCTAATGTGAAATGCCATTTAATTTTGCGAGTCAAGCATCGTTAATAAAGACATGTATTATGAGAAAGGTGCTCTAAATCAAATGCTTTTAGACCCAACGCCCCTTATTACAAAATATTGACTAAGCATTAAACCAGGTTTAAATTGACAACTTTGACACTAAAACAATGGCTTATTCTTTATTGTACACAAAAATTACAAAACACAAAAATTTGTTTTTTAGTAGGTAACTGCCTCGGTGGCGCACCGAGAAGTATACGACTACTGTGCAAGAGGTCTCGGGTTCGATTCCCGGGTCGGGTTAAAATGGTATTGGGCTTTTCTATCATGAAATTTCAGTATTGAGATTTTCCCGGAATTTGGTAAACAAATGTTCCCGGTTGATGACAATAGACTCGCCCCCTATTTCATGGGACCAAACATTACTGGTAAAATGTGGGTGTGAAACACCTCTGCCTACCCCTTCGGGGAAAAAGGCGTGAGTGTCACTAGGTGGCTCGTGACCTCCAAGGTTGCACAACTGGCTGTACCGGTTGTCAGGAGCAGATAACTGTACTATCAGAGCCGCTTCCAACTGATACCACTTCAATACTGACTTTTTAGTGAAAAACCTGAAAATTTACGCCGTTTTAAAAGCTTAGAGGCCGTACTCAGAGACGTCAGTTAACTTTAAAGTTTTTTTAGTAACAAGTAAATAATTAAATAATTATAATAACCCGACTGCAAACTATCAACAGATAAGCAACGCACTAAAAAGAACGAAAATGGTTGTAATTTTTTTATTCCTGCCTAGCTTTTTCCCGCGACTTCGTCCGCGTAGATTTCGATTTTACATAGATCTTTGTTTTAAGTGCAAGTTAAAGAATGTTTATGCAAAATTTGAAGTAGATTGGACATAGAAATCTCGTTGTCCCATACAAACTTTACCCCCCATTTTCACCCCCTTAGGCCTAGAATTTCGGAAAATCTTTTCTTATCGGATGCCTACGTCATTCAAAGAACATACCTTCGAAGTTTCAGGTATGTACAATCAACGGTTTAGCCTGTGCGTTGATCCGTCAGTCAGTCATTCAGGACAAAGCATTTTATATGTATAGATTAAATTTTAATACATAATTATGTTATATATTTGTAATCTCCATTTGATTCTCTTTACTATGATACCATACTCGATACGTTTGGTTAAAAGAAAAATGTTAACTACTTACAATTTGGCGCCAAAAGTCCGCCGTTTTGTTTTTTATTTTATTAATACCTATCTAAGGATACTTGGGTTTATGAGGAGAATCTAACGATACCTTAATTGTCAAAATCCATCCATCCGTTTGGAAGAAACGTGGGAATAAAGAAATTTACATACAAGATACGCGCGAAAAACATACTCAATCATTTATAGCTTCTAGAATGTATAATTAGGTGGTAGGTATAGTCTAGGTTAAAATTATGGACCCTATCGGGCTCAGCACTATTTATTAGGAGAGAGGAAGTGAAATAGATTTAAAAATAGCAATTTGTTTATTATATTATTGCATCTATTTATAATTGTATAATAAAATTGCTTATGTATCTAGTCGAAGCGATGGTGGCTGAATGTATAGGGGTGCAAATCACGCGGTCTGAGTTCGATCCCGAATGGCAGTTGGTGCCAATGTGGATTCCATTTTGTGGAATTAGACTTTAGACTTAGACTTACCATCTGCTAACGGTGAAGGAAAACATCGTGAATAAACCCACATACACTAGAAGAAGTTCTATGAGATTTCTGAGATATCTATCTGATCCACCACGCCGCACTAGGCCAGCGTGAACGGATTATGGCCTAAACCTTCTCAGCTCTCTAGTTAGAGGAGACCCGAGCACAGCAGTGGGACTTAATAGGTTGCTGATGACTATAAAACCAGGTACGGATGTAGCTTGTTTTTTATGGGTCGGCACACACACTCCTGATATTGCAGGCGGCAATAGACTACGGTAATCGTTTACCGTCCGGGCCGACCCTATGCCTTTTTACCATCATCATGGTATAAAACCTAACCTGATCACCCCACCTCTCCTATTAAACCCATATACCCATATAACGGTGCCTAGGTTATTATCGTAGCGGTCTCCATCTTGCTTCCAAGTATACCATAATATTTATAGCTGCATAAAATGTACTAGTTTTTGATATAACGGAATTAGTATGACTGGCCTGTTGGTCTAGTGGTTAGTGACCCTGACTGCTAAACCGAAGGTCGTGGGTTCGATCGCCACCCAGGACAAATCTTTGTGTGATGAGCATAAAGATTTGTTCTGTGTCTGGGTGTAATTTATCTATAATATGTATGAATTTACAAAAAAAAAATATTTAAGTAGTATATCAGTTGTTTAGTACCAATAACACAAGCAAATATAATTGCTTAATTTGGGACTAGACGGCGCTGACAGACGGGAGATGACAAGACGGGAGCGAAGACCCGCGCGCCTTCTAGTGTTTTATACAAACGACATCAACGAGCGATCACCCGTTTTGTATTCATTGTTTTATTAAAATTTTTGATGTCATAAAATTAATTGCCCAGCAGTGGGACGTTATGGTGGGAGGTTATGGGTTGAAATGATGATGATATCATCTCTTGTAAAGCATTTAATAATTATTATCTTTGCATAGCTTTTCTTGACTGTAACAGAATTGCTAAATTTGGGACTTGATGGCGCTGTGTGAATGTACTCTGCTCTCATCATTGCATAAGGATAATATTTACTTTTACAGGCACCACTCTAAAAAACTCAACATTCTCCGCCATTAAGGACAAAACAACAGACAGATGGACTTTCACCATTGTCGTTAATACATTGAAAAACGTTTATACGTACATATGTTATACCGACCTGCTTTCTACCGTCCATTACCTATTCGAGTCCAGATTCATCATCAGCAACCTATTAAGTCCCACTGCTGGGCTCGGGTCTCCTCTCCTCTATCTAGAGAGCTGAGAGGGTTTATCTATAGTTTATTTAGGTTCTATCTAGAGTCCAGATTACCTATAGGTTCTTTTTTTTTTTAAAAAAAACAACGCCCGCTCTAGGGATCAATCCCTGTGTCGCGGATAGCTTTACAAACATGGAACTAACGGACACAAAGTACACCCAGACTAGAAACAAATATCCATAAATCACACAAATATTCGTCTCGTGTGGGAATCGAACCCACGTCACCCAGCACGGCGATGTAGTGGCGAGGCGACCATCTTAACCACTGCGCCACGGTGACAGTCCTTAATTTGTTACTATACTAGCTTTCGCACTGGATCTTTGTTTGGTCACTACTCAGCCCCTATTGTTACAGGCGTTATGTTATGTAGCCTTCCTCGATATTTAAACTATCCAACACTATAGAATTTTTCAAATAAGTTCATCCCCTATTTCATGGGACTAGACATAGATGGCGAAGTGGGGGTGTGATACACCTCTGCATACCTATCGGGGAAAAGGCGTGATGCTATGTATGAGTATGTATAAAATATTATAAAGTTGTAATATTTAGAAGGATGAAGCCATAAAATAATATATAATATAATATTCTACCACATTCAAAGAACGCCATCTAGTCCCAAAGTAAGCAATTATATTTGCTTGTGTTATGGGTACTAAACAACTGATATACTACTTAAATACTTTTTTTTTGTAAATACATACATATTATAGATAAATTACACCCAGACACAGAACAAACCTTAATGCTCATCACACAAAGATTTGTCCTAGATGGGGATCGAACTCACGACCTCCGGCTTAGCAGTCAGGGACACTAACCACTAGAACAACAGGCCAGTCAAAAAAGGTTATTTTCAGAAGGATCTCTAATAATATAGATTATACAGAACCCATTTGAAATAATAGTCACTTATTCGCTTCTACCTACATATACTTTCACACATTCTAGACGATAACGGTCCGGCATACATTATTAACATTAAACAAAAACCTAACATATTATCAACCTTATTTTCATCCTAATAAGATCTACAAAACTGTATCACATAATTTTGTCGGCATCATACATTAATGTTTGATTTTAATTCGTATTGTTTTCATTTTAAAGTTGATTTTCGTTCGAGATTGATTTTTATTTTGGTGGCATAGTAAACTGTAATGTGTAATTTAGTATCTTATTTTGGGTATATAAAGTTGGTTTTTGAATGACTGATTGATATGTAGGTATTAGTCTGTACATAGTAATTTGAGGTTGTATAATTATACGAAAGATTTAGATCTCGTATAAATATTCACTATATTTATAGGCGCTTCGAAATAATATGGAATGAGTAGCCATTTTTAAGATTTATGTGTCAAAAACAATGGGATCTGATCGAATTTATATGTATGGTCTAGTTGTTAGACAGTCATGTAAAATTTTCTTAAGAGCGTTTATACATAAGAGAGGCAACGTCGCTATTTATTTTTTTATAATTTTATCGGAGCTATTTAAAAATATGTATAATAAACTTTTTAGAATTAGGTGAAGTGTGTATAAATTAAGGAATCATTGCGTATACAGTTCTATTTATATGCAAATAACATTTTGGGCTTTATTTTCATAATAAAATAACTGTACGTTGTGTTTTTTGTTGTGTTTTTTTTTTATGTTACACTTTAATTATTTACAACGATATAAACTATATTAAACTAAGGTAATCAACTAACTTAAATTAAAAATAAAAATAAACAATATTTACAACCTAACACAATAAAAAAAACAAAATATTAAATAGTGGTGAAATAATTAAAAAAAATATTAAAAATAAAAAACAAAAAAATTTACTTAATTAATAAAAAAATTAAAACCACGAAATATGACAGTAAATTGCGTTGCCACTGTTAAGTATAAACGCTCTTAACAATTAAAAAAGTATTACTTACCACAGATTAAAAAGTAGCAGTGTCTAGTGTCATGTTCGGACATGATGTCTGTCAATATCAATAACCTTTCTATAACTACCGGAAACCTGTCACTCAATTATCAATTTAATCTTAAACAAATTAAGAATTATTTTAAATTTAATGTTACAAGAATGATTATAAATTTACATCGAAGATCCTTTTCGAATCTTGCCATTGGATATTAAAGTTTATTTGTATAAATTTAGGTATGTTTTAGATTGAAGGTGTTTGTAGGTTAGTTCGATGACCGATCTAAAGATTATGATTAATGATATTCGATGACTTAGGTAGATAATTTAATATTAAATGTAATTCACTCATGTGTATGTAGGTGTCGGTCTAGATATTAAAAAAACTCTAAATTATATGGCTGTCCTAAAAAAACGCAAGATTTAAAGTTATTAGAAAATACGTATGTTTTTTTCTTATATTGTAATGAAATGAAATGAAATCTCGTTTATTCTATTCATCTAGGTTACAAAGTAACACATATGAAAGTCACAAGTTAAGAATGTAACAGGTTATCCGAATAAGTGTCAGCAAATTTGCCTGCAACCAGTTCGCGGACAGGGTGGAGCTATGAGAAGAACTGGCAAGAAACTCACGCCACTCTTTTAAATAAATTGATAGTTATAATCTTCTGTAATTTGCAATTTGGGTAGCGTGTAAAGTGACGCAGCAAAACAACACACAGTTATTTTTTTTTTTTTATATTTTATGTAGTATCAAAGATGACAGGACAAGGCTATGCTGGCTATGTATGAAATAACATATCGGGCAAATTGCCTTCTTAGCTTTGCTGGAGTACGGGCTCTGATGTTATTTTTGACAACCCATATTTCTATTTGTGTATTGTATAATTTCTTTTCTTATCCATTTGCAATGGAATAAGAATACATAATGTCACTACCCCATCTCAACCTACCCAATTTTGCGGTATACTTTGTGTCCGATGATTGTACGTTTGTAAAATCTCCCACGAGACGGGGCTTGTTCCCTAATACGTGTCTATTTCATAGAAAACGATATATATAAGATTCCAAGTAGGCCAATGTAATTCAAAATGGCCTCTACAGAGTAATATTTGACAAGACAATGCTATAATAAACAATTAACACAATGTTAGTACTTTAAACATTATTTAATATCCTTTTATAATAACTAAATGTATACTCCGTCTGGTGACGGATTAAGAATACATAATGTCACTACCCCATCTCAACCCGTATGTGTCGTAAAAGGCGACTTAGGGAGCAGACAAGAGCACTGCAGGAAAAGGAAAATTCGAAACAACCCTATACCAAAACGTCGCGTCTGGCGGGCGTGGTATAGTAGGCTAAATTCCCTCCACATTCTTTGGAGGAGACTATTGGGGAGGACAGAGCTTTTAAAGAATCGCGCATGCCACAGTAACTGCTTACCATTAGGCGGGACGTAGGCTTGTTAGCATCGCATCGTTGTATAAATTAAAAAGTAAAACCCACGATACTCGGCACAATCACAATCACCATCTTAATCGTAAACGGTCAGTGACAATCCAAGTTGACTTATTTTGCAATCCTATACGGTTGTTTTTGAAGGGTTGGAAGCATTTAAAAAATAGGAAAGCCTTGTTAAGATCAGTCCGTGGCAGCGTTGTCTGTCTGTCTATAAATTCGATAACAACAATGACTACAAACTTACATTTACAGCAAGAATCATAAGTTATTTTTAGGGATAATCCTCGAAGTGCACCAACTTTAAACTGCACCAAGAGAATTCTTCGAAACGCACCTGAAGATGATGCAAGTATGTATTAGGCACCTGAAGGGTGCGCTCTTGGTTCGGTTTAAAGTTGGTGCGCTTCAAGGAATAACCCTATTTTTTAGCAAGACATGGCAGATAACATTTTTCATGAACAGAATTAACAGAATCCATTCATGTTCCAGCTCATTTCATGTTCGTAAGTTCAACTCTCGCTTCACAGAGTTTTTATTCATGTAGCGAATATCGTGATACAATGGCATCCTTAATGTGATCTTCTCAGATCTTCTCGTATTACAGTACCATTAGAAATAATTAACAAATACCGAACAAATCTTTATAATTACTGTACATTGGTGTTAGGGTTGTCAGATACAGACTTATAGGCACTAGTAATAAATATGTTAAAACTAGCATCTTCGTCCATCACGGTAAAAAGCCTAGTATGTCTCTCTTCACACTGTCTCTATTTGAAACTTCTCAAAGTATGAATTATGATTGTGGTTATAGCTTGAAAACGCTTGAAATTTCACTTTTATTGTATTAAAGGAGGATAAATAACTATGTTTAATTACTTAAATTTAAAACATAACAAAACTTAAAATTTAAACTGTAAATTTTAAACTTACTACAGAATTAAGCAGAGAACTTTAAGGACACGGCAAGGTCGCTCCAATAGATTAAAAACTGATCGAAATAGCAAAGAAGCCGCTCATGGGTTCTAGCCCGAAAATTATATTAATAAATAAAGTCTAATAAGCTGTATCCATTCGAAGATAAAGCGTGATGCGTTTTTATGATGTGTGTTCAAGAAATATCCCGCAATTTTGACAACCCTATATACCCTACGAAATAATATAATTTACTTCATATATGTCTCTATTGTATGCTAATATCGTGTTTATTATTCGTATACTATGTTTTAGCACTGACTATGTCCGGTCTGTTCGTAAAATGCCGATGATATACTTTGATAAAATTTAATTCGTAGCAATTATAATACTAACAACACGTACGAAAGACAACCTTATGCAGACAAGAGCACTGCAAGAAAAGAAAAATTCGAAACTAACTTTAAACTAACTCAATATTTACATTAAATATTAAGCAGGTGTTGCTACCCTTTAACCGCCTACGTCGGACAAATCTGGGCCCTGATTCTGACTCATCGGATTGCTCCCGGATCGTAAACTTTTTCGAATCTTAGAACGACGTATTTTTACAGCGTAAGTTATTAAGTGTTAGAAATTAGTTTACCGTATAGAAAATTAAAAACTGATGATAGGATTTTTTTCTACACCCATCAATTTTTTTAACATTCTGTTTTTTAACTTTAAATCAACTGACCGTTCTGGCCGAAAGTATTCCAACAGCTCAGAATTAGTGGGGCTGACACATATTTTCGTGTCCATTCCTCCAGAGACAATATTTACTACCAAATACTTCCGCTCGTTCAATCGTTCATCGATTTTGCTATTTATTTACGCTAGATTCTATCAAAATATGTATTGTTTATATTAAAAAAATATTTAATGTAATCATTTATAATTAATTACGCTTCTACAGATGATAAGTCTGGCGGTTAATGGGTTAAATATTAATTTAAGCAAGACCCACGACCTAGTAAAGGTTGCGGGTGGCCGTTGGATGCGGGCGGCACAAAAGCGCTCGCTGTGGCGGAAATTAGGTGAGGCCTATGTTCAACAGTGGACGTCATTGGGCTGATATGATGATTGTGATGATAAAGCAATTTCCTTTGGTTTGGTTTAACATTTAACAAGAGCATTGGGCACAGAATGCCATGGTCACGGGTTCAAGTCAAGCGGGTTTAAATGGCCAGCGTGGTATAGTAGGCTAAATTCCCACCACATTCTTTAGAAAAGACCAAATCCAGTAGTGGGACGTTTGTGGGTTATAATGATAATCTACAAATAATTAAATTGCACAGAGGCAGTAAAAGTGTGACAGTAAAAATCAATAGACAATTAAAAATGGCGACCGTTTTCTTTTTATTACCCGCATCTATTGCAAAATGTTAAAAAGTTGAAAATAGATTTATTTTTATGTAACAACTGTAATGAAATTACCAGCATAATGTCTCCATTTTGATTATAATATTATGTGTACTGTTGCACTGAAAATGAGATTCAGAAAATGAGGAAATTTACCGATAATGTAAATTACATATTTCAAGTTATTTTACGCTTGAAAAAGTTATACTTCATCATCACACACATTACATCGTAACATATGAAAATTCTGAATTTACAGGGTGAAAAATCTTCTAAAAATAAAAACAAAATTGAAAATTTGAAGTCATCCCAGCAAGAGCAAATGACCGAGAAACGGCTGCACAAATTTTTATAAAACATGTTTAAGAACCAAAAGAAACCGTGTCCGAATTGGCCCATTTGTTTATGAGTTAAGATGCCACAGACAGACACGTCAAACTTATTTACTCTTCTCTACTCTTTTTGCGACGGGGTTTAAAAAACGACAGTCCAGGATTACCCTAAATCTGCGAGCACGTATGAAAAGTTTCATGAACGTTGGAGAAGCGAAAGCTGTATGTCAGGATCGTAGCTGGTGGTCTCTGCCTACCCTTCTGTTAAAAAAAGCGCAATCTATATAATAGATAGATAATATATAATATCTCCGACATACATACTCATTTTCTGAGCTAAAACCGATTATACATGTTTCTTTAAAACTGGTTTTTAAAGACCTACAAAGGTAAAACCTGCCCTGTAACATTTCAGGATTTCAACCCATATACGCCCCACTGCTGGGCACGGATCTCCTCCAGAGATGTGGAGGGAGTTTAGTCTACTATACCACGCTGGTCAGACGGGTTGGTATAGGGTTTGTTTCGAATTTTCCTTTTCTAACAGTGCTTTTATCTGCTTATGATTCCCTTAGTCGCCTTTTACGACACCTACGGGTTGAGATGGGGTAGTGACATTAAGTATTCTTAATCCGTCACTTACATTTAACAAAGTTAAATTTTGTAAAACTTATTCAGACTTAGTACAGGCAGAAACCTTTATAAAGCAAATTTTATACACTATATTCATTCATGTGTATACGCCGGTACTTTCCAACAACTGCGCAAGGAACTCTGCGATGTTAACGACCTTAAAACCTGCTTATCTCCTTATCTATACTTTTATATTACTATTTAATGTCTATTTGTTTCAACGCTTAAATCTCAGAAACTGCGGGTCAGATTAACACAAAGATTTTGCAATAGATAACCTGGTTATGGAAGAAGGCTTTAAGCTATAAATTATACACGCTGAGAAATTAGGTACGGGACAGACACAGAATTATGTATAATCTAACGGGTCAAAATTGAAACTTAATACAGGCTAACCTTAAGAAAGTCAATTGCATACTTGCAAACGAAATAAACCTTCATGGAAGCTGGCTGTATAATTACAGATCGTTGCGTCGATTATAACGTTCTTAAAAAAAATCTAATGATTGTTCTTTTGGCGCGAATTTAAACGGAAGTTTTTTTTTAATTGTTTTGTTTTTTTGGCTAATTATGAACATTCCTTTGTTTGTGATAAGTTTTAAGATGTGTTTTATGTATCTATTTATTTCCTATTTTTATTTTAGAGCTCGACGTTGACGACGTTAGTAGTAGACGTTGCTGATATTTAATTATGTAATTCTGTTATTTAGCTTTGAATATTATTTTTCATAATTTACGAATTTGAATTTGACAATATTAATGATAATGAGCGTAACTTTTGAAAATATTATCTACGAAACTTGATATTTTATAATAAAATTTATTCTACTTTTTATTTAATGTTTATTTTAAGTTCTTGAAATGTTAGGTAGGTACGTTATTTTCAAGAACTTAAAATATAAATTAAAAAAAAAACAAAATTCTGTGCCACATAATGATATACCTTTATTCAATAGTAGAATAAATTTTATTATAAAATATCAAGTTTCGTAAATAATATTTTGAAAAATTACGATTATTATTGTCAAATTCAAATTCCGAATGAAAAATAAAGATGTCCATGAATGGACAAGTTTACTAAAAAGAAAGTCATGACATTATTAAGTTAGTAATAATAAAAAGAATGTCATAGTTTCTCGTTGTGGACAACGAAATCGGTCATCGTGCGCGGGTCGGATTCCGTACGGGACCGCGTTTCGTTCATTTCACTGACCTACATTCAACACAACGGAACGTGTCGAGACGTCAGCCTAACGAGATAATACCTCAATTTCTTTGTCCTTGAAAATTTTCTTATATATTTTTTTTTTAAATGCCTAAGTACATACCTGATAAATGTATTCATATACAAAACGCAGTATATCTAAAGTAAAAATAGTTATGTAAAACATATTTATCTCGTGATTTAATTTAAATATAGAGACAGAAGTATCTAATCATGCTGAATGAAAAACGCCTTTGCCATACAAGTGTAAGATAAAAAGTGATTTATAGTTTTAAAACGCGTTTCCTAGGCACAGGTAGTAGTTATACGTCCAAGCTTTTCTTCGATAAACAACTCGATTTTATTTCTCAAGTACTGACCGAGTAGGAAGAGCAACAACCTATGATTGCATGGCCGTTATTCCCGATCGTCATGACCGTTCACTGATAAATAAAAAAAAACGGCAACTCTTTCAACCATAACTTCTTAATGAGTTCATTCTAAAAAAATAAACGATTGAAATTCGAGTCATGTGAAAAAACCTAATTAATATTTTACAGTCGTCGAAAATGCGCCAAAATTATAGCATCATTAAAGGGGCAGAAACAACGGTGCAACGAAATCAATTTTTATATTCACCTGTTTAACGGACACCAAGACGAACTCTCACAATCACAGCGAACTCATTATCCACCGGCACTGAGGATTTAACAGTTATTCGTACTAAAAGCGATGATTAACAACTAAAGATACTTGTTACTATGTATTTTTATAAATAGAAATTTTGTACAAATATCCGAACGAATTCTATTTACTTTTGAAAACTTTTTAAAGTTTGAAGTTTCGCGAGCGCGCGCTTTTTATTGTAAAGTTTTTTTATCGATGTGAAGCACAGGCATTCGCCGCGACAGCCTTGACCGCTACGCGACTGCGGTCCCACTGAACGAACCTTCTTGGTGCAACCGCGGTCGTATTCTCACCGACTTGTAAACAGAATTGCCATGCTATCACCCAAATACATTGGAGATTTGTAGGTTGTATGAGACTTGAATAGCGAAACAAATAGTCGAAACGATTCCATTTTAAACAAAGAATTGTGTTTAAGACATTGCTAATATGGGTTTATATATCAAAAGCATGCTTAAAGATACCTCAAAAATATAATTTAATTCATTTTCTAACCGACAATATTTCAAGAAGAGTAATACAATAAATGTCTTGTAAATTAAAAACAGCGGAAATTTATAGCTTGAGTGTGGCAACACAGCATTGATATTACTTTCCAACAGTTAGTTTTCGCTCGGCTGCACTGATTCCGGTCAACTTTTGTTGTTTCTTGCAAAGCTTTGAACAAGAAAGAAAGCTTATCGATGTAAGTAAACAAGATTGGAATGGGCTTTAGGGTTCCAGTTTCAGTTTATAAAAACCATATTATTTTATTGTTTTTTTCTTCACGCGGTACCTAATTCATTCATTCCAATATTACATTGATCCAAAAATGTTGCCACCCTTTACAATAAATGAGTAATGAGCCTGTTACTCCAGAAGCCAGTTGAAGGATGATGCCAAATTTTTATACTCTCCATTTTTGCCGCGTTGGGCATTTGCCGGCTTATCACCCCCTAGATTTGGCTCTGTTTATAACACAAAGTTAGGTCATTAATTAGAAGCTGTCTGAAAAATAGCTAATTAAGGAAACATTCAATCAATTTTTGAGAAAATCGCGGACATAAATACATATATTCTACCATATTCACACAGCGACATCTAGTCCCAAATTAAGCAGTTATATTTACTTGTGTTATGGGTACTAAACAACTGCTATACTACTTAAATACTTTTTTTTTTGTAATTACTTACATAATTATTATAGATAAATTACACCCAGACACAGAACAAACAATCATGCTCATCACACAAAGATTTGTCCTGGGTGGGGATCGAACCCACAACCTCCGGCTTAGCAGTCAGGGTCACTAACCACTAGACGAACAGGCCATTCAATACATACGTAATAGATATGGGTCGAATAGAGAATATTATTTTATGAAGTCGGTTATGAAAAGCATTATGTTCTCAGAAAGGAACATAAACGGCCCCGAAGCAATAATATATTAACACTCCAAATTCAACAGGAAAATAATAATTTGTACCCAAAATATAATTACGGTCTCGTAAATTACCACGGTTAACTGCTTATTACAGTATACCTACCTCAAGAATTTATCAAGTATATATGCATGTAAAAAATTTATAAAGTTTATTAACCCAACGAATAGTCCAAAATCTATTAGGCACCTACCTAAGGCTGAGATCTATAGAGCGTACTTGGACTTTGCTCTGACTAAACTTTCGAGATAAGACAAAATCGGTATTTAAGTATAGTGCAAACTTTGACTTGCTCAAGCCCAAGCTAAGCAAAGTCAAAGTTCTCAAAATCGACGACTTACGAAAATCTTTGGCTATTATACTGTAAAAAATAATGGTGTACAAATGTCATAATTTTAAAATGACTATTGAACTAATAACATACATAACATTAATCGAACATTGAACAGCTGTCATTAGCGATCCTTTACTTAATTTCTTTCATAACTTAATATTTATTACATTTAACCAATATTAGACAACAAAATTTTAAAATAATCTAGTAATTTTAAGAAAACGGAGTTTTTGGACTATTATAAATTACAAAAAGTATTGTATCATTCGTTTTATCTTTTATTTTACAAAGAATTCAGCAGAAGATGAAATGAAACATCTACTCGTGCTCGGGCTAAGAAAAGATATTGTCTATAGATTCCAAATCAATGCTTTGGCTTAGATTAGGCTGAGCAAAGTTTTGTTGGAGTGAAATCTGAGCAAAGTCCAAGTACGCTCTATAGATCTCAGCCTAAGTACTTAAAGACTGAACAAAGACATTCGAGTAATAAAGCAGTGGTCTCCGAATGCCAAACATGCTATCCGAATTCGGTTCCGACCGTATTACCATTGTGGATTTAATAAATTCCTGCTGTTGCCCAAAGCTTTGCTTCCGTAGATCTTAGTTTAAGCTCTACTTAGCAGCTATTATAGGTGTTCTACACGGTTATAAACTTGCGTTCCAACAGAGTGACAGTACAACAGCCGGCTACACGGTTAGAATCCACCTGTGGAGTGCAAGTTTATAACCACGGCTTTTACTCGTAGCGTGCTGTTATTAGCCTATAGCCTACCTCGATAAATGAGCTATTCAACACTATAAGATTTTTTTTAAATCCGACCAGTAGTTCCCAAGATTATAGTTTTTACAATTTAGAATAGTTAAATCAGAAAAATTATAACGCCGAGCTAATTCTGTTAAATTCAATAGAAAAAACCAATTACGTACATACCTTTTTGCCTGGTCAAGAAATGTATGAATGTCACTGTGGCGTTGCGTTTAAGTAGTTAAGTTATCGTGGGTTTGATTTCGATTCTCACACGAGACAAATATCTGTGTGATTCATAGATTTTTATTTCGAGTCTGTGTGTACTTTGTGTCCTAAATTGTGTGTTTGTAAAAGTCCTCCGCGACACAAGCCTGTTGCTAGTGGGGGCGATGTTTAAAATAAGAAAAGAAAAAAATAGTCATCTAAATAAAAATCTAAATCTAAATAAAGAATCATCCTAACGCCTTTAGTATAATTTTTGATATAATATATATGTATATATTATATAATATTTGTTATTATTTTATATCATGTATTTATTCATTTATGTATATTATTAATATGTATCTAGTATTAATATATGTAGGTATTTGATTAATTTGTTTAAGTATTTTATTAGTATCAGTTAGTATACTTTTATCTTTTTCAATCTTATATTCTTACTTGGCACCTACCTCTTCTCATCTCTGCATCACCCAAAGGTTGGCTGGTAGAGAATACTTTTAGCATTAAGCCCGCCTTTTGTACACAAATTTTGTGCAATAAAGTTTTATAAATAAAAAAAATAAAATAAATAAATTCAAATAAAATGTACAAAATCCGTTACTATTAAATCAAAATGTTTCTTGACCATTTTTGTATGACGCAGTTTCAAGTCAGAAGATAAGAATGCAACCTCTTTCTGTCAAAACTCGTTAAAGTTTACAACTTAATATTATTTTGTAATGTTGGGACGGGCGGAGCTTTAAAACAATTATATTTAAAGGATTTCGGTTTATTTACCTCTAATGTAACGAAAGAAAGAACTAGAATACAGCTAATTAACCGGTTTTTTTTTAGAAAAAATACATCTTCCGCACTGGGGAACAAGCCCTGTAACTATATGAGGGAACATCACAAACACTTAACGAACACACACATATCTATGAATCATACAAAATTAAATATCTAGCCTGGGAATAGAACCCTCCCATCTGGCCAGCTTGGTATAGTAGGCTAAATTCCCTCCACAATCTTTGGAGGACACTCGTGCCCAGCAGTGGGACATTATGGGTTGAAAAGTCAAAGTATTGTATAAAAATTGGTGTCATGTGTCATTGATCGCGGTCCAAACTATTGGCCTAGTGACTAGGTTTTCCTGTATGCGTCTCATTACTTTTTTGCGGTAAATTTTAGCAATTATCAATAAAAATAATAACACAAAATTGTAACCTACTTCCAAGTAGGCACATACACATTATTTCAGAGAAATTTTACGTGACTCATGAAAATGTCAATTTTCCCGCCAAGAAACATAAATCAATGAAGTAGTTTTTTTTTTTTTTTTCTACGTTAGTAGATTCCATTCGCTGTTTTTTTTTAAAGAGGGTATTCAAATGTGCATTTAGACTCCTTTTCGTTCCATTGAGAGTTTGAGAGTGGTTCTTGTAAACAATTACATGTCATTTATTACCTACTTACTTAGCTATACATATAATTTTCGTTTATATTTAAATGTTTGAAAACAATAGTTGATGACAATAGCTGGCGAAATGTGGGTGTGAAACACCTCTGCCCACCCCTTCGGAGAAAAAGTGATGCCATGTTATGTTATGTTATTTAAATAGTTCTATACTTAATTAAACTAAAATGTGAGAAATAAAGGCTATATTATTATTATTATACTTAATTATAAGAATGATAGATGAAAATTATCAATTGATAACTTAATAAGTTTAGAGTTGGATAACCTATTTATCGAGGAAGGTTATAGGCTAAGTATACCTATAACATCAAACTACGGTTAATAGGAGCCGAGTAGTGTAGTGGCCCAACAAAGAGTGACGGAAGCAAAGCCGCGCGAGACATAATAACATTGCCACTGATGCTTATGAAAATCACTACATAGTTTAAAACAAAGTCGCTGTCGTTGTCTGTACGTCCCTATAATCGCTTAAATCTTTAAAACTACACAACGGATTTTGAAGCGGTTTTTTATAATAGATAGAGTGATTCAAGAGGAAGTTTAATAGCCATAAAATACATACCACGCGGGCTAAGCAGCGTGTGGAAGCTAGTTTATTATAAATTGAATCTTAAAATACAGTGACAGTATTATTTTTGACAGTGATTTGTTTCTAATCATTCTATATCCATTTTGGCGCGAAATAGACCAATCGAATGCTGGCATTATGGGTTGACTGACAGGGCTAATTTGTGGGGCTATATATATATATTTAGTAAGTATTAAGTATTATAGCTATCTCAAGGACGTAAACAACTTTCTATATACACGAGTACCTACGAATATCTGTTCTACAATCACAACTCTCACTTTTATAAGTTCGCAAACTAATCGATTGAAATGAAAAAAATAAAATTCACACTGTCAGTGCAAATCAGACTTACTGGCAATTGTCGTCTTCTGTAAGATAACATAAGGTTCAAAATTGTATAATAGTGGTTTTTGCATTTACAACTCTTTTCAATTGCTAGTACGAATTATATCAGCTGCAATTAATTTTATGGCCAAAAAGGAGGGTAATGTATACGATGTATGGGCATGTCTGTTCCATTGTGATCTCCTGAAGTCTAAAAAGTTTGGTTGATTGTGTGAGGTGTCATTAGATTTGCATTTTTCGCCCGAGTGTCATAGGCTATGTATTGTGACGTCAATAAAAAACCGATATGGCGGATGTAAACTGTCCAAACAGACGTTGTTTTAGTGCTATCGCAATATGGGTATTAGATGAAAGCTAATTAATTTAATTATATTTGCACTAACTATTGCCCGCGGCTTTACTTGTCTCTTGTAAACTAAATAGTTTGACCGATTTTGAAAAACAAGGTGTTGTTATAAGTATTCGTATTCATCATCGAATCTCAATATCCTAAGCCTATATACCTTTTACTAGTGAAATTAATTCTTCGAATTCATTGCTTTAAATTGACTGTCGAAGGCTACTTTTAGACAGTCGGGTTTTTTGGATTTTAAATTAATTCTTGTTAAAAAAAAGATAGTAGGTCAGTGATTTCTGACATTTCCCAAAAAATATGATTACGGTACCCCGGAGTATTATATATATTTGTCTATGGCCCCGGTGCCCACCCCACGGAGGTTCGTAGGAAAAATTTTAAATATAAATCCGGAACTAAAAAAATTAAATACGAATGTTGCCAGTAGTAGTAGGTAACATATAAATTTAAATTTTTTCGTTGCTGTCAGTGTCAAATTGCCAATTGCGTCAAATTTAAATAAAAAAGAAAAAGAACTACAATATTGTAATAAAATGATGTAAAATTTAATAAAAGTATCTGTAATGTTTTGTGCTATTAACAGTGATTCTATTTAATGGTTATGGTGATAGAATACTATCCAATAATTACCAGATAACCATTAAAAAACATTCATACGTGCGTTCATGTAAGTCCTTCAATTATCTCGAATAATTGCTTACATGTGCTTTTCACAAAATTATTCTTAATTAGAAGTTGCACGGAGCTTCACTCCCGTCGTTCTGTATTCGGCCACTGCTCAGCTCCTATTGGCCGTAGCGTGATGATAAATATATAACCTATAATCTTCCACAATAAATGCTATCCAACACTAAAATAATTTTTCAAATTGAACCAGTATTTCCTCAGTTCCTTAGAACCTAGCGTTCAACCAACCAAACAAACAAACATACTCTTCAGCTTTTTAATACCAGTATAGATTTTGATAGACTCTCATACTGATTTCCGAATTACTAAACCTAGAATAACGCTACCACGAAAATATGCAACCGCGAATAATTATTCTCCGAAATAACTTTATCACGAATTTTCATACAGCGAAATAATGCTGTAACGAACATTTATACATCGAAAGAACATTATCCCTAATATCAGCACTACAATTTTTATATAACGAAATATGTTGTATGTAACAAATATTTATTATCCCTTATATTCTTCGTGGTCGAACTGTAATAACATACTGTTTACGATGAAGTCTTATTGTATAGGAAAAAATAAAAATAAAATGACAATTGTATGTCCATCATGTCACTAACGTTATGCAAAATGACGGAGTTAAGTTTTGTATTTTCGAAGAAAAATAAAAAACATCTTGTTCTAGATGGATATTTGTTCAGTATGGACAGAAAAGTGGATAGTGTGTGTTACTGGTGCTGCACGAAAAAATGGACAGTTAATTGTAATTCCAGAGCGATTACAAAAATAAATGAACATGGTGTACACGTATTGCGTAAAAGTGACGTATTGCGTAAAAGTGATTGTGACCACTGTCACAGCCCTGAACCTGAAAAAGTTTGTAATTTACAGTTATTAAATGGTTTAAAATCAAGGGCCACAAACAGTTTGGATACTCCGTCCCAAATCATACAAAGTGATTTACAGAAAGTTGAACAATCGAGTGCTCCTTATTTGCCAAGTACTAGCGCAATGAGAATGGTTATAAGTAGAACAAGATCAAAGGGAATCCCTAAACTACCTCCCACTCTTGATGAATTCAATGTACCAGAAAAGTTTCACCAAAAAAATCATTGCTGATTTCCTGGTGTTTTATTTGTGTACTTGGATCCGTGTGCTGATATTAGGGATAATTTAATATTCGTTACAACATTATTTCGTTATATAAAAATTGTAGTGCTGATATTAGGGATAATGTTCTTTCGATGTATAAATGTTCGTTACAGCATTATTTCGCTGTATGAAAATTCGTGATAAAGTTATTTCGGAGAATAATTATTCGCGGTTGCATATTTTCGTGGTAGCGTTATTCTAGGTTTAGTAATTCGGAAATCAGTATGAGAGTCATTTTGATACGCGTCTAACCTCAAATTGTAAACAAATACTCATGTTCTTTATAGGTTAGGTATGCAGTGGAAACAACTTCTCTCTTCTGTCTAATAATATGATTACGAAAATATGTTTAATATCTGCATTTTCATTTGTTGACTATCCCTGTTCTGGTAGTAAGTTACTCAAAAGTATAGCACTTTAAAAAAACTGCCCTGATTTTTTGCCAGTTCTCAACTCTCACTTTGTCGGAGAACAGGCCATAGGAGAATTAGCTGGCATGTGTTATGATACAACATTATGCATACTTTGCCCCACACACATTAGGGTATACTTGCACAAATCTGAGTTTGTGCAAGTATACTTGAAGATGTGTGGAGGACATTAGCTTAGTATGACATTTTCTCACACCACAATGTTGGCAAACAGATCGCACTGTCAAATAAAACAGGCATAAGATGAGATCTATCTATCTGGAAATTTCAGTCTTCTACTTATTATTCTAAGGTTAAAATTTGCCCTCTAGTGATTTTTATCATTCAACTCTTTTCAACTGTTATTGTGAAATGTATGCCCCCCTAATACTAATGCAAAGATTTTTTTTTAATGTGATTTATCATGCAATCAGTCCTTCTAACTATGAGCAGATGTGGTATAAGTAGATTATAATATATTCTAAATTATATATTGATTCAGTTGGCGGTGTTGAAATCAAGGGTTCTGTGCCAATTTAGTCACTTTTAGTTAAACAGCTAGCTGGTTGGGATGGTTATCTAGTCTAGACTTATATTTTTTTGAACATTTTATTTCATCCTTTATTGATTGTCATGCTTATCTAGATTTTAAATTAATAAAATGTACAGAATGGAAGTCGAAATGAAAGCACCTCTGAAAAGGAATCACAAGCTGTCCTCTGTTTCTACGGTTAAACCTAAAGAACCGCTTCCTGTAGGCGATGGCATAAACAAACAACAAAGTGAAGGTAGCCCAATCAAGAAAAAGAAAGTTAGAAAACATAAGAAAGCAAAGACAATACCTGTATCTAGTGCCAGTATCAATGAACAATACCCAATTTTGAATAATGAAGAGATAATACAGCAATTCATGAAAGTACCGTTGTCTAATAACCAAAAAGGTATTATTTTTTTTACCCTTTGAATCTTAAAAATTTTAAAAGTAGAAACCTTAGTTATGTGTTTGTCTAATCATCGTCATTATATCAGCTTGGAAAAGGTCCAAGGCAGAGAACCATTAAAGAATCTACCCTTATTTTAGTAAGTCAAAACCATTGATGTAGAATAATGAAATTGGCATGAAGCAATGTCTCTCGGGTTTCTGTAAAAATCAGAGTTTTCTATCACACACAAAGTGGCGCAACTATCATAACATGGCCAAAGGCAATATCATCGATTGAGTTATAAAGAGTTAAGATCAATATCTGCATCTGTGGATCTTGACACTAAATATCCGACAAAGGTTATAAATATATTTTTGGCACGCCAACCAAATCCTTCATGCCAACTGTGGCACACTTGCCAATGATTCGCCCCTTGCCGACTCGTAGTCACACCTGATAATCACACCAATAAGTGCCTGATATAATATGCTATATGCTATAATGGTCTCTGCCTACCCCTCTGTTGGGAAAGAGGCGTGATCTATATGTATGTATATGTGATGAAGCTAATATGAAAAACATTAGTATTGTGTTCCTAATGATGAGTAGTAATAATCGGAGCTCATTGAGGAGGAAAGAGTCTAAATCAACAATGTGAGTGTGATGCTTCTATAGTTGCAGGTGTCCATTTTTGACTGACACCGTGGCGCAGTGGTTAATGTGGAGGCGAGACAAATATTTGTTTCTAGTCTGGGTGTACTTTGTGTCCGTTAGTTTCATGTTTGTAAAGCTCCCCGCGACACAGGGCTTGTTCCCTAGTGCGGGCGTTGTCTTTAAAAAAAAAAAAAAAACCATTGTCTACGGTAACCACTTACCATCAGAGTGGTTGCCACAGTTGTATTAAAAAAATCGTTATTTTCAGGCCGCATCCGTCAAGCAGTCAAAGAATCTCTTCGAGGCACTTCAAATGAACTCGTTCCAAGTATTATACACGGAAAGATTAATGAAATATTAAAGAGTTCTGAAAATTTAACAGAGTCTCAACTAAGACGCATTCGGATTTTGTACAATCTATTGAAGACTTCGTTAAAAGAAAGTATTGTCGATGATGCTGATAGTCCTATACAGAAGGAAAAGACGGCTGTGGGTAAGACTGGCGATGGTATTTACAAAAATGTGAAGAAACCAGTTCAGAAGAAAGAAAAAAGATATGTGGTGTTTTTGGGGAATCTACCGCTTGATATCACTGAGGAACAGGTAATCTAGTCTAATCTAATCTAGTTTATAAGTGCATTGTTACTAACAAAATATTGATGTTTGAAGCAGGGTTGTTACGGATGCAAAAATTTAGACATCCGCGGATGTGAACTTTTAATAATCCGTATTATTAAAAGTTCACATCCGCGGATGCGTAATTGATGCGGATGCGGAATTTGGGATTTTAAAAGAATAATTATTTTAATTTTAAGTGCATAAATAACTGAAAATTAATTTAATTTTAACTTTTTATTTATTTAATCATATTTTTAGAACAAAATTACACAAGTTTTTAGTTTTACTTATGACAATCTTATTCATCTTGTTTTTTTTTAATAACTAAACTGAAAAACAAACTCGAAGCATGTGCCACTCTGGCTCCGCCTACTTTCTTTACATGTAGTTAGTTACTTGATGATGTGAATTTGCATCCGTAAAAACTCCGCATTGATTGATGCGGATGTGAATGCGTATGCAAATGTCTGAATTAATACGAATATTCCACATTTACGGATGCGGATGTGAATATTCGTAACAACCCTGGTTTGAAGTCCGAAATATAACTTATTTTATTTTTAATCTTAATATGGTTGTCTGATGACGTATCATACATTTTACTCGGGCTATTGTCTCTGGACTTAGACATTATTATTATTACTAATATTAATATTTTTACCACATCAACACAGCGCCATCTAGTCCCAAATTAAGCAATTATATTTGCTTTTGTTATTGGCTAGGAACCACAGTCTTTCGTTATTAGTGTGGTGGTCAAATTGAATGTTTATAAATTATTAAAAAAACCATTTTTATTACAGATATTGGGTCATTTTTGTGAAATGAATGAACAAATCAAAGACATTCGCATCCCCAAACAAACGGGCCGTAAAAAAAGTGCTTTCGCTTATGTGGAGCTCACCAATGAGCCAAGCTACGAGGTATGTATTTATATATATATATATATATTATTATATTCTTGGTATAGTCTATAATCCTTTTATCCTACAGGAAATAAAGTTATGTATCTATAATACGTATGTATTTACAAAAAAAAATGTATTTAAGTAGTATATTAGTTGTTTAGTACCCATAACACAAGCAAATATAATTGCTTAATTTGGGACTAGATGGCGCTGTGTAAATGTGGTAGTTTATTATTATTATTATTATGTGTTCCTGCCCCCTGATTCTGAGCTGTCGGAATTTTTCGGCCGGAAAAGTTAAAAAACATAATCATCATCATCATCATATCAGCCCAATGACGTCCACTGCTGAACATAGGCCTCACCTAATTTCCGCCACAGCGAGCGATTTTGTGCCGCCCGCATCCAACGGCCACCCGCAACCTTTACTAGGTCGTCGGTCCATCTGGCGGGGGCCGTCCCACGCTGCGCTTTCCAATTACGTGGCCGCCACTCGAGAACTTTTTCGCTGAAGTGGCAGTGGGCAGGCCACATAGCTCGCAGAACTGATGGCCGATGGGGCAAAAAAAAACATAATAATAATAATATTCTACTATATTCACACAGCGCCATCTAGTCCCGAAGTTAGCAATTATATTTACTTGTGTTATAGGTACTAAACAACTGATATACTATATATTATAGATAAATTACACCCAGACACAGAACAAACCTTTATGCTCATCACACAAAGATTTGTCCTGTGGTGTGGTGGGGATCGAACCCACGACCTCTGGCTTAGCAGTCAGGGTCACTAACCACTAGACCAACAGGCCAGTCATAATGTTAATGTTGTTGTTGTTATTGTGCATTTTTAAATCAGAATTATTGATTTCAGTTTGCGTTGTCGAAGCATCATTCGATGTTGGGCAAAAGAAGAATAACTGTACTATATACAACACAAAAAAATGGAAGAATAACGAAGGGCGAAGCTAAGGTAATATTATTTATATAAATACCTAGAAATAGTACGGGGCTTCGCTCCAGTCGTTTTTTATTTGGCCACTGCTCAGCTCCTATTGGCTGTAGTGTGATGTTATATAGCCTATAACCTTCCTCGATAAATAGGCTATCCAACTCTAAAAGAATTTTGAAAATCGGTTCCGTAGATCTCAAGATTATCCTTACAACTCAACTTCACAAGCAGAAAACAAAAATAGCAACAACTGATTTTCAAAATTCTCTCACCAATAGAATAAAATATACACTACAATTACCTACTATTTTTACCCAACTGCCAAGAAGGAGGGTAATGTTTTTCTTTTTTAATATTTTTTATTACTGTAAAAAAAGTAAATTGAAATTCTAACTACTATGATGATTAGAAAGAGTGGCCTTTCTTGCCAAGTTCTTCTCAGAGCTCAACCTTGTCAGTGAACTGGCTGTAGGCAAATTGACTGACACCTTTTTTTGGCTTTGTATGACGTTCATAAGTATCATGTATTTGATCAAAATGTAATAAAGATTATGACTAATAAAACTAATTTAAATATTATATAATTTTCAGAGCAAAACAGCTAAGTTAATAGCTATGCAGAAATCTGGAATGTTGCTAGGAAGTATGCCGCTAAAAAAGAAACGTAGCCAACGTCGTTTGAAACAGAAGCTCGCACAGTCTAAAGAAGTCCCTGTCTAATGTTATTTAAACATATATTTATAATTATATACTGTGTTAAATATTTAATACAATTTTGTTTTTTATTTGTGGCAACACAAAATGAGTACGTTTTTAACCTCGCGTTTAAAACGCCATCGTAGGTCATGCTCGACGAGTGCAAGCGTGTCTTGAGCGCTGATGTCGGCTATATTCGACAAAACAGGTCCATAAATATACAATATCAAATACATATTTTTTTCCAAACGCCTCAATAGATGTCGCTTTACTCAATTGACTTACCGTCCCATACAAAATGTACTAGGGTCTGAATCGCGCTATCAAAGTTTTCACGCTCACTAAGGATATATACAGAAATTTTGACAAGGCAAGTGTACTTGCTTCGGCAGTACATATACTAAAATTGGAACGATACAGAGAAGATTAGCATGGCCCCTGCGCAAGGATGACACGCAAAATCGTGAAGCGTTCCACATTTTTTGATAATTTACTTTCACAAAAATAATTATTTGTAAAATGTAAATTAAAGTGTTGATCATTAGGAAAAGTGAATCATTTGTAAAATGATTAGTTGTAAAATGATCAATTAGCGAAACCATTGCTTTACCAAACGTTGTTTGTCAAGTGTAATTTTGCCAAATGACTTTTGTTCAAAGAGCAGGACCCCGTTATTTGCATATAAATAAAAAAAAATGGAACGATACAAAGATTAGCATGGCACCTGCGCAAGGATGACACGCAAAGTGTCGTGAAGCGTTCCACATTTTTTTGATAATTTACTAGAGATGTTATATTAGGGTCAATTTCGCATAATCCTAATATAGGATATATTAGTTTCATCATATTCTAATACCATACCTATTACTCGATATTAGTCAGATAATAGGATAAGGAGTGAACGTTTTAGTATTATGCACTATATCTAGTATTCGTTCGCGTAGTCTCTGGCTAATACTTGACTAATATCGAGTAACCTAATAGATGACATTCCTATAACCTAATATGAATACGGGTCGCTCGTATTATAATATGCATACCTAATATGAGTATATTCGTTTCATCTCTATAATTTACTTTCTAGTTTCGTTGAGGGTACCTATGTGTTATGTGGTTCCGCTGCTGCGTTGTGGCGGGGTGAGACAGAATTAATAAGTATTATCGTAAAGGTGAGACCTATATCCAGTAGTAGACGTCATTGGGCTGATATGGTGATGATGATGACGATCCAATTTATTTCTAACCTACAATTTGACAATTTAGAATGTCTGTGAATTTCATACTCTTGCTGATGTGATGATTTCAAAGCGGAATAAATATATTTGAAAGATAGATAACAGGCATTTTTTTTATTTGTTATATTAAGGAGCCTTCTGTGTTTATGAAAATATACATACATATAGATCACGCCTCTCCCCAACAGAGGGGTAGGCAGAGACCATTTCCTTCCAATTGCTACGATTCTGACATACATCTTTGGCAACAACATTCATCAGTCTTTTCATGCCTTCTCGACGGTTGAGGGTACTCCTGATCTGTCCCTTCTTTAGAACGTCACCTATTTGGTCATGGTACGTTCTTTTAGGTCTATTATTAAAATATGTTTGCTACAATTTTTAGAATTAGAAGGAAGTGTAATATAAAATACAGTTATTTTACTATGAAAATAACGCGTTGCAAGTTCCAATGTGTTATTTGCATATAAATAGAACTGTAAACGCAATGATTTCTTAATCACACACTTTACACCTAGTTCTAAAAAAAAGCAAACAACATATTTATAAAAAAATATAGCTCCAATAAATAATAAATATGGAAAACCACGAAATATAACACTAAACTGCGACGTTGCATATTTTTATTTTGTAAATACGCTCTTAAGGGTTAATGTCAAATTAAAACAACATTTACAAAATATAATGAATTTAATAAATCGATCACTTCATGTGTATCATGTGAGCAAGGGACCAGTTAGGAGAGATCTCTGCCACATCCTCTATCTGAACTCCAGCGGCGGTCACCACACCTAGCTGGTATCGTTGGAAGGAGCGAGCGTCACGGTAGAACAGGATCTCCATACATTTGCGGACTAGGGCCCTGGAGAAAACATATAATAATAATAATATTCTACCACATTCACACACAGCGTCATCTAGTCCCAAAGTAAGCAATTATATTTGCTTGTGTTATGGGTACTAAACAACTGATATATTACTTAAATATTTTTTTTTTTGTAAATACATACATATTATAGATAAATTACACCCAGACACAGAACAAACCTTTATGCTCATCACACAAAGATTTGTCCTGGATGAGGATCGAACCCACGGCCTCTGGCTTAGAAGTCAGGGTCACTAACCACTAGACCAATGGGCCAGTCAACATACATCATACAACATAATAACATGAATAGTTAACTGAAGCAATGGTGGCTGAATAGATAAGTGACTGGCGTGCTAAACACTGTCATCAGCGAGCCATTAATGTCTCACTGCTGGGCTCGGGTCTCTTCTCCTCTATCTATAGAGCTAAGAGGGTTTAGGCTAATAATCCACACACGCTGCCCTAATGCGGGTTCGTGGATCAGACATACACTTAGAATTATTTCTAGGGTATGTGGGTTTCCTCACGATGTTATCCTTCACTGTTACCAGATGGTAAGTCACTTGACTAGTAGTAGATATAAATTCCGCAAAGTGAAATCCACATTGGTATGGCCGGTCGGGATCGAACTCAGACCACGTGTTTAGCCCGTCGCCACCTCGAACAACTTTAAATAAGTAGGCAATAAATATTAAAGAAACAGATCGTGTTCTGTTTGGTCACGTAGGCCACTTTAGTAGGTCAACTTTTTGTTTCTGTCGCGTCGCGCCGCACCGCATTGCGCTTGCTTTCAGTCGCCCACAAGAGACATGAGCTAAATAATAGTAAAATTCAAGTCAAAACTTACGTAGCCGTATTTTTATCAATATTGCCTTTAGAAACTGCCTCCCTCAATAGTGGCGTCGCCATATAAGCACCAAGTCCTGTGGCGATGGTGCTGTCTTCATATGCTGTACCCAGCTTGTCTACTGAGCCAAGGTAAGGTTCACCGTCCTGGTAAATATAAAGGTTTTATTAGAAACTAGCTATTGCCTGTGACTTTGTTCCCGTGGATCTTTGGTTGATGGTATAAAGCCTATAGCCTTCTTCGATAAATTACCACCAGCAGAGCAGCTGTATATCTGTTTGCCTCCCTCTCGTGGTATAAAGAAATAAAATAAATAGACTATCCTGTTTGACTGGCCTGTTGGTCTAGTGGTTAGCAGAGATGTACAAAATGGTTTTAAAAAAGCATTTAAATACAAAATGCAAAATACTTTTCAGATTTACTATTTCAAATGCAAAATACCAAATAGTTTTGCGTTTTGTATTGGAAATGCTAAATGCAAAATAGGTATTTTATAAATACTTTTTCAAAATACCTTTAGGCCAAATCTCAGATATTTTTATTTATTTTAAAATAATAATAATATACCTTTCTTTCTTTTTATTATTATTATTATCCAACACTATTGTTTTTATTTTCTTTAATTCCATGATAACCCACTATGATAAGCGGTTACCAATCGACCTAATGCCCATCGACCCCTCCAACACCAAAAGCATCACAAGAGCTTAAGGTGCAGACTGTCACTGACATATTAAAGATATGTGTTTTAAAATATTATAAAGCTGAAGAGTTTGGTGTAACGTACACATCACGCTACAGCCAATAGGAGCCGAGTAGTGGCCAAACAAAGGATGACGAGAGCAACAGCTAGTTGTTTATAAAATAATATACGTTAATGTTACCTGAATACCGGCTACAACATAGTTGCTCCAGAGAGGGTCCATCTTGCATCTCTTGTTGTACAAAACACGGGTCAACCAGCAGTGTAGAGAGCGGGGCTTCAAGTGCAGACCGTCTCCGATACATTGTTCATCAATACTGGAATGGGGAAGGGGTTGAGATAATTCAGATTTAACAAATTTTTTTCTTTATCAATTGTGGTCTCTAGAGCAGACGGTGTAGTAGGCTGAATTCCCTCCACATTTTTTGGTGGAGACCTATGCCCAACAGTGGGATGTTAGTGGGTTGAAATGATGATGATGATATGTCTCTAGACCAGTGGTTCTTAATCTTAAAGCAATGATGGCATTTGACTAATCTAAAATACTGTCTTGTCATGGACCACTTAAAAAACTTATTGAATGATTTGCTCCGAAAGTTTTCAAGTTCTATTCAGTCAATCCAGTCAGTATTCTTGCTTTCAGTATTTTTGACACTTTTGGCTCCTTCGGGGACCTGTCTGAGTTTTTGCAAGACTAACATGAAATGTGTGGCAGGCACTATACTCACATTTTCTGCTCAAGAATATCCTTCAAGTACTGGAAATCAGCGTAATCACCGCCAGAGCCGAGCAGGATTAGATCATTGACCTGCATCACACGGGGACAGTCTCGGTACCTTGCCAATGATCCGTAAGAGCCAAGTGTATCGGCAGCGATCACACAGCCTTTGTCAAACTTGACTCCAATCACTGTTGTTGTAGTTGTGATGGGGCTGGCAGAGCTGGAAGATGTGTCAAGTGCTTACTAAGTACTTTTTAAGTAAATAAGAATAGAAAAGGTTGGTTATTATACTTTTAGTTTACATTGGGGAGCCCTATGTTTAGCTATTGTTGATAAATGATGAATAGTACCTTATGGAAACGCGTTTTGCCGCCGAGGTTATCAAATTATAGAAAATATATTATATCAATGAGTGTAATTAATATATCAGCAGAGTTTAGAGCAGTCTTTTATACTTACTGTGCTTTGAATTCTTGTACAGGGTGACTTCTAGGACCAAAATTCGACGAGTTAGCAGGGAAGTTATAGAAACCGCCTGGAGCTGGACCATTCTGCCAGAAGGTCGCCGCGTTCATCATATCGCCCATGAACGCCATTGTTATATTATTTTTCAAATTGAACGCTAAATAAAACACCTTTTTCGACAACTAAAATTGATTTCACACAATGACAAGCGGCAACGAATTTGACGGAAAATGACAAACAATTTTCGACTATGGGCGCGTTGTTTCATTTCACATCGTTGACTTTTATTAATTAAATATTTTTAATTTTTATTATGTATAATAAAAAATCTATTTAAGCCGCTAATTTTATTTAATATTATACAGTTATATTATGATAACGGTTTGCAAAATATGTATAGAAAAATAACATATTTCATAAAATTTTCAGAAAAAGGAACGGAAATTATCCGTTCAGTAAACTATTTATATTGACCATGGTTTACAATTTTATTTTAATTCATCTTTATATAGCTAAATTAAAAATAGGTAGCTTTGTAAAAACATGTACATAATCTAACGTAAAAGCAAGAAATCAGCTATAATGCGAAGTTGAAATCAGAATAGAACCTAGGAATAGAAATGCAAAAAAATATTTACAATGACATGAAGTTAGCTTCATTTTATTGTAACGGACTCTGTCTTCTTGACTCATATTTCTGAACGAATCTATGGCTGTGATGTATTGCTAAGTTCACGTTCTTTCAATTTCCTCTCAAAAAATTGACACAACAAAATGTCTAAAAGAGGTTCGTGAAATTGTAAAATATCCAATTTAATCTTGTTGTTTTGTGTTAAAATATATAGCAGAGCATGTGTGAAGCGAAACTACCATTATATCTGATAGAAAACCATCTATATTTTCCGTATTCACTTGGTATTTCGTGAGTACTAGTGTTGTGATGAAAATGTATGAAGTGTGGCTTTTCTGTTATTAGGACGTGGTGGTTCCGCGGGAGCGAAGTTCCGCATCTCCCTGGGTCTCCCAGTAGGAGCCGTTATCAACTGCGCAGACAACACAGGTAAAGAAAATCACGTTTATTCATTCAATACCAACATAACCTCTCTTACACGTTTGGCTGAATTCTGATGATGATATCTATCGGACGCACAATAACAGTGTGTTGATTTATGATGATTTCTTCCTTGGCTGTGTCTGAAGTATTCAGTCTCACGTTTTATTAGATGTTTTATATTACTTTAAGGGTAAGCCAAACATCAGGGTAAGTAGGTGACTTCTACCAATGTTTTTAGCACTAGCGCTCTGAAATATCTCTTTACGCTAGTTCAATGAGGGTCTTAATCTTAGTAGTTATAGTTTTGATTTTGTTTTGAACGATACAAATAATTTTTAAGGTCTCTTCAGTTAAAAAAATAGATTTAATAATAATAACAGTACTATGTTATGTACAGTTATTTGAATGCTTTCCGTTCACATTAACAGACCCAGATTTGTAGTTATTCATATTATAGAAAAATAAACGTGGAATCAGGGTATTTTCTAAATTTAATTCAAACCTTTCCTTTTAAAATTCTAGTCCACATTTTATATGAATGATGAGAAAGTGTTTTTGTCTGTCCTTCCACATTGCAGTAGATTGTTTTTATACAAATATGGTGGGAAACCTGCTGCACTAGGAGCATCAATGTGTATTTTGCATAGAGAATGTATAATGTAATGTGGGTATATAGGTTTTGAATTTTATTATTTAAAAAGTTACAATTAAATATTTTCAGGGGCCAAGAACCTGTATGTGATCGCCGTGCAGGGCATCAAGGGTCGCCTGAATAGGCTTCCCGCTGCCGGATCTGGAGACATGATTGTCGCTACCGTAAAGAAGGGCAAACCTGAACTAAGGAAAAAGGTATTATTTAAATAAAAACTGCTTTTCCCAATCAACATCATTTAGTTATGCCGGCTCCATATTTTGCCGGCAGAGCACTTAAATTATCTTTAAAAGATTATACTACAGTCAATATCGCACTCTCAATTCAAAAGAGTAATAAAATGAGAGATGGGCAATTTCGAACCTTAAACTTATAGACAGAACATGGAAATACAGACAAATCTCTTCTATCTGTCTAACAGGCATTGGTAGTCTGATTTGTAGACTTATTTTTGTTATGTAGTTAACAGTGGATGGTATGAGTGGTATTGGGGTCAACTTGTGGAGCTGGCATAACAGATTAGCTTTTGATGTGATTTTTTTGGAGTGTTAAACCCTTTGACTGCCGCACTAATAACGAAAAACTGTGTTGCCTATGCAAAGCAATAAATAATATGAACAGTTATAAATGTTCCTGATTCTGAAAATCAACATTAGCAAACTTTTATCTGTCACTAAAAGTTGAAGTGCGATGGACGCTATAAGATGTCGTTGGTGTCTCAATCAAGTTATTAAATGACATTATAACACGTCTTTGGCGGTCAAAGGGTTAAACTCATGACTGGTAGGCATTAGGCTGGCTTTTGTTTTGCATCTCTTGGATGTAGTACCTATAGTATGTCCTGAAGTAGGAAAAGGAATGGTTATGTTTTATTTTGTAATTGCTTAATAGCCATAAACCATAGCTTTAATTAATGGTTTGGGTGGCTCAGTGGTGACTATGATTATATAGAAACTTCTGTTTGTGTTTGAGGTTTTTTGTCATATAATACTGAGTATATGGCTGGAGTTAAAATGTGTGTAAAATATATGACTTAGGGCTCAAATCCAGGATCTGTAGTTCACACAACTGGACCACCCATACTGTAAATTTTTTGTGTGATTCCTTAACATGCTTTTTGTAGTAAAATAGCAAGATGACTTGTGTGCAGTGTTATTTTTTATGAATTTAAAAGGAAATAGACTAATAGTCGCACACAGAGACGTTAAATAGTAGTAACCTGTCATGAACACAATTTTTTAATTGAATAATCGTCTTTAGGCATATAGACTTAAGTATTACACGTTTTTACTAAATAAACTTTAAAGTTAAGTAGGGTCTCTGAGTACAGCAGTAAATATTATATATTAAATTACTTTAAAACGGGTCTACGTCACGTATTATATTATAAGGAATAGTAAATACCTTATTTATTTGCTGACTGAGGTGGCTGCTGAGCGTTGTCCTCGATGCACGCGGGTTTCTACGATTACCCTCACTTTTGTCAATATTTTTATTTATATCAGAACTGTCGGTATTTCGACACACTACACTAATGACGTAGACCCGTTTTAAAGTAATTTAATATGTGTACAAGTCGCGAATATTAAAAGTTTTTTTTTAGTAAATATTATAGTTTAATCATTTATGAATTCTTATTAATTGAAAGATTTTTATTTTGTTTCATCTATTTCCTTTGAAATTCATAATTTTTTTTAACAGTTTTTTTACTCAACTGTAGAATACTAAGATATGACTTGTATAGTGCTAATGTTTTCTAGAATGGATTGTAATGATGATATGCCAAAGGTTTCGCTATATATTTGATGTCTGAACTGTTTGCAGTGTGTTGATATGCCTTGGCTGACTGAGCAATCCCATTTAAGTCTTTAAACGCCATGTCGGACACCGTTTACCGATAAACAATTAAATGTGTCTGCAGTCTGGCGTTCAATGTGTTAAATGGTCCTGTAGTTTATTAGCCACTTTCATTTAGTATGGGAACAGGCAATTTGTTTATTGAGTAAAGATGAATCAATTCACTTAAAATCTGTCAAGCTGTTCAGGCTTTAAGTTTTGTATAGTTCAATATAATTATTGTAAATCAAACTACTATGCTGTACCCATGCTGTTTGAAATTTTTTGACAATGCCCTTACTAGGGAAAATAACCCTGTGTTGCGGGGATACTGTCTCAAAGTTTGGTGTTCCATGTGAATTTGATGGTAATATTAGAAACTGCTGAAAAAGTTTCTAGAATGTCTTTATAAAACAGGATAATCTTTAACTTTGTTGCTAAATCTTAAAATGTTTGTTTTCCAGGTAATGCCGGCAGTGGTGATCAGACAACGGAAACCATTCAGAAGGCGGGACGGGGTGTTTATATACTTCGAAGATAACGCAGGCGTGATAGTGAATAACAAAGGAGAGATGAAAGGTTCCGCTATCACAGGCCCTGTGGCCAAGGAGTGCGCAGATCTCTGGCCTCGTATCGCGTCGAATGCTAGCTCTATAGCCTGAGATAATATACGGTTAAGATAATTTGATGTTTTATTTTGACATTTCCCCATTTGCAGAACTAAAGTAGGTACCGAATCTGTTTCATCATATCAGCCCAATGACGTCCACTGTTGAACATAGGCCTCACCTAATTTAATATTTAATCTGTTTACCAAAAGAAATCCATTTTAAGGTAAAAAATAAATTTAAGGGCCGTTTTTAGACATAGATCTTTTTTAAAATGTAAAATCTATATAAATTAAAACTAATCACAGTCATCAAAAAATATTTAGATTGAGAAAAAAAACTAAAAAAATGGTTAAAATAGAACTGAAGTAGCTCTCATTGTATATTATTATTAGATATTAGCAGGCTGGCAGTTGACGTGCAACTGATAATGCCTGTATCCTGCTCTCTCACATATTTTTTTTTTTTTCCAGTACCTTGTCTTATCATGTCAATGCGGGAAAAGCCGCGCGCGGTAGATAATATAGAAATAAAACGAAAGTATTAGAAAGACACGCTTATATTTAAGACAACAGATTATGTAGAGCACTTTTATTATATTTATTTATGTAAATACTAACTTATTTTCATCCTAAAACAATTACATAGTACATACATTAATGGTGATTTTTCGACGCCATCTTGACAATGTGAAACAATGGGCGAATCAACATTTTGGGTAAATACATACTTCTCAATAATAAAAAGAAATCATAATTATTTTTATCCGTGTAGCGACGGATTAAGCATACATAATATCACTACCCCATCTCAATCCGTGGGCGTCATAAAAGGCGACGGGAGTAATCATTATATAGACAAGAGCACTGAGAAAAGGAAAATTCGAAACAAACCCTATACCAACCCGTCTCGCCAGCGTGGTAGGCTAAATTCCTCATCAGCATTCTAACCCATAAACGTCCCACTACTGGGCACGGGTTTCCTCCAAAGAATGTGGAGCGAATTTAGCCTACTATACCACGCTGGCCAGACGAGTTGGTATAGGTTTTGTTTCGAATTTTCCTTTTTTCGCAGTGTTCTTGTCAGCTTAAGGTGATTCCCTTAGTCGCATTTTACGACACCCAAGGCACAGATTAGATAGTAGTTACTACGTAACAGATACATCACTCCTATACAAAAGCGAAAATACCTAAGTTATATTAGCCTACAAAAACGAACAAACGACGCTGCAAGAAGAAACGTATTCTACGGACGCGCGCCGAGAGTCGAGATTCCCGCGTACACCGCGTGAGTCCGTCATCGAGCAAAATCATTAGGGTTGTACAAAGAACATTAATGAAAACAAAATGGCTGAAGTGAAACTTAAATGTTATTATTTATGTTTAGTTTATGTACATTGAATGCAATGAAGTGAATGCGAAGTAAGCAGTTAACTTAATACTTCTAATTTCACATCGAAATCAGACTCTAGTTAAGATTAGCCGCTAGACACTGCGTGACAACTGTTTTATTTAAACCCATCAAGTACTTTCGGAAATTAGCGTGTACAAACATCCAAACAGACAAAAAAAAATTATTTGTCTTTTGACTATGACATCCAACAACTTCACAATAATTAAATTAACCATCGTGTCGTTAGTCAAAACTTAATAATAATAACTTAATATACTACGTAGTGTACGTAAATATCGTTAGTATCGTATGCGTTTTGAGCGGGAAACGTGGTGTCCGCGCTCACAGTGTCGCGTGCGGCAGCCCACTGGCGATCGGCTCGGTTACGAGCTACATAGCGGTAGGCACATAGCGCGTGACCTTGAGCGAGTGACGGAGGCCTGCCCAAGAGTTGAGATGTGGTAGTGACATTATGCATTCTTAAACCGTCACTACACGGAAAATGACACCCATACATGTGTTCTATTCTATCTTTTTTAAATCATAAATAAAAACAGTAGGTATCCATACATTTAAGTATGAAATATACCTACATAAAAAAGGAAAAACAACTTATTTCTTAAATTAAGTATTATTATAAAGTGCGATACATAAAAGCTGTTCGATGTTGCAATAATAAACTATTTACTTAAAAATATTATTTTTTATGTAACCTTGGCAAAGTTATCCGAATATACTGCCTACTCTAAATAAAAACTACTTGCCCATTTATTTAGCATAATTAAAAAAAATACCGGTCATGTGCGAGTCAGACTCCGCGCCGAGGGTTCCGTACTATACTAGGGCGTAGCCACACGTAGGGCGTAGGGCACAAAAACCAAGAAAACATATGTATATATACCGTATATGGCAAGGGAGGAGGGTGGAGGAGAGGTCTAGATGCCACACATACACTTAGAATTTCTTCTAGGGTATGTGGGTTTCCTCACGACGTTTTCCTTCACCGTCAGCGTAGTAAGTCACTTGACACTTCAAATTCCACAAAGTGAAATCCATATTGGCACTGCCAGTCAGAATCGAACTCGGAACACATGATTTGCATGCCTGTCAGTTATCCACAATGATATTGTATGTTAAAAAAGGTCTAGATAGGTTATAAGCGCTCGAAAAGTGGCACACTAAAAATAGTCTTATTAGTAAACTTCATCTCAATGTCCCGTTGACGGCGAAGGTATTTTGACATTGCATTATACGATATCTATGTGAAGTGCGTTTGTGTGCCATTTCCAAAGATCGAACGCTATGTAGGTAACCTATCTACACCTTTTTTAACATACAATATCATTAGTTATCCATTCGGCCACCATCGCTTCTGACAGCTAGATACGACTTTACTTATTACCAAGTAGGCGGTATATTCATACATAAAAAACAATATTTATAATCTAATACATTGTAATCTATCGCCTCTTCTTATGCCCTTTAGTTGGTCCTTTGACGAAGCACCAGTCCACAGAGATGGGCTGGCCCAAGATATCGGCGCCATCTAAGGCTTCACGCGCACTCTGTAATTTTAATATTATTATTAAAGTTTAAAATTGTTTATTAGCATCTGAAAACAATTAGGTGTAAGATGTTACAGTTTTAGATTTCATGGCACCAGGGCAGAATAATGGACTAATATCGACCAATCACAGGCCAGCAATATGGCGCGATTGACTTAGTAAGCCAATCACAGCTGTACAATGAGATCATCGGCTTACCATTGCGTTAGCAGGATCGGGCCCCAAATTTTTAAATGTTTTTTTATATACCTACCTACATATATTTAAAAATGCAATTTTTGAGTGAATATTTAAATAGTAATAGTAAATAATAAGAAAACAGGAAATAATAAATCAATAATGTAGTATCATAGTGTGTGTCATTTTTTTTTATTAGACAACGCCCGCACTGCGCAACAAGCCCTCAGTTGCGGGGGACTTTCGAAACATACAATTAACGGAAAAACGAAATCTCTATTCGGCCACCTTGGCATAAAATATAAATAACCCGTCTGGCCAGCGTGGTATTGTAGGCTAAATTCCCTCCATATTTTATGGAGGAGACCTGTCCCAGCAATGGGACGTTTATGGGTTGAGATGATTATCATCATTATCATATCAGCCCAACGACGTCCACTGTTGAAAATAGACCCCACCTAATTTCCGCCACAGCGAGCGATTTTGTGCCGCCCGCATCCAACAGCCACCCGCAACCTTTACTAGGTCGTTGGTCCATCTGGCGGGGGGCCATCCCACGCTGCGCTTTCCAATACGTGGCCGCCACTCGAGAACTTTTTTGCCCCATCGGCCATCAGTTCTGCGAGCTATATGTCCTGCCCACTGCCACTTCAGCGATGCGATTCGGTGAGCTATGTCGGCAACTTTAGTTCTCCTGCGGATCTCCTCATTTCTGATTCGATCACGCAGGGAAACTCCGAGTACAGCTCTTTCCATGGCTCGCTGAGCGACAGTAAGCTTTCTAATGAGCCCCATAGTTAGCGGCCACGTCTCAGTACCATAAGTCATCACTGGCAACACACATTTGTCTTCAAACATTGGGGTATTGTGGACGAGAAAATAGCGCGTCGTTTCCCGAACGCTGCCCAACCAAGTTGAGATGAGATGTTGAGATGATGGTGATTATTAATTTACAAAAACATATACTCACAGCAGCCTGTTTGTATGTCTCATACTCGACGAGTGCATAACCTTTCAGGAAACCAGTACGTCGGTCAAGATTTAGATGAATATTCTTGATTTCGCCAAACTCTGAGAATTGATTCTGTAAAAAATAAAATAAAAATGAATAAGAAAGTGCTGCCATGCCCATTACATTAACCATCCATCCATAACTGCCTTGGTGGTGTAGTGGAAAGTGTATACGACCGCTGTGCAAGAGATTCGATTCCCGGGTCAGTAAATATTTGTTTGTATATTTTGTTATGTGCCCTCCATGGGTTAAAGGATCCTCTAATTTTTAAGAGCTCTTACATAAGACAGCGCGTTATTGGTGCTGATAAACTTTACAGTCTTACAAAATTAGTATTGGTTGCAATAACACCGGGAACGACCCGCGTCAACGGCTCCTGAAAAAACATGGTTTTGTAAGAGTTCTTACACATTTCCCTAGCAACAATTCATTAGCAACCCATTAAGTCCCACTGCTGGGCTCGGGTCTCCTCTCCTCTATCTAGAGAGCTGAGAGGGTTTATCCCATAATCCACTCACGCTAGCCTAGTATGGGTTGGTGGATCAGACGCACTCATAGAATTTCTTCTAGGGTATGTGGGTTTCCTCACGATGTTTTCCTTCACTGTTAGCAGATGGTAATTTAAGTCACTTGACTAGTAAGTACATATAAATTCCACAAAGTGGAATCCACATCGGTACTGCCGGTTGGGATCGAACTCGGACCGCGTGATTTGCATAGTCCATTATCCATTCAGCACACACTATTAGTTAATAATAAATGCATATACCTGTATGTCTTCCTCTTGTGCTTCTTCATGAACATTGCTCACAAACAGAATCCAACCCTCGACAGATCTTTGAGGCCCTGGTGTGTTGCCATCGCCTTCTGGAGCCAAGCTATCGTATCTGAGGATTAAATGGACATTGTTTAAAATCCTTTACACATCAGAATAACACATAGGCAACAATAACACTGCCTATTACACCGCTGGACATAGACATCTCCTGACAGGCTCCATAACAATAACACTGCCTATTACACTGCTGGACATAGACATCTCCTGACAGGCTCCATAACAATAACACTGCCTATTACACTGCTGGACATAGACATCTCCTGACAGGCTCCATAACAATAACACTGCCTATTACACTGCTGGACATAGACATCTCCTGACAGGCTCCATAACAATAACACTGCCTATTACACTGCTGGACATAGACATCTCCTGACAGGCTCCATAACAATAACACTGCCTATTACACTGCTGGACATAGACATCTCCTGACAGGCTCCATAACAATAACACTGCCTATTACACTGCTGGACATAGACATCTCCTGACAGGCTCCATAACAATAACACTGCCTATTACACTGCTGGACATAGACATCTCCTGACAGGCTCCATAACAATAACACTGCCTATTACACTGCTGGACATAGACATCTCCTGACAGGCTCCATAACAATAACACTGCCTATTACACTGCTGGACATAGACATCTCCTGACAGGCTCCATAACAATAACACTGCCTATTACACTGCTGGACATAGACATCTCCTGACAGGCTCCATAACAATAACACTGCCTATTACACTGCTGGACATAGACATCTCCTGACAGGCTCCATAACAATTGCTCCTATAGGTATTTTTCGAATATTTGCAAGTGGCATAGGTGGAGCATCCCAGGCCCAAAGAGGGCCCCAGGTCCCTAATACTTCAGAGGTTGTGGATATAGAAAGTTTTGTAAACAAATCACTGACAAATTGTATTTAAAGATTTCATTTCAATCATAATAATTATTTTCCTATGCTGATATCATACATACATATAGAACACTCCTCTTTCCCAACAGAGGGGTAGGCAGACTATTTCCTTCCACTTGCTACGATTCTGACATACATCTTTGGTTGAGGGTACTCCTGATCTGTCCCTTCTTTAGAACGTTATCTATTTGGTCATGGTATGTTCTTCTAGGTCTTCCCCTTCCAACGTTTCCTTTCACATTCACCTCATATATTTGTTTTGTCACTCTTCCTTCATTCATTCTCTCAACATGTCCAAACAAGCTTAACATTCCTTTCTCTATTTGCGTCACAATATCTATTTTTTATATCAGTGGCATTAAGCTGTAAATTCTTATTTTAAACATTTCGAAATTTTCCATAACTTGTTTTTAATCATTTAATTGGTTAGTAAAAAACAGGCATAAAGATAGTCAACAATATGGTTTTTATTGTTTATAGATTCTCTCTATTATCTCCAAGTTGAATATAGAGGATCAAGATCTACTTTTCAATGATCAACCCTGAGCAATCTAGTATTTATTTAGTTAGTAGTTGTCTATTTAACAACTTTTATACAGTTATGTTTTGCCGGGCTACAATAAATTATTGAATGTGCTGATAGCCAGGATTGACATTGAAATATGACATGTTGAAATAAACATTATTATTATTATTATTGACGGTTGCCATCCGTAATATAATTATTTCAATGGTAACTTCATTGTTGTTTTTATATTTCATTTTTTATTGTTTAAGAAAATATATAATTAGTACCTTCCTCTGTTTCCCCTTTCCGACGCGGCACCACTCCCGGCTTCGCTGCCAAAACCTCTTCCCTTACGCTTTCGCGCCTTCTCTTTCAAACGAGCGATTCCCTCTAAAATACATGAAAATTAATGAGCAAAGGTTTTCTAATTGCAATATAATCCAACGTAGCGTGATAAATAATTGGCGGATGGAACATTTAGAGCCTAAATAAAGTTCGATGAACTAGAAAGTTAACCTATAATTTTTACACTAAATTCGGCTAATTTTACCAGAAATATAGCTTCTATTATAAAAATGTGTTGAATATCGACTTATGGTCTCATTATTCGCTAAAGTTTACAAATAGCTGTTATAATTCAAGATAGATTCCCGTGTTGTTGCGATTTTAATTATACTTACGTTCACCATCTTCGTCCACCTCAAATTCCTCTGAATTCTCAATATCCAGTACATCTGCCATATTTATTTATTTGTTATATAACCTTAGAGTTAATAAGATAAATATTGAAATATTTCGTGTAAACAAAATGTGAATTCAACCAAAACTCACAACTAAACTCACGAACGAAACCAAAACGAAATCACAATATCACAATCATGTCAATCACTCAAACAATGTTTTTTTAATTTTTTTTTTTAATTTTAGAAACGATCAATGGTTATACCAGATGGTAAAATAGAAAATGGTAGGTGGTAGCCAGTTAAATTCGAGTTCTTTTTATTTTAAAGAAGTAACATACGTCTTCTAATTCCACTAATATAATAAACATTTTATGAATAATTTATAAATATTTTAAGTTTCAGTTAAATAGCCCATAGTCAATTAAATATCAATAACGCCATAAATCATAGAAAAAAAATTATTTTTAACGTTTCATAGAATTTTTAGATGAGTTATTTATTTTGGAAAAAAATATTAAAATTAAACAATGAGTGAGTGTAATGATTCGGAAGACATTGTAAAACAAGAACCAAAGGCATTTAATACAACTACTACTACTTTAACCTCCGAATATAGTCCTAAATCTAGCCAAATATCCCTTACACAACTTGACAAAAGAGGGGAAGAACTTTGTAATAAATATCTTGACATCATCAAATCGAAATCAAATTTAAATGGAGCGGGTAAACAGGATGAACCTCTCGAACGTCCATTTGATTTCTGTGATGATGAAGATTTTGCTTTTGGAGTCAACTTACTTAACAATAATGTGGCATGTGTTGGTGATGACATGTCTAAACTTATTCAAATGGGTTAGTTTCTAAATAAGTAAGTTTATTACAGGCTCGGCTAGTAAGGGGCGGACTGTGAAAACATAATCGTGTGTTTGTGGGGCCCTGGGCTGATACCACTCGTGGACCTCTTGGGGGCCTGACTTAATTATATTATCAATTAACAGCCATTTAAAAAAAACCGGCGAAGAGTAAAGTATTTAATTAAAAAAAGTAAAATATATAATTTTATAAATATTTTATACTTTACCATAGGTATGGTTTTTTTAAATTCACAATGTTTTCAAATGGGACTGGAGGGGGGGATATCCGGGGGCCTTGGGCTGCAGCCTAAGGCCCCCGGATATACGGGGCCTAAATATGTGTATAATCCTACATAGATCATAGATGGGTATAACCCCTACATAGATCCGTTTTTGCGGCTAGTTTATTCAAATGGGTTACATTGTTTCTTAAAAATAAATAATTAATTAACGATCATTTCAAGCCTTGTTGTTAGTAACAATGTATATAAATACTTGTAATGTTATTAAAAGGTTATATATTTATCCTAGTGTGGAGCCCCATCCCTCCCATTTGTCGACAAATACACTTAGGGTACTTTTAAGATAAAACTAGCAGTAAATTAAATGTCCTCCGTAGTTTCATTTGTGGCTAAAAATACGAGTTAAAGTCGCGAGATAAAGATTCTAATGCCAGGCTACAAGACACACACGCTGAGGTTTACCACTACTTGCTAAGCCAACCTCCGGTAAAGCCTAGCTTCTGTGGGCTACCAAAGGATATAAGGTGAACCGTACAACTAGCAATGCATCCTTTAATCGTCGCAGTGAAGCTTTGCAAGCTCATCTTCATTGCAAAACCTATCTCTTTGAGTAATTTCCTCCTTTTGAATAAAAAAAAATTTTAAACTTTTACGAATCTTAGTACGACGGTTTTTTACGGCTTAAGTTATTTAATGTTAGATAATAGTCTACCGTATAGAAAATTAAAATCTGATTAATTTAAGAATTTTTCCTACAAGCATTTATTTCTTTAACATTATGTTATTTAACTTTAATTACACTGACATTTCGGGCCGAAAACTTTCCGACAGCTCAGAATCAGGGGGCTGCTTGGTTACGTGACCTACCCACCATAGTGTCACACCTGTCAGAACATTGAAATATAAAATAAACAACTGAATACATACAATACCTATTGTAAAACTATAAAAATAAGAACGATTTGATCGGTGGTTTAGTGAGAGTGTAAGTGATTACTGCTCATGAGATTCCGGGTTCTAAATCTCCAGCCCCCTGATTCTGACTCGTCGGATTGCTTCCGGATCTTAACTTTTTCGAATCTTAGTACGATATATTTATAATTTTATAAAGTTGTCTACCGTGTAGAAAATTAAAAACTGATTAATATAAGATTTTTTCCTACAACTATCTATTTCTTTAATATAATGTTTTAAACTCTAATTAAATTGACATTTCCGGCCGAAAATATTCCGACAGCTTAGAATCAGGGTGCAGGTCGGACAAAAATACTATTAGGTTTTTCAATCTTGAAAATTATCAGTATTAGCCACGCACAGTCTGGAAACGTGTTCAAGTGGAATAGAGCAGTCAATGGCAATAGGTTGCCCCATTGTTACATGGGACTAAAACTTAGTTGGTGAAAAATGTGTGATGCACCTTTGCCAACTCCTCCAAGGAAAACAGTTACGCAAGCTGTGTGGAGCTTTTGAAATTAAGCGCCATCTATGAAACGTTCGAAATAAAATAAAGTAGGAAACCAAAAACAACATTTTATACTCTCTGCTCTCTCTGAATTAATGAAACATTGACAAAATGTGACATTTGTGATAGTATAGTCGCTAAATGGGTGTGAAATGTTTATTGGAATTCACTCTTTGAAGAATATAACTTATTATTGTTCATAAATTGTTTTCTATAATAACATAGATATCATGCCGGAATACCATCTAACGGATTCTATACTAACACAGCTAAACGGTGAGTTATTTATTGAGAAATATCATTTACAAACTTGATGCAGTTACATAATTTTGTTTGCAAAATTGATATTGTTTTGTTTGACACAAATATTTAATTTTAGAACCAAGGTGTCCCAAATAGTACCTATTACTGGTATTACGTCATTTCGGGCATTCAATCATTGGTCATCAAGTGCTTCTTTGCAATGAAATTCAGTCTACAAGATCCGTTGGTTTTCGGTATAATATTTTGATTTCACGTGTGGTTTTTGAGTGATTTGGCGTTGAAATGTGATTCCGTGTCCAAAATATGCAAATTAGCGTAGAAGTAGGCAGCTATTTTTACCCGATTGTCGAAAAGGAGGGTAATGTTTTTAATATTTTTGTACATAACCTCTTTGTGTGAAGTTACCATAACTATTATATATTGACAGTGGTGGATTTGTAGTCTTGGCCGCCCTAGGCCCCAGGCCATGTAGTATGTATCAGCCGCCCCTTTCTCAATTTTTTGACACGATTGGCTGCACCTAATATCTGGCCGCCCTAGGCCCGGGCCTACTGGGCCTTAGGGCAAATCCACCACTGTATATTGATCTATTGTATGTAGTTCTAATATGGCACCTTTGGCCCGTATATTTTAATTAGGACCAAGCTAATATCAGAGTCCAATGCAGAGCGTGCTTGATAAATGCTGTGTGTAAAAATGAAATGCTACTAAATTGGCACCATACTGCCTCTGAAAAAAAAGATCATGACTTTATTAAAGGGTAGAAAATATAGTTTTTGCCTGGAGTAGAATGAATATTTGGATCAGGTTCTGCATAGGACAATAAACTGCAAAAGAACATAATAATATATAAATACACTGTATTAATCTGAAAGTCCGACAGCATTTAAGACAGTTGGAAAAAGATTATTTGGTAGATGTAATATACAAGATAGACTATAGACTATAATATAATATAGACTATATTACAAGATATTTTTCATTCAAAGGCTGCGAAAAGCTTATATTCATTTATTTTCTTTTTGACATTTCACAAGCATCCAAATTAATAATAATAACACGACACGGCACATATTGTGAGGAGGTTCCTTTCTCTGGAGCCCTAACCGTCGGCACCTTGGACTCTGTTCCTGATGTCGGCGGGCCACCTCATTATTCTTAAATGTATATTTTTTTTAATATTTATACATATATTTGCGTGAAATGTGGTAAATACAAAATATGGTTTAATTAGTGATGCCCTCACAAGTTACAGATTCAACTAGAACAAATAAACAATTTAATTTTAAAAGAACTTTTATTCACTTCAATATATCTAATAAATAGTTTTAATTTGCCACTTCAACAAAAATATAATTGAATTTTTAAGTATTTAATTCTTCAATAAGCAAAATGTTTAAATTTAACATTTTGATATTATTCATTGCAAATAAAACAATTTATAGATATAATCAAAATATTTTGAATCCTCTTCCTCCCTCTTCACTATGTACTGTCAGAACCAACTTGTATCTGGTGCCTATGGTGGGCTGGTCTAGAAAACCATCTTCATCACACAATTGACCTCGAAATGTGACTAAATTTTTATTTTTGTTTGATATTAATTGTAAATCCATTATGGACTGGATATAAATGTAATTTTGTAATTGTTTTGTCATAACAGTTAACCAATATTCATGACTTTATTGGCACCACATAATCTAGAAGAAATTAGATGTGTATGTCTGATCCACCAACCCGCATTTGCCGGAGTGTGTGTGGATTATGGCCTATAAATCCTCACAGCTCTCTAGGTATAGAGGAAACGAGACCTGAGCTCAGCAGTGGGACATTATTCAGTTGTTGATGATCCCTTGAAACCCTACTTAATGAGCTTTGGATACTAGCAGCAGAAACAACACTGTGTTACTATGGCTGAGATCTGCCATAAAGCGGAGTTATAGTCAATCGGCTTCACAACTTTTAGCAAAAATTTCCATCGAAATTATAATTCAATAATACCTATTATCTGGCGGGGGGCCGCCCCACGCTGCGTTTTCCAAATTAGGTGAGGCCTATGTTCAACAGTGGACGTCATTGGGCTGATATGATGAATACCTATTATTAATGTTGACGTTGCGCATTGATGACAACTGTTGCTGTACTGATGTCACTTGCAATCAAAAATAGATTTTATTGTTTGGTAATATACAAACTACATTTACTCTAATGGTTGTAAAGCAATTTTATTGTCGACTATACTTCCCCAGGTGGCCTAGTTTATGCGGGGATTTCCCGCTTTGTCATACATCTCTTAAATATATCTTCTACAGTATTATTTGATTTTTGCTAGTTCTTAAAATATTTTTCTCTTCATAATATAATGTATATTGTAGCGCAAGAGCCATGGCCAGACAATGTGAAGCTGTTCCAGCCGTACGAAGTGGAACAGATACTGTTGCCAGACAATGCCAGCTGTCTGGCTGTGCAGGCATTCTTGAAGGTAAGTTTTCTTAACTAATGTCAATAAAAAAGTGTAGTTAATGTATGTTCACCGGAATCGAATTCCAAGCATCAGTAAACCATCACCATTTCAGACTATGGCAGTCCACTGCTGGACAGAGACCTCTCCCAACACGTGCCATAACACTTTTATAAACCATAAAGAAAAATATTTCTTAAAAATATTATTCCAATTTTCTCCTCATTAAAACCTTCCCCGGACACAAGGAATATTAAAATAAAATATATGTACTGGATTTGTTCAGCCATTCTCGAATTTTGCTCTTAGTGACACATCCAGTCATTAATTAGTGTTTAAATGGATATTATTGTAGGTACGTTTATGGGTTGAAATGAAGATGATTATGTCACACACACATCATCATCTTCATTTCAATCCATAAACGTCCCACTGCTGGGCACAGGCCAAATATTGTGAATTGAATTTTGCCTACTATACCACGCTGTCCAGACAGGTTGGTATAGGATACCACACATACACATACATTATTTAATTTTTTTAGATGTGCAATCTCCCATTCGAAGTGGAGATGCGTTGGAATGCAGAATTCATGTCACCATCTGGCCGAGTGCCGTTCATCAAATGCGGTGCCTTCGTGGTGTCAGAACTGGAGCCTATAGTCCAGTTCGCCGCCAACAAAGGCGTCACACTCTGTGGCAGACTGTCCACAGAGGAGAAGGCGGAAATGAGGGCTTATATGAGTCTTATCACTAATGTGCTGGTTAATGCCGAGGTTGGTATAATGGGATTCATCCTTAAATAGTATATAATATAGTCACTTAGATCTAGTAAACTATGCAAAGAAAAACAGATTTATTGGAAGTAAAACAACATCACACAGAAACAGAACACACAAAAAAAAAAAAAAAAAGGAAATTAAGAAAGGAAATTTGCAGTAGGTACCTAAATTATGAACAGATACAAGAAATATAGGCATTTCTTTTTATTATATAATAAAAAGAAAATTAAAATACAAAGTGAGACAGAGTAGACCAAAAATATATTTTTGTCTCTAATTTGATTTGATTTGATTGCAACGTATTTTGATGCGGTTCTCACCAATAGATAGTGTGATTCATGAGGAAGGTTTTAAAGTACATTGTATGCCTGTTTGCGCCTCCGCGGGTGATGCCGCGAGCGGAAGCTTGTTTTTCCATATAACATAGCTTTTATTTCCTTAAGGGGTAAGTAGTCATAGCCAGATTACCGGAGCTATTTTAGGTCCCATAGACATCACGCTTTGTGGACGTATGTCTACAGAGAAGGCGGATATAGAGGGTCATCATTCATCATTATAATCCATAAACATCCCACTGCTGGGCTCGGGTTTCCTTTATGTAGCGAGCTGAGAGAGTTTAGGCCATAATCCATAATTTCTTTTTGCTCCTAGCATTATGGCACTGAGATGTTAGTTAATATCAATTTTTAGACAGCATAAAACATCAAATATATTTCACTTTATATAACCCATTAAGTCCCACTGTTGGGCTCGGGTCTCCTCTCCCCTAACTAGAAAGCTGAGAGGGTTTTAGGCCATAATCCACACACGCTGGCCTAATGCGGGTTGGTGAATCAGACATACACTTAGAATTTCTTCTAGGTGTGTGGTGGTGTATTGTCATGATATTTATTTTCCTTCACCATTTAAAACAATCATCATCACAACCCATAAACGTCCCACTGCTGGGCACGGGTCTCCTCCAAAGAATGTGGAGGGAATTTAGCCTACTATACCACGCTGGCCAGACGGATTGATATAGGGTTTGTTTCGAATTTTCCTTTTCTCGCAGTGCTCTTGTCTGCATAAGTTTAACTCCCTAAGTCGCCTTATACGACCACCACGGGTTGAGATGGGGTAGTGACATTATGTATTCTTAATTAGTAATAGATTAAAACAATAAGCTAGTGTTTATATAAAATTAATGTTTCCAGCTGTACATATCTTGGGTGGACAATGAAACATTTAACGCAGTCACAAAAGTGCGCAACGCTTCGGTATACCCCTGGCCTTTAGGCTGGTTGCAGACCAGGGCCAAGAGAAACTCTGTCATCAAACGACTGAAGGCGCTACACTGGTATGAGAAGACTTTGGACCAGGTGCTTGCTGATGTGAGTCAATTTAAAATATAAAACCATAAAGTTGTTTCCCTCTGTGTCTAGGTACGTTTAAATCTTCTGAATTGAGCAACAGAGTTGATGCGGTTTTCACCAATAGATATAGTGATTCGTGAGGAATTCGTGGGCTTTTCTATCATGAAATTCAACTATTGAGATTTGCCCGGAGTTTGGTAAACAAATGTTCCCGGTTGATGACAATATGCTCGCCCCCTATTTCACGGGACCAAACATAGCTGGCGAAATGTGGGTGTGAAAACACCTCTGCCTACCTCTTTGGGGAATAGGCGTGATGCTATGTATGTATGAGGTATATGGTATGGTATGGTTTGGCAGACTGTTGTCCGCAACTCCACGTCAAGGCGCGGTTTTTGCGTGAGGGTGGATAGCTCACTCGATCCACCCTAGCTCGCCGAAGAACGCCTAGTTAGTTTGTGGTCGAGCATAGGGAGGGCTTCCCTGGCCTGTCTACATTCTTCTAGGTTTGTCCAGATTCTGCCGTGTAGATCTCTTGTGCGTTTGTTCACGATCGTACGAAGGTATGTGAAAGGGATGGTTATAATGGGCTCAGGTCCCATCACACTCGTTTCTGATCCCCTTCTTGCGAGCTCATCCGCTGCATCATTACTTCTAGATCCAAATGTATGTATGAGGAAGTTTATATGTATATAGCAGCAGGATGGATGACAGGACTCAGGAGGCATGTCATGGGCATGAGCGAATTAAAAGTACGACGAGACCTCTATATAATTTTATATTACTTATATACAACCTCGATAAGCGATGGTGGCTGAATGGATAAGGCGTGCAAATCACGCGGTCCGAGTTCGATCCCGACCTGCAGTACCGATGTGGATTCCACTTTATGGAATTTATATGTAAGTACTAGTCAAGTGACTTACCATCTGCTAACGGTGAAGAAAAACATCGTGAGGAAACCCACATACACTAGAAGAAATTCTATGAGTATGTCTGATCCACCAACCCGCACTAGGCCAGCGTGAGTGGATACATACATACATACATATAGATCACGCCTCTTTCCCAACAGAGGGGTAGGCAGAGACCATTTCGTTCCACTTGCTACGATTCTGACATACATCTTTGGCTTCTTCAACATTCATCAGTCTTTTCATGCATTCTCGCCGGTTGAGGGTACTCCTGATCTGTCCGTTCTTTAGAACGTCACCTATTTGGTCATGGTACGTTCTTCTAGGTCTTCCCCTTCCAACATTTCCTTTCACATTCGCCTCATATATTTGTTTTGTCACTGTTCCTTCATTCATTCTCTCGACATGTCCAAACCAGCTTAACATTCCTTTCTCTATTCGAGTTACAACATCTATTTTTAAGCCACAACGTTCCCTTATTACACTAAAACCCTCTCAGCTCTTTAGTTAGAGTAGAGGAGACCCGAGCTCAGCAGTGCTTAATGGGTTGCTGATGATGATGATACAACCTCGGCAAAGCCACGGGCATCACGATCACGCTTCTTTCTCAACAGGCAGACACTTTTCCTCCACCAGCTACGATTCTGACTTACAACTTTCGCTTCTCCAGCATTCATCAATATTTTAATATATGCTCGCCGGTTTAGGTTACTCGTGACCTTTCCTTTATTCTTCTGCTTCTTCTTCTTATCGTGTGGGCTTGAGGCAGACCCTGGTGTTGGAATTTATCAAGTCGCCCAGAAGGCTTCCAACTTGACTTAACGACTACCACATGAAATGGTAACTTGGACCAACGGCTTTACGTGCCTTCCGAAGCACGGAGACGCTCGAAAATGAAATTGTCACAAACGGTCACCCATCATGGGCTGAGCTTGCTGTGTGTTGCTTAACCTCGATGATCGTAAAGAACATCTTAGTACCACAATGCTACGAGCGCCTCCAGAGGCGACGAGAGACGAAATAAAGGAGAAGAGAAGAAGAAGGAGGCTCCAGAGCCTCCTTCTTCTCTTCTCCATCACAGTTTATGATCTAGTTTCATTGGAGTTTTCCTTCCAGGTGGAACAGTGTTGCAATTCACTGAGTCAACGGCTTGGAGATAGGGATTTCTTCTTTGCCAATACGTAAGTACCATTAATTTTTTATTACATTACTAGCATATTTTATATAAATGCTAAACAAGTAATGGAAAAATTCAAACCCACGACGGGACTTGAACCCGCGACCCTGCCATTCCGTGTGCAGTGCTCTTCCATCTGAGCTACGCGGGTGGACGTCCCTGAGATTGAATTTATCCATTACCTGTTAGCATGATTAACTAAAGTTTATTTTTAACTAAAGGTAAGTAGCAAGTTACAGGGTCATGACAGCAATAATGATATATGTATAGATAACCTTTTTGCAGTTGGATAAATATGTATTAGCTTAGATTATAAGCGTAGGTTAGTATTGCAAACATTTGTAGAAGGGATTAATTGATTAATTTCTGATTTAAGGAGGCCATTTTGCATATAATGTTACTGCACTAGGTATATAGTCCGGGATCCCTAGTCCAAATGTATTTTTTTATTACTATCAAGCTAGTTTTTCGTGAGTAGGTTCATTTCGATGAGACGCCCAACAATTTCGTATTCCAAAAGTTTGACTGTGGTAGCTAACAGACGTAGCAAGGGTATACCGGACCGGGAAGGAAATACCGGGATAACGTACCACGCAATTTGTAGGACAATATGACTGTTTAATTACATAAATATTAAGTAAGTATAAAAAAATATGGTCCAACAAAATCGATGGTTTGATCGAAGGTGGGATTCCTTCCAACTTGTATCGCTAACGAAGTCGTCATAAATGATTACTAACCAGCTGATTTTTTATTTTTACTTAATTAATATTTATGTAATTGGTTCCAAGACAGTAGGTTAGTCATTCCCTGGGACTCGCGAGTGTCACTCGGTGTTCGCTAGGGTCGGCATGGGGGTGAGATTATCCTGAGTTTATCACATGTTCTATTTCCTACCACTCCTTATTTCCTTTTCCTCCTCCTCCCTAGCCCAACTCCCCTAGACGCACGCGTGTACGGACACATGCGCGCGCTGCTGTCGGCCACGGGTCCCAAGGCCGCCCTCATGATCAAACCAATCACCAGCTCCCTGCTACGTCATCTGCTCAGGATAAACAATATTACCTCCATGAAGATGACGGTATGGCAAATATATACTTTTAAATTATTAAACAGGGTTTAGGCCATAATCCACTCACGCTGGCCTAGTGCGGGTTGGTGGATCAGACATACACTTAGAATTTCTTCTAGTGTATGTGGGTTTCCTCACGATGTTTTCCTTCACCGTCAGCAGATGGTCTCACTTGACTAGTACATATAAATTCCACGAAGTGGCATCCATTGGTACTACGTACGACGAAGGTACCTATCCTATCTGTTACGTATATCGACGACCACATCAACTGTTATGCCATGCTTTTATATACATGCAAGTGTAAATTATATGTACAAAGTTGTACGGAACATGTTACTGCATAATCGGTTGTACGGAACCCCCAGGGTGCGACTCCGACTCGCACTGGGCCGGTTATTGAAGGGGTCGATCTGTAAACACGGAATGAATAAAACCTTAATAAATTCCTCGTATACAAGTCTTGCAAGTTCTGTGTAATGACGGATTAAGAATGTGACGCCGTGGGTATCGTAAAAGGCAACTAAGGGAATAATCATATGCAGACAAGAGCACTGCGAGAAAAGGAATATTCGAAACAAACCGTTTGTTTCGAATATTCCTTTGTGCTCAGTGTACTAACTCGTCTGGCCAGCGTTGTATAGTAGGCCAAATATAATAATAATCTTTATTGTTCAGAAAAAGAAAAATTACATAATAATAATCAATTACATAATAATAATAATAAGCGTAGAGTAGGACGCCCTCCAGCTAGCTCCTCTACCAATGAAGAACGGAATAATTGCATATCAAGCGCACGGGAAATTGTATCTAAATAGAGTTACTTCACATGCGTCTTTTCCGTAACTTATGTAATTCATCTGCGGCTTTTCTTCTTAGCAAGTACAAGTCTCCTCAAAACCTAATCCTTCTTTTCCTCGTAGCCTCAAGAAGAATATTTAATATATCAAGCGTTCCGTGTAACCCTGCCGCGTATGCCTGCTGAGCGCTCGGCTTCTGAACGTTCCACTCGCGTTCGATCAAGGCTTAGTTTCAAAAACAATAGCCGGGACAGCGTCCTTAGCCGGGACCGGGACAGAGATCAAATGTTTGGTAATAAAATATTACATATTCTATACATATACCTCCCCACGCTCCCCTTGGGGGGCGTAGAAAAAGTCAGGGCGTAATTGTCCGAAAATTTTATATATCGTATCTGTAGGTATTGTACAGTCAACTACAAGGAGATGTATCAAATTTAATCTTACAAAAAAAATATGTATCTCTGCGAGTAACACAATGAACTAATTAAAGAATTTGACAAACATGGTGTCTACTGAATCTGTGACAGTAATATCGCTCATCGCATATCGCATTTTTTAATCTTATACTACGCCAGATTTAAGATTTTTTCGTAAAGATAGTGAAGATTCTTAAAATATTATTTCACCAACTTTTCGTCTTCTAGCGGACGTTTTTGAATTTATAAATATTATTTTCACTCCTAAAGTAGATATTATCCAGATCATTTTGATGTAATTAGGTCAGTTTCGCATATTTGTTTTTGCAGTTGTGTCAGTGTTGCTCCAAATGAGCGATATGTACACTTACAAGTATAATTAATTATGTACTGTGTACTGTGAAAGAAAATTGTACTCTTCCAATGTTCAAATAAAAAATATACTTAGTTGATAAAAAAAATGAGTTTCTTAATTTTGTTGAAACTCAAGAGGGGCATGAAAATATTTTTTTTCTGTATATATATAATTCTTCTGTACGTGTGTTGACAGTCAACTCCTTCTAAACGGCTGAACCGATTTGAATGATTTTTTGTGTATGTGTTCAAGTGAATTCGGATGGTTTAGATTCACAAATAAATCCAACAGATGGCGCTGCAATCGATTGGTATATCATGCAGGACAACGTCTGTCGGGTCCGCTAGTATTTTATTATTATTTCGACAAATTTTAGCGAAATATTGCCAATAGGGTAACTCTTTGCAGCCAATGGGGCTTTGTCCCTTTTCCTAATAAAAAAAGAGGGGGTGTGACGTGGGTTTTCCTCTCTTTGTACACCATTAATTTATAGTGTTTTCCTGGGTAATAGTAATTTTATCCTATACAGATTACTTTTGTCTCCCGCTTTGCTATGGAGGGAAGTCGGATAATTTCTTTTCAACTCCTCCATTTACTTCTGATTAATTTCGTTGCGAGTTCCAAGACTCCTGAGTGTCAAAACTCGGTGCTCGCAAGGGTCGTCTGTTAATGCTGGCTTGCAGGAGTTGTAGTGGGCATGAGGGTGGGATTGTCCCGATACGGTTAGGGTGATCGGATCGGGCAAGTAATACATATCTGGACCCGCTTTTTTAGCATTATTTCCATCCATATCCTTCATAAAACATTTTCCCAAACAGGTTTCAAACCTTTCGCCTCTAAACAAATAATAATAATGACGTCCAAAGAAGGTACTCTTACATGTAAATCATCAAGAAGCAGTGATTACGAAACACGCATCTATATTGAAGAATTAATCGATGAAATACTATCCAAAGTCGATGAAATCGTATCCAACGATTATTACGAACGAAACGATTCAGATACAGACAAGAACGATTTTGAGGTGATTGCTTATTCGAGAGAAAATATGGATAAGGTCAACGATTATTTGGATACGATCGTAGAGATCGATACAAGTGATGCTGGTGCGTCAGCAGAGACTACTGACGATTCGATTTCTCGTAATCGATATGAAGAGATGAGCGATAGTGTTGTTATTGAGAAAGTTAGGCGAAGGCTATCTCCATGTCAAGAGATGGACAGTTCCATTGCTAGTGATTCGAGGTACGGTTTGAACTGTTATTTTTAGTGTTAGAAATATAAACTTTTTTCAAAGAGTGGTGTTGAATGTTGATTGTGGCGGTATTTTTAGGGATCCGTTGCCAAAATGGCGAAAACATAGATAATTCAAGTTTAGGCGAGCCTAGAATGTAATCCTACCGTTTTTACATTTATATACAGATTAAAAAAAAAAAAAAAAAGAATATACAGGGTGGAATTTGTGGTGCCACCTGGAGGGAAAGTACTTGAAATACTGGAGATAGATCATTTTACCATTTTACGAGATAAAATATAATATATGACTGTTTGGCTCCATTTTTTTTTTAATCAATCAATATATTTATTGTGATCATTGGTACATACAAGAGTTGTTATAGATTATAACAGTCCCCAATGTTCCGCCTAAAAGGCATACAATAAGTTTTCCTTTAAGTTTTATTATTATTATTTATATTTAAATGGCAGCAAACGTCCTGTGACGAACTCTTCATTCAACAGTAGCGACGAACGAATGTGCTACTCACCTTATGAAAATGGCAACTCTCCAAGATTAGATGACTCTTCAGGTTATTTTTTTTTCGTTTTTTAGTAATTTTTTTTTGCTCCTAGCGTTGTGGCACTATAAAATTTATATTAAGTTAACCTACGTCTCATGTAGGTTAACTTAATATCAATTTTTAGACAGCATATAACATGATTCATTTCACACGAACCGTTAAGTCCCACTGCTGGGCTCGGGTCTCCTCTCCTCTAACTAGAAAGCTGAGAGTGTTTAGGCCATAATCCACTCACGCTGGCCTAGTGCGGGTTTGTGGATCAGATATATTCATAGAATTTCTTCTAGGGTATGTGGGTTTCCTCACGATGTTTTCCTTCACCATTAGCAAATGGTAAGTCACTTGACTAGTACATATAAATTCCACTAAGTGGAATCCACATTGGTACTGCCGGTCGGCATCGAACTCAGACCGCGTGATTTGCACGCCGGTCCCTTATCCATTCAGCCACCAATAATTTAACAAAGAAATTACACGATATTATAAATTTAAAGTTAAAAAGTACCAATGTGTTGAAAAGCAGAGTTAGATGTCTTCGACTCGCGAAACAATATTATTCTGTTGATAAAATATTGACATGAAATATAATATGACTATCAATATCTAATTTTAATGTAAATCTTGACATGTATAACTAATTTTATTTTATTTATTCCATTGTTAATTTAATTTTGTTCCATTATTATTGTCTTTCGCCGCCGCGAGGCAAATTAAAATCCATGTATCATGTACCTACCATCTCTCTGTACCTATATTTAGCAAAATAAATAAATAATAATTGACTTTAATAAAGTATTAAAATGAAATTTCTACAGTAAAACTGTACTGTGTGTGTACAGTGACTGGCCTGTTGGTCTGGTGGTTAGTGACCCTGACTGCTAAACCGGAGGTCGTGGGTTCGATCCCCACCCAGGACAAATCTTTGTATGATGAGCATGAAGGTTTGTTCTGTGTCTGGGTGTAATTTATCTATAATATGTATGTATTTACAAAAAAAAATGTATATAAGTAGTATATCAGTTGTTTAGTACCCATAACACAAGCAAATATAATTGCTTAATGTGGACTAGATGGCGCTGTGTGAATGTTGTAGAATATTATTATTATTATTAAAATGTCAGACGTAATAAGAATTTTCAATGTTGTAGAATCCAGAGAGTATACTTTTTTAAGTTTTTTTTTAATAACGTCCACAGTAGTTTCTTTAATTAAGCCAATTCGTAATTATTTTCGTTTTACAGGCTCAAAATCTACTTTGAAAATGCCAAACTCTCAAGAAATTTCCATTGAAAGTCTTGTTAAGTATATACGAAGAAATGCTTCGTATAATGTGGCGGATATTGATTAGTAATGAAAATTCGTACATCTCGTAAGAAATTTCGGTTTGAATTTCGGGTTTTTACAACACGAAAATTCAAATAACTCGTAATGCACGATTCGAAATTTATGAACTTGAAATTTTTTATGTTAATTTAATAATAAACTGTTTAGTAAATTCAATACTTACATTTTATTTAATACTGAAATAATCATGGAGGCTCCTTTGCGGTTTGATTTGACATTATGCTTTTTTAAGTTAATGTGAAAAAGTATAATGTTTCGCCACGAAGAAATAAGCGTACAATACTACTAATGCCATCTATTGATAGTATTACAAACCAATGCCCAATATCTCGTTAAATTCGATGCCTGCCTTTATCTGTATAAAAGAAGTTTAAATTTTAAAAAAATACGTACAATAATTATGCAGTCTGTATGCTAATATGTAACATACTATAATATAATAAAATTACTTTTGTATTAAATAAATATTTCAAGGATTTTATTTATTATGCAAAATGGCCAATCTTATGTAAGTACACTTCCTATGTAACTAATTGATTTTTTTAAATCGTGCTATATGGCTAAAAATCCATCGTTTTCGTCATGGTATATGTATATGTAAAATACTCGTATATAACCATATTAATTGATACATTTATTTACCACTAGAGGCGCTACCAGTGGGATTTTTGAAAACATCTCTTTAGGAATAAGTCCAGTCTTACAGGGAACTTTACAATCATCCAGTTGAAAGTCGCTATATAACCCCTAAACTCAGAATAATTATCCCTGGGTTACAACTAATATTTATCCCGTGTGATGATTTCTACAAAACAAGGTGTGGTTTCATTTTATTAATTTGGTGAGAACATTGTTGTTAATATTGTAATAGAAATGGTACGTTTATTTTATGTTATTTGTAGTTGAATAATGAAAATCTCTTAGTAGAAATAGTATTTTTACGTTTTAGTTAATCTAACGGTGTAGTGCTCTGCTGCATCACTTTACACGCTACCCAAATTGTAAATTGTAAATTACAAAAGATTGTAACTATCGCATTTTATTTAAAAAGAGTGGCGTGAGTTTCTTGCCAGTTCTTCTCATAGCTCCACCCCGTCAGCGAACTGGGGCCTTATTCTCCCTGATTAGAGATTATCTCTAGTTTAGAGATTATGTCGAAACATGAATGTCTAAAGAAAAATGTCTAGAAAATGTCGAAAGTACACCAAAACCGTATTCTCGCGCACTTTAGACATTCATGTCGAAGGTGATCAAAATCTCATAAGCCTGCACAGATTAAATAAAGACCAAAATATGCCTATACGTTCAGTTCATCATGCGTACATAAAAACCTAACAGACTTTTGAACATTTTCCACCAAATTTTATTTATAATTTCATAAATAGTTATTATTTGCAAGTTTATTTATAAAACTGTTAATATTAATAACAATATTCGGTACCTGGAGCAGTTATTTAATTTTTACATTTAACAAAGCTAATTACGTGGTAGCGTTAAACGTAACGTTATTACTTGTCAAATTATTTATCTGTGGTCAAAATTATCAAACTAACTTGACGTTCGCGGTATAAAATTATTATTTAAATTACATATTTCTCTTCTTTCAAAAACTGATATTATTTCAAGAAATTAATGAAAAGTTACGTTCTACGAGTAATAGATAAGTGAGTTAACTGAAGGGACTGCTTTGAAGAAAGGAGTGAAAGCCAACTATGAATTTCACAATAGATTTTTGTCGACTTTCTATAAAAGTTTACTGGAACTCGTTGAGCGAAGATCTCTCAAAAGCTGAACATATCTATCTTACAAGCATTGCTTACGTCCAACAACGTTGAATTGACGGTAAAATACCGAATTTAGCTTGTAATAATGATGTGGCGGGTGAAGTCAATCAAGCATTTACTTAGTTATAATGAAGTGGAGTGTTTTATGCCTCTAGTTACAAAATGTACATGATCATAAAGGAATAGGATGGGATTTTATTGCCAACAATGTATCTCTAACTTTGGAAAATATATGTGGAACTTTGTATGATTAATTACAATTACATAGTGAAATTAACATTGTTTATAGAACCTATATTATATATTAAATTCTACACAAAAAGTTAAAAAGTTTATTTATACCTAAGCTATTATATAAATGTACTCCATCTCATATATAAATAGTTACATATATGTGGTAAGTATTGTGCTTTTAACTGTAGGGAAGAAAGTTGTGAATAAAAGAAAGTTGTGAAATTGAAGAAGCCAAAGATGTATGTCAGAATCGTAGCAAGTGGAAGGAAATGGTCTCTGCCTACCCCTCTGTTGGGAAAGAGGCGTGATCTATATGTATATGTATGTATGTATGTGAAATTAGTAAAAAGTTACATAAACTTTTTATTTTTGACATAGAAAGTAATATGTTTGCAGGAATATTATAGTTGGTACCAAAGAAAACAAAAAGAAAATGAAATTACATTATTAATTTTATTATTATACATCTAAATTGCAGTCAGTCTTCTTTGGTGTACAATGTACAATAATCTTTTAAGCCTCCAGTATATTTTAAAAGTCTGTTTTCTTATTGCATGCCGGTGTCCAAACCCCTATTCATACTGCAGCTGTAGAAAGTCATTGCCTGATTGCACATCCTATATCTTCTGAAAAGAATAATAGTTATGTTGTGCAAGTATATATATACATTTCATTCGAAACAAAAGTAATCAGTTTAAAATGTGTATTGGGTTATATTAAGATAAGCTTGAAAATTGTTCCAAATAAGCCATATTTATTCCTTGAACTGCCAGAATTAATGAACTGGATTTAATATTTTTTGAATTCATCATCAAATAGAAGAAGAATAGGTACTTAATATATACTTACATAAATATTTAACATTCATTTAGATATAAGTAATGTTAGTGGGTATTTTTTATTCTGTTCACATAATTTGATGAACAATGTGAAGTAAAGGCAGGTGGCAATATATATGTAGGTACTTAGTACTTACCTGAGATATATATGACTTAATTGAAACTTACTAGGTATTCATAAACAAACAATAATTATATTAGGCAAATCTTGTTTTAGAATTTCTACTTTAAATTTGAAGCACTAGTTTTAATATTAAATTGGAGAGGCATGCAATTTATACCTAGGTACTACTAATTCTAACCAACTCTCAAGTTGGGTGGATAGTTAGGATTACTAACTAACATGTCTATTATAAGTATTTGAATGATAAGGTATCCACATACATACCTTTGATTTAAGATGATATCCATGTGTATAATCTATAATGATGTCTTTTCCTTTTGTCTTTTGGATGCGTTGCTCAACCACATCATTCATCAATTTGTAGACGAACTTCTTCAAGGCGAAAGATTATTTCGAAATTACGTTTTACTGAACCCGAAAATACAATACAGTAACCACATACAAATACTGCAAATATATACCTTACAGTTATACGGTGGTTTTGAAATTAGCTAAAAACGTACATACACGCTAATATTTAGGTTATTTTTATTGTAATTTGCCGCCTAACATTTTTTGACAATCAAGTTTACCGAGTTTTGTCATGTTTGATTTTCCATAGTTTTTGTGACATTTCGTATGTCTACTGCTACCGACCACTCGTTGCATGTCGAGAGCTGGGTGTCGACATGATGTCGAGAGTGAGATCACGAGAATACCGATTTTAAGTTTCTCACGACATCTGTCAGATTTTGTGTTCATATTTTAAATATCTCTATAGAGATTTTATCTCTATTGCGGGAGAATAAGGCCCCTGGTCGTAGGCAAATTTGCTGACACTACTTTTCGGATAACTTGTTACATTCTTGTGACTTTCATAAGTGTTACCTTGTAACCTAGATGAATAAACGAGATTTAATTTAATTTCATATTGATGTGTAGAAGAAATATACAAGTATTATATTATAATATTTATAATAATTGTACTTGGTAGTAGACTACGAGGAACTTGGCTTCTTCTTGGTCTTATTAGAGATTGAGTAGCACCATGAAAAAACAGCCATGGAGAGATTCGCCCTGCGACCCAGTATAGTTAGGTATTATTAAACAATAAACAGGTGATTCCTTAATAACTAAACTTTTTTTTTTATCCACAGCCCTTCTGAACTAGATGCTCTGGTCTTCGGGCATGTCTTCACAATCATCACGACTCGCCTGCCCTGTCGCAAGCTAGCAGACACAGTGCGTAAGCACGAGTCTTTAGTCGCGTTAGCTAAACGAGTAGACGAGCATTACTTCAAAAGACCATAGCCTCAGATATTCAAGGACATATCAACAGCGTTCACAAGTCCTTGAATTTTCTTCTAGAACCTTCTCAGACTCTTTTTATGTCCATTTTATTGTGGTGAATAGTTATTAGTGTATTTTTTTCATTAGTGATTGCCTTTAAGTGCTCTAAAAACCAAAGCAGTGGAAACATTTGTACCAAACATGATGTGATTCTGATGAATGATTGGCAACAAATGTTTGCAGATGTGAAGTGCGTTTCGCCAAACTAGTTGTATTAATATACTTCCTCAGCTTCGGCCAACTTAAGAGGGTTCATACAGACGAATGGCACCGTTGCAATATACTGTCATATTTCATGGCTTTCGATTTTTATTATTTACTAGCTTCCGCCCGCTGCTTCGCCCGCGTTATATGTATTTTATACCTATGAACCTTACTCTTGAATCAGTCTATCTATTAAAAAAAAAACCGCATCAAAATCCATTGCGTAGTTTTAAAGATTTAAGCATACATAGGAATATATAAAGGAGTTAATAGATTTCTTAAGGGTCGGCAACGCGCTCGTGATGCCCCTGGTGTTGCAGGCGCCCATAGGCTACGGTAACCGCTTACCATCAGGCGGACCGTACGTCTGTTTGCCACCGTCGAGTTATAAAAACAAAAATAGGGACAGAGAAAGCGACTTTGTAGTGTATCGGAGCTATTTTTTTTTAAATGTTTTCAATACACTTTTAGACTTAGGAGAAAAGTGTGTAAAATTTACGAAATAATTGCGTTTACAGTATTATTTATATGCAAAAAACACATTGGAACTTGCAAGGCGTTTTTTTCATAGTAAAATAGCTATAAGCATTAAGGATACTTACTTTTTAATACAAGTTCACGTAATCCTAAACAGTGTATTGAAAACATTAAAAAAAATGGCTCCGAGTACATTATAAAAATCGAAAACCACTAAATATGACACAATTGCGACGTTGCCATTCATCTATGAACCCTCCTAAGCGAATATAGGTCACAAAATATCTGTGTAAAACTGAAGTACTGTCAACTTATTCAGTTCTTACCCTTGGTACTACCAATGGTACTACTGGTACCGTTGCCCGCTACGCTCCCGCGCTACGCCCACGCAAAATTCGAGGCAGAGGCCTTAGTTCTGTAGCCCTTAATTGACATTCAAACATATGCATGAACAGTCTCGTTTTTTCTAGCAGAAGCATACTTTGAATACGTTTGTAATATGTATATGTTAAATTGATAAGTAGTACCAGGGGTAATGTAACATCTCCCGTGGTACTACCAGACGGAGTAGTAGTACGACGGGCAAAAAATAATCCCCGTGGTACTATTGATAGTACCACGGGTAAAAACTGAACTTATTGTCATAATGTAGACACACTGGTTGATACAGACGCATTTATGCCCAACGTTTGGAACTATTAGTAGGTTGTGCTGTGTATAACTCAGTAAGTGGTTGACTTCACAACTCATCTCTGGAATGGGAAATCACTATTGGCTGTTAATTGTTGGTTGGCAACCCCCCTATGACCATATTGGAGGTATTACCGGCAGATGCAGGTAAGACCTGCTTACCTTATACTTTCCGATGGATTAATAATAAAAAAAATACAACATGAAAACACTAATGTAGTAGTACATAATAAGTATAATTAATGTAGTTTTCGTTTGACTATTCACTGGATTTTTTAGAATGTAGGATAATAATATTGTGTATGTTAGTTGAGAACCGACTTCAAAACTTAAGTCCCACTATTAGTCTATTACAAAGACAAAAAAGCACAGTTGATAGAGTTAAAAATCTTATTAGCTCTATGAACTGTGCTTTTTTGTCATTTTGCACAAATTTATTTTATTTACAGTATAACTCGATTAAGAGTTTGAAGTCGGTGCTCATATTCGGTCTATGCACCGACTTAAGTATAATTTTTTTTCTTGTAGATGATTTTGTACATAAGTTTTAAGTGAGTGTTGCACCACATGGCTTTAGCAAATAGTAGATGTAAATACTAATACATAATAAGTATAGTTATGTAATGTAGTTTTCTTTTGACTATTTTACTGGATTCTTTAGAATTTGTAGGATAATAATATTGTGTAAGTTAGTTGAGAACCGACTTCAAAACTTAAGTCCCACTATTAGTAGTAGTCTATTACAAAGACAAAAAAGCACAGTTGATAGAGCTAATAAAAAAATCTTATTAGCTCTATCAACTGCGCTTTTTGTTATTTTGCACAAATTTATATTATTTACAGTATAACTCGATTAAGAGTTTGAAGTCGGTGCTCATATTCGGTCTATGTACCGACTTAAGTATAATTTTTTTCTGTTAGATGATTTTGTACATAAGTTTTAAGTGAGTGTTGCACCACATGGCTTTAGCAAATATTAGATGTAAATACTATTAAAGAAGTTGAAGTCGGTGATTTACAGTCAACGCACCGACTTAGAATACTTAAGATTTTTATTAGTAGATGATATGAATTTGTATATAATATTTGAAATGTGGGTTGATGTATTTGGCTTAAAATTATAAGTAGTTGTAATACCTACTATGTACATTTTTTGTCTTATGTCTTCTTGGAAGTAACATGAAGTAGTTAAATTTTAGTCTACTAAATAATCTTATGGGTCCGCAGACCATGATGAAAGTAAGTCAGAAATGAAGTAGGTACTTAGATTAAACAACACTAATTAATATTAAGATTTACAGAATAATGTATGTATTTATTAGGCCATATTAAATTTATCTTTAGTTAAGTCCTAAAGTCGAAATCCAACCGTTTTGAATTTTGCTGGCTAGTACTACGTTTAATTAACCTTTTTAATGCCAATGCCAGTCGACTTCCCAGTGCGCGCATAAAGGCTATAGTCGACAAAACATACATGATTTATGATAAAGATATTAAATCATCATTTTAAAAAATGAATTTCATGACTGCTACTCCGTGGCTTTCAAAAGGTTAATAACATATTCAAATGGCTGTCAGCCATCTTTGTCGGTGTGATACGATCGAAATGTCGGGTAAACCTTAAATAACAGTTCGTGACGTATACCAGTCGGATTAAATACTACCGCGTTGTTATTAAAACTATTTTGATATGAATTCTTAAAAGATTCGAATAATTATCGCATTTTGGCGTCACCGACAAATCAAATTTTATAGAAGATTAAAAAAAAAACTTATACTGAAAAGTTCTATCTAATTAAATAAACAGTTGCTGTATCTTTGTAATTGATGTATTTTGGTGCAAGACGTCAGCAATGATTGGTCCGTTATAGTTTAAAATAAGAATATACATGTCGCTTACGATAAATGGCTTGATTAATTAATTAATTAATTTATTTATTGGTTTACTTACAATTGTTACATTGATACATGCATAGAGATAGGAACATCATAATATATCTAAATGTACAATATCAGGCAGTAAACACAGCATGCATGAACATAAGTAATTAAGTATTATATAACAGTGTTTTCGTTGTAATACTACTAAGTGTATAGGTACTGAAAACATAAAAAAAAAAAATGAAAATGAAAGAAAAAGGGACTTAATCTAACAGTTTTAATATTACTTAATAGCCTGGTGAACTTGGTTCCTGAAAATTGGATTAATTTCATACATTTTTATTTATCAATTTAAAATGGTCACTTATTATGTTTAGCTACTATTTAAATTTATAGTTATTAAGTTGTGCTTAAAGCACCAATTAAATATAGTTATATTTAAAATTGTACATTTAAATGAAAATATTTCAACATGGAGTAAGCATTTGATAATAATTACGCATAATATTTTAAATTTTGCAAGACATTTATTTTATACTATATTGCTTTCTAAGAAAAATAGGTGCAAGAAATTTGTATTGAAAAAGTGTAATAATTGATTGTATTAATTGTAAATGACGATTAGTTCTATAGTGAAATTTAATTTATTAACAACTTTTAATGTAAGGCTGCATTTTAAGGTGCATGTTCCGATACGCCTCCCCCATATTTAATTGCGTATTGAATTTTTGGTAATAACTTGCCTAAGAAAAAAAAAAATTGACTCGTTCTATGTAAAAAACTGTCTATGTTTAGAGACAACAGTGTCAGTGAAATTTATGGAGGATGCGTATTTGAATATCCTACTTAAACTAAGAAATTATTTATCGTCATCTTAACAGTATAGGACGTCCACTTTTGGACAAATGCTTTTAAAGAGATTTGCAGTTCGAATCAGATTATCTGTCCACTATACTTATTTTTTCTTTCTTTTTTATCGAATGGGCTTGAGGCACACCCTGTAGTTTAATTTATCAAGTCGCCCAGAATGCTTCCCACTTGACTTAACCACTAACACTTTAAATGATAACCGCATCCAACGGCTTTACGTACCTTCCGAAGCACGGTAACGCTCGATAAATAAATTGCCACAAACGGTCACCCATCATGGACTGACCTGGCTGAATGTTGCTTAACCTCGACGATCTTAACAAACATCTCAGTAGTCAGTACCACAATGCTACGAGCGCCTCTATAAATTATTAAATTTAATACTAAACAGAAAAAATATATTTCGGTAGCGGTATTGGCATTACTGCGAGGTTTTAACTTGTAAGTTTGTAATAATAAATAAATATATTTTCAAAGCTTGCCACTTGCATAAAAAGTTGTTATTAAATATCATATTACTCTTTTAAATTATAATTATAAATGTAATTAAAAGTCTTTTTAAAAATATTTCAATTAACATAAATTCGTTAGTTTTAAATTTTGGATCACAATAACTAAGTATTTTATATTATACAGCTAAATGTAATAATATTAACTATGTTCTTAATAAAAATAACAGATTCGTATCATTATGGCTATTTCCCGATAGGATAGGCAGACTGTAGAACGCCATTATTTAAATCTTAAAACACCTTTTTGTTTCCATATTATTCATAATTACTTCATACATGACTAGCGTCATCTAATGTAAAAAAAACTGTTCTAACAGTCTTCAATACAATTAGCGACATCTAGTAAATAAATTTTGTACTAAAACGATTGAAATATTTATAAAAAGATTTTTTTAATATTAAGATAGAATAAGAATGTACAGTCACAATTTAATTGTGAGTATAATGTGAACACTAAACTCAGAAAAAAATAGTTAAGGCAAATACTCCGCACAAGATGCGTTGAGTTAGTTTTTAAGTAGGTTAACATTATTATTACAAACTTAAAAAAATTAATATATTTTAGTAGGTATATTATTATTGTATTACATTAGGGTGTTTTTATTATGTAAAAATAGTATACTGCTAAAGTTTATAAGTAGGTTCTTCGACGGAACGCTTTACAGCGAACTATGGAAATAATTAGTGTCTGTAAATGTAATGTTAGAAATAGAAAATATATTATATTTTTAGCCTAGATTTCACTAAAGGGAAGACGTGTTTACAACTCAGTCAAACCGTTCTCAATCTCTCTTCAGAATAAGAAAAAAAAACCTATACATTTCTTTTTCGTGTATTTTTCCGATATTTCAATAGTTATATATATAATCAGTCTAGGCGTGCTTGAGTTATTAATATAACCCGACTTTGTTTAATAAATTAGTCATAATAATATAATATATATAAAATAATTATTAAGTACCATAATTTGCCACTTGTCTAGAGGGTAAGAGTGTCTGTAAAAAGAGTAGTAGGGCCACCAACGAATTCGTAAGTTATTCTCGTAGTTATTACGCAGTTTATGTAGCTGTCAAAATTAATATAATATATATTTTCCTAATGCAAAAATAACAAGATGCTTTATAGGATATAAGACGTAGTTAATAAGTATAATGATAATTCAATTTTAAGCTGCTAAGTTTAATAGTAAATTAAATATTCGTATTTGTAAATAATTATAAAAAATATAAAATTAAACTTGACATTGTGTAAATATGCAAATTACTCTCCCGTGTGTTTATATCAGTACTTGCACTTATAAGCTCGTGTGTGCTATCTAGTTCGGGTTTTATCGTTCTAAGACTTTCGCTGGTCGGCTTTCACAAACTTTCGCCCTTGGTCAGCTTTCAATACTGCTCGACTTTTTGTTAGCTACCATTGCAAAACTCGATTCAAATTATGATCGCAAAGCGTGTGTGGATTATGGCCTAAACTCTCTCAGCTCTCTAGGTAGAGGAGACCCGAGCCCAACAGTGGGACGTTAATGGGTTCCTGATGATGATGATGATTGCATTACTGTTATTTTTGCTGAAATGCCGATCAGCTTTCATTATATTAATTTATAGGTATGTACGTTGTAGCATCTAAGGTGATTAAATTTAATAAGACGGTTTACTAATATTATATTTGGCTTTTTCAAGAGCACAAATAGGTATCTGATATAATATAATTTTTCGTACAATTTTATATAAGGTAGTTTAAAGAATTTATAAATAAGCGAACCAAATTGAATTGTGGGTTGGCGATATCCTTGAGATAAATTAGTGTTATTAGCGGTCCTGTAGTGATCGACATTTGATAGCATTAGTTCTAATTTACATATAATTTTAGCTTTCTACACTTCATGCTACTTTTCTCTATATAAACTTTACCTACATATGCCTACCAAATTGAATACTCCTCCGTTCATGCCATATTCTTAAAAAGCGTTCTGAAGATTTAATGGTACCTAGATTTATTTTCCAAACTATTATATTTTAAACCATATACCTAGTGTTACTTACGTCCACAGGCCACAAGAACCGCTTACCATCAGGCGGGCCGAAAGCTTAATTACATATGCATAACTACCATTTTTTTCATAAAAAAATATTATTTTCCATTTATTTTTCACATAATTTTCACATGTTCTAAGATGAGCGGTTGAGTTGTTTGTTTCTTCTAAAATATTTTAATATTCTTAGGGCCTGTTTCACCACCTTCAAATAAGTATTTAATAAACTCTGAGACTTTTTTGACAGATTTTATATGTATAATATTTCAAAAATCTGTCTAGAGTCTGGCTACCGGTTCTCTGCACTGGACTGTTTTTTAAAATCTATACATGGCAATATTTTTGAACTGTCATGTCACTGTCTTTTTAGTGTTTTTCAATCAATATTCTTTTGAAATTATTGAAAAATAATGCCGAAAGCTATCAAAGGCGTAGTTAGAAAGTTGATATTTACTTAAGTTGAGATAATAGTATCAAACGCATTTTTTCAGTCTATAGTCGGTGTTGTCACCCCTTGTTTTTTTGAATTTACCGCTCTTTTCTTGTGCAAAGAACGGATGGCCAGACTCTAACACTTATTTGCCAGTGAAACAGGCGCTAAGTACAATATTTAGGAATAAAATTAGACATAATTAACATGTAATGAAACCTGCCTAACTAAACAATCAAAGCGAAATGAGTAGTATGTATATATTTTAATTAAGGTACTATAGTTATGATTAGTACTATTTTCTAACGCTTGGGGCGCTACTAGTATGATGATTGAAAAATAGCAATAGGAAGTAAGGATTTTATAAACATATTCTTAGTCACAAAATATCTAGATTTAGAACAACTATCTGTTGTCCTAAATTAACTCACTTGCTAACATGCACCTTAATGGCGAGTTTTAATATTAAACCATGCGTTCAGTTACTAAATGAATTATTAAAATGATTAGAAGTGTTTTAATAAATAAAATTACGTAGACTATACTCGGTCCGAAATCTATATAGTGTTATATACTGCAGTGCTACTCGATACGGTACGTATTGTGAGGAGATTCTTCTCTGGAGCCCCATAACAGTCGGCACCTTGGACTCTGTTCTCGAAGGCGGCGGGCCCCCACATTAATTTTATATTTTTAAATGTATTTTTTATATTTAAAAATGTAATTTTAGTTATGAGAAATAATAAGACTCCATAACATCATACAATAGCTTCAAACTTCAAACATTTATTTGCAACTAACGGCCGATTTCGATAATCTATGTATCTATCTATGGATTTTGTATGGAGCTTATGTCAAAATTCTAACTTTAGTAGCCAAATCCATAGATAGATAGATTATTGAAATCGACCATTAGTTGCAAATAAATGTTTGAAGTTTAAAGCTATTGTACAAGGTCTTAGATAATATGTTAGTTCAACACTAGCGCCGTTGACAGGCATTTAAAAATAAGGGTTATAATTTATATAAAAACTTATGTACCATTAAACATAGTAATGAATTATAGGAACACTATACCTACTACTAGCTCTACCGGTGACAATCATAGCTGTACTACAATAGTGCAGCTATGATATGGCAGCGGTAAGTGTCTCATCCCATTCTAAATTAAAATTCTTTAAGGACCTCTGCGTGTTGGACCTGTGTCCCCGCGTAAGCCTTCCAAAAGGACCGGGTATACTTCTCACCTTATATAAAGACCGTTTAAAAATGACATACTAATAATAATGTTTGGAAATTAAATAGAAACACACAGCGCCATCTAGTTAGACATTAGTCTATGTTTGTAAACAAATCTGTCACCGTAGTCTCACTCAGAGACGTCAATTAGTAGTAATCTGTCGTTTGTTTGAATAATTGTCTTAAGGCGTATAGACTTAAGTATAACACGTTTTACTAAATAAACTTTAAGTCGCAGTCACTTCTATATTAATAAAGTAGTATTCTAAATGTATTCTATCATGTATTAATTTAATGTTTCAAAAGTCGATAGTTTTGAAAAATATTATGGCATATTTTTTATGTATAAAAACCTATGTTATTCTTCTGTATTCATAAATCGTGCAGAAAAGATCGGCCGATAGTTGCCCGACTTTGAGGTTTCGTAGGTTTCATAAAGCGATGGTGGCCGAATGAATATGATCGGCATGCGAATCATGCAGTCCGAGTTCGATCCCGACCGGCAGTACCAATGTGGATTTCACTTTATGGAATTTATATGTACTAGTCAAGTGACTTACCATCTGCTAACGGTGAAGGAAAACATCGTGAGGAAACATACCCAACAGAAATTCTAAATGTATGTCTGATCCACCAACCCGAACTAGGCTAGCGTGTGTTAATTATGGCCTAACTACCCTCACAGCTCTGTATAGAGAGGAGAGTAGGAGATTAATGGGTATCTGATGAGGTTTTATAAAATATTATCTGTTTTGTATTGACTGTTTGTCGTTATTACCTTTCTATAAAGTCTGGCTACTATCGGCCGACTGCTGGCCGACTGTTAAGCACAGTTGCTTTTTTGTATTTTAAACCATTATTGTATTTTACAGAGCATTTAAGTACACTTTTTATGTATTATAAGCATTTTGTTGTTTTCTAGTTGATTTGCATAATTCTGTTTCATTAAATTAGTTGATTAATATTTCGTCTTTCATTTAGTATCCAAACATCATTTAATTACACATAAATATGGGTTGAAAAACTCAGTGGCGCTCATTTAAATAGGAAGTTTGAACAAGTTGTGGTGTCCCGGGATGTTTCTATTAATAGTAATATTTGGCCGACCTGGGGATTGAACATGGAATCTCAGGCATTTAGCATTTATGTACGAGAACTATACGGTCTGTTAAAACTGGTCTATTTCGAACATGTTTACAATAAATCTTAGCATAATCCGAACTGAGTGAACTATCACTCGGAAATGCAAACTTGAAACGACGATATCAATAGAAAAATAAAAAAGAAAGTCCGTGCATTACATTATTTTATTTTAAAATGTATTGCTTAAATGTAAGGAGAACCACAACCACACGCGCATTGTCCAGCGATCGATACAGCGCCAGCGGCACACACAGGGCCACCGAAGTTTACAGCGCCCATGATGGGCACCTGACCAGCGACGGCGGTGTTGCCGGCGACTGGCAGCTCACCGGCGACCGCCACGTTACCTTCACCGGCACCACCGTACGGAGCAGCGCCGTAAGCAGCTGCGCCACAAGGGGCAGCGAAGCCAGAGGCGTAGCCAGCGGGAGCGAGAGCAGCACCATAAGGAGACAAAGCACCGTAAGCGGCAGGAGCTATAGCTGCTCCGAAAGGTGCGATGGCAGCAGCGGGAGAGAGACCCGCATAGCCAACCAGACCGTCGTATGCGAGAGGAGAAAGTCCGTAGGGAGCGGGGTCGGCTAACACTGCTGCGCGGCTCGTGCACTGACCCAACACAGTCTGAGAAAGATAAAACGGTTTTAAATGTAAATAAAAAAGTATAATTTTACATAAACAGTTTCTTTAAATTTCGTAATCTTAAAGGGCGTAAGATCACATTAGTTTTTCCAAAAGTGGGCTCCTTCTAGCTCCCTAGAAATTTCTTATCCATTTCACCAGCTGTTCCTTATATCTCCTATGAAATAACCATCTTGAACATTCCACTGCTAGATATTTCTGAACAGGCCTCTGTCAAGGTGCACCACTTTACACCTTACGCATTCAAACGCTTCCAACAAGTTTGCGCAAATCGTCGTTATTTCTACCAAGGGGAATTCCTATTCTAAAGCTTGAATTAAATTATTTTGAACACAACATGAAGTACACAAAATTGTCGTCATAATCCGGAACATGGACAACCCCTCTTCTAAGCCAGGATTAACAATGCGCTACAACACTGCATTTCTCAAAAAAAAACTAAAAGCTCTTCTGTTTCAAACTTAGATACCTAGTAAGCAAACTTCCCATACCTGTAGCAAGCAAGCTTGCACGCAGCAGAACACAACAGTGAAGGTATTCATATTTGTTGTTTGTTCAACGAGGAGCTGAAGACTGAATGATGAATTAGAAATTGCCACACTTTTTATACACAACAATTTCTTTATCAACGAATTGGAATTTAATTTCATAACTTTATAAGTATTAATGAGAAATTTTAATTAACTAGAAAACTATCTGTTTTGCAACAAGTACAATTACCTATATACAATTTTTCTTGGAATTTGATTTTGTTTGAGTATATAGTGTTCGGTTTCTGGATGGAAAACCATTCACATTTCATTTTTTGGAATAACAACAAGTAACAACCAAAATAAGAAATGGCTTCCAAGGCTGTTTTCGTATTCTGCGCCCAAGTGCTTCTTATTCAGGTAAACTAAGTATTTATTAATTCCTTTTTAAAAGGCTTATTAGACTACCCGATTTCTATCTTTAACAATTATTTTCGTTAGCGTTAAAATAGTAAAATAAATTACATAAACAAGCGTAGAAAACAATCTACATTAGAAAGAGCATTGTTGTTTTACATATATGTATAATTATATTATCAATCTAAAAGTGCATAGACAAATAATATGAATCGCTATTTTACCAGAAATTATATTAGTCTAATATGTTAATATATTCACACATTAATGCACAAATAAAATATATTTACATTAATATGTGACAAATATTTGCTTTCGTCCGCATCCAACGGCCACCCGCAACCTTTACTAGGTCGTCGGTCATCTGGCGGGGGGCCGCCCCACGCTGCGCTTTCCAATACAAAATCGCTCGCTGTAGCGGAAATTAGATGAGGCCTATGTTCAACAGTGGACGTCATTGGGCTGATATGATGATGATGATGATGATTTGCTTTCGTCACAAATTAATTCTCTTTTCAGTACGTCTACACCCAGTGCCCCAATGCATTTGGATATCCTGGTGCTTTCTCTGGATATGCACCAGCATTGGCTTACGATAGCATGCCTGCCTTTGCTGGTCGTTTAGCCTACGATGGCTGTTACGCAGCAGCTTCCCCTGCCTTGGACTTCAGTCCCACTAGCGGTGGTGGCCTTCCTGTTTCTAGTGCTTCTGGTGTTGCTCCTGTTGGTATTTCTGTCTTGTCTGAAAACGCCTACGAAGGTGTCCTGGCCGTAGCTGGAGAGCTCCCGTTCGTGGGTACTACTGGCTTTGAAGGTGTGGTGCCTTCAGCTGGTTATGGTGCTATCAATCATGCTTGTGGAAATGGTGTTAATGCTATGGTAAGTTCAGAAATTTGGAAATATTATTTTAACTTATGTTACGAAATCAAATAGTAGGCAAGATCAATGATGATCATCATCATCTTGTTTGCATTATTGAGTTTTCATTCTTTGGAAGCTTGCAAGAAACGAGCATTTATGACATTCTCTAGAGGAAATAGCTGACTCCTCAACAAGCTAGAGGTGGTGCAACAGAATTTTTTGAATTGTACTTATCTCCTGGATTATATAGTATGCTGATTGATAAAATTAATATATTATCTTATATAAACACTATTTCTTTTCAGTCTGCTCTTAGTGACAGTTCATCTCCAGCCTCCGTTTCGTCCGCACTCTCTGGTCCCTATGGAAAGGCTACTTTTGGTGCTCCTGCCTACGCCAATGCTGCATACGGCCCAGCATACGCCGCATCAGGATATAGAGCACCTGCCCTGGCTGCTCCTGCTCTAGCTGCACCTGCATTTGCCGCTAAATCATTGGCTTATGATGCTCCTTGTAATGCTGCCCTAGGATACGCTGATGGCATTGAATACACCGCCACCAGTGGTGGGGCATTGCCCGTATCCAGTGCATCTGCTGTTCCTCCCACTGGTATCGCTGTAGCATCTGAGACAGCCTACGAAGGTCCCTTGGTAGTGGCTGGTGAGCTGCCGTTCGTCGGTACTGTAGGTTTGGAGGGTGTGCTGCCCACTACTGGCGCCGGTGCCGTTAACCACGCTTGCGGTAATGGCAGAAACGCTATGGTGAGTGACAGTGAAGCGTTCGCTCCTGCCTTTGGAGCATACGGTGCATATGCTCCTGCTGCAGCTTTGACTCCTGCCGCTTCATATGCTTCTGGATTGGCAGCTCCCGCTCTCGGTTACCGCGCTGGTTTCGCTGGTAGAGGATGCGCTTTCTAAGCATTGTACTTAAAATTTGGTTTCTTTTTACATATGTTTTGTATTGAATAAATTCATTTTTAGTAAAGTTTGCTTGTTATTTGTTACTTTTTAAATTTGTTTATGAAGAAAATATGGAGTTTCCGCCTTTGTGATAGTGTTTCTAAAGAAATCTTTATACTACATTCATTACCTATTCCTCATTACAAACTCATAAATTAATGTCCTACTGCTGGGTACGGGCTTCCACCGAATATTTTTGAGGGATTTAGCCTACTATACCATGCTGGCTAAACGGGTTGGTTTTGTTTTGAATTTCCCTTTTCTGCCAGAGCTCTTGTCTGAGTAAGGTTATTCCCTTAGTCGCCTTGTACGAAACACACGGGTAGAAAGGGGGTAGTGATATGTATTCTTAATTCCTCACTTTATATTACTGTAATATCATAACTTTTACCTCTACAAGGTAGGCAGTGGTCTGGCAGAAGAATGAGAACAATATACTCATAGACATAGAATCCGTGCTATAATAATATACTTACTAATATTTAGAGATTGTTAGTTTGATTGTTAGGTTGGTTCAACGCGAATTTCAGGAACCACTGCTTCAAATTAACAAATGTTCTTTCAGTGTTGGAAAGTCCATCACGGAAGGCTATAGGCTATATTACATCACGCTACTAACAATAGAAGTTGCGCAGTGGTCTTACAAAGATCCACCGGAGCGAAGTACAATTCGATGGGTTATTGGTACAAAGCTGCAATCGACAAAACATAATTTTACAGGAAAAAAGAATTATAATCTTGAATAATCACAAAACTACGAGGCGTGTCAAAACGGTTTGTATACCAAAGAGTGAGTTATTTTTTTGGACAGACATTATTGTTAATTTATGCTTATACTGCTTAGTAAATACATAAACAAAGGGAAAAAAACATATTGCTGCTAAATAAATTGAAAAGCGTTTCCGTAAGAGTCCATTGTTGTTATTGCGGTAAAAAGTGCGAAATCAATCAAACAGCAAGTCTATTGCAACGTTGTGTGCTGATCTGTAGGATGTATGGCAAATACAGTAATAGTGTTTTACAGTGATGTTACATGAAAATATTTGTACAGCAATCTTTATTGTGAATCGGTATACAAAGTTTATTTCGAGGAATAAAGCCGCAACGGCAGTTACTTGTAGAAGGTTGAACAAAACTTTTATCATTGCACATAGCACGACATTTTTTTAGTGGGCTAACGCTTTTGGTAAATCAGTTTTCATTATAAAAATTAAAAAAAAAATAGGTACCACAAGTAGTATGGAGTCCGCAGATTACAAAAATGACTTATGGCCGATTTCAATAATCTATCTATCGATTTGGCTACTAAAGTTAGAATTTTGACATAAGCTTCATACAAAATGTATCAAAAATCTTACTTTAGTAGCCAAATCCATAGATAATAGATTATTGAAATCGGCCGTATATCGGAAAACCGTCACTATGGCTATTGCGGTCTTATTCCAGGCACCTATCGAATTAGTCTAAGAAATAAAATAAATAAGATTAACTGTATATAATAAATATATAAACAATTATATTACAATCAATTCAAAACAAACTCTATATCAACCCGATTGGCCAGCGTGGTATAGTAGCTAGGCTAAATTCGCTCCACATCTTTGGAGGACACCTGTGCCCAGCAGTGGGACGTTTATGGGTTGACAAGATGATGACCGTTAAGTATTTAATTAAAACTAAGTTATAAACCTTAATTGATTGAAAAACTTATCATTGCACAACAAAATAAACAGTTAAGAAACAGACTTAACTGTTAACTCTCAGTAGAGGCTAAGGCTATCTACTGATAGTTATTTTAAACAATCATAATAAAATTAATTACCTACTAATCTTCACTTTCGAAATGGAACACCCACGTATTTTTTGTATATCTAATACTTTATATATCTATGTATATCTAAATAAGACAGATAACAATAATAAAATTGTGTGGGCAATAATTCAAAAACGGTTAATCATGTTTCAAATACTATCTTAATTTTTTTTCCCCATATATTTATTTAGGTACACAATTTTTGCTACTTTGGGAGCGATTATTATTTTCGAAAATATTCATTATCCAAAAGCTTGCTTAGAAACATTAAAATGTCTTTTTTTCATTTAAAAAAAACATCCTATCACATCAATATTTTTACATATATTTTTTTATATGTAAAAAAAATAGTTACATATATTAAATAAATAAATAATTTTTATTTTATAATATGTATTCTATTGGACTAAGTAGCCGCTCACAAAAGACACCTATTCTCCATTCATCAATATAGGTATATCGAGTAGTTTTATGTTTGTGACATAGGTACGGGTGGACGGACGAACGCTCGGACGAACCCACGGACGGACGGAAACTAAGGGTTCTGTTTTTGCCATTTTGGCTGCGGAACCCTAAAAAATTTCTTTAAATTATTCGTATGAGCCAACGTCGCGCGTCGCGACAAAGAAAAGCTAACTCCGCAGAACAGATATAGGTTTACTTCCATTGTTGTTGTCAAGTCAATGAGTGAAAGTGAAAAAATATGTTTAAAGGATATTATTATTGAGTATTACTGAATATAAAATAGTTTATAAGATTTATAATGGTGTCATGTTCGAAAGCCTAATGATCAAAGAATAATAATTGCTTAGTGGCAACTGGTTGCTAAACTTTATTAACAATAGCTGCTAACTGTGTAGAGACGTCCTGAATCTATCTATAGAACATTCTTTAAAGTGTGGGAAATAAGGGATTGAGTAGATAATTTTATAACTAAAGTAATAAAACTAATAATACACAATTATTTTAAACTCCTATATATTTTGAGGCTTTAAGTTGGTACAATTTACTTATTTAGAATGCGTAGCCATAAGGAGATCCGCAACCGCACGCGCATTGCCCAGCGATGGACACGGCACCAGCGGCGGACACAGGACCACCGAAGTTTACAGCGCCCATGATGGGCACCTGACCAGCGACGGCGGTGTTGCCGGCGACTGGCAGCTCACCGGCGACCGCCACGTTACCTTCACCGGCACCACCGTACGGAGCAGCGCCGTATGCAGATGCGCCATAAGGGGCAGCGAAGCCAGAGGCGTAGCCAGCGGGAGCGAGAGCGGCAGCACCGCAAGGAGACAAAGTACCGTAAGCGGCAGGAGCTAGAGCTGCTCCGAAAGGTGCGATGGCAGCAGCGGGAGAGAGACCTGCATAGCCAACCAGACCGTCGTATGCGAGAGGAGATCCAAGTCCGTAGGGAGCGGGGTCAGCTAACACTGCTGCGCGGCTCGTACACTGACTCAGTGCAGACTGAAACATTCACATAATTATAAAAATAACATATCTTTAGATGGTAATTTACTGATTTAGTGTCTTGTACTCTTGTATCTTGGAGATTTAAAAACTTGCAATTCATACACACATAGTATAGGTATACACTTAGACTCAGAAGAATTAATGTATTTAACTAAAAACTTTTTTTAAATTTAAAACTATAAGCATTTTCGGTAATATATCTAATAGTTATGTACCTGTATAAGAAGCGCCTGAGCGCAGAACACGAGGACGATCTTGGCAGACATGTTACAGTTGAAGAGTTAACAGCAGAATGTTGTTCAGTACTGCAGTGGTACGTTATATACTGTTATGTGTTATCTAATTCTTGGAATATTTACTAAATAACCATTTTACTCTATATTTGTGTAACTACGATAACACATGTAAGCTTTAACTGACACATCTATAAAGACATAATCAAGCGAATTATGAAACAGTTTGATAGTAAGTTGATGTCGAAAGCTTGTATAAATATGGTCAAATGTTTAACTCAGCATTCAGTCTTCAGCTCCTCGTTGAACAACAAACATGAATACCTTCACTGTTGTGTTCCTCTGCGTGCAAGCTTGCTTGATCCAGGTAAGTGGAATAATCAGGACACAGAGTCCAAAATACAGAGAACCGCAACCATTATAACTATACCAACGTTACCTACAGAAGAGCTGCTTGCAGAGTTCACTGCAATTTTGTTTCAAATACGATATAAACGCATAATAAGTCCATAATGATAAATTTAAAAACCGTTAAAACATCGCGACTTTGAACTAAGCTACTAAGAACTCCGGGCTCATGTCCAGACCTCAACATGGTATCTAATGTGAATGAACAGCTATGGCGTCCCTCATTAATAATAACAATCTTCTGCACAGAATGTGTTGAGCCAGTGCACTAGCCGTGCTGCGGTCGCCGCCTCCCCCGGTATCGCCGGCCCCGCCTATGCCGCTAACTATGGCCTAGCTGCGCCTGGCTACGGTTATGCTGCGCCCGGCTATGGTTTGGCTGCGTCCGGCTACGGTCTTGGTGCTGCCGCCTTGGCCGCTCCCTGCGGCTTGGCCGCCCCTGCCCTAGACTTCAGCCCCACCAGCGGCGGTGGACTGCCCGTCTCCAGCGCCTCAGCTATCGCTCCCGTCGGTATCTCCGTAGCGTCTGAGAACGCTTACGAGGGTGCTCTGACCGTGGCTGGAGAGCTGCCGTTCGTTGGTACTGTAGGTTTGGAGGGTGTGCTGCCCACTGCTGGCGCCGGTGCCGTCAACCACGCTTGCGGTAATGGCAGAAATGCTATGGTGAGTGAAGGCGCTGCATATCCAGCTGCGTACGGTGCCGCTGCTATTGCCCCTGCCGCTGGCTTGGCGCCTGCCGCTGCCTACGCCGGGCCCGCCGCTGCTTACGCCGCTCCCGCTCTCGCTGGTTTCGCCGCTCCCTCTCTCGCTGGTTATACCGCTCCCGGTCTCGGCTACCGCGCTGGACTTGGAGGATGTGGTTGCGCTATCTAAATTAGCAAATTTATTGCTTGCCAAGTCAATAGCAACAAAATATAAAAGCAAATATTAAATAGTAATTTTTGTATTATTTATAAATTATTTTTTACGACAAATTTTTACTTACTCCAAGTACGAGTATGTGTCTAATATTATGTATGTATTAATATTTTGCGTGGTCAGTAGGTATAATAATATGTCAATATCAAGACAGAGTATTCCGTTTCAAAGTAAAAGTTGAACTGCCTATCACTGGTACACCGTTGTCGCAGGTAAAGCGTAATTCATGTCATTGGGGGCTGTGAAGTCCGGTTACCACTTGATGTTTGCTGTTTCTGTCTATCTATCGCAGTGAAGTGCTTCTTACTAGTATTTTAGCCGTTAAAAGTACCTACGCTGATTAGAAAGACACAAAGAAAGAAAAACATTAATTCCCATCAAAAATGTCAATAAAAAAAATACAAATCATACAAAAGTATTTAAGTAGTACGAGTATATCAGTTGTTTAGTACCCATAACACAAGCAAATATAATTGCTTACTTTGGGACTAGATGGTGCTGTGTGAATGTGGTAGAATATTATAACAACTTAATAATTAACAAAAGTTATGTATAACAGATTAAGAATACATAATGTCACTACCCCATTTCAACCTGTGAGCGTCGTACAAGACGACTAAGGGAGTACCCCAACTAGACAAGAGCACTGCGAGAAAAGGAAAAATCGATACTAAACCCTATCTAACCTACCCATCTGGCCAGCGTGGTAAGCTAAATTTCCTCCACAATATTTGGAGGAGATCCATGCCCAACAGTGGGTTATTTATGAGTTGTTATGATATAAAAGAAAGAGTAAAGAAATAAAAAAATAAGTTTATTTAATAAAAAGTACCCACTGCATATCACATCTGCGGGAATTTGGGCTTCGCTCAGCATAATGCCGGCGCCAGCAACTAACTTCTGCGGGCCACTATACAGCGCTGTTATTCAGCAGACCTCCAGGGACAGGATGACGTCGTGTGTGTGATTACGTAGGTATATTGTATTATTTGCTTCATTGCGACTCGCGACTTACAAAGATAAGAGTTAGTGAGTGTGTATGTATGTTTCTTTACGCTCAAACGGCTGGACCAATTTGGTAAATTAGGTTTCCCGCATATGTTTTACAGTCCAGTTTTTCCAATTATTCTCTTTCGCTTCATTAGAACCTTCCTCGGACTTGAACAAATCCATAAAATAAAATTTAGACTTGCTTCATTATCATCATCATCAATTCAACCCATAAACTTCCCATTGCTGGGCACGGGTCTCCTCCAAAAATGTGGAGGGAATTTAGATTTTAATTTACTAATAAATAATTATTTTTATTACTTTCTCGAGTTATGTGCTTAAAGATGTTCTAAGTAAATATGGTAAAGCTTTCATAAAATATACTCTGTAAACTGTTACGACTACGTAGATGGGAGCAAAAGTGCTTCGTCTTAACTTATTCTGCCATGTTTTTATGTGAATTCAGCAAAATATTCTTGCTATTCTTTAACAATAAAGGGTTAAATTAATATTAAATTTAATAAAAACAATTAGGGTTTGTAAAAACAAATTCTTTTATGCTCATTAATTTATTACACACACTTTGATTTATATTACTTGTATGTATTTTGAGTATTTTGTTATAGAAAACTTCTTAGAGAGCGTATCCGCATCCTCTACCAGCGAAGCCGTAACCGGGACCGACGAGGCCGGGAGCGTTATAACCAGCGAAAGCGGGAGCGGCGAAACCAGCGAGAGCGGGAGCGGTGTAAGCAGCGGCGGGCCCGGCGTAGGCAGCGGCAGGCGCCAAGCCAGCTGCAGGGGCAATAGCAGCGGCACTGTACGCAGCGGGATACGCAGCGCCTTCACTCACCATAGCGTTTCTGCCATTACCGCAAGCGTGGTTGACGGCACCGGCGCCAGCAGTGGGCAGCACACCCTCCAAACCTACAGTACCGACGAACGGCAGCTCACCAGCCACGGTCAGAGCACCCTCGTAAGCGTTCTCAGACGCTACGGAGATACCGACGGGAGCGATAGCTGAGGCGCTGGAGACGGGCAGTCCACCGCCGCTGGTGGGACTGAAGTCCAGGGCAGGGGCGGCCAGAGCACCTAGACCGCAGCCCGGAGCAGCCAGGCCGTAGTTAGCAGCATAGGCGGGAGCGGCCAAGGCAGCAGCACCCAGACCATAACCGGGCGTAGCTAGACCATAACCGGGCGCAGCTAGGCCGTAGTTAGAGGCATAGGCGGGGCCGGCGATACCGGGGGAGGCGGCGACCGCAGCACGGCTAGTGCACTGACTCAACGCATTCTGTGGAAGAGATCATTATTATTGAGGAGCGCTTTAGTGGTAGTAACGTTAGATGGGCTACCATGTTGAGGTCTGGATATGTGTCTTTAGTAGCACTCATATATGGCATTATTTTTATCACCTTTTTATAAAGAAGCTATTCTATACAGGGTGTATACGACGGTACGACATTAAATGAAACCACGTGTAGCATGTGATGTTAGAAGGCCATACCAAAAAAATTAAACAGAAATTTGCATTAGTTTAGACGCAAATGTACTTTATGTCACAGTTGTTCACAGTTTTAAACAACCTGTAGGTATTTTATGTTGTCATTACGTCATTCAATTCAGTTAAATATCTCTGACTCTTTCATATTATCTTATCTCTTACTCTGTTCCGCATTGTTGTCGTCGTCATGTCGAAAACGTCATGATAGAAAAATAATGTGTAGTTTTATATTCTTAAATTTTTCGACTAAATAATGTGTAGCTTTTTATATATTTATATATATATATATATTAGAATATGTTTATAATGGTTAACACTGGCTGCCTTGTCATTTAATGTCGTATCGTCGTATACACCCCGTATACATATACTAATAAACAAAAAAAAACTTATTATGTTTACCAGTTACGATATGCGTTTTCATCCTATTTGAAACAAAATTACTGGGCATGAAAACTAAGGTACAAATCGTTTTTATATTTACTTTAAAATAATGATAGATGCTGTTATACTGGTTGTGGTTCTCTATATTTTGGACGGGACTCGCTCTGTGTCCTGATTATTCCACTCACCTGGATCAAGCAAGCTTGCACGCAGAGGAACACAACAGTGAAGGTATTCATGTTTGTTGTTCAACGAGGAGCTGAAGACTGAATGCTGAGTTAAACGTTAGACCATATTTATACAAGCTTTCGACATCAACTCACTATCAAACTGTTTCATAATTCGCTTGATTATGTCTTTATAGATGTGTCAGTTAAAGCCTACATGTGTTATCGTAGTTACACAAATATAGAGTAAAATGGTTATTTAGTAAATATTCCAAGAATTAGATAACACATAACAGTATATAACGTACCACTGCAGTACTGAACAACATTCTGCTGTTAACTCTTCAACTGTAACATGTCTGCCAAGATCGTCCTCGTGTTCTGCGCTCAGGCGCTTCTTATACAGGTACCTACATAACTATTAGTTAAATTACCGAATATCCATAAAGTGAATTTTATAAAAAAAACATACTTTTAGATTCCATGTCACTTTTTCACTATTTCTCCTACAAAGTACCATAAATTGCAAGTTTTTAATTCTCCAAGATACAAGACACTCCGAAAAAGTAAACCTTTTTAATTACTAAAGATATGTTTACGTATTATTATTTATTCATGTGAATGTTTCAGTCTGCGCTGAGTCAGTGCACGAGCCGCGCAGCAGTGTTAGCCGACCCTGCTCCCTACGGACTTGGATCTCCTCTCGCATACGACGGTCTGGTTGGCTATGCAGGTCTCTCTCCCGCTGCTGCCATCGCACCTTTCGGAGCAGCTATAGCTCCTGCCGCTTACGGTACTTTGTCTCCTTGCGGTGCTGCCGCTCTCGCTCCCGCTGGCTACGCCTCTGGCTTCGCTGCCCCTTATGGCGCAGCTGCTTACGGTGCTGCTCCGTACGGTGGTGCCGGTGAAGGTAACGTGGCGGTCGCCGGTGAGCTGCCAGTTGCCGGCAACACCGCCGTCGCTGGTCAGGTGCCCATCATGGGCGCTGTAAACTTCGGTGGCCCTGTGTCCGCCGCTGGTGCCGTGTCTATCGCTGGGCAATGCGCGTGTGGTTGTGGATCCCCTTATGGCTACGCAATCTAAACAATTGAATTGTTCTTATATAATAAATAAATACATTACATTTATACTTTGAAATAACGATTAAATAGTTTTATTATAGCGGTCATAGACAACCCATTAGTCCCACACTCAAAGACTGCAAAAAGAGAGAGGCCATATTTGAAAATAAATCAATTTGTGATATTATAATTTACATTTTCATTATGTTGTCTCGTATAATTATTAATAATAATATAATAATAATAATATATTTATTTGCGTAAAATGTGGTAAATACAAAAGATGGTAAAATAATAAAAAAAACTTAAGCACTAAGACACATTTCGTCATATTAAACAGCATGCAAATATAAAAATTTAAACTAAAATAAAACATTTTTGAAATTATATGAACAAGAGGCATATGTTTTTAAAAAAATGTTGACGTTATAGAAGCTTTTATCAATTAATAATTTTCTTAAATTACTGCAGAATTTGTTATATGGTAGATGATTTATTATGTTCTCAGGTAATGAGTTGTAAATAAGTGGTGCCATATATTCACAACTCTTTCTATTATAATTCTACCTGTTATAGTATATTGTGTTCTTGTGTAACTGTTACTTTTTAAAGTTTGACTTGACTTACCGGATTAATTTCTTACTTGACGCCGACAGAAAGGTGGGATGTCAGTCAATTATTATTTGGAAGAATTTGATCCATGTTACTGACGCTATATTCCGCGTGAAAGCAAATTACAATAATAAAAATAATTAAATTAAACACCTACTTACGTATTAAAACCACATATAATTAAGTAAGTAGTAGTCCGTGTAGTTACAGATTAAGAATACATAATGTCACTACCCCATCTCAACCCGTGGGTGTCGTAAAAGGCGACTAAGGGAGTTAACCTTAAGCAGACAAGAGCACTGCGAGAAAAGAAAAATTCGAATCAAACCCTATATCAACCCGCCTGGCCAGCGTGATTTAGTAGGCTAAATTCCCTCTACAATATTTGGAGTTGACCCGGGTCCAGCAGTGGGACGTTTATGGGTTGAAATGATGAAAGAATTCAGTTGTTATCTCATGATTCTTTTGATTTATATCCTACAAATTAGGATGGATGGATGATGTATTTATTACTCAATGACGCTGACAGCTGAAAGGATATGTTGATGATTGATATGATATGATACAAAACTTGGCATGCAGATAGATTTTATAGTCTGGATGTTATGGACATACCACGTGGAAGTACATAGTTGGGCTTTACCAATGTATTTCGTTTGTATCGCGTCAAAACAAAAGGCGCAGAGATCTTTTCTATCTCTGTTATATAAACAGAAAGCAGTGTCTGATCGACATTTTGCGTGACCAAAAGTTTTGTATTGTTTCTTAAGCAGATTTTTCTACTGGTAACTCATAGATTAACTATGTGGGATATGCGCTTTTTTTAGACAAAAGTATAATGCATACAGGGTCCTATAATATTGAATAATCTATACTAATATTATAAAGCTAAAGAGTTTGTTTGTTTGAACGCTAGGATCTCAGGAACTACTGATCCAATTTGAAAAATTCTTTTAGTGTAAGATAGCCCATTTATTAAGGAATTTTAGAGGCTATGTACACACAAGAGACGCTGGAGCCCCGCCACGCGGGGCTCCTATATCTGCGTGATTTGAATAAAAAAAATACCCTAACGATTTTAAGTAATAGAACACGTTTCATTTGCCCGGCATTTTATAAATAGGCCAGTTAATATTGAAAAATATAGACAAGAATTTACAAGATCTAATTATTTTACACATTGCCGGTGGAACAGCAGGTATCCTATACAGGCCCTAGAAATTGTATGAATTACCTAGGTAATGTATGGAATACCTGAATTATACAGATTAACGGTAACAATAAAATATTTAACACAGGACAGGACAGGACCGCTCGCAGCGGCGTAATTTAGAAGAGGCCTTTGTCCAGCAGTGGACTTCGTTGGGCTGATATGATGATGGGATAGAATACCTTGTTATTATAGTAGTTGCAATATGCGATAGTAAATGTATATAATATGCAATTATAATTATAATATTTATTTTCTTATCTCTCTCTGTGTTTTTTTTTGTATGATTTTATTTTCCTGGAGTTCGGTAAACAAATGTTCCCGGTAGATAACAATAGGCTCGCCCCCTATTTCATGGGACCAACATAGCTGGCGAAATGTGGGTGTGAAACACCTCTGCCTACCACTTCGGGGAAAAAGGCGTGATGTTATGTTATGTAGTAGGTACCTACATAAAGATCTTAACGCTCGCTTCAACACATTTGTCATTCCAATTTATGGCAAACAAATTTTAATAAAAAAGTTACACAAATCACAACAAGAATTCCTTTTGAGGTACGGAACCCAAGAAAATAGCTCTTAACCGACCATGTAGAGTTAGGTGTATTGTCTGAAATGCACGGAATTCCAGGATTTCCTCCACTTTTCTATAGGTATTTGGGACGTTCTTAATATTGCGATTCCAAAAGTGAGACAAATGGGTAGGCAATGATTGCTGCAGTAAAATAATGACATCGTTATTTCAAAGTATAATGTATTTATGTTATTTTACAATTATTTTTTAGATCGCGTAGCCATAAGGAGATCCGCAACCACATGCGCATTGTCCAGCGATGGACACGGCACCAGCGGCAGGCACAGCGCCACCGAAGCTCACAGCGCCCATGATGGGCACTTGACCAGCGACGGCGGTGGTACCAGCGACTGGCAGCTCACCGGCGACCGCCACGTTACCTTCACCGGAACCACCGTACGGAGCAGCGCCGTAAGCAGCTGCGCCACAAGGGGCAGCGAAGCCAGAGGCGTAGCCAGCGGCAGCAGGAGAGATGGCAGCACCGTAAGGAGACAAAGCACCGTAAGAGGCAGGAGCGAAAGCTGCTCCGAAAGGTGCGTAAGCACCAGCGGGAGCTAGTCCATAAGGAGCGGGGTCAGCTAACACTGCTGCGCGGCTGGTGCACTGTCCCAATACATTCTGAAAAAAATAGTATAATAAACATAATATAGATATTCATTCCCAGGATATCTTAAGATACTAAGGGACTTGCATTCTGCATTCCATGTGATATATTACTGATTGACTGACGCGGTCAAAAGTAGTCAGAACCCTTCCTTTGTGGGTATGTCTATGTATCGTAATACAACACCGCGAACGCAAATCGCGAAAGCAGAACGCACGAAAAGGCTCTTATGGATTCAAAAATCTATCAAGTATAGGTAGTATATACATAGTACCTACTTTTTGCCCGGGAATCACGCAGAATACATTAAAAATGATAAAAACATCATGTTTTATATGTTTCATTATATATTTGGCGCAAATTATTATAAGTGCTCTTTAAGGGGGAGAGAGGGCTCGGACCCCCTACACCACCCACCCTTATATACGTCCTTCCCCGTTGTCAAGTTGGAACAGAATGATGAATTTTAGCTACAAGGTCAGTAATAAGCATTTCTATAAGAATACTCACCTGTAGCAAGCAAGCTTGCACGCAGAAGAACACAACAGTGAAGGTATTCATATTTGTTGTTTGTTCAACGAGGAGCTGAAGACTGAATGATTAACTAGACCCTAGTCTTCTTTATATACAAAACATATACATGTCTAAATGCACTATTTCGCCATATTAACACACAATTAATAATTAAAATGGCTTAATATTTTCCATTTCTTTATCATATGTTGCTTAAGTTATTAATTGCTTTATTTATATTCTAGGAATCTGTCGTGTTAGTTTTCAAGTGGAGACAATGTGCCGGCAAGCGTGGTGCAGGACGTCTCATAGGGTGGATAGAGGATCTGATCTGAACAGCCTCATATAACGGGTCCTCTCTCAAAAATTGATGAAAAACAGGTGTACTAAATCCTATATTATAAAGACACAAAAAATACATAATTAATCTACATGATGTGTTTTAAAATCTGTTTTTGTCAGAAATTGGTTAGTCATATAGAAAATCACCAAATCAGCAGTAAATTGTTCAGCAGATCCAATTGTATGGCTTCAATTTTTATCGAATGATACGAAAAAAAGCATCAAATTCTCAAGAAAACATAAACCTAGAATCTAGTTTTGTTAGATTTCGAATAAGTATGATTTACTTATAATTTATTATAAATTAAAAACACATCCATCCATCTATTTGTATCGCCCCCGCTCGCGTGGCCACTTAGTACTGGATGAGTACTCAAGATCGTTGGCTATCAGAAACCTTAAGAGGGGACGCGGCATGCGATTTTTCATACAAATGTATTCCCCTGTTTCTTCCCCGACTAATAAAGCAATTTCTTTTTCTCGCAAAATCAAGATTTGCTGGATCCATGTCCCTATCATTTCCTTTTTTTTTTCAACAACTAATTAGTAAAGAGAATCATCATCATCATATCAGCCCAATGACGTCCACTGTTGAACATAGGCCTCGCCTTATTTCCGCCACAACGAGCGATTTTGTGCCGCCCGCATTCAACAGCCACCCGCAACCTTTACCAGGTCGTCGGTCCATCTGGCGGGGGGCCGCCCCACGCTACGCTTACCAATACGTGTTCTGCCCACTGCCACTTCAGCGATGCGATTCAGTGAGCTATGTCGGCAACTTTAGTTCTCCAGCGGATCTCCTCATTTCTGATTCGATCAGTAAAGAGAATATGATCCTTTTGAATATGATGATTGTTAAAATTGCCCTATTTTAACTGCCGTAATTAGAGGACTACCAGACCATTCCATAACTTATTAACATAAAAATAATAGGAATCTAACTTTTAACAATTTATTTAACCGCAATATATTTAATCTGAAGTAAAAAAGTCACCCCCAACATGAGCTGTTGACCTTGAAAAGGCTGCGCAAATTTTAATAAAACACGTCAAAGAACCATCACGATTATGACAGCATTGAAACAAACAAAAAACCGCATGAATGGCCCATTCGTTTAAGAGCTACGATGCTACAGTTCAAACTTTTAACACACCTTTTTTGCGTCGGTAATTAAAATGGAAATCATGGACTACTGATCTAGCAAGATATCCCGGGTTCGATTCGCATTACTCATTACAAATTAACGATAGCAGGTCGAAGCTTAGGTCGCTATTGTTAGCTTAGTAAGTGAGGATTATCGATCGATAGAGCTCGCTATCCATTGCATTATGTATTGGACTATGCACATTGTCAATTAAATTTAAACTCTGCTGCGTCACTTTACACGCTACCTAAATTGTAAATTACAAAAGATAAACTAACTATCCATAAACTATACATTTTTTTAAAAGAGTGACGTGTGTTTCTTTCTAGTTCTTCTCATAGCTCCACCTCGTCAGCGAACTGGTCGTAGGCAAATTTGCTGACACTACTTTTCGGATAATCTGTTACATTCTTAACTTGTGACTTTCATAAGTGTTACTTTGTAACCTAGATGAATAAACGAGATTTCATTTCACCGAGTTAGCGATTCTTATAACAAAAAAACTAACCTAAGTAGTCACCTATAACTCAAATTTTGATTTTGGCTTTTTTTTTAGTTTTAGCTCAAAATAAGCTAATATAAGCTTGCGTTATGAGATCTAGAAAACTTATAAACTTACATATTTCTAAATACATACACAATATACATAAAAACACCCAAACTCCGAAACAAATATTTGGCCGACTACTAGAACCCGGAATGTCAAAAACCGCAACCGTATTCACTATCACTGCGCCACCGAGGTAGTTAAAAGTTGTTAGTTTGTATTTAAAGTTTTTTTGTCAGTATAAAAATTAGTTTGACATGAAAGTTCGACTGGCCTGTTGGTCTAGAGGTTAGTGACCCTGACTGCTAAGCCGGAGGTCGTAGTTTCGATCCCCACCCATAACAAATCTTTGTGTGATGAGCATAAAGGTTTGTTTTGTGTCTGGGTGTAATTTTATGTATTTCCAAAAAAAATGTATTTAAGTAGTATATCAGTCGTTTAGTACCCATAACAAAAATATAATTGCTTACTTTGAGACTAGATGGCGCTGTGTGAATGTGGTAGAATATTATTATTATTATAATATTGTCGCAACACCAGTGTACATTATATCCTAGAGAGTGAACGAATAAGAGTTAATAGTTGGTTTAACAAATAAACTAGGTAACATCTATGTGAATATTATAACAATAAAGAAAAATAACTATTGAATTTATCTACAATATCTAAGGTTTTACTATGAAAGCTTTAGAAGAGCGTTACATTTATTAAAACACACGTCGACAGTAAACTATAACTAAATAGCCAACAGGATTGTCTTCATTCAGTTATTTGATATATAAAATATTATAATAATATTATGTGCTATGCGATTTAAATAAGTATCGACTGTATTTAAAAAGAAAATTTGAAACAAAATCCTAACCAACCCGCCTAGCCAGCATGGCATAATGGCTGAATTCCCTCCTGAATTGAAGTGGGACGTTGCAAGAACGCCTGAATTCGTTTGTCTATAGAATATAGCAAAAGAGTCGGTTGAAAGAATTTTGTTCTTTAGTACATGTAAATAATTATACCTATATTTTAATACCAGCTTGAAGCTAGAGCGTGTCGTTAGTTATGTAATAAGGAATATTATATTTAGTTATATATGATAAAGACTAAGGAAACAAGGGATAATAAAAATAATAGTCAAACACAAAAAAATTGCCAAAAAAATGTATATTCAACAACTTATACTAAAAACTTTGAACAATAAAAACAATACACTCTTACAACAAAATTTCGCGACCACATCCGTTATATGCAGTGGGGCCGAAAGGTGATGCGAAGGGAGCAGCACCGGGATACGCAGCAGCAGGAGCGAAGACATCAGGTGCGTACGCAGAAGGGGCGTATGCGGCAGGAGCCAACGCAGGAGGAGCCAGGGCAGAAGGAGCAAAGGCATCAAGAGCGTACGAAGAAGGGCTAAATGCGGCAGGAGCGAAAACATCAGGAGCAAACGCGGCTGGTGCAAAGGCTTCACAAGCGAACGCAGCAGAATTGTATGCGGCAGGAGCGAATGCATCAGGAGCGAACGCGGAAGGAGCAAATCCGGCAGGAGCAAACGCAGAAGGAGCGAAGGCATCAGGAGCGAATGCGGTGGGAGCGAATGCTGCAGGGGCTAACGCAGCAGGAGCATACGCGGCAGGAGCTAACGCAGATGGAACGAAGGCATCAGGAGCAAACGCAGCAGGAGCGTAGGCAGCAGGGGCGTAGGTAGCAGGAGCAAATACGCCAGAACCGTAGACATCGGGAGCGAAAACAGCATTATCACTAACCATAGCATTTACCCCATTACCGCAGGCATGATTTACAGCAGCAGCACCAGCTGTAGACAATACACCTTCGACTCCAGTAGTACCAACGAAAGGTATTTGACCAGCAATAGCCAGGTTTCCTTCATACAAGTTCTCAGATATGACAGAAATTCCAGTAGGGGGTAGAGCTGAAGCGCTGGTAACAGTCAGACCTCCACCGCTGGTTGGAGTGTAGTCTAAAGCAGGAGCATAATAGCCATCGCACGCAAGACCCAAAGGTGCTAATCCAGCTGATGCATCATAGGCATGAGGGGCAGCATATGGGGCAAATGTGGGGGCAGCGTATCCATCGTATGCGAATGGGGCAAGTCCATCATAAGCTAGGGGGCTTGGGTATCCATATGGGGCAAGTCCGTCACAGGCTAGGGGGCCGGGGAATCCGTATGGGGCAGCTAAGCCTGATGCATCGACGGCAGCTCTGCTGGTACATTGACTTAATGATGACTGTAAATAAGAAAATATTTATAAAACTTTTTGGATTTATAGTAAACTAGAAGTCACGCGGGGCTTCGCTCCTGTCGCGTTTTTGGCCACTGCTCAGCTCCTATTAGGTGTAGCTTGATTTTATATAGCCAATAATCTTCCTCGATAAATGGGCTATTTGACACTAAAAGAATTTTTCAAATCGGATCAGTAGTTCCTGATATCCTAGCGTTCAAACAAAAAAACTCTTTAGATTTATAATATTAGTATAGATTTATCAGGTATTTAAATTGGGATGCAGTGAATGCTAAATTCTAGGCATCATTTATTAATAAGAGGGGAGTATGTTATGAATGACAGTTTCTGTCCGTGTAGTGACGGATTAAGAATAATTTTATAATAATTATTTTAACTCGTCGGTGTCGTAAAAGGTAACTCGGGGAGCCTTAATCATACAAGAGCACTGCAAGAAAAGGAAAATTCGTAACAAGCCCTATACCAACCCGTCTGGCCAGCCTGGTATAGTATGCTAAATTCCCTTCACATTGGAGGATACCCGTGCCCAGCAGTGGGACGTTTATGGGTTGAAATGAATAGATAGTTTTACCCCTATTGCAAATTTGACATTATTATTTAATCTGGGTCACACTCGGTGATAACCATTTTGCCAGCTAAATAGGAACATTAAAATTTGTTTTTGTCGGGAAAATCTCAATACTGGAATTGCATGATAGAAAAACCCAATACTATTTTTAACCGACCTGGGAATCGAACACGGGATATCTTGTGTAGCTGTCGTATACACCGCTGCACCACCGAGGCAGTTTTTAATTAAATAGCTCTACCTTTTCTTTCAAGTACAAGTCGCAATATTAATAATGTGCTAAAATTTTATGGGCTTGCCTGAGCCGATTTCAGTATTAGGGAGAATAAAAAATTATGATTACGATTTATTTACACACGAGGTGACAAAGGAAGCGATCCAGGGCTGTCCCCACTACTTCCCCGATATCCCCTCTGATATAATTGCCGTGTGTAGACTCTCTAACTCACCTGAACAAATAATGCTTGAGCGCAAAACAACAGGATAATTTTAGCGGCCATGTTTTGCGAAATAAAAATATTAATTTAATTAATGTTTAACACAGTTTTAAAAATGAGAATGATATTGAACAATTAAAAGTCAGTATATAAATGTTTTATTTATCAATATTACAACAATTATACAATGAAATTTCACATAATTATTACATACGTGATATATGTAAGAAATTTTTAGTAGGCCATTTAATTTATCACGTTTCAATTATGTAATATAAAAATCTTTTATCTATATAGGTTTATGTAATTCTGACATAATTATTGTTCATCGAAGTTATTATGTTGGAAGGGGAAGACCTAGAAGAACGTACCATGACCAAATAGGTGACGTTCTAAAGAAGGGACAGATCAGGGATCAGGAAGGATCAGATCAACCCTTAACCGGCGAGAATGCATGAAAAAAAAAATCATATAATATAATATTCTACTACATTCACACAGCACCATCTAGTCCCAAATTAAACAATTAACTATATTTGCTTGTGTTATGGGTACTAAACAACTGATATACTACTTAATTTTTTTTTTGTTTACATACATATTATAGACAAATTACAACCAGACACAGAACAAAAAATCATGCTCATCACACAAAGATTTGTCCTGGGTGGGGATCGAACCCACGACCTCCGGCTAAGCAGTCAGGGTCACTAACCACTAGACCAACAGGCCCGTGTGACTCATCGAAATCCCGAAAAGACTGATGAATGTTGAAGAAGCCAAAGAACTATGTCAGAATCGTAGCAAGTGGAAGGAAATAGTTTCTGCCTACCCCTCTGTTGTGTAAGAGGCGTGATCTATATGTATGTATGTTATTATGTTTTCTTCCTGACTCGATAGCGCAATCAAAAAGGGATAGGCAGAGGTACACCTCTGCCTATCCCTTTTTGATTGCGCTATCCTAACCTAGTTGCCAAAATGTGAGTGACGTACACGACACTCACATTTTGTCAACTAGGTTATGTTATAGGGGGGATGATCTTATAGAGGGGGATTCCATTTCCATCAATCAGACACATGTTTCCATATCGGCCTGATACTGAGAATTTTATAATAGAAGAACCCGATACAATTTTTTTTATTCGTGTAGTGACAGATCAATCAATCAATCAATCAATCAATCAATTTTATTTTGCGAAATATAGGTTACATAAGATCTTATTGCAATTAATATAAACAGTTTCACCATTTAGCTTTTCAGCATGCAAAAATATTTATGATGCTAATATTAATAATAATAATAATGAATAAGTTATTTAAATGTCTAGTTAATACAATGTCATTGAGTGCAAAATACAATAAAAGGTAATGTCAAATCATAAATAGTCAAGAAAGTTTGTCATCAAAATATTCCTTGACAGTGTAATAGGCTTTTTTTACAAGAAATTCCTTAACATTAGTCTTGAATTTATCAAAATTTACAATTTCCAATATTCTATTTGGTAGATGGTTATAAACCCGTGGAGCCATGCAGAAAATGCTGTTATTCAGTTGTGCGGTGCTATTCATGGGAAAACAAATTCTCATATTGTGCCTACGGCTATTAAGTTTTTCAAAAAGGTGTATGTTTTTCTTCACAAATAACACAACCTCGAGAATATAAATACACGGAAGTGTTAACAATTTTAAACTCGGAAAGTAAGATCTGCAGCTTTCTGTTATATTTAACTTACAAATGGCTCTTATGCATTTCTTTTGCGCCCTAAATGCCGTTTCCTTGTCAGTGGAGTTGCCCCAGAACATTACACCATATCTTAAGAGGGGTACAACATGGCCATGATATGCCGTTAATACAGTTGCTCTGTCGACAGTTTTTGAAAGTGTATAAAGGGCATATGCAAATTTATGTAGTTTTGAACACAGTTGTTTTAAATGTGATGCCCAACTCAAACTAACATCGATATTTAGTCCTAAAAAGAAAAGATTAACTTATTGTCACTTCCCCATCTCAACCCGTGGGAGTAGTAGATTAATATCATATATTATGTATAATATATATTATGTATAATAATCTACTCCTATTCATCATATATATTATATATGATAAATAGGAGTAGATTAATCTTATGTAGAGAAAAGGAAAATTCGAAACAAACCCTATACCAACCCGTCTGGCCAGTGTGGTATAGTAGGTTAAATTCCCTCCACAATCTTTGGAGGAGATCCATGCCAAACAGTGGGACTTTTATGGATTGAAATATTTTTGCCCGAACCGAGAATCGAACCCTGGACCTCTTGCAGAAATCATACAAATGCCTGTTGATCCAAAGAAACAGTAAATTTACTATCAAACTGATTTACTCATAATTTTCAAACAACTACACAATTATTGAAACATGAATGACGACATATTCTATGACTTATGTGTGTTGAAATAAAGGTCATATATAAAGAAGACTAGGGTCTCTAGTTCATCATTCAGTCTTCAGCTCCTCGTTGAACAACAAACATGAATACCTTCACTGTTGTGTTCTTCTGCGTGCAAGCTTGCTTGCTACAGGTAAGTTCTTTTACTAATAGAATTCTAGACGGCTCTGATGTTAGGATTAATTATCCCGTTAACTCCCAAGTTGCACTCTGATTTAAGAGGGTTTATACAGAGGAATATAGTACATAATATAATTTCATCTTCTATTATATTTTCGCCCAATCGGCTTTACCAATAGGCTTTTACCCTAAGGGGGTCCACATAAACTAATAAATTGAAATAATCAAAATACCTAATGATATCCTGCATGAATGATTTAATTTATTTTATTTTTATTATTATATAAATACCTATTTTTAAAATTTATTAATTTAATTTATTATTCTAAACAATAGTGTAGTGTAGTGTGTAATAGACTATACTAGACAATCGAATGGTATTTGTATAAAATACCATTCGATTGTAGTCTTTATCATTTTAAAGAAATGGAATGTAAATGAAATTATATTATATTATTAGAGTTTTTAATCAAATTTATTATTGTGGAATGAAATAACGCTTTATTATTATTATTATTATACAGAGAAATGGCAACGTAACATTATTTATTTATTTATTTTATTTATTTATTAAGCATACATTGTTATTACAGGTAAGACCCAATACAACAATGCAGCAACAGAGAACAAAACTAGAAATTAAACTTATAACTAAGACAATCTAGTGTCACCTTCTCAAATTCCGCCAAGGAACAGACATGAATGTCGATGCGTTGGCCAACCTCATCATTATTTATTATTTATTTATTTATTAAAGTACTGCCACATGATACATATTAAAAGTACAACAGTTGAATTATATGTAAATACATGTTCTGATATGCATCACAATAACGGCGTACATAACATTTGCTTTGTACCATCTCTTTTAGAATGTACTGAGTCAGTGCACGAGCCGCGCAGCAGTGTTAGCCGACCCCGCTCCCTACGGACTTTCTCCTCTCGCATACGACGGTCTGGTTGGCTATGCAGGTCTCTCTCCCGCTGCTGCCATCGCACCTTTTGGAGCAGCTATAGCTCCTGCCGCTTACGGTACTTTGTCTCCTTGCGGTGCTGCCGCTCTCGCTCCCGCTGGCTACGCCTCTGGCTTCGCTGCCCCTTATGGTGCATCTGCATACGGCGCTGCTCCGTACGGTGGTGCCGGTGAAGGTAACGTGGCGGTCGCCGGTGAGCTGCCTGTCGCCGGCAACACCGCCGTCGCTGGTCAGGTGCCCATCATGGGCGCTGTGAACTTCGGTGGGCCTGTGTCCGCCGCTGGTGCCGTGTCCATCGCTGGACAATGCGCGTGCGGTTGCGGATCTCCTTATGGCTACGCTATCTAAATAAGTAAATTGTATCATATCGTATCGTATCGTACATACATATAAATACATTTATACTTTGAAATAACGATTTCTTGGTTTTTCTTTAACAATTATATTATTTGCGTCTATTAGTACTGCTCCGTCTCCATACCCTCTTAACAAACTAATCTAAACATCTATAGATATTCTTATTTGAGTGTGTTTGGGAGATAAGAAGATAAATAATAAATACCTATCCAATAATAATAATATTTAACCACATTCACACAGCGCCATCTCGTCCCAAATTAAGCAATTATATTTGCTTGTGTTATGGGTACTATACTAAACAACTGATATACTACTTAAATACTTTTTTTTTGTAAATACATACATACATATTATAGATAAATTACACCCAGACACAGAACAAACAATCATGCTCATCACACAAAGATTAGTCCTGGGTGGGGATCGAACCCACGACCTCCGGCTTAGCAGTCAGGGTCACTAACCACTAGACCAACAGGTCGGTAGTAAGATGGCACTAAATTTCAGCGTTAATACAAAAGTAGGTCTTATTATCTACAACTTTATCATTTCAATTATTCGATAGGAGTTGTAATTTTCCCGGCAATCACAATAAACCGATGCTCACCCCATACCCTTCCTGAACTCAAATCACCCCTAATTTATTTTTTTATTCATATTTTCTTAATTTTGCAATGGGAGTTATCCTGTTTAAAATTTCTTTCGTCTCAGAAATATCGGCTCTGGCCTATATAGAGTTGATATCTCTACTGCACGTGAATAATCCTTCTTATGGATTTTTTTATACCACGACGGTGGCAAACAGACGTACGGTCCGCCTGATGGTAAGCGGTTACCGTAGCTTATGGGCGCCTGCAACACCAGGGGTATCACGAGAGCGTTACGATGCTAATCCATTAGAAACCTATTCACTCCTTTTTAGAAGATACTGTAGTTCCTTCGGTAAACCTCGTTAGGGAGTTCATTTATTATTACAGCCTATTACAGACGACTTCTGCTTGCCTGTTGGTCTAGTGGTTAGTAACCCTGACTGCTAAGCCGGAGGTCGTGTGTTCGATCCCCACCCAGGACAAATCTTTGTGTGATGAGCATAAAGGTTTGTTCTGTGTCTGGGTGCAATTTATCTATAATATGTATGTATTTACAAAAAAAAAATGTATTTAAGTAGTATATCAGTTGTTTAGTACCCATAACACAAGCAAATATAATTGCTTAATTTGGGACTAGATGGCGCTGTGTAAATGTGGTAGAATATTATAATTTTTATTTATTAGGCTTAATTATTGTATTAGGTATTCCTGTAAAAATAGTTTTAAGTAAGTTAAATTAAAAAAAAAAATAAAACAAAAAAATCATTTATCTTTGAAGATGCATTGGACTTTGGTGTGAGACAACATACAATTCTTCACATGTTGGCTCTGCTGTAGAGACGCTCATGGCAAAATACCAAAATTGATTAGGTAACCATTTTTAGACCTTTTAATTTTAAACCATTTTAGACAATTTTTAAACATTTTAAGACCGTAGCCAAAATGGCAAATACGGAACCCTTATATAATTATTATAGTTTCTTCATGTCCGTCCGTCCATCTGTGTGACACATTTTTTTTTTAATTTATAAATGTCTTTATTTAAGCATAAAATACAATGAAGTACTTACAAAAAGGTCTTATTCTAATTGCAGTCAGTGTAAAATAGGTTGTTAGTTGGGCTAATACACCCTTTTCAACATATAACATGAGTCACCATAACTATTTAAAACATATTGGTAAGTCAAATCATGACTTTAACTAATGCGTGGTTTGATACAGCAGTGTGTCATAGGCATTTTACTCGAAAACTACTCGATGTATATCGAAGAAATTGGGAGAATAGGTGACTTTTAGGTTTGGTAGATAAATAATAAAAATAAATATTTTTAAGGGTACATGTAACAGATGCTTAAAATTTTTTTTTCAAACTTTTACAAATGACACATACTTCGACGGTTTCTAAGAAAGTTTTTTTATTATGTGAATATTTTCGGAAATAATCGGTCCCAAACTAGCACAAATTGTGTCCCCCCTCTATTTTCTAAACCGTAAAACCTAAAAATCTGAAAAATATCACAATGATCGGATCTACTGTTTTTGAGTTATTGCCGAAAAACTGCGGTTCTCAACAAAAGCACGTAAGTGCTAAGAAGATACGCTCTTTTGCTTCGAAACATTTTTTCTTTTTTTTATACCACGACGGTGTTAAACAGACGTACGGTCCGCCTGATGGTACATTCTTCTGACATGCTCTTATCGGTTTTTTTTATTAGAAACATTAGGTATATGGGATTCGAGTATGCGTATTTGTATAAAAACCATCGCGTAACCTGGCGTGTCTCTCACACAGAGTATATTAGCTTTTCTTTTGAATGGCAATGCCCAGTTTAGTTTTTTTACGGTTTATTAGTTTATTTTTGTAATTAAAGGGTGTATAGTTTTAGTAGGTAATTAATGATATCTTTTTTCATCATTTCAACCCATAAACTTCCCACTGGGCACGGGTCTCCTCCAATGTGGAGGGAATTTATCCTACTATATCACGCTTGGGTTTGAATTTTGAATAGGATTTGTTTTGAATTTTCCTTTTCTCGCTGTGCTCTTGTCTGCATTGTTACTCCCTTAGTCGCCTTTTGCGACACCCACGGGTTGAGATGGAGTAGTGACATTATGTATTCTTAATCCGTCACTACAATTTTTTTTAAATTGTCAATTAATTTTCATGTTTATCTGTAAATATATTTTAGATTTAGGGAGAAAACGAAATAACCTCTTGCTAACCCTATATGTTTGGTTTTATAGATATACTCTATAATATTATGTATACTCGTATGACATATAATCATTTTGAAATAAAGAAATCAATGATGTAAAATTCAATAGTTTTATTCAAGCTTCCATTTTAACTGTAACATTACAATATTCCTGTTACACATCCCAAGTAAATGTATAAACGTTACATGTATAGGTATGGAGAACCAGCGCCGCAGCCACAAGCGCACTGTCCAGCGATGGAGACGGCACCAGCGGCGGGCACAGCGCCACTGAAGCTCACAGCGCCCATGATGGGCACCTGACCAGCGACGGCGGTGGTACCAGCGACTGGCAGCTCACCAGCGACCGCCACATTACCTTCACCGGAACCACCGTACGGAGCTGCGCCGTATGCAGATGCGCCATAAGGGGCTGCGAAGCCAGAGGCGTAGCCAGCGGGAGCGAGAGCGGCACCGCAAGGAGACAAAGCACCGTAAGCGGCAGGAGCTATAGCTGCTCCGAAAGGTGCGATGGCAGCAGCGGGAGAGAGAGCACCGTAGTTGTATGGGCACTGAGCGAATACATTCTGTGAAAACAAATTTTATGTTAGAAATAATACCAATTGTTTGATATCTAATTCGAAAAGTAACAATAAATGTACAAACATAGAAATATAACAACTCACCTGCAACAAGCAAGCTTGGAGACAGAGGAACACAACAGTGAAGGTATTCATGTTTGTAGTTTGTTTCTGTTCAACGAACAAGTCAGAATGATGGACACGAGTTTGGTCCACTTTTTATATTAAAACACGTGAACTGATAGTAACCAATTAAGTGTCATTTCGAAATTATATAGAAACTGTTATTTATTTGTTATACTTACAGTTATTTTATGTTGGTAAACTGTTGTAGGCTTATCGTGGTTACGCAAGCTTTTGAATAATTATAATTGCCTTTATACTCATTACTGTAGGAATTTGATAAGACAATTAATATAAAAACAATATGAAATAGTAAGAACACATTATTGAATCAATATTCGTACTAAAACAAACATGTCTGCCAAGGCCATCATTGTCCTCTGCGCCCAGGCGCTCCTCGCACAGGTAACTAACTACAACATTACTTTTTTGTCAAAATTTATTTTGTTGTTATTTGAATGCGATATAATTTGACAATATTGTGTCCTTCCAGTGTGCACTGAGTCAGTGCACTAGCCGTGCTGCGGTCGCCGCTTCCCCCGGTATCGCCAGCCCCGCCTATGCTTCTAACTACGGCCTTGCTGCACCAGGCTATGGTCTGGCTGCACCCAAGTACGGTTTGGCTGCGCCCGGCTACGGTCTGGGCGCTGCCACCCTGGCCACTCCCTGCGGAAAGGCCGCCCCTGCCCTGGACTTCAGCCCCACCAGCGGCGGTGGACTGCCCGTCTCCAGCGCCTCAGCTATCGCTCCCGTCGGTATCTCCGTAGCGTCTGAGAACGCTTACGAGGGCGCTCTGACCGTGGCTGGTGAGCTGCCGTTCGTCGGTACTGTAGGTTTGGAGGGTGTGCTGCCCACTGCTGGCGCCGGTGCCGTCAACCACGCTTGTGGTAATGGCAGAAACGCTATGGTGAGCGAAGGCGCTGCGTATCCCGCTGCGTACGGTGCCGCTGCTATTGCCCCTGCCGCTGGCTTGGCGCCTGCCGCTGCCTACGCCGGCCCCGCCGCTGCTTACACCGCTCCCGCTCTCGCTGGTTTCGCCGCTCCCGCTTTCGCCGGTTATGCCGCTCCCGGTCTCGGCTACCGCGCTGGGCTCGGAGGATGCGGCTGTGCTATCTAAATTAGCAATTTTATTGTTTGCCAAGTCAATAGCAACAAAATATAAAAGCAAATATTAAACAGTACTTTTTGTATTATTTACCAACAACACGACCTCCAGCTTAGCAGTCAGGGTCACTAACTACTAGACCAACAGGCCAGTCCAATAAGTACTATCAATGCTAATATTAGAACGCTGTAGAATTTGTTTGTTTGTTTGAACGCTAGGATTTCCTCGTTTAGATATAGGAATAGCCACTACGGCCAACAGTAGCTTAACAAAGAAAGAAAGGAGCGATGCGCGCGACAACTAGTGCTTTAATAAGCTGAAGGGTCTATTTTTGATCTTGTGTTTGTTTGTTTGCTCGCTCTAATCTCAGGAACTACGTCTTAGTATTCAAAAATCTTTTAGTATTAGATAGCCCATTTATCTAGCAAGGCTATTGGCTATATAACATCACGCTACCACCAATAGGAGCTGAGCAGTGGCCAAACAAAGATCAAAGAGTAATACTTCAGGCAATAGCTAGTATTAATATTATTATATAGTGTGAGTTTATAATATGCCGTGTAGAGACTTAATACATAATATCACTACCCCATCTCAACCCGTGGGTGTGGTAAGAGGTGACTAAGGGAGTAACCTAAAGCAGACAAGAGCACTGTAAGAAAAGGAAAATTCAAAACATAGGTTTAAAGATACTTTATTGCTCAAAAGAACTACAGTTCGCTTAGATGAGATTTACATGATATTTACTTAAGTAAATTTAACAAATTGACTGTCACCGTGGCGCAGTGGTTAAGGTGGTCGCCTCGCCACTACATCGCCGTGCTGGGTGACGTGGGTTCGATTCCCACACGAGACAAATATTTGTGTAACTCATAGATATTTGTTTCGAGTCTGGGTGTACTTTGTGTCCGTTAATTGCATGTTTGTAAAGCTCCCCGCGACACAGGGCTTGTTCCCTAGTGCGGGAGATGTATTTTCAATAAAAAAAAATTTTGGCATTCATTAGATATATAAATTCAGCATCTTGCTCTAAAAAAAGTAAATTACTACAGTATGATAATGTAACAGAAAAAAAGTGCTGGAGAAGCCGTTGACGCGTTCCTTAAAAATCTGGCTGATATATTAGTTACTAACAATACATAACTGTGTAAGTAGGTAGGAAGGTATTACAAATCTTTGAATGAAAATAAAAAATAGTCCAGGAGCAATTCGCCGAATCAGACATCGGTACTTGGTGTGAAGTTGTCATTTAAATGTTTTGTAAAATGTGTTTTTTAGCTTTTTTTTAATTACATTAATATTATTACATTACGGCCACGTACTGGAAAGCGCAGCGTGGGGCGGCCCCCCGCCAGATGGACCGACGATCTGGTAAAGATTGCGCGGGTGGCCGTTGGATGCGGGCGGCACAAAATCGCTCGCTGTGGCGGAAATTAGGTGAGGCCTATGTTCAGCAGTGGACGTCATTGGGCTGATATGATGATGATGAATATTATTACAATATAATAACATACTACAAAAACCCGTCTGGTCAGCGTGGTATAGCAGTGTGCACTTTTGTGGGTTGAAATGATGATGATAGTAATTTAGTTTTCGACGGCAGGTTATAATATTTTGAGTATAGAACTGTGATCAATGGGCTTACTATTTTTTATTCGAATGTTTGGTTTTGATGTCGCTGTCAAATGTTAGAAAATTCAAACATAAATTGTTATACGTTTAAGAAGAGAATACATGAACTTTTTCTGCATAAATAGGTTGGCAATCAAATGATATAAGTATATATATATATCTATAATATGTATATATTATTTTTATATGTATTATATATTTTTAGGACTTGTATGTATATTTATTAGTTGAACTCTCTTGTTACTTTTATTTATGCATCTACTTCTACAAATTCTCTGCATCACCCAATGGTTGACTTGTAGAAAAAGCCTAAGGCATTAAGTCCGTCTGTACAAAATTTCTTTGTATGAAGTTAAATAAATTAAAAAAATATGGTCACTGTCGTATTCATACATTTGACAGCGACATCAAAACCGAACATTCTTATTTCGAAATTCAGAGTAAGCCCCCAGTAACAGAATAGCTTACGTCTAATGACGAAATGTGTTATACTCAGCCACACTCTTCTTTATAAAATTCATTAAGTTCAGCCACCTATTAATTTTGCGAAGTATCTCATATTATATCTATATAAAAAAAGGTCAATTAAATGTTTCAGTTCTTTAATATTCGATTCAACTCTTTTTTAAAGTTGAGTTTTTCAACATTTAGTACAGGTACAATCACAGAACAGAGATAGGTTTTGGTACAATTTATTTGTTTAGATTGCGTAGCCATAAGGAGATCCGCAACCACATGCGCATTGCCCAGCGATGGACACGGCACCAGCGGCGGACACAGGCCCACCGAAGCTCACAGCGCCCATGATGGGCACCTGACCAGCGACAGCGGTGTTGCCGGCGACTGGCAGCTCACCAGCAACCGCCACGTTACCTTCACCGGCACCACCGTACGGAGCAGCGCCGTATGCAGATGCGCCATAAGGGGCAGCGAAGCCAGAGGCGTAGCCAGCGGGAGCGAGAGCAGCACCGCAAGGAGACAAAGCACCGTAAGCGGCAGGAGCTAAAGCTGCTCCAAAAGGTGCGATGGCAGCAGCGGGAGAGAGACCACCGTAGCTGTATGGGCACTGAGCGAATACATTCTGTAAAAATAAATTTTATGTTAGAAATAGTACCAATTGTTTGATATCTAATTCGAAAAGTAACAATAAATGTAGAAACAGAAATACACAGCGACTCACCTGCAACAAGCAAGCTTGAAGACAGAGGAACACAACAGTGAAGGTATTCATGTTTGTAGTTTGTTTCTGTTCAACGAACAAGTCAGAATGATGAACACGAGTTTGGTCCACTTTTTATATTAAAACACGTGAACTGATAGTAACCAATTAAGTGTCATTTCGAAATTATATAGAAACTGTTATTTATTTGTTATACTTACAGTTATTTTATGTTGGTAAACTGTTGTAGGCTTATCGAGGTTACGCAAGCTTTTGAATAATTATAATTGCCTTTATACTCATTACTGTAGGAATTTGATAAGACAATTAATATAAAAACAACATGAAATAGTAAGAACACATTATTGAATCAATATTCGTATTAAAACAAACATGTCTGCCAAGGCCATCATTGTCCTCTGCGCCCAGGCGCTCCTCGCACAGGTAACTACAACATTACTTTTTTGTCAAAATTTATTTTGTTGTTATTTGAATGCGATATATTTGACAATATTGTGTCCTTTCAGTGTGCACTGAGTCAGTGCACTAGTCGTACTGCGGTCGCCGCTTCCCCCGGTATCGCCAGCCCCGCCTATGCTTCTAACTACGGCCTTGCTGCACCAGGCTATGCTCTGGCTGCACCCAGCTACGGTTTGGCTGCGCCCGGCTACGGTCTGGGCGCTGCCACCCTGGCCACTCCCTGCGGCTTGGCCGCCCCTGCCCTGGACTTCAGTCCCACCAGCGGCGGTGGACTGCCCGTCTCCAGCGCCTCAGCTATCGCTCCCGTCGGTATCTCCGTAGCGTCTGAGAACGCTTATGAGGGTGCTCTGACCGTGGCTGGTGAGCTGCCGTTCGTCGGTACTGTAGGTTTGGAGGGTGTGCTGCCCACTGCTGGCGCAGGCGCCGTCAACCACGCTTGCGGTAATGGCAGAAACGCTATGGTGAGTGAAGGCGCTGCGTATCCCGCCGCGTACGGTGCCGCTGCTATTGCCCCTGCCGCTGGCTTGGCGCCTGCCGCTGCCTATGCTGGACCCGCCGCTGCTTACACCGCTCCCGCTCTCGCTGGTTTCGCCGCTCCCGCTTTCGCCGGTTATGCCGCTCCCGGTCTCGGCTACCGCGCTGGGCTCGGAGGATGCGGCTGTGCTATCTAAATTAGCAAAAGCAATAGTTTGACAAAACAATCACAACGAAATACAAAATTTAATAATATATAATATCATACAGTATTGTTTTGTATTATTTACTTAGGAATACCCACATTCCTGGCAACCATATTGTCTGGATGATATAAAAGAAGAAGTGAGTAATACATGTGTGTCATTCTAGTAAGTCTAGTAACAGTTTGTCCTGAAGTGTAAGTTTAAAGTACATCTTCAGTAAAATAAAGGTATAAATACTTTGCTTATATTCCTATATAATATATTGGCTGGGTTCTTTCATTGAACCATTTGTGTGAAACAGTGTAAGAATAATTATAAAATTTCCCCACATATTAAATTGTCTTAAAAATATATCAAGGACCACCAGTTACAACTGACTTGTGTATTAGTATTGCGTGATGCTGTTTTGTCACACTCATTACTGGAATCAGACTGAATAGGTCTTGTAACATAAAATTTTGTTTGTGGTGCTTTTTTTTCTAGCAGGATTAGAATAGTTTAGAATCCATATAGATTTTTATATAATATCCCTCTTTGCTACTGAGGGAAGTGGATAATTTGTAACCAATTCTTTCATTTCTTGCACCTAATTTAAGCTCTCTTTCATTGTTAAGTACTATGAATTTCGATTTATCGGTTTCTAAGACAGCAACTTAGGCATTCCCTGGAACTTCTGTCATAACTCGGTGTTCAAAAGGGTTAATCGCTGTTAATTCTGGCTTAAAGGAGTTGTTGTAGTAATGGATATGAGGATGACTGTATCGTTTATGAACAATTTTATTATATTTATGTCTGCAACACCAGGACCATTATAAGCGCGTTGCCGACTCTTTAAAACACCTTCTTTACCCCATGAGCTATGACACTACTACTCACCAGTAGGAACAGAACACAATGTTATTATAACTGTGGTCTTCTGTAAGGCAGAGGTTCTTCTCTAGGTGGACAGCTCAGTTTACTTACCTACCTTTCTAACTATTTTGTTATTGTTTTTGGGTTAGATGAGCAGCTTCTTCGCTACGTCAACCAGTTACTGAACTATTGTAGCAGCTACACATACACTTAGAATTACTTCTAGGGTATTTGGGTTTCCTCACGATGTTTTCCTTCACCGTCAGCAGATGGTAAATCACTTGACTAGTACATATAAATTCCAGAAAGTGAACTACACTGGCGTTACCGGTCGGAATCGAACTCGAACCACATGACTTCGGCCACCATCGCTTTACCTCTCTAACTATCAACAATGGATTATTTTTCAACGTTATCTACGATAGTGTAAACAACTTTAAAAATGATTACATGTTAATTTTTAATTGAAATGATAATGCTTCTTAGTATAACGAAGGCTGGTGAGAATGTTACAATCTAGATATTGGATATTTTGTTCCTATTCACGCCTACCTAATACTATTGAATGGATTTCAATGAAACTTTTGCTGAATTATAAATTACTAATTATATTAATACAAAAGCCATCATTTATAACCGTAATAATCCGGTCGCCATAGCTATATGCTGGGGATAGAAGAATAACTTTCAAGGTCATAATTTTATGAGGAGACTTTAGACAGTGAAACCAACGTCGAATTGCTTTTTTGACGCCATAGAGTGACGTATGATGATTAACTTATTGTAAAGTGATATATTTTTAACTTTATTATAGTTTAAAAATATATTTTAAATTTTCTCATTTAATTTTCATTCTGTGTAACTTCGTTGGTTCTCAAATAAATAAGTATAATATTTTTTAACATTGAAATAAAGTATTAATATCCAAGTATTTTATTAACCTAATTACTATTTTCAGGAAAGCTGTATCTAAATATTGGCTCTGACTATATTATAATATTAAATTTTCGCAATATAAACAAAAAAATCTACTACCAATAATTTCTGCGCCACTACACATTACTGATTTATAATCACACCCACACTAGAAACCTATAACCGCTACTAGATGTCTACCAATACCCTAATGTAACCGGGCACAAAACAAAACCATTATATTATCTGTATCATTCGTCATTTATTTCGCATTCAAATATTTATCGTATTAATAATGTTTCATAATTTTTTTTTACTCAAATACCACAGCCGCATCCTCCGAGTCCAGCTCGGTAGCCAAGGCCGGGAGCGGCATAACCAGCGAGAGCGGGAGCGGCGAAACCAGCGAGAGCGGGAGCGGTGTAAGCAGCGGCGGGCCCGGCGTAGGCAGCGGCAGGCGCCAAGCCAGCGGCAGGGGCAATAGCAGCGGCACCGTACGCAGCGGGATACGCAGCGCCTTCACTCACCATAGCGTTTCTGCCATTACCACAAGCGTGGTTGACGGCACCGGCGCCAGCAGTGGGCAGCACACCCTCCAAACCTACAGTACCGACGAACGGCAGTTCACCAGCCACGGTCAGAGCACCCTCGTAAGCGTTCTCAGACGCTACGGAGATACCGACGGGAGCGATTGCTGAGGCGCTGGAGACGGGCAGTCCACCGCCGCTGGTGGGGCTGAAGTCCAGGGCAGGGGCTCGAGCACCTAGACCGCAGCCGGGAGCAGCCAAGCCGTAGTTCGCAGCATAGGCAGGAGCGGCCAAGGTAGCAGCACCCAGACTATAACCGGGCGCAGCTAGGCCATAGTTAGAGGCATAGGCGGGGCCGGCGATACAGGGGGAGGCGGCGACCGCAGCACGGTTAGTGCACTGGCTCAGTGCACACTGGAAGTACAAAAATATTGTCAAATATATAGAATTAAAATAAAAAAACAAATAAATTTTGACAAAAAAGTAATGTTGTAGTTACCTGTGCGAGGAGCGCCTGGGCGCAGAGGACAATGATGGCGTTGGCAGACATGTTTGTTTTAGTTCGAATACTGATTTAATAATGATTTCTTACTAAATCATGTTGCTTTTATATTGAATGTCTTATCAAGTTCTTACAATATGGAATATATAGGTAATTATTGTTCAAAAGTTTGTGCAACTACGATAAGCCCATATAAATTTTCGAAATGACACTTAATTGGTTACTATCAGTTCACGTGTTTTAATATAAAAAGTGGACCAAACTCGTGTTCATCATTCTGACTTGTTCGTTGAACAGAAACAAACTACAAACATGAATACCTTCACTGTTGTGTTCCTCTGTCTCCAAGCTTGCTTGTTGCAGGTGAGTCACTAAGTATTTCTATGTTTATTTATATTACTTAACTTTGGAATAAGTTATCAGACAATTGTATATTTAACTTAAATTTATTTTTACAGAATGTATTCGCTCAGTGCCCATACAGCTACGGTGCTCTCTCACCCGCTGCTGCCATCGCACCTTTCGGAGCAGCTATAGCTCCTGCCGCTTACGGTGCTTTGTCTCCTTGTGGTGCTGCCATGTCTCCTGCTGCCGCTGCTGGCTACGCCTCTGGCTTCGCTGCCCCTTATGGCGCAGCTGCTTACGGCGCAGCTCCATATGGTGGTGCCGGTGAAGGTAACGTGGCGGTCGCCGGTGAGCTGCCAGTCGCTGGTACCACCGCCGTCGCTGGTCAGGTGCCCATCATGGGCGCTGTGAGCTTCGGTGGCCCTGTTTCCGCCGCTGGTGCCGTGTCCATCGCTGGGCAATGCGCATGTGGTTGCGGATCTCCTTATGGTTACGCATTCTAAACAAGTAAATTGTACCTTTTTTGATATGTTGTGTATCGAATATTAAAGAATAGAAACATTTAATTTGTGTTTAATTTTAATAAAATATTTTAATGTATGTAGTTATAATCATCATTACAACCCATAAAAAACCCATAAAAGTCCTACTTTGCACAGATTGTGGAGGGAATTTAGCCTACTATACCACGCGGGCAAGACGGGTTGGTATAGGATTTGTTTCGAATTTTCCTTTTCTCGCAGTGCTCTTGTCTGCATAGGGTTACTCCCTTAGTCGCTTTTTACGATGCCCACTGGTTGCGATGAGGTGATAATATGTATTCTTAGACCGTAACTACACAGAAAAGAAGCATAAAGAAATTAATTTACTTATAAAAAACCCAAGCCTGCAATCAAAAAACGGCAATAGCAAAAATTGAGTTATTGTCACACAATTAGTTCGCTGACGTGAGGTGAAAACGTCAAAAACTTTTATTGCTTTTAGTAATGTTTTTATAAGCAAATTTTTACCACTGATTTTACAAAAACCATTTTCTATAAATGTAATTATAATTTGACAGTATATCGCCGCCGGTTTTGAACATGACTTTAGTACGTGATTGTGCATCTAGGAGCGAGCCGAATTTTTGTATATCAAGGTAATATCGTAATCTTTTATTTATTTTATTTATTTGGGAGAGATTTTTATTTATTTGAGTGCGGGAGGCGGGGCAGTTCTGCCGCGGCAACTAAACTGTCTCACCACTTCTGTCTCTTATTTTACCCACATTTCATGAAATAAACGAATAATAGTCGCTAAATCATTCGTATTATTTTGTTATACATTTAATATAGTTATAATATTAAATGATGTTAAGTGATAATATTTCTTATTGTTGTTAAACTTTTATAGGCGTTCTTGTCCTGGTGAAGTGCATAATTTAAGTGTAGTTTAAGTGTGTGGTTTCGTTCACATCCTGGGTATATAAGGTCGAAAAATTTAAGTGCAATTTGAACAATAAATACAGATCAGGCGACAAGTTATTTTATTTAACTCAGCTTAGTTTCCACATTAGTTCGATTGTTCCGAGATCAACCAAGTTAAGGTGTTCGAACGAAAGGTTTGACACTTTTGTATATGTAAGTATATTCACACTTCTGTATTGTATTTTTATGATATTAATAAAGTTATTTAAAATGAAATGAATGAATTTATTTGGGAACTGTCTTAACCTAATAAACATACAATCATTAATATAAACTAGACCACAGTAGTTCCACTTAATAGGTAATAGGGATTTCACTTTGTATATTCAGCGCACTGAAGAAAAATATACAGCATCAATAAAAACTTTTGGGTGGTGCATTCAGATTGGCGACATAGTTCAAGTTCACTTCCATATTATGTTATTAAATTAAATTAAAATTAAATATTGTTTATTACAGTTATTTAATCCATATTTTACAAACAAATTAATACAAACAAATTCAAATTCATATTTTTATTATCAAAAATAACACAATAGACACCATAAATAAAAATCATAAAACTGCACACTATATCAATACTAATTAATTAATAAAATACAATTAGAATAATACGAGTAATATAGTAAAATATCATTTTATTTTATTTAGGAATCAAACAGTCTTTCACAAAAAAGTTTACAAAACTTAATTTCTAATTGACCTAAAGTTTAAATTTACTTTTTATTGAGTTCACTGACAAATTACAATGCATACGTACAAGATTGTAAAACTAAATAATTCAATTTAATTAATTTTATGTTTCTTTGAACTATTATGTATAATTCTCTTAATTTAGATCTGAACTGTGTGGGCATAATTTGTACTGCACACCGTGGTAGAAAAGGTATCCATAAGACGTGAGGAGGGACGTGGTACTCTAAACGTGATATTCTCTAATAATGATGATGAGTCAATTCTATTATTAGTTTTTTTTTTTTTAGTGAGTAATTTTTATTTACCAACGTTTCAAATAATATATTTAATTTTTTTTTTTATAATTATTAATTATTTTAAACAGAAACATTGTGTCAAGGTAAGAGCGCCTGGTCAACAATGAGTCAATGCCATGCCTTGACGCTGCATTCTGGTAGCTTAGAAAAGTATTTCCAGTACGGTAGTCAAGAGATTTTAGAAACTTGTTTTGTATTTTCTCCAAGCGCTCAATGTGCACAGTCTACTGCGGATTCCAAATAATCAAAAAAATACTGCGAACATAAGCGTAAAATAAGACCTTGAATGTTATGCTATGTTTCATTTTGTAACTTCATAGATGGAGATTTTTAAACATAAAACTGTGGCATATTTACTGTCAAATTATAATTTTAGAAAATCGAAAATTACACATTACAATTGCGTTTAAGAAACCGCATTTTGACAAAAAGCCATTGTTAATATGTGGTAAATGTCGCTGGTGCCACAATTATTTAAAATAGTTAAGTTATTACTTAAAAGGTATATATTGTATTGTGGCATTGTTTGTTTACCTCAATAAATAATAATAAAAAAAAAGCCGCAATTTTTAACAAATTTTGCCGTACCAATTTCATGAAAGTTCCCATTTTTCGGTTTGACGTTTTTAATGTAAAGAAATAATCATCATTATCATTACAACCTATAAATGTCCCACTGCTGGGCACTGGTGTTCATCTCCAAACATTGTGGAGGGACGCGAGTGCGATGGAAGAATAGTGTCGTTGTTGTGTTGTCGAATGTAAAAAAGGGTATTCCTAAATAATACAAAGAACTGTTTAATATTTGCTTTTATATTTTGAAGCTATCGACGTGGCAAACAATAAATTTGCTAATTTAAATAGCGCAGCCGCATCCTCCGAGTCCAGCGCGGTAGCCAAGACCGGGAGTGGCATAACCAGCGAGCGCGGGAGCGGCGAAACCAGCGCGAGCGGGAGCGGCGTAAGCAGCGGCGGGCCCGGCATAGGCAGCGGCAGGCGCCAAGCCTGCGGCAGGGGCAATAGCAGCGGCACCGTACGCAGCGGGATACGCAGCGCCTTCGCTCACCATAGCGTTTCTGCCATTACCGCAAGCGTGGTTGACGGCACCGGCGCCAGCAGTGGGCAGCACACCCTCCAAACCTACAGTACCGACGAACGGCAACTCACCAGCCACGGTCAGAGCACCCTCGTAAGCGTTCTCAGACGCTACGGAGATACCGACGGGAGCGATAGCTGAGGCGCTGGAGACGGGCAGTCCACCGCCGCTGGTGGGGCTGAAGTCCAGGGCAGGGGTGGCCAAGCCGCAGGGAGCGGCCAGGCCGGCAGCGCCCAGACTGTAGCCGGGCGCAGCTAAACTGTAGCTGGGCGTAGCTAGACCATAGCCGGGTGCAGCCAGGCCGTAGTTGGGTGCAGCCAGGCCGTAGTTAGCGGCATAGGCGGGGCCGGCGATACCGGGAGAGGCGGCGACCGCAGTACGGCTAGTGCACTGACTCAGTGCACACTGAAAATAAAACAAATGCATACTTTACATTAAAAACTGTAAAAAATCAAGTTCAAGTAACTATAAAAATATTTTAGCTAGAAATCAAGGCCTAGCTACAAACAAAAATAGTCAAGGGAAAACCGTGATGGCATGCCCTTATAGTTTTGTAGATATTCCTTATGTATATGACGTGTACCATATGCCAGTCAAAATCATAACTCTACTTTTTGCTTCGCCGTAGTAGAGTAACAATAAGTTGGACACTAAGTACATGAAGTCCAAAAAACTGTGCGTGTTTAAAAGCAACTGTACACATTACACTAATGTATACAGTAAAAATTTACATTCAATCTTTTTTTTTTTAAATTTTAAGTTAAAACCCGCAAAAAAAAACTCTAAAATCTACCGTTAAAAGAACATTGCTCAATGCAGGGCAGAAGCAATCAATATTTCAATAACTATTTTTTTTTATTCTATAATGTGGAAAAGAAACGGCACAAAATTATATAATAATATTCTACCACATTCACACAGCGCCATCTAGTCCCAAAGTAAACAATTATATTGCTTGTGTTATGGGTACTAAACAACTGATACTACTTATATACATTTTTTTTTGTAAATACATACATATAATAGATAAATTACACCCAGACACAGAACAAACCTCTATGCTCATCACACAAAGATTTGTCCTCGGTGGGGATCGAACCCACGACCTCCGGCTTAGCAGTCAGGGTCACTAACCACTAGACCAACAGGCCAGTCAAAATATGCTCCAGTAATTTACAGTTAACTTTACATGAAGCTAAACAAAACAGAAACATCTATTTACCTGTGCGAGGAGCGCCTGAACGCAGAGTACAATAACAGCCTTGGCAGACATGTTGTTTCTTCAAACACTAATTGAAGGGTGAACTCACCTTTTATTAAACTTCTTTATATAATAACCGCTCTTATCAACTTCTAAGAACAATTAAAATAATAGGTAATTCTAATTATAAGCATGTGCAACCTTGATAAACCTTTATTAGACCAAAAACAACTCGTAACAAAGAAGTACTATCGTTATATTTCGAAATGTCTACTGAACTGTAAGTATCCAGTTTACGGCTTCATATAAAAGGTGGTTTGAGAGTCTGAGGATCATTCTCCTTTCAACATGAGAAGCTTCGCTTTGCTGTGTATCTGTGTCCTACCTTATATGGTACAGGTAAGGAATTAATTTTTACCTACGATGGGACGAAGACGGTATAAAACAATCCCAAGAAAATTCGTCGGGGGCTGCCATTATCATTACGGTTTCAAGTATTAAATATATATGAAAAACTAAGTATTGTTATATATTTGATATACTTTTAATTAAGTAGGTAACAAATACATAAAACTGCAATATTTTCGTTCATTTGAAGTCAGGGTATAGCAGACTCCGATGGATTTTATTGGGATTTTTTTTTACTCTACTTATTTTGTTTTCATCGGGAATTTAAAATAAAATTATTTTTATTACTTTTAATATGTTTCGTTTCTTCTTTTGTACAGATTTTTTCTTCGTGGGATTTTTCAAAATTTTCGACATTGTTTTTTTATACAGCAACATATAGCCATCTCTATTTTAATGTGAAAACTAAATACAAGTAAAAAGGACAGTAAATGTTTTGTAAATATCGAAATAATGTTTCAGAGTATTAGTTCAAATTTGTGGTATCACTTATAAGAATAGATAAGTGACCGGTTTGCGTAAAAAGTGGCAAAATGCGTTCAAATAGAGGCTAAAGTTAGGCCTGTAGAAATAAATAAAGTGTAAACTACTTATATTTAATTCCATTCAGTAGTTTTAGCGTAATGTCAATACAAACATACAGATAAAAAAAAAAAAAATAGTTTTGACTATAAAAATTACCCTTCAGTTTTTTCTTCAATATCAATAAGTTTATAATCACTACATAGTATAAAACAAAGTCGCTTTCTCTGTCCCTATATCCCTATGTATGCTTAAATCTTTAAAACTACGCAACGGATTTTGATGCGGTTTTTTTTAATAGATAGAGTGATTCAAGAGGAAGGTTTATTGGTATTAAATACATACCACAGTTTTATTATAATTTAGTATATATAAAATTAAAAATGATTAGTTAAAATGAAGAAGAACGGTTTGATGTTCTGTTCTGCACTACTAATAAAGAACAGTTCAACTGCAGGTCCAAGTTTAGAGAAAAATGTGTCTAAAGTCATCAATCTTAGATACCATTTTTGCAAGACAATTATGTCGTTCTTGTATTGTACGTCAGTGTCGAAGTCAGATTTTTATTGTATTTTATAATGTTATTATTGTTTGCAGGATGTCTTCGGACAGTACCCGGTAGGATCAGCCTTAGTTACCCTGGCACCAGGCTCGTACAGCAAGTGTCCCTTAGGATACACGTACGCAGACATCCCAGCTGGTTCCCTCCCTGCAGTATCACCGAATCCTTTGAGCAAATGCCCATTAGGATACACCTACGCCGATGTTCCTGCCGCTCTTGCAGCCAGTGGATCACCAGCTTATAGCCCGATGGGGTACAAACCTTCTCCTGCTTCATTAACCAGCTGCCCGCTTGGATACACTGCTGCGGATATGGCTAAAGCACCTCCACCGCCTGCTATACCAAATCCTTTAAGCAAATGCCCATTAGGATACCCTCCCGCTAGCTTGCCATCTCCATCCTTAGGGTTAGCTCCTCGTGCACCATGCGCAGCAAGCAAATGTCCATTAGGATACACATATGCTGATATTCCAGCTGGTTCTTTGCCTCCTGTATCCCCGAACCCGTTAAGCAAATGCCCGGTAGGATACACCTGGGCTGATGTACCTGCTGCATTAGGGTACAAAACATCTCCTGCCTCTGCTCTTACTGGCAAATGTCCTCTAGCCACTGCTATACCTTCTATTAGTTCTATTCGTTCCCCTTCTATGCTCCCTTCTGTTTCTAGTCTTCAAGCTCCATTAGCAGCTCCATCTCTTGTCCCCTCTGCTCTTTCTCCTTTTGGGCAATCTAGCCTTCCTAAGGCACCTTCTCCATTCTCCGTCTCTCCTTTTTCCCCTTCTCCAATCGCCCCTTCTCCATGCAAAGCACCTAAATACGGTGGTGCAGGTATGGGAAACGTGGCAGTATCAGGTCAGTTGCCAGTCGCTGGGAAAACCGCCATGTCTGGACAGGTGCCTATCATGGGTGCTGTCAAATTTGTAGGTGGTGTACCCTCCGCTGGTGCCGTGTCCATCGCTGGTAAATGCGCCTGCTCTTAAATTATGTTATCTGAATGATTTTATGAAATAAATAATTATTTTGAAGTAATGATTTTATAGTCTTATTCGCGTTCAATGATGGTGTTTCATTATATGTGAATAAGACTGTGGAATTATTACTTTAAAATATAAATAAATATGTTTATTTTATTCAATAAACCCCCTTAGATATTGAAAATCAGTGTGTATGAATGCTTCGGTGGCGCCTTGAGAGTGTGTACGATTGCTGCATAAAAGGTAGTGTAGGTTCCATTACCGGGTTGGACAAATTACCTACATGAAACCATACCAGGCAAAATAACAATAATAATAAAATCATTTATTCTCCAGCTACAAGGGCTCATAGATATATACCTTCTAAACTAACACATATTATATAAAAATGTATACTTTTAAGAAATATGTACTGTAGTAGATGTACCCTCTCTGCCTACCTCTTCGGGAAAAAGCGTGACGTTCCTTTGTTCGCATGTTAAGTGAACATGACAACAAAACGAAAACTCCTTAAAAACACCCATTGACTGGCTTGTTGGTCTAGTGGTTAGTGACCCTGACTGCTACGCTGGAGGTTGTGGGTTCGATCCCCACCCAGGACAAATATTTCTGTGATGAGTATGATTGTTTGTTCTGTATCTGATTCTGGGTGTAATTTATCTATATGTATGTATTTACAAAAAAAAAATGTATTTAAGTAGTATATCAGTTGTTTAGTACCCGTAACACAAGCAAATATAATTGCTTAGTTTGGGACTAGATGGCGCTGTGTGAATGTGGTAGAATATTATTATATTATATATTATACAAAACAGACACAAAGTACACCGAGACTCGAAACCAAAATATCAAAGAAACACAAATATTTGTAAAGAGGAAATATTTGTATTTTGTATGTAAAGAGAAACAATATTGAGTTGTTGTGTGTTGTTATGTTTAAATTTTAAAAGGTATTTAGTTAGTAAGAGCGCCTCTTTCGCCAACAAACTGCATGTGCAGTTTGGCGATTTTGAAATTTTTTTTAAAGAAAAAAAAAAAAAAAAAAAAAATTTCTCTCGTGTGGGAATCGAAGCCACGTCACTAGATCGAAAAGTAGACCTTTCACATTGTTTATAAAAGAGATATAATTTGTGTAATAGTTCATAGAAATATCCATAGATGGAGTTTACTTAATGACGTCATTGCATAAAAGGCGGTGTTAAGATTCTCCGCCTATGAATGACCCCAAGTCATTTTGACACAAATAAACGAGAGATCTAGAAGAAGTTCAGAAGACAGTGTTTGATTTTAAATGCTAGTTTTCCCAATAATTGAGGTCATTGAGCAGTGACAGTGTGAAGTGCAGTGCATTACTCAAACAGAAGGCTGGATCTTGTTCACACATAGATTCGTTTTCAAATAAAATATTTCTCTTGAAATAAAGCACACCTTGGTTCAAAGGCAAAGGCATTTTTTCTGTTATTTTTCTAATAGCATGCGCATGTCGAACCGGAATCTCATCTCGCCGAAATAGATGAGTTCGCCAATGCATGCAATGAAAAATGTGTTGTAACATTCAAAGGCGATTTATAGAGACGGCTGACACTTACACTTAGCCGAATCTATACATACAAATAAATAAAATTAGTGTGTGTGATTTTTCTTTCTTTCAAAATAACATTTTTTTCAATTTTTGTCTGTCTTTCTGTCTACCTCTTTGTTCCAGCTAATCTTTAGAACACCTGGACCGATTTCGACGGGACTTTCACTGGCGGATAGCTAATGTCACCAGGAGTAACTTAGGCTACTTTGGTTTAGAAAAAATATCAGGGTTCCGTAAAAAAATTAAAACTCCATTAATGCGGGATAAGTTGTCCACGCAAACGAAGTCGTGGGCAAAGCTAGTATAAAATAAAATTGCAACGGGTCGTTGTCTGTACATAAAGGATAAAAAAAAATATGAGGATCTTTTTATAGCCATAGAAGCCAAAACACCCATTTTAATAATACTTGTCTGTATGTCTGTACGCGCATCACGCAAAAGCTACATCATGGAATTGAATGCGGCTTTCACCACCGTATTGTTGGTTTGACTTAAAATATAGGCTACTTTTTACAGATATGTGACATGCCACGCAGGCGGCACCGCGGGTGGAAGCTAGTGTACAATATAAAGAATAGTGGCAACCCACTAGTGTTCTCTTCTATCTAGAGAGCTATAGGCCATCACGGCACAGAAAGACACACTGATACCTACACAGTCAAACTTATAACACACTTTTTTGCGTCGCTGAAACAGTCGTGACGCTGCGAAATAGTAATAATATACTCATAGATCGTACAGCGCTCTCCGCGTTCAATATAACAACGTGTTTAGGGTGTTAGTGGGGCTGCCTCGCTTCTGTACCGCATCGGGTATGTTCGCGGACGCACACGTGGCTTGTTTTTATGCGACCATGCGTAAGCGATGTGGATCCCTTGTGTGCAGGGTGCAGGCCAGCTCCAACAGCATTCTAAGCATGATTGCACAGAGGCCCGACTGTATTTATTTAAACCGCTGTGCTGCTGTCTCAAACGGAACACAGTCCAGCCAAGTGTAATAAAATAATATTCTACCACATTTACACAGCGCCATCTAGTCCCAAATTAAGCAATTATATTTACTTGAGTTATGGGTACTAGACAACTGATATACTACTTAAATACATTTTTTTTTGTAAATACATACATATTATAGATAAATTACACCCAGACACAGAACAAACCTTTATGCTCATCACACAAAGATTTGTCCTGGGTGGGGATCGAACCCACGACCTTATTAATTGCAATATAATTCAACCCCATTATAGCCATTATTTTTTACTAACGAGTCTTGGTCACTTAAATAAAGTAAATTTTATTATTATAATATTAGTCTCATTCGCTACGGTGCAACAGGCGGTCATAAAGGTATCCACTAACTGCACTACATGCGTCAGAGGAAGTACGAACGACGGCATTGCAAACGCAATTTGTGCCTTTTGCTTTCACTGTAAGTTTGTGTTCAGTATTTTTGTAGACACGCGACGCTCTATCGCAGTTTTGTGTTCAAGCCCTTATGATGTGAAAAAACTCTGATTGTTTTTTACGCTTCTATGCCTTAATTACTCGATCTCGATCTGCCTCGGTGGCGCAGCGGGAAGTGTATACGATTGCTGTGCAAGAGATCCCGGGTTCGATTCCCGGGTCGAGTGAAAATTGTATTGGGTTTTTCTATCATGAAATTCCAGTATTAAGATTTTCCCGGAGTTTGGTTAACAAATGTTCCCGGTTGATGACAATAGGCTCGCCCCCTATTTCATGGGACCAAATATAGCTGGCGAAATGTGAGTGTGAAGCACCTCTGCCTATCCCTTCGGGGAAAAAGGCGTGATGCTATGTATGTATTACTCGATCTTCAAAAATACCAATTCACATTGTATAGTCGTTAACATAGACATGGCTAGTTTTTACTGATATACCATGTGGGCAAAGTCTAGAAACCAAAACTAACTTTTTGCCTTTTTTGCTACAAAACCCCAAAAACCGCATCTATATCGGCCCATTTGTTTAACAGCTACGATGAGACAACTCAAACATTATAACCCTCTTTTTGCGTCGAGGGTTACATAGATTTAGGTATAAAACAAAACATGTACCTATTGAATTGTGTAAATATTTCATTAATAATCGTAGGTGCCGTGGCTTAGTTGGTTAAAGCGCCTGTCTAGTAAACAGGAGATCGTGAGTTCGAATCTCGCCGGGGCCTAGTTGATACTTTTTGCCACTTATTTTCATGTAAGACAGTATTCTCTATTCTCTTGAGAACGGCTCGACCAATTTTGCTAAATTCATATAAAGAAGAGTCGAGAATTGACAATATCTAAACGAAGCCGGGGCGAGTCGCTAGCGTTTTATTAAAAAAACATCTAACCAGGCCAGCTATAGACGGTAAGTCAACGTACTGAAAGTTCCCGGCAGCCTGTAAAGTGCGTGTAAATGTGTGTGTTTGTGTAAAAGTGCGTGAATTTATGTGTGTGTGAGTGCGAGGGGAGCCTAGGTGGCTCGTTAAGAATGACTGGTGGCTGTTTCCATTGATTTCTTTCTTGTGTCTTTATAAATCTTCATAGTAATCACTAGTATAAAACAAAGTCTGACTGTCACCGTGGCGCAGTGGTTAAGGTGGTCGCCTCGCCACTACATCGCCGTGCTGGGTGACGTGGGTTCGATTCCCACACGAGACAAATATTTGTGTGATTCATAGATATTTGTTTGTAGTCTGGGTGTACTTTGTGTCCGTCCGTTAGTTTCATGTTTGTAAAGCTCCCCGCGACACAGGGCTTGTTCACTAGTGCGGGAGTTGATTAAAAAAAAAAAAAAAACAAAAAAAAAAAAAAAAAAAAAATATATATATATATACCACGCGGGCGAAGCAGCGTGCGGAAGCAAGTATTATAAATGCGGAAGTTTAATAAATAGATAGGTTTGTTATAATCATGTCATAATGGCTGAGAAGAAATGGATGAAATTTGGCAAATAGATAGATATCTGCAATAACACTAAGTACGATCCCATGAGGGTTCCATTTTTGTGTTGATTGACTGGCCGGTTGGCCTAGTGGTTAGTGACCCTGACTGCCAAGCCGAAAGTCATGGGTTCGATTCAGCCAGGACAAATCTTTGTGTGATGAGCATGATTGTTTGTTTTGTGTCTGGGTGTAATTTATCTAAAATATGTATGTATGTATTTATGTAGTAGGTATATCAGTGGTTTAGTACTTAGTATAATTGCTTAATTTGGGACTAGATGGCGCTGTGTGAATGTGATAAAAAATAATTATTAATTTTAATAATTTTTCTTTTCAATGTATGGAGCCCTAAAAACAAAACATTTTAAAAATTATTGGCAAAAAAGTTTAGGTTTAAAATAAAAACGAAATTTACATTATCTGTTAATCGAAGTCACATAACCCGAATACATACCTTCACAAACTTACCCATTCGGCCACCATAGCTATTTTAACAAGTCCATAGTCATAATTTTTAACAAAAAAGTTGTATTGTGGAAACAAGCTTTCGTCTTGAAAAGTGCGTGCCTACAGCATATCCTTTAGATTATATAGGTAGTAGTATATACGTAGTAGGAGTCTATATACTACATATATTCACGCTCATTATGATTAGAGGGACAGCAGTACATGCTGTTCTAATTATGCAAGTTCTAATGTTAGGGTGAATTGAATATAGTGTGAGAAAATATGTTGTGATATAACGGGTTTAATTCGTAGGTAGTGTACTTGGATTTTTCCCGCTAACTACTGCATGGAAATCGAAATTTTCTGTGGTATATTTGGGCTTTTTGTAAGTTAGACCTCTATTAATACTTTGGTGAAAACTGCATTTCATTCCGTGCTGTAGTTTTTGAGTAATTAGCGTATAAATATACAGATAGACTAAAAACTATAAAAAGGGTTGTTTTGTCTTCATCACCTGTCACCATATGGTACAAAGGTTTCAAACGTGAGACTGATGACCAATCGCTTTTACAACCTCATGCTGATTCTTCGTTCCACAAAACTATCAAAAAGGCAGGAAACTCTACTTTTTAGTCATCATTCTCGCCTATTGTAGTCCCAGCAGTGGACTACAAAGATGCTACATAGTCTCTCGTAAACGGTCTACTTATATTCACAATGGTTCCGAATAATTCAAAACGGTTTAAATAGTGAAGGTATTTACTTTAAAAACCGGTCGACTGCGTGTTGGACTCGCGCACGAAGAGTTCCGTATCTATAAAAACGACAAAAAAACACGCCCTCGGCTATAAAATCGTAATAACGTTAATTTTAAGGACGAGCAAAAAAATTGTGTGTATAAAATATACCTACCTATAAAAATAAAATAAAATATCATTGAAAAAAATCAAAAAGATATACAGAATATGATGTCAAAACTGCAAAAAAGCCGGTAAATAGTACATTACCATTTTGTTCCCCGGCGGCGCCAATTTCTTTTTTAAACCACACTCATAACTCTAATCCCTGACATAAATATAGTTAAACTAGATAAAATTAATACAATTTTAATAAAAAATATTTCTGATAATAATAAATTAAATCGAATTAATAAATAAACACAAGCAGTTACCAAATTAGAAGAATGAACTAAAAGCGGCGGCGCGTCGGCTCAGACATAAATAAATAAAAATGGATCGCCGAAAAGTAGGTATGTCTTCAATCTGCCTGACAGATTCGAATGGGAGAAGCCACCACAGATTGTAAAAAAATATTATTATTGTCTGTAATGTGTATAATGTGTTTTTTATTTTTATTTTTTATCTTATTTTCTAAGATTTATGTATTGTGCGCCGTGTCTATCGGACATAATAAAATATTTTTCTTTCTTTCTTCTTTCTTTATGTGATGGATTCACGTGAGAACGGCTCGACCGATTTGGCTAATTATTTGGTTGTATTTGCTATTGTCGAGGCAAGGCATGTAAGTAAGAAATTATACAAAAAAAAATAAGTGTTAAATTTAAAATTTTATGTTTTAAATCTCCATTATATAAACATTTGAAAATGGAACATTATAACGAATAATAAAATATGACAGTACGAAGTTCGCTGGGTCAGCTATTTGTAAATACAGATACTCTGCATCAGTCAAAGGTAGACTGGTAGATAATGCCCTAGGCATTAAGTCCGCCTATACATTGTTATTAATAATATAATAATAATATTCTACCACATTCACACAGCGCCATCTAGTCCCAAAGTAAGAAATTATATTTGCTTGTGTTATGGGTACTAAACAACTGATATACTACTTAAATAATTTTTTTTTTGTAAATACATACAAATTATACATAAATTACACCCAGACACAGAACAAACCTCTATGCTCATCACACGAAGATTTGTCCTGGGTGGGGATCGAACCCACGACCTCCGGCTTAGCAGTCAGGGTCACTAACCACTAGACCAACAGGCCAGTCATATTGTGTATGAAGTTTAAATAAATGTATATATAATATATAAAAATCAATTGTTGTTCGTTAGTCTCGCTAAAACTCGAGAACGGCTGAACGGATTTATCTTATCTTGGTCTTGAAATGTTCGTGGACGTCTAGGAAAGGTTTAAAAGGTGAGAAAAAAATAATAAAAAAACGGGAAAACCAATTGATTTTTATATATATAGATTGAGGCACTACGAAGTCTGTCTGTCAGCTAGTAAATAAATAAAAGTTGTAACATATCTTATTTACATAGGGGAATATTCATATTATATATTTAAATACATCCAGTCTGCTGTTTTAATTACTTACTGAGTCATGTTATGACGTATCATAACTTTAGAGTTGCGTACACGAACGATTTTTTCATACTACTACGGTGACAAACAGACTTATCTAATCTAAATACAAAAAAAAATATATTACAAAAGATTATATATAAGGTAACACTTATGAAAGTCACAAGTTAAGAATGTAACAGGTTGTCCGAAAAGTAGTGTCAGCAAATTTGCCTACGACCAGTTCGCTGACGGGGTGAAGCTATGAGAAGAACTGGAAAGAAACTCACGTCACTCATTTAAAATTACATCAATTTTTTTTTAAATGAGTGACGTGAGTTTCTTTCCAGTTCTTCTCATAGCTTCACCCCGTCAGCAAACTGGTCGTAGGCAAATTTGCTGACACTACTTTTCGGATCACCTGTAACATTCTTAACTTGTGACTTTCATAAGTGTTACCTTATAACCTAGATGAATAAACGATATTTTATTTCTAATCTAAAGAACTATCGAACCGAATTGAATTCGAGGAAGGCTTTATGCTATATAACATCGCGCTTCGTCTATAATATAATATAAGAATAGGAGCTAAGTAGTGGCAAAATTGTGATGCGATTTGTCGATTTATTAGAATTTTTATTTGCTATCAAAGTAACTGTTTAGGTGGGCTACAGGAGTGTACACAACTGCTCTAAGAAAGGTCTTAGGTTCGATTCTCTGGGTCGGGAAAAATTGTAGGTATAGGGTTTTTTGTCCTGTCTCTGTTTCAGTATGGAGTTTGGATATGTGCCCAGTTAATTTAAATAGCTTGTGAAATAACAACTTTATGTGACGTGACAACACGTGACAGCTGATATCTATATATTTAGTAATATTATGACACTAAAAATGTTGCCTATGAAAATATTTTTTTCTAAAAAGATTCGTCGGCTTATTGCAAGAAGTTATTAAGTAATATACTTGCACTAATCTGAATTAAACTGCTTTTTAGTTCGAATTACTTAGTTGGTAGTTACGTTAATTTGCCTATATCGTTCTGAATATAAATACAGTGAGCAAAAATTTAATTTTATCAACTTAAATGATAATGATTTGTGAATATGTATGACATCTTGCAATAAGCCGACGGTTTTTTCTTGCTAATGCTTTCTAATCGCTCGTATGCGAAGTGCAATAGCTGTCCTAACATACACACCGGTGTATGATCACTCACACACACATTCACATCATTGAGTGGTACGCGTGAAAATTCACGCCACCGGAGCCGTGTTACGCGCTTTTTTTAATTACAGCCCTACCGTGCTATTGTTGCGTAGCCCTAGTAGGGGTCTGCGGGTAGGGTTGGTACATCTTAGAATAATTTCGCTTTTAAATTAGTAAATCATTATTATTATTGAAGCAAAAGTTTGTACCTTGTGTTCGTGTTAAGTGTTTTCGTAATAACTCCCAAGGCCATTTTTCAATTTCATTACAGATGTGATGAATTTCATAATAATATTGCATTGTCATTTACATCATCATCATCATCATTCAACCCATAAACGGCCCACTGAAGGTCTTCTTCAAAGAATGTAGAGGGAATCAGGCCTACTATACCAATTTACATATGCATACTAAATTTTAATTCAATCGGAAACGGAAAAGGGGATCAATTTCAGCTCCAATTTTTGACACTTGTATATACCAATATACAAGTGTCAAAAATCTTTAGTCTTTGGTAACCTAATCTAACCCAACCAGTTTTGAAAACTCGTTTAGTACCGACATCTTCACTTTTTTAACAGTGTTGACTGACAGCCAGTAACCTACTTTTGACTATATGATAGACATAAAAAGCTAAATAAAAACTCTTAAAATTTACTAGTCCCTAGCTGACAGCCCTAGCAGATATTTTATCGAACTGTGGGTACGTCAAAGAGCGAACTGCAGTACCATGGTAATATAGAAATACACGCAGTCACCTGTATTCATAGTCTAGACAATATAAACTGGGATCCCGACTAATATATTATCTATTACTATTATATGAGCAATTTTTGTATACTTACTAATGTCATCACCATCATATCAGCCCAACGACGTCCACTGTTAGACATAGGCCTCATCGGCACAGGACCGCCCGCAGTGGCGTAAATTAGGTGAGGCTTATGCATTAGTAATAATGTATTATAAATGAAGGAATTGCTTTTTTATTTGTTTCGATATCACGTGTTTTATTTAACCGCTCTTCATGAAATTTTGCATAGACTAGGATTGGAGATTCACAATCAAGTGTCAATCAATTTATTTCGGCATGGATAAGATCCTATAGAAATATAAAAATCTTAGAGACAAGCTGTTGCCTCTTTTTTGACTACTACTCTGCTCCTGTTAGTCGTAGCGTGATGTTATATAGCATATAGCCTTCCTCAATAAATAGGCTATCGAAAACTAACATTAATTTTTTAACTTCGTTAAGTAATTCATGAGATTAGCGCATTCAACTAAACAAACAAACATTTTAGCTTTTATAGTAGTTGAAATTCAATATTGTGCAATCATGCCCGAAAACGTCTGTGCCCTACACCTTTCGGCTAGAACTCTTCCTTGAGGAACGTCTCGAGATACTGCGTCGGCACTCGTTCCCCGAACGATCTGAATTTCAAGTTATGGAGTCCTTTCCAACCTTAGATCGAAAAAAAGCGGGACCCTAATTAAGACACACTATGAATATATCCCCATATGTCACTCTACCCACATCGTCATTAGAATGTAACAATCACAAGTGGACGTTGCGCTCATTTCGTTACGTCATAGAACACGCTTACGTCATTAGTTTATATACCAACAGATATCATTAATGGCAACACTCTTACTCGTAGTTTATATACTATCAAGTATTACTGGCAACACTATTATCTCACTCTTTCTATATACCAACAGATATCGTTATTGGCAACACTAACATTGACGTTTGTTGAGTTCGAAATTCAAAAGATTAACACATTTTATATTAAATTTTTAAATAGAGAATTATGACGTCTGATAAATTAAGTTTTGACTTTCGCTGGAAAAAAGCTTTACTACAAGCAAGGAAATTTGTGGCCTGTTGGATAACCAATTTAATAGATATTTCTTTCTGTTATATAACTACACTATTTGGTAATTAGAAGTTAATGCTTAGGTATAAGGTTTAATTATACAGCAATATACATTAAATCCTTGAAAAGATACTGCGTGTAAATATTTATGTAAGTAAATAAAACTCTTAAGGGTCTACCCCACTTATACGCAGACACCTAGCAGTAACCCTCTTTAGTGCTTACACAAAAAATACTTACTTCATTTTCAGAATATCTTGAAAAGTCCTTGAACAACATTTCTTATTCCGAAAATTCAAATATTTCGGTATCAGAACCTAAAATGACTAGTATACCCACTCAAACGGGTAGCGTGAAGTATTAATTTAACTTGGAAACATTTTATAAGTGGCAACACTTCAGCAGTATAATTGCCTCATTGAAGAAAGAAAGATGGCGGACGATATCGTGGGTACGACTTTATTTTCGAGGAATATGCAATAATGTCTACATTATATTCGGTGTGGCCACAAGTTTTTGGTTTTGGATGTACGAAATTAATTTAAATTTAAATATTTTGATTGATGAACGTAGAGAACGCGAAATAGTCTTGTTTGGATCGGAGTTATTGGTGCACGGTGGTTTGTGCTTATCCCAAACGGAGACAGGTGTGACAAAATGTACCTATATAAATAATAATCATAAAACGTTTATTTATTGGCAACAGAGGCCCAATGGTTAGTAAAATCTTAATCTAAGTTTTAGTAATAAATTTATAAATTAGAAAAGTACACAGTATTTACATTTAACTTTACAAAATGCCTCCACACAGGTGCATCCTGTTTCACCGCCAATGTGTTAAGAATGCTGTTGGTGCTAACCCATGTGCTATGTTTATTTGAAAATATTTTCGCAGAAGACTTTAGAAACATATAGGGCACAGTATATTATAATAATAATTTAAATCTATACAATACAAATAAATAAAATTGGTGTGTCTGTTTGTAATAATAAAATTACCGCTTTTTACTACATGCATATGAATGTATATACGGTACATATACCAAATTAACATTTTTTACAGTTTTTGTCTGTCTTTCTGTCTGTTTGTTTGTTCCAGCTAATCTCTGGAACGGCTGGCACTATTTTGGCGTAACTTACACTGGCATATAGCTGATGTAATAAGGAGTAACTTAGGCTTATTTATTTTAGAAAAAATCTAATATTATTATAAAATATCTTATGTTGCTTTTGGAAATTTCCACGCGGACGAAGTCTTAACATACAATTTCACAGTATTTTGTTTACAAACATTCTATATTCAAATCGGCATGAGTTTAATTAGGTACATGGGACCTAAGATAGTTGAGGCAGTCCCAAACTCCCAACTTCCTTACGTGAGTGACCCGTATCATTAGAATAAAATTTGTCTACATCTTACGTTAGTTTTAAATAATAATAAGTTAAGTTTAAATGAGGCAAAGCCATAGCTAAAATTTAGTGATAAAATATACCTCATCCATTTTAAAAATATCATATTAGAGGTTCACCCTCTTTGCAGGAAAATCTTCAACTTTTTTCATGAGACCTCTTTATATTTTTTTTAATATCTATGGAGGGTCTTAGTAGGGTCGAGATAGGATCCCGGCGACGCATTCGGAGGGCATTAGAAAAAAATATGTTATTTAATGAAACCTTTTTAGTTTGAGGCAATTCGTTTAAATTTTATTTACGTTTTGACGTGAAAAATGGCGGGAATTGAAATGTCAACTCGTAAATGACAAGAGGAAATGAAGTCATTTTTTATTTAAAGGTCATAAATTTTATTATTGAGTGAATGATAAATTTTGTGAAATATATCTACAGATATATTTTAATTGCGTTGTTAGTAGCTATAATATGCGATGACTGTCATGAAAGTTATGAGTTCTATCCTTTCCTAGGACGAATAATATGTAGGTACTTTTTTCTTTCTTTTTACTTATATTAAACTTAATTTGATATAGTATCAATAATGAGGTATTTTATTTGGTAATTGGAATAACGCAAGGCAAAAAACTATGTTTATATATCTACACAAAAATCTAAGGTCGTTTTACAGATTAAATTACAGATTAATCTATTAAATTTGTTGTCCCATAGGCCTAGAAAAACTTTTTTCTAGCATAAGTCAAAACTTGATTTATCCGACGTCATAATTCTATATTTAAATTCTATTCTCTATTAATATAAAATGTATTATCTAACGTCTAACGTGTTAGTATGTTTTTTTAAAGACAACTAGGGAACAAGCCCTGTGTTATGGAGGATTAGAAACACTAGTATTTTCTTAAATTATTTATTTATTATATTTTTTTATTTATATTTCTTTTTATTTTTTATTTATAATTAAATAATATGTATCGTTATGTATAATAATATAATTAATTTACGCATTTATTCACTACTCTTGTTTCTCGCACACATTCATTGTAATGATGTTCCTTACATTTCTAATTTTTAATCACGTATGTGCCACTCCAAGGGTTGCAGCTGAAAATCAGCGTCAGTTATAATTTTTTTTATCTGACATAATGCTGAGCTGTTCGCCCTTTTGGCATTATGACCATATTCTACATAAAATATATTATACTAAATAAGGTAAATTGTATTTTTAGGGTGTCATATTGTCAAATAAATTAGTTTTCTTTCTTTTTCTCTTCTTACACCCAGATTCGAAACAAATATCTATGAATCACACATATTTGTGTCTTGTGTGGGTATAATCTTCTATACTAAGTAGTCTATAAATGATAATAACAACTTCTTTAATGATTTCCTGATCCCGCATGAACTGAAAGGTATTTTTTCACCGTTAAAATTTCACCATTCTATTTTCAAAAACACATAATAGACCCCATTATTTAGCCCCCATGTCATAGAGGCGTTGAACCATAGATTTAGTATGTACAAGATAAACAATGTCAGATTATAGGCGAGACCAAAACACAATTGAGTGATTGTCAATGTGTGAGTTAAAAATAGTGATTGCAACGGACTGTTGTGCACTATCGATATTCTGCACTTGGGATTATCGAGCTTATGAATTCGGTGTGTAATTGATCGTCTTAAACTCTTGAATAATGTCGCAACAATTTGTTTTAAGAAGCATTTACAACAAGTTAACTTTTCATGTTATCGGGTAAAATTGTGCTGTTAGGCAATTTTTTTTTTCCGAACCTCTATCTTTTAGTTTTAAGACTAGGATACCTACCATATATATATAGCCATAGTAAGAAAGCAAAAAAGAAACGATGGTAGCTGAATGAATAAGGAACCTGCGTGCAAATTACGCGGTCCTAGTTCGAACCCAACGCGGCGGCAGTACCAATGTGCATTCCACTTTGTGGAATTTATATGTACTAGTCAAGTGACTTACCATCTGCTGATGGTGAAGGGAAATATCGTGAGGAAACCCACATATCTACCCTAGAAGCAATTCTATGTGTATGTCTGATCCACCAACCCGCACTAGGCCAGCGTGAGTGGATTATGGCCTAAACCCTCTCAGCTCTCGAGATGAGACCCGAGCCCAGCATTGGGGCTTAATGGGCTGCTGATGAGTAAGAAAGCAGGCCATAAACCTTACTGCCTAAGTTTTTTATGGTCAATGTCATGATGAACTAGAACAATATATCTGATCGATTATATTCTATATAGCTGTACTTAATGATAGAAAATTTATTGGATGGTTTACAATCACAGGATATTTAAACACGTTGTATAACATAATATATTTTTTTATTCTTTATATTCGGAAAACATTTATATAACAAATAATTGTGAAAATACAGCAAAACTATTTTCAAAATGAAAAATATTATTAAAATCTTTGGGTTGGTTAGCCCATTTATCGAGGAAATCTTTAACTAATGTTTTATATATATGTAAGTAGTTGAATATTTTTTTGAGGCCCAGTCTGGTCTATTTATAATACGTATCCATTTGTCACGTGACGCTGTTTTCGTTGGAAACCTAAAATAAAAGACAAAAATATCACTAACTTAATGGCTCACCTGACTCACTAAGCTTATATTTTAAGTACTACCTACTGAATTTGTGAGAAACAACTACTTTAAAAATAGGTATTAAAAAACATAGAGAGATGTAAATAAGTTAGTGTGCTTCACTCAATTACAATAGTGGTTACCTTAAGGCGTTAACGCACATATTACGATGATTTAAAGAATTGACGGAATAATTACAGTTTTAAAAATACTATCGACTTTTATCGATACCCAAGACGTCATCATTTCGTCAAGCCCTATCGTCAACAAACATTTTCCTATTTTACACGAAAAAAGCTTTAATATATCGTATATACATAAAATATTATCAACATAACGAAGAAGAAGCCTAAATACGTCCAACAAAATAGGTTTTTGCTCAGTTAAAAGCACCAATTTTACAAAATAAGGTTTGCAAAAATTCATTAGATTTTTGTATTTACCTGAGAAACGTGAAATTTCTCTGGGTTATTCCTTCTTGTCACGTCACAATTGGTTACGGAACAGACCACCATGATACTGGCACACCTTTTAAGCAATTTATTGCACGATTTGTAAATATTTTAGCAAAATAAGAGTTGACAGTAAAACACGCGAGCCGCTATGGCCCCCTAATTGAAAAAATATTGGCACATCCCATTTTATCTTTCATCTCTTTCACTCTTTTACAGCGTGCATATCAATTTGACCTCTCGTTTCCGCGCTATGTTTGTCTTCTGCGGTAGCGCGCGGATCCTAGGTCTATGCGTTGAACCATAGTGAAAGTCTATTGTCTATGACGCTCTATTAATAATTCGTATTGTTCTCTGCCTATCCGTAATGTGAGAAAAGGGATAATAATACGCTGTTGAAAATCATTCAGGCGAATATTTTTTTGTATTAATAAAAATATTGGTGTCGATTTCAATTTTTGTATTTGGAATCGTCAGCCATGTTGATATTAATGACATTTGATTTCTTTTAAGTCATCAGAATTGTTAATAAGATTATGAAATATAATGAATATAATACTGTTTAATAAAAAAAAAATCTACAGTAAAATTCAGTTATCATGGCGGTTTTTACAATTTTTTATCTAGGTTGTAAGCCAAATAGAGAATAGATTTTTATGGGATACCTGGAGGATGCTCCTAGTATTAAAGGCGTCCTTAGGCTACGGTAACTGCTTACCATGCCTGTTTGCCACTGTCCCGCGGGGCACTTTAAAAACATACGCGACACACCTCAACTCGAAGCAAATAATATCTGTCTCGTGCCGGAATTGAATCTACGTCGACAAGTTAGTGCCGAGGTGACCCCTACGACACAGTGACAGTCTGGAATTACATCATTATCATCATCATAATTTTCAGCCCACATGCTGGGTATAGACCTCTTCTCCACAGTGCCACTTCTAAGCCAGTGTACCAGCCGCATCCAGTGAGGTCCTGTCCTCTTGATGACAGCGTCAGACCATCCAGCGATGGTGGTGGTGTGCCTACTGGCCTTTCGGCGTACTTTAAGGCCAGGGAATTACATATTAAATATTAATTACAGATGTTTTTATATAATAAACACGGGTGACTCGCGTAAGGAAATCGGGAAGTCCAACGCGACTCACCTTAATGATGGTTCCCTAAAGAAACTGAAACCCGGTTGCCATTTCCAAACTTCCTTACGAGAGTGACCCGTATTATCTTCTATATAAATAAAAATGGATCGCCGAAAACTATGTGATGGATTCACGTGAGAACGGCTCGACCGATTTGGCTAATTATTTTTTTTGTTGTATTTGCTATTGTCGACGCAACGCATGTATGTAAGAAATTATACAAAAAATTGAGCATAAAATTAAAATTTTTGGGTTTTAAAATCTCCATATAAACATTTTAAAATGGAATAATATTGGCTGAATATTGGCTTATCACGAATAATAAAATATGGCGGTACGAAGTTCGGCGGGTCAGCTAGTGCCTCGGTGGCGCAGCGGGAAGTGTATACGACTGCTATGCAAGAGGTCTCGGGTTCGATTCCCGGGTCGGGTCAAAATGGTATTGGGTTTTTCTATCATGAAATTCCAGTATTAAGATTTTCCCGGAGTTTGGTAAACAAATGTTCCCGGTTGATGACATAAGGCTCGCCGCCTATTTCATGGGACCAAACATAGCTGGCGAAATGTGGGTGTGAAACACCTCTGCCTACTCCTTCGGGGAAAAAGGCGTGATGCTATGTTTATGTTACATCTCACGTTAGTTTTAATAATTACAGATGTATTAGCGGTAACGGCTTACCACTAGAAATCATATGTAACCTTGATAGTAATAAAAAAAGGTTTCGTACCATCATTTATCTAAAAAAAACACGTAGGTAGTAACCATAATTCCATAAGATTTAAAAAGGAACTTAATGAAAAATTAAGAGGTGACACCGGGTCATTTATTTCGGTCATAAAAACGCCTCAAATGAATAAAAGTCTTTATAATGAATGACCATTACTACCTTGGTAATTAATGGCTTTTGATTTTAATATTGAGCTCTAAGTAAAATATGATTGTCATAGTCATAATCTTTACTTCATTTGGATCAAATACCTGATGAACGTCATACAAAGCCAAAAAAAGGTGTCAGCAAATTTGCTTACGGCCAGTTCACAGACAAGGTTAGCTCTGAGAAGAACTTGGCAAGAAACTCAGACCACTCTTTTTAATCACCATAGTAGTTATAATTTCAATTGGTTACAGTTTGAAATAGCGCAGAATGGTACAGAACCATTGTATAGAACTAGTTCCACCTGCGGTATCGGCAGGGGGGTATGTCGGCAAAAACTAGCCTATGTGCTATAATAATAATAATAATTTTTATTTCAGGAATCCCATATATTTGTTAGTAACAATGTTCTTAGCCTAGTGTTAGTAATGGTACAATAATTATTTACAAATTAATCAGGTCTCGCGTGTAGACCTATCCAGTGTGCCAACAGTGGCGAGTCCCATCTTGAGGCGCACGCGGTCAGGATGGCGCTGGGGCCACCGCGCACCCGCGCCAACATTGACGCACAGCGCTTGCGCATGATCGCGTGGAAGCCGTCAACGCGCGTCTCCGCGAACATATACCACTCGCGCTACAGTACCGCGGCAGTCCCATCAACACCTTGAACGCGTTATTATATTGTACACGCAGGGCGTCGTATGTCCGCCGCGTGTATTTAACCCACAGACTGCACGTGTAGAAGGTCTGACAGAAAGCTCTAAATAGAGTGACCTTCACTTGTTCAGTACACCGTGCGAATCTGCGAGCCAACATGTTACAGCGAACAGACAACGCCCTGCGCTCCCTCTCCACATCCATATCATCTTTAAGGTCTTCGGTGACCCAGTGGCCCAGATACTTAAAGTGAGTGACGCGTTTTAATGGTGTACCGTAGAGTGAAACGGGAGGTATCTCTATGCTGGACTATAATCTATCTGTATGTCAAATTTCGTGCAGATCCTTTCAGCCGTTTTGACGTGAATGAGTAACAACCATCCACCCGTGTTATTCATTCAGAAAATTACTAAGATAGTAGGAGTTTAATATAGTTGAAACATTCAAACCGCTACAAAACTAAACCAACGAAATAAACATTTATTAACCAAAAGGCATCTATTTCAAACTTTAATTAAAACTCCAAGCTAAAATTTCTATATTTAATTAATAAAACGTGCCTACGACCTTTCACAAAATGGCGGCTTTTTTCTATTCGCCGTTTAGTTGGGGCTATATTGGTGGTTAATACATCGACACTTGATTCGCAATTTAGTGAGAATAAGTTATAAGAATTAGCGATTTTGGTCCAATTATAATATTATAATATAATATAATATAATATTCTACCACATTCACACAGCGCCATCTAGTCCCAAAGTAAGAAATTATATTTGCTTGTGTTATGGGTACTAAACGACTGATATACTACTTAAATACATTTTTTTTTTGTAAATACATACATATTATAGATAAATTACAACCAGACACAGAACAAACCTTTATGCTCATCACACAAAGATTTGTCCTGGGTGGGGATCGAACCCACGACCTCCGGCTTAGCAGTCAGGGTCACTAACCACTAGACCAACAGGCCAGTCATTATCAATTAAATTAAATGTGTACGATAAAAATTGAAATGCCAGAAACTGATTTAACAAATTATTTGTTTTAGGCAGCACACATGATGTCCAACTGTGTCCAACTCTTCCATTTACTTCTGATTAATTTCGTTGCGGGTTCCAAGACAGTAGGTTAGGCATTCTCTGGGACTCGCTAGTGTCACTCGGTGTTCGCAAGGATGATTGCTGTTAATCCTGGCTGACAGAATTTGCAGTGGTGAGCATGAGGGTGGGATGTCCCGGAGCACACATGACGTGCTGCCTAGACCAAGGCCGGCTAGCCAGCCATCGGCATATTACTTATCCACACACGCTTGCCTAATGCGGGATGGTGAATCAGACACTTAGAATTTCTTCTAGCGTATGTGGGTTTCCTCACGATGTTTTCCTTCACCGTTAGCAGATAAGTACGATTATATTATTTTATAAAAAATTATTAATGGAGCTAACTGTTGCAGTTGGTTCATCTCGCGCGTAATTGAAAAACACGGACAAGACGCTTTCTATAATCCTGTAGTATACAATTGTGCAGCGTGGGACGGCCCCCCACCAGATGGACCGACGACCTGGTCAGGGTTGCGGGCGGCCGTTGGTTGCAGGCGGCACAGGACCGTTCGCAGTGGCGTAAATTAGGTGAGGCCTATGTTCAGCAGTGGACGTCGTTGGGCTGATAATGATGATGACGATGATACAATTGTAGTGCTATCCCATAAGAACCGTAGTTACATGTGTCCGATAAAAAATGTAGTATTTGCTTTTCTAGATTGTAATATATGCCAAATTTATACAAATCTCTAGATCGTTCTAGCGTGACTGATGATACATTCATTAGCCATCGCATTTAATCGTATAATATTATGCTGACAATTTGCTGACAAAACTTTTCGGAAAACCTGTTACATTCTTAACTTGTGACTTTCATAAGTGTTACTATTGCTCCGTGTAGTGATTGATTAAAAATACATAAAGTCACTACCCCATCTCAACCCGTGGGTATCGTGAAATACGAAGAGACTAACCTTATGCAGACAAGAGCACTGCGAGAAAAGAAAATTCGAAACAAACCCTATACCAACCCGTCTGGCCAGCGTGGTATAGTAGGCTTAAGCAGCAGCAAGCAGTGGAACTTTTATGGGTTGAAATGATGACTTTTAGTTAGATTTAATTTAATTTAATTATGTGTATGATTTTATAATATTATGCCGCTATTCTTTTAAAACTTGTACCACAATATCAGTTCCACTTTGGCAGCGGTTCGTACAAATTAATTACTACCGTGTGGGTAGCAGTGCGTTCAAAACGAACGATATTGTATTACAATGTGGGATGCCTTTTAGATAAATTGTATTTTAGACTTTATTAGATTTCAGTCATTAATAACATAAACATTTTACACTTTAGGATATCTGTCCATTGACGGCGCGAGGCTGCAGATTGGAGAAATGGAGAAATATTAACCAATAGGAATGCATATGATCTTAACGCGGCGTTTTATTCTTCTGCTTCTTCTTCTTATCGTGTGGGCTTGAGACAGACCCTGGTGTTGGAATTTATCAAGTCGCCCAGAAGGCTTCCAACTTGACTTAACGACTACCACATTAAGTGATAACTGGGACCAACGGCTTTACGTGCCTCCAAAAGCACGGAGACGCTCGATAATGAAACTGCCAGAAACGGTCACCCATCATGGACTGACCTTGCCGAGTGTTGCTTAACCTCGATGATCGTAATTAAGATCTAAGTACCACAATGCTACAAGCGCCTCAACGGTTTTATGGCTCGTCGGTAAAGTTCTTTTCTTTAAAAAAACCGGCCAGGTGCGAGTCGGATTCGCGAACCGAGCGTTCCGTAAGATTGTGCAATTTTTTTGTAATCTAAATGTACAATATTAGTAGTTAACGGGTTTTTTTTTGCGGTCTCAAAACCGGTATTTTTAATGTTGAGATTAAAAAAAAAATTATTGACCAAAATATTTATTTATTTATATCTTGAATTTTTTAATGATTACAACGATATAAACTATATTAAACTAAGGTTATCAACTAACTTAAATTAAAAAGAAAAAAAAAACAATATTTACAACCTAACACAAAAAAAAGAAAAAATTAAAAAGTGGTGAAATAATTAAAAAATTGCATCATAAAATATTTCCGCATCGCTGCCACTGTCTACAGGAAAAGTGCCCAGCAGGCTGGCAGCATTAGACCTCAAAATATATTTTTTAATAGACGTTTATCGACGCATCTGCCTTTATAGAGCAGGCTTATGGCGACTACTTTAACCGTTTGCCACGACAGCAATTTAATTTAGTATCGTATTCAGCTTTGGACATAATGCATACTTAACAATCATTATAACCTAAGGACCTATTTTGGTCAAACGTGTAAAAACACAAACTTATAAATGCAGTTATTAAAAGAATAAAATAAATATTTTTTACATTGAGCGTGTGTACAAAATATTTTACAAACAGCAAACTAGGGTTGTCCGATTGGCAACCCCATTTTACGCATAGACAATGAACAATTTACTTTTTAAAGCACTGGCCACTAGTTGGGTCAAAGCTAAACGCCGGTCAAAGATTAAATTTGTAAATTGGTGGTGGATTTTAGCGGTGGAATGGATTTTTCGTGTAGTATTTTTAGATTTTTTATGCAGTGTTAATTGAATGTTGTGCATATTTTGATGTGGATATGCCATTTTTATAAAGACTAGAAGAACATTGATAATCTATTTATTTATTACTACATACATACACTATTTTTACATATTTTTTCCAATGCAATAGTGCGGTACTTATTTAATAATTACTTAAAATATAATAGAAAAAAGAAATATTTCCAACATCATGTTTATTATTTTTAAACTTTCCTATATCTATAGAAAGTTACACGTATGAACGTATAGATATTTTTCAAACAGTTACAACCAAGAGTATTAAATCTTCATAATAATTATGTTAAAGCGATGGTGGCTGATTGGATAAAAGCTATGGTCCGTGTAGTGATGGATTAAGAATACATAATGTCACTACCCCATCTCAACCCGTGGGTGTCGTAAAAGGCGACTAAGGGAGTAGGTAACCTTATGCGGACAAGAGCACTGCGAGAAAAGGAAAATTGGAAATAAATCCTATATCAACCCGTCTGGCCAGCGTGGTATAGTAGGCTAAATTCGCTCCTCATTCTTTGGAGGAGACCCGTGCCCAGTAGTGGGACCCTATGGGTTGACTGATGGTGGCTGATTGGATAAGGGACCGGCCTAAAACCCTCTCAGCTCTCTAGTTAGAGGAGAGGAGACCCGAGCTCAGCAGTGGGACTTAATGGGTTGCTTTTGATGATTAATTTTTATGTTATACTAGAAGTCGCGTGGGGCTTCGCTCTTGTTCTTTACTTGGCCACTGCTCAACTCCTATTTGTGATAGCGTAATGTTATATAGCTTATACCTTTCCTTGAAAAAATGTGCTATCGAACACTAAAATATTTTTTTAAATCGGTTCAGTAGTTTTTGAGATTTTTGCGTTCAAACAAACACAAAATATAGACATAGGATGAACCGTGTGTCATATCTACAAACTAATCTATGTGTTGCCGGACGACAAACAATCGAGCAATATGAACTTATTATTAATTAAACTGCGAGACGAGGGCGGAGAGTACTTCAGCTGCTTTACATTCATTGCCTAGACCAGGGGTCAGATTGCTGGGTTGCTAGTGCTAAAAAATATTTTAAAATGGTAGCTTTTATGTGTAGAAAATTATTTAAATCATTTATTTGCCAGAAATAAGGGTACATAAAGATCTTAATCATAACATTCTTCAGTTCATTAAACATTACATTACCTGTGAAGGTGTGCAAATAATACCTATATAGTATAGGTATTATTTGCATGCAAAAAGTGACAGATTTTCCATTCTATTTTGGTGCATTTGATAGGTATTTATCAAAGCTAGTAATGGCAACACTAAACTATGACCCCTCCTATGTTAATAGCGGAAGCTTCTATAATTCTATGGTCACAGATTGTATATATGTACTAAATACTATACTTACGGACTACGGTCATTATTACCCGACTGTCAGGACGGGTATTGTTTTTCGCGCGTATTTTGTATGTTTGTAAATTTCTTTATTCCCACGAATCTTCCAAACGGCTGGATGGATTTTGACAATTAGGGTATCGTTAGATTCGTGTAGAAAACCCAAGTGTCCTTAAATAGGTTTTAAGAATAAAATACTTAAACGGCGGGCTTTTGACACCAAATTGTAAGAAATTCCATTTTTTTTTAACCAAGCCTATCGAGTTTGGTATCAAAATAAAGAGAATCAAAAAGAGATTACATATATTCAAAAAGAGATTATAGATAATTGAATGGTTCCAAATTGTAAGTAGTTCAATTTTTTCTTAACCAAACCTATCGAGTAGAGATTGTTTGCAGTCAGGTTATTAAATTTTTTTAATTATATTTTTTTATAGAATAGTTTCTAATGTTTAACATAAATAAGAAAAGTAAGTAACTATGGGCGATAGGCAAAGGACTGTAGTCTAAAACTTAATAGTTTTAGCACTGGAAAGTGTGTTTGATAGATTATCTAAGTAATATACTTAATTTAATTCGTCAAATTAACATCGGCCGTTATCTGATATAATAGATAAGTGTAAAATGATTAAGTTCTGTAGTTTTTTTAAATTGTTAAATTAAAATCTAAAGGGTATCGGCCGAGCAATGTGCCTAAACGTACATTGTAATCGTTTTTGTGGGGCCAACGGAAAATAACATTGTAATTTTTTCTGGTAATAAATAATTTTTATTTTTATATGAAAATACAAAAAAACAACCTATATAATAATATAAAATATTAAAATATTTCAGTGTATACTAACATGAAACTTAATATTTCTTCATGCTAAAAAAATGTATTCAAAGAATATTCCATTCCTTTACACGGAGTATTCAGCTACGCTTTCACGCATTCCTGTTTACGGTAAGAGCTTTTTTTCTTCAGTATTCATTGAGTTTAAGTTACAAGAGCACTTTGCTTGGCTGTTTCTTTTTTCGTATTATTTTTGCACCGTTTGTGTGTTTGCCTTTGCCTCGTGTAAAAAAAAACTTGTTTTCTTGTCTATTCTCTTTTTAGTTTATCTGTGCTTTTATGTTTGGCGGTTCGTTTCATGGAAAATAGTACGAAACGGAGACGTCATGCTTCTTGGCGGAACCACATTTACTTTAATGAGTATAAGTTATACATATACTTTAACGAGTATATGTATAAGTTACTTCTTTATACATAAGTATATTTCTTTTTTTTTTTTTCTTTTTTAAAGACAACGCCCGCACTAGGGAACAAGCCCTGTGTCGCGGGGAGCTTTACAAACATGAAACTAACGGACACAAAGTACACCCAGACTAGAAACAAATATCTATGAATCACACAAATATTTGTCTCGTGTGGGAATCGAACCCACGTCACCCAACACGGCGATGTAGTGGCGAGGCGACCACTTTAACCACTGCGCCACGGTGACAGTCCAATAGATAATAGATACCTAATATAATAATAATAATATTCTACCACATTTACACAGCGCCATCTAGTCCCAAATTAAGCAATTATATTTGCTTGTGTTATGGGTACTAAACAACTGATATACTAAGTATTTAAATATTTTTGTTTTTTGTAAATCCATACATATTATAGATAAATTACACCCAGACACAGAACAAACTTTTATGCTCATCACACAAAGATTTATCCTGGGTGGGGATCGAACCCACGAACTCCGGTTTAGCAGTCAGGGTCACTAACCACTAGACCAACAGGCCAGTCAAATAGATAATCTATACATCTATATCTATACAAATAAATAAAATTGGTATGTCTGTTTGTAATATTAAAATAACCGCTTTTTACAACGTGCATATCAATGTGTATACGGTACATATACCAAAATATATTTTTTTTCAATTTTTGTCTGTCTGTCTCTCTGTCTGTCTGTTTGTTCCAGCTAATCTCTGGAACGCCTGGCACGATTTTGACGAAACTTACACTGGCATATAGCTGATGTAATAAGGAGTAACTTAGGCTACCTTTATTTTAGAAAAATTCTAATGTTATTAAGTATAATGTTATTAAACAGATAGTTGTGTACCCTATTTTAAGTCTTTAAAGTTACTTACATTACCCTGCATATACATCTTCAGAGCCTACAAACTATTTATGTAAACCTTTCTATGCAATAAAGATTTATTATTATTATTATTATTTTAGTATGTATTGATTATTTGCATGCCAATTAGGTTAAATATGGAGGACTTAAACAACAATGTAAAATTTTATACTGTACCTATATTTGCAAATAAAATTATTGATTGATTGAAAGACACAAATTATAAAAAAAGTAATGTTGCTTTTGTCAAATTTCACGCGGACGAAGTCGCGGGCAGAGCTTGTCATTATATAATTTTGAATGCATAAAACAAGTAACTAACAACGCAGAATCACATTAATGCAGCCGTGTGGTCTAATTTAACTATAAAAGTGTATGCTTTCCCCTACCCTAGTGTGATCAAAGAGCTTGCTAGAACCCTAATAGTTGTTTAGAAGCGGCTAGGCGGCTGTTTTTAAAAGTTAACAGTTCCAAGTTAACAAAGTTGAAAGGGGCCCTATGAATACAATGTCTCAATAAATTAAACATCAGTCACAAGACAAATAAAACTCTAAATAAAAACACATAAAAACACACAAACCAGCGTGGTAACAGTTAATGATCTCCTCTTATGAAGAGATAACCTTATTCGGCTGTGGGACGGACTGTAAAACAAGTAACTAACAACGCAGAATCACATTAATGCAGCCGTGTGGTCTAATTTAACTATAAAAGTGTATGCTTTCCCCTACCCTAGTGTGATCAAAGAGCTTGCTAGAACCCTTATAGTTGTTTAGAAGCGGCTAGGCGGCTGTTTTTAAAAGTTAACAGTTCCAAGTTTAAATTATCTAAATAATGAGGCTTACGACAGTAACATTATTATGCCTAATGTGTTAGCTCATTAATGGACTGTAATCTAATAATCTAATGGGTTATCCTAAAAGCTAGACGAAGCGCCACAGCTGTAAACTTTTATTGATGACTAGAAATCACGCGGGACTTCGCTCCCTTCGTTTTTATTTGGCCACTGCTCAGCTCCTATTAGCCGTAGCATGATGTTATGTAGCCTATAACCTTCCTTGATAAATCAGACCAGTAGTTCCTGATATCTTAGCAACCAAACAAATAAACTATTCAGCTTTATAATATTTACAGTGACCAAATTTTAGTCATTTGACGGCGATTGTGCAACTTCTTAATTTCAGCTTGGTTCCTCTACACGTTTTAGGAAAGTATCTTGACAGACGGACAGACAGACGGACAACGGAGTGATATAAGGATTCTTTTTTCCTTTTGAGGGTACGAAACCATAATGGTAGCTGTATGTATGGAAAAAAATAAATATAATAATAATAATATTTTACCACATTCGCACAGCGCCATCTAGTCTGCTTGTGCTTGTGTTATCGGTAGGTACTAAACAACTGATGTACAATTTTTTTTTGTAAATACATACATAGGTACTATAGATAAATTACACCAAACAAAACAAACAATCATGCTCATCACACAAAGATTTGTTCTGGGTGGGGATCGAACCCACGACCTCCGGTTTAGCAGTCAGGATCACTAACCAATAGACCAACTGGCCAGTCTATATAAATAAAAACCTATATTGATATAATATCTAGTCTATATAAATAAAAAAAAACAAAATGGCGTCGGAATTTCACCCGCCATTTTCAATTTTTCTAGCCGTCTAGTCTACAATTACTCTACGCTACATTACAGTCTAGGGTCTACGTCCTGTATAGTACCTGCGTGTGCCAGTAATAGGTGTTTAGAGGAGCGTTCGCTCGCATAATGTGCACTCCATCTTAACGTGTCCCAGTTAAACAGATGAACGAGAAAATGGCGGATTGAAACCTGGTCAAAATGTCACTTTGGAAACACAGCGAAGCCTCCATGACATGAAGTTTGGTTTAATATCTGTTTGTGTGTTTTCTATCTATAATATAATAATAATAATAATATTCTACCACATTCACACAGCGCCATCTAGTCCCACAGTAAGCAATTATATTTGCTTGTGTTATGGGTACTAAACAACTGATATACTACTTAAATACATTTTTTTTTGTAAATACATACATATTATAGATAAATCTTTAATTAAAAAAAAATAAAAATAATTAAATTGTAGAAAACATTAGTAGTTATACTCTCAATGTAGGCTATAAAAGACAGTAAACGGAGTACCGACCTCTTTTCATCGCCAGCCACTCTCGGGTTTATGGTGTTTTTATCTATGGCTAGTTAAGAGATATAAGTTCCTTGCATCTATGATAGCCACTGTCAAAGTAACATGGCTGTATAATTTTATATTCTTATCTATGATTTTACGTTTGTTTGTGTGTCTGTTTAATATCTTACCAAGAAATTTTGTAATTAATTTATAAAGTATTTAATTATGATCCGTATTTGTTGATCAAGGTTTTGTGTTAGATTTACAATACGATATACATACTACATACAAATAAATAAAATTGAATTGTCTGTTTGTTTTATTAAAAACAGCGTTTTAGAATAGGCTTATGCAAGTACCCTACCTACGTAACTCTATACCAATTAATATTAGCTATCTGCCAGTGAAAACCCGTCCAAATCGGTTTTGTAGTTTCGGACCTCAAACAGACAAAAACAAAACAAATTACAGTCTTCTTTTATTATTAGAAACGCACATACTTGCATATCAACATCATCATTTCAACCCACAAACTTCATACTGCTGGGCACGGACACGTCTACTCCAAAGAATGTGGAGGAAATTTAGCCTACTATTATTACCACGCTGGCCAGACAGGTTGATATATGGTTTGTTTCGAATTTTCCTTTTCTCACAGTGCTTTTGTCTGCTCTTGTCTTCCTAAGTTGCCTTTAACGACACCCACGGGTTGAGATGGGGTAGTGACTAGTGACATTATGTATTTTTAATGAATAGATTCAGCTCGTTTACCACTCTATACTTTAAAAAAATAATACATACGAGTACACATACTAAGTCTTATGTAAACAATATTGATTTATGTGCAAGTGCAATTCATGTAATCGTATAATCGATTAATAACTCGATTTATACGAATACTCGATGAAATATTTTGCAGAAACAGCATATAGCCTCCGTGGCGCAATTGGTTAGCGCGTTCGGCTGTTAACCGAAAGGTTGGTGGTTCAAGCCCACCCGGGGGCGAATCTTTTATTAATTTTATTTTTACTTCAACGTCCACACTAAAGAAGCAAGCCCTGTGTGACGGGAGACTTTATAAATATACAATTCACGGACACAAAGTCATTTAAACTAGAAATGTATAAATCACACAATATTTTGATTCGTGCATTGACTTATAAAAAATTCAAGACGCACACTTAGCGATCAAAAAACGGCGCTCAAAATAGAACTCAAAAAGTATTAATTTAAAAAACTAAATCACTCGACTGCCTAAAAGTAGCCTTTGATAGTCAATTTAAAGCAATGAATTCGAAGAAGGTCTATAGGCTTAGATATAGAGATTCGGTGATGAATACGAATATAACAACACCTTCACTTCAAAATCGGTCAAGCTATTTAGGTTACAAGCTTACAAGAGACAAATGGAGCTGTGGGCAAGTCAAGTTAGTGCACATATAATTGAATTAGGCTAAAAAAACGTCTGTTTTAACAGTTTACGTCCGCCATATTCATTTTTTGTTGAAGTCACATAGCCTATGACACTCGGGGGAAAAATACAAATCGAATGACACCTCACACTTTAAAATCAGCCAAGCCGTTTAGGCTACAGAAGGTCACAATGGAACAGACATGCCCACATACTTACATACATACATACGCGCGAAAAACATTACCCTTCTTTTTGGCAGTCGGGTAAAAAGAGTTCAATTGTCCCACAATTATAACGCTGTCGTGAGGTGTAGGGTGTGAACATCAAAAAGTCTGATTGCTTTAAATAAAGTTTTTTAAAAGCATTCCTAATGTGTATTAAATAAGACTGATTATACAGAAACTATGTTCTATAACCGGTTAAGAGCATGTGGGATGGGGGTGGGGGTGGGGCAACAAAAGAGCGTATCTTCATAGCACTTACGTCCTTTTGTTGAGGAGCGCACTGGTAGCGGCACACACAAGTCACCTATTCTCCAAATTTCATCGATATACATTTTTAATAAAATGAGAAAAACATTCAGATTGAAAACATAAAAAAAAAATAGCTCCAATAAAAAAAAATGAAAACCATGAAATATTACACTAAATTGCGATGTGGTCATTTCTCTGTATGAAACCTTTAACTACTAATCCATATGTGTAATCTAAAACTCATAAAAAAATTATGAATGAAAATCATTATCTGAAATTACAACGATTGCTTGAATTTTTAATTACTTTTGGTTATATGTTTGAGACTTTGATATTGTAGCATATAGCCTCCGTGGCGCAATTGGTTAGCGCGTTCGGCTGTTAACCGAAAGGTTGGTGGTTCAAGCCCACCCGGGGGCGAATCTTTTGTTAAATTTCTTTCTTTTTAAAATAGGGTGCTGAGAGTCGACTATGAATCTTAATATCGATTAAAGACTGGCCTGTTGGTCTAGTGGTTAGTGACCCTGACTGCTAAGCCGGAGGTAGTGGGTTCGATCCCCACCCAGGACAAATCTTTGTATGATGAGCATAAACTTACTACTACGTAAATTAATACGAGTAAATATCATTTGCACCTAAAACTCTCTTCTTTGCATCGCCCAAAGGTCGACTGGTAGAGAATGCCTCTGGCATTAAGTCCCCCTGTGTACAATTCTTTGTGCATAAAGTTGAAATAAATAAATAAATATTGGTTCCGACCCGGGAACCGCACCCGAGACCTCAGAAATCACAACCTTACCGTAACCGTACACACCCGCTTCGCCATCGAGGCAGTTAGAAAAAGGTACTGGTACAAAATCTACCTACTAAATAAAATATTTACAAGTATTATTCGCACACACAAGTAAACATTGAGTGATATAGTCATCTATACATACAAATAAATAAAATTGGTGTGTCTCTTTGTAATATTAAAATCACCGCTTTTTACTACATGCATATGAATGTATATACGATACAACACCAAAATAAGATTTTTTTAAATTTTTGTCTGTCTTTCTGTCTGTCTGTTTGTTCCGGCTTATATCTGAAATGGCTAGACAGATTTTGACGGGACTTCCACTGGCAGATAGCTGATGTAATAAGGAGTAACTTTATCAGCAACCCATTAAGTCCCACTGCTGGGCTCGGGTCTCCTCTCCTCTAACTAGAGAGCTGAGAGGGTTTAGGCCATAATTCACTCACGCTGGCCTAGTGCGGGTTGGTGGATCAGACATACTCATAGAATTTCTTCTAGAGTATGTGGGTTTCCTCACGATGTTTTCCTTCACCGTTAGCAGATGGTAAGTCACTTGACTAGTACATATAAATCCCACAAAGTGGAATCCACATTGGTACTGACGGTCGGGATCGAACTCGGACCGCGTGATTTGCACGCCGGTTCCTTATCCATTAAGCCACCATCGCTTAATAATAAAAGGAGTAACTTAGGCTACTATTATTTTAGAATAATTCAAAAATTATAAAAAAAAAGAAATAATGTAGTAGTAATATTGCTTTTGATAAATTCCACGCGGACAAAGTCGCGGGCGCAGCTAGTAGGGTATATAATTTGAATATATACGATTGTGTATCAAAATGTATCATAGAATGTGGTACGGCTCCAAAGTCAGCGGGTATAGATACGTAATTGGGTCCTTATTTAGTTCTATTATTTCGTTACTTCGGTAGCACATATCTATAGTAATATCAGAAATGAAGAGTTTGTTTGAAGCGATGTTGGCTGAATGGATAAGGGACCGGGCGGCGCGCGGCGTGCAAATCACGCGGTTCGAGTTCGATCCCGACCAATGTGGATTCCACTTTGCGGAATTTATATGTATTAGTCAAGTGACTTACCATCTGCTAACGGTGAAGGAAAACATCGTGAGAAAACCCACATACCCTAGAAGAAATTCTATGAGTATGTCTGATTCACCAACCCGCACTAGGCCAGCGTGAGTGGATTATGGCCTAAAACCCTCTCAGCTCTCTAGTTTGAGAAGATGAGACCCGAGCCCAGCAGTGGGACTGAATGGGTTGTTTGTTGAATAAATAATAATGATGAGTTTGTTTGTTGGTTTGGTTGAACGCGATAATCTCAGGAAGTACTGGTCTGATTTGAAAAAAATACTGTAGTGTTAGATAGATCATTTATCGAAGATAGGCTGTATAACATCACGCTACGGCCAATAGGAGCTAAGTAGTGGCCAAATAAAGAACAGCGGGTGCAAAGTTCCGCGCGACAACTAGTCACTAGATATTGTCCGGGCTTCGCACCCGTTTGACCACTAGAAAGAAAGAAAATACATTTATTCACCACATCTGTGTGACACAAGTAGGGATAAGAATAAAAAATAAAATTAAATAATACAAAGAAAAAAATAATAATAATACAACGCCAAAAATGAAAAAATAAAAAAAAATTACCAATTGCACCTACTGCATGTCACTACACTTTTATTTTACACTTTAGTTGGTCATAGCATCACTACATAGTATAAAACAAAGTCGCTGTCGCTGTCTGCGTCCCTATGAATGCTTAAATCTTTAAAACTACGCAACGAATTTTGTAGGACGCCCTCCAGCTAGATGGTCCGACGACCTAAAAAAGGTCGCAGGATCTGACTGGATGCGGAAGGCGGAGGACAGAGTGCTATAGCGCGTGTTAGGAGAGGCCTACGTCCAGCAGTGGACTGCAATAGGCTGAAATGATGAAATGATGAACGAATTTTGAAGCGGTTTTTTTTTAATAGATAGAGTGATTCAAGAGGAAGGTTTATAGGTATAAAATACATACCACGCGGCCGAAGCAGCGGTCGGAAGCTAGTGAAGTTATAAGAGCTAGGTGACAACCTGGATTAACAAGCTTTTTATTTGACACTGAAACGTAAATAAAATTTAATCGTACGACATGATAGTATTTTATTTGTAGCTTGTTTCGTGGCCTATCTATTTAGCATCTGCGGATATCTCTGAAGCTTGCCAGATGAAAAATATCAAGAAATATTTTTTCTCACGAGATTTACATACCTTTATTCAATGTAATAAGTATATTTAAAAACAACTGTATTGGGATACCGGGAACTGTGTCTGTACCTTTAAAGAAATGGTTGATATTTAGTTTTTTGAGTACGTACTCTCTGTTCAGTACTTTTTTTCTCTTCAATTTTTCCTCTGAACCTTTCTCAGACTTCAACGAATATTGAGATTTTGATTTAGATTGAGAAAAAGCCGATATAATATATCACTTATCATAGCTAACTGTGTTCGTCGATGTATTACGAACAAAAAAAAAATTTGTCTACTTTGGTAGACAACATTATTTTGTTTATTTCCATACAGCCTTTGTGTCATCATCATCATTATCATCATATCAGCCCAATGACGTCCACTGTTGGACATAGACCTCACCTAATTTCCGCAACAGCGAGCGAGTTTGTGCCGCCCGCATCCAAAGGCCACCTGCGACCTTTACTAGATCGTAAAAATTTTGACAATTTTTTTCAATTTGTTTTTAGCCTTTGTGTCAGTAAATGTTTTTGTGTAATTTTTGATTATGTGTAAGTACCTATTAACATAGATTATAACTGTTACTAACACAATATTATGGATTTTTAAGTAAGAATTAAAACTTGTTTTTTTAATTTTATAATCTCGTCATTTTTGAGTTAAGTAATTTAAATTTTTGTCTGTGTTGTATCTATGTTAAACAGATTAGAAATGGTTTTGAATCTATTTCATACCCAGTATGTACTTTATACAACTTAAAACTATTTTTAACCCCTTTCACATAAACCTAGGCAGTGTGTAGTTGTGTACCTGCCTTATGTAGGGGGACTGGCACCCCTTCCCTTTGATCTAAATGAATAGATATGTGTCAAGTGCGAGCCTTCATGCTGTGTTTGAATATGGGGGCCGCCGGCCGGCTATGTGCTGCGTCTTAGATGCGTGAGGGCATGTACAATTTTATAGCTTTTTTATACCATAACATAACACAACTGCCTTGGTGGCGCAGCGGGAAGTGTCTACGACTGCTGTGCAAGAGGTCCCGGGTTCGATTCCCGGTCGGGTGAAAATGTATTGGGCTTTTCTATAATGAAATTCCAGTACTGAGATTTTCCCGGAGTTTGGTAAACAAATGTTCCCGGTTGATGACAATAGGCTCGCCCCCTATTTCACGGGACCAAACATAGCTGGCGAAATGTGGGTGTGAAACACCTCTGCCTACCCCTTCGGGGAAAAAGGCGTGATGCTATTTTTATACCATGACGGTGGCAAACAGACGTACAGCCTGTCTATTGGTAAGCGTTTACCGTAGCCTATGGACGCTGCAGCACTAGGAGCATCTAATATGCGTTGCTGGGTCTTTATATGATTAGAGAAACCTTGAGACAAAATTATATATATTTAGTAATTTCATGGTCCACTGCTGGGCAAGAATCTCCTACAAATAATTTGGAGGGAATTTAGCTTACTATATTGACAGCGAAGGTGGCTGAATGGATAAGGGACCGGCGTGCAAATAACGCAGTCCGAGTTCGATCCCGACCGGCAGTACCAATGTGGATTCCACTTTGTGGAATTTATATATACTAGTCAAGTGACTTACCATATGCTAACGGTGAAGGAAAACATCGTGAGGAAACCCACATACCCTAGAAGAAATTCTATGGGTATGTCTGATCCACCAACCCGCACTAGGCCAGCGTGAGTGGATTATGGCTTAAACCCTCTCAGCTCTCTAGATAGAGGAGAGGAGACCCGAGCCTGACTAATGGGTTCTTGATGATGATGACATTATACCTACCACCTATTTGTACATTATGGAAGCAACAAATGATTGAGTATTGAGTAAACCTGCGAAGCAAGACATTATAATATGTTTTATGGTAAGTTATACCAACGTAAGTATTAAAATGTTGTCAAACTATTAGGTAAGTATACTCGTAAGTTTCCTAACAATACAATCGCGAACATTTCGAGGAATTTAACAAAGGCATTGTAATGACATTCCTTATCGATAACATAACATAACATAGTATCACGCCTTTTTCCCCGAAGGGGTAGGCAGAGGTGTTTAGCACCCACATTTCGCCAGCTATGTTTGGTCCCATGAAATAGGGGGCGAGCCTATTGTCATCAACCGGGAACATTTGTTTACCAAACTCCGGGAAAATATCAGTACTTGAATTTCATGATAGAAAAGCCCAATATAATTTTCACCCGACCCGGGAATCGAACCCGGGACCTCTTGCACAGCAGTCGTATACACTTCCCGCTGCGCCACCGAGGCAATTGTTTCCTTATCGATCTTATATTATTATATATTCTATCTGTCTATATATCAGACTGGCCTGTTGGTCTAGTGGTTAGTGACCCTGACTGCTAAGCTGAGGGTCGTGGGTTCGGTCCCCACCCAGGACAAATCTTTGTGTAATGAGCATAAAGGTTTGTTCTGTGTCTGGGTGTAATTTATCTTTAATATGTATGTATTTAAAAAAAAAAAGTATTTAAGTATTATATCAGTTGTTTAGTTCCCATAACACAAGCAAATATAATTTCTTACTTTGGGACTAGATGGCGCTGTGTGAATGTGGTAGAATATTATTATTATGTCTCTTTTCTCACGGCTATACTTGTCTCTAAGGTGAGAAGTATACCCGGTCCTTTTGGAAGGCTTACGCGGCGACACAGGTCCAACACGCAGAGGCCCTTAAAGAATTTTAATTTAGACTGGGATGAGACACTTACCGCCGCCACATCACAGCTGCACTATTGTAGTACAGCTATGATCTGTCACCGGTAGGTGTAGAGCTATTGCATGATATAATGGAGTTAAATAAAGTTGGGCTATGGGTTTGGGTGTTTGGTGGAATGGTGATATCTGGCATACGAGATTAACGTCGCCTGCTTGCCTCCTCTAGCGGTGAATATATGATGTTAAATGAGGATATACATATATGACATACATAATGTATATAAATACATATAATAAAATTCTAACGGGTCGATGTCTGTCATCAGCATTAGCAACCCATTAAGTTCCACTGCTGGGCACGGGTTTCCTCCAAACATTTTGAAGCGAATTTAGCCTACTATACCACGGTGGCCAGACGGGTTGGTTTTGTTTCGAATTTTCCTTTTCTTACAGTGCTCTTGTCTGCATAAGATTACTCCTATAGTCGCCTTTTACTACACCCACGGGTTGAAATGGGGTAGTGACATTACGTATACTTAATTTTGTCTTGGTATACAGGGTGTATACGACGGTACGACATTAAATGAAACCACGTGTAGCATGTGATGTTAGAAGGCCATACCAAAAAATTTAAACAGAAATTTGTAATAGTTTAGACGCAAATGTACTTTCTTTATGTCACAGTTGTTCACAGTTTTAAACAACCTGTAGGTATTTACGTTGATCGTATGTTGTCATTACGTCATTCAATTCATTTAAATATCTCTGACTCTTTCATATTATCTTATCTCTTACTCTGTTCCGCACTGTTGTCGTCATGTCGAAAACGTCATGATAGAAAAATAATGTATAGTTTTATATTCTTAAATTTTTCGACTTTAAATAATGTGTAGCTTTTTTTTTTTTTTCTTTTTTTTTAAATAATTTATATTAGAATATGTTTATAAGGGTTAACACTGGCTGCCTTGTCTTTTAATGTCGTATCGTCGTATACACCCTGTATTTCTTATGAAATGAATGTAAACACGTATTTCTCGCACCCAATATCTCTTTATGCTCATATCCTATTGAATACCTACCAGGGGGTATTCTTGGGTTTCCATTAAGCATGGTTCATTATACAAATTATGGGGTCTCACAGTTCTCGAGTGCCTTCTTGTCAACATATCGGAGGTGTGAATGATTGTAAGCGAGTTAAGAATCGAATAGAGGCTCCCAGGTGGACTTTCGGTTTAAAAAATATTAACAATTTTTTTTTAAATATTCTACCACATTCACACAGCGCCATCTAGTCCCAAAAGCAATTATATTTGCTTGTGTTATGGGTACTAAACAATTGATATTTGTAAATACATACATATTATCGATAAATCACACCCAGACACAGAACAAACTTTTATGCTCATCACACAAAGATTTGTCCTGGGTGGGGATCGAACCCACGTCCTTCGGCTTAGCAGTCAGTGTCACTAACCACTAGACCAACAGGCCATGGTAGGTCATGTTCTGATACCTCAGAAACACGCTTAGAAATTTCACGATAAATTATGTAGTAGCTGTTCATCGTCAGTAATAATATAGGTTGTAGGGTAGATATAAATCGTGCTAGTTGTAACTGTCGACTGCTGCGCCAGTCCAATATACAAGCTTGTACGTACTGGTTGTATTATTAGCAATCCCCCTACCCTGCGGATATAACAGTTGGCGACGAGAACAAATTGGAAAATGGCGAAGGTTACGGTCGGGTCCTTGTCATCCTTTAACCACGAGATGCAAGAGTGGTCTATCTACAAGGAAAAACTCGAGCAATGGTTTTTGGCGAACGACATTGGGGAGGAAGCTGATAAAGCCGGATGTAAACGTCGAGCTATATTACTTAGCAACTGTGCTGAGTCCACGTATAAGTTGATTCGAGATTTAGCTTTACCGAAGCAAGTCGGTACATTAAGCTATGAAGAAGTGATCGTGCTGTTGGATGGACATTTTAAACCAAAGAAATGTACGTTCGTTGAGCGTTTTAAATTTCACAGTGCGACACAAAATGGTGGTGAGGGGTTGTCAGAGTGGGCGGCTCGCGTTCGCGGATTAGCAATGCATTGCGGGTTCGTTGCCACACATCTGGATGAACAACTCCGGGATCGGTTTGTCCTGGGTATGGAACCCGGACCAGAGAGGGATAAACTCTTCACTAAGAGCATGTCACAGCTCACCTTGTGCAGGGCTTTAGAAATAGCAGAAGCAGTTCGAAGTGCTCGTATGGGAGCTAAGGAAACAACACGGCATGGGTGTGAGGATACATCTTCTTTTCAACGGGTCATGAAGATGTCGACCACTGGAGCGGCAGGAACCCACGAACGGCGGGCTACTTCGCAACGACGAGTTCCAGCAGTGGGCTCACAGCCTACTACATCAGAGAGCAGTAAAGACAATAACGGGTGTACGGCTTGCGGATTTATCGGTCATCAGGCGTCGGCGTGTCGTTTTTCTCGGTATAAATGTAAAAAGTGCGGTATTCAAGGTCATTTGAAGCGTATGTGTAAACAAAGTGTGAAACGACAAAATTTTATCGAGTGTGATGCGGATGGTGATGATGATGGTAAGTGGATGTGTAATATTCGTACAATACGCGGCGAGCCGATGCGGGAATCTGTTGTAGTCAATGACATACGATTATCTTTTGAAATAGACACTGGTTCTCCCGTTACTGTTATTTCTGAGCGATTGTATAAACAACATTTTTCTAACATTTTATTAGAATCGAATGACCTCATTTTACTTAGTTATAGTGGTGAAAGATTAGACATTGTGGGTAAATTAAAACTTATTTTTTCGTATAATGGCAAATCAAATTATATTTATGTAATTGTTGTACGAAATGGAGGGCCCCCTTTACTAGGCAGAGACTTTTTTGCCCGGTTTAACATGCAAATTTGTTCTGTAAACAAAATAAGTGACCATTTAATTCAGCGCATAACTTCAAAGTTTCCTCGGTTATTTTCTGATTCGCTAGGGTGTTTTAAAGGTTTCGAAGTAAGTTTATCTCTAAAACCGGATGCCAAACCGATTTTTTTTAAGGCGAGGGGTTTACCTTTCGCTCTTCGGGACCGGGTAGAAACTGAGCTTAAACGGTTAGAAAGTTTAGGTATTCTTATACCGGTAAAATATTCCGAGTATGCCAGCCCTATCGTGCCTGTGTTAAAGCGGGATGGTTCTATTCGTCTCTGCGCGGATTACTCGGTGACGATAAACAAACAGTTACTTATTGATAAATATCCATTACCTAGATATGATGAGCTGTTTTCTAGGTTACACGGAGCTAACTACTTTAGTAAGTTAGACCTTTCACAGGCCTACAATCAACTATGTCTTAATGAGTCATCACAAACACTTACATGTATCAATACACATAAGGGATTGTATAAATTTACAAGATTAGTATTTGGTTTAGCCAGTGCTCCGGCTATCTTTCAGAGAACTATGGAGTCAGTCCTTGCAGGTCTAGAGGGAACTCTTCAATTCTTGGATGATATTTTAATTTGGGGGGTCGATAAAAAACAAATGTTAGATAGGCTGACAAAAGTATTCACTAGATTGCAAGATGCGGGGTTGGTGTTAAAAATGGATAAATGTTCGTTGTTTCAAGAATCGGTTTCGTATTTAGGAGTTGTTATAGATCGAAACGGTATTCATAAATCACCAGAAAAGGTTCAGGCAATTTTAGAAGCGCGTATTCCAACAAATATCTCAGAATTAAAATCTTTCCTAGGTATGGTGAATTATTATAGGAATTTTATTCGAAACGCGTCTTCAATATTATGCCCATTGCATAAACTACTGCAAAAAAATGTACCTTGGGTATGGAATAAAGAGCATGATGATGCAGTGGCGATTATCAAACGAGAATTGGTCTCAGATACAACACTGGCTCATTTTAATCCTAATGCTAAGCTCATTTTGACAGTAGATGCGTCTCCGGCAGGACTCGGGGCAATATTGTCACAAGTCGAGGGTAGTGTAGAAAAGCCGATCGCTTTTATGTCTCGATCTCTCAATGCGGCAGAGAAGCGATACAGTCAAATCCAAAAAGAGGCTACAGCTATTATTTTTGGTGTTAAGAAATTTCACCAATATTTATACGCTCGAACTACGCCTTTTGTTTTACGAACTGATCATAAGCCCTTAATATCAATTTTTAACCCCGATAAGGGCATTCCCGAAATATCCGCGAACCGTTTACAACGTTATGCAATGTTTTTATCAGCGTACAATTACCAAATTGAATATGTTAGCAGTATTCATAATAGTGCGGATTATCTTAGCCGCGCTGTTTGTTTCACGAGTAATGACTCAATATCCCCACCGGCCGCGGGCGCAGTGAGCGCGCCGCCGCCGGCGCCGTCGCAGGTTAGCGATGATTCATCGTTCAATAGATCGACATATGTTCATTTTATTTACGAAGGCGAACAATGTTTATCAATAGCGGATGTAAAAAAGGCTGTAATAATGGATGAAGTGATGTCGACGGTTGTTAATTATGTTTTGAATGGGTGGCCTCCTAAAATAAATGATCCTGAATTACAAGCTTATTTTAGCCACCGGTTAGAACTGGCAGTTGAACGGGACTGCCTTTTAAGAGGGCATAAATTAGTTATACCAGATAAATTACGTAGTAAAGTGTTATCTGAATTACACAGAGGTCACTTGGGTATTTCAAAGATGAAAGAAGAAGCGCGAAATAGATTTTGGTGGCCAGGTATGGGGGTCGCTATTGAGCGGTTTGTCAGTACGTGTACTGTTTGTAGCTCGCTACGTGTATCACCTCCGCGCGCTCCACTCACCCCCTGGCCTTATCCGGCTGAACCGTGGTCGCGTGTTCATTTAGATTTTCTTGGGCCTATTATTGGCCGAACATATTTAATTATCATCGATGCTTATTCTAAATGGGTGGAATGTTATGATGTCTCAACGGGATTTAGTTCACGGGTCGTCATTGAGAAATTGTGTGAGGTCATGTCGAGGTTTGGGTTGTTTAAAACAATTTGCTCAGACAACGGTACTTCTTTCGTTTCTAATGAATTTAAGTTGTTCTGTTTACGTAATAATATTTTACACTTAACTTCTCCAGCTTATAATACGTCCAGTAATGGACAGGCTGAGAGTTATGTAAAAATAATAAAGAAAGCTTTAAAGTCTATTTTACTAATTGGCACAAATTCACGAGACATAAACATAAAATTACAAGAATTTTTGTTTTATTATAGGAATTCTAGTCATTGTACTACGAATAGATCGCCTGCTGAAGTGTTATTTGGCCGTAAGCTACGATGTAGGTTAGATTTATTAAAACCTGCCGTCTTATCACCATCCGATCCAGCACTAGATGAAATTGTTAAATCCAAACAGTGCTCGCAGAGTGAAAGTTATCGCGGAAATCGAAAAGTCTCATTTAGTTTAAATGAAAACGTATTAGTAAGACTGTATGGACAACAAAAACATCGGTGGTCGCGAGGTTCAGTGACAGGGAAAATTGGCAACGCGCTGTATGAAATAAAAGTTATTGGCACGAATCAAACGGTTAAACGGCACGCAAATCAGCTTCTCAAGTATAGAGGAGAGGAAGAGTACGTGCCTGCGTTCATAACACCGGCATCAGAGGCAGAGCCTGACTGTCCAGAACAGTCGGCGCCAGCATGTGGAGGACATGAACCTACCAGCATCGAGACAGACATCGCCACGGTGCCAACTCCAACTACAATAGTGGGAGCGGCGACATCTGTCCAAAATGAAGCTACAAGCCGTTCTCGACGCGAGAAGGCTCCTGTAGACTACACACAGTTCTTTAAATAAGGTGGAGGAATGTAGTAGCTGTTCATCGTCAGTAATAATATAGGTTGTAGGGTAGATATAAATCGTGCTAGTTGTAACTGTCGACTGCTGCGCCAGTCCAATATACAAGCTTGTACGTACTGGTTGTATTATTAGCAATCCCCCTACCCTGCGGATATAACAGTGAGCCAAAGACCAAATGTCTTCAAGGTCCAAGAGGCTCATCACCAAAAGGCTCAAAGATGTAAGTCTCACCAAGACTTTCATATTTACGCCGCTTGAGGCACTGCAGAATTGGCCGCGGAACCCGCTTTAGCGGTACTGTAAGGTCAGGGTGCGTAGTCCCGGTTTGGGAAGGTAGAGGTTTTTCAACATATGAATTGAAACTCAGCAAAATATTTTTTTATATTCTTCTTTATTCTTTTTCTTTTAAAATAATGTTAAATACACTCAAGGGCCACTTGCCCACACTAAATTCACACTCAACTCTTTTCTTCTAGAGAGTCCAATCCTCTCTCTAGAAGCTTCTTATTTTTACTTCCGATCAAAAATCAAACGTGACAAGCGCGAGCGTAAAGAGGTTTGCCAAACCAAAAGAAAATGTTATATACCTGGCAAAACTCCACTGTACCTACACATAGCTCGAAACTTGTGCGGATTCCAGCTCTTACAAAGGTTTTAGGTTAAGCCTGAGATAAATAAATAAATATTTTCATCAAACAACTCTATTTTTTATAACCCTATATCGCGAATACCGCATTGAATTCAAAAGCCCAAGAGGTGTGAAAGAGTGCTCTGCGCTCTTTGTCAACTTATAATAGGCATTGTAGAAATCTGTCACGACCCTAACCACCAGCTACACATGAGCCCAGCATCTTCATTAAAGTTCCCCTCATTAAAACAAAATGTAGAACAACAAGCGGGGAGAGGTAGCTCAACTTACACTGGCCAAGATATTCTATATATCATGCACAGATTATTATTTTCAAAGATAGAACCTCTTTTTGTTTTAAGTGCGAGGGGTAGAAAGTGGCGGGAAATGTTTTAATGAATGCGTGTCTATGATTTTTTTGTTATCTATGGTAAAGATGGCCGATATTTTTAATGATTTTGGAGGGTTCTGATACTTGGTATTTCGACATACAAATAGTCAATTTTGATATCGATGTATTGTTTGAATTTTTTAAATCCTCGGCTAGAACTAGGTTTTCGTTTCAGTCAAGTATTATGGCTTTTATTTGATATTTTTATCGACTAAATAACATTCACTCACCTGTTTATACCTGGCAACCCCATAGTTGCGCAGTTGTGAATGTAGGCAACCTTTACGTTTTCAATTCTTTTGGATATATTCTTTTATTTAGTATACATTTTTTTTAAATAACCGATGAGGGAAATAGATTAAATAAATTGAATTAAGTATTTAATATTATCCGGGCGCGATTTAACTAGGCAACCTATTTGCAATAAGTCAATGTGAATATTATCTATCATTTATTTCTTATCACTAATAAATAACAGATGAGGGTATATATTTCTTAATGGGATCTTTTACTATTTATTTTGAGATTCTTATAATATATATGATAAATAGGATACACCTAAGTATAACCACCGGTGTGCAGCTGCACTTAGTTCTAGCCATTATGCTGAAGATTAAACCTAGTTCTAACCGAAGAAAAGTAGGATACATCTAAGATTAACTGCATGTGACTGGCTGCACACAGTTGTAGCCGGCTAAAATTAGGTGTAGCCGCACTTCGGCTATTAGCCGTAAATTAGACGTATTATGTATGTTTAAACAAATAGCATTAATTGAAAATCTTTTTATTATAATGAACGAAAGAAGTCATCTTCCTCTCTTCTACAACACTACTATGCTGTGCCCGACAGTGTCCACGATTGTCACATAATTATAAGATTATTTACTTACCATCTGTTATACATTGTGGAAGCAATAAACAATTGAGGACTCAGTATATGACTCAGTAAGTATATACTTGTTACTAACAACAGATTTTAAGTTAAAACTGTCTACTAAAGACATCACAATTGTTACATATCTCATATGTTAAATTTATATTAGTATCTAGTGTACCGATATTTACTCGTATAGTGCACTTGATATGACTACTTTCGTTTATAAGGAGTTTTAATATAAGTAGGAATTTATAGTTGCTTTTCGTTCTGTCTGTACTTTAAGTAAAATAATGTACTGGTGACGAGCCGGGACTTGATTTTTTAAAATAAATGATACGGTGACGAGTCGGGATACGTTTTTTTATGGTGACGAGCCGGGATCGTGACGACCCGGGCCTGACTCTTGAGTATGAGTTATGAGTATATGTAAATTAAATAAACAATAAAAAAATGTTACCTAAAAAAATTATTATCCATAAGAATCTATATTCTGTTTTACTTTAATGCCCAATAATCATCAATCCTTTCTTTTTTTTTAAAAAGTCGTCAATTCGGTCATGGAATGTTCTTTAGATCTGCTCCTTCCAACGTTCCCCTTCATATTCGCTTTATATATTATTATTTGTTTTGTCACCCTTCATCCATTCTCTCTACATCTCCAAACCATTTCTCTATTTGCATCACAACATTTTTTATGTCTAAAATAGACGTGAAACAGTAGTGCGTTTAGTCTAAAACCCAGCTTAGTCTAGATAGCGTAAGTAAAGTGATTAAATACCAATTTTAGTCAATTAGTTTGGTAGCATCACTTTAATCCTGCTAGAGTTTCTAAAGTGAATAAGAACTGTTACAGACGATGCTGCAAGATTACTAATAGATTTGTGTGGATGTTCCGATAAACTGTAAAAAAGTGTCTGTACATAGACAATTCATTTTAACACTTATCTGTAGATAAGTGTAAAAAAGTGTGTACAATAAATGGACCTGCGAATTGTCATAGTCAAATTTTCCTCGTTTTTTTCTTTATAAATTAAGCAAGTTATGACCAAATAGTCTATACGTTATTAATTGCAGAAAAGTTATAAATTGAATTGTTCAATGTAAAAAAGTGTCTATGTTGTGAGACAATAGTGTCTGTAAAATGTATGGAGAAGGCGTATTGGAACATACATTATATTTTTTCTTTTTTTTATTGCCTGAAGTGGCAGACGAGCAAGCGGCCCACCTGATGGTAAGTCTGTATACGTCTGTTTGCCACCATCGTGGTATAAAAAAAAAGTGGTTACTGCCGCTAATGGACGCGGACGTTGGCAATGTTAGAGGCAAAACCAGGCCGCTGCCTACCTAGAGAGGATAGCTCTCTTTAAACATATATTCTAATGGACAATGGCACAGGCATTTATTTGCTTAAAAGAAGACACCACCCACTAACATTTAAAATGTAACTGTGTAATGACGAAATAAAATATTTTTAATTTTTTTTTGTTTTTTTTTTGAATGGAACTAAAATTTTTTTTTTTTAGTCGTGGCACACATCTTTATCTCCACAGCTCCGGTTTTGTGTCCTACATATTTTGTGTACTTTGTGCCCGTTATTTTTATGTTTATAAAATCCCCGTATTAATCATTCACAATAAATTATTGGAAGTAAAAGACCAATTGAGTTCCTTACTTGTTTGTTACTTAAATTGTAATTAAAAGTGTCCTCGTGTAAACCTGGCGTTAGATTATAAGATCTGATGACTCATTTAAAATAGGTGATGTTGGTTCACACCTTAATATTTTAACTCATCGTTAGAACTAAATTCTTACCGTTTTCCGTAAGGGTCTATGAAATTTCGCTTTCAAAGGAGAGTAGTATGGTGATTATTTTTTCTAAAAGTTGACACAATCCAGCGGTTTCTTTTTGACAAAGTACACCGGACTCAAAACGCCTACGAATCACACTTAATTTTGTCTCGTGTGGAAAGCGAACTCTTCGTATAGTGATGTAAATACATAATTTCACTACCCCATCACAACTCGTGGGTGTCGACAAGGCGACTAAGGGAGTAACTTTATGTATCTTTTTCATTATTTCTATGTATCTTTACTCTGTCTCTGTGCTGTACCAATAAATGTTTCTTTTCTTTTCTTCTTTCTTTTCTATCTTATGCAGATCAGAGCACTACAAGAAAAGGAAAATTCGAAACAAGCACTATACCATAGATTTTTAGCGCGCGGATCCTAGGTCTATGGTGGCCGCGTTAATTAAACTGTATGAAAGAATATTTTTTTGTCTGATACGGTACGCGTCTGAAACGTTCCGTGTCTGATATAAACGCAGCTTTACACAAATTTCTCAGCTTCATTCCCACTTGCTATGACATCTTTTATCAATAAAAACTTCTTTCATATTTCCAAACTTCTTTTCCAGTGTGACATTCATCTTCAATTATTTCTCAAATAATAACGTCAAAGTATTTTTGTCCAGACATGTAGGCGAACTGTATTTTTTTGTATTTTTATCATCACATTTACAATAGTTCTTTACCACCATGAAAACCCATAAAATCACCATGTTATCTACCACCAAACAATAGAAATATGTATACCAACAATGTTTAATCAAAATTACTTTTAAATCATATCAACCATATTTAATTAACTCAAAACTAGTTAATTATAAACTAACAAAATGAGAGGAGATGATGGTAAGCGATTTTAAGTTCTAGGCTTCCGTATAACACATTAAAAACCTTTAGGATTAGACCATTTTTTGTGAATTGTGAGTCCTGTTTGATGCGAACAGCAGGATCGCGCTGGATGCCAGCCGCATAGTAACGACCCTATTAGAATCTCTTTAGGAAGAATCCCACCCTCCAAATTTCAAGTCGCTACGACCAGCGGTTTAGGCTGTGCGTTGTCTGGCATTCAATCAGTCAGACAGTCAGGACAAAGCCTTTTATAATATGTATGGATGGATTTCTTATTGTACACAAAAATTTCAAAACATCACAACACAAAAATGAGGAGATCCGCAGAACTAAAGTTGCCGACGTAGCTCATCGAATCGCATCGCTAAAGTGGCAGTGGACAGGCCACATAGCTTGTAGAACTGATGGCCGATGGGGGAAAAGGTTCTCGATTGGCGGCCACGTATTGAGCAATCGTAAAAACGTAGTGTGTAATCGCAGCGTAGGACGGCCCCCCACCAGATGTACTGACGACCTGGTTAAGGTTGCGGGTGGCCGTTGGTACCAGGCGAGAAATTAGGTGAGGTCTATGTCCAGCAGTGGGCGTCCTTGGGCTGATATGATGATGATGATGAATATATTTTCTTATTATCATGGGCAAGGTGTTTTGCGTCGCCGTGTGACAATAAAGCAGGCCCGGGAAGTTAGCAAAGTAAATATTTATTTTATTAGGCCAAGGATAACAAGTAAATATAATTAAAAAAATTTAATAACCCGACTGAAAAAAATCAACAGAGAGCAACGCACTAAAAAGACCGAAAAATTATTGTAATATTATTATACATGATTAAATTTAAATACATAACATAATTATGTATATTTATAATCTCCTTTTGATTCTCTTTTGTTTTGATACACAAATCGATAGGTTTGGTAAAAAAAATGAATTTCTTACAATTTGGCGTCAAAAGCCCGCCGTTTAAGTCTTTTTATTCTTAAAACCTAACTAAGGAGACTTGGGTTTTTTAGACGAATCTAACATACCCTAATTGTCAAAATCCATCCAGCCATTTGGAAGATTCGTGGGAATAAAGAAATTTACAAACATACAAGATACGCGCGAAAAACAATACCCGTCCTGACAGTCGGGTAATAAAAATTAGAAAGAAAGAAAAATAAATTTAAATTACTACAATTCCGGCTGCAATATGTGCCAGTTGTGCAAATTAATTAGGTACATTAAAAGCTTTTGTGAATTCTAGGAAAAAAGTTACTATACCTAGTAGGTAATAGAATTTCTATTGTTACAAAATGGCTTCGAACACGAGGCAAATATGTAGTAGAATTTCTATTGTTACAAAATGGCTTCGAACACGAGGTAAATATTTTGTCTGATTCGTAGATATGGGTACTAAGTCTGGGGACTTTGTGTTTGTTAAATTATATGTTAATAAAGTTCTTTATTCTTTAACTAGCTTTTGCCCGCGGCTTCGCTCGCGTGGATATAGTTAGGGTGTCGTATGCTGTTTCGAACGCCGCTATTGCGACACACGCTGTTGCGAATTTTTTATCCACTGCCTCACAGGTTCGAAAGCTCATGGACTCGAATGAAATCGTCGCGGAAAGACGCTGTTTCGAAAAACATTTTCACTGCCTCATACGCTTGAATGCTTGTGATTTCGATTTATTTAGCCACTAGCTTTTGCCTGCGACTTCGTCCGCGTAGATTTCGATATTACATAGATCTTTGTTTTAAGTGCAATTCATTAATTCCACAACACCCCACTACAGGAGTTGAATTTCATTTTACGTCAATATAGATAACATTTTCGTAATGAGCGTCCCTGAAAACCTTGAAAACGACATCCAAAATCCAATTGAAAGAGTCACAAACGGTCACCCATCTCCGGACTGACCTTAACAAACGTTGCTTAACCTCGATGATCGTAACGGACATCTCAGTACCATAATGCTACAAGTGCCTCTTTCTCCCTCTTTTCTCTAACGTATATCTCCTCTTTCCCTTCAGACGATCAAGAGGAGACCGCAGGTGGACAGACCAGGTACCCTGTCATGCCCTCCCTGGTGGCACTCCAGCAAATGAGGAACCGTCTCAACTTGGCGTTCTTAGGAAAGAAGCTGATGAAATGGACCGCGTTAGCAACAGGGAAAGAGCTTCGAGTAGTAGCAGCTGAATTAAACAAGTTAGTATAGTAGCATCTGCAGAAGGACCGAGACTGCGACTCATCAAGCGTAGAGTAGGACGCCCTCCAGCTAGATGGTCCGACGACCTGAAAAAGGTCGCTGGGTCTGACTGGATGCGGAAGGCGGAGGACAGAGTGTTATGGCGCGTGTTACGAGAGGCGTATGTCCAGCAGTGGACTGCAATAGGTTCAAATGATAATGATGATGATATATAATTATGAATCTATACTAATAATTTCGCACTTACTGTGTAGTGACGTATTAAGAATATAATATCAATAAACCATCTCAACCTGTGGGTGTCGTAAAAGGCGATTAAGGGAATACATTTTACAGACAAGAGCACTGCGAGAAAAGGAAAATTTGAAACAAACTCTATACCAACCCGTCTGGCCAGCGTGGTATAGTAGCCTAAATTCCCTCCACATTCTTTAGATGATTATCCGTGTAGTCACTACCCCATCTCAACCCGTGACTCTCGTAAAAGGCGACTAAGGGAAACATAAGCAGATAAGAGCACTGCTAGAAAAGGAAAATTCGAAACAAACCTTATGTATATCCACCCGTCTGGCCAGCGTAGTATAGAAGGCTAAACTGCCTTCACATTCTCTGGAGGAGACCCGTGCCCAGCAGTGTAGGTCGTTGATGGGTTGAAATGATGATGATGACAGTGGGAACCGGCTCCAACTTGCCTGGGATATTACCTTCGCTCTTCAGAAGACCACAGCCACACGGCTTCGGTAGTTTTGTATTTGTATTTTCATTTGGCCACCATCGCTTTTTAGAATAAATTTATTCACGGCTAAGTCAAAGTCAAGTCTTTTTATTTAATTTTGATCACAGACATGATACTTATGAACGTCATACAAAGGCAAAAAAAAAAAAAGGCCAGTTCACTGACAAGGTTGAGCTCTGAGAAGAACTTGGCAAGAAACTCAGGCCACTCTTTTTACGCCATTTTCAATTGGTTACAGTTTGAAATATCATAGAATGGTACAGAACTAAAGGCATATTATTTATTTGTTATTTGCAGATATACGGTTAACTACGAGAAAGATGTGGCTAATGCCTATCTGATGTTGGCAAGAGCGAGATATTTCAATTCAAACGTAAACAATATGGCGCTTGTAAATATCGAAAAGGAAGTAAGTACCTACTTACTATATTAATAAAACTAATGCTATGCAAATATAATAATATGTACTTCTCAAGTGACTTACCATCTGCTAACGGTGAAGGAAAACATCGTGAGGAAACCCACATACCCTAGAAGAAATTCTATGAGTATGTCTGATCCACCAACCCGCACTAGGCCAGCGTGAGGGGATTATGGCCTAAACCCTCTCAGCTCTCTAGTTAGAGGAGAGGAGACCCGAGCCCAGCAGTGGGACTTAATGGGTTGCTGATGATGAATGCTATGCCAAACTTATAACTCAAAAACGGCACACCCGATTATGATCAAAATAATGGGGCCGATCGCGTTTCTTATCCGATCTTAAATAAGTGCAAAAAATGCACTTAAATAAGTGTAAAACTTGATCTAAAACTTTAAGCCCTTATTGGTATTTGCGTTTGTGTTATTTAAGGACGTGACCTTAAATAAGTATTGTTTGACTTAATTAGAGATGGTAGCTTCTTAATTGGTATTGTCTTTCGACTTATTTGACAGTTCTGTGATCTTAGTGCAACCTTAATTTAAGTCGCACCTAATTTGCGTGTACTAAATATTTCACTCATATTTCTTGGCTCAATTAAACACTTATTATTTAAAATGTTCCCTTTTCATGCTGTTATTTTACAAAGAAGGTATAATGAAGATCTTCGACGGCAAGTATTACTTTGTTTTAACTTGTTTTATTAATGATCTAACCTCACTTTTGCCGAGTTCTGATTTTGGTCCTTTTTTTTTTTTAGATTAAAAAGAAGGCTTATGTATCGGCATATTAGATTTATGTAAACTATATAAATATAACTTGTGAATCTACAAACTGATACTTTGACTTTAACATCTAAAAGTAAATAAACAACATGACGTTTATGACAGTTTTTCCGATTATAATCTATGGTAGTGTCCTTAAATAAGGTTTCTAGCATTTGGTAGTTTTTTAAGAACGTATCCTTAATTAAGTACTTACGCGATTTAAGTTCATCTTTAGTTAAGGTTGAAGAGAAACAAAATCGGGCCCAATGACAACTATTTTTTCGGATACAATCGGATCGGATTCGGATCAAATAAAATTATGGGTGAACTTGATGATCAATACTAGTTTTATTTAAAAATAGTTTATTCATTGAATTTAGAAGAGCGTCATTGCAAAGTAAGTCGTTATTTTAGCGAAATATATCTCAGGAATGTTCTTTTTACCCGACTGCAAAAAAGGAGGGTAATGTTTTTCGCGTGTATGTATGTATGTATGTATGTGGGCATGAATGTTCCATTGACCTTCTGTAGCCTAAACGGCTTGGCTGATTTTAAAGTGTGAGGTGTCATTCGATTTGTATTTTTCCCCCGAGTGTCATAGGCTATGTGACGTCAACAAAAAAGCAATATGGCGGACGTAAACTGTCAAAACAGATGGCTTTTTTTGTGCTATCGCAATATGGGTATCATATGAAAGCTAATTAATAGCCTAATTCAATGATATATGCACTAACTATTGACCGCGGCTTCACTTGTCTCTTGTAACCTGAATAGATTGACCGATTTTGAAGTGCAAGGTGATATAATATTCGTATTCATCCCCAAATCTCTCTATATATGTATATTAATATTATAAAGCTGAAGAGTGTATTTGTTTGTAAGCTATATAACATCATTCTACGGCGTGCGGAGTTACGCTCCCATCGTTCTTTATTTAGCCACTGATCAGTAATGTGAAACAGTTAAACGATTTTGATAAAACATATATAAGAACGATCGCTAGAAAACGTGCTTTCAAATAAAATAAATAAAAAAGTTAATTTAAATACCGACTGCCTAAAAAGTACTAAAAAAAGGAAATAAGTCGGTTGAAGTATATCCTTGGGGGCTCTATGGAGTTAGGACTTTTTTTTCTGTATCAGTGTCGCCGGAAACCTCGCAGCGCGGGGCTCCTACTTCTGGGTGGTTAAAAAAAAAATAACCACGAACCTTCTAACCTAACCTATCCAAGTCGGGGTGCACTAAGTTTGATTCTAAGTGTTAGACATCTTTAAATGGCATTTGCCGCTTAACTATCGGTCGGAGACAAAAAAAGCCAAGAGCAAAATCGTTTTATTTTTAGCCTGATTACACGATGCCGTATTAAAAAGAGCGATTTTTTGAAAAAAAAAATCGTGAAAAATTTTCTAAGTCCTAACTCCATAGAGCTCCCAAGGATACACTCCAAGCAATAAGTCACATTCATAATTAAATACCTATTAGCACTATAGAAATTCATAAAGTAATAATATACTTACATAATAATTAATAATATTGACTGACGACGGGTTTTTTGGTTTTCTTAAATAAACACTTGTTTCCCTTAATTTTGGTTATAACACTAATAACATTATAAAAATCTATTGTTCTAAATATCAATTAAAAATATTGTTATTATGTGACCATTCTAACATAAAACTAATGTAAAAAAAAACAGCAAAAAGTTTTTTCGCCCCCGGGTGGGCTTGAACCACCAACCTTTCGGTTAACAGCCGAACGCGCTAACCAATTGCGCCACGGAGGCGTTATGTGTTTTGCTAAAAATATAATCTACTTACCTACTATACAAACTATTGTGTTATCTACAAAAAATAATAATAAAAATATTTTGATTCTTGTTAATGAAAGTTACTAGCTGTGATTGCCCACGTAGTTTGTTGGTAAAATTTAGGATTATATATATGTTATTATATATTATACTGGCTTACGACCGTGGTTTTACTCACGATATGACGGTAAAATGCGCTCAGTTACGTTTTGCTAGATATACTAGTTCTTGGCTGCGGCTCAACCCACGCAATTATTTGAGCCACTGGAATTGTTTTTCTTAATAATAAATAATAATCTTTATTGTCTAATAAAGATACATACATAGAAAAACACATGAAATAGGAACAATCAAGAAGTACACACAAAAATTAGTTGACCACTGGTACCCAAAGTAAGATTTAACTTGTGGTATGGGTACCAGGGCTCTCGTACTATTTGTAACAGGCAAGTAGTTAATGTGGCAGTGTGGTGAATCGTATATAGATAGGTATAATAATATATATGCTTGAACAAAATAACTATTTATATATAAATAAATATATAATAGAAAAATATATATTAATATTTACATATAAGTATATCATATATGTATACTATTCTTTATTTATATTATATTATAAATCAGTGTATGTGTGTGTGTGTGTGTGTAAGTGTGTGTGTGCGTGCGTGAAAGTGATGTATTTGGAATATATTCTTAGAGATTGAGTTTGAATTTTTTTATCATTATCTTAAAAAACTATGCCCACTATATACGTTCCTTATCAACTGTAATCAGTCACGTGGTCAGTTATCGTTTTATCGAACGAATCTCTTATATATTTCCTTTGCTAAGCTCTCATGTCTGTTTTTCTGGTCGTCATAAGACCTTCAAAGTAGCGGGTGGCTGAGTTTTTTTTTTTTTTACCACATTCACACATCGCCATCTAGTCCCAAAGTAAGCATTATATTTGCTTGTGTTATGGGTACTAAACAACTGATATACTACTTAAATACATTTTTTTTTTGTAAATACATACATATTATAGATAAATTACACCCAGACACAGAACAAACCTTTATGCCCATCACACAAAGATTTGTCCTGGGTACCCACGGCGCGAACTCACGACCTTCGGCTTAGCAGTCAGGGTCACTAACCACTAGACCAACAGGCCAGGCATTATTAGCTTTAAAACTAGTATGACTCTAAGAATGAATGTCTTCGAAGAAAAAAGGCGTAAGACTGTATAATCTAAAAACTCTTAGCATTGTTACCTACTGAGATGTTCGTTACGCGCATCGAGGTTAAGCAACGTTCGACAAGGTCAGTCTATGATGGGTGACCGTTTGTGGCAATTTATTTCTTGAGCTCAATTTATTTCTCCGTACTTCGGAAGGCACGTAAAGCCGTTGGTTCCGGTTATCACTTAAATTCGAAATCTTCTGGGCGACCTGATAAATTCTAACATCAGGGCCTGCTTCAAGCCCTCAAACTTCTAATCTGTTTTTTTTTAGATAAAACACTGAAACACAACTTGTCGCATTTATCACTTTTATTTTAAAACAGTTTATAGCCGGCGAACGGCTTGTGAAAAAGGTCGACAGAGAGTGAAGCTGGTGCGCGTTATCTATTGCGCGGTAAATCCCACTCTGGGTTACCAGAGCATATAAATAATAGGTTCTCACGCTATAATTTTGCATATTTGTTTTTCTATCTTTATGTTTATATACGCATCACGCAAAAACTAGTGCATGGAATTAAATGCAGTTTTCACTGATACCTATATTGTTGAGAGGTCCAGCTTAATATATTTTATTTATTTTTTATTTTATTAAATAGGTACAGTAACAGATTAACAATTACACAAATTTTAGTATCAATACACATTATTACAAATCTGAGATCCAATTATAACTAGGTATACACAACATTATTAAAAAACTGTTACACTAGCTTCTGTTTTATAGAGTACACAGAAAGAACAAAATGCTGACACATTGCTTATATAGATTTTCCTATATAAGAATACAATATTAAGTATGAGATATATATTAAGTATAAGATATAAAATTTAAGTGGTTGGAACATATAAATTATCTAATAGTACAGACCCTTTTAATACATTAATATAGGCCACATTTTACCGTAAATATCTTATTCCCACTGTTTACGAGCCAGATTAGCAGCGATTGAAGTAGAGGCGATACCTAGTTTAAAAATAATAAAGATTTTCGCCCCCGGGTGGGCTTGAACCACCAACCTTTCGGTTAACAGCCGAACGCGCTAACCAATTGCGCCACGGAGGCTATATGCTGTATCTATAAAATATTCGATCGATTATTCATTTATATCGAGTTGTGCATCGATTATACGATTACATGCATTGCACTTGCACATAAATCAATATTGTTTACATACGACAAAGGTATATGCAGCTATGTATATAACCTAACCTAACTACTCGTTCAAAAACGAAACTAATATTCCATAGCATAGTCATCGTCACGCCTAATTTCCCCAAAGAGGTAGGCAGAAGTGTAACACGCTGACATTTCGCCAGCTATGTTTGGTCGCATATAATAGGGGCGACCCTATAATATATTCTATATATTCTACCACATTCACACAAGGCGGCATCCAGTCCCAAAGTAAGCAATTATATTTGCTTGTGTTATGGGTACAAACAACTAATATACTTTTTTTTGTAAATACATACATATTATAGATAAATTATACCCAGACACAGAACAAACATTTATGCTCATCACACAAAGATTTGTCCTGGGTGGGAATCGAACCCACGACCTCCGGCTTAGCAGTCAGGGTCACTAACCACTAGACCAACAGGCCAGTCTAGCCTATGGTAATACGTTGTCGTCAGCGGCTCGGGTTTCCTTTCCACTGTACAAAGGAGCTGAGAGAGTTTAGGCCATTGCAAGAAGATATCGACCCTCATTCTTCTTCTTATCGTGTGGGCTTGAGACAGACCCTGGTGTTCGAATTTATCAAGTCGCCTAGAAGGCTTCCAACTTGACTTAACGACTACCACAATAAGTGATAACTGGGACCAACGGCTTTACGTGCCTTCCGAAGCACGGAGACGCTCGAGAATGAAATTGCCACAAACGGTCACCCATCATGGAGTGACCTTGCCGAGTGTTGCTTAACCTCGATGATCGTACCGAACATCTCAGTACCACAACAGCACTGCTGGATCCCCTAATGTGTGACATGGCGTCTAGTTCTAGCTCCTTATGATACTTAAGAATCTTAAGAGAATACAGAACAGGACTGTTTATATACCCATCACTGTAATTGCTGTTTATAATAACAACCCATCAACGCCCCACTACTGGGTCTCCTCCAAACAATGTGGAGGGAATTTAGCCTACTATACTGGCCTGTTGGTTTAGTGGTTAGTGACCCTGACTGCTAAGCCGGAGGTCGTGGGTTCGATCCCCACCCAGGACAAATCTTTGTGTGATGAGCATAAAGGTTTGTTCTGTGTCTGGGTGTAATTTATCTATAATATGTATGTATTTACTAAAAAAAAATGTATTTAATTAGTATATCAGTTGTTTAGTACCCATAACACACGCAAATATAATTGCTTACTTTGGGACTAGATGGCGCTGTGTGAATGTGGTAGATTATTATTATTATATTATAAGAGTAATTCCTTAGTCGCCTTTTACGACACCCACGGGCTCAGATAGGGTAGTGACATTATGTATTCTTAATCCGTCACTACATGAAAATAATCTACTGTCCTGGAAACCGCAACGAAATTAATCAGTTGCAAAGAAATTTGAATGAACCACAAGCTTGTTTATCACCGTAGCTACATAGGTAATAAAAGGTTCTAGCTAGTTCTAGTTCTAGCAAATTCTAGCAAAGCTCTACCGTTATAAGTACAGCAGAAGTAATAAAAATTAAATTCTAAAATCTTCAGCCAAACAGCCAAATCCCTTCTGCAGTTCAAGTTATGTAGGTACTTTCGTATATCAGTAATAGATTTTTATGAAAATAGATTTGGAATTTTAATAAAAGATTCGCCCCCGGGTGGGCTTGAACCACCAACCTTTCGGTTAACAGCCGAACGCGCTAACCAATTGCGCCACGGAGGCTATATGCTACAATATAAAAGGAATAAACAGTTGAAGAAAATATATAATTAAAACTGCATGCGAACTACGTCATCATAGCTACGATTTTCATTCATATTTTTCTTCTAGCTTCTCAGTTATGAGTGTTTATACATGTGGTATCGTAACGGGTTGCAATAAAACGTATCACATAGCACAATACAGCAGCGAACTCTTATATTTTCGTATATGACATTCTATCAATTTCTATCCAATGTATCAATGTGGGCTGTTCCGTATTCCCCTGCAAAATCATTCACCGTAGAAATCCACCTTATTATCACCTCTACCTTATTCGTAGTACCTAACAGCTTACTTTTGGTCTTAGCCGGCATGCTGATTTAGCACGCATGCTTTTTGTTTCGTCGTAATTGTGGATAGGTGTAATTAACATGCGTATTTTGTACAGAAGATATCGATTTCTATATTTTTTAAAACAAAAGAATAGTTTCCAAAGGTAAGTGTCGGGTTATTAATTTAATTTTAATGCTCAATTATAATAAAAGATTCGCCCCCGGGTGGGCTTGAACCACCAACCTTTCGGTTAACAGCCGAACGCGCTAACCAATTGCGCCACGGAGGCTATATGCTACAATATCAAAGTCTCAAACATATAACCAAAAGTAATTAAAACTGCACTATCAACGTCATAATAACGATAAGCACTATTTAGTATTTCATTTTAAATTGTCAACTCTATTTAAAAATGATTATATTTATACATGCATGAGGTCTTAGCTGGCATGTGATTTCAGCTCGCATACTTCATCCAAATACTCAAATGATGTGTAAAATAATTTGAATTCGAACCCCGGAGTTGAGTTTATTCAATTTTTGCTTTCGTTAAATTATCAATATCAACCAAAGTAGTGCGGAAAATGCCCAAAAAATTACAATAGGCTTGGCTTGCTTTTTTTTAATACTCATACCTACTACTTACCCCCAGTTGGTGAAATTTGAAGATAAACAACACTGGCTACTCAGTCTTTGAAAATAAGACAAGATGCTATCATCATCATTTCAACCCATAAACGTCCCACTGCTGGGCACGGATCTCCTCCAATGAATCTGGAGGGAATTTAGACTACTATACCACGCTGGTCAGACGGGTTGGTATAGGGTTTGTTGAATTTCCCTTTTCTTGCAGTGCTCTTGTCTGCTTAAGGTTACTCCTTTAGTCGCCTTTTACGACACCCACGGCTTGAGATGAGGTAGTGACATAATGTATTTTAATCCTAGTAGTGACTACACGAATACAAGATGCTACACGTGCATGTTTTAATTATCTCTGACTGCGGACGGGTCTAACACGCATGCGTATTTGACATCGACGATAGAATCCTACTTATATTATAAATAGATGTTTGTTATCCAATAACGCCAGAACGGCTAAAATGATGTGTAGGAATAGGAATAGGAAAGGATGAGCATACCGATAGATTAAAGTCTCGAAGAGACTTAAGCTACTTTTTACCAACATATAGCAGGCGAAGCCTTGGCCGGGTGGGGAGTCAAAAATAAAACAGCCAAATCCCTTCTGCAGTTCAAGTTATGTAGGTACTTTCGTATATCAGTAATAGATTTTTATGAAAATAGATTTGGAATTTTAATAAAATATTCGCCCCCGGGTGGGCTTGAACCACCAACCTTTCGGTTAACAGCCGAACGCGCTAACCAATTGCGCCACGGAGGCTATATGCTACATATATGAAACATATAATCTTAATTCTGCTGCACTAAACTTTGAGTGAATTTTTAATCAATTTTATCGCGTATAATTGGATTTTTTACGATTTGTTTTTAGACTATTGTTACTATAGCTTAGATTAAGAAGGGCGGACGTTTTTCATCATCATCTTCATGACTTCGATGTTAGCTGAAGTGTCAATACGAAAGGTTCAAAAGTGGTGACCACAGTCACGAACTCACGACTGAACGCCACGTCCTCATAGGCACACCATCTTTCCAAATCAAATGACAGATCTTATCAATTGTCATTTCAGAAATAAAAATGCCATATTACACGAAACTTCATAGTTCGTAGTCACAGATAATAATTAAAAAAGAAAGTTCTTTTTCCTTCGGTGTTAACTCCAGCTTGTTTAAAAAATATATAAAGTTAGAAGGGAGCCAAGTGAAGTAGATTGCCCAGAATCTTTGGTCATTATTCTTCTTATTGTATAGGCTTGATACAGACCCTGGCGGTGGAAGTAAATTGCCCAGAAGGCTACCAACTTGACTCAACGACTACAACATTAATTGGTAGCTGGGACTTGCCTGTGCGTTTCAAAGCATATACCCGCATAGAGAATACCACAAACGGTCACCCATCTATGGACTGACTTTGGTGAACATTGCTTAATCTTGCTAGGTCAACTTAAGTCTGTTAAAACAATCGTAAGCCGATGGTCTCTTTTGACAGCTGTGATTGGCTTACTAGTCAGTCGCGCCATATGAATGCCTGCCAGCGATTGGTCCATCGGTCTGCTATCGTTCGTGTGTAAATTACGTATAAGAATCGACGATCTGGTTAAATGACACTGCAGCATAGCGGTTAAGGTGACCTCGCTGCTATCATGGCCGTGATGAGAGTCTTGGTTTTGATTCCCAAACGAGACAAATATTTGTGTGAATTAATCGATTATATATTTTGTTTCAAGTCTAGGTGTTCTTTGCGTCACAATTGAAATATTTAAAATGACAAATAAATAAACACCTATAAAAATAAAAAAATCCAAAAAGATTCGCCCCCGGGTGGGCTTGAACCACCAACCTTTCGGTTAACAGCCGAACGCGCTAACCAATTGCGCCACGGAGGCGTTATGTGTTTTCGTCCAATGTGGTTATCACATTCTTGTTCACAAAATTATCTATTGTTTATTTTTCGCATGAACTTTAACTACTAACTGGTAATCAAAAACCAATCAATCGTTTCATTTATCTAATACTTAAAATAATCTCGTTGAAGAATGTGAAAAATTATTTATCTATTTTACTGATAGGCTGACCTGTTAACGTAGTGTTTAGTGACCCTGACTGCTAAACTGGAGTGGGTTCGATTCCCACCCAAATATTTTTGTGATGAGCATGATTGGGCGCAATAAAAAAATGGTACGGATATAAAATGATACGTGTAAAAAACATTGAGTAAGGGTGAGAGGTTATTCCGGACTGACGTTACATAAAGATAGTGCAGTCTATGTTTACGTGATTATTTATTTTTTATTTATTTAAACTTTATGCACATTGTTTCTTTATATAAACTAGAGCATGTGGTGAAAATTTGCCTCTAGTTTTAAGCTGGAACTTTGAACCTGTGTAATGCATATACTGCCTAAATCAAACAAAACAAATGTTCCCAGTTGATGACAATAGGCTCGCCCCCTATTTCATGGGACCAAACATAGCTGGCGAAATGTGGGTGTGAAACACCTCTGCCTACCCCTTCGGGGAAAAAGGCGTGTGCTATGTGCATGTGGTACATTGGTGGACTTAATGCCGTAGGTATTTTCTACCAGTCTACCAGCAAAATAGGTGCACAATAATCAACTTATTTGAAAATAAAAAACAAAAAGAGAAAAATACAAAAATAACATTAATATCATTACATAATCATCAATCAATACATAAATTCATAAATATAATGCTATGGATAAACTAAATATATAATATACATACATACATACCTTTTCAAATATAATATATATATAAATGTGTCTATTATAGTGTGTGTGTATAGTGCATAATATTTAATTTTATTCTAACACATAGCTATTCATAGGTTGAGATGATGATGATGATGGTATAGCTATTTCGTTACCAATAAAATAAATATTATATTTACTACATACTTATAGACTTCAATCACAAACGAAATTGCAAAATCGGACTCGTACTTGACCAAACTTTTTTCATTTGTAATTTTTATTTTATGTTTTACTAGAAGTTGCGCGGAACTTCGCTCCACTGCTCTGCTTCTAATGGCCGTAGCGTGATGGTATATATCCTATAAATTTCCTTGATAAATGGGCTCTTCAAAACAAAATGAATTTTTCACATCGGACTGGCAGTTCCTGAGATTCTAGCGTCCAACCAAACAAACTCCACAGCTTTATAATATTGAAAAGTATTGCATATAATTACATATAATTGAATTATTTACAGTAATTAGAACAATATAATAGAATAGAAGAAGTTTATTGATTTCAGTCTTACAGCATTAATTTCTTATATCTATTACATAAATCTGACTGGCCTGTTGGTCTAGTGGTTAGTGACCCTGACTGCTAAGCCGGAGGTCGTGGGATCGATCCCCACCCAGGACAAATCTTTGTGTGATGAGCATAAAGGTTTGTTCTGTGTCTGGGTGTAATTTATCTATAATATGTATATATAATATTATAGATAAATTACACCCAGACACAGAAGAAACCTTTATGCTTACCTTTATGCTGTCCTGGGTGGGATTCGATCCCACGACCTCCGGCTTAGCAGTCAGGGTCACTAACCACTAGACCAACAGGCCAGATAAACACCAACATATTTTCAGTTATTCTGTCCGTACCGTTAGTTTATAACGTTTGAAACAAAATATTTCTCGTCTATTTTAAGACGCCATTTTGTGTCTCAACCGTATTTATTTCGTGTGATGTATATTTAGAGACGGCTTGCGTAGTTTTCTATGTTACCACACTTTTCCCGGTGGCACAGCGATAACGATTACGACTGGTATAGGTTGCCGATTCGATACCTAGGTCGGCCAAAAAAGATATTGAGTTTTCTGTTAAAATTCTCAGTATGCACCCAAAGTCGGATAAATCTCTGGTAGGTACCTAATAGCCAATAGGCTATCCCCTTAATACACGGGGCCTGTTATTATTTAGATGCTAATAATTCGTGTAGTGACGGATTAAGAATATATAATGTCACTACTTCATCTCAACCCGTGGGTGTCGTACAAAGCGACTAAATAGTAACATTAAGCTGACAAGCACTGCAACAAAATGAAAATTCGAATCAAACCTTATACCAACCCGTCTGGCCAGTGTGGTATAGTAGTTTAAATTTCCTTCAAATTGGGAGGAGATCCGTGCCCAGTAGTGGGACATGTATGGGTTGAAATGATAATTAATAAATAAAAATGAAATTCATTTATTTCAAACCATTCACAGACAGGCCTGTTGGTCTAGTGGTTAGTGACCCTGACTGCTAAGCCGGAGGTCGTGGGTTCGATCCCCACCCAGGACAAATCTTTGTGTGATGAGCATAAAGGTTTGTTCAGTGTCTGGGTGTAATTTATCTATAATATGTAATTATGTATTTACAAAAAAAAAAAATTAAGTAGTAGATATCAGTTGTTTAGTACCCAAAACACAAGCAAATATAATTGCTTACTTTGGGACTAGATGGCGCTGTGTGAATGTGGTAGAATATTATTATTATTATTATTCCGTCCATATGTTGTTAGTAACATTGTCTTAAAAACCTATGTTAGTACTCAAATTATCATGTCAAATTAAAATTGCAAAATAAATTCCAAATAAAAATACAAAAATGAAATAAATAATAAAACAGCACAACAACAGTAGGCCCTATTCACCTGCATGTGCAAGCGAATTAGTCTCTCCACCACTATGGACTCAGGTCTCTCAGAAATCATCCTTAGAATTCTGTTGGTACTGCCCGGAACCTGCCGCATCAGTGATGCTGTCTTAGTGCGCGTTACAGCTTAGAAGTCTCTCACTCTAGCATCAGCAAACATGCCTGAAGCACTACAGAAACGGGGTAGCCCCACCAGAATTCTAAAGGCGTTATTATATTGTACCCTCAGTGCATAGTAATTATGATGGTTGCAGGCGGAAATTAGGTGAGCCCTATGTCCAGCAGTGGGCGTGATATTGTGATATTTATTTTAAGCGCAGTGCGCGCTTATCCTAAATAAATATTCTAAAACTACATTTTGCTAAGTATAAAATTAAATATTAATTTGGAATGCCTCAAAATTTCACATATACGTGCCGTAGGCGCCGTGGCTTAGTTGGTTAAAGCGCCTGTCTAGTAAACAGGAGATCGTGAGTTCGAATCTCGCCGGGGCCTAGATGATACTTTTTTGCGTTTTGTAAAAATTTTGTTTTACCATGTTCTTATGATGGGTATTTTGAAAGAGAGTTTTGATGCAGTAGCGACTAATTATTTGAGTTATTTAATAACATTAAAACCAGAATGTTATGGAAGCAAGCGCGTTGCCGGCCCTTAAAAATCTTACTCTCTGAAGTAGACAAAAATACCGGTTAAACCATGTCGGACCATGTTCAATGTAGGGTTTATTTATAAAACTTTATTGCACAATATTTGTGAACCAAAGGCGGGTATAATGCTAAAAGCATTCTCTATCAGCCAACCTTTGGGTGATGCAGAGATGAGAACAGGTAGGTGCCAAGTAAGAATATAAGATTGAAAATGATAAAGGAATACTAAATAATACTAATAAAATACATAAACAAATTAATCAAATACCTACATATTAATAGTAGATACATAACATAACATAGCATCACGCCTTTTTCCCCGAAGGGGTAGGCAGAGGTGTTTCACACCCACATTTCGCCAGCTATGTTTGGTCCCATGAAATAGGGGGCGAGCCTATTGTCATCTACCGGGAACATTTGTTTACCAAACTCCGGGAAAATCTACTAGATACATATTAATAAATATACATAAATGAATAAATACATGCTATAAAATAATAACAAATATTATATAATATATACATATATATTATATCAAAAATTATACTAAAGGCGTTAAGATGATTCTGACAACAATCTGCTATATGGCTCGCGAACTCTAGCCTTAAAAATATTACGGTTAGTGGACATCCTGATTTCGAGAGGGAGTGCGTTCTAGAGAAGTATGGACTGAATATAGAAGGTAGAATGGACAAGACTGGAACTCCACCACCCAAATCACATTTAATCAATATTAGACAAAAAAAATTAAAAATAATCTAGTAATTTTAAGAAAACGGAGTTTTTGGACTATTATAAATTACAAAAAGTATTGTATCATTCGTTTTATCTTTTATTTTACAAAGAATTCAGCAGAAGATGATGCATGAAATGAAACATCTACTCGTAGGCGGGCTAAGCAATGACATTGTCTATAGATTCCAAATCAATGCTTTGGCTCAGATTAGGCTGAACAAAGTTTTGTTGGAGTGAAGTCTAAGCAAAGTCCAAGTACGCTCTATAGATCTCAGCCTAGTACGGCAGTAAGTGATCTAAAATAAAGAGGCTTGTGTCCTCTAATCAACATTAATTGTTTAATTAGCAATAATTTAATTACCACATCGATAATATAGTTACGTCATCAATTTATTGTATTTAGTCAGGTGTTACACATTGAAAGATAACAATTGATAATATATTTGGATATCTATGTGTTATCGGTGTATATGTTCATCATCATCATCATCAGCAACCCATTATGTTCAGTACTTCATAATTTCAACCCACAAACGTCCCACCGCTGGGCACGGGGCTCCCCCAAAGAATGTGAAGGGAATTTAGCCTACTACCTACTACTGATTCCACTAAGATACGTTTTTATATGGAAGGATGCGTGCTATGGATGCGTGCTATGGATGGGTGTTATGGGCCGTGTATGGTGTAGCTATGTGCAGAGCAGAGTACCTACAGTATTTTACTATTTATTTATTTATTAACTATTATATGTAAATGCTTAAAAAATGCCCGCGCAGCTACTTTGCGCTGGCTCATCTTCATAGCACATCACTCGCACCGCTACATAGCTTAGTCAGTGGAAACGGTCACATAGGGCCCGATTTTGTTTCTCTTCAACCTTAAATAAAGATGAACTTAAATTTGTAAACTAAGGACACATTCTTAAATTTATGCGATCGCGTTAGTACTAAATTAAGAATACGTTCTTAAAAAACTACCAAATGCTAAAAACCTTATTTAAGGACACTACCATAGATTATAATCGGAAATTGTTTATTTACTTTTAGATGTTAAAGTCAAAGTATCAGTTTGTAGATTCACAAGTTATATTTATATAGTTTACATAAATCTAATATGCCGATACATAAGCCTTCTTTTTAATCTAAAAAATAAAAAGGACCAAAATCAGAACTCGGCAAAAGTGAGGTTAGATCATTAATAAAACATGTTAAAACAAAGTAATACTTGCCGTCGAAGATCTTCATTATACTTTCTTTGTAAAATAACAGCATGAAAAGGGAATATTTGAAATAATAAGTGTTTAATTGAGCCAAGAAATATGAGTGAAATATTTAGTACACACAAATTAGGTGCGACTTAAATTAAGGTTGCACTAAGATCACAGAACTGTCAAATAAGTCGAAAGGCAATACCAATTAAGAAACTACCGTCTCTAATTAAGTCAAACCATACTTATTTAAGGTCACGTCCTTAAATAACACAAACGCAAATACCAATAAGGGCTTAAAATTTTAGATCAAGTTTTACACTTATTTAAGTGCATTTTTTGCACTTATTTAAGATCGGATAAGAAACGCGATCGGCCCCAATAAGTGTTTAATTGAGCCAAGAAATATGAGTGAAATATTTAGTACACGCAAATTAGGTGCGACTTAAATTAAGGTTGCACTAAGATCACAGAACTGTCAAATAAGTCGAAAGACAATACCAATTAAGAAACTACCATCTCTAATTAAGTCAAACCATACTTATTTAAGGTCACGTCCTTAAATAACACAAACGCAAATACCAATAACGGCTTAAAATTTTAGATCAAGTTTTACACTTATTTAAGTGCATTTTTTGCACTTATTTAAGATCGGATAAGAAACGCGATCGGCCCCATAGTCTTACAGCTTAGCTATTACATCCTCGCAGCATAGCTGCATAGCAAATCTCTGGTGGAAAAGCAGCCTAAGTCCAATGCTACAGAGCTTAAAGACATTGTTCCAAAGGGAAGGCTTTCAGTTTGGCCGACCGCGCCCGCTCGCCCCATGCCGTCTGCATTGGTGCATACAAACTGGTTTGTTCCATTCTCGGCGGTCGGCCCGGCCCGGCCCGGCCCCACCACCTCGTGTGCTGAAGGCCTTACAACCATACCACCGACAATGCAACCAGATCCACATTCAATAGACACTACTAAGTAACCGCAATACGTCGCAGCGACACCATGATGATTTAATTTTGATATTTCTTTTTCAGGCTACCATAAAGACCGCAGTGACCACCAGGAACACAGCTGGAGTCAAGCTACTTGTATTTAACGTCGAAGATGTAAGTTATATATTATTTTTTATTATATATATTTATTTTATTATTGACTGTTACCGTGGCGCAGTGGTTAAGGTGGCCGCGTCGCCACTACATCGCCGTGCTGGGTGACGTGGGTTCGATTCCCACACGAGACAAATATTTGTGTGATTCATAGATATTTGTTTCTAGTCTGGGTGTACTTTGTGTCCGTTAGTTTCATGTTTGTAAAGCTCCCCGCGACACAGGGCTTGTTCCCTAGTGCGGGCGTTGTCTTTTTAACTAAAAAAAAAAAAATCAGAATCAGAAGTTTTTTTTAACAGTTTCTTATACCGCAATAAATAAATATTAGAGCATTTTGGAACATGTTCAATTGTTCAAGACTGGCCTTTTGGCCTAGTGGTTAGTTACCCTGACTGCAAAGCCGGGTTTGGTTTCCACCCGGGACAAATCTTTGTGTGATGAGCATGATTGTTTGTTCTGTGTCTCAAGTGTAATTTATAGTATGACAATGAATGTATTTACAAAAATAATTGTACCTATTTAAATGCTTAATTTGGGACTAGATGGCGCTGTGTGAATGTGGTTTAATATTATTATTATAATGTTCCGGTTCAATTTAAGGTTTCGCAGCTAAAGAGAGTATCAGAAGTGCAGTTTTATATAAATAGTCCATTTATCGAGGAAGGTTATAGGCTATATAGCATGACTCTACTGCCAATAGGAGCTGAGCAGTGGCCAAATAAAAAACGACAGTAGCGAAGCCCCACGTGAATTATAGTTTTTATTAAAAATTTTTCTCAACAGAATGGGACTACTCCATACCTGCACCTAGGCATTGAAAAAGGAGGCAGAGCAATAAACGAAGCTAGAATAGCCTGGAAGGAATTGTTATTGAAGCAGATACTAATTTTGCAGCTAAGAGAATCCTTCAAAGCCTTGCATACTGCCAACTTAAACGCTACCAAGTAAGTGGTATTACAGAAAACTGTTGCAAATTGCAATAGATTAAGGGCTAATTTCCATTGGCTGGTTAATTAAGGATTGCAGCTCGTCAAGCACTGAGCCGCTTCTATGCTTTTATTCTTCTCTGTCACATAGAAAGAAAAAAATATGCACATACAGACGTACTTAAATTAAAAAAAAATTGATAATAAAAAAAAAAACTTTGTTCCTAAAACCACAGATCAAATCTAACAATGAAAAATTTTAAAAGTTTATACAATCTGTGGTGGTAATTGACACTTTTTTAAACAGATATCTGACCTATATACGTCATAATTTATGTACGTGGCAAAGAGTATTTAAATTTATTACGTACGTTAAAATGACTGGCACCCCATCCAATATTTATAACAAAAAATAATTTAAAAAAAACATAGCCCGACTGCGAACAATCAACAGATATGCAACGAAAAAGGACCGAGAAATGGTTGCAATTATTATTCCTGATTAAATGTAAATACATAACATATTATGTAGGTACCTATATATTTGTAATCTCCATTTGATTCCCTTTATTTTGATATCACACTTGGTACGTTTGGTTAAAAAAAAAACTACTTACAATTTGACGCCAAAAGTCCATCGTTTTGCCTTTTTTTTAATACCTATCTAAGGACACTTGGGTTTTTGAGAAGAATCTAACGATACCTTAATTGTAGAAATCCATCTAGCCGGTTGGGAAGAAAAGTGGGACTAAAGAAATTTATAAACATACAAGATATTGGCGAAAAACAATACTCTTCCTGTCAGTCGGGTAAAAAGCCACCACAGATTCCATTCAAAGAATATTTTGTACTAGAGCAAGCAGAGAGAGAACCAAGAGCATCGTCGATATCCGAATCGCATTCGCTCTCGCTCTAATAAATGGCGGTTTTAAGTGACAGAAAGGGATAAAAATAAGAAAGTGCGATTGTGTGCAGCTAGCTGTAACTAGTCCTTTATCGTTATATCACATGCGGCGCCCGGGACCATTAATATAAGTGTTTTATTGGTATCTGTGCCATCGGTAAAGGTGGAAACATTAACTGTGTCGTGGCGCGCCAGGGACGCCGACGACGTTGCATGTTCTCTTCTTCTTATCATGTGGGTTTCAGGCAGACCGTGGTGTTGGAATTTATCAAGTCGCCCAGATGGCTTCTAACTTGACTTAACGGCTACCACATTAAATGATAACCGGAACCAACGGCTTTACATGCCATCCGAAGCACGGAGACGCTCGAGAAAGAAATTGCCACAAACGGTCACCCATCATGGACTGACCTTGTCGAGTGTTGCCTAATCTCGATAACGAACATCTCAGTAGCACAAGGCTACGAGCGACAACATGACACTCAAATATGTCCCTAATCATATAGACTAAGATCCCAGAGCTCCCAGACGTTACTCATGTTCTGAGAAATAAAATGTAGACAAGAAGGTAGAGTTGGCGTGTAATACGGTCAGTGTACGTACTTACGTTCTACATTGACTGGCCTGTTGGTCTATTGGTTAGTGACCCTGACTGCTAAGCCGGAGGTCGTGGGTTCGATCCCCACCCAGGACAATTCTTTGTGTTTTGGTTGGTTTGTTCTGTGTCTGGGTGTAATTTATCTATAATATTTATTTATTTAATCTTAATACATACTGTCCTCACAGGAAACCTAACGCGACAATACGATACATAACTCTAAGGTACAAATAATAAATCTATGCTTAAATCTAATATTTACACACATACTTCATAGTCACTTCTGCGAATTATACAGAAATATGTTGTATATATTTACAAAAAAAAAATGTATTTAAGTAGTATATCAGTTGTTTAGTACCCATAACACAAGCAAATATAATTGCTTACTTTGGGACTAGATGGCGCTGTGTATTATTATTAGAATATTATTATTATTTGGTTTCTCAGAACATGAGAAACATCTGGGAGCTCTGGGATCTCACTCTAATATTAAATGTATGAAACCGATATTATTTTTTTTATTGCTTAAAGTGGCAGACGAGCAGACGGCACATCTGATGGTAAGCGGTTACCGCCGCTCATGGACGTTGGCAATGCTAGGGACACAGCCAGACCGCTGCCTACCTTGAGAGGATAGTTCTCTTTAAACCTTTATATGCGCCAGGAGCGTCTCTGGCGCACCACGACAATGTTTCCGCCTTAATTCAACAATCAATCAAATTTATCGGCTGGTCCGCAAAATCCCGCATTCGCTGCCTATGAACACAGAAATGTCCCGAAACCCGCATGTGAATTCTATCAACCAATGAAACGAGTCCTAAAGGGTTTATACCAAAGCCGCTGATCCTCTAACACAAATCGCAGACACAGCCCACCGACTTTATTTATAAAATATTGACGTCAGCGACGAAATGTTAGCTTTTTGCGGCTTTGGCATGTAGAAGAACCCTTATAACAAGGTGAATAAAAACTAAGAGGTGAATGGATTTGAATAAATCTAATAAAAATAAAATAATTTGACAAAATCACTTTTTTGACTGTAAGCAAAGTCTGCAATCTACGATTGCGGTGAAATTTATAAATATAATAGTAAATGTTATAATAATTATTAATTTTATAATCACCATCTTTATTCACCCTTAAGTTTTTATTCACCTCGATACATAAATATATGCATGTGTGTTTCTAGATGAGCAATCGTTTAATGTGTTTCTAAACGTTGAAGTATTTTTTTTGACAGGCGTTTCCACCGTTATGCTATTTTTATATGAATTACGTGAAAGACATTTCGCATACCTTTCGCCGCTTGCGAAATATAATATAAATAAAATTAATATTGTAACGGGTAAGTGTGTGTGGAGACAAGTGTAAAAACGCGATAAGTAATTAGCAAAATTTTAATAAAGTAAATTAAGTAGATACTAAACAATAACAACAACAATAAATCGTTAGTAAGCTAAGTCCCTATGAGAGTCGCTTATTATCTATCCTATCGTGTGGTTCGCTAACGAATCCAACACAATGAAGACCAACAATACGCGACACTCACACAACCTGGATTCGATGACGGCGCGGGGAGGTGAGAGATCGACCTAAGTCGATGCAGGTTGTGTTTACACTTATCTCCACACACACTTACCCGTTACAATATTTATTATTTTTTGTGCGTAGTTCTTAAACATTATTAAAATTAAAACCGGTGCGAATGATAGAATAACAAGTTATACATAAAAACCAATTGCTTACCTACCAAATACGTAGATATCATTAAAAAATGGTCTGTCAATATCACTGGAGTGTAAGGAGATGTATAACGTGGAATAAAAACTGACGTTTTTTTACGCTCATATACATAACATAACATAACATAGCATCACGCCTTTTTCCCCGAAGGGGTAGGCAGAGGTGTTTCACACCCACATTTCGCCAGCTATGTTTGGTCCCATGAAATAGGGGGCGAGCCTATTGTCATATACATAATAAAATCAAAACAAACGTTTGATTGCAGGCGGCACAAAATCGCTCGCTGTAACGGAAATTAGATGGCCTATGTCCAGCAGTGGACGTCATTGGGCTGATATGATGATGATGAGGAATATAATTACTTAGCATATTTTCTCTGAACATGTCTATGTTTTACTTATCACTTTTCTACAATCAATAGGCACGCGTATTTATCAGATATACAGAATAAAAAAAATTGGCTTTTTTTTCTTTATAAAATACTAGCTTCCACCCGCTGCATCGCCCGCGTGGTATGTATTTTATACCTATAAACCTTCCTCTTCAATCACTCTATCTATTAAAAAAAAAACCGCATCAAAATCCGTTGCGTAGTTTTAAAGATTTAAGCATACATAGGGATATAGGGACAGAGAAAGCGACTTTGTTTTATACGAAGTAGTGATGATGCAACCAAATGAATTGAAAAAAGTGTGAACCTTGGAATGAACTAGGAACATTCCAGACGAGATACTGAGAATTTCATAACAGAAGAAATCCGATATCGATTTTGTCCGAACTGAGTATTGATTCTAGCACCTCTCGCTCAGCTCACTTTCGCGTCTCTAGCGGTGTACGCTGGGCCTATGACAATACTAATGCGATATAGTTATGTTTTTACTGGATTTTATGTACCTATTAATCTATCTGCCGCACTCAGAGACGTTACTTAAACGTGTGATACTTACGTAAAGACGCCTTAGCCTTCTATCTAACCTAACCTATCCAAGTCAGGATGAAATTAAAAAGTAATTTCGCCATATCGCCGAAACGGTTCATCTACGCGTAAAAATTAATCGCGATTTGCAGCTCAACTATTGGCGGAAGACAAAAAGTACCAAGATCAAAAACCTTTTATTTTAGGCAATATTATACGATAGAATAATAAAATAGCCAATTTTCGACAAAAAATATTTTTCTTCAAAAATTTTTTCTTTTCTCCTCAGTGCCCCGTTACGTATACTTCAACCCTAAATTGAGTAAAAATGACGACATTATGAATGAGATACAACGTGATTTTGACAGATCATAATATATGTATTAGATGAAATGAAAACATAATATTGAGTAATAATATATTCTGGCGTTTTTGATGATGGAATAATCACGAATTTACAGTGTTACCAGTTTATGTTTTAGGAACCGAATTCCTTCCACCTAAAATTAAAAGTAGTGTTTATCTTGTAGATTTGATATTCTATTGAATACTATATTCTTATTCTTTTGCTAGTCATAGCCACCACGTCTGACAATATTGAAATTGTGTTCTATTGTTTTACTGTTTAGAACGCATTTTCAATATTTAATATTAGGAAAATGGAAAGTAGATTATTTAGAATAATTAGTTTTATGTTGTGTTTAGAGGACAAACGCTTTTAAATCTATGTTATTATGAGTTAGATTTACTTAACAGATCCATATGAAATGTGGACCGAGCTTGAAAACTAAGGCTGAGTTTCATATATATGGCATTGAAAATTTATTAGTAGAATATTTTTTTAACGTCATAGTCCAATCATTTAAGCTTAAACTAGGTAAGAATCTCGGAATTCGAGATACCCAGCTGTAAGTCTGTAAATACTTGTATATTGACACCCTAAAAGTTGTCTCAAAACCTACATATGGTAGGGTGTGCGCAACTATTAAATTTCAAGGTCAAAGTTTTCAAAAATCGCTTTTTTTGTAAATATCTCATTTCCTATGGGTTTTTTGCTATTTGTATTTTATCAATATTGTAGAATAGAAAATTCTCTACAAATTTTGTTTTCAATTTTTTTTTATATGGTGAATTGTTTTCGATGTAGAGGGTGGAGAGCGCGCGGTTACAGGATCAATTCAGGTCTACCGGTGCCTCCGGTCGAAAACGTGCCATTAGTTGATGAACTATCGATAAATCAATGATTATACAAACTGGAATCCGACTCGGTAGCAAAAACACGTCTCTGCGTCGTTATCATACAGTAAAACCCACTAAACTATATTTACACTTATAAAAGACACATGCACAACGCTCAAAACAACGAAATATTCATTTAAATACACCATTTTAAATAAGATTTAAGTTTTTTTTTTTTTTTTCTTTGGCAATTTGTTGAACTTTCTGCCAATGTTGAAAAGATTTAAGTTAAACCAATTCGATTCAAATCTTTTGACATTGTGATATTTATTATTCTATTTAGTTTGTCTATGAACCGTAGTGATGTGACATCCTGCCTGATATATCGATGTAATGAAATATTGAACTTGATGAAATATTTTTATTTGAATTTAGGCAATTTTTTCTTTAATTATTGTTACGTTACTTTAACTGCTCCCCCTACCTCCACGACAATTAAAATTAGATACCAAATATTATTTTCTTTCCCACGACGTCCATACACAAGTTTTTAAGTATGGTTATAAGGAAGAAAATCGGGTAGAAAAATATTTAAGAACCACTTACATTAATTTAATGAAATGGATTATCTGAAACTGCACACAAATAAGAAATTTGGCTTTTATATGTTGTCTGTACTATATCTTTCTTGGATTTCTTGAGAATTATATGTACACAAATAAAAGTCGTGGATGGTAATAAAATTATGGAGGTCTGGGAACAAGCCATATGAAATTCGGTCATTGTAATATCAATTAAAATTAAAAAGCTAAATTAAAATTTTACATAATTAATACTATTAATACATAGAGGAGACCCGAGCCCAGCAGTGGGAATTAATGGCTTGCTGATGATGATGATGAATACTTAATTGCAAAATATTCGCGTTGTAGAACACAGGCCTTTTTACCCTTTTTGCCTTTTTTTGTTTTTCGCGCGTTTCTTGTATGTAAATTTCTTTATTCCAAACTTCCAAACGACTGGATGGATTTCGACAATTAAGGTCCATACCTTAATTGTCGAAATCCATCCAGTCGTTTACAGAATGTAACCATTTACATTCTTCTCATAAACCCACTTTGTCGACGTAATTGATATACACACTCCTACAAAATTACAGCTTTCTAGTACTAGTCTCTTAGCAAAACCTCGGACAGACAGACAGACGGACATAACGAAACTATAAGGGTTCCTAGTCAAAACTACGGAACCCTAAAAAACGGTGGAATTTTGGCGCCAAATTATAGTTATCTTTTTTTTTTAACCAATCCTATCGAGTAGGGTATCAAAATAAAGATAATCAAATGGAGATTACATATATATTAAGTAGCTACATAATAATGTTATATATTTAAATTTAATCAGGAATAATAATTACAACCATTTTTCGGTCTTCTTAGTACGTTGCTTATCTGTTGATTTTTTGCAGTCGGGTTATTATAATTTTTTTTTTATACCACGACCGTCGCAGACAGACTTACGGTCCACCTGATGATTTACTTGTTAACCATTTTTTTTGAATTGTTTTAAACAACTTTCCTTTAAGTTTTTTCAGGTCTACAGGTAGGTGATTAAATACTCGTATTGCTGATAAATAAATACTCTTGTAATAAATAAAATTATTAAGAAGTAAATATACTGTAAGATGTCCGTTTGTCCTCTATCCATGACTTAGTTATAATACTTACTTGCTTTATTATTAGAGCCAAGCAAACGTTGAACTCATCCTTCTATCTAAGGACTGTACGAGATTTCTTGGTTTACTTTAAATTAAGCCCCTAATCGTAAGGTTTACATTGATCTGCAAGTCACATGAACACCTGTTGATATAGAAATAGATACTATTAGAATAATTCTTATTTAAACGAATTGCTACCCATAACTTAACGCTTTCTTTTTTTTGATTTTTTTTTTTACTTGGGTATATGCCTGTCACATACCCCTCGGTCTTAGGGAAAGAACCGAGGGGTTATGTGGGGCTCGCACCCACTAAAACCCCAAGGTGTTCCTCTCGTCGCGCTCTGCTGTGGTCACGGGAGCGCAGGAACATTCGTCCGCGAACCCGTAACTTAACCTATGTTCTTCTCCGTGTTCTAGACTATCGTTTTGTGAAATTTAATGATATCTGGTTGAGGCGTGAAAGCGAAACAAACATAACTCACTTTTAATATCCGTTAGTTTAAGTTTTATGTTAAAAAATACTACGTAGCAAGTTTGAAACTTATAACAATACATAGAAGACGAAAATTGCCAGACACAAATCTCACCTTATGCCTGTTTTGTCAACAACGTTAACAACGCGATATGAAAATAGTGTCACACTAAAAACTCCTCGAAAGGGTAGGCAGAGGTGTACTGTACTCATAACATTATCCACCGACTGCGAAATGCTGTTGAAAATATAATTTGCATGCAGAAAGAGCACAAGGCTAAGTTTTTTTCTAGTCCACGGCGGTGACAAACAGACCTACGGCCCGCCTGATGGTAAGCGGTTACCGTAGCCTATGGACCCCTGCAATACCAGGGTAATCACGAGCGCGTTGCCGACTCTTAAGAAACCTATTCAATCCTTTGTTGAAGAACCCCATACTGTAGTCCCTTGGGAAAACCTCGTCAGGGTTTTTCTCTGGCAAAATAATGTGATTTTGACAGAAATTGGTGAATTAAAAACGTTTACAATAAAATTAAATTAATATTCATTAGTATTATCAGTACCCCTATAATGTTCCACTGCTGGGCTCGGGTTTCCTCTCCTCTATCTAGAGAGCAGAGAAGGTTTAGGCCATAATCCACACACGCTGGCCTAGCGCGTGTTAGTGGATCAGACATACGTATAGAATTTGTTCTAGGTTGTTTGGAGGAGACCCGTGCCTAGCAATGGGGCATTTATGGGTTGCAATGATGATGTGGACGTCCTCACGAATGTTTCCTTCACCGTTAGCAGAATGTAAGTCACTTGAGTCCAGTCAAGTTTTAAGTTTTTGAAATAGACTGTTATTTTGACCTATTTGACCTATCCCGTTAAAATTAAACATTTTCTCTGACTACTCCAGAAGACCTAAATAATTAACCCGTGACGTAAAAGGCGACTAAGGGAGTACCTAAAGCAGACAAGAGCACTGCGAGAAAAGTAAAATTCAAAACAAACTCTATACCAACCTGTCTGGCCAGCCTGGTATAGCAGGCTAAATCCCCTCCACAGTCTTTGGAGGAGGCCCGTGCCCAGCAGTGGGACGTTTATGGGTTGAAATGATGATGATGATGAACGTTTTTTTTTAGTTAAATTTAAACTTTTGATTCAACAATCTTTTTCAATAATCGCTCAAATAACAGTAAAACTTGGTAGAGCCTCAAAAATGGGACAATTTCTGTTATTCGATGACTGAATTCACATTGATACTAACTAAAATGCTATGCATAAGAGTCTCCCAGTGTTTTAATGCCTTTGCAGTTTTGTAGGATGCTATCAGACAGAACACGTTCACACCTAATTCTAAAAAGTGTATGACACTAAATTGCAAAGTTGCCATTACTCTGAACCCTTAACCGACAATTTTATTCATCATTCATCAGTTTTTATCGTCAGTCTTAATAAAGATGTGTGCAATACTCATAGTAGTCAATCAGTAGTCACATAGGTACGATACGGGCACAGAGAAAAAAAATCATTTTATCAAGATTTCCGGTACAAATAGTTGTATTTTTAAACGGCGCGTGGGGTTTTTAATCGTTGTTAAATATTGCTAGATGCTATATATCTGATTGTACTAATTACCCAGAAAAACTTCCCGAACCACCATAATTTCATGGTGTATTTTTGACAAATTGACATTCTCTTCTCTCTTAGTTAGTGTCATTTTCTGCCTCTCAAAGTGTTGGTGGTTGAAAGGTTAATATTGATGTTTACCCCATTATCAACCTAATTTGATGAAGGCACATAGGTACTTAGCAATAAGAGTCACAAGTTTAGTTTGGCTTGATATCCATTTGAAATAAATTTTTACCCCTTGCGCCACTCCCACCCGTTCCCGCAAAAGGCGTATGTGAAATTTGTAGTATATATTTGTAAACTTTTGAAGAGTAACGAACATATACAAATAAAGATAACTCGTCAAAACACCGTCCAGTCCTTAAATAGCAGGAAAATGAGAACTATACCACTCTTATCAGTTCTTAATAAAATATATTTTAACAGGAAAAAGAATGCAATATTAAGAATTGTGATACCAAGACTCAAATTGACAATAGCATACATTTTAGAAATGCTGGAAGAGTTAGAAAGAGAGGATTTTTTTCGATTAAAGAAGATAATGAACATGAAACGTATTCGAGCGGAAGGACCGAAGATTAAAAAAGCCACTAGCGAGGAATTTGCTCCTTGCGGGAAGTATGCCCCTTGCGGGGAGAAGGCCCCTTGCCGGGCGTTGAACCCTTACCAGGACATGAGGGCCCCTTGCCAGGAGATAATGGCCCCTTGCAAAAAGCCTTGCAAAGACTTGGTCTCTTATACGCAAGCGGAAGAACCGGAGAAAAACCCTTGCGGGGAAAATGCTCCTTGCTGGGAGTTGGGCCCTTGCCGGAATTGGAATTACGAGGACATGGTGGCTCGTGGCCAGGAGATAATGATTCCTTCCACATATCAGAACACTTGCGAGGATTTGTCCCCTCCCGAGGAGAAGATGGGCCCTTGCAAAGAGTTGGTCCCTTTTGCGGTCCCACCAAACATGGAACCTATACGAGCGGAAGAATCGGAGACGGAAGAAGTCCCTTGCGGGAAATTGGCTCCTTGCGAGCAGTTGGCCCCTAGCTGGGAGTTGGACCCTTACCAGGACATGATGGCCCCTTGCACATATATGGAGCCTTGCACACAAATGGAGCCTTGCATGGAGTTGTCCCCTAGCGAGGAGAAGATAGACCCTTGGGAAGAGTTAGCCCCTTGTGCGGTTCCACCAGTTCCCGCAAAAGGCGTATGTGATATTTGTAGTAAAATAATGGAACCTGCTATAGAAAAACACGAATACAATGCTAAGATTAAGGCCCTTCTTGACGAAATTATAACAGTTATGGAAAATGTTAAAGAAGCTCAAAGTGTAGACAGTAAAAAAGATTTGGAAAATTGTTTGCAAGAAGCTATGAGTAAGATAACTACGCTGTCGACTTTATATAACGAAATGAATACGAAACGATCATCTACAGTAACCACATCTTATAAACATTCGGGAACTCCACAAAAAACAGAGCTAGGCGAGCATCCCTGTGAAGTCTGCAGACAACCGAAGGGACCAGACAAAACTAGTAGCAAAGACAAAGGGGACAAATCATCAATTAGTAGCAAAATTAGCAAAACAACTCGTGGATCTGTAGAATTCAAAATTAGGGATCAACCATCTGTAGCTAGCACTAGAATTGAACCTGAGCAAAAAGAAACATCTGAGATACCGTCTTCGAATTATAATGAAAAAGTAAGTGTCGTACCAAATGAATCAAGTATAGCAAAAGAAAATATCAGTGCTGTTCCGAACTCAACTCCGAACTCAGATCTAGATGGTGCACAATCAGACAATGAGGATTGCCAAGCCATGATACAAAGTACAGTAACTAAAATCACAAGGGTAAAGACCCCAGATGGTCAATTCACCGAACATCAAGAAATAATAACATCCAAGAAGATTATCACAAGCGCAAGTTCTGTTAGCACTTTACTTAGCAGCAGTTCCCACCCTCATGTTAACAACAAACCTGGTAGTTCTTCAATTGCTAGTGATACGGATTCAAAAACTTATAGAATTGTTTTGTTTAAGCCCACCTTTTTACCTATTAATAGCCATAAACTACATTTTGAATCTTCACTTATATTTAAACCAATCAAAAATCATGAGGCCAGTCGGTGGATTTCTTGTCGTGATATGTTAAATTTTACTAGTGACAGTTATTTGTATAATAATTTGTGTCTAAATAGTAATAAAAATAAAAATATTTATAATAATAATGAAATTAATTCCCTAATTTATGAATTAGATGGTGGTCAGGCTTCAAGTAGTGTCTCCGTTACTTTAAGTGCTAATAATGTTAATATTAATAATGATGTCAATTCTAATAAAACAAAAAAACCTGAAAAAAATCCGAGTAGTAGTAGTAGTAGATGATAATTGTAAAAATTAAATCGGTTGATTGATACTAATCGCTCTAAATACTTTTGAGCTCTATTTGTCCTTAAATGACATTGATTGACTCAACGTAACTTTTGTAGTGATAGCAGGTAGCAATTTTGTTTAAAATATATATAATTTTAATTCTATGCATAAAAAAATTAAAATGTCTGAACAAATATATCAGGAACAATCTGAATTAACAGGATTTACTTCAAGGATTGAGCATTACATCACAGTCAAATTAATTTCCTTAAAGAAACAATTCCATTATATATTTTCAATAGTTAAAAACTTTTTTGAAAAATCTCGGACCAGTATGAATATAGCTACTCAAACTAGCGCGAGTTTAATCGATGCGATAAAATATCCGATAATAGACGAAGTAACTACAAATATTGAATATGTTCCTAACGAAATAGAAGCTGAAAAAGAATATTTGAATCATATTACATTACTAGAACTCATTCGATTTGAAAACGATAAACCAGCCGTAAATTGTACTTCGGATATGATCGAATATGTACCTTATGACAATAAAGAAATAATAGAAGGTAGACTAAATCCAATGAAGCCAACTAATATAAGAAAGATTATTAAACCGTATGAGAGTACGCACGATAGATTCGATCATTTAAAAGATCGGATCACGAAATTAGAACTTGTTTCATTAAGCCTATCTGATAACTCAGAATCATCTAATATTGATGGATTTTTTACTGTTTGTGAAAAATTTAAGAGAAAATTGGATAATTTTAAAGGCGCGTCAAGAAGAGATTTATTTAAGGTTAACTTAGAAAAGCTTGTAAAACAAATAATTGAAACTGTAATTTTATATAACACTAACACAAGAAATATTGCTAAATGCATGAAAGAGTTCATAACTTTTTGTGAAAATATTATAATGAGAATCATAGAATCCGATACAACAGTACCAGATAGTGATTTATTGCCAAAAATATTGAGAGTCTTAACTTATTGTTTAAATGATGTAATATCATACATATCCAGTTATAGAAACATGGGAATGATATCACCAAGTGTCGAATGTTTTTTTAGAAATTGTGTAGAAATTAGAACCAAACTTATGAATTCTAAAAAATTCTCGACAGAATATAATACAGACATTTATATCTGTGATGAATGTAGTAGTTTCTACGACAAAGATTTGAAGAAAAAGATAATCAAAAGCTCACAACATCATGTTGACTTTGATCTGAGAACACAATACCCTGCTGGTCCATCTAAAGCGAAAAAATATAGTATACCCACAAATTATGAAAAACCTTCTACTTCAATACAATCTCTACAATCCAGTAATAGAAATTCATCAAAGGCTGCAATTCGAAATTGTTCGAGCAACTATTCAGAAGACTTTCAAGCTTTTTGCTTTGCGAGACAATGTGTAACAGAAATAAAGGATCTTTGTAAAATACCTTTAGTACCTAAAATACGACCTGTTCAAGCACATATCACAATCATTGTACCTAAGAGCAGATCAGCTAGACCTAGGAGAGAATACGATGCTCCATCTTCAGATGGAACTTGCACAGAAAAAACATGCGGATGTTTAACAAATAATAATCAAAATTCTTCACCAAAACCGTGCCTTAAAAAAGTAAGTGAACCCGTTAAGAAAACTAGCACTTGCGCAATCCCGCAAAATTCTTCAATGTCAAAAAACAATAAACAAATTGTAAAGTACAAAGAAGAGGGCTCGGAAATGTCTTCTGACATAAAATGCACCGAAACAATAACAAAAATCAGTCGGACAATTAATAAAGATGGCGTTGTGGAAGAAAAAACAGAGACAGTAGACATACAATATGATAACTATGATCTCTCAATGGATAGAGATTTGCAGGAGGCTAATCTGCGTATAGTAGATGTTAATGTAAAACCGAGTACAGGTTCTGTCAGTAATGTTTCAGAAAGGAGAAGTAATTACTCCTCAATAGAAAAACAAGACGAAATAGAAGAATATTGTAGCAGTGGCAGAAAACCTCAGAAAACAAGTAATCATGCCAAGAAAAAAATAAAAACCAAAACCTCGAAAAGTAGAATGAAAAAATATTAATAAATAAAAGTTTCAAATGCACTAAAACTGTGACTAGATTTTTTTGTTATTTATATTAATAAAAGGATAAATTAATTTGTTACAAGATTATACTAGATTCAACAATAAAATGAAGATCAAATTAAACAATTGAAACAATGTAATAAGTATGAAAATTATCTTACATTTTTTGTAGTTTATGTTATCATCAATATATAAAACAGAGGAATGAAAACAGGTTTATATACTTAAAATTTAATGTGGTTGATATGAACTAAAATAATAATATACCTAATGATATTTTTTTGTTAGTAGACTATAATCATTCAATCAATCATTGTTGACATAAGCAAACACATTGTCATCTTTTGGTTGTTCAAATTCACGAAATTCTGCAAATTTGCTGCATCAAATGATTTAATTGGTGCTTATTTAACAATGCTAATTAATATGATGTCTGATTTAAACCAAAAAGTATCATTCAACAAAATTAATATAAATTCAAAGTTATTTAATAAACCAGTGCATGACAAATTATATATCTGTAACAGTCAAAACTCTTGACCAGTCAAAAGTAGTTTTGCCTGGCTATATCAGTCAAAACACTTAAGGAAGTAAGGAGGTCGGAACTAAGCAGTTTGAAAACTCGTTTAGTATCGACCTCTTTACTTTTATTTAAAGTTTTGACTGAAATTATAGCCAGTCAGAACTACTATTGACTGGTGAAGAGTTTTGTCTGTAACATATCCATAAATTGTTTTTTTTTAATTTAAATAAACGTTATATTTCAGAAATATTTTGTATTATTTTATTTTATTAATAATTTATTTTTATATTATTTTATTAGCGAAATGAATTTCTTGGCCAATTATATAATTAAGGTCGTAATATTTGCCAACATACGTGTATAGACGGATTAAGAATACATAATGTCACTACCCCATTTCAACCTGTAGGTATCGTAAACAAGAGCACTGTGAGAAAAGGAAAATTCGACAAAAACCCTATACCAATCTGTCTGGCTAGCGTGGTAGGTATAGTAGGCTAAATCTCTCCACATTCTTTGGTGGCGACCCATGCCCTGCAGTAGGACGTTTGTGGGTTGCAATGAAGATGATGTTGATTTGACAACATTAGACTATTGGACTACATTTATCCGCGCGGATTTTGCACTTTTCTGTATCTGTCCCTTTCTGTCACTTAGATAGAATTGTCATTTATTAGTTAGAACGAGAGCGGGAGTTTAAACTCATGCAGCGGAATTGACGATGCACTCGGCACTCATTCTCTATCCAGTTCTTGTAAATGACGGTTCTAAGTGTCAGAAAATGTCGATTCGGTGCGGCTAAATGAGGAGCGACCCTTATCCTTCTCTTGTTTAGGTTCACTGCACTAATGATGAAAAGAGAGGTATGTGTTTTAACGGCACTGCTGCGCACTGCATTTGGAACCCGCAAGATGGGGGTGTAAGCGCTGCAGTATTGTAGCGGATCCGGGGCCTGAGTCTGCTAATACAATCGTAACACAATGATAAGCCGATGGTCTCATTCGACAGCTGTGATTGGCTTACTAAGTCGATTGTGCCATATTGCGGGTTATGATTGGTCGATATTAGTCCATTGGTCTGCTATCGACGTGTGTAATTTAGCAGAATCGGCCCCCAGGATGAAAGGCGTGTCGAATGTCCAACACTCTTTTCATCACCGCTGCGGTGTCGCGACGGGCGCTGCACAAAGTTACGGCGCCTCACCTTACAATGAGGAATGACAATTCTATTGTTTGTTGAAACACATTTTCTTTTCATATCCTTTTTGGTGGACACCGAGCTTTAATCCTAGCCTAGAAGTACAACGAGATGGGTTTTTAGTAGCGCAGCATTGTGGCATTCCTAGTCGAAAGAATGGACGCAAGTTACTTCTTGATGCTTCGCTTGAAGAGTCCCATCTTGTAGGAAAGTCATGAGTCGACAATGTTGTTGATGAATCACAGAACTTAGATAAACAACAAACATACCACAAAATAATATATGAAACCTGACAATAGACAGCTTTTGAGAACAGCAGTTTCAAATTACCTATATTATTGTGGCTATTTTGTATGAAAGAAACATTATGATTCGTATGTGTGTGCTCTAGTAGTAGTCCCCTAACTTTATAAAATAAAATAATAAAAAATAAAAATGAAAATTATTTATTATCAGACTGAATCCATAGTTTGTTAGTAACAATATTTACTTAAAAACTATGTTAGTACCTAAAAAACTAATACCTAACACTAATACTAATAGGGACAGAAAAATCCTCCTCCCCCCTACGCAGACTCACTGAGATCCCAACACATGGAGTTCAGTGAATCTGCGCATGAGAAAGGTATCATATCTGTCCCCAATCATTCTCAGCACACTATTCGTACTCCCTTGGACCCGACGCACTGTAGACGCCACTTTCTTCCGCATCATTGCATAAAAGTCATCGACCTTTGCATCTGCAAACATACCTGAGGCACTACAATACCTAGGGAGCCCGAACAATGCCCTGAACACATTATTGTACTGGATACGCAAGGCATTGTAGGCTTTTTGTGTATAGTTTGCCCACAGGCTCCCAGTGTAAAACGTCTGACAGAATGCTTTAAACAGCGTTATTTTTACTGGTGCTGTACATCTAGCAAACCTGTGTGCCAACATGTTCCCACGTACCGTCAATGCCCTGCGTTCCCTTTCAATGTCCATCTCATCATCTCCATCTCATAAAAATGATACGAATGATAATGTTTCTTTATTGCCCTAACTTTGAATAAAGTTATTTACAAATATCTACCTACCTACATATGTCAATCAATAGGTTACCTTAGTAAAATAATCGCTGCTACTTGATAACGTGAGATTCAAATTTTTAATCTCTTTTTTAGAATTTATTTATAACCAACAGTTTAACTCAAATACTGACTATTTTATGGCAATAAAAATGAAGACTCATGTTTTTAACAGTGTGATATTATCTTGTTTGACACTTGTTAAATATCTATACAAATTACCATTAATATTAGTGTAAGAAAACCTCAAATAATACATTTTTCGATAATTTCAGTTTATAGATCATATTGACGGGTGTTCATGGTATAAACTTGGAGACAGTTAAAGACTTACAGTAATTTGAGAATATACGAAATATTAATTTAAATAAATCTAACGCTCTGTAGAACATGTAATATTATTATAAGGGTGAGTTCGGTGCAATATCAATAACAGAATATCAAGAAACGGTTTAAATTCACAGGAAAAAGAATTGTCTACATAGAATAATTATACCGAAAATAGTGTTGGCGATAATATATATAAGTTCAGAATTAGAAGAAAATGAAAGAGAAGAAATATTTAGACTAAAGCTTATAAAGAAGGCAAAGATGAAGTTCGCTGCTGAAAAATTATGTAAAGAAGCTCTTGGTAAGAAAGGTCTAATAGTAGAACCAGACTTAATACAATCAAGTGTAGTAGAACCAGACTTAATACAATCAAGTGTAGAAGAACCAGATTTAATTCAAGCAAAGGTCCAACAAACAGATATCTCTAGCCTTACAGAACCAGATATAAATACACTTAATATGAAAACTTCAACTAAAATACAAAAGTGCGTAAAATGCCAAGCACATCTACTAGACATAATTGAAGACAAAGAACGATTAAGATGTCTAATGGAACACGTGAATGAAGTTGTAAAGCTGACACAGAATATAAAAGATGAGTTTCAAGCCAATGGCAAAGAGGAGATATTTAGTTATATGACTGTTACTGATAAACTTACTGATGAACTGACAGATATATATCTTGGTCATACAAATATTGAAATACCAGAAAACCAAAAAAAATATTGCAGTTGTTTCAGATTGGATGAAAGAGAAATAAACTGTGATCAATATCCGGAATCAAAACAGTATATTTCACAGCAAGCATCAACTGACTTGTGTACTTGTAAATCACTGCAAGCAAATGAAATTTGGCCTTGTTTATCGCATCAATCATTATATTCAACGGGAGATCGTTATACAAAAACACAACAATCAGAAAACAAATCTCAAGAATTAATTGAATTAAGTTTTTATGCACATACAACAGATTATTTACAACCACAAGGTATCTGTTACTTTTGTCAAAAAGCCGAGCAAAATTCACGCGGTGCTTCAGACCCATATTTAAATCAAAAGTCTAAGCAATATCTGCATTCATCAGTAAGGTCATCAGATTTTTCTGATAACATGTCTACTTCTCCTCGGCATAAGCGACCTAATATAAGGGAAGAAAAGGGAAGTTGTACCTGTTCGTACGTTGAAACAACTGAAGCTACCTTAAAGTCGCAAACACGACAAGGTAAGCCAAGACGTTGTTGTATCTCGAAAACATCGATTACAGGTATATATTCTAATCGATATGCGTGCCTTGTTATTACAGATCCGCAAGAAGGCAATCCAAGTCCCAATACACCAACTGAACAGAAGAATTCTTATCATAGTGTAATGTCTAACTATATTACTTCAATACCTGAACAGTATTCACCGTTTATGTCGTGTCAATCCAGATCTTTCAATTTTACTGATGTCGGAAATCGATCTGATGTTGTAACTTGGAATCATGGAAAGGTTGTTCAATATTTCAATTCGTGTATGGAAGATAGAATATGTGTTCCTTCTAGTACCCTAACGAATACTGAAATAGATGAATTTTCTGATATTTCTGAAAGTTTCTCATTTACCACGCTATGCAAAACACCAGTAAATCAATATAAGAAAGGAAATAGATCATTAGTTAATGAATCAATGGATATAAATGACATATCTAAAATTAACCCCATTGGAAACTATTCAGCGACCCACGTCGCGAAAGTTCTACAACAATGTACTAATTTGAACATTAAAGAGGAACATCCTTTTACTAATGCTACAGTATCACCAAGTAAACACTCTAAAGTGTCATTATCATATTTAGCATTAACTTCTGAAGCAAATACGCCCTTTTCAAAGCCTTGTAGTTTATGTGAAATAGATGAAACTACTCCTATACCAAATACGCGAGAAGGGAAGCCAGGGCCATGTGGCGTCACATCGAATGCAACTATCAGTAGAACTTCCAAAGTACTTGAGCCCTTTACAAGAGAAGGTAAACCGGGACCTTTTAATATATCTGCAACAACAGTCCCAGGGTCTGAAGCATTAACACTAGAAAAAAAAACAAGGTCATTAAATTTTAGTGCATCATTTGTGCAAGATAATAAGGGTAGTGGCTCTCCTCTATCAGCAGAGCCATTTACACGAGAAGGAAAGCCAGGACCATTTGGTTTACCTGTTCGCACGAAGACATCAAAAAAAGGTGACAAAATAGCAGAGCCATTTACACGTGAAGGAAAACCGGGACCATTTGGTATACCTGTTCTAACCAAGACACCAGATAAAATTGACAAAACTCTTAGCCCATTTACACGAGAAGGAAAACCAGGACCGTTTGGTATACCTATTCTCGCCAAAACATCAGAAAGTCGTAAAACAATGCCAGAACCATTTACACGTGAAGGAAAGCCAGGACCAATTGGTATACCTGTTCTAACCAAGACACCAGAAAAAAATGACAAAACGCTTAGCCCATTTACACGAGAAGGAAAACCAGGACCGTTTGGTATACCTATTCTCGCCAAAACATCAGAAAGTCGTAAAACAATGCCAGAACCATTTACACGTGAAGGAAAGCCAGGACCAATTGGTATACCTGTTCTAACCAAGACACCAGAAAAAAATGACAAAACGCTTAGCCCATTTACACGAGAAGGAAAACCAGGACCGTTTGGTATACCTATTCTCGCCAAAACATCAGAAAGTCGTAAAACAATGCCAGAACCATTTACACGTGAAGGAAAGCCAGGACCTATTAGTATATCAGTTCTTACCACGACAACTGAAAAAAATGACAAGACGCTGAGACCATTTACACGAGAAGGAAAACCAGGACCGTTTGGTATACCTGTTCTCACCAAAACATCGGAAAGTCGTAAAACAATGCCAGAACCATTTACACGTGAAGGAAAGCCAGGACCAATTGGTATACCTGTTCTAACCAAGACACCAGAAAAAAATGACAAAACGCTTAGCCCATTTACACGAGAAGGAAAACCAGGACCGTTTGGTATACCTATTCTCGCCAAAACATCAGAAAGTCGTAAAACAATGCCAGAACCATTTACACGTGAAGGAAAGCCAGGACCTATTAGTATATCAGTTCTAACCAAGACAACTGAAAAAAATGACAAGACGCTGAGACCATTTACACGAGAAGGAAAACCAGGACCGTTTGGTATACCTGTTCTCACCAAAACATCGGAAAGTCGTAAAACAATGCCAGAACCATTTACACGAGAAGGAAAACCAGATCCATTTAATTTCGCAGCATCAACTGATAAATGTGAAAATAAATGTGGTTCTTGTGACATTTGCCAGCAAGATAATAAGGGCAGTAAACCTCCTGTAGCACTAGAGCCATTTACACGAGAAGGAAAGCCAGGACCATTACCTGTTCTAAGTAAGACGACTCACCAACATGCCAGAAATAAACCTGTATCATTGACACAAGAAGGAAGCAAGCCAGGTGCATTCGGGTTAACAACAGCCTTAGTTTCCCATTTAACAGAGAAACTAGCATCAACTAGTGTCTGTTCAACTGGCACAGAAGCCATCTCCACTCCATCACAAGTAATATTAGCTGTCAATTATGCAGTTTGTCACTCTAGCGTTCACCTAAACAATGATATTCAGCCACTTTGTAAGCGGTGTGCGCTCATTACTAAAGGCTCAGCAAATTATATGTCCGAGTTATCGAATATTCAAGCGAAAATTGCTAAAGCATCCGGCCCCTATCTAACTAATGCTAAAGATCAATCAAATCAGTGGAAATTAGACGTTTCAGGTGCTTCAATTTCCAGAATTACATTGCCTCCACAGTCCGATACACCTTCTTGTATACCTGAATATAATAAGATTACTTCAAAAGTTTCTAGTAAATTTGATAATTCATCTAAAAGAGATTCACAAACTGCTGCTAATAAAGATGACACAAGCTATAAGCCTCCACAGGTACAGCAATCAAATTGTTCTTTTCGTTCAGAAAAAAACAAAGGAGTGTCATCAGCATTTCAACAAGAACCTAATTTAAAACCTTTAAACCTAAACCAAACAAAGTATTACTCTACGAAACCTTGTGTTTCCTGTGCAACTTCTAAACATAAATCAGATTTAGGCTATTTTGAGACTGAATTCAAAGAGATTACCAAAGTATCAAGATATAAGAATCCTGATGGAACTATCACAGATGAGAGACAAATAATAACAATAAAAACAGAGACAAAGTTGGCTCAAAAGCCAGCTGTAAATAATGATAAGACTTTTAGTAATATTTCTCGGGAATTTGATGTCAATAAAATGCAGCAAGAAGTTAACAAAAAAAGAAGCTTTCAATGTAACCCCCACAAAGACACTAAATTTAATAAATCTAAAAGTGCTGCTGATGTTGATGTGAATTCAAATATGATCAACACTTCTCATTCCAGTAAATCGAAGGACTCTGAAAAAGTGTTTGGGACATGGACAGCAAACCCGAGTATGAAGCTAATTATAACAAAAGTTTCAACTCCGATCGCGAGTTGCGCATCCACCTGCGATTGTGGCACAAATTACCCTGAACGTGGCACCTCTAGTGCTAACACTTATACAGACAAACAAAGTGGCCAATGTAACTTTATGACCTTCCTAGCTCTAAAACCATCACCAATAATACAGCAAAACATGCCGTTATCAAAATTATTATCTAACAAGCCTGATATATATAGCACTCGTAATTGTAAGTGTTTCAATGTAGCGGGTGTAATATGGGAGGCCAAGAAAAGAATAATGGAAAATGGACTTAAACAAAAGGATTCAGACAGAACACATGAAAATCAAAAGTGTGGTTGTCCTGGAGATTCATCTTCAAAAAAGATTGGTCTAGTTAGTGGAAGTAAATTAAAAGATTTAGCTGATATGACATGTTTTTGCCCAGATGGTAAGGTTCTAATTGTTGCCAAATCAGAATCGGTCAAAAACAAGGGTACAGATCCAAAGTGTCCTTGTTTCAAAGATTCACCTGCAAACAATACTGATAAATTTAGTGGAAATAAACTAAAAAATTCATCTAATATGAAATGTTTTCACCCGGATGGAAAGGTTTTAACTATTACCAAACCATCTACGAAGACGACTGGCCCAGTTGGTGGAAATAAACTAGAAAATTCAAACAACGATAGAATATGTTATTGTCCAGATGGAAAAGTTTTGTTGGCCACATCAAAGCCACCTGTCAAAGACAATGATAAGAAAAGTTCTGAGGAATGCACATGTGAAGAAAATGCATTATGTCGAACTGTTAAGCCCGTTTGTGCTAATAGGTTACAAGACACTGACAGCGGTCCTAAATGCAATTGTTCTGGTGATACACCTTTGAAGCAGACTGGTCCACTTTGTGGAAATAGATTGGAAGAAACAGATAGTGGAACACAATGTTTTTGTCCACATGGTCAGGTTCTAAGTCTGGCCAAACCAGTCAGAAAAAAACCTGGTAGGAATCCAGGTATAAACTCGAAAAAACAAAATGAAACAAGTTCTGAGGAATGTATCTGTAAGGAAGGATCACCATGCAAACCTGTTAACCCAGTATGTGGCAATAGATTAGAAGACACTGACAGCGGTGCTAAGTGTGTTTGTCCCGGTATTTCACCTCCTAAAGAGAACGGTCCAGTTAGTGAAAACAGACTCAAAGATACAGAAGGTCAGATTCTGATTGTTGGCAAGCCAGGACATACTACTCTGAAGTCAACCGACCCAGTTCCCAAACATACGAAAAGTGGTTCACAATGTGCATGTCCTGGGGACTCTCCGGACAGTGGCGTAAAGTGCGGATGCCATGAAGAGTCTCACCTGAGAAGTGATCCAGTTTGTGCTAATAGATTAGAAGATTCAGACAGCGGTCCAAAATGTGGCTGTGGAGAAGAGAAAGAAGTTGAAAAATTACTTCAGCAATTCAATTTTTCGACTTGTAGCTACCCACATGATCCAAATAACATCGCAGCAAACAAAAATAGATTAGAACAGTTTGCAAATGTAGGAGGCAAAGATTCAGCGTACACTGTGAAAAATCCTGAAGTTTTTAGAACTGGATGTACTATAAAAAATTCTCAACACATACCCTTACATCCAGACTGTACGCCAACTTGTGATGTACGACAATCTTCTTATCAATCCGAAATTGAATTAGATTCAATAAGTATTTGCACTTCTACTACAGATTTACAAGAAATAAAATCGTCTTTTAGATCCTTGTGGAAATTTTATAGAAATAAAAGAAACAATGATTCTAACAGTCATTGCGCCATAAAACTGATTAGAAAAGCAGCTAAAACAAAATGCTGTGAGAAAAAATATGACTATGGCGTAATTATGAAAGGCAGTGTGTTAGAAACAATAAGAAAAATTGCACAATACAAGGTATCGCGACGTGATAAAATAGTGCCTAAAAATATATGCAAACCTTGTTATTCGCCACTACACGATTCTTTAAGTACTGGACTTTATCCAGTATGTTCTAGTTGTCAAGATAATAATGATAGTTTGCGTGAAAATGACTATTTCTTCTCGAATTCAGACTCGGAGTCACCATCCAACAAGAGTATTGGTGTTGGCAGTGATTGTTCCATTTGTTGTCTGACACATGATGAATGTACTGCTACCAAAGTCACAGAAAATTACCATTTTCAATTTAAAACAGCCTGTAATACAGCCCCTAAATTCAAAAATAGTGACTTGAGCTGCTTAAGACGATATCTTAGGCCAAATATGGAAGAGCAAAGTTCTAGTGGAACTTCAAAAAACATTGAGAAATTTGACAGCATGGTAACAAGGAAAGGGAAAATTGAATACATCTTTCCAAGTACCCGCATAATAGACCGTTCATATCGGTCTGATACTCAAATAAAAAGAATGAATGTCTGGTCAGCTGTCCAAAAAGCTCTTTTTCGAAAACCGTCAACGTAAGGCCAAGATCTGCAAAGTATTGTGGAATCTCAAATCAAGCGAAACCTGTAACAGCTAAAAAACACTTTTCCATTTTCTTCTGGGAAAGAGTTTCTGTAAAGAATAGCAATGGAACCTAATAAAGATTTTGCTAGACATGCATCATGAAATACTGAAATATGCAGCTAAGTATTGCTGTAAGAAAAACATAATGGTGCAAGGCAATAAGACACATATAACGGTTAAGATATGGGTCACGTTGCAATAAACCAGTAGATGTTTGTATTGCTATTCGTTGATATTTCGGTTCATTAAAATATTGAATGCATTACAGAAAAGAAAAAAATAATTATGACAGACCATTGACACACAAAACAGTTATAACAAAGAACATGAGACATAATTGAAAAATTAAAACCATTTGCATGCTTTGTCGCGACAAGCTATTATAGCTATTCATCTTGGTGCTGTACTATGTCTAAGCCATGGTACAGCGCTGATTTTCAAAAGCCACCTGTAGGTAATGCCGTACGGACGTCAAGACAGCAGTTGCTTAGCGTTTTTACAATCACTTCAGTATCATTAAAGTACAATATTTCCCGTGGTAAGCTTCATGTTTGAAAAATAAAAGCATTAAATATTCAGTTTCTTTTTTATTTTCGTCATTATCGTGTCAGCCGATTTCTGTTCATTACTGAACGTGGGCCTCAGATAATCTACTCTATAGCGAGCGGCTCTGCCCCTTAGACAAGTGGCAAAGTGGCTGAGTCTATTCAAAACATTTCAATGTCACTTCATTACATTTGAACACAATTCTGACATGTCACGTGAATGATATACAATTTATTTTGTGTCAACAATAACTTAATGTCATCATACAATAAAAAAGACTTAACGAATTTGGTAACCTTATATTCAACTGACTTCAAAATGAGGAGATTACACAGCATATAGCAGAGAAAGCATCAGGCGAAAGTGAAGTGAATCACGGCCTTCTGGTCTGAAGGGCCTCTCGCCAAAACCGAGACTGGAAGAGAAGAAATAATTGTTCTTTTTAGGGTTCCGTTCTAAAAGGTACGTCTGTCTGGTATGTCTGTCTGTCCATCCGCATTATATCTCGGAATCTACCTACTTATGCTATTGACATAAAATTTGGAATAGTCTTGAACTGTTTAAAATTAAGAACAAATGTTTTTATTTTTTCTGCAAAAGCGGCTTAGATAGGTGGCTGAAATTTTTAAATTGAGACTATTATGCTCGTCGCAAACGGGCCACTTTACAGATTTCTCAACACACGCAGCACTGTTTTGAGTGCGGCGACTGGCCACACGTCTACTGTGAATTCGTACAAAGTGCATGAAAATATCTGGGGAGTGGCTGGCGCTGACCACCGGTGATTGTGGTCGGTGGCCCATTTGCACCAATCTTTAGATTAAATGGGGATACCCCAATGAGAAGACTTTATTTCCACATTCCAAATCCTATTTGTAGTAATGTATAAGCACCACAGTTCTTGAAAACAATCAAAAATATTACTATATGCATTTAACATTTTTACGAAAATTTTACTATTTTCCTATGCACGTTTGATGCATCTCTGCCTACTCTATCGCCGACTAAAAGTGTGAAGTTATATTTAGATATGTACCGTCTAGACGTTATGTAAAACTAAATAAACTAATCGACTAACAGAAACAAACTAAATAGTTAGAATTGATTGGATGCGTGGCATTGGGAGCAGATAATTAGTAGTATGTAAAACAACGACATAGTGTCATCTATTTGTTTTAGTTTTGTCTGTGAGTGCGTCTGCGCAACTTACACATTTGTAGTTTAGGGTTGACACTAATATAGTAAAAAATTATATTTTCATTAGGTAGCATATTATGATGTTATAATACAGGTTTTTCAAGGGCGCCATATTCTGCATCTAAGCTTGCAAGATTTTGTCACTTATTTATCATTTTTATTAGTGATTAGTAATATAAAATGTCATGAAAATGTCAAAATATTAATAAGACATCACACATATTCTTCATTCATTCTTGATCTAGCAAAGGCATTTGACACAGTCTCTGTCCCTCTCCTGCTAAACAAACTGTAGTCAGTAGGAGTTCGGGACGTCCAGCTCTAAATTAGCCGAGAACATCAGACCAATAGGTATCAAGTACTTAGTAACAGTCCGTGATCACATCAGTGATGACTTACCTATAGCTTTTGGTGTACCGCAGGGCAGTGTGATCGGCCCGATTCTCATCCTCATTTTATCATTTCTATAATATCTTATTAGTAAAAAATAATTACATTAATATTAACCTATTGATTAAGCGGACAGAATGGTCGTTCGTTTGAATAATAGAAATTGGTTTAGAAATATAAACTTTCAATGTTTGTTGTAAAATGTAAAATCTCTTTTTTAGTGAAACAAATAAATTATTAGAGTAAAAAAAAAACAAACTCTTCAGCGTAATAATTTTATTAAAGATTGCCAACCCTATCATTAGGAATTGGCTCGCGTCCATAGTAGTACGCAGATGTGACGTCACAGAGCATTCCTTCTATTTGCCAACGTACAATTATAATACAAATGTTACTCGACGCTAAACTAACCGAATACTATTTAGAACAAAACCTATGTGATCTCTTATTTGCAATAATAATGTCTTGTTACTACTGTGTACGTTTAAAAGCGGCGCGTGCGCCGGATTCAGACATCCTACTACACAGAGTATAACATTTAGATCGGTCAGTACGGGCAAGTCTGAAACTATATGGCTTACGAAGATCTGTTTTGATGAATGTCATCGATTTCAGCGGAAAGAGAAACTGGAATCATAGATTGAAAAAAAAGATGTACCTACACTACCTACTCAATTCGGAAATCGTAACATAGCATCACGCCTCTATCCCCGAAGGGGTAGGCAGAGGTGTTTTACACCCACATTTCGCCAGCTATGTTTGGCTTGAAATAGGCTCGCCCCCTATTTCAAGCCTATTCGGAAATCGAATCTGGACTAATTGAAATTAAAACTTTTAAATGACATTTCTATATAATTATCGTTTAAGTGTAGTCGCCTACTAAATTGTCATTTCTTATCAATCAATCATTCTTTCATCCATGTAGTGAAGAATAAGAATACATAATGTCACTACCCCATTTCAACCCGTGGGTGTCGTAAAAGACGACGAAGGGAGTAAACCTTATGCAGACAAGAGCACTGCGAGAAAAGGAAAATTCTAAACAAACCCTATACGAACCCGTCTGGCCCGCGTGGTATAGTACGCTAAATTCCCTCCACTCTTTTGTGTAAAATGACAGACAGACATGACGAAAATAGAAAAGTTCCGTTTTTGCAATTTTGGCTACGGTTTTGGTGAAATATTTTTTTTTTACTATTTTTTTATTTATTCAATTATATAAACAGAAAAGTTCTTGAATGGAGACCACGCACCGGCAAGCGCAGCGTAGGACGCCCACCCACGAGGTGGACAGAAAATCTGATCCGAATAGCAGGATCGCGCTGGATGCAGGCCGCATACAACCGGCCCTATTGGAAATCTCTTGAGGAGGCCTATGTCCAGCAGTGGACTCTCTGCGGCTGATATGATGATGATGATAAACAGAAAATACAATATTTCACTTTAACATAGCATTACGGAAAACCACAGAGGTTTGTAATTATGATCTTATCATACCTACCTAAATATAAATTATCAAAACACACAAATGTCTACAGAACGCGGACGTGGGAATACATGCTACCTAAAATCATGAACAGTGTTCCTGTCGCAATCTGCGACGCTTTAAATGAGAATAACTGTAAAAGGAAATTGTTAAAATACTTTAAATCATTAGATTAATAGTCTCATTTTAAAATTATGTTAACTTAAATGTAAGGTAGTACTCGAGCTCTAGTGGCTACCATACCACAGTTAAACCCTAGATGGTTTGGGTGGTTATGTTATATATGTGAAGTAATGTAAATTTTCTGTTTATATTGGTCAATAAACGCTAAAAAAAAAAATTAATGCTATAAATGCAGTCTACATCAACAAATATTATAATAGTTAAGTTAACATATCACAACAACATATAAATATGACATAAATTACTCAATACTCTATTAAAATGTAACTCTATTAAATGAAATCTCGTTTATTCATCTAGGTTACAAAGTAACACTTATGAAAGTCCTAAGTTAAGAATGTAACAGGTTATATTATCTGAAAAGTAGTGTCAGTAAAGTTGCCTACGGCCAGTTCGCTGACGGGGTGGAGCCATGAGAAGAACTGGCAAGAAATTTACGCCACTCTTTTAAAAAATGGATATAAATATATCATCATCATCATCATATCAGCCCAACGACGTCCACTGCTGAACATAGACCTCACCTTTTATATAAATATATAAAATATAAATATTCTACCACATTCACACAGCGCCATCTAGTCCCAAAGTAAGCAATTATATTTGCTTGTGTTATGGGTACTAAACAACTGAAATACTACTTAAATACATTTTTTTTTGTAAATACATACATATTATAGATAAATTACACCCAGACACAGAACAAACCTTTATGCTCATCACACAAAGATTTGTCCTGGGTGGGGATCGAACCCACAACCTCCGGTTTAGCAGTCAAGGTCACTAACCACTAGACCAACAGGCTAGTCATATACCCATATATCCCATATATGGGTGTCGTATGCTCTTTGGATAGTTAGTAGCGGCTGATACTGAATTGTCGATTTCGGCATCAATATAACCAAGTTTCGGCTTAACAGTTCATAATAATAGGTGACAAATATACGAAGCGTGACTGGTCTATTATTTGGTCAGTATTGGTTCAGTTATTGTTCAGTAATGCGGACAGTTTTGTAACAAACGAAATAGTACTGTTGTGACAATTCTATTATTATTATTGACCACTGATGCTGTGGACTTGGCTATTAAGTTAGAATGACGTCATATTTTTAAATTTAATACCTACATACATACGAAGGGATTATTCATCATTTTAACCCATAAAGGTCCCACAGCTGGATTCGGGTCTCCTCCAAAGATTATGGAAGGAATTTAGCCTACTATACCACGCTGGCCAGACGGGTCATAGGAGACTTGTGCGCAGCAATGATTTTGGTTTGACATGATGATCTCATGGTAGGTGTTAATCGCCGTCCATGGACATGGCTGTGTTCTTTTAGCATTGAACATAATCAAAGCGCTGATTCATGACAAAAATGAATTATGGAGCAGAAGGAAAACGAAAAGGACAAGGCGAGAGGTCAATTTTGTTATTCAATGTTTGTTATTTACGACTAAGTAGATTCGAAAGAAATATCTCTGAATTACAAAAATATTGTATGTCTTGTGTGGGAATCGAGTCCACTTGACTAGATGCGGTGAATTTAGTGGCCAAGAGACCTAAACGAGTGACTGTCATGGTACATGGCGGGCAAATGTAAATTGTTTTATTTCTTATTGTTTTGAATTATTATTTTTTTCATTTTATGATTTATTTTACTTTGTTTTAATCTGTAATTAATTAATTATAAATACAGTATAAAATAAAATAAATATAATAAGAATTTATAATTCATTATTGTAATTGGTCCATATTGTTGACTTTTTGAATAAATGAATACGACGACGTATTGAATTGAACAGAATAGTGACAGTCACATTTGATTTTATTGTCTTAGTTCACAGAATCAGTTGTCGTTGAACGTAAATATCTGACCACTACTTATCTTAGAGATAACGATATTGTTACTCGATTATTACACTCACTCACTCTAGGCTTAAGGCGAAACGTGTTTATAAGAGGAAAGATTTGTATTTTTGTATGTAACGAATAAACTGAAAACTACTGGACCGATTTCAAAAATTCTTTTTCCGTTGGAAAGCTACAATATCATTAAGTAACATAGGGTATATAACATCACGCTGCGGCCAATAGCAGCTTAGCAGTAGCCAAACAAAGAACGACGGGAGCGAAGTTAGTTTAGGGGTAAAGTACTAATCTTTTTCAGTTTTTTCATAAAGCTAATCTACTGCCTATCCTATACAGGATAAAAGGCGTGAGGCTATGAAATGTTTTATTATCGGCCGAGTGTAGAGTGCAATAAACAAACTTCATTATTTCAACCCATAAACGTCCCACTGCTGGGCACGGGTCTACTCCAAAGAATGTGGAGGGAATTAATTAGCCTACTATACCACGCTGGCCAGACGAGTTGGTATAGCGTTTGTTTCGTATTTTCTATTTCTCATGGTGGTCTTATTTGCATAAGGTTACTCCTTTAGTCGCCTTTTACGACACCTACGGGTTGAGATGGGGTAGTGACACTTTGTATTCTTAATCCGTCACTATAACGTAACAATCACTATTTTTTTGTGATGTTTTTTTTTATCTGTGACAATTTTAATGTCAAAATCAGCAAGCCATTAAGTCCCACTGCTGGGCTCGGGTCTCCTCTCCTCCAACTAGAGAGCTGAGAAGGTTTAGGCCATAATCCACTCACGCTGGCTAGACATACTCATAGAATTTCTTCTAGGGTATGTGGGTTTCCTCACGATGTTTCCTTTCACCGTTGGCAGAATCAGATGGTAAGTCACTTGACTTTTGAAATTCCACAAAGTGGAATTCATATTGGTACTGCCGGTCGGGATCGAACTCGGACCGCGTGATTTGCATGCCGGACCCTTACCCATTCAGCTACCATCGCTTATAATTTTAATGTATAATAAATATTTGTATGCCCTTGATAAAGGCTAAAACTAGTCCGATCGTGATATTATTCAAACTTGCATGCCTTGAAATGTATGTACATGTTTTATAAAAGAATGATTTGATTTGATTTTATTAGATTTGAATAAATACAATTTTTCAGCATGTAGGTATCATCATCATCATCATCATATCAGCCCAATGACGTCCACTGCTGAACATAGGCCTCACCTAATTTCCGCCACAACGAGCGGTTTTGTGCCGCCCGCATCCAACGGCCACCCGCAACCCTTACCAGGTCGTCGGTCCATCTGGTAGGTTTGTAGGTATACCCCTTAATAAATACACGATTGACATCACGAACTGACCCAACTTCAAACCCGCTATAAGTAATATTACAACACAGCCATTGTGCTTCATTACTCACTGTACTACTTGTTTTACGTTTAATCACCGCGGTAAGCAATGTTATCGAGGTCACATTTTAGATGGGTGACTGGTTTCAAAACTGGTTGTTTAAAATCCTAATTTAACATTAGGATTTTAAACAACCATTAGGATTTTACCATAGTGCCGGAATGCAATGTTGGACACATTTTAATTGCAATTAAATGTTAACGATTAATTGTTTGTTAATTGCCACCAAATAATTAACAATTAATTAATTTTAATAGTCTAAAATTGCAAAAAATAATTTTTCAATTCGCATCTCCTGAGATCCTAGCGTTCAAACAAACAAAGTATAGCTTTTTAATATTAGTATTCATCCGTGTATTGACGGATTAAGAATACATAATGTCACTACCCCATATCAACCCGCGGCTGTCGTAGAAGGCGACTAAGGGAGTAACCTTATGCAGACAAGAGCACTGCGAGAAAAGGAAAATTCGAAACAAACCCTATACCAACCCGTCGGGTCAGCCAGCATGGTATAGTAGGCTAATGTCTTCAATTTTTTGGAGGAGAACCGAGCCCAGCAGTGGGACAATAATGGGTTGCTGATGTGTGTAATATAATATAATATTCTACCACTTAAGAAAGTTTTTTTTTTTTTGTAAATACATACATATTATAGATAAATTACACCCAGACACAGAACAAACCTTTATGCTCATCACACAAAGATTTGTCCTGTGTGGGGATCGAATCCACGACCTCCGGCTTAGCAGTGAGGGTCACTAACCACTAGACCAACAGGCCAGTCATGTGATATGACATGCACCTTTGCTTACCCCTCCGGGGAATAATAGAAGATTGAAGTACATAGCGTGATTAAAGCTTCCAATATAGTATTACTTGAAACATAATATCATCCATCAGTCAGCCATGTTGAATGAAGTCGTCTACTGTGTATGGTTAATTAAAGGAGACGGGTGAATTCGAGGGGAAAAACTAGTGTAGCACGTTATGCGAGATGGAATGTTGATAAGGTCTGGATTTGGATGGGTTACCACCGTGAAGCGCTGATTTTTACTGTTATGTTATTAGTTGTTTTATCGATGAATAAGAGGTATAGAAGATAGGAATAAACAAAAAGACCAGTAGGCTAAACAATCTCTTTGCATAAAATGTTATAATGAAATATCGATGAATAAGAGGTATGGTGTTAATCATCCGCACTAATTAATATGTAATGAAGTCGTTTAATAAAAGGTGTTGTATTAGTGGCGGTGACACTAACAAGAAAAAAAATCCTGATAGTCACACTGGTGTGATAACCTGGTGTGACCACGAGTCCGGCAGGGTTGTTTTCTGTTCCGTGGATCTACATAAATGTGTTGTGCGCCGTTTGTGTTTATAAGACCTACAAAAAAATGTAATAAAATATTTTTCTTCCTTTCTTTCTTTTTACCCGACTGTCAGGACGGGTATTGTTTTTCGCGCGTATCTTGTATGTTTGTAAATTTCTTTATTCCCACGAATCTTCCAAACGGCTGGATGGATTTTGACAATTAGGGTATCGTTAGATTCGTCTAGAAACCTCAAGTGTCCTAAGGACACTTGAGGTTTCTAGACGAATCTAAAATCAATCATCAATCAATCTTTCTTGACTGATCTGTTGGTCTAGTGGTTAATAACACTGACTGCTAAGCCGGAGGTCGTGGGTTCGATCCACACCCAGGACAAATCTTAGTGTGATGAGCATAAAGGTTTGTTCTGTGTCTGGGTGTAATTTATCTATAATATTTATGTATTTACAAAAAAAAAGAAAATGTATATAAGTAATATATCAGTTGTTTAGTACCTATAACACAAGCAAATATAATTGCTTACTTTGGGACTAGATGGTGCTGTGTGAATGTGGTAGAATATTATTATAGAACAAAATGGGCACTACCTACATGTTGTATAACTTGTGTTTTTATAACTCGTTGGTCTTACTCAGTGGGATATAAATTAAAGATCTTCGACTTAATGGACTATATACTATTAACTTAAAAATATACACAGTTAACTTATAAAAAAAAGAACCAGATACTCTATTTACAGGAAATTCCTAAAAATAGAATATCTGATTGAGATCAAATTCCTGAAGATACGTACCCAAAAGGCTAGCCACATTACCGCGTTGGATAGCAAGGGTAATGCGTTGCCCCAGGTAGAGGCCATGGGTCATGTGACCTCAGAAACACGCTTACAAATTTCACGATAAAATTTATGAGCGTTTGGTTGGTTTTTGGCCCCCAATATTAGATATTATAATACATTTGAGATGGGTGGTTTGTCGTGAAAGAATGTTCAAGATGGCGATGGCGTCCTCCTCTTCCTTACATCGTGCCGAGTCACCTGTCATTAGTGTCAACTGTCATCAAGATTGAAACTAATGACAGATGAAATTTATCTAAATAGTAATCTTAAAAACTGCCTCGGTGGCGCAGCGGGAAGTGTATATGACTGCTGTGCAAGAGATCCCGGGTTCGATTCCCGGGTCGGGGGAAAATGGTATTGGACTTTTCTAACATGAAATTCCAGTATTGGAATTTTCTCGGAGTTTGGTAAACAAATTTTCCCGGTTGATGACAATAGGCTCGCCCCCTATTTCATGGGACCAAACATAGCTGGCGAAATGTGGGTGTGAAAACACCTCTGCCTACCCCTTCGGGGAAAAAACCTTGAAAGATTGTGTCTTTACAAACCATGCACACTGAAATAATTTTTCAAATTGAAACAGTACCTAGTTTCTGAGATTAACGCATTCAACAAACAAAGAATAGCTTGATAATATTGACTGTCACCGTGGCGCAGTGGTTAAGGTGGTCGCCTCGCCACTACATCGCCGTGTTGGGTGACGTGGGTTCGATTCCCACACGAGACAAATATTTGTGTGATTCATAGATATTTGTTTCTAGTCTGGGTGTACTTTGTGTCCGTTAGTTTCATGTTTGTAAAGCTCCCCGCGATACAGGGCTTGTTCCCTAGTGCGGGCGTTGTTTTTATAAAAACAAAAAAAAAAAATTTGTTTAAATTAATAGTATTAGTTAGTTAGACTAGACAGAGACGAACCAACGGGAAAAAGCTAGTAGCTATACAATTACATTACCCTTTTTTTGTTCAGTCGGATAATAACAGGTTACTTTTGTATCAAAACTTACACTACCGTTTATAAAAACATTGTAACATCATCACAGTTGGTCAAGCATGCTCGCGTGTTTCTCCCGACGCATCTCCGAAACTTATCTGTCATTTCTGATCATGTCAAACTCATGTCGGACGATTTGGGTAGCGGATCAAAATCCTAAGTTAATTACGTTAGGGCTGTTTTGAAAGTTTTTAGTTTTGCTTGATCATCATCATTTCAACCCATAAACGTCCCACTGCTGGGCACGGGTCTCCTTCAAAGAATGTGGAGGGAATTTAGTCTACTATACCACGCTGGCCAGACGGGTTTGTTTTGAATTTTCCTTTTCTCGCTGTGCTCTTGTCTGCATGGTTACTCCCTTAGTCGCCTTTTACGACACCCACGGGTTGAGATGAGGTAGTGACATTGTGTATTCTTAATCTGTCACTACACTATAAATCAAACAAATATAATTTATATTAAATGTAAACTAAACTGCCCTGTTGGTCTAGTGGTTAGTGACCCTGACTGCTAAGCCGGAGGTCGTGGGTTCGATCCCCACCCAGGACAAATCTTTGTGTGATGAGCATAAATGTTTGTTCTGTGTCTGGGTGTAATTTACCAATAATATGTATGTATTTCCAAAAAAAAATGTATTTAAGTAGTATATCAGTTGTTTAGTACCCATAACACAAGCAATTATAATTGCTTACTTTGGGACTAGATGGCGCTGTGTGAATGTGGTAGAATATTGTTATTATTATTATTAAAACCACACTGTATTACCATATAATAAAGAATCTTTTAGAATGCAGCTGCCGACTCAAAAAGATGTTCTTGGCAACACCTTCAATATTTATTATTATTACGACAAAAATTTCTACACTTAACCTATATTCCTTATTGTAAATCTCTTGTAAGATATTTAGTGCTTAAATCTTGGTGTTGAGTCTGTTAAAATGTATCTTAAGAGTTCTACCATGCTAAGAAAAAAAGACGCAATTACTTTACATAAGCTATGGGAAAAGCTGATGTATAGTAATTATCTTTAAATACTATTTCCCATGCGCATGAAATGCAGCTATGTCGTTCTTTTTTGGTAGGGCAGAGTGGGCGTATTGAGGTATATTCCTTTATATTACCAGATATTTGAACTTTTAGGCTGTAAGTCAACTTAGTGTAGACAAAAAGGAACTAAATTGATGTCTTATCTATACTAATATTATATAAAGCTAAAGAGTTTGTTTGTTTGAAAGCTAGGATCTCAGGAATTACTGATCTGATTTGAAAAATTATTTTAGTGTCAGAAAGCCCATTTATCGAAAAAGGTTAAAGGTTATATAACATCACGCTATGGCCAATATGAGCTGAGCAGTGGCCAGACAAAAGCGACGGGAGCGAAGCACCGCGCAAACTCTAGTAAACAATAATTTTGCACTATCCATCATAAATAAATAATAATAATAATCATCATCATATCAGCCCGACGATGTTCCCTGTTGAACATAGGCCTCACTTAACTGGGTCGTACACTGAGCCGTGGGCCAAATGCAGAAGGCAGTACTTCTGGGCACGGCACGCATTTTGGGGATACTCTCTCTGGAACCCTAACCACCGGTAGCTTGTGTACCCGATACCGGTATTTAAAAATGTAATTTTATGAGAATTTATTGAAATAAAGAAATATAATATAATATTTTACCACATACACACAGCGCCATCTAGTCCAAAATTAAGCAATTATATTTGCTTGTATTATGAATACTAAACTGATATACTACTTAAATACATTTTTTTTGTAAATACATACATATTAAAGATAAATCAGACCTAGACACAGAACAAACAATCATGCTCATCACGCATAGATTTGTCCTGGGTGGGAATCGAACCCACAACCTCCGGCTTAGCAGTCAGGGTCACTAACAATTAGATCAACAGGCCCGTCAAATTTTTCAAAATTGACATCTGTCGTCGTGTGATATAGAAATTATAAGTCAAAATATTTTAAGATTCTAAGTAATTAGGTTGAAGGGAGATTGACGAATATAAATGACTAAGACACAACATGATAAGCATGTGAAACTTAATAAATATCGCCTGAGAGAAGATCGTCCCTTGGTGTGTCACGCGAATATTACAGATTTATACGGTTTAAGTTATAGGAGATTGGTAAAAACTGATAACTTATCATATATTATATTAATATTTTAACTATATATTATAACATTTATTATACCTATTCTAGCTATTGTGGTTAGTTTCTCAGTTTTTGGAAAAAAAAAACCATATAATTGATAAAATAAAAAAATAAAAATCTTTTTTTTTTTTAAATAAAAATATTTTTTTTAATTTTTTTATGTCTTTTTAAATAAAATTATTTTTATTTTTTTATTTTATTTACCAGTCAAATATACCAAAAATAAGTATTTTTTGATCCAAAACGTGATAATAATAATAAAATATTAAGTAGTTTAACAGTTGCTTAGTACCCATAACACAAGCAAATATAATTGATTAATTTGGGACTAGATGGCGCTGTGTGAATGTACTTAATACTTATCTATAATTTGGCTCCAGGGCTTCGTTTCTTAAGCCTTGTACCACAAACAAAACGGTAGCGTCAGGTGCTAATCAGTCAGCTTGTAACTGGATAACTGGATGCAACGCGATCAGCCGTAAAGTGATGTTCACAAACCACTAGTCACAGAACCAACAGATTTTACGTGCCGAAATATCGAACGTCTCACTTCAAAGTACAGTCAGCAAATATGGCTGAACATTATACATAATTTCAAAACGCATGTGTACCGTCATCATCTGCTGGCTTGGGTCTCCTCCTCTCTATCTAGAGAGCTGAGAGGGTTTAGGCCATAATCCACACACGCTGGCCTAGTGCGGGTTGGTGGATCAGACATACTCATAGAATTTCTTCTAGGGTATGTGGGTATCCTCACGATGTTTTCCTTCACCGTTAGCAGATGGTAAGTCACTTGACTAGTACATATAAATTCCACAAAGTGGAATCCACATTGGTACTGCCGGTCGGGATCGAACTCGGACCGCGTGATTTGCACGCCGGTCACTTATCCATACAGCCAGTCGCTTTACCGTAGCATACAGAAACTACTTAACAACACTAGGGCCAGAATTGCAACAGCTAAGCTAAGCTTTGAGTCCCAGATTAATATGAAATTAGAGAATTTATGTCCCTATTGTAAAATGTCACCACAAAATATTTAGACTTTCTTTGGGAAATTTTTAGAAATCTAACCAATAGGTATAACAATTAAGTGTTCATTTATTTCCATATCTAGGTTACAAAGTATTTTTATAATAATGTTATTGCATATTTTAAAACTAAATAAAAACTATCTACTTACATATCTATAAATACTATTTACAATACTATAAATAAAGAATAGTACAAAAGGTAATATGGGCTAGGCGTCAAAGTATTCGTCGGCATCACTGTCACAAGGGAAAGTGCCCAGAAGGCTAGCAGCATTGCCACCATTTGAAATACTTCTAAAAAGTACAATTTTAAATGTGACCCCAACAAATATTATGCAAAGGATATTTCTAAGGACCTTATTTGTAAGTTTTGTATAGATATTCCTTTTCATCCTTTAGCAAAGCGATTAACAAACAAAATTTTGTAATTTTTAACGTTTATCCGAGCAACAGAATTTAATGGAGGCTACTCTAAGTTAAAATTGTTAAGGATGAGTTGAAAGGCCAATTAGTAACAGAACTGGACTAATTGGGGAAAAATACGTAAAATTAAATGACAGTAATGTTAATTTGAATGCTTTTAGAAGTTAAAAAAAACAAAATAATTAATTTGTGAGATTTTCTAACAAAAATGCTTTTTTGTATATTGGTCCCGGCGCTTATGGTATCTTCCCCTTATTACAATATACGGACTAAGCATTAAACCAGGTTTGAATTGACAACTTTGACACTAAAACAATGGCTTATGTCAATTTAAACCTGGTTTAATACCTAGTCCAGATTTTGTAGTAAGAGGGTAGGTACATGTTTACCCAAGTTTATTGATTAAATGAATATTTTCGGAAATAATCACACCATAAGTCCATTTGACAAGGACTGGAGGAACAAACATCAAATAGAAAAGAATGGCATAGCTTGGGTGAAACCTTTGCCCAGCAGTGGGACAACATAGGTTGACAAAAAAAAAGTAGCGTAATTTGTGCCCCACCCCTATATTAAATAACGCTTATTAACCTTTTGAATGCCAACGTCATCTATACTTGACAAGCGCAAGCGTGCCATGAGCGCCGATGTCGTCTATAGATGACAAAATTCTGGTCCTTAAAAATACAAGATAAAGATACTAAATCATTAGTTTTATGTGTTTTGTAACCAAATCTTAAAAACAGAATCTTTTGGCTTGGCGTCCAGGGCACGGAGATGCCGATATGACGTGGCGGTCATAAGGTTAAAGCTATTATATATACTATTTAATAACGATATTATTTTTAACATAATCGAATATGCTATTTCTGAGTTATTGCTGAAAAACTACGCTTACTTACTTACTTTGAAGATGACGCTCTTTTGCTGCAGAACTCTACAATGAGTTTGGTCTGATATCCTACAAGCCAGCTTTTTTTTTCTAATTATTCTTCTCATTAAAATCTTGGGCCTTCAGCAAATATTTAAAATTAAAGGCATATTAGACTACCCGATTTCTAGGGACCCTTTAAGGTACCTCCTGAACACCATTTAGTGTATTATACAATTGATCCATTAGTATATTACACTACTACACTAATAAGCCTATTATTTTAATAAGCCTTTCCTTTAAGAACTAGCCGAAATGGTCCAGCCGTCTTGGGCTGAGATCTATAGAGCGTACTTGGACTTTGCTCTGACTAAACTTTCGAGATAAGACAAAATCGCTATTTATAGTTGTTCGACTGGCCTGTTGGTCTAGTGGTTAGTGACCCTGACTGCTTAGCCGGAGGTCGTGGGTTCGATCCCCACCCAGAACAAATCTTTGTGTGATGAGCATGATTATTTGTTCTGTGTCTGGGTGTAATTTATCTATAATATGTATTAATTTACGAAAAAAAAATGTATTTAAGTAGTATATCAGTTGTTTAGTACTCATAACACAAGCATAGGGGGCGAGCCTATTGTCATCAACCGGGAACATTTTGTTTACCAAACTCCGGGAAAATCTCAATACTGGAATTTCATGATAGAAAAGCCCAATACATTTTCACGCGATCCGGGAATCAAACCCGGGACCTCTTGCACAGCAGTCGTATACACTTCCCGCTGCGCCACCGAGGCAGTTAAAAGTATAAAAGGCACAAGTTAAGAATGTAACAGGTTATCCGAAAAGTAGTGTCAGCAAATTTGCCTACGACCAGTTCGCTGACGGAGTGGAGCTATGAGAAGAACTGGCAAGAAACTCACGCCACTCTTAATCTCACTCTTAAATATTACTATTCTACAGTACTACACAAAAACTAACCCTTCATCCAATGGATTAAAATGTAGTTTTCAAACAACTTTGCCTGACGTATAACCCCATAATGTTGGTATCAAAAGTACCGTGCGTCACAGGTCAACGACCTCAGGGGTATCCCACCCCTGTATGGCTAGACAGTAGTTTATTTATAAAGTTACATCGATTCACACGGGGTGGCTTTAGTTTTCATATTATATTATAGATGGCGTCTATGGTTTTCTATTAAATGTAAACGTACAAAAAATTTGTTACTTTTTAAGTACGATTTGGGTTGGTTGTATTCTTTCAAAGTCAAAGTCAAATCTTTTTACTTCCTTTTGATGAATGTCATACAAAGCAAAACAAAAAAGGTGTCAGCAAATTTGCCTACAGCTAGTTCACTGACAAGGTTTAGCTCTGAGAAGAACTTGGCAAGAAACTCAGGCCACTCTTTTTAAACGCCATATTAGTTATATGCGTTATATATATAGCATTCCATGTTAGGCATCTCCCTCGTTGACCGTGTACCGAACGTCGAGATCCGACGGAAAACGAAGGTCGAGGATGTCGGGAAGCGGGTGACGAGGTTAAGGTGGAGGTGGGCAGGACACTTGGCAAGAAGGGATGACGGAAGGTGGACCAAGGCAGCCACAGAATGGTGGCCTAGAGAAGCTAGCAGGCCAGTGGGCAGACCACCAGCCCGATGATCAGACGATATCGTCAAGATCACAGGATCTCATTGGACGCGGCTAGCACAGGACCGTGAGAAGTGGCGCTGTAGAGAAGAGGCCTATACTCAGGAGTGGGTGGATGTGGGCTGATGATGATGATGATGATGATATTAGTTACAATTTCAATTGGTTACAGTTTGAAATATCACAGAATGGTACAGAACCAAAACATCATACTTACCAACACCAATCTTTTTTCATTTGAAGAAAATTAGAATACTCGTTCTTTTTAGAAGATTGGTTTTGTACAGAACCCCAATAATGTACAAGAAATGACACAGAGTACAGGTGCAACATGATAACAGAAATGATGTACCCTAGAGGGTAAATCATTTCTGTTATCATCGATCAAAAAGAAATCACAGAAATGTATATTACATTATCATATCAAAGAAAAAACAAGGTCACAGTATAATAATATACCTACAGAATTTTTGCCTAAGGGTCCCTCCGCACTTCAGAAACAATTCATTTGTATTCGGAACATAATAGAACATGAAATCATTTTGCCCGCAACGTTTTTATTTTGATACCGTTTGTGATTGCTCTAAATAAATTTGACTAAAGGTTAGCGCGCACTCATACGTAGGTACTTACCTATAAATATTTGTTATTTTAACACCACTGCCTGTAACCATTTTTCCGGCTCTATAACATTAACACCAAACTATTATTATTATTCTCCTTTTTCTTCGCTATGTCATCGACAAGTCCCAGGGGCCCGATCCTGCTATCATACGTCAATAGCAGACCGATGGACTAATACCGACCAATCACAGGCCGGCAATATGGCGCGATTGACTTAGTAAGCCAATCACAGCTGTCGAATGAGACCATCGGCTTACGATTGTGTTAGCAGATCTGATCTATCGTAGCTCTCACACTTAGAATTTCTTTTAGTGTACGTGGGTTTCCTCACGATGTTTTTCCTTCACCGTTAACAGATGGTAAGTCACTTGACTAGTACATATAAATTCCATAAAGTGAAATCCGCCCTATCTGCTAACACAATCGTAAGCCGATGGTCTCATTCGACAGCTGTGATTGGCTTACAATAGTGCAGCTGTGATATGGCAGCGGTAAGTGTCTCATCCCATTCTAAATTGAAATTCTTTACGGGCCTCTGCGTGTTGGACCTGTCTCCCCGGGTAAGCCTTCCAATAGGACCAGGTATACTTCTCACCTTAGAGAGAAGTATAGCCGTGAAATAGAGATATATTATGTGTTATATATATATATATTTTTTTTTTTTATATTATATTATATATTTGGTGCCGGTCGGAATCGAACTTGGACTGCATGATTTGCATGCCGGTCACTTATCCATTCAGCCACACCTCACCTTTACCACTAAACTAACGAAGCAGAGATATCCGATATATCACGACGCAAAACTTCTAATCGCAAATGTGCGTTGTCTCTTATCGTATCTTAACTTCAAATGAAATGAGTGTCGCAATACCTTCGTTCAGGAAATTGAGTTTGCGAAACTTAAGTTTAATTTTACTCGCAGCCTGTTTTATTTCCTGCATTGTAAGGTTTAGCTCATATTCAGCGTTTATTTGGGTTTTTAATTACCTGGTTGGACTAGTGTAGGTATCATCATTTGAACCCATAAACGTCCCACTGCTGGGCACGGGTCTCTTCCAAAGAATGCGGAGGGAATTTACCACGCTGGCCAGAGAGGCCAGAGGGTTGGTATAGGGTTTGTTTCGAATTTCCTTTTCTCGCAGTGCTCTTGTTTTCGTAAGGTTACTCCCTTAGTCGCCTTTTACGACACCCACGGGTAGTGACATTATGTATTCTTAATCGGTCACTACACGGAAAATTTTGGGTATAAGATTGCAAAATTTACTAACATTAACTCTCTTTTTCTTTAACTTTCTCTTTAGCTTTAATTTTTGACTGCAAAGTAGTGATTAAAAATGTGAGCCGTTGGGGTCAATTTTGACCCCCGATACCAGTTACGGGTTAAAATAAACTACTATTTTGTTGTCACAATGGAAGTGTGCTAGAATGCTATGTAAACGGTTCTGGGTTCGGGCTACAGGAAGTGTAAAAATGCTATTCGGTTTTAAATGACTTTTTTTGGGTTACTGAGACCACAAGGAACTGGAACCGCAGTCCTAATCGCCCAATAATATTTTTGAATGGGTCGACTGGGACATCGACCATGTGATGTAAAAAGTACTGCGCGCAGAAAAAAAACAGTAGCAAAATAAATCTATAAGTATATTAATTATTTATATTCAGTAACAGGTTAAATAAATACTTACCAGTATATGAAAGTACAAAAAAAAACACCAAAATATGACAAATTCAATTGCATGTAGTTATACTTTTGCTGCTGATGGTACCAGGATTGAATTTAAACAATAGATTTTTTATTCATCTTGTAACCGGTTCCAGTCGCCCAAAGAAAAATAATAAAAATATTCAGTTGGGCAATAGACCCCGCGGTCCCACTTTCAGAGCGGGCCCAGTTGCCGCATTACCCTTTTTTTTTGCCGCCAGACCTATATAGTTGACTGGCCTGTTGGTCTAGTGGTTAGTGACCCTGACTGCTAAACCGGAGGTCGTGGGTTCGATCCCCACCCAGGACAAATCTTTGTGTGATGAGCATAAAGGTTTGTTCTGTGTCTGGGTGTAATTTATCTATAATATGTATTTACAAAAAAAAAAAATGTATTTAAGTAGTATATCAGTTGTTTAGTACCCATAACACAAACAAATATAATTGCTTACTTTGGGACTAGATGGCGCTGTGTATATGTGGTAGAATATTATTATATTATTATTATTATAGTTGAAGTTCAAAAAATTTCTAATGATTTTGACACACTTATTAGTATTAGTTGAAAAGTGTGTAAAAGGAAAGAAATCATTGCGTTTACAATTCTATTTAGGTATATGCAAATAACACATTGGAACTTCCAAGGCGTTATTTTATGTATGTATTTATTTATTTAATTAGACTTATCAACAACTACTTATACTAATACATTTATCTTTTACATAATAAAGGACATATTGGTATAGCAGCCATTTACAGGCAAGTACAGCATGCATAAAATATACATGTAGATACAAAAAAATTTGCTAAATTAAAAATAATAAAAATAAATAAGTGTAAGTATTAATAAAATTAAATTACAGATATATTTTCAATGTTAAAATTTCAATGTTAAATAAATTTTCATGGGGGGGGGGGGACGCCTACTGGAACAAAAATTTGCTCTTTAAAGTTTAATATTTCGTAAATGGACCATTAAATCGAAAAATAATGTTAGTAACCCCAAGTCATTTTAGAAGACCTATTCAACGATACCCCACACGATGGGGAAGACGACAAAAAAAATTCATCCCCACTTCACATGTATGGGAGCTACTATAAAAAAAAATATTTTCCAAAGTTTTATTTTACCACTTTGTCGACGTAATTGATATACACACTCCTACAAAATTACAAATTACAGCTTTCTAATACTAACGGTCTCTTAGCAAAACCTCGGACAGACAGACGGACATAACGAAACAATAGGGTTCCTAGTCAGAACTACGGAACCCTAAAAACAGGATAACAGTTTGCAGTTTGCTTAGTATGAACTTTGCCTTATAATGCTGTTTTGAACTTATAACTCAATTCCAATCGTTAATCGAAGGTGTTTAATATATGTGCGTTTAATCGATAAAGTTTTGTTGAAAGATTTGAAATCGATACTTTCAGTTAGCATTAAATGTAATGATAAGTGTTACCGATTCCCCGGTGGCTCAGCCAGGGTGTCTTCTACTGCTATCCATATTCTATTAATTTAATTCGAATGTAATGTGTATTTCTTGTTGGAGATCCTTAAATAGATTTGATTTAATTATAAAGATGTCAAAATGTATTTTTGGGGCAAACAGCAAGCATTGCAAACATTTGTATTAGTAAGAAATTCTTAATCTCTGATTTATTTAATACTGACTGGCCTGTTGGTTTAGTGGTTAGTGACCCTGACTGCTAAACCGGAGGTCGTGGGTTCGATCCCCACCCAGGACAACTCTTTGTGTGATGAGCATAAAGGTTTGTTATGTGTCTGGGTGTAATTTATCTATAATATGTACCTATATATTTACAAAAAAAAAATGTATTTAAGTAGTATATCAGTTGATTAGTACCCATAACACAAGCAAATACAATTGCTTACTTTGGGACTAGATGGCGCTGTGTGAATGTGGTAGAATATTATTATTATTATATATTTAATATCAATCTTATTAGTCCAACAATTACAGTTTATAAACTTAAAATAACTCGGAAAGCAAGTTCTGTAGTTTAATTTGATCTGTATAAATAATTGATAACAAAGTGGACAGTCTTTGACTTCAATCGTGGCTACGATGGAAAATTACAGACAGTTATTATAGGGGGATTTTACATTGAGGGTTTTTAACGCAGAGTTACCTTTACACTATGGGGTTTTTCAAAAAATATGTGAACAGGATTACGGCAACTAGGACCTCAATAAACTAAAACCGCGCTTATACAAAGGCATGAGTTTTTTGCCGTTTCTTCTCATACCCTCAGTTGCGTAGCTACCGACGGGCTAGACGGGGCAGTGCCCCTGGGCCCCCAAAACTTAGAGGGCCCCTTAGATTCTGACTTAAAAATCATAAATTGAACTTGTAAAAATTTCTCTCATATTCGGAATATAAATAAATCAGATTTTAGGCGACGAATCTGGAGTACGTCGAATTCGAAACACGACGAATACGGAACAAACGATTTTAAATAATTTAGTTGGGGCCCTAGTTTATCTTTTGCCCCAGGGCCCTTGGTTACCTAGCTACGCCACTGCATACCCTACCTGTCAGCGAACTGGTTGTAGGCAAATTTGCTGACACTATTTTTGGGATAACCTGTTACATTCTTGTGACTTTCATAACAGACACCTTATAACCTAGATGAATAAAGGAGATGCCATTTTGCAATTTAATTTTTACTACTTTCATTGTTATGAATTACTGCGTTTATACTTCTATTTATATGCATAAAACACACTGAAACTTTTTTCAGGGTGTTTTTTTTATTGTAAAACGTGGTTTTCGATTTTAATTATTATTCGGAGCTATTTTTCCAAAGAATTGTAATCGTAATATGACACTAAATTGCTAAGTTGCCATTCCTCTGTATGAACTTTCTTAATTCCGTCACTACACAGATAGAATTCATTTTTATTTATATTTATTTAAATTAATTGTCTATTGGCAACACTTTGGCTAGTGTGTTGTCTTCTTTGCTTCAATGCCTATTACAAGTTGAGTCTATAAAACCACAACTACTAAGTTTCTTCGAATGATATTTCTATATTTAAACTTACAACTGTAATTCCATAACTTGGATGGTTCTTAGTAATCCATTTATCAGGGGCGGACTGCGAGTTTGTGGCGCCCTGGATTTATACTACTCGGGGACCCCTAGGGGGTCTGTCTAAATTTAACTGCCATTAAAAAAACAGCCAAGTGTAAGGTATATAATTAAAAAACGTAAAATATATAATTTAATACATATTTACTACCTAATTGCCTCGATGGCACAGCGCAAGGGTAAAAAGCCCAAAGTTTGACCCCCGGGTGATCGCATTTAGTATATCTTTGAAGCCTCCGTGGCTCAGTCGTTAGTGACCCTGACTGCTGAGACAGAGGTCGTGGGTTCGATTCCCACCCAGGACAAATCTTTGTGTGATGAGCATGATTGTTTGTTCTGTTTCTGGGTGTAACTTATCTATAATATGTATGTATTTACAAAAAAAAAAGTATTTAAGTAGTATATCAGTTGTTGTTGTTGTCTCGCAGTGGCGGAAATTAGGTGAGGCCTATGTTCAGCAGTGGACGTCATTGGGCTGATATGATGATGATGGTGATGATATCAGTTGTTTAGTCCCATAACACAAGCAAATATAATTGCTTAATTTGGGACTAGATGGCGCTGTGTAAATGTGGTAGAATATTATTATAATATAATTATATCTAATATCTATTATGGTAACGAAATAAGGTTGTTGTAAAAAGGATGGTGTGGCAGAAAGGATAAGTGACTGGCATGCAAATCAAGCGGTCCGATTTAGATTCCGAGCGGCAGTATCAATGTAAATTTCACTTTGTGGTACCAATTTATATTTACTTGTCAAGAAACTTACCATCTGCTAATAGCGAGGAAAAACATCGTGAGGAAACCCACATACTTACCTACCTTAGAATATAATTGCTTAATTTGGGACTAGATGGCGCTGTGTGAATGTGGTGAAAGTGGTATTATATAACTATCTCAGCTTTAACGAAGTCCAAGCTAAACATACGAACCAATAATAAAAACAAAACTCTATTTTAAGTCGGTTAAAAACAAAAACATCCCTCGAGCACACCCTCTAATCGTCTACGCAATTTTCGCGGCATTAAAATACGTGATTATTTAAATCCAAAAATGTCCGATACATAAGGGGAGGGGTTTAAAAAATAAAATACTCTCGACTATGGACTACCATAAATAAGAAAGGGGCGTGGCTAACGAGGCTCAGGCGGAGTAAGAAACTTAATACTGATTACCGTATATTTTAGTTAGATTGAGAGAAAATAAGATTTTATTATAATAAAAAAACTAGAATACAAGCTGGACTAGAGTTCGTGTAATGACGGATTACGAATATATAATGTCACTATCTCATCTCAACCCAAGGGTGTCGTAAAAGGCTACTAGTGTGTAGTAACAACAAGGAAAATTCGAAACAAACCTTATACCAACCCGTTTGGCCAGCGTGGTATAGTAGGCTAAATTCCCTCCACGTTGTTTGGAGGAGACCCGTGTGCCCAGCAGTGGGACGTTTTTTTTTTGTTAATAATTTATTTCTAGTAATACATACTCATAGTATTTTTTTTTTTTTTTTTTATAGACAACGCCCGCACTAGGGAACAGGCCCTGTGTCGCGGGGAGCTTTACAAACATGAAACTAACGGACACAAAGTACACCCAGACTAGAAACAAATATCTATGAATCACACAAATATTTGTCTCGTGTGGGAATCGAACCCACGTCACCCAGCACGGCGATGTAGTGGCGAGGCGACCACCTTCTTAACCACTGCGCCACGGTGACAGTCAAACAACTCATAAACTATGTTAGTAGCTATCTATAATATAAAAATGAATCGCTAAATATGTTGGTAAGCGCATAACTCAACAACGCCTGGACCAATTTGGTCAATTCTATTTTTTTACGGACGGTTTCTACGGTTTTTTTTATTTTTTTTTTTATTTAGGTAGGTAGGGTAGGTAGGTATACTTTCATAAATTAAGTAGGTGGTACAAAGTTTACAGAACAGTCGTTGTTTTCACTGCTGCAGGATAACAGGCCCAGCTGATACCCTGCAGCAGCGATTAACAAACACACAATCGAGCCTGCTCGCTATCATATCTAGGATGCTGTTGGCACTGCCCGCACCCGGCGGACAAGGGCCCTGATTCTGACTCATCGGATTGCTCCCGGATCGTAAACTTTTTCGAATCTTAGAACGACGTATTTTTACAGCTTAAGTTATTAAGTGTTAGAAATTAGTTTATCGTGTAGAAAATTAAGAACTGATTAATATAGAGTTTTTTCTTTACATCCATATTTTTTTTAACATACTGTTTTTTCATATTTTTTTTTAACTTTAAATAAACTGACAGTTTTGGCCGAAAGTATTCCGACAGCTCAGAATCAGGGGGCAGGGACGTGCATCGCTTCCGCATTACAGTATAAGAACCAATGATATTGTATCAATATCATTGATAAGAACAGTTTACGTTTGCCTCCGCGAACATCCCTGAAGCACTGCAGTAACGGGGCAGCCCCAACAACATCCTAAACACGTTATTATATTGAACTCGAAGGGCGCTGTATGATTTTTGAGTGAAATGTGCCACAAACTACAAGTGTATCAAGTAAATACCTATAATTAAAAAAAAATTTAATACCCCGACTGCAAAAAATCAACAGAGAGCAACGCACTAAAAAGACCGTAAAATTATTGTAATATTATTAAGTATACCAGATTAAACATAAATACATAACATATATATATATTTGTAATCTCCATTTGATTCCCTTTATTTTGATACTCTACTCGATAAGTTTGGTTAAAAAAATAATAGAACTACTTACAATTTGGAACCATTCAATTATGTATATATTTGTAATCTCCATTTGATTCCCTTTATTTTGACACGCAACTCGATAGGTTTGGTTAAAAAAAAAATTGTACTTCTTACAACTTGGCGTCAAAAGCCCGCCGTTTAAGTCTTTTTATTCTTAAAACCTATCTAAGGACCCAAGTGGGGTTTTCTAGACGAATCTAACGATACCCTAATTGTCAAAATCCATCCAGCCGTTTAGAAGATTCGTGGGAATAAAGAAATTTACAATCATACAAGATACGCGCGAAAACAATACCCATCCTGACAGTCGGGTAAAAAGAAGTGCAATAAGCCCTAAAAATAGTGTATTTAACCTCATTTGATGCACGCCTTTCCTTTTCTCGCAGTGCTCTTGTCTGCATAAGGTTACTCCCTTAGTCGCCTCTTACGACACCCACGGGTTGAGATGGGGCAATGACATTATGTATTCTTATTCCGTCACTACAAGAACTCGTCACGGATAATACATTTAAAACGATGTAACACAAACAGCTCCCAGGCATTCAGAACGAGTTATTTTAGTATAGATCATACGATACGTTTCAGAGAATTTTGTAAACATGAATATTTGATTGACAGTATTGTTGGCGAGGTATTTCGTCAGCACAGATTGAAGCCAACCGATTTGTTGCACTTTCGAAATAGCAACTACTATTGAAATTCCGTTGTCTGTGTAGTGACGGATTAAGAATGCATAATGTCACTACCCGCACTAGGCCAGCGTGAGTGGATTATTATATTATTATTATAAACCCTCTCAGCTCTCTTTTTAGAGAGGAACCCGAGTCGAACATATAGCAACATAGCAACACGCCTTTTTCCCCGAAGGGGCAGGCAGAGGCATTTCGCCAGTTATGTTTGGTCCCATGAAATAGGGGGCGAGCCTATTGTCATCAACCGTGAATATTTGTTTACCAAACTCCGGGAAAATCTTAATACTGGAATTTCATGATAGAAAAACCCAATACCATTTTAACCCGACCCGGGACCTCTTGCACAGCAGTTGTATACACCTACCGCTGTGGGACACCTCTGCCTACCCCTTCGGGGAAAAAAGCGTGATGCTATGTTATGTTATAAAAAAAGGTGGTACGAAGTTCGCTGGGTCAACTAGTATTATATAGAAATGCCAACACACTGTAACATAAATGAATATCAAACAGACAATGTTATATCTTGAAAATCAATTTAGCTTCCATTTAAAAATAATGCTTTCATACTAAACTGTCAGTTGCCCCGTCTATTTGTCTAATTGACATTAAATTGGACATTTTAAACTTTTACATTGAGATTTAAAAGCTTTTAATTCTAAATTGTCGGGTTAAATAGTACGCGGACTTTTTTACCGATTAATACATTTTTAAAAGGGATTGAGACCGATATCGATATAGATTTCATTAAAGGTTCGCCATTTTTGTAAAATCTGTGAACAGTAATCATAAATATCATGTTCATGTAAAAAAAAAAATTGGATATCTGCCCCCTGTTTCTGCGCCCTTGGAATTCTCCCGCATCGTATACTTTTCCGAATCTCAGAACGACGTTTATTTACTGTTTAAGTTTTCTATTTATTTGTGGAAAAAATTTAATAGATTTTATTCTTTTATATCTACTTATATTTTTAACATTATGTATTTTCAACTTTAAATAAGCTGAAATTTCCAGCCGAATATTTTCCGACAGCTCAGAATCAGGCCCTGATAATAAAATCTGTTCTAAGTTCTGTAGTCACACATCCGATATTTGCGCTAACTAAGCGATAGATACGAACAATACGCACTGCTAATAAAAAACAATTACAAAATTAGATTTCTTTATCTGGCAATTTACATCTTCTAAATATTAGAATAAGATTAAAAATCGTCCAGTATAGTTGTATATCTTAGAACGATTTTGCACTGTGAAGATTTATTCAGGTAGCATTCAATAATAACACTGGCCACTTTTTTTGGACAAATAAATAACAAAAGAAAAACGAATTTGCATATTGCAAAAAAGTGTCTTCACATTTAAGAATGAAGGATTATTATCCCGTGAAATTGGACGACAAATCATGCTATCTCTTTTATTCTAAGTAAATATTTTGAAGAGTGAAAGAGAAATAATTTTTTTGTGGTCATTTCTTTAAGTCAAAGTGGTATTTGAGTCTACGAAAGTGAGTTTTGTTGTGAATTTTGTTTTTGTTTTGAGTGAAAGTTCGCCTAGCATTTATAAATACTATTGTTTGATATCGGATTGTTCATAGATGTCTGAGAAATGATATCAGTTAAAGAAAATGTTATTGTCTAATGAGTCAGTAACTTTTAATTAATGGAATTGCATTTATTTCAAACGATACCACGCTGGCTACACGGTTTGGTATAGCGTTTGTTTCGAATTTGCCATCTTATGCCTGTTTTATATTAACAGTACGATATTATATATAAAAAAAAAATATTGAATGAAGGGTGAGTTCAACATTTCACTTTTATAGTAGGTGGAAGGACAGTACCGAAAATTGAGGATACTGTGTTTAATGTGCAAGGTCACAGGTCAAGTGCGAAAGAATCGCGCGCTGTGGGTTCCGTACTATCCGTATACCGTATAAAAAAGAAAGAAAAACTTTTTATTTGCTACATAAATAACTTAAAACTAATACTTACATAAACCAAAACTTATAAGCTGGTAGCAAATAAAGGTCCCTGCATCAGCTCTAATGTTGTGGTCTAGACCACAACGCTGCTATTCTAGCAGGTCCTAATAGATACCTACTTGAGTGACGGCAGAAAAAGGGATTATTCCACCGTCACTCAAGTAATTCGGAAAGTAATATATATATATATATGTGTTTATTTATTTATTTAAAACTTTATGCACATTAATGGTACAACGGTGGGCTTAATGCCAAAGACATTGTCTACCTGCCAACCTTAGGGTGATGCAGAGAAGAACATGGTAGGTGCAAAATTAAAAGAAAAATAGTGACTTGACTAAGTACATAAGATAAATACAATATATAAGGAGTAACATAGAATAAAAATAATATATGATAAATAGTTACTTAATATATCAAGATCTAAATACATACATAGTATATTTAAAGTAAAATAGTATAAATATATATATTTATTAAATAAATACAATATCAATATTATATATATATGCTACTAGTCTATTGATGTGATGTGTGAGTGAAATAATTATAAATTAAGTAGTGAAAAAATAAATAAAAAGAATATTATTATTTTATTAAAAGGATATTTAATTTAAAGTATTGATATTAATAAGTTTTAAGTATATAGACGGGCGGACAAAGCGAGACCATGGTTTCCTTTTGTACAGTCGAGTTCATTAATATATTGGCACCATCAAGAATTAAAAATATTATGAGCGTTGAATAGCTCAATAAATACTATAGAACCTATGGATTAAATATATGTCCTCATGTGAATGGTTCAATAAAATATGCTGTACATTATGCAATAAGTTGTAGTCACCCTTTTCAGCAAAAATATCTAATGATGGTGCCAATATATTAATGAACTCGACTGTACCTTTTTATATAGAACCTTAAAAATGTCCAAAAATGTTATTGAAATTTTTTTTTTCTATTATTTTCATTTTAATTTCATCTCTTCACATCTGACAGCGCTTATAATTGTTGTATCACTTACAAAAAACTTAAAATTAATTAACACTGTTTTTTTTTTCAGACTTTCCATCGAATTTAGTAAATATACAATACCAATTATACTACATAGAACTAACAACATGAATATCCAATTAAAAAACTCAAGAAGAGAAGACATTTCTTCTTTTGCTTCTTAAAAAACAAGTAAAAATACTTTGGTAGAAGAATTATTTTTTGTAGTAATCAAAGTTTATTTCCAACGACATGGTATGGATGGGCATTTACTGGCCGATATCCCATTGCTGGCCAAAAAACTACCCCAGGTTTTAAAATTTGTGTAAGATATTCTTCTGTAAATAGTGTGGAAGAAATAAATAATTTTAATTCATAACACAAAGATTATGAAAGTTTATTGATTCTAACAAATTATAAATTAATTATTTACCTTAACTAGATTTCAAACGGCACAAATCCAACCGGGACTGATTGTAAATCTAAACATCCATTAGAACTCATTCAAAGACATAGAAAACAGTATCAAAATGAATGGAGTCTTTATGAAAAAGCTTAGTCACATTGGTAAAGAAGATATACCTAATCACTGATGGATGACAGGGAATAAAATCTTTAAGCACATAAGAATAATGTTGTGAAAATTTAATATAGACAGAGTCAATCTGAAAGTCAATTAGATAATTTCGATGATGAATGAATCAATGAACGTCACACATAGCTAAAACGACAAATTTTTCTAATTAATTGTCAAAGTTGAGACTTAAAAGAGCTGGATAGAAAATCAGCCACTCTTTTTAGAAAAAATTAAAACCAAACCAGATCTGTAATTATGCAATCAAGTTCAAGAAAACGTTCACCTTCAGACAGAACAAACAAAATTCAAAGTGTTATAGTAAAACAGTCATTCGCAGATTTCACAGAGCAAAATGAAACATTAAAATGCAATTTAAGTCATTTTAATAGAGGATTGCCATCAACTTCTAAAGCTGAAAATGAATTGATAGTGTTAAAGAGTTTTGAAGATTATGATAGTATTGATCTCTTTTTCCCACCACCAGGTTTGAGTACAACAACAGAAATCGCTGAGGTCTGCGAACTATGTGAAGAGTGCTCTAACTATGCTATAGGAGAAGGCTTAAAACAAGATGAAAATGAAGTTAAACTTGATACCAGGGAATCGGTTGAGACTGCTGCCCCTATAATCGCAACTCGTGAACCATATCATTCGGAACATTTAAAAGTAACAATGAATGATTTAAGTGAACGATACAAGTTTGTTTTTAATAAAACGCTTATGCATTTTAATGATGAGATGATAAATATGAAAGAAGTGAGTAGTCAATCGGCAAAAACTCAAGAGATGCCTCACAAAGATAATTTTCTTCCTATATTGTTTCATTCTCCAGAATTGCATGACATTTATACTTTTAATAACAATTTTTTTATGAATCAGTCATCCTTTACAGAATTAACCTTACGAGACGAGAGTGCAACAGAAGCTTTGCAAAATAACGAAAATATAAAAGTAAAAATTAAAAAGAAGAGAAAGAGATTGCCTAAACTTATTATAAAAAAAAATAATGGGTCAGTAAATCACAATAAATGCAATCATTGTAACCAATGTTTACGAAAAAAATAATAGAAATTATAATATATTAATTTTGCCTTATTCACTTCACCGATTCGACCATGACAATTTTTTCCATGTGGCCGAGTCGGGAAGATTAAATATTAATTATCTCGGCCGAATCACGTGGTCGCTGAAGTTATAGACTATCGACTCGACCACGTAGTGGATATACCTTCGGCCCAGATGAATAATAAAAGAATAGGTAGAATTTCATCTTCCCAACTCGACCACGTAGACGAGTTTTTTGCGGTCGAGTTTTATGGCGTCCATAGTACATCATGCTACGAAATACTTTAGCATTAGCAATCGGCGATTTTGCGACTGCATTGATGCTGCAGTTATAATCTAATAATCCCCAAGGACAATCATCCTCAATGGGGATTTATGAACTTTTCTTCCACAAATCCCCATTACATATCCTTCAAGGTCATAATGGGGATAAATGGAATAAAAAATTCACAAATCCCCGAAAAATAACACAAAAATAATTAAAAATAAATTGGAATTTGTGGGCTGTTCTTCCACAAATCTCCATTAAAAGCTTGGAAAATATGCGATAGGGATTTGTGGAAGATAAAAATCCCCAATAATGGGGAATCGCAATGGGTATTTAATGGAATAACCCGATGCTGAATCTCGTTTTGGCAACTCCACGTTCCATCGTAGCATTATTAAAATAAGAAACTAATTCGTCGATAGCCAATGTCAAAAAAAGTGTTTGTGCTATAGCCTTTTCAGTGACAATTAAAAAAAGGTTTTTCATAAATAAAGTTTGTTTTGGCGAATGCTAAGGATTTTATGTTGTTTTTATTTCATCTTCATCATCATTTCAACCCATAAACGGTCCACTGCTGGGCACGAGTCTCGTCTTAACAATTTGGAGGGAATTTAGCCTACTATACCACTCTGCCAAATAGGTTGGGGATTGGGTTTGTTTCGAAATTTCCTTCTCTTGTCTGCATAAGGTCCTTTAGTGTTAGATATCTCATTTATCGAGAAAAGTTATAGGCAATTTAACATCACGCTACCGCCTAAAGGAGCTCAGCACTACTACTATCTATACTAATATTATTAAGCTGAAGAGTTTGTTTAATTGAAGGCACTAATCTCTGGACTTACTGGTTCGATTTCAAAAATTATTTCAGCGTTGGATAGCCTATTTATCAAGGAAGGCAATAGGCTATATAACATCATGGTACTGCCAATAGGAGCGGAGCAGTGACCAAACAAAGTGAAGCCCTAGGCAACAGCTAGTGTAAGATTATATCCTATCAAATTCCGTAGGCCATTAGTCGTTGCCCGGATACCGGGGTATCCTGGGCAAGTAACCATTGTCAGGGTCCCGATACGGAGTACAAAAGATGATTATGATTTATTGGTGTCAGTTGACAGGCTACGACGTTAATGGCTTCTGTTTAGTGATGGGCGAGAGAGTTGGGGTTTATCGATATTTTTGTCGATATTTATTTTATACTACGAAATATATACGACGACCACCTTAGCCGCTACAAAATAAATTCAACCTATAGTATAGTATAGTCATCAGCAACTTAGGTATTAATGTTCAGGCAATTATGTATTTTTGTATCACTATTCTATACCTATATTATGAATTTGTCAACATACTTTTTTAAATAAACAATTTATTTATTATTATTAATGTCCCACTGCTGGGTGAAAATAAATTATCGTCAAAGTAAAATTATCTAACCTTGATTTATAATCCTGACATTAATCCAAATGCAACAAAAATAATTTCACAAATTGCAAACATCCGAAATCCATAAAACTACCAGTTTCCCAAGGACAGACTAGTCCTTGGGAAACTGGTAGTTTTATGGATTTCGGATGTTACATGCCATTTAAAAACATAAAAATTAATTTTATTAACTCTTGTCTATTTCAATTTGTAGTTTTTTTTTTTGACAACATGTTTTTTTACATTTGAAACAACATAAGTCATGTGGCGACCACCATAACTACTGCGCCACAGTGTTCAACAGACTACAGACATAACATTTCTTTGTGAATAATCGAGTAAAAAGATGATTGATTACTATCGATACTTCGCAAGCACATCACTAAACCACTTTTTACGCCAACAAAAGAGAAATTGGGCAATCTCTTTAACAGCACAATGACAATTCAATATTTTTGTTATAAAATCATATTACTTGTTTTTCTACTGAAAACTTACTTTTTCAGGATTTTTTTCTGTAAAACTTGACAGTTTTATATGAAAAGGGGTTTTTTGTTTTTTCATCTTAAAGTGGTCATTGAAATATGGACAGTTTAACATTATGTACCTACGTATCTACATATAAACATATCATCACGCCTTTATCTCCGAAAAAATAGGCAGAAATGACACACTTCTCTTGTAATAGGGGGCGTGCTCATCGTCCTTAATCGGGCACAACCATTTTTAGAATTTTGTCTGTTTGACTATGTTCATCTTTACTTCGAGTCTTGTTGCGTCGAGTTCTAAGAGCGTATTTACAAACAGAGTGGCAACAAACGTCGCAATTTAGTGTGATACTTCTTAAAAAACAATATTTTCTTTTTATTTAATCGGATATATATTTTAAAAATGACTGTCTGACTGTCACCGTGGCGCAGTGGTTAAGGTGGTCGCCTCGCCACTACATCGCCGTGCGTTCGCTCGCCACTACATTTGTGTGATGCATAGATATTTGTTTCTAGTCTGGGTGTACTTTGTGTCCGTTAGTTTCATGTTTGTTAAGCTCCCCGCGACACAGGGCTAGTTCCCTAGTGCGGGCGTCGTTAAAAAAAAACAAAAAAATGTTTGCTACGCTTTTTAGAATTACGTGTAAGTGTATTAAAAAGTAAATATCCGTAATGCTTACACTTAGCTACAAGTTCCAATGTGTTATTTGCATATAGAACTGTAAACGCAATGAGTTACCCATTACACATTTTTCACCATTTTTTTAAATTGGAAAGGTCTATTCATTCCGCGACTTGGCAAGCGTAGAGTAGGACGCCCTCCAGCTAGATGGTCCGACGACCTAAAAAAGGTCGCTGGGTCTGACTGGATGCGGAAGGCGGAGGACAGAGTGCTATGGCGCGTGTTAGGAGAGGCCTACGTCCAGCAGTGGACTGCAATATGCTGAAATGATGACGATTCATTCATCACATTAGTAAATCTACTTTAGAATCGAAGTTGGGACCACAAAATATATCTTATCACACAGCTACTAACCCCTAAAATAAACACAACAGTTCAAAAATATTTAATGTCATGTAAAACATGACATCTTGACATATTTACTCTGATTAGACATAAACACACATCATTATGTCAGTCTTCAAAAGCAATTGACTTCAAAAATCGTTTCTAATTCTATACGTATAAGGTACAAGGGTGACTTTACTATCGGTAAATAGATAAATTTTATGTAATTCGTGTAATCCTGATGTATGGAGTTGGTTTTTATTGATAAGGATTGATAAAGGATAGTTGAATTAACTTTTGTAAATATTATTTTTTCTACAAAAGTTAATTGACTGGCCTGTTGGTCTAGTGGTTAGTGACCCTGACTGCTAAGCCGGAGGTCGTGGGTTCGATCCCCACCCAGGACAAATATTTGTGTGATGAGCATAAAGGTTTGTTCTGTGTCTGGTTGTAATTTGTGTATAATATGTATGTATTTACAAAAAAAAATGTATTTAAGTAGTATATCAGTTGTTTAGTACCCATAACACAAGCAAATATAATTGCTTACTTTGGGACTAGATGGCGCTGTGTGAATGTGGTAGAATATTATTATTATTTTTATTATTTTCACAGTAGCACAGCAAACGAGAGTAGTCATATGTGAAAGGGCCTGGGTTTGTTTTCAAGTCTAGTACCTACAAGTTTTTTTAATACTTTTTACTATTTTTGTTTCTATTGTTTTAGCCCGTCTAGTGACGGATTAAGAATACATAATGTATCTACCCCATCTCAACCCGTGGGTGTCGTAAAAGGAGTACTAAGGTGTTACATCAGACATACACTTAGAATTACTTCTAGAGTATGTATGGGTTTCCTCACGATGTTTTTCTTCACTGTCAGTATCATCATAATACACTTGACTAGTACATATAAATTCCACAAAGTGAATTGGTACTACTGGAGCAATGTCAATAGATTGCTGGCGTTCTTCGGCGAGCTAGGGTGGATCGAGTGAGCTATCCACCCTCACGCAAAAACCGCGCCTTGACGTGGAGTTGCGGATAACAGCCCGCCAAACCATACCATACCATTGGTACTGCTGGTTGGAATCGAACTCGGACCGCGTGTTTAGGACACCGGTCACTTATCCATTCGGCTACCATCGCTGTTTTTAAAATAATAATTTATAGTGGCGGAAATTTGGTGAGGCCTGTATCCAGCAGTGGATGTCTTTGGGCTGATATGATGATGATGATGATGATGTAGGTATGTGTAATACACAGGTGCATTCAGTCTGAAAAGCACAAGTCGGTACAGTCATAAACGATGTTAGAATGTTTTCTTAGTGTACTAGGAATTGGGTATGGTCACCATGCCTCTATCAATATTGGAGACAGACTTTTTTTATTTTATTTTTAATATAAGGAAAGTAATCAATAGCCGTTTTAAATAAATGCTAAACAGATTTGATGACAATAGGCTCGCCACCTATTTCATGGGACGAAACATAGCTGGCGAAATGTGGGTGTGAGGCACATCAACGGATTTTGATGCAGTTTTTTTTAATAGATAGAGTGATCAAGAGGAATGTTTATAGGTATAAAATACCACGCGGGTAAAGCAGCAGGCGGAAGCTAATGTATATATATATAATATTTAATGTAATCAATATAAATAGAATATACAAAATAATAAATATAAAATATAGGCCAGTCAATGAACGATTTTGGAGGGAAATGTCGAAAGCAGAAACTTTGACTTAGAAACTTTGTTTGGACTGGTTAGGAGATAAACATACTAAAAGTCCTTACCCCCCCGAGGTGAGCCCGAGGGGGGGGAGCAGAAAGAAGGTCCCGTTTTTTGGTTTTTTGCTTACATCTCGAAAACAGTACGTCGTACGAAATTTTATTGAACTCCACAATGAAAGCTGATGAAATTTTCTACAACTTTGGCTTAAACATTTTTTATCTATCTCTAATCGTTGCCTAGCTATGAGCTTCGAAAAATGGTCGATTTTCAAAAATGTGTTAAATTTTCTAGCACAGGTACCATTTTTTGTTTTCTGCTTACATCTCGAAAACAATGCGTCAAATTTTTTTCGAGGTTAGAATCTGCGGTTTAAATTCAGTCATATAACATTATGAAAAAAATTATATAGCCTATGTCACCCGGACTATTATTACAGAACTATTGACACCTCATTCATTAAAATCGGTTAATTAGTTCAGTTGCTACGGTGAAACATAGAAACATATATATACATACAAATATGCATAGACTGCCAAAACCATTACCCTTCCTTTTGGCTTCGCCGTAGTTGGATAAAAAGTGTTAAGCCCAAATTGTAGAAAATTTTAACAGCTTTCATAATGTAATACAGTGAAATATCGTACGATGCACTGTTTTTGAGATGTAAACAGAAAATAAAAAGTGGTTCCTTTGCTAGAGAATTTAACACATTTTTGAAAATCGACCATTTTTCGAAGCTCATAGCTAGGCAACGATTCGAGATAGATAAAAAGTGTTTAAGCCAAAGTTGTAGAGAATTTTATCAACTTTTATTGTGTAGTACAATAAAATTTTGTACGGCGCACTGTTTTTGAGATGTAAGCAAAAAACCAAAAAACGGGACCTTCTTTCTGCTCCCCCCCCTCGGTCTCATCTCGGGGGGGTAAGGACTTTTAGTATGTTTATCTCCTAACTAGTCCAAACAAAGTTCCTAGGTCAAAGTTTCTGCTTTCGATAATTCCCTCCACAGTACCATTTCGAGCACTCATTTACTAATATATAATCATCATAGACTAATAGTTTATTTTCATATTTACAAAGGTCTCTTGTTGACGTCTCCTTTAAGGCAAACAAATGCCTGTATCAGAAGATGTCGCTCTTTTATTAATCACTAGCTTCCGCCCGCTGCTTCGCCCGCTTGGTATATATTTAATACCTATAAACCTTCCTCTTGAATCACTATCTATTAAAAAAAACCGCATCAAAATCCGTCGCGTAGTTTTAAAGATTTAAGCATACATAGGGATATAGGGACAGAGAAAGCGACTTTGTTTTATACTATGTAGTGATGCGTGTTTTAAATTATACAGAAAAAGGTTTTAAGTAAAGTTAATGATGTGACGTGTTGTTTGTAGGTAGGCTTTAATTTCCTTGCGAATGTCGAAATATGTATATAAAGGGATATATCTTTAGATTGCGTTTAGTTAGCTGTCTGATTTTCAGCTTCAAGGAATTGCAAACATGATTATTTGATAGGTATTAATTTTAGCTTGATATTTCCCAGGGTTTTTGAGAAAAAGGGGCTCGACAGACAGATAAAGAATTGATCCTTTATGGGTTCTGCTTTTTCCTCATAAGATACGAAATTCTAAAAAGGAAGAAAATTCCATTAAAATATTCATCACTCAATGGCCGTCGTTTAAAACGTCAAACGTGTAATATTTCGCGCGTGCGACACACGGTTAACACTAAAGCGATTGTTCGCGCGCATGTCGCTCTTGCGCATGCGTCATTTCATTAAACTATACTAAAACTACCCCCACGTTCAATTTTATAACTTATTGTTTATGGAAAAAGGTTTAAATTTCAATATAGACGCGGCGAAAGGTGTTCCATTGTTTATGTAGAGGGATTTAAGCTTTAAAGCTTAGTATTAGGGATGCAAATTGCATGAAGCAAAAAGCAATTCGTTCAGAAAAGAGCTATTGTTTCGGGAATTGGAGTCGTGACGTATTTCGTCTTTGGCGGCAACCGCCATTTTGCATCGAAAATAATTGGTATTTGTTTATTTTAAAACGTTTTACTTGAATAGTCAATTTCTTTGTGCGAAAGTTATGGTGGCATTTTATGAAGTAACACTTTTAGTACTTGATAAATGTGTCTTTTGTTGTTAAAATATTATTTTATTACTCTAAAAGGGTTTGATTCACAAAGGTACTGTTGAAAGTTGAAACTAAAATTACCGCGATCCATAAATTTAATAATATATAATATTCTACCACATTCACACAGAGCCATCTAGTCCCAAAGTAAGCAATTATATTTGCTTGTGTTATGGGTACCTACTGAACAACTGATATACTACTTAAATACATTTTTTTTTTGTAAATACGTACTATATTAGGTATAGATAAATTATATAATTTAAAATAATTTAATTAATAATAGTAAAATACATAATATATAGATTCAAATTGTTTATATTTAAAGTGAATATAAATTGTTTATTTTTATTTTTATTAAATTTAATAGTCACCTAATTACAATAATTATATGATCCTATTATGATTAAAATTAGTAGTAGAATAAATGGTTTTTTTATTTTTATTTTATTTATAACCTAGATTACTTAAATAGATTTCATTTCATTTCACAGAGGTGGGTGGGTGGAATTTCAGTGATATCTACCTATCCATCTCTGTGACTCTTAATTCGAAATGTATTCTATAGGCTAGATCTGGCTAAAGCTTGTCCAGTCAAGCTGCACAAAAATATCGCTTTGTCAAATTTTAGATTCATTTCATATGCCTTTCAACCCTGAAGGAGGATAGGCAGAGGTGTACAGCACCCATATTTTGCCAGCTATGTACTTACTATATAAGAAGTATAAAAAAAAAAAAAAATTGTAATTTCAAAATTAATAGTAATTTCCACATTTTACAAACTTTCTATGTTACCTACTGAAAATTTCATGCTGGAAAAACGTTTTCGCTCGACCCGTGAATCGTATTCAGGACCGCTTGTGCAGCAATCGTACATTATACCGTTGCGCCACCTAGACAGTAATTACTTACCCTCTATTTGGGTAACGGTCACCAGATAACATCTTTATTAGTGTTATTCTTTCATCCTTAAAGGGTATAAAACAATGCAACGGTAAAAGTTTTAAAAACCCTAAAAGTTTTTAAAAAGAAAGTTTTATTTATCTATGATCTTCGTTCTAAAACTATCTAAAGCGGAACTTTACGATCAATAAAGTAATAAAGTTATTGTTTGTTCGTCCGTTTCCGAACGGTGGTTTTGAACCCTTTGCCAAAAAGGGGTTTGAGTTTTAAAAACCCGTAAACGTTTATTTGCAACATTATTTTATGGGGAAATAAATAAATAGAATTTAACGGGACTCTTCTCCAAGTATATATTTATAGTAGATATTAGCTGTGCCCACGACTTCGTCCGTGTAGAATTAAACAAAAGCAACATTAGGTACTTTTTTATAATAATTTTAGACAAATTCTAAAATTGGTTCAACCGTTCCAGAGATTAGCCGGAACAAACAGACAGACAGAAAGACAGACAAAATTTTTTTAAAATGTTATTTTGGTATATGTACTTACCGTATATACTTTGGTTATTTTAATATTACAAACAGACACTCCAAGTATATTTATTTGTATAGATGTATAGATTGAAGACAATACTCATATGTAACTACTAAAACGCCCGAAAAACGATAAATTTATCTGTAAAACACTCAAAATTTCTCACTGTTCACACAAACGCATCAAACAAAACTGCATATCAAATAATTTTTGAGACAAAACGTAAAATTTGACATACAATTTGATTGCTTACCGAGCGCTTTAGAAACTAATCCTGTGTCGCGGGGATCAACAAAGAGATTTTGAATAATAAAGATTTGTGGACCTTAATCGAGGAATAGACTGAGGAATATGGGGTATATTAAATTAGTATAAAACGGGTCTACGTCACGTATTATATTATAAGGAATAGTAAATACCTTATTTTTTTGCACGACGTTTCGATCGAATTAATAGTAATTTAATATGTGTACAAGTCGCGAAAGTTTAAAAGTTTTTATATGGGGTATAGTTGTAAGCAACCATTAGAATGAATAATAATAATAATATTTTTATACAGCGCCATCTAGTCCCAAAGTAAGCAATTATATTTGCTTGTGTTATAGGTACTAAACAACTGATATAAGTACTACTTAAATACATTTTTTTGTAAAGACATACATGTTATAGATAAATTACACCCAGACACAGAACAAACAATCATGCTCATCACACAAAGTTTGTCCTGAGTGGGAATAAAACCTATGACTTGTGGCTTAGCAGTTAGGGTTACTAACCACTACGCCAACAAACAAGTCTAGAATTATATAATTACAATAAAATTTACGCGATGTACATTAATTCCGATTTTTGGATTAGGCAAATACGGTATTCAGATTTTCTGTCATGACATTCTAAGAATTAGGAAATTTTCTACGTTATTGGCAATTGTTTGGTTCCTGGGACTTTAAAGCTGGCGAAATTTGTATTTTTTCGGGTATAAAAATACAGTTACAATGGGTACCTACTTAAATGTTAAATCTAAGATTTACTATACGGGATCCCTGGTACAAATTTTTTTTTTTTTACTATCAACCAAATTTTTCGTGAGTAGCTTCATTACGATACGCCCAATAATTTCGTATTCCAAAAGTTTGATTGTGGTAGCTAACAGACGTAGCAAGGGTATACCGGACCGGGAAGGAAATACCGGGATAACGTACCACGCAATTTGTAGGACAATATGACTGTTCAATTACATAAATATTAAGTAAGTGGGATCCCGGACAACTACGTTTTACAAAATAAATGATTAAGGTTATTATGATGTATCAATTGTTTAAATAAAAACAGTCATCTCTTATCTTCTCGTTTGGAGTTTGCATCAGCCTACACCACTGTAAGAAACCGTGATATTAGCGACTATCCGAAAGGAATGCCGACATGCCCCATCATAAAAATGAGTATAACTATAGAAAATATTTCATTATTTATTTGTTCTTTCTTCAACACTTTCTAATAACGGAACTTAGGTATTACTGAACAATAGAAGCGGCGTTTTTAAACGACAAACCCTTTAGTAAAAGGTTTATAAACGTTACTCATACAAAATATGTTTTGACTGGCCATAAACTACAGTTACGTGTTTCTAGACGAGTGACAAATGTTTTGTGGCTGTTCTATTTGGCTATTAAACAAGTCTGATTATTGGAATAACTTAACCGTCTGTGACTCTCTTAAAATAAAGAGTCATTTATTTTTCACACCACTTTAACACTATGAATAGCACAGTATCTTTGTACGTAAAAATCCGAACAGAGAATAGCTCTCACACCTAACTTCGGACAGGGAGATGGCCTAACGTGTTCCCGTTAAATATTCTCAGAGCGTCCGATGTAACGTCTAATATTAGTGCCCCTAGATACGTCTACGCCTAGACATACTAAACGTTCTATCTTTATATATATAATTCTTCTGTACATGTGTTGACAGTGAACTCCTCCTAAACGGCTAAACCGACTTGAATGAATTTTTGTTTATGTGTTCAAGTGGATTCGATGGTTTAGATTAAAAAAAAAAAAAAAAGAATAGGGCGCTACAATCGATTGGTATATCAGCAGGACAACGTCTGTCGGGTCCGCTAGTGTAGTATGTATAAATAAACGATTTAAATTAGAAAATGTCAGACTCAGCTCCTTGTCTAGAAAATTTTGATACATAACTAATACCTTTAGTAAAAGGTTTATAAACGTTACTCATACAAAATATGTTTTGACTGGCCATAAACTACAGTTACGTGTTTCTAGACGAGTGACAAATGTTTTGTGGCTGTTCTATTTGGCTATTAAACAAGTCTGATTATTGAACGAGGTTTTCCCAAGGTACTAGAGAATTGTTTCATAACTTATGGTCCGCGGACTAGTATTTAATCATCATCATCATCAGCTACCCATTAAGTCCCACTGCTGGGCTCGGGTCTCCTCTCTTCTAACTAGAGAGCTGAGAGGGTTTAGGCCATTATTCACTCACGCTGGCCTAGTGCGGGTTGGTGGATCAGACATACTCATAGAATTTTTTCTAGGGTATGTGGGTTTCCTCACGATGTTTTCCTTCACCGTTAGGTAGTTGGAAAGTCACGTGACTAGTACATATAAATTCCACAAAGTGGAATCCACATTGGTAGTGCCGGTCGGGATCGAACTCGGACCGCGTGATTTGCACGCCGCCGCCGGTCACTTAACCGTTTGGCCACTATTGCTTGTCTTATGACTGTGTGGACTGATACTAGGCCACTAGGAATATATTTTGAAATCTTTTAGCGCCAATTACCCATTGATCTTTTTAGAGGTCCATGACAAGACAGTCAGTCAAATGGTCCCTCACTGATAAAAGGTTAACACAAACATAGTTAAGCTGACAGACTGACTGCTAAGCCGGAGGTCGTGGGTTCGATCCCCACCCAGGACAAATCTTTGTGTGATGAGCATAAAGGTTTGTTCTGTGTCTGGGTGTAATTTATCTATAATATGTTTGTATTTACAAAAAAAAAGCATTGAAGTAGTATATCAGTTGTTTAGTACCCATAACACAAGCAAATATTACTTACTTTGGGACTAGATGGCGCTGTGTGAATGTGGTAGAATATTATTATTATTAGTTATGTATCAAAATTTTCTAGACAAGGAGCTGAGTCTGACATTTTCTAATTTAAGTCGTTTATTTATACATACTACACTAGCGGACCCGACAGACGTTGTCCTGCTGATATACCAATCGATTGTAGCGCCCTATTCTTTTTTTTTTTTTTTTAATCTAAACCATCGAATCCACTTGAACACATAAACAAAAATTCATTCAAGTCGGTTTAGCCGTTTAGGAGGAGTTCACTGTCAACACACGTACAGAAGAATTATATATATAAAGATAGAACGTTTAGTATATCTAGGCCTAGACGGATCTAGGGGCACTAATATTAGACGTTACATCGGACGCTCTGAGAATATTTAACGGGAACACGTAGGCCATCTCCCTGTCCGAAGTTAGGTGTGAGAGCTATTCTCTGTTCGGATTTTTACGTACAAAGATACTGTGTTATTCATAGTGTTAAAGTGGTGTGAAAAATAAATGACTCTTTATTTTAAGAGAGTCACAGACGGTTAAGTTAGTCTGTGTAGTGACGTATTCAGAATACATAATGTCACTACCCCATTTCAACGGCGACTAAGGGAATAATCTTAAGCAGACAAGAGCACTGCGAGAAAAGGAAAATTCGAAACAAAACCCTATGTCAACCCGTCTAGCCAGCTTGGTATAGTAGGCTAAATTCCCTCCACATTCTTTGGAGACCCATGCCCAGCAGTGGGACGTTTATAGAATAGAAATATAGAAATAGAAACATTTATTGGTAAACATGAGACACACTGAATAAAATAATACATACATACATAGCATCACGCCTTTTTCCCCGAAGGGGTAGGCAGAGGTGTTTCACACCCACATTTCGCCAGCTATGTTTGGTCCCATGAAATAGGGGGCGAGACTATTGTCATCAACCGGGAACATTTGTTTACCAAACTCCGGGAGAATCTTAATATTGGAATTTCATGATAGAAAAACCCAATACCATTTTCACCCGACCCGGGAATTGAACCCGGGACCTCTTGCACAGCAGTCGTATACACTTCCCGCTGCGCCACCGAGGCAGTATAATGTCTCATGACTGCAACAAAGAGGTACCGTTTCAGCATAATGCCGAGCACAATTACCCGGCGCTGATTTTCAAACTGACCTATTTGGTGTGATGCCCGGATGCCATACACTATACAATAAGGAAAAAAAGTGATATTTATAAACTATCACATCATCATCAACAACCCATTAAGTCCCACTGGGCTCGGGTCTCCTCTCCTCTAACTAGAGAGCTGAGAGGGTTTAGGCCACAATCCACTCACGATGGCCTAGTGCGGGTTGGTGGATCTGACATACTCATAGAATTTCTTCTAGGGTAGATATGTGGGTTTCCTCACGATATTTTCCTTCACCGTTAGCAGATGGTAAGTCACTTGACTAGTACATATAAATTCCACAAAGTGAAAGCCACATTGGTAGCCGATCGGGATCAAACTCGGACCAGGTGATTTGCACGCCGGTCCCTTATCCATTCAGCCACCATCGCTTAAACTATCACATACCATAAGCTAACATTAAATAATAAATTTATGGGTTGAAATGATGAAAGTTAGATGTAGTTAACAGAGGCATTTTTATAACTCTTGACACGTACGCCAAGCACACAACGTATCATGGCCATACTAAAAGTAGAAAGAACTTTGAAATTAAGTTTCTAGTACATTATGGTGTAGCATAAAACTATTTTTTTTACCTCAACGGAGGCAACAGACGGCTGGCCTGATGGTAAGCGGTTACCATAGTCTATAGACGTCTGCAACACCAGGGGAACACTTGGGTCTGCCTCAAGCCCAAACGAAAAAAGAAGATCTTTTTACGGCGAAGGAAAATTTCGTGAGGGATCCCACATGGTCTTCACTGGAACCAAAATGGATCTATACGATGGTTCTATATGAAATGATCCGAAAATAAAGGTATATATCATCACGGCATGACCAATTAAGAGCTGAATAGTTGCCAAATATCGATCCACGGAAGCGAAGCCATGCGCAATATTTTATTAACGTCAATAAGACCCGCTAGAGAAGCCCTTGCTATCAGCCATTTTGCTTAATTACCATAAGCACTTAATCCATGGATTCAAAGTATTAAAACCTTCTTACACAAACCAAAACTTTTATTGAATGTAGCCCTTCAATTTTGTACCAAAATATATTCAAAGTCAATCTAAGTTTTGTAGTACTTAACCAAATTTTATTGTTCACAAAATGAACCTTATATAAACAAATAAATAAAATCGAAGTGTTTGTTTGTCATATCAAAATAATCGTTGTTTTTAGAGTAAGGTAGGCATATGAAAATGTATAAGTGTATGACAAAAACACATTGTTTAAAAAAATTCTCTATCTGTTTGTTTGAGGTAAACTTCGAAACGTCTGAACCGATTTTGACTGGTGGATAGCTAATGTCACAAGGAGTAAGTAAGGCTAATTTGATTTTGGAAAAAATTATGTAAATATAGATTCCTTGAAAAAACTATAAAACTACGAAATCTTGATCCACGCGAACAAAGTTGCGAATACATATTAGTAAGTAAATATTTCGAGAATGGATCTACCGTTTTAATTTTTTTTTTAATTATCGAAACAAGAGTTGTTTCCATTTTTTTTGTGTTATAGCAACTGCTTCGGAGGCCTTAAATTCGATGCCTGTGTCGGGCAAAACGGTATTGTGTTTTTCTGTCATAAAATTCTAATTAAGGACCCGAAGCTTCAAAACGTTCTTAATGACAATAGGCTCGCTTCCTGTTAATATGGAACATTTGGAAGTGGCGAAAGCCTTACTCCTCCTTTTCTCGTATTTTTGCCTCCCTATTACCGTACTTCCTTTTAAGCAACTGCTTAGTTGTATTCTCTTCGCAACCAATGCTAAAAGAACACAACCATGTCTATGGACGGTTGCCACCGAATCGCTCATTTAAAGTACAGTTCACAATATGTCGCAAGTTTTTTGTACTCACCTCCACGACTGAACACTGCTGCCCATAATACAAGCCTTGCTTAGTATGGGAAGCAGTATCAGTATCTGTTGTGCCTCACTTTTATACTGTACTCATTATCTTAAATGTATTACTGTGTAACTGTTATTTGTGGCAATAAACTATTATTATTACATGATACCATAGCCACAAAGTTTTTTTTTGTTCTTTATTGACATAAACGGCTTACATTTTGAATACATATTATGTTTCTGTTTTTATATTATGTGACCATAATCTACATTATTTATGACACACTAGCATCTAAACTAGGCCGAGTCTGTATCTTAGATGCTAGCCTCTTCCTAAGACATCATTTATAACACTAGTTAGTGAATAAAAAGCACTACAACTAACCTTTCCGTTTAAAGTAGAAAATCCCCCATATATAGCACACAATAACTTACTGATACTAATTATCACACATGTATACATTTTCATTACATAGGTATGTTATTTTAATATATCTAATAGTTATTTTAACAAATTGAAACACTTTCACAATCCATACATATTATAAAAGGCTTTGTCCTGACTGATTGACTGACTGACTGATATATAGCCAACGCACAGCCTAAACCGCTCGTCGTAGCGACTCGAAATTTGGAGAGTGTGTTTGTCCTAATGTCTAGAGGTGTACTAAGAAAGGGTTTTTTTTTAAATTCAACCCCTAAGGGGGTGAAAAGGGATAAAAACGAACGTATGAAACTTCTTTGTTTTTTAACTACGACTATCAAAACAAAAAATACCCTCATCAATATTTTTGACAAGGTTGGCTTTGGAAGGGTGAGATTGGGGATGAATCGTTGTATGAAAAGATCTTTGTTTTGAAGTTAACATTTAGCAAATTAGTATTGGGATAGGAACTTAAATATATTGACGTATATACTATATTGACGTAAAATTAAATTCAACTTAAAACAAATATCTATGTAATATCGAAATCTACGCGGACGAAGTCGCGAGCAAAAGCTAGTTAGTTATAAAGTTGGTTTTTAAAAGAACAGAAACATATCGCATCAATGCACCACAACCCTTTTACTACCGGCTATCAATATACACAAACAAACAAACAACAGAGTATTATGTTACTAATGTATTGTGAAAAGTTCAACCGACGGACGTTGTTTTGTGTCTGGCGCGATAGATGGCGCTAGTTATAGCAAGCTTCGATGCTCAGAGGGAATTCGGAATTTCGACTTATATTTTGATATTCATGTCAAATAATATTAAAAGGAACATTAAGTCCCACTGCTGGGCTCGGGTCTCCTCTCCTCTATCTAGAGAGCTAAGGCTTTTGAGCTTTAGGCCATAACTCACTCACGCTGGCCTAAACTTAGTGCGGGTTGGTGGATCACACATACTCATAGAATTTCTTCTAGGGTATGTGGGTTTCCTCACGATGTTTTCCTTCACCGTTAGCAGATGGTCACTTCACTCACTTGACACATAAATTCCACAAAGTGGAATCCACATTGGTACTGCCGGTCGGGATCGAACTCGGACCGCTTGATTTGCACGCCGGTCCCTTATCCATTCAGCCACCATAGCTCTCAACCAAAGCTTACTTTTAATAAACAAACACATCGAACCAGTAGTTTCTGATATCGCAACAAACAAACCGACTAACGTGATAGGTGATATCTAATACAAGTTTACTAAACGTAACTAATAGAAGTATCTTATCTTATAAACAAGTTAAATAGTTTTTATCTATATTATTAATATTGAACAGTTCGTTTGTATATTTGATCTCAGAAACTACTGGTCCGATTTGAAAAATTATTTTAGTGTTGGATAGCCCATTTATCGAGGATGGTTGGTAGCTATAATATATCATCACGCTACGGCCCATTAGAGCGTAGCCAAATTTGCTTAAGAGGCAAGGAACTGTCTGTGAAATTTAAAACCGGTTAAGAGCATGTCGGGCCATGCTCAATGTAGGGTTCCGCAGCAAAAGAGCGTATCTTCACATCGCTTATGTCCTTTTGTTGAGAAGCGCAGTATTTGTAGAAAACAAAACAAGCAACTACTTTATCTTAGTCACTATAAAGGATTAATGCTAAGGATTTTGTATTTGGTACAAAATTATCCAACACCCAAGTTCAACGACTATTACTGCTAAACTAATAAAGTTATCTTAACTGCTATAATTTTTGTTTAAAGTTCATGATATGCACTATCATCATGAATTTTTCCAGATTTTTCAAGCCAGCAGTTTAGCTTTTAGAGGCGGGGACGCCCTACTGGAACAAAAATTTGCTCTTTAAAGTTTAATATTTCGTAAATGGACCATTAAATAGAAAAGTAATGTTAGTAACCTCCAAGTCACTTTAGAAGACCTATTCAACGATGCGATTCCCCACACGATGGGGTAGACGACAAAAAAATATTCATCCCCACTTCACATGAACACTTCATATGAGAGCTACCCTAAAAAAAATATTTTCCAAAATTTTATTTTACCATTTTGTCGACGAAATTGATATACACACTCCTACAAAATTACAGCTTTCTAGTACTAACGGTCTCTTAGCAAAACCTCGGACAGACAGACGGACATAACGAAACTATAAGGGTTCCTACTCAGAACTAGGGAACCCTAAAAAGTAAAGTTAACTTCGGCATTTTCTTTGGAAGTCTTTCGAAGTTTACTTTGGGAAGACACCTATGCTGAAGTCATTACTGTCAATTTGACCCTGTAGTATTATGTTCCTTAAAATAGGGGGGAGCTTAGGAGATAGAGAGATTTATAAAACTCCTGTCCTATGAGAACTTGTTGATTGTTGATTAAAATTGTTATAATTTTATATGTTAGTTTAAAAGGTATTTATGTATTGGACATTGAAACCCGAAATAAATGATTTATTATAATACATTAATAATGTTATATTATAAGAACTTTAATACAGAAAAAATTATGATTTCATTTTTGCCCTATCCAGGAATCGAACCTTGCGCAGCAGACGTATACAGTATTATACAATCCCACTGTGCCATCGAGTCATTATAATAAGAAATGAAATCGAAATAAATGAAACACCAATCATTTAATTCCATTTCAAATTAAATAAAATTCTAAATAAACGTTTAATGAAAATGAATTGTAAATAGCGCAATCATAAAGTGTAACGGTGGGTCTAAGGTTCATTCCCGGCACGTCTCATTAGCATTATGAAACAAATCCTACTTAATTAGCGATGATACGGTTTCTGGTGCGTGTATGGTGACCATGGTTTGAGTGATTTTTGGGACAATCTATTTATTTATAGATTTTACGGTCGGTGTGTATAATTTGTGTAGAAGTGACATTATTTTATGTAGGTATATAGTTTGTCGAGATAAATGGGATAATATATTTGAATACAATACAACGTAGTGTAACGTGAATACATCCTATTTCATGTATTTTCTCATTTTTTATAATTTGTATAAATAACAGTGGAGAGAATGGTTAAAAATTTAAATATCACCAGTGTTATGTATTTACTAGTGGGTAGATTTATACACATCTACCCACCACACTGTATTCGTTTCATGCAATAAAATATCATTCATTCTGCGATCGTCCGTGTTTTATTTAATACATTACATTGGCGCAGCCGGTATACAATGCCTATCGGTAAAATTGAACAGTTTGAAGTGGGGACTCATAATTGGGATGCCTATTGTAGAAGAATTAAACAATTTGTGATGTTAAATGACATCGATGCAGAGTTACACGTGGCGACGTTAATAACTCATGTAGGGGTGACGTGTTACGAGCTGATGTGTGATTTGTGTGCTCCGGAATTGCCTGAGAACAAGTCATTTATAGACCTGGAAAAAATTGTGAAGGAACATCTCGAACCTAAACGATCGGAGATTGCAGAAAGACACGTTTTTCGGCAAAGAAAACAAGGGGAGGCGGAGAACCTTAACGATTACTTGCAGAATTTAAAGCATTTAGCCAAAACATGCAATTTCGGAAATATGCTTGAGATTAATCTGAGGGATCAATTTGTGTCGGGTTTACGTCTTGAAGAAATGCGGTCCAGATTATTTGCCGAACGAGAGTTGGACTATAAACGAGCTGTCGAGCTCGCTTTGGCGTTGGAGGCAGCTGACAGACACGCGGCGACGGCGGCTTGCGGCACAAGCAGTGGTACAGAGCCAGCTACCTTGTCCAGCGAGGGCATGCATCGAGTGGCGGCAGCGGGTGCCCGCTATTCCACAGCACCACGTGGCAACCGTAGCGGAGGTGGCGTTCGCGCCGCGCCTGCAGCTGCGGAGGGCGCGCCGGCGCCGGCGCAGCGCGCGTGCTCGCGCTGCGGCCGCGCCGGCCATGCACCGGCACGTTGCAGGTTCAAAGCGTATAATTGTGATCAGTGCGGTGAAAGAGGCCATTTAAAGGTGATGTGTCGTAAAAATCATAGTGATCGAGCGGTACAGTTAAAGGATTCGAAAGGTCAGTTTTTTTTAAACAGTTCTGATTCTGATAGCGATTTGAATTTTTTTCATTTTAGTGACAACAATGACCGTGATGACCCATATTATATTGATTTAAAGGTCGAAAATCGTCTCATTACTTTTGAAGTTGACACGGGTAGCAAAATTTCGGCAATTTCGAAATCTTATTATGATAAACACTTCAATACAATGCCTATCATTAAAAAAATATTGAGATTGAATTCGTATGTCGGGGATGTCATTAAACCTTTGGGTTACATTACGGTTAATGTTGTTTATAATTCATTGTGTGAAAATATGGAATTGTATGTGTTTGAGAACGGTGGGCCACCTTTATTAGGTCGCACTTGGTTGAGATGTTTGCGTTTAAATGCAATACAATGTTACAATATTAAGCAAGAGTATGATAATTGTGTCACATATTTACTCGATGAGTTTCCTGAAGTTTTTGCTAGCGGATTAGGGACGTTTAAGTCTTCTTTACAATTACATTTAGTTGATAATACACCGGTTTTTGTGAAAGCGCGTTCGCTTCCTCTGGCGCTGCGCGACCCGGTCGAGCGCGAGCTTGAGCGTTTGCAGCGAGATGACGTAATATACAAAGTTGAGCAGTCGGACTATGGTACACCTATAGTACCTGTAATTAAAAAGAACGGTGACATTCGTATTTGTGGTGACTATAAAATTACCTTAAATCCACTTTTGAAAAACTTTCATTATCCTCTTCCCCGTATTGAAGATATTTTCACAACTCTCGCTGGGGGTGAGCAATTTTCAAAATTAGATTTGTCACATGCTTATCAGCAGTTGACATTGACTGCAGACTCTCAAGCTATGACTGCTATCACCACACATGTAGGAATTTTTGCATATAAACGTGTTCCCTTTGGTATCAAATGTATACCGGAGTATTTTCAGAAACTCATCGAGGAAACTTTGAGTGGGTTACCGTCAACAGTGGTTTTTCAAGATGATATATGTTGTACAGGTAAAAATAGAGCTGAACATTTAAAAAATTTGCGTGCTGTTTTAGCGCGATTGAAAGATGCGGGTTTACGGGTTAACTGGTCTAAGTGTGAGTTCTTTAAGAACAGTGTGACATATTTGGGTTACCGTATTGACAGGCACGGACTTCACACAGATGATAAAAAGATCGAGGCCATAGTGGCGGCGCCCACACCTGAGAATGTGACTCAATTAAAAAGTTTTATCGGTTTAGTTAATTTTTATTCTAAATTTTGTGCAAATATTAGCAACATTTTAAAACCATTATATGATTTACTCAAAAAGAATGTTAATTGGAGTTGGAATAACCAATGCGATATTGCTTTTAACAAAATTAAACATGTGTTAAGTAGCCACCCGGTGTTAGCGCATTACAATGCGACGTTGCCATTGATACTGTCGGTGGACAGCAGTGCGTACGGGCTGGGCGCTGTGCTCACGCATCGTTATCACGATGGTTCAGAGCGGCCGGTCAGCTGTGCCTCGCGCACGCTCAACTCGGCCGAGGCTAATTACTCGCAATTGGATAAGGAAGCGTTGGCAATTATCTTTGGTGTCACTAAGTTCCATCAATATTTGTATGGCAGGCATTTTTGTTTACGTAGCGATCATCGCCCCCTCAGTTATATATTTGGTAAAAATAAAGGTATTCCCCAAACAGCTGTAAGCAGACTGCAAAGATATGCGGTTCGTTTAGCCGCATATGACTTTGATATTGAATTTGTGCCATCAATTAAAAATTGTTTCGCGGATGCTTTGTCACGTTTACCTTTAAAAACTTCAATCAAAGAAAACAGTGACAAATATTTTGAAGGCAGTTATTTTAATTTTATTGAACATCAAATTCTTGTGACATTTGAAGAGGTTAAAAATGAAACGTTAAAAGATCCATTTTTAAACAGAATTGTTAGTTTTGTTAAGTTTGGTTGGCCAAATAATGTTGAAAACCAAATTGAGAAAACTTATTTTTTAAAGCGTGATAATTTATTTTTTGAACACGGTTGTTTGGTTTGGGGATACCGAGTGGTAATTCCTAAAAATCTTCGTAATTTAGTATTAGAGGAACTTCATAGTGGACACATTGGTGTGGTCAAAATGAAGCAAGTAGCTAGGAATTATTTGTGGTGGGAAGGTTTGGACACTGACATTGAACAAAAGTGTCGCGAATGTCCCGAGTGTAGCTCACAACGAGATCATCCTGCACCAGCGCCACTCCATTCTTGGCCATGGCCAGCCCAACCTTGGATGCGTTTAAATGTTGATTTTCTTGGGCCTTATAGAAATCAGTATTATTTAGTTATAATAGATGCTCACTCTAAGTGGCTTGAAGTTGAACGGGTTTCTTGTACATCAGCGAAAGCTGTTATTTTTTGTTTTCGTAAGATTTTTGCCAGGTTTGGTCTTCCAAGGGTTATTGTCAGTGACAATGGACCTCCTTTTTCTTCATCAGAATATTTGTCTTACTTAAATAAAAATGGTATTAGGCGTGTGTTGGTGGCACCATATCACCCATCTAGTAACGGCGCTGCTGAAAACGCGGTACGATTAGTTAAACAAGTGCTTAAAAAAGCCACAGTCGGACAAGAGGATTGTGACATAGCTTTGCATAGATTTTTATTTACCTATCGTAATACAGAGCATTCAACCACACAAAAAGAACCCGCTGTGGCTCTTTTTGGTCGTCGGTTGCGTGGCAGACTAGATTTGTTACGACCTTGTACTGAAGAGTTAGTTCGCGAGAAACAAGAAGCCCAGGAGGCACGTCGAGGTGGAGTGATGCGCGAGGCTGCCCCTGGGGATTCTGTGTTAGTTCGCGATTATACCAATAATCATACTAAGTGGAAAGATGGAATAGTCATGGATAGAACAGGACCAGTGTCTTATAAGGTTAAAACTATTAACGATAATCGTATTGTTAAACGTCATGTTGATCATTTGATTTGTAAGAATGTAAGGAAGTCGCGTCATTCTTTGTCTTCTGTTAAGTGCGGTGATGGAATGGGATTAGAGAACGTTTCTAGGGATTCGAGTGGGGATATTGATGGATCTGAGTCGACATCATTAAGGATTTGCCCATCTGTAGTAGAAGAGAAAACTTCTTCTCCAACACAGCTAACAAACTCCCCAAACTCCCCTGTTGAGATTAAAAGTGATAACCATTGTGTAGAGGGCAGCGCTCAATCTGATAACACCAATCTTGTTGTACATAAGCGTCGACATATAACTCATAGCCCTCATAAAATGACTTTGAGACCACGCGTTAACAAAAACTTACAATAGATTCATTTTTCTATGTACTTAGGTTTAGTATTTTATTGTTCTAATATATCAAATAACTAATATTAAACAAGTTTGATAGTGTTTTAAAAGTCATTAGTTTGTTTAAAATAAAGTACCTACTTATGGAGTAATTATATTGAAGTGTTTCATAGGAAACACAATTTTATTGAGAATTGTTATACTGGGTAGTTTAGTTTAAGCTAATTGGTATTTTATTTGTTAAACTTATTTTAAGGAAGGATAGTGTTATGTATTTACTAGTGGGTAGATTTATACACATCTACCCACCACACTGTATTCGTTTCATGCAATAAAATATCATTCATTCTGCGATCGTCCGTGTTTTATTTAATACATTACAACCAGTTTAGTAGTTATTCGTCGATTCGTACCAAGAACTATTCGCCCCACGGTATGAAACGCACAGTAACCCTATTTTGAAGTCGTCGTTTCGAACCAGAGTGGTTTGAATCGACGAATGTCTATTTTGTACTTCGTCATTTCAACCACCCGTAAGAAACTTTAAGGAGTATTTCCACCTCATAATTACTGTTCGTAAATAAACTAGTTATTCATAAGTAGCCTTTCACATAAACTGCCTTAGAGAGTAGAGCCAATTTGTAGTATTCAAAATAAAACTTCAAACCATTCATCCAACCGGACAATTTTATAATTGACAAGAAATTTCAAAAGGAATCATTTCTTAAAATATGTGCAATTAAAAAAAGACCGTAATTCAAATGAAATGTTGTATACTTGAATGGTTTGTTGGTCTAGTGGTTAGTGACAGGTCGTGGGTTCGATCCCCACCCAGGACAAATCTTTGTGTGACGAGCATGATTGTTTGTTCTGTGTCTGGGTGTAATTTATCTATAATATGTATGTATTTACAAAAAAAATGTATTTAAGTAGTATATCAGTTGTTTAGTATCCACAACACAAGCAAATATAATGGGACTAGATGGCGCTGTATGAATGTGGTGAAATATTATATTATATTGATTCACTAAACAGCTTACAGCATGGTGTCTCTACAATTCCGCCCCAGTTAGTGGCAATGTCGCACTAATGCCTATTATACCTTTGTTTGACAAATCTCATTATGGAAACGAACCGTGGTACTACCACGGGATTATTCACGAACCTATATTTCAAAACAAAATGTAAATTCAGCGATCATTCCTCCCACGTACTGCTCACTGCCTCGGTGGCGCAGCGGAAAGTGTTTACCACTGCTGTGCAAGAGGTACCGGGTTCGATTCCCGGGTCGGGTGAAAATAGTATTGGGTTTTTCTATCATGAAATTCCAGTATTAAGATTTTCTCGGAGCTTGGTAAACAAATGTTCCCGGTTGATGACAATAGGCTCGCCCCCTATTTCATGGGACCAAACATAGCTGGTGAAATGTGGGTGTGAAATACCTCGGCCTACCCCTTCGGGGAAAAAGGCGTGATGCTATGTTATTCTTACGTACGTGCCGGCTCTGGGGTGGAATTCCTGCAGCGGTGTTTGCGAGCTATGACATGTTCTTCTTGGTACGAGGTTTAAAGAGAACTATGTAGATAGCCAGCGCTTGACTGCCCCTAATATTGCCAAAACCCATGAGTGGCGATAACAATTTACCATCAGGTGGGCTGTGGCGGCCCACAGCCCACCTGATGGTAAATTGTTGCTCGTCTGCCACTTCAGACAATAAAGAATTCTGTGGTAGCTGGCCAAATGTACGAAGATACAACCCTGCTAACTCCTACAGGAGAATAAGGCGTGATGTTTCATTAAATTTATTGTTTCTAAATAATAATAATTATGCAGATTTTCAATATTATAAATCTATTTCTTAGTGTAAGTATTAATTTTTTGCATATTTTTATTAATTTATAGTTTATATAGTTACTATACTTAATCGTCTTTACAGCCGTTAAAATTATTTAGTATAATATTATTCATACTATGATTTTATTAATCCTCTTTTCAATAATTCAAATTATTACTAAATGAAATACGAAAACACAAAAAGAGGATTAATTATGCGAAATAAAATCATTCCGAATAATTACCATAAAATAAATGGTTATATTGATTAAATTATTGTGTGCAATATCGTCATGTCTGTCCGTAGCGTCACAACCTTACGATTACGACAATACCAAACCAGTTGTGAGCTTTTTTTCAATGGCCGCTTACTGCTGCGTTCAAATAAAAGCTCAAAGCTCTTAATTTAAAATTACAAACAAAATATTTTATTCGAAACACAAAATGAAGTTACAACTCAAATATTTAATTCGAAATAGAAATAAATGTAAATGTAATTATTAATTCGAAGTTTGAAATTCGAATATAACAAAGATGGCGGTAACGAAAGCTCGCGTAAGCTTGAACGCGACGGTAACGCGCGGGGTGAAGGGTGGGGGGTACGCCAGCCGCATGCGTACCGGGCCGTGAGCCGCATTCCAGTAGTTCGCCCGTCTACCGCGCGGCGCTATCGTGCCCGAGCTCGCGACGCCCGCTCCCAATACAAAGAACACCTCAGTATTGTAAAAAATCTGTGATGTATTGATTAATTCCAACATCATCCGCACACTAAACATCGTCTACAATAATTAGTGAATAAATAACAGTGTTATATGTAGTGAAAGCGTCGTTTTTAACGCGTTTTCGAGCGGCCACGTCCCATGGAATTCCACATTTATCGTTGAATAGAATCTAGCGAGTAGAGTAATGGAGGACCTATCGCGTCGCCTCTGAACGGATTGATCGTGTTTTATAAGTGAAATTGTGAACCAAAAGTGATGTATAGTGTACGAAAAGCTTCATAAATATGGATTGGTGCATGTCTACGTACGAAAGTGTGTGAAGAATTGGTTCGTGAACGTCTTTGGATAATGAGAGTCTAATAAAGTGAGCAGGATGGTGTCTCTCACGTACTTCGGCCTCCGCCATACGCCCTGGACCGTTCTTGTCCTCATTTTCTTCATCGAGAGCGTCATGGGCAACTATGCAAAGTCATTCTACATCCACTGGAATACAACTAATAGTATATTTAGAATAGACAATACAGATCATGTCTTCGACTTGAATAAAGGGAATGCACAGTTCGAATACGATCAAGTGAATATTATATGTCCTGTGTACACGCCAGGGACTTTCGAGGAAGATACAGAAAAATATATTATATATAATGTGAGCAAAGAAGAATATGATACGTGTAGGATAACGAATCCAAATCCACGGATAATAGCTATATGCGATAAACCACACAAGTTAATGTTTTTCACAATAACTTTCCGGCCGTTTACACCACAGCCGGGCGGGCTAGAGTTCCTCCCAGGGAAAGATTACTATTTTATATCTACATCGAGTAAAGATGATTTACATAGACGCATCGGCGGTAGGTGTCTTAGCCATAATATGAAGCTGGTGTTCCGGGTGTGTTGCAAGCCGGAGGAGCAATCCCCGGCGCCGTCGCCCCAACCCACCCTGCCACCACCACCGCCGCCACCAACCACACCAGCAACCACAACAACCACCTCGACAATCAAGCCTGTGACTAAAAAGACGCACAAGTATGACAAGACACCTAATGAAGTTATCAAGAGTGAGGAGTTGTCGCATTCTCGTGGTGCAGCTTTGGCATCTTCTTTGGCCTTGGCTTTGGCTGCGAGCGCCGTTTTAGCCCCACTGGCTCGGTGAATGTGTGCTCGGGCGGCGCGGCCCCCGGCCGCGGACCATCTCGCGAAGCCAGGACCGGCCACCACTCATACCCTACACACACTCCATTTACGGCCAGACACTTTAATCTACACGTGAATTTGTGCGTTCAAAAACCAATCGTGATTATAAACCTTTAGTGGTGTACTACTAGTGATGTGCCCCAAGGATTTCGGATGTAACCATGTGTAAGTAATCGGTGAAAAACTGTTCCGAAGTTCCCGAACTTTAGTTTTAAGAACATGAAAGCCTAATTTTTATTATAAGGCCTACTGGTAAACGAACTTAATTGTGAATTAATTTGATGATAGAACATCAGACGGTAGAATACGATCAGTTAAATATATTTATATATAATGAAATGTTAACATTGTATGATAAAATTAGGTTTCTTAAACCGTTTAGGGATTAACGATTTTTTATATTTTTCATTATGCAAAGGATATTAATAAGAATTAGGGTTCTTAATGGATCAAAATGCAGATATAGGAAATCGTATATAAAAATATTAGGTAGCTTTTTTTAATTTTTAGTTCAAAAGACACTTTTTTATTTTTTAAACGAATACACATTAATTAGAATTTATTTATATTATAAATGAAAAACTTTGGACAAGTTAAAAATCTTGTCTAGGCAACTGTGATTTTGGTTTTAGTAATTTTTCTCTTTATAATGCTTTTATTATGTGATATATTTACCTTTTTATGTATTAAAACGAAGCCTTTTCACCTCAATTATTTCTTGACTGATTTTTGCATTTCAGCTTTTTCTATTGTTTACATAAAACTAAGATTCAGATAACGCACATCACTATCTTTGAAAATGGCGTCAAACTTGTCAAAATGGCGTCAAATTTGTTGGTAAATAAAACAATTACAACAAATCTAAGATAATGATGTGTTTTATTTAAAAAATAAAGTATTTCGAGACCTACACATATTCGAAAAGATGGAATTTTCAATAGAATAAGTAAGAAAATTTCATTTTTTAGTCATTACGGCGTATTCACACCTGTGCCATTATGAAGTCGTGTGAAAAACCAATTTAAAATAATAAAGAAATAGACAAATAGATAAATACTTAGTAGTCGAAATAGACCGGTTTTTTGTTAGCCATAATTCAATAGTAACAGTTGATATATTTTAGGTAGTTAATAAGAATAAACCGTTGAGTTTCAAATCATATCGCCATTAATTAATCAAATATTTGAAAATAGCGTGCTATTTTCAAATTTACTATACCTACATCACTAATATTTTAAATTTTTCTTAGTCGGCATCTTCACTGCTGAAGGTCGTGTCTAGCAGAAGTGTTGTTGATGTTCTTAGAGGTTTTAATGGCCTCAGTAATATTTTAACATCAAGCTTTTATTCTCAGAAAATAGCATATAATAATTATTATTCTGGAATAAGCATGTACAATTAATGTCACGCAAGCAAATTCTAACAAATGTTCAACTCTTCTATAATATTTCATCCCCAATAAGACAGCTAGCGACATAATATATCTTCATTCAACGAGATTTACTCACAAACTAGCCACAAAATAACAAGGTAATGCAAACTATAAAAATGGCGAACAGTACTTAACGTTCCAAAAATTCAATTTATTTGAAATCAGAATTTGACACAATGAAATTATATATTATTTGAAAAAAGAATCTGCCTAAAAATAATTTCATTTTCAAATAAATTGTCTTCCGTCTCGTTTATTTTTGAATTAAGTTTAATTTAGAAAAAAGGAACACGCTTCCATTGTTTAATAAATAAAACCATAGCTAATTAAAGATGAAAGAGTCCCAAAAAGGTCGTATAAAAACGAAATAAAATAGAATATAGCTGTGACGCTGTCTATGCATTGTTTTTTAAACAAATGTTTTTGTGTTTATAAATAACTTTATGTTGTTATGACTAAGATGCACTGACACCTTTGCAGAGCGTTGTTAGAACTTGCAGCTGTATAAAACGAATAATGGTTACCAACACCAGAAGGAGAGAATTAAAAACTCTTTAAAAATTTATTTAGTTTTAAAACTATTTTAATTAATTTCTCGATGCCAGACATTCAGTGATCCTGTGACTCTAAGCTAATTTGTGGCTGGATCAATTTGACAGCTAAAATATTAGAAACGTCATTGCAAATTTAAATCGCAACTCTTAAGAGTTCATTTATGGATAAGATAATAAAGATTGCAAATACTTGGTATTTAAAAAATTATGTCAATCTTTATCAGTAGTAAATTTCACTATAGGGATTTCTATTTAAATTATAACATGATTGTGTTAAAAATGCCGCTTCTCCAGTATTACATCATCATCAATTCAACTCATAAACGTCCCAATGCTCGTGCACCAAATGTCGTGCTTCAAATTCAGGTATCTTTTATTTATATTCATCTATACGAGTACATAATATACATATAACAAGTACCAGCGCAAACATGATTAGCTTAATATAATTACAAATATTTCCAACATGTGATCAATCAGATTACTCAGAAATCATTGATCCCTGATGACTGAACTCATAACGGTTCTCCAACCATTTCTTACAAGAGGCAGAAACTGCAGCCCATTTAGCCACACTGCGATTTGTTGTGATGCCTAATCGAGTGCTCATTTCCAATCTTTCCTTGTCAGTAAGCACTTTTGACTGATGGGAATTTATCAAATATCTGATAGATGACTTAATTTTCTCTCCTTTGGTCATCTGCCTCCATTCACTGTTTTTTGTATTGATTTGTTCTGACATTATCACATCAAGGGCCTTAGCTGTGTCTTCATTACTCATTGTGTGAGGCAACACACTTGCAATTACCCAATGTCAACGGGTGGGAATTCCTCATGTATGGCCTTGGCAGCTTGCATTGAAATTGCCATGGGAATTTTATCATGAGAAATATAAATAATACTAATATCTCTGCAGTGATATCAGGAAAGCAGGAAATCATCCTTCACAATGTCACAGCTCCATAATCTCCACCTACTTTTGGCTTAAATCTAGCTGCTGAGACAAGATAATTGAATTTAGTTTTGGCAGCCTGAGACCTCATTGTGCTCTTGATTCTTTCAATATTATTGCCTCTTATTAAACCAACCAAAACCCCCATTAGGATTAAGTCTGGCTAAAGTTTCTTTGTTAAAGAAGCTCTCATGGCAACTGCATCAAAACCTGCAAATGAGATAGAGCCATTGATCCAATCCAGGAGATTATGCTTTGTATCTGCTAGAACTCGAAGAATTGCACTAACATCAGTGGCAGAAACAGTGGCATCAAGTTTGGCAAATTCCTCCTCAACGTCATTGACCTTATCTTTGCTTGTAGAATCCATCACCTTCACACTGACAGGACTTACTTCACGACTGGACTGATCGCTGTCAAATTGAGCTAAAAGAGCTCTGACCTTTGCCTTACTTCTGATAGGTCCTGGAGATCTTTGTTGACTGCCTGATCTTTGAGAATCTATGCTGGCACGAGAAGAATCTAAAATCAATTCACCACCAGTTACTTAATATCTTATAGAAGTAAATAATTGAGTGGTTTTTGTGCTTATTTTCACGGAAAAATAATACAGTCCATCTTTTATTTATATTCATCTATACGAGTATATAATATACATATAACAAGTACCAACGCAAACAGCTGGGCACGGGTCTCCTACCAAGAATGTAGAGGGAATTTAGCCTACTATACCACGCTGGCTAGACGGGCTAGTATAGGGTTTGTTTCGATTTTCCTTTTCTTTCAGTCCTCTTGTCTGCTTATGGTTACTTACCTTAAATCGCCTTTTACGACAACCACTGGTTGAGATGGGGTAGTGACATTATGTATTCTTAATCGTCCGGATATTAATATATTTTCAGTAGCTGTTTTATTGAAAAATAAGTTTTTTAAACCAAAAATTACCAACATTTTACCCTTTAACGGGCAGACGAAAATGAATGAAAAATTTTACCTAGTGTAATGTGAGAAACTACTTTACGGAAAATTAAATTGAAGTCACTGAAACTGAAAAAAGTTATAATATTTTTTTTTGTTAAATATGTAGTTCAAGGACTTGCCATTTTAAATTTATTTCCACATTTACCTGGGTTGGTGTGGTGGGAAAATACTTCCCTATGCCCCTTAAAGGGTTAAAACAATAACGGTTGTGAACCATCGACCAAAATAGATGTCCATAAATTCATCGTGTAAAAGTTTCAAGCAATACCCATAAAGTACTCACTTGTGCTATGCTTTATAATTGTTCATAAACAGAACTTAAGCTTTCATAAAGAGGATATTGACCATCTTAATGCCTTTTTGTATGAGTAGAGATATTACTAAAGGAGCCACATTGACTAAAAACTCTATGGTGTAGGTTCAATCTATGGTCGAATTTTATGCGTTTCATTTGTTGTTTTAAATCTGAGTGTACTTTATCTCTGTTAATTTATACATACGACAGTATTAAAATATCAGAAATTAATAGAGACAAAGGAATAGTAAAAAAAAATAGCTCCCAAAGACAATTGTCTTGAAAAATTGTTTTAAATACGCGTGGTCAAAAAGTCGTCAAGTCTGCTATGGTGTACATGGTACCAATAAAAAAAACAGCTTTGGCAATTCAAAGTCCTTCTATCATACTCTTAGAAGACCTGGAAATCCATCAATAATGCACTTTACTGTACAATTTTGCTTAATATTATTATGACAGTCACTGGTCTCAAAAAGGTTCAAAATTAATATAAAATTTTTCGTCTGTAGATACCCACTTTTGATTTATTCGTGCAAGTTTAAGATATAAAACTACTTATTTTTCTATTTATTAAAGTCTGTTTCGATTTGAACTCACTTAATTGACGTGGCCTGAGTTCCTTGTCAGTTCTCCTTTTATTATTATTATTATATCACCGAACTGGATGCAAATTTACTGACACTTTTTTTTTTGGATTTCTAGTTATATTCTTTACATAAGACTTTCTTAACAGTTTGCAGTCGCTAAAGTAGATTGTTTTTATACCATGATGCGAAAGCGATGTGCATCTCTGGTGAGCAGGGTTCAGGGCAGCGCTAATAACATTCTGAGCATGATAGCAAGCAGGTTAGACTGCTCATATATGAATTGCTGCAGTGCTATCTCTCATGAGTGTTGTGGTGTTTGATTTGATTTTATAAGTTACTAACATTGTCTTAGGTATTACTAACCTCATTACTCATGAGGTTAGTAATACCTTTGAGTTTAGTATGAGTCATGAGTCTTGCTGCCGTTCTCAGAGACGTAACTATAAAGTTTATTTAGTAAAAACGTGTTATACTTAAGTCTATACGCCTAAAGACGATTATTCAATGAAAAAAATGTGTTAATGACAGACTACTGCTAAATATTCTATTCTAGTTACTTTGTAATCTAGATTGATAAATAAGATTTAATTTCATACATTTGCTTACTTTTTGAAGGAAAGAAATAGGGTATCTACCATTTCTGTTAAAAAAATCTTGAATATTCTAACTCCAACGTGTTTTATTTATCATTACTTATTGAAAGTAGGAATTTATTTCTGACAGTTGTTTTCACACATGGCCATCGCATTTAGATTAACGCCATGTTTACAACATTAGCAAGCGAACTAATATCCGTAAAATAAATAGTTTTGACCCTTAATTGCTTGGCCTGTTTACGTGAACTCTAGTTTTTAAACAGCACAAGAATTTTCTCTGGAGATTTATTTTGAGAGTTTACAATTTACTCTTAAATAAACGAAAAACTAAATAAATAATAGACGAGTCAAGAAAGAGATATTTAAAATAAAATAAATAGAAAACGTTCGCAAATACTATAAACAAATATTTTAGTTGGTGTAACATTCGTTTGAAATTAGAAAGATCTGTTTGTGTAAAAATAACTTTAAAATATACTATAAAATTTAAAAATGGAAAAGAAAAAAGAACCCTACAAGAAATTCTATGAGTATATCTGATCCACCAAATCACTAGGCCAGCGTGAGTGGATTATGGCCTAAACCCTGTCAGCTCTCTAGTTAGAGGAGAGGAGACCGGAGCCCAGCAGTGGGATTTAATGGGTTGCTGATGATAAAATTTAAGATTCTGGACGTTTACAAATACTTTTATTGTCACACTTAAATTATCCAAACAACACAACGCAATTGGCGTTGCCAAAGGTCTAGTGTATTGTCTCTGTCTACCCCGTTAAGAAACAAGTATAATATCATATGAAATGGATTTAACATCATAGAACTCAAAACCCTATTAAACTTTCAATTCCATCAGAAAAATTTTGCTCGAATATTTTTTGTTGGATAATTGATTTTACAGATTTGAAGTTCGATTCGGCAAGCTATAGATAGGTTCCATCGTTTCAAAGCTTTGATATTGTGAGAATAACTTCAAAACTGTATTCTAGACCAATCGAAATCGATAAATTGGTTATCATAACTTCACACATTAAATTTGCCGTTATTCTTTTAATGATAGATTTTTCACGGCTTCGTCTGTCTGAGTCACTACAAGTTTCATGTTTTAATATAGAATATTGTCTTTCTGCTTGCCAAATTTTGTCCAAATCGATTGAGACAAATTTTGAAATATCTTAAGGACAAGATGTATTATTTAACAAATTGATGCTTTGCGCGATGGTGGTGGCCGAATGGATAAGTGACTGACGTGCAAAACACGTGGTCCTAATTCGAATACGACCGGCAGTACTGTTTCAAATATTTTAAAAAATTCCATAGGTTTGTCCAATTTAAGGTGTGCTTTGCGTTCATAAACAGTAATTGTTATTTACCAGTAATTAAAAAAGAACTCAATTTCATTTGTCCTTAAAATCGAACTTCAGAATTACTCACAAGCAACCACGAAATTTAAATATTCTTGACATTAAAATCGACGTCTAAAAACATATTAACAAATAACTCTATTACATTAACAAAAAACTAAAGATATACACAATCCCTTCGGTTCAGAAATAGCTTAAACTCAAATTTAAACAAATGCCAGTAACAAGAACTGGTAAGTAGCATATTAATGTTTTGGTTTAGATATAAATAGAAGCTCTTAAGACGTACCTGCGTAGAATATTTTCACCCTTGTAAAGAGGTGAGGGCAACGTTTGTTTTCTATTCTAAATACAAATAACTAATGATTTTAAATGCGGCCAGTTACATTATGTGATGTTTTTTTTTGTAATAAATGTCAAATTAACATACTTAATTATAAAAATTTATACGTCTTGTTGGAATTATGAATTAGGAAAAGGCATTTTTTTTACCAACGGATAGTAACATTTCTACTAAATTATATTATAATATATAACAGTTACTATATAACATATTAAATATTAAGCAATTTCCATCGCTTTGGTTTAACATTTTTTATAAATGCTAAACAAGTAATGGAAAAATTCAAACCCACCAGGACGGGACTTGACTTTGTAGTTTCTGTAACGAGCCACGGTCAAGTAGAAAAACGTTGTCATGACGTCATCATGCTAACAGGTAATGGATAAATTCGATCTCAGGGACGTCCACCCGCGTAGCTCAGATGGAAGAGCACTGCACACGGAATGGCAGGGTCGCCGGTTCAAGTCCCGTCGTGGGTTTGAATTTTTCCATTACTTGTTTAGCATTTATATAAAATATATAACATAATATACAAACGTTACTATCAGCTGGTAAAATAAGTTCGTTTTCCTAATTCATAAATCCATAAAGACTACAGTCACGGATTTCGTTCGGTACGGGAGAGAAATCAAACGCTTTTGAAAGATCGCTCAAGACACCAACAGCATTCATCGAAATTTCTCAAGCTTCAAATATATTTTATTAGTGTCGCACCTGCGTCTATATTAGAACGAGCCTTTGTGAAACCATATTGCTCGTTGCGTAATAATTTATGCTAGTTAAAGTGGTTCTCTCGCTCTTCAACACAAGAGATACCTTTACTTTATTGCGAGCATATTATCATAGCCGCAAGTCTCTGGATGCAGATGACGCCCACGTCAAGCGGCTCAAATTCTCTTTATTTCATCCAATATGATCTTTGGTTCGCATCCCAAATGAGACAAATATATTTTGTGCGATTCATTTGTTTCGAGTCTGGAGACTTTATGTCCGTTATTTTTAACATCCCCGCGACACAAGGCTTGATTCTAGTGCAAGCGACCTCAAACAAATGCCAAGAAGAGCATATTTTTTCCCAACTCAAGGCCTCTTTTGCAGGACTCTTACACACTTCCACTGCGTCACCGAGGTCTTAATTGTGTCTCTTAAATGGCAATGAGCCAGTCCCCTGTTGCATAAGACCTAAAGGCCTCTTACCTACTTCCACTGCGCCACCGAGGTCATAATTATGTCTCTTAAATTGCAATAAGCCAGTCCCCTGTTGCAGAAGACCTAAAGGACTCTTACCTACTTCCACTGCGCCACCGAGGTCTTAATTGTGTCTCTTAAATTGCAATAAGCCAGTCCCCTGTTGCATAAGACCTAAAGGCCTCTTACCTACTTCCACTGCGCCACCGAGGTCATAATTATGTCTCTTAAATTGCAATAAGCCAGTCCCCTGTTGCAGAAGACCTAAAGGACTCTTACCTACTTCCACTGCGCCACCGAGGTCATAATTGTGTCTCTTAAATTGCAATAAGCCAGTCCCCTGTTGCAGAAGACCTAAAGGACTCTTACCTACTTCCACTGCGCCACCGAGGTCATAATTGTGTCTCTTAAATTGCAATAAGCCAGTCCCCTGTTGCAGAAGACCTAAAGGACTTTTACCTACTTCCACTGCGCCACCGAGGTCATAATTGTGTCTCTTCAATGGCAATAAGCCAGTCCCCTGTTGCATAAGATCTAATATACCTACCACTTCTGGGAAATGAAACGTGGTGTGCTGCACCTCAATGGAATGAAAGGTACAAAGGTTTACCTCATAAAGTAACAAGCCAAGGTATTTCCACATTAGATTTAGAATGCCTTTTGTTAGCTGAGGTGTTAAACAATATGAACGTGCTTATAAACTAAACATATTGCATTAGCGATTTGACTTCTCTGATCTCAATTCAAGTTAACATTCCGTGTTTCAATACTTCATTATTTATGTAATAAACTAAAAATCCGCGTTGAGGTACTCGCAAGCATAACAATTGATTGGTGGATTTCTTAGTCAGATGTTTAAAATTATAACGCGGCCATTATAGGTCGCTGTTTTTTATATAGAAATAGACCTGACAGACTCTGGGCGCTTACTCTGAATTTCGACATACGACTTAGTCGGTTTTGATGTCGCTGTCAAATGTTTGAAAGTAAAAGAGACCATATCTAAATTTCCTTACATTTGACAGCGACAAGTCGAATTTTGAAATTCAGAGTAAGCCCTCTAGCTTCGCAAAAGTGTTGTTAATTTACGAAAATAAACTTCTTTTGTACAAAGATTGTCACGACAATTACAGACAACAAATCGAATTAGCCAAATCGGTCAGGCCGTTTTCAGAGCTCCATCTTACTTAAGGCAGTCATGAATATAGATGTATCTAGGTACAACCAAATTCAGTACAACTATCCGTGGATTGCGCAAACATTTATCTTCACGTGACGTATTGAACCATAGACGTGTTTATTATCTTTTAATATTACTATTTGTAATCTTGTCTACCATTATTCTAAATTTTCCCGGAGTTTTTTTTCATTTTCCCGGAGTTTGGTAAACAAATGTTCCCGGTTGATGACAAAAGGCTTACCCCCTATTTCATGGGACCAAACATAGCCGGCGAAATGTGGGTGTGAAACAGCTCTGCCTACACCTTCGGGGAAAAAGGCGTGATGAAAGTTATGTTATGTTATTATTCTAAATAAAAACATCTTTGGCTTTTGAAAAGAGATTGTTTTTTTTTTATTTTCCAAAAAAAAACATACATACATACATATAGATCACGCCTCTTTCCCAACAGAGGGGTAGGCAGAGACCATTTCCTTCCAATTGCTACGATTCTGACATACATCTTTGGCTTCTTCAACATTCATCAGTCTTTTCATGCATTCTTGCCGGTTGAGGGTACTCCTGATCTGTCCCTTCTTAAGAACGTCACCTATTTGGTCATGGTACGTTCTTCTAGGTCTTCCCCTTCCAACGTTTCCTTTCACATTCGTCTCATATATTTGTTTTGTCACTCTTCCTTCATTCATTCTCTCTACATGTCCGAACCAGCTTAACATTCCTTTTTCTATTCGAGTTACAACATCTATTTTTAAACCACAACGTTCCCTTATTACACTGTTTCTTATTCTATCACTCAAATTTACCCCAATCATACTTCTCAAAGCTCTCATTTCCACAGCATTTATTCTACTTTTTACAAAAAAAAAGCAATCTCTGAAGTGAGAATAGCCCTGATGATGTTTTCAAAATGACATCAATACTTGCGATATTTTTTCCTGTTATCGTTAACTCGTATAGAACCTACTTAGTTAACTCACGACTTTTCGCAGTAACAAGATTTTCGACCAACCTTAACAACGATTGTATAGAAATAACGAAAGTCACGAATATAACAGGTTTTGTAACTTATGGATTGATATTGCTAAACCCTTCTGTCACTACACGGGCTAGTCTGAGTCCGTGTAGTGACGGATTTAGAATACATAATGTAATAACCCTATTTCAACCCGTGAAAGTCGCATAACGCGATTAGGGACCTAACTTTAAAGAGAAAAAAACATTGCGAGAAAAGGAAAATTCGTAACAAAACCCTATACCAACCCGTCTGGCCAGCGTGGTATAGTAGGCCATCTTACCTCCAAATTCTCTGGAGGAGACCCGTGTCCAGCCGTGGGACGTTTATGGGTTGAAATTATTAAACATTTATGTAGAATTTGAAAATAAAATCGTTTCACAACTGTTAAATCGAAAACTAGACAAAATTATCGAATCATTTCGAGACTCGAATCTCGATAAAATTATCTGATTGTAGATATGTTTTTTAAGTCAGGCCTTGTTCCTTAGTGTGAGTGTTGTCTTTTAAAAGAAAAAGGAACTTCCAAGGGTCAAGTAAACCTCATTTCTCTTTTATTATCCAAGTGACTCTTGTATTATGACTTTATGGGCGAGGCTAGGCGTGGCTGCTAACTCCATACAGAGCTATTTTAGCTTGCGGCGTTACTTAAAATATATAGTAATCATTGTTATAAGTATTAACTGCATAAATTAGAAATTAAATGGAAACTCACAAAGTTATAAGCTAATTTAAAACTAATGTAAAACAGGGAGTGTTTAATAAAAGGTTTTAAACTACGTAAATTAAACAAAATTTTAGTATGACGCTCTTATTTGTGTAAATGTAGGCATGATAACACCTCTGCTTATACCAACTTCAAATAACTGATATAGTAAGGATGTATCGCATCATAGTTTAAATACATAAATTATGTTTTTTTTTTTTTTAATTTATTTAACATGTAAAATACAGGCAAATTATTTAGTCGACATAGCATATTTAAACCACAAAGGTTTGTACTTACTGCTACAGGAAATCTACGCCGATACAATCATTATAATATTTGGCAGGAGTTTGGTAATACATACATAATTTATGTCACAAATCATATCTGATCAATTACTGTTGTACACGTGTTCTAAGAAGTGAGACTTAAGTATTCCTTTAATGTTGGTTGTAGTAATTTTATCATGCAGATGTTAGAACTCACGTAACAGGACAAGCCTATTGTCTTTCTTTTAACTAGATTCTGCTGAACTAACCTACCAATCTAATCTATCCTCATACATACCAAACATATAAGCTTACTATAAATGCCTAATTCTTCAACAATTTATCAGCCTTTTGCAGTCCACTGTTGGACATAGGCCGCTCCTAACATGCACCATAACAGTATTCAGTCTGTAAAATCGATAATTATCTATTCTATAGACTGCTACAACTGCTTACTATCACAGACAGACCATGTGGTACTAGCCAATTTCATGGCTTATCAAATCTTTAAATCATTTATTTTTGCCGTTATTTTTCAATAGATTTCTTTCAATATTAACCTCAGTAAACGGTACATTTTATTACTTCGTCTTAACACAGTTATTATAGATTTTATTGTTATATTCGAATTCTTGTAATATTAAACTGGTTTTTACTTATAATTGACTCTAGTTTCAACTTCAACCTTTGTAACATTCATATTAACAGCTATTACCAGCGACTTTGATTGTATTTGTTTAGAATAACGCCATCTATTAAATAGATTGAAGAACTACCGAAAATCGCCACCTATTGACTAAAATGAAAATTAATATGTCATTTAACATAATTTTTTTGCGATTACAAACCTACATTTGCGGTATGTGTACGAGTATAGGTTATAGACTATTTTAGCCGCAATATTAAATTCGTATTTTTTTTTTTAAATCAATTCTGTCTTGCTAATTAGTCTAAACATGCTACAGTAGTACAGTGGATATGTTCAACAATTTTTGTGGCTGACTGTATTATTAAAAACTTCAGATTAAAGTATCTAATTATCTAACAAAGACAACTTATAAAGATAAATAAAAACACACTGGCAATTTGAATACAGAGCACAGATGTGTTTAAAATAAAAATTAATGGGAAATAATTAAATTTTATTGGTACACGAGTCGTCGCATGAACTTTTTTAGATAAGTATGCTGATATTGTTAATTAATATGTTTTGTGAGTGGTCTATTATGTCTAAGTTTGGCTCTAATAGACGAATGATATTTATTATCTCATTATAAAGTTATAACGCTTTTTCGCGAAAGAATTACGTTTGTATTTACCAGCAATGTAGGTTTTTCCACACGGATTTTGAATTCTTACCGCCTTTTTTAGTCCCCTTTTTTAGTAATTTAGTGGCATACCACCCGGCTCTGTCTGAAAACCAGCGCTATAACATTTATGTTATAGCATTATGCTGAGACAGGGCCGTTTTTCAGACTAACAAAGGTCTTATTTATAGTTTATGTTTGTGCTGTACTATGTAAATTACCTAAGTCTGAAAATAAAACAATTTTCTTTCTTTCTGTCTTTCTAATCACTAATCTGTCATTAACACAATTTTTTCATTGAATAATCGTCTTTAGATGTATAGACTTAAGTATTACACGTTTTTACTAAATAAACATGTAACGTCTCTGAATGCGGCAGTTAATCATGTAAAAGTATCACTAAAAATCATCATAATGTCAGACTATTGCAATCCACTGCTGGACATAGGCCTGTCCCAACACGCGCCATAACGCTCGGTCCTCCGCCTTTTGCATCCAGTCAGATCCAGTGACCTTTTTCAGTTCGTCTGTCAAACAAACGGTAAAACAAAGAAAATCTTACTATCGTTAGATAAACCCAAACAAATTCGCAATTATGTATACCTATTTAACGTTAGTAAATACATATTTATTTTAATAGGACTAAATTTAACAGATTTCAAAAAAAAGTTCCCATATCTCTATGTTGTTGATTTAGTCATTCGAATTTTTATTTTCGTAGGAATTTTGCGAATAAATGGTTTATTATTAGACAATGGCGAAAACAAGTCTCAATCTTACTGGAAAAATATATGGATCTTGCTTTTTGGCCAGATAAGTTGGGTTAGAAGGTTAAGGCGGGAGCTAAGTTGTTTAATTTATTCTTGACTTGACGAGATTCCTTGGAATTTCGCAAAAATCTAATTGTCAAATCATCCTGACCACGCGTGCTGGCTTGCGTAGTCATCCCTACACTGTGGAAAACATCTCCACCCGTACTAAAAAGTTCGGTAACGGGTGCCGGAGTGTCTGCTGTCGGTGCCTGCTTGGCTACTATAAAAAAAAAAGTTTCACATAGTACATAACATTCTTCTACGGATGTATCTGAACTTAGTTAATCTATATTAACAGAATTTAATTAGTAATATCTTCACTAAATTAGTTTTAGAATCGGATTACGAAGAGATAATTCTGAATCACAGCATCTAAGTAAAATCTATGCTAAATTTAAGACTCTTAAAATCTAAAAATGTTAGCTATGCGTTAATATCAACCAGTGAGTTATCCCACTATTTATATTAAGTGCAGATTCTAATCTACCAGCTACTGCGAAGCTAAATTCCTCAAAAACTATCTAGATTGTCATTTAAAACTTATAAATATTCATTTAAAACGAGATATAGACGGTTCCGTCTCTTTTGTTGTTTTTTACAACGACATATGCAAATACAATCTTGTTTAAGGATGTCTTTAAATAGATTTATGAACGATGTTCTCGTTATAAGTATCTAATATATATTCGTGATAAATATTTGAGAATATGAGCTATTAGTTTAATTGGGTTAGCTGAGTTTTCGTTTTGAATTTAACTTTGTGGGTTTTAGGTCGTATTTGATGATGGCATCATTATTGTCAATGTATCATTTTTTATTTGGCTTTGTTATGGCAATTTTCTTATCTGTAAAAGCTGTCTGCCTGGTTGTTGCATCATCATGATTAAAATTTAGTCTGAGACGTGTAGTAATATACGATGGTGGCTGAATGGATAAGGGACCGGTGTGCAAATCACGCGGTCCGAGCTAGATCCCGACCGGCAGTACCAATGTGGATTCCACTTTGTGGAATTTATATGTACTAGTCAAGAGACTTACCACCACCACCACTTAATGGTGAAGGAAAACATCGTGAGAAAACCCACATACCCTAGAAGAAATTCTATGAGTATGTCAGATCCACCAACCCGCACTAGGCCGGCGTGTGTGGATTATGGCCTAAATCCTCTCAGCTCTCTAGTTAGAGGAGAGGAGACCCGATCCCAGCAGTGGGACTTAATGGGTTGCTGATGATAATGATGATATTATGCGACATATTTAATACCTAAAATAAGTATCGAATTGATAAAAACGATCGATAGCGATAATTATACATAATTTTCTTAACATAAAACCCATAAAATTACTGCCAACACCTAGTTAGCAATTAATTTAATATTTCCTCATATTACTGAGAATATTATTTCTAACCGTTTAGTGTCACATTTGATAAATTCTCCTACTAATTTATAACATGTGGCATTTCTCATGGATAATTGCACTGGATAATATATAGAGACCAGACGCCAGACTTGTCCATAAATTGATGGACAAGTCTGGCGATAATTGCACTGGATTTAGTATCTAGACCAATGATCTTGTTGAATGTATTAGTTGATAGAGCAGCAAGTGTGTGCGTCTTCGCAAGAGATCAGATTTGATTGCCTGTTAAGCAAATATGGAAATGGGTTTTTCTGTCGTGAAATTTTCAATACCAACCTAGTTCTAGTAGTTTGGAAATAATGGGTTAATGGTATGCTCGCCCCCTTATTACGTGGTGGACGGAATCTGGGTGTGATGATGCACGTGCACGATGCACTGAAGCTAGAAATACAATCACTGTACTTTCTGTAATTATATGAGCACAGCGATAGTAAATAGCTACAAAAAATCATTATTTAGATTACTAACTTACAATTAATGTCATTAAAATGTATGAAACACTTATTTAGCAATAAATACGCTTGTAGTTAAATCGTAGTTTCACTGCAAGATGGGATAAAATAACCAACTATAACCTATCTTAAAATCAATTTAGAAACAAGCCTAAACCACTCATATTAATCTCCAAACAATGACTTATCGCTCACATCAAATTTGCTGTAGAGTTTTAAATCATATATCTACTACCAAAAGATATTATCTATCGCAAAAAACACGTTCAAAATGAAGCTCACCAAGAGCGTGAGCGTTACAAAATTTGAGTGCCGAGCAGTTTTTGCTCGACAGTTCGATACGATGACTTACCCTATTAATAAATACCACGAGACGGGCAATTAAAATTAAGATATTAATATTTTGGAAACAGGTCTAATATCTTATAATTTGAATGACTTTAAATTTAATAGTTTTCAAGTAGAAAAACATTGTAAAGCTTACACAATTGAATACCTTCGAGTTATTACCGCAACGAGTCGCAGTTGAAACCAGATTTTTATTTGCAATAGGAACGTTTAATTTGCTACGCGAGCATAAAATTAATATTATAATAATGCTCAATAATGCTTGTTTGTTAAATTTGCTCTTGGTGAGTACTAATCTTTAAAACCGTACACTATCTATGGATATGTGTGTTTACTAAAATATTACCATAATAATGTAATGATTTGAAGACAGCATTGTTTGGGTAAAAAATTCCTTGTTAAGGCGAGGTTTCCCCAACTATGGTGCTGTGATTAATTGCGATTAAAGACAAGTCAATTGTTTCTTTATGATACACAAATCTTATGGAATTCTTTTCATATTTCTATTTTATTTAAAAAAAAAATTATAATTGTTTTTTCTAAAACAAAAAAAAAATTCTAAAACCAAACTTATTTAGAAGCTCTGTCATTTGGTGACATTTTCAAAAAGTGAAATTAATAATTTGAATAATTATTGTAAATGATGTTGAATCCTTATCATGATCATGAGCCCACTATCATAATGCTCCACTGCTGGGCATAGTCCCCTTCCATTGTACATAAGTACGTAAAATTATCCTTTGACTTAGATCATCATCACCTCAGCCTACTGCAGTCCACTGCTGGACATAGGCCACTCCTAACACGCGCCATAACACTCAGTCCTCAGCCTTATACCTTCCTCATCCTTGACTTAAATACGATTCATATTAATAAAGTTAGATACTCCAAAATATGTGTCGAAAACTGTCTGTTTTAAAACTCGCCTTAGTAAAAGCGAAGATGGGCATCACAAGAAATTTAGTAAATTATAAGAAACTAGCGTATAAATCATAACAAGCCGTTAATCTTGTGAATCAAACGTCTCCATCCGGTGGTTTGTTATTTTTGGAGCAGAGGTACTCAAACTTTGCCCACGCCCCACTCCACTCCCCTATTGGGTGGAGTTTCGTGGAAACTTCACAATTATAGCGGTTGTCTATTCGAATAGGACCGATTTTTAAATAAGTACACGAACAAAATTCACTATGTCATAAGTTCTGTAGTGAATAAGTATTTTAAGTTGAGAATTTGAAATAAATTTAAATAGCTTGTTGAAACTTATGTCTTATGCGTAAAACAATAAAAGATATCTTGAAGATTTTTAAATTTTATTTGTAAATAATAATTGAAAAATCCCCAAATAATAATATTTTAATTGAAATCATCATCATAATTTTCAATTCATTAAAGTCAAAAGTAGACAAACACTGTTATTTTTGCACCTATACCAAAAATGCAGCAGCAAAAAAGGTGCAAAAATAACAGTGTTTGTCTATTGCGGGAAATAAATGAATAGATTTGGATAAATTGGCTTGGTTATCAATTCGGCCTTGTGCGTAGTTAGGTAGAGATTTGATTTAACTAGCTCCTGTACACGACTGCACTTGCGTTATCTTCTTATACTGACGGACTGATTGACAGATATATCAAAAATGAAATTTCGTACACAGATTCTGTACCTATGAACTAAGAAAGGATTTTTCAAAACTCCCACGGGATAAGAAATAAACAGAATTTGTATTTTTGCTTAAAAGTGGCTCTATTGTAGTAAATTTACCAAAAACTTCAAATTTGGCATTCACATTTAAGATACTAACCCTTAGTTAATCACATTTGTTTTGAATTGTATAGAGAACTTGCCAATTTTGCAGACACCACGCAAATAAACTCACGGAACGCGTACTAGAAATACTTACAGCATTACTTGCCAGTTCTAATAGTAAAGTTTCAGCCCCTATTTGTCATGTCAGCATAAATCTGAAGGCAAATTAGCTGACGTCTCAATTGGTTGTTTTTCTTCCTCTTACGTAATAATGGATGACCTATATTTGAATGATTCTTAGCTAACAGTGTATAATAACACAATGTAACCTCAGTGAAGAGCCTCTATAACAAATTTCTCGATTTCAAAATCGTTCATCATCATCAGCATATCAACCAATGACGTCCACTGTTCAACATAGTCCTCAACTAATTTCCGCCACAACGAGCGATATTGTGCCGCCCGCATCCAAAAGATTTAAAAAATTCTCTTCTTCTCTTTCACGGCTAAACCGATTTGAATGAATTTTTGTGTATGTGTTTAAGTGGATTCGAGGATGGTTTAGATTCACAAATAAACCCAGCAGATGGCGCTGCAATCAATTGGTATATCATGCAGGACAACGTCTGTCGGGTCCGCTAGTTTGTTATAATAGTATAAGATCAACATATTTCGCCTACTTGGTTTTTGGTAATTAATAAACACCTTTAACATTAATAATTTTCATCATTTCAATCCATAAACGTCACAATGCTGGGCACGAGTCTCCTCCAAAGGATATGGAAGGAATTTAGCCTACTATTCCACCCTGGCCACTGCAAGAAAACATTACATTCAAAACAAATCATATATCAATCCGTCTGGCCAGCGTGGTATAGTAGGCTAAATTCCTTCCACATTCTTCGGAGGAGACCAGTGATGATGATACCACGCAAAAAAATTAGGATAATAATATTATACGTGTACTCTATACATATAATAAAATTGTATCGGGTTGATTGATGTCTGTACATTAAAGATATTGAAGAAAAAAATAATGTAGGAAGTCTTTTTAGAGCCACAGAAGCCAAATCAACAATTTTTTTAATTTTTGTGTTCTTGTATCATGCGCATCGCGTAAGAACTACTACATGGAATTTAATACGGTTTTCACCAATGTATTGCTTTGCTAGAGATCTAACTTATAATATAGAATACTTTTTACCGATATGACACGCAGGTGAAGCCGCGGGAGAAAGCTAGTTAACAAAAAAAAAATATTGTACTAATGGAGCGATTTGTTTTATGTGATTTGAACCCACGATCTCGTATTCAACCGTCGCATTTTGCCAGAGCATCATGTTAGTCCAAAATTAGATATTACTAAGAAACCATTTGTCAAATAAAACGTAGATTTTTCTGAAGAAATGAGGCAATTCAGTTAATTGTAACATCAAAGGTTTTCGATTGATGATCGCGTCATATTGTGAAAAAAAAAAAGAAAACTGACGGGCGTTTGTCTATTTGTGTTTCATGTTTGATTCAATGTCTTTGTTTTAATTTGAGACACGTTTATTGAGTAAAACATCTGTTAGACATTGGTGTATATAACTAGATCCACCCGTGGCTTTGGCTTTTTCAAGTACTACACTATTTCTATATGAAATTTCATGAGAGTTTTGCATTTATAATATCGCACTGTCAATAATACGGCATAAGATGTGATTTGTCTACCTAGAAATTTCCATCTTCTACTTATTATTCTAAGGTTCAAATTTGCCGTCTATTGATTTTTAACATAAAACTCTTTGACTGTTAGTGCGATATTACTAATGAAAGAATTAAAAAAAAAACGTCTTCTTTCAACTGTTTTGTCATGTCTTTAAGTCAAATTTATTGCTAAATAACAAAATAAAATGCAATTACGTATTAGTATTGAAGAACATTAAATTTGTAACAGTTTCTATGCTAAGTTTGTTATTATTTATAGCTTAGAATCTTATGTTCGCGATTATAAAACTATTCCTACCATATATTTATCATTGTTGCGAGGAGGGGTACTCGATGGTGGTGAATTGGGGGCCAAGCTAGGTGTCGATGGCACGGTGGCGGTTCGTCAGCAGGCGGTGTGATTCGCGTCTTCCCCTTAGTGGAGGGGCGTGGAGTTGGCAGACGGGGGCCAGGCTGGCCAGGTCACAGCCTCGTCCATCGCCACGAAGATGTCAGCGATGGCATTGGAGTCGCTATCTAAGCGAGTGGCCTCCATCAAATGTGATTGTCGCTGCTCCTTCGCGGCTGTGGTGCACGCCGTGCACACCCGGGTAGAAAATAATATTAGCTTACAGTGACGTAGTTGCACACCCGGGGAGGACGTACGGTAAAACAGGATGTACCCTTGCAAACACCAAGTTTTAACACTTGGAAGTCTCAAGGAGAGCCTAATTTTTACATTGAACCCACAACGAATATAATTCAACAATTAAATACATTTTTGAATCGTAAGAGGTCAAGAAAGAAATCCGTGCAAAATCGTGAGAATAAAAATGGATTTCTATAACTAGAATCAATACCGTTTGTTTAAATCGAATATCCGTTCAGAATCATTTAAATTTGATAGATGGTTTAACGTTTAGAAACAGACCATTTAAGATGCAAGGTAATTTGACGTCAACACAGTAATGATGAACTTAAAGGAATCAATACCGTTTGTTTAAATCGAATATCCGTTCAGAATCATTTAAATTTGATAGATGTTATAACGTTTAGAAACAGACCATTTAAGATGCAAGGTAATTTGACGTCAACACAGTAATGATGAACTTAAAGGAGGTCAAAGTGTTTTTATTTGAAACGCAATTTAAAAAGACTAGAAAACGCGCGGGGTTTCGCTCCCGTCGTTTTTATATTGCCACTGCTCAGCTCCTATTGCCCGCAGCGTGATCGTGTATACCCTATAACCTTCCTCGATAAATGGGCTATCTGACATTAAAAGATTTTTTAAGTATAAGCGCCTTCTTGTCTCTAATATACAGATATCGACTGAATATTATTATATGTATAGACTTGACGTAAATTGGAATCGACTCCAATGAATGAATTTGAGATAATTATGTCGCAATTAATATTCATCTTAGAAGTCGATTTATTTTTGACTTATTATAAATTAATTGTCCGCAATCAAGTGCTATTGATAACGTTTTGTGAATATCTCTTTAATTTTGTGTATTCCTATGTAGATTGTCGTAAGTCGATGTTAGATCGTGCGCTAATTTGAACCTTCGGTAGTTTACTTTTAAGTTCATATTACATCAGGATCTAATATGAACTTCCGATAGAATACCAAGCAGGGATTGTATAATTTTATACCAATTATTCTTTAATTATACAACTTAAGAGTCTCGACATATTATTATTACAAACGACAGCTTCAATTGTGAAACAAAAAATCATGACACTACTTCTAAATTATATCCTTAAGATAATATACTTATGCTTTATAATTATAAAGCTATTTTTTTATTATTAAATCATTCATTACTATGACGTAAAAATATAAAATGAAACCTCTCTTATTGATCTAGGTTAACGAAACTCTCATTCGAAAGTCACAAGTTATGAATGTAACAAGCTATCCGAAAAAATAGTGTCCGCAGTAGACAAAGTATGACAACTCCAAAAATTTCATAATAAATTAAACTTATTTAGGTGTTAAAATCATTCATAAATAAAGGCCTAAGTTGACTTTTATATGTCATTCTCTAAATGTCAAAACTGGAGTGGTGTATGCTACATTTTGCAATTTGACAAACGACACAATATAACCGTAGCTGAAACTATAATTACTTGAATATAATAGTGGCAGTTCGATTTACAAAACACTAATGAATAAATCTACGTCTAATTTTGGTGTCATTCCGTGAACACTGCCGTTAAATTAATCAAAATTATTTATCTCTGCATCAACCTAAGGTCGTCTGGTGAGGATGCTTTTGGCATTAAGACCAACTTTGTGCATTTTTGTGCATTAAGTTGTTAAATAAAATGAAAAAAAAAATCATGGTAGGTACCGAAATGATTTGAAACTCAACTGTTAGAAAAAAACACTTTTTCTTAGTATTCTCTATCATTAGTTTTCAATTAGTTGTGCTGTGTACTTAGAGTAATAATTCGTCTGATTATTGTTATTACTACGATGACCTCATTCACAGAATCTCGAAAGAAAATCAGTCCGCTAGTTATAATGAGAAAACATAATTTTATATTTAAAAAAGTATTGAGGCGTTTCCCACACAAAAATTGTAAAATATATTGTGTAAAATTCACAATAATTTGTAAAATGTATGTGTAAAATTCATAATTAATTGTAAAATTCGTAATAAATTGTAAAATTAATTGTTAGTGTGAAACACTGAATTGTAACAATTTTGTTATCCGATTTTTCCTTTACTTTGTATTGTAATAAGGACCACATGTAAATAATTTTCTTTTAAGCATGAATAATTATTATGCAAATGATTGTAAAAATATTTATATAAATCGTTTCTAAAATATTATGATTATTATGCACTAAGTAAATTATAATTTCAATGTTGTGGAAATAATTAAAATATGTGCACGTTTTTGGGGACACAACTTTACAATGAGTAAATTGTATAATCGATTATAATTAGTACCTCAAACAATGCTTAGGCCTAATTTCAACGCATTTGTGTCAAATACCTCAGTACATCATAAATTAATTTATGTAAAATTTGTGCGTGGGAAACGTCTTGAAAAAAATTGATATTGTGTAAGCCTAAAATTATATAACTGAAAAATTTCCTTTTACGATAATATTGTTAGTTAATAAATTATAGACAGATCTGGTGACTCAAATTTTGGTGTGACAATCCTATAACTTGTGCCTAATTTTATCAATTTTTTCGTTGGAATTTTACAATTTATTCATGAAAATAATAATTGTAAAATTTAAAATTTCAACGAAATTAATTTGATGAAATATTTGTTTGCTCAGTAAAGGTTGTAAAATCAATTGTTTCATATTTTATGTTTATGAAATCTTGTTTTACTCGGGCAGTAGCAATGTCTATTACAAGTATCTGTTGCAAAAAATGTAAAATAAAATAGTATTAAGTCGGCAAAATTTATTATATTAAGATTCCTAAAGTTACTTGTACTTTTATACAGAATTAATGATTTTATATTTGAAATAGTACCTTGCACTGCCATTTAACTATTTGAATAAAGAAAGTTCCAATTTTATTAAGAAATATTCGCATTGGTGCTACTAGCGATCGCTAATATAGTTTTTACAATTTATTTTTTAATTATTTTATAAAATCTTTTGTACTTAATTTCACACTTTAATGTTTTTTTTTCAGTGTACTTAATTCTTTTATAGCAAGACATTTAGAAATATTAAAATTGTAATGTTTGAGCTACCTCTAACTGTTCTAAAGGTATTTTTATAAAATAACTAATCTTAGAATTAGTAAATTAAACTCTGAAGTATTGAGTCACTGGATCAGTCATTGTGATTTCCTAAAACAAATAAAAACGATTCAAAATCCACACTTTCCTAAAAATGGATATATTTAATTGAGTGCTTGTGTTGGCACATGGAAAAATTCCATGGGTATTGTTGGAAAAATGTTTTTCAAAAATTCTTTTTCGAGTGAAATTGGTGTATATTTTAAAATTCCCTTAATACCTGCGGAATTTGAATTTGGAGATACTTAATAGGTTGTAGGGACGGTTATAATAAAACCCGTTAGTGTACTGTACTATATATTTTGCAGCTGTATTGTTAATTAATGCTGTAATTTAAAACGCGGCCATAATGTCTCTGGTTAATTTGGAAAAAAAAATGTAAAAAAAAAAATTTCTCGGTGAGGGCGGAGGTATGTTTTTTTAATTTTAATTTTACAACAGGCATCGAAAATTTGGTTATATTAATTTTGTATCGAAAAAAAAATGTGATTAAAAATAATTCTCGATTACGAAATGAACTTAAAAAACAATACCTTTGCCTTTTCACCAGTTATGGGACGAATAGAAATAAAAAAAATTGTTATCGAAATTGGTTATAAATTCGCAAAAGCTAGACATTGTCAGTTAATTATGCTATAAAACTATGCAGCCATATTTGAAATATCTTTTATTTGCGCTTGAAAATACTATTGCAAATATTAGCTCAATATTTATTATTGCAATAATATACAATTGTTGAGCTTAGTTTTGAGCATAATTAACTGTTTTAAAGCATTGCAGGACATAGGCCACGGATTCGAGAAAAACTTTATAGACTCCATAGCCTGTCAAATTCTCAGTGGAAAAAAGGCTTAAAATGATCTGCTGACTAATTAACACCGAATTGACACTAGTATAAAATAAAAAATTGCCTAACAATTTTTTCATTTCTTCGCCTTTCTTTCTCTAAGAATTAGAAATATTTTTGTGGGTAAATGTATGAGATTTTTTTTTCTATTAAAATATTTCATGAGTTTTTTAAATCAGTCCAATTTAGATATATATAAATTGATATATAGCTATTTGTAAGGAAAGAACTTGGATGTTTTTGGAAAAGATTGTGGCCGTTTTGTAAGGTTGTTTTCGAGTCCATGTCCTAGATGTGATTGTAAAAATAGTGATGGAGGTTTGAATAAAGTACCTACTAAGTATTCGGTAATATATAAACTGTAAATATGTTGTTAAAATAAGTGTAGTCCCTGTAGGTATTTATTTGTACGATTTCGGGCCTTTGTTGAAATCCAAAGTTTTTAATTTATTTTTCGACCAATAAATGTTGGAGAGAACTATTTTTTTTCGTTTTATTTTTTATGGAAAAACCTTTGTGTTGTTTCACCTTTGATTGGCAGGTAATCAGGTGTCATCAGGAATTTAGTGAAAAAGCTTTTGTAATTGAAAATCAAAGTTGAAAACTGTAGTTGACAGAATTATTTTACGAAAAACTAAAACAAAATGACAGACGAACCTGATCCGAACAGCAGGATCGCGCTGGATGCAGGCCGCATACAACCGGTCCTATTGGAAGTCACTAGAGGAGGCCTATGTCCAGCAGTGGGCGTCCTACGGCTGATATGATGATGATGATGATGAAAACAAAATGTTGTAAAAATTATTTTATATTTCAAAAAAGGAAAATTCGAAACAAACCCCACAGTGCTCTTGTCTGCATAAGATTACATCCTTAGTTAGCTTTTACGACACCCACGGGTTTTGATGGGGTAGCCATTATGTATTCTAAATCCGTCACTACACGGATTGCTATATTGGTCTAACTATATTCCACAAAGTGAAATCCACATTGGTGCTACCAGAATTTAATTCAGAACTCCTGTTTATATAATATAATATTCTACCACATTCACACAGCGCCCAAAGTAAGCAATTATATTTGCTTGTGTTATAGGTACTAAACAACTGATATACTACTTAATTTTTTTTTTGTAAATACCTACATACTATAGACAAATAACACCCAGACACAGAACAAACCTTTATGCTCATCACATAAAGATTTGTCCTGGGTGGGGATCGAACCCACGACCTCCGGCTTAGCAGTCAGGGTCACTAACCACTAGACCAACAGGCCAGTCGTTTAGCATACTTCTTTCCCATTCGGCTACCATTACTTTTTTAGCTAACAAAATTTTCAAAATTAAAACTTTAACATTGAATCGAAGACAGAAACGATTATATTACCATGAACATTTGGGATTGTGTGGTGTCAAAAAAGTTATGGGCACCGTGAAATGGCCCTTGAATCATTCATAGGCACTTCACAACAGAATTATATTAATGTTTAATGATGTTGAAGGATTATCGACAGGAGTTGTGTAGTTGGGTCATGTAAGTATCGTTTGGTACCCCGATACGTAGTCTATAATATTGAATATAAAGTATAATCACTACATAGTATAAAACAAAGTCGCTTTCTCTGTCCCTATATCCCTATGTATGCTTAAATCTTTAAAACTACGCAACGGATTTCGATGCAGTTGTTTTTAATAGATAGAGTGATTCAAGAGGAAGGTTTATAGGTATAAAATACATACCAAGCGGGCGAAGCAGCGGGCGGAAGCTAGTAATATAATATAAGACTGGCCTGTTGGTATAGTGGTTAGTGACCCTGACTGCTAAACCGACGGTTGTGGTTCGATCCCCACTCAGGACAAATCTTTGTGTGATGAGCATAAAGGTTTGTTCTGTGTCTGGGTGTAATTTATCTATGATATGTATGTATTCACAAAAAAAATGTATTTAAGTAGTATATCAGTTGTTTAGTACCCTTAACACAAGCAAATATTATTGCTTAATTTGGGACTAGATAGATGGCGCTGTGTGAATGTGGTAGAATATTATTATTATTAATTAAATAATAAAAATCGAAAAATCTAAATATGACACTAAATTGCGATGTTGCCATTCCTCTGTATAAACCCTCTTAATTTCGAAGCAAACATGTATGAATAACACAAATACGTGAGGAATTCACAACAATCGGTACGGCATTGTTAGTCAATAAACGCTAGCAGTGAGATCATCAGCAATCCATTAATGTCCCACTGCTGGGCTCTGTTTTCCTCTCTAACCAGAGAGCTGAGTGGATTTTTAGGCAACACACGCTGTCCCATTATTATATAGGTTGGTGGATCAGACATACTTATAGAATTTCTTCTAGGGTATGTGGGTATCCTCACGATGTTTTCCTTCACCGTTAGCAGATGGTAAGTCACTTGACTAGTACATATAAATTCCACATTGGTACTGCCGGTCGGAATCGAACTCGAACACTATGATATGTCTGCCCCACTATGAGCTGTCAGAATATTTTCAGCCAGAAATGTCAGTTTAATTAAAGTTAAAAAACATAATGTTAAAGAAGTTGTAAAAAAAAAAGTATATTAGAAAGTTTTTAATGTTCTATTCTGTAAACTATTTTCTAACATAAAATAACTTACGCTATAAAAATACGTTGGAATAAGATTCGAAAAACTTTAAGATCCGAGAGCGATCGTTTTTTTTTTATACCACGACTGTGGCAGCGGACGTACGGTCCGCCTGATGGTAAGCGGTTACCGTAGCCTATGGGCGCCTGCAACACCAGGGGCATCACGAGCGCGTTGCCGACCCTTAAGAAACTTATTCATTCCTTTTTTGAAGAACCCCATACTGTAGTCCCTTGGGAAAACTTCGTTAGGGAGTTCATTCCACAACCTGATAGTTCTCTGATTGTAGTAGATCCTACGAGTCAGAATCAGAGCTTTAACACTTATCCATTCGGTCACCATCGCTTCCAAACAATCGTAAGTAGGAGTACCCTACAGCTCCAACAAGTCAGACAACGAATGAATCATTTAAATAATAATAATATTCTACCACATTCACACAGCGCCATCTAGTCCCAAATTAAGCAATTATATTTGCTTGTGTTATGGGTACTAAACAACTGATATACTAGGTACTTAAATACATTTTTTTTTTGTAAATACATACTTAATATAGATAAATTACACCCAGACACAGAACAAACCTTTATGCTCATCACACAAAGATTTGTCCTGGGTGGGGATCGAACCCACGAGCTCCGGCTTAGCAGTCAGGGTCACTAACCACTAGACCAACAGGCCAGTCAAATAATTTGCAATCGCACCAGTTTTCTCTTATACCTTTACGTAAACCATTACATTTCCACATTTCGTAATTCTAAGTACTAGTTACAAACAGTTGAACAATACTTTTATAAAAACGTTAATAGTTTTGCATGCACGTAACGAGAATCGAACTCAATACCCTGTGCAATTAATTACAGGTAGTTTGACGAAATTTCTGTGCTATTGTTTTCTTTTTAGGTCAACAGTTGGTGTTTTGTTAGATAGCAGGAAATGAGTAAATCTTTTTGTTACGTTTTTGTATGAATGTTTTAGGTGACAGTGATTTCTTTGTAGTAGATTGTTTTTCATACATAATAATAATAATAATATTCCACCACATTCACACAGCGCCATCTAGTCCCAAATTAAGCAATTATATTTGCTATGAATGAAGGAAGAATGACAAAACAAATATATGAGACGAATGTGAAAGGAAACGTTGGAAGGGGAAGACCTAGAAGAACGTACCATGACCAAATAGGTGACGTTCTTAAGAAGGGATAGATCAGGAGTACCCTCAACCGGCGAGAATGCATGAAAAGACTGATGAATGTTGAAGAAGCCAAAGATGTATGTCAGAATCGTAGCAAGTGGAAGGAAATGGTCTCTGCCTACCCCTCTGTTGGGAAAGAGGCGTGATCTATATGTATGTATATGTATATGTATATTTGCTTGTGTTATGGGTACTAAACAACTGATATACTACTTAAATACATTTTTTTTTAATACATACATATTTTAGATAAATTACACCCAGACACAGAACAAACCTTTATGCTCATCACACAAAGATTTGTCCTGGGTGGGGATCGAACCCACGACCTCCGGCTTAGCAGTCAGGGACTCAGGGTCACTAACCACTAGACCAACAGGCCAGTCTGAGATGACATAGCATCACGCCTTTTTCCCTGAAAGGCTAGGTAGAGATGTTTCACACCCACATTTCGCCAGCTATGTTTGATCCCTTGAAATAGGGGGCGAGCATATTGTCATTAAACGGGAAAATTTGTTTACCAAACTCCGGGAAAATCTTAATACTGGAATGTCATGATGGAAAATCCTAATAACAATTTTACCCGACCCGGGAATCCAACCCGGGTCCTCTTGTACAGCAGTCGTATACACTTCCCGCTGCGCCACCGAGGCAGTGGATTGTTATATTATGATCTATAAATTAATACAATTTTATAAAGCTAAATATTTTGTTTGTTTGTTTGAACGCTAGGATCTCAGGGACTACTGATCCGATTTAAAAAAATATTTTAGTGTCAGATAGCCCGTTTATCGAGGAAGGTATATAAGGATCTAACATCACGCTACGGCTAATAAGAGCTGAACAGTGGCCAAATAAAGAACGACGGGAGCGAAGCCCAGCAAGACTTCTAGTAATATTATAATAGGATGACATAGGAATTGTGGACGTGTGTAGGAGAGCTGCAATTTTCCTTTTCTCGCAATGCTCTTGTTACACCCACGGGTTGAAATGGGGTAGTGACATTATGTAAGTATTCTAAATCCGCCACTACAAAGTCAAAGTCAAATCTATTTATTTCATTTTGATCACATACATGATACTTATGAACGTCATACAAAGCCAAAAAAAAAGGATTCAGTAAATTTGCCTACGGCCAGTTCACTGACAAGATTGAGCTCTGTGAAGAACTTGGCAAGAAACTCAGGCCACTCTTTTTAATCGCCATAGTTGTTACAATTTCTAGATACAGAAAAGTACCACTGTATGTAATTAATAAACAAGTCAATATAATTAAAAAAAAAAATAACCCGACTGCAAAAAAAACAACAGAGAGCAACGCACTAAAAAGACCGTAAAATTATTGTAATATACCTATACTTGATTAACGCGTGCGCGATAGCCCCAACAGCCTATTAGCTACCATTTAAAATGTATTTAAGTAGTATATCAGTTGTTTAGTACCCATAACACAAGCAAATATAATTGCTTACTTTGGGACTAGATGGCGCTGTTTGAATGTGGTAGAATATTATTATTATTATTATTGCCGACAATATAAGCAGTCCAATATTGTGGCATTGGGTGACAACCCACCAGGCGTCATTCAAGTACGTAAAATAGTTAAAAAAAAAAAAAATTTCATGTTGTGTTTGTACGTACTTATTTAATTTCATGTTTTAATTTTTTTTTTTATCCTTGGTTGTATTTTTATTTTTATTATTATTTTAATTGTATGTATATTAATGTATTATATAATGTAAATATAGATACAGTTTAATTTTTATGTAATTTAATTTTTACTATGGACTACATGTCTGAAAATAAATGATTATTATTATTATTATTATTATTAAATTTAAATACACATAACATAGTATATATTTGTAATCTTCATTTGATTCCCTTTTTTTTATACTCTACTCGATAGGTTTGGTTAAAAAAAAAATAGAACTACTTACAATTTGGAACCATTCAATTATGTATAATCTATATTTGAATATAAGTATATTATAATATGTAATCTCCTTTTGATTCTCTTTATTTTGATACACAACACGATAGGTTTGGTTAAAAAAATGAACTTCTTACAATTTGGTGTCAAAAGCCCGCCGTTTAATTCTTTTTATTCTTAAAACCTATCTAGGGACACTTGGGTTTTCTAGACGAATCTAACGATGCCCTAATTGTCAAAATCCATTCGGCCGTTTGGAAGACTCGTGGGAATAAAGAAATTTACAAACATACAATATACGCGCGAAAAACAATACCCGTCCTGACAGTCGGGTAAAAAGATGTCCTAATATTTTATTAACCTGAATAACAAACTGCATAATTTATCAACCTACATAATAACAAATATACCAAGCAACAGTTAAGTATCAATATTCCAATAATTTATGTAAATTGACCAAAACTCACGGGTGTTTATTTCACAGTAGCTTTTTTCGAAGAAATTTGATATTCTTCGCAAAAAATGGCGCAAAGAATGGTCTATAGAATTAATATAGATATCAAATCTTTGGTTATAGTCGCATTTTAGAGACTTACTGTGCCTCGCTGTTGCACCTGTATCTATATCTACCTAATTTAATTTACTTATAGTTGACACATAAACTTTGTCTAGGTTATAGTAAACATATATGGAATACATCTAACCATATTGAACGTACAATAAAAAAAAAAATTAACTATTTTTTTAGATGTATTCGAATACCTGATTACTATAACCTCACTTAAAGTGCATGGTATAGGTACCTATAGGTTTTTTTTATTGAATGAAGAAAAACATCGTCAGGAAACCCACATACCCTAGAAGTAATTCTAAGTCTATATCTGATCCGCCAACCCGCACTAGGCCGGCGTGTGTGGATTATGACCTAAAATCTTTCGGCTCTCTAGATAGAGGAGAGGAGACACGAGCCCAATAATGGGACATTAATGGATTGCTGCTGCTGCCAGCCCGGGAATCAAACCCAGAACTTCTTACACAGCAGTCATAATATGACTCATCTTCAAGTCTAAACTATCTGAATGTCAAATATCAAACCCGTATTATTCGTTTAGCCTTGAAATCGTACCAAACAGACAGACAGTTATTTTTGCAAATTATCAAATAAATATATAGATATTAATATAAATGGTATCTAGGAGATAATAATCGTTTTGGTACGGATTAAAATCGCTTTATTACTTGCGTAGGTGTCTTAATAATGTTACGGTGATAAGCCAGATTTGACCGGCTCTAACTGGATGCTACCGGTTTTAGTAGGAAACAATTGCTGTCAAATGAAGGTAGGGTGTTACTGCAGCTAGATTCTAGCAGAAGATGGGTACTTCGCCGTTTGACACCAAGAGTTATTGGCACCACGGTGTCAATCGCATTTTATTAATATACTGGTCCAAATCACCATGGTGTGAAACGAAGAAGGCAAAAAAGATATTCGTCGTATTCACCAAATTAATATGAAAATGGTCAACGCAAAAAAAGCAAAAAAGACACTCATGGCTTCTAACTCAGAAATAATATTAATAATACCATACCTATAGGTATAAGCAATGATATTGTATGTTAAAAAAGGTGTAGATAGGTTATAAGCGCTCGAAAAGTGGCACACTAAAAATATTCTTATTAGCAAACTTCATCTCAATGTTCCGTTGACGGCGAAGGTATTTTGACATTGCATTATTACGATATCTATGTGTGCGTTTGTGTGCCATTTCCAAAGATCGAACGCTATGTAGGTAACCTATCTACACCTTTTTTAACATACAATATCATTGGGTATAAGGTACTAATTACAATAAATAAAAAGTATGTAAAAAATAAAATCCTCATGTTTTCAAAGATGCGGCATTTTTAGACTTTTTTTTAAAGCCATGTTACCCAACAATAGTAAAAAGACTACAAGCATACAATTAACAGATACATACACCCCAACTCGAAACAAATTTACGTCGTGTGGGAATCAAACCCACGACACTTGGCCTTCGAGGCGTCCACTCTAACAGCAGCAAAATAAATTATCAATAGTCTTAATTAATAATTCTGATTTTATTAACCCAAATGCAACAAAAATAATTTAACTAATTGTGAACATCCGAAAACCATAAAACTACCAGTTTCCCAAAGACAATTCGTCTATTTTACATGACATTTTAAAACATAAAAATAAATTATCTCGTCTATTTCAATTTATAGATTTTTTTCGCAACATATTTTTTTAATATTTAAAACAACATAAACCATAAATTTTGCGGTAAATTACCATAAACTAGATGAAAACCTGTTATCTATGGTCGAAAAAAAGTTGTGTTATATTATTTTTGTTTTGAATATTATAATATATAATATATTATATATTAATTAAAGACTGTCTCGTTAGTAATTATGAGGGTCGGGTTTGGTTCCCGTGATAGCCATAGATAGAATTATTATAAAGTTTGAAAGAGATTTGGTAGATTTTTACATACATACATACATGGGACCTTGGAGATATTTAAATCAAAATCATAAGCAAAAAAAATTACCCTCCTATTTGGCTGTCGGGTAAAAAGATACCTTACAGACTAAATATAGAAACTGTTGTATAAAAACATAGTATGATGTTTTGTGTATGTGTTATTTAATGGCCGTGTGATGCGTGATGTTGTATTATCTTCCGCGAAAAATGAACTTAAACAACACTCATTGTCGAAATTGTTCTTTGAAGCAAGACCACACATGGAATATCATAAGGCACGTGCATCACCAAAAAAAAATTTTTGTTAATTTGGAATCGCACCCCAAACTTTCGATTAAAGAACCTTAATCCACATTGACAATCCCCAAAGAGCTTGGAGAGACAGCGATGGATATTTCTTGAAGAAAAGTTCAGAAATCCCCATCAATACTAATATTAAAAATCTGTAATTTGTTTGTTTGGTTGAACGCTAAGATCTCAGGAACTACTGGTCCGATTTGAAAATTATTTTAATGTTGGATAGTCCATTTATCGAGAAAGGTTATAGGGTATATAACATCACGCTACGGCCAATAGGAGCTGAGCAGTGACCAAATAAAGAAGGACGGGAGCGCAGCCCCGCGCAACTTTTAGTTGATAATTTTTTTTAATGTTTTTCTAGAAGTTCTTCGCACCCGTCGTTCTTTGTTAGGCCACTGCTTACCTCCTGTGTTCATCACGTAATTCTAAAAAGTAACAATAGTTCCTATTAAATAATAAAAATCGAAAACCACGAAATTTTACACTAAATTGCGACATTACCATTCCTCTGTATAAACCCTCTTAAGTCGAGTTTAAAATATATATGTCTACAAAACTAAGTAGCGGCCTACACAAGAAATCTATTCTTCAAATTTCATCAATATACATCGAGCAGTTTTCGAGTAAAATGCCTGTGTCTTACGGACGGACGGACGGTTCCATTTTTGCAATTTTGGCTAGGAAACTCTAAAAATACTTATAGTTAACTATTTTTTTTTAATTTAGTTTTTATTCCGATTCTTCCATCCGTGTAGCGACGGATTAGAAATACATAATGTCACTACACCATTTCAACCCGTGGGTGTCGTAAAAGGCGACTAAGGGTAACCTTAGGCAAAAAAGAGCACTGCGAGAAAAGTAAAATTCGAAACAAACCCTACACCAACCCGTCTGGCCAGCGTGGTATAGTAGGCTAAATTCCCTTCAAAATATTTACAGGAGACTCGTGCCCAGCATTGGGACATTTAGGACTTGAAATGATGAAATGATTCTGCAAAAAAAAAGACGTTTGAGGTGTTACAGCTTTAGTATTAACAAAGAATAACGTTTTATAAGACATTTGGTAAGTACCTTGGTGTGTTATACTCTAAATGACGCATGATTTCATTGAAAACTTTGTCATGAATGACTAAGATTGTAACATACAGAGAATACAAATAGTTATTTCGTACATTAACCACAGTTCCGTGCGCAGTTTATTAAAATAGGCATTAACATAATGAGTAATTCATATATCACAGATAACGTAACAATATATACTCTGTAGTCTGTGGTCTGTTCTGAATGGCCTATATATTATATTGTATAATATTTCTTTGAATTGTTGAATGAAGTCTTTGTTTTATCACAACTACTTATATCACGTCTTTGTAATTTAGTCCGTATATTAATGGAATTAGAATACATAATGTCACTACCCCATTTCAAACCGTGGCTGTCGTAAAATGAGACTAACTGCAGTACTTAGGGACGTTACTTAACTCTAGTTTATTTAGTAAAACGTGTAATACTTAAGTCTATACGCATAAAGACGATTATTCAATGAAATAATTGTTTTAATGACAGAATACTGCTATTGACTGGCCTGTTGGTCTAGTGGTTAGTGACCCTGGCTGCTAAACCGGAGGTCGTAGGTTCGATCCCCACCCAGGACAAATCTTTGTGTGATGAGCATAAAGGTTTGTTCTGTGTCTGGGTGTAATTTATCTATAATATGTATGTATTTACAAAAACAAAATGTATTTAAGTAGTATATCAGTTGTTTAGTACCCATAACACAAGCAAATATAATTGCTTAATTTGGGACTAGATGGCGCTGTGTAAATGTGGTAGAATATTATTATTGACGTCTCTGAGTGTGGCAGTAAAGGACCTAACTTTATGCAGACAAGAGCACTGCGAGAAAAGGAAAATTCGAAACAAATCCCTATACTAACCCGTCTGGCCAGCGTGGTATAGTAAGTCAAATTCCCTCCACATTCTTTGGAGGAGACCCGTGCCCAGCTGTGGGACGTTTGTAGGTTGAAATTATGATGATGATGAGGTTTTTGACTGCCTCAACTGCACAGCGGTATTATATATGGTTGCGGGTTCTGTAGATGTGGAGATGAGATGAGAACGTAGAGGAAACTTAGCTTAGTATACCACGCTGGCCAGACGGGTTGGTAGGGTGTGATATTATGTTCATCAGCATCATCATCAGCAACCTATTATTGTCCCACTGCTGGGCTCGGGTCTCGTCTCCTCTAAATAGAGAGCTGAGAGGGTTTTAGGCCGTAATCCACACAGGCTGGCCTAATACATGTTGGTGGATCAGACATACACTTAGAATTTCTTCTAGGGTATGTGGGTTTCCTCATATTTTCCTTCACGGTCAGCAGATGGTAAGTCACATGACTAGTACAGTCGAGTTCATTAATATATTGGCACCATCAAGGATTCAAAATATTGTGAGCGTTGAATAACTCAATAAATACTATAGAACCTATGGATCAAATATACGTCCTCATGTGAATGGTTCAATAAAATATGCTGTACATTATGCAATAAGTTGTTACTCTTTTCAACAAAAATATCTAATGATGGTGCCAATATATTAATGAACTCGACTGTACATATAAATTCCACAAAGTGAAATCCACATTGGTACTGCTGGTCGGAATCGAACTCGGACCGCGTGTTTAGCACGCCGGTCTCTTATCCATTCAGCCAGATATTATGTTATGTTATTTCGATACTCCAGGAATCGAATCCAAGACCCCCTGGACAGTCGCGGTATATTAAAGCAAGTGCAATTCCATCCTTAGTAATTTCTCTTACAATTTTCGATGTAACTTTGCTAATCCCTGTGTGCGCAGCGTGTCGTAAGTCTCATGTAGTGAACAATGAAATATAAGTGCTGAGTTCGATTCCGAGAACGACTTACGTTGTATGCAGATGTGTCATATGTGTTCGCAGTAACTTGGCTGTATTCGATGCTAAAACTATTTTGTTTTCTGCTCTATTTTGAGAGCTGTGACTAGTTTTAGTTACGAGTATGTTACGTATAATAATAATATTAATATTAATTTAAGGCGACGTTGTTCCCGTATGCCAAATATCAATATTCCACCGAGCAAACCCATAGCCCAACTTTATTTGACTCCATAACATCATACAATAGCTTTACTCTTTCCAGTGACAAATCATAGTTGTACTACAATAGTGCAGCTGTGATATGGCAGTGGTAAGTGTCTCATCCCATTTTAAATTAAAATTCTTTAAGAGCCTCTGCGTGTTGGACCTGTGTCCCCGCGTAAGCCTTCCAAAAGGACCGGGTATACTTCTCACCTTACCAGAGAGAAGTATAGCCGTGAAAAAAGAGACTTAATAATAATAATATTCTACCACATTCACACAGCGCCATCTAGTCCCAAAGTAAGCAATTATACTTGCTTGTGTTATGGGTACTAAACAACTGATATACTACTTAAATACATTTTCTTTTTAAATACATACGTATTATAGATAAATTACACCCAGACACAGAACAAACCTTTACGCTCATCACACAAAGATCTGTCCTGGGTGGGGATAGAACCCACGACCCCCGGCCTAGCAGTCAGGGTCACTAACCACTAGACCAACAGGCCAGTCAAAAAAGTATAATCAACAAAGTGCCCGCTCGACCAGTTTCCAAACATTTGCTGTGTAATATAATTTTTAATTTATTTTATTATTGTTTTTCCGAGATTTTTTTCTGTTCTTTATGTTTTAGATTTTATTTTTAAGTGTTTAAAATTTGTACGCCAACATTGGCAAAACACAGAAATGTACAACAGTTAATATTGTAACCATCCTTATCACCTGTGTTTTAACAAATAAACGATTTGATTTGATTTGAAATACTGGACTGCTGAATCTTCTTGTATAGACCACAGCCCCCCTAGATAAGTAGCAATCGATTTTATCTGTCTATGTCTATCGACATGTCAAATTAGTACAGGATGTATTCAAATGTATTGAAGTGAAATGTCGCTTAGAATAGATAAAAGCGATTGCCACTTCACTAGTGGGCTGACCCCCTAGACAAACGGCAAATCGATAATTCTATTCGAAATATTTAAATGTCACTTCAATACATTTGAACACAACCTTGACATAAGCTATCGGCATGTCACGTGATCAATGTACTAACTTGACATGTCGATAGATAAGACAGATCGAATTGATTGCCACTTTTTTTTTTCTTTTTATAGTAGCCAAGCATATTGGTTCCTTTCCGCCTGATGGAAAGCTAAAAGAGGAACCACTTAACTTATTCGAACTATTGAAGGCTTAACTCGTACTCGTACGTGTTAAATGGACTTCAACAACCAGCATCAAGACAAAGAAAAGAAAGCCTTTGGAGACTGATCGAGCAGCAAGTAGTCTTTCTGTCATATTTTTTTTATATCTAACGGCAAAAAAGCCCTACTTTTTATGTTTCAATTGTAGTTTTTAGTGATTAAAAACAAAATGTCGTGTGTCGCATACAAATATTAACACAACGAGCATCGAACCCACTGACCACACCTAGAGTACATCACGAAGCGTGTTCTTACCGACGACTTATATCCTGTCAAATATTGATTATTTGTTTTACTATAGTTACAAGCGTTTCACATCAAACAGAGCGTGTGGGAACCATTGTTTAAGCGTAAAATTGCGTCTTTTAGTGTAATTCATCATCATCATCAGACGAGCGATGGGGGCCAAACGGATAAGGGACCGGCGTGCAAATCACGCGGTCCGATTCGATCCCGACCGGCAGTACCAATGTGGATTTCACTTTGTGGAATTTATATGTACTAGTCAAGTGACTTACCATCTGCTAACGGTAAAGGAAAACATCGTGAGGAAACCCACATACCCTAGAAGTAGTTCTAAGTGTACGCTATAATAGATCACTAACTAGTCGACGTACCAAGATAGCTTCTAAACCAAAATTAAAAAATCATCATTATTTCAACCCTTAAACACACAAATATTTGTCTCTCGTGGAAATCAAACTCACGTCACCTAGCAAGGCAATGTTAGAGGCGACCTCTAGGGTGTTAGTTGCTTACAACTAACAGCATATACCCTGCTTGAGTTATCGGTCGTTTCGCCCGCCAGTTTTTCGCCCGCGCGGGCGAAACAACGAAGTCCAAATTTTTATAATATTTGCTCAGACGTTTCGCCCGATGGAATTTTTATTACAATTTAGACACCAAGTAACAACAAGTTAGAAATAATATGAAACATTTGAGTTTTTGTTTTATTTACGTATGAACACGCAATCTTTTTTTTGATACTGTCTGTACATGAAAAGCAATAAAAGTAATAAAAATTTGGACTTGGTCGTTTCGCCCGCTCGGGCGAAAATGACCGATAGCTCCCCTGCTTACCCTCTTCGTTTATCGACTAAACAGCAAAACACGACACCATAAAGTTAACACCAAATAAAATCATTGACCGGCAGATATAACAGTAATGGGAGAAATCTAATAAAAATGAAGCCATTTCACGTGTGGGGGGGGGGGACTAGCTATAAACTAATAAAAGACTACCTTGGTGGGGCTGTGGTTTTTTATCCGGTTTCTGAAGCCTCGGGTTCGATTATTCCAGGGTCGGAACAAATATTTGAAATCTGCAAATGTGTGTTTCAAAGTTGGGTGTAACTTCTATACTTAATAATATTCTACCACATTCACACAGCGCCATCTAGTCCCAAAGTAAGCAATTAAAAAAAAAGTAAGCAAGTATATTTGCTTGTGTTATAGGTACTAAACAACTGATATACTACTTAAATATATTTTTTTTGTAAATACATACATATTATAGATAAATTGATAAAAGCGACGGTGGCTGAATGGATAAGAGACCGGCGTGTTAAACACGCGGTCCGAGTTCGATTCCGACCAGCATTATATGTACTAGTCATGTGACTTACCATCTGCTAACGGTGAAGGAAAACATCGTGAGGAAACCCACATACTCTAGAAGAAATTCTATGGGTATGTCTGATCCACCAACCCGCACTAGGCCAGTGTGAGTGGATTATGGCCTAAACCCTCTCAGCTCTCTAGATAGAGGAGAGGAGACCCGAGCCCAGCAGTGGGACATTAATGGGTTGCTGATGATAGATAAATTACATCCAGACACAGAACAAACCTTTATGCTCATCACACAAAGATTTGTCCTGGGTGGGGATCGAACCAACGACCTCCAGCTTAGCAGTCAGGGTTACTAACCACTAGACCAACAGACCAGTCAATCTATGTATATTATGTATTTATTTTGAAAGATATTATAACACAAAATGAATTCAATGCCGAATGTTTCTGAATACTCATGAAAATGTATGAAAAATTAACTTTAAAAGGGGGAGGGGTCTATCTGTAATATTTTTCTTTATATATTTAGCCATATCTCCGAAATTAATGGCTCGATTTTGATTCTGTTTATTTTTTCTAAAAGCTTATGAGTCACTGTACCGGCATACAAACATTTGTTATGAATTTTATTATAAGAAGAGAAAATCAGTGGCAAAACAAAATCAAAAATAATTACGAGAAAAATAGAATTCAAAACAAACAAATAATAATAATAGAAATCTATACTAATATTATAAAGCTGTAGAGTTTAAATGTTTGTTTGTTTTATTGAACGCTTCAAATCGGACCAGTAGTTCCTGAGATTGTAGCATTCAAACAAACAAACTCTACACCCTTATAATATTATTTTATTATTTGACTGGCCTGTTGGTCTAGTGGTTAGTAACCCTGACTGCTAAGCTGGAGGTCGTGGGTTCGATCCCCACCCAGGACAAATCTTTGTGTGATGAGCATAAAGGTTTGTTCTGTGTCTGGGTGTAATTTATCTATAATATGTATGTATTTAAAAAAAAAATGTATTTAAGTATATCAGTTGTTTAGTACCCATAACATAAGCAAATATAATTACTTACTTTGGGACTAGATGGCGCTGTGTGAATGTGGTAGAATATTATTATTAGTATAGATTAATGCAAACTGCCACAGTGGCGCAGTGGGAAGTGTATACGACTGCTGTGCATGAGATCCCGGGTTCGATTCCCGGGTTGGGTGAAAATGGTATTGGGTTTTTCTATCATGAAATTCCAGTATTGAGATTTTCCCGGAGTTTGGTAAACAAATGTTCCCGGTTGATAACATAGGCTCACCCCCTATTTCATGAGACCAAACATAGCTGGCGAAATGTGGGTGTGAAACACCTCTGCCTACCCCTTCGCGGAAAAAGGCGTGATGCTATATTATGTGATCCAAATTACTTGAACACGGAGCTCCCGTGTGAATCTTACAATGTTGAATGAAAATAAAATGAAACTAAATCAAAAACGTTTGATGGCGAGTAGCGACCTGCCATAAAACACCAATCACAAAAGAATTCCTATTTCTTTAGGGTGTTGTTATGTAGGGCTCCTGTGGGACAAACGTTGTCTATCGGTAAATAAATAAGGTTACGATTTTATCAATCACCAAATAATTGTGTTAAACCTAATAAATAAGTTTATATATATTTTTTTTTTTTACCACATTCGCGCAGCGCCATCTAGTCCCATAGTAAGCAATTATATTTGCTTGTCTTATGGGTACTAAACAACTGATATACCTACTACTTAAATACATTTTGTTTTTGTAAATACATACATATTATAGATAAATTACACCCAGACACAGAACAAACCTTTATGCTCATCACACAAAGATTTGTCCTGGGTGGGGATCGAAGCCACGACCTCCGGCTTAGCAGTCAGGGTCACTAACCACTAGACCAACAGGCCAGTCCAATTATAATTTTAGTGCGATGGTGGTTGAATGGATAAGGGACCTCGAGTTCGATCCCGACCGGCAGTACCAATGTGGATTTCACTTTGTGGAATTTATAATAATATGTACTAGTCATGTGACTTACCATCTGCTAACGGTGAAGGAAAACATCGTGAGGAAACCCACATACTCTAGAAGAAATTCTATGGGTATGTCTGATCCACCAACCCGCACTAGGCCAGTGTGAGTGGATTATGGCCTAAACCCTCTCAGCTCTCTAGATAGAGGAGAGGAGACCCGAGCCCAGCAGTGGGACATTAATGGGTTGCTGATGATAGATAAATTACATCCAGACACAGAACAAACCTTTATGCTCATCACACAAAGATTTGTCCTGGGTGGGGATCGAACCCACGACCTCCAGCTTAGCAGTCAGGGTTACTAACCACTAGACCAACAGACCAGTCAATCTATGTATATTATGTATTTATTTTGAAAGATATTATAACACAAAATGAATTCAATGCCGAATGTTTCTGAATACTCATGAAAATGTATGAAAAATTAACTTTAAAAGGGGGAGGGGTCTATCTGTAATATTTTTCTTTATTTTTTTGCCATATTATTATCTCCGAAATTAATGGCTCGATTTTGATTCTGTTTATTTTTTCTAAAAGCTTATGAGTCACTGTACCGGCATACAAACATTTGTTATGAATTTTATTATAAGAAGAGAAAATCAGTGGCAAATAAAAATTAAAAATAATTACGAGAGAAATGGAATTAAAAACAAACAAATAATACTAATAGAAATCTATACTAATATTATAAAGCTGTAGAGTTTAATTGTTTGTTTGTTTTATTGAACGCTTCAAATCGGACCAGTAGTTCCTGAGATTGTAGCATTCAAACAAACAAAGTCTACACCCTTATAATATTAGTATAGATTAATATAAACTGCCGCGGTGGCGCAGCCGGAAGTGTATACGACTGCTGTGATGAGATCCCGGGTTCGATTCCCGGGTTGGGTGAAAATGGTATTGGGTTTTTCTATCATGAAATTCCAGTATTGAGATTTTCCCGGCGTTTGGTAAACAAATGTTCCCGGTTGATGACAATAGGCTCGCCCCCTAATTCATGACACCAAACATAGCTGGCGAAATGTGGGTGTGAAACACCTCTGGGGTAGGCAAAAGCGCGGAAAAAGGCGTGATGCTATATTATGTGATCCAAATTACTTGAACACGGAGCTCCCGTGTGAATCTTACAATGTTGAATGAAAATAAAATGAAACTAAATCAAAAACGTTTGATAGCGAGTAGCGACACGCCATAAAACACCAATCACAAAAGAATTCCTATTTCTTTAGGGTGTTGTTATTACATTGAAGGAAAACATCGTGAGGAAACCCACATACACTAGAAGAAATTCTATGAGTATGTCTGATCCACCAACCCGCACTAGGCCAGCGTGAGTGGATTATGGCCTAAACACTCTCAGCTCTCTAGTTAGAGGAGAGGAGACCCGAGACCAGCAGTGGGACTTAATGGGTTGTTGATGAAAATAGTAGATCATCATCATTATTTCAACCCATAAACGTCCCACTTCTGGGCACGAAACACACACCAAAGATTTTGGAGGGAATTTGGCCTAATATACCACGCTGGCCAGACGGGTTAGTATAGGGCTTTGTTTCGAATTATCTTTTCCTCGCAGTGCTCTTGTCTGCTAGGACCCTTAATCGCCTTTTGCGATACTCAATATACCTACCCACCAAAATACTGCAAATGCAATGTTGTATAACCACTACATGCCATTCAAATTTTCAAATATGACTACACCCTAACATTTAAAATGTCATACTAAGTGATCCTCTTTCTTTAAATAATAAAATAATAATGAAATATTTCACACAAAAACTACGACCTCTTTTCTCGTCCATGACAATGACCTATGACGCTTGACCCGTGTGAAACTGGCATCGTGACGTTCGGGTCGCGTTCGATTTTTGATTTTCTAAAAAACATCGACGTCACGGCCCGCTGATTGGATAGAATGTGTTCCGCCGTTGACGAGTAATCACGAAGTTGACTAATTTTCGAAAATTGAATTTTTGGAATGCACGATCTATCGGTTATGCTTGGCTCTATTATCTTTGGTTTGTGATCTTATTGAGTGATCTATTGCTTTTCAAGGCTACATTTCAAACCTGTTCGTGAATTACAATCGAAGTAACGTCCGTGTAGTGACCGATTAAGAATACATAATGTCGCTACCCCATCTCAACCCGTGGGTGTCGTAAAAGGCAACTAAGGGAGAAACTTTATACAGGCAAGAGCACTGCGAGAAAAGGAAAATTCGAAACAAACCCTATATGACTAGCGTGGTATAGTAGGCTAAATTCCATCCATATTCTTTGGAGGAGACCTGTGCCCAGTAGTGGGACGTTTATGGGTTGAAATGATGATGATGACAATAAAATAAGGTTGCGTGTGGCCGTTGGTTGCAGACGGCACAAAATCCAAGTCCCGCAGTGGACGTCATTGGGCTGATATTGTGATGATTTCAGAACGGATTATCTTAAAAATATTCACGTGATGACTCTTTCCAGTTCTTCAAAAAGAACTTAAAGTTAAATTGTTTTAAAAGAATAATTATAAAGAAGTTTTTAATTGAAAAATATTTTTATTCACTTTCTGAATTTTTAGATTTTAATAGTTAAACCTTACGTTTGTTATTTTGTTTGTTGTCTAGTTTGTAGTATTAACTGTAATTAGTTAATTAATTTCGTTTTTTTTTTAGTTTAAAATAATATTTGTATGCCTATGGGTACAATGTGGCGCTCACTTTTTTATTAACGTAAGATCTGTAAATTTAACCTACCTACTGTTTGCGCACGAACCAATCCAGAGGCGGCGCGGCCGTGCAGGAACTGCACAGCGGGGAGACGAGGAGGCGAGAGGGCAAGCGACGGCGGCCGTTGACAGAATTCGATCATTCAAATCGATCTCAGCGCCAACGGTTTAGTTGACGGCCAACACAATATTGTAATTCAAGTTCTAATATACACCAACATCCTTATATTATACAGTCCACGCTTGTTTTATTCATATACCACTGAGCTAGGATCGAAAACCTACGAGTATATTGACAAATAAATATTTCTGTTTCTGTTTCTGTTCTTCTCATAGAATCCACCCTGTCAGCACCAAATTTGTTGACTCAACTTTTCGGATTATCTGTTACATTCTTAACTTGTTACTTTCAGTTACTTTGCAACCTAATAAATTATATTATACACGAGATTACATTCATTCATTCGAAATTTGACTCCGGTACTATTATATTGTTTGCAATGTTATTGAAACTCAATACTGAGCTTATTGCATTTCTATACTCACTCATATTACTCATATGAATCCAATTACAATTAGGGTGAATTATCCTATTTTTGGCCGGGCATCACTATGTCGAATCCCTAAAGCTAAAGTGGCAGTTGGCAGGGCACATAGCTCGCAAAACTGATGGCCGATGGGGGAAAAAGGTTCTCGAGTGGCGGCAACGTATTGACAGCCAGATGGACCGAGGACCAGCCCCCTGATTCTGACTCGTCGGATTGTTCCCGGATCGTAAACTTTTTCGAATCTTAGTACGACGTATTTTTACGGCTTAGGTACGATTCACGACGCGTCGCGGGATGCCGACGGAGGTAACTATGCGTAAGTTGCATGCAAATATGAACTGTAATTACTGTTGATACATTTCAATGTTCTTTACCGCATTGTAAAACGCCGCCCGGCCCGGCCCGATGCGAGCCGGTTGGTCTGAATCGTACCTTAAGCTACTTAATGTTATAAAATTATTTACCGTATACTTAGAAAATTAAAAACTGATTAATAGAAGATTTTTTTCTACAATCATCTATTTCAATGTTACACATTATGTTTTTTATGTTCTTTAACTAAACTGACATTTCCGGCCGAAAATATTCCAACAGCTCAGAATCAGGGGGCTGGTCAGGCAGGGTAGCGGGCGACCGTTGGTTGCAGACGGCACAGGACCGTTCGCAGTGTAAATTAGGTGAGGCCTATGTTCAGCAGTGGACGTCGCTGGGCTGATATGATGATCACTATGTCCAGCAGTGGACTGCAATATAGGCTGAGATGATGATGATGATCATTTTTTTAAGCACGCGAATGAATTTATCTTTTTACAAAAAAAAATCACTATTCTAATTATTATAGTTTGACATGTACTCCATTGGGGAAAATAGCGTGTATGTGGCAGAAAAATCAATACAAATAAATACAATTTATACAAGAAGATTCAGCAGTCTGTGCTCGAGCACTAACTTGGGCTGATTGTACATGTTTAGTTTTTGTTTTTATTTGAACAGTTATTTTTCTAATTAAAAATTAATTCGGCACAATGCCGATAACTAGACAATGTACCCTACATACAGCTTCAATACACCTGTCTGTCAATCTACAACTTGGAGTGTTTATCAGATATAAACCCTTTTGCACCCCTATGGGTGTCACACGCGAATGAATTTATCTTTTAATAATGTTACATTTTATTGGGGTTGTATTTTAAGGGTTGATGGCTCGGAGGGGTGGGTAGTTTTATTTTTATTTGAGCACAAATAATATAAATTTGTTAATGTTTCTTTAATTAAAAGTACCCAAACACGGTTATATATAAGATATGAGCCTTATTAGAAAGCTCACTGTCGTCGCTCAGCGAGCCATTGAAAGAGCTGTGCTCGGGGTTTTCCTGCGTGGTCGACATAGCTCACCGAATCGCATCGCTAAAGTGGCAGTGGGCAGGGCACATAACTCGTAGAACTGATGGCCGATGGAGGAAAAAGGTTTTCGAGTAGCGGCCACGTACTGGAAGGTGCAGCTTAGGACGACTCCCAGCAGATGGACCGACGACCTGGTCAAGGTTGCGGGTGGTCGTTGGTTGCAGGCGGCAGGATCGCTTGCGGTGGCGTAAATTGGGTGAGGCCTATGTTCAGATGATGATGATAAAACGCGGTCATGCATCGTGAATGATGGCTAAAAAGAGCTGAGCAGTGGAAAAATAAAAAATGATGAGAGCAAAGTCCCGCGCTACAACGAAATATTTTCTTTGTTATCCCAAATAATATGTTACGGTCATAAATTCACCACAGATAATAATACACTGTATAAAATATGTATGTCCTCACTCCTTATTGGAAGTAGGTCACAGATAGTTCATCATTCATTCGGTCAGTCACTCGGTCATTCGATGTTGGCTCGTTATTGACCGATTTACTTCGTGTATAAAATATACGGGCGAGTATTTTGGCAAGCAGTTCGCTGGATGGAGATTTTTGGGTTTGATTCCTGGTGAATGCAAATTATAACCTACTTATATATTATACAGTCATAACATACATTATAACTATATAGATATATACGAATGTTTGTTTATATCTATTAAAAAAATAAATTTATATTTTACTAGCTTCCGCCCGCTGCTTCGCCCGCGTGGTATGTATTTAATACCTATAAACCTTCCTCTTGAATAACTTTATCTATTAAAAAAAACCGCATCAATATCCGTTGCGTAGTTTTAAAGATTTAAGCATACATAGGGATATAGGGACAGAGAAAGCGACTTTGTTTTATACTAAGTAGTAATACTTATACTTATATAATAATATCATCATCATCATCATATCAGCCCAACGACGTCCACTGCTGAACATAGGCCTCACCTAAAGTGGCAGTGGGCAGGGCACATAGCTCGTAGAACTGATGGCCGATGGGGGAAAAAGGTTCTCGAGTGGCGGCCACGTATTGGAAGGCGCAGCGTGGGACGGCCCCCCACCAGATGGACCGACGACCTGGTCAGGGTAGCGGGCGGCCGTTGGTTGCAGGTGGCACAGGACCGTTCGCAGTGGCGTAAATTAGGTGAGGCCTATAATAATATATCTATATTAATACTGTAAAGCTGTAGAGTTTGTTTGTTTGGTTGAACGCTATGATCTCAGGAACTAGTGGTCTGATTTGAAAAAATCTTTTAGTGTTGGATAGTCCATTTATTGAGGAAGGTTATAGGCTATATAACATCACGCTACGGCTAATAGAAGCTGAGCAGTGGCCAAATAAAGAACTAAAGAAACAAACAAATAAAAAAATTTAATGTGAGATATGGCCCAAAACTTCTCAGCTTTCTAGACAGAGAAGAGAGCCTTGCCCAGCAATGAACATGGACATTAATGGATTGATATTATTATTAGATATTATTCAAAGGAAGATACTTTTCATCCCGGTAACATGTTACCGAAGGTATCAAAAGATGAAAATTTTGTATAAACTTTTAAATATACAAGCTCGACATTTTCAAGTAACGTATGTTTTTATCTTCTAACCACAGATTAATAAAGATACTAAACCAAAAATAATTACAATTGCGGCCTTACTTTCAAATTACGACATCTATTGTTTTAATTGTTATAAACTGTGTGCCCTGCGGCGTTATTCGTGTTTTTGTAAGTTAAATGTGTAGTGGCTGCCCCAGAGCGTGTTTCGTTGCATAAATCTTATTGTTTTTTGAAATAATGATATAGATTGTACAGACATGAGTTTGAACATGACTGTTACCGTGGCGCAGTGGTTAAGGTGTTCGCCTCGCCACTACATCGCCGTGCTGGGTGACGTGGGTTCGATTCCCACACGAGACAAATATTTGTGTGAATCATAGATATTTGTTTCTAGTCTGGGTGTACTTTGTGTTCGTTAGTTTCATGTTTGTAAAGCTCCCCGCGACACATGGCTTGTTCCCTAGTGCGGGCATTGTCTTTATAAAAAAAAAAAAAAAAAAATGGTTCACGACTTTGTTTCGGAAGGGGTAGACAGAGTATATTAAGTTTATTGTCTCGAAAAATATTTGAATATTTAGTGTATTAAACCCGGTTTCTGAACCTGAAATGTTTCTTAAATATGGGCAAAACTTATTCAACTGCCCTTCAAAAACTTCCTAAAACTCCCACTTGGTATATACCCTATTCAACATAAGATTCTCCAAATACCTTCCGAAGGTGAACAGGTGCTTTGTGCTTACCCAATTACCCGCAACAAGCTTGAAGCTATCAGAAAATAACTTAAACATCATTTAACAAAAACTAGTAATATTGGCGTCCCATCGGCTTCTATACCACAGTTTAAAAAAGAACATCTAGTTCATTTTTACGGTCCGTTCACACCGACCGGCTTTTATTTTCACACAGACCGGTGCGAGTTATACGCTTGGAACTGGCCGGAACCGGTCGGCTGCGTGAGTGCGGAAGAGTACGTCATCAGAAGCAGCCGATCGGCTCCTCTTATTATTTCACACTAAGTGCGTTCGGTTTGCTCGCAATCATTCTCAATAATAAAAGAAGTGACATGTAAAATAAACTTTATTACAATGATTAAAAATTCTGGTTTAAACGCAATAAAAACCAGCCCCCTGATTCTAAGCTGTCGGAATATTTTCGGCCGGAAATGTCAGTTTAATTAAAGTTAAAAAACATAATGTTAGAGAAATAGATGGTTGTAGGAAAAAATCTTATACTTATCAGTTTTTAATTTTCTATACGATAAACAATTTAATAACATTAAATAACTTAAGCCATAAAAATACGTCGTACTAAGATTCGAAAAAGTTTACGATCCGGGAGCAATCCGATGAGTCAGAATCAGGGGGCCGCTCTCCTCTCCGAGCCGGTGTCTGTGTGAACGAACCTTTTCTCGACAAGAAGCAAAAAGGAAGAATGTTGCATACACTGTGCACTTTTAGTCTTTTAAAACTTTGTCTAGATTATATATACATGTATACTAATATTATAAAGTGGTAAATTGTGTGTGTGTTAATGACGTTGTATGGGATAATCTTAGGTTCTACTGAACGGATTTACAAAATTCTTTTAGTATTTGATAGCTCATTTATCGAGGAAAGTTATAGGCTAAAACGTCGCACTGCCACTGGACCGATTTCAAAAAATCTTTTGCCGTTAGAAAGCTACATCATCACTGAGTAAAATAGGCTAAAGAGAACGCAGGTGTTCTGTGGAGCTGAATTTGTCAAGACCGCGGTCTTTGGGAGAGCCTGGGGGAGGCCTATGCGAAAGCAAAACAATCTGTGCCGGTGTCATAATTAATATTTAAGTACATATTGTAATTTAAACTACTTACTGGCCTGTTGGTCTTGTGGTTAGTGACCCTGACTGCTAAGTCGGAGGTCGTGGGTTCGATCCCCACCCATGACAAATCTTTGTGTGATGAACATAAAGGTTTGTTCTGTGTCTGGGTGTAATTTATCTATAATATGTATGTATTTACAAAAAAAAATGTATTTAAGTAGTATATCAGTTGTTTAGTACCCATAACACAAGCAAATATAATTGCTTACTTTGGGACTAGATGGCGCTGTGTGAATGTGGTAGAATATTATTATTATATTATTATTATGTAAAGATTGTTATTAAAGGCTATTATTATTATTATAACATAGGCTATATAACATCACGCTAAGGCCAATAGGAGCTGAGCAGTGATCTAATAAAGAACGACGACAGCGAAGCCCCACGCGACTTGTAGTTACATTATAAACTAAATGTATTTGCAACGGTATACAAGAGACAATTAACCAGCTGTTCTTTATCAAGCTATGTCAAAGATTTAACCCCGTTAATCACTCCTATACAAGGCTAAATAAAAACAAGCTACCATAAAATTGCATTCATTATGTCCTGCCGAGATAATTAATGCACTTTATATCAAAAATACGGCTTTTGTGATTAACTTAATGGTGCTAGGTAAATACCTATTTAGTAGTTAATAACACTAAAAGCTATGGTGACTAGTAGGAGATTGACTGACATGCTAAACATGAGGTCGGGGTTCGATTCCGTCTGGTATACGGCAGTACGTATACGGTCAGCAACAACTAGGGTTGCCACTGTGAAAAATAGTTACTGTTTTAATTAACACTTTATGAGTCAAACTTAGACGTTCACACAATTTTGTTTTATTTAGTCAAAGGGCGTATTATTATTATTATCAATTAATATGCTTGTATTTGATTTTATTTAAATTGTATTATAATTATTTGTTGACATATGAGTAAAATCTTTTGACATTCTAATTTAATACCTATTAATTTTAATGTAATAGTTGCACACTGAAATGATAAAATATGGACTGGACAAACTTATGTAAGCTAACACCTATGTATTTACCCATATTTGCAAAATAAATATTTTGAATTTCGAATTTTGGCGTTTAGTGCAGCGCGGCAACATAGCCATAAACAAATTATAAAAATAAATATAAGTTCTGCGAGAACCTCTAAAAATATGTATTTAAAACATTAAAGAAATAAAATACTGTTCGTTTTTCAAAAAAACTGTTTATTTTTCTTCTCAGACCTAAATGTACTTTATTTCTTGTAAAAAAGTTAGCAACCCTAGCAACAAGCGTACATTGTACTTACATTGTGCTTTGCATACGAGGCGATATCAGATTAATATTGTTAGATAGATGATTTAAGTGTATAAAATGATGCAGGTGAGGCAGAAGCGCTTAGTGCATTCCGAAAAACATCGCGACCGACATAACTAAACAATTACGTAAGTTTTTAACATCATTTATTGTTAAATTTCGTGTAAATTTCTATTAAGTTTGATGACTATATTTTTTACATTTTAAAAGTGAACTTTTATTCTCGACAATTAACTGTAAATGCGAGGGAACGTCCTAACAACCAATATGGGATACAGCTTGTAGAATTTTACTAATATTATGTGATGTATAATGTATATGTAATATTTAATGATGATGATTTTTCGTGTAGTGACGGATTAAGAATACGTTATGTCACTCATCATCATCATTTCAGCCTATTGCAGTCCACTGCTGGACGTAGGCCTCTCCTAACACGCGCCATAGCACTCTGTCCTCCGCCTTCCGCATCCAGTCAGACCCAGCGGACTTTTTTAGGTCGTCGGACCATCTAGCTGGAGGGCGTCCTACTCTACGCTTGCCGAGTCGCGGTCTCCACTCTAGGACACGCTTGCTCCACCGTCCATCGGTCCTTCTGCAGATATGACCAGCCCACTGCCACTTCAACTTACTTATCCTACGAGCTATGTCGGTAACTTTGGTCCTTTGTCGGATTACCTCGTTGCGAAGTTTGTCCTTCAAAGAGACGCCGAGCATAGCTCGTTCCATAGCTCGCTGAGTGACTTTCGCTCGCTCGCTCGCTGAGTGAAAGTTATGTCACTACCCTATCTCAACTCGTGGGTGTCCTAAAGGCGACTGAGGGAGTAACCATATGTAGACAAGCACAGCAATAAAAGGAAAGTTCGAAACAAACCCTATACCAATCCGTCTAGCCAGCGTGGTATAGAAGGCTAAATTCACTCCACATTCATTGGAGGAGACCCGTGCCCAGTAGTGGGACGTTTAAGGGTTGAAATGATGATGATGATGATGAACCTGTTTTATAGCATTATTTTGTTATAATACAAACAAAGTCAATATCACGTTATCGTCCAAACAGCCCTAGCCCCCAAGACTGGGTCAGTTAGTGAAATATTGGTGTTTAAATAAATATAAAATCCTTAAAAAATCATATATTAATTATATATCTACTTATCATAATTATTACTTATAATGACCTCCATTAATTTGACATAAGCATATCACAAAAAAACCTAACCCGAAAATATTCAAATAAAACATTTATTAAATCGTCACATTTGAATCGACTAAACTCGACTACGGGTATCGAATAAAAAATCGACTAACAGCGGGGTGTCGGCCCAGGGATACCACACACCGAAGCGAACATAATAACTTCTAATGAATGCTGAGAGGATGAAAAAAAAAATACCGATACATTTTTAAGAATTAAATTTATTAAGTAGTTTATTTGAATGGGCTTTAAGATTGTTGTATAGTTTGTGAGTCAAACGATAGAAATAAGAGGTTTTGATTTAGATTCAACAGGTATGGTTGTAAAATTAGTAGGTATTGAATAAAATCGAAGATAAACGTATTGATGAGACCTATATTGGTAAAAAATCTGCTTCAACTAACTGTTAAGTTGTTTTACAGTATTTTTTTATAGGTACTCTTCGGAACAACGTATCTCACATTATATGATTTATTTATTTATATAAACAATTGCTAACCATACTAACAGTTGCCCAGTACATAAGTACACATGTGGGAAATGTGTACATTTCCTAGGATTGTATATAATTCCAATATAATATACCTAATAATATAATATTCTACCACATTCACACAGCGCCATCTAGTCCCAAATTAAGCAATTATATTTGCTTGTGTTATGGGTACTACACTGCCGTCCACTAACTAAAGTCGTTAAGCCATAGGAGCTGTGTATGGCTTAACGTCATCCACAGGTTGAAATGGGGTAGTGACTTTATGTATTCTTAATCCGTCACTATAGGGAACATTACAATAATATGTAATATAATATTCTACCACATTCACACAGCGCCATCTAGTCCCAAATTAAGCAATTATATTTGCTTGTGTTATGGGTACTAAACAACTGATATACTACTTAAATACATTTTTTTTTGTAAATACATACATATTATAGATAAATTACACCCAGTCATAGAACAAACTCACACTCACAACAATGTATGCTCCTTACACAAAGATTTGTCCTGGGTGGGGATCGAACCCACGACCTCCAGTTTAGCAGTCAGGGCCACTAACCACTAGACCAACAGGCCAGTCGTCAATATCGTATTAGCCTAGCCTACTATACCACGCTAGCTAGACAGGTTGGTATAGGTTTTGTTTCGAATTTTCCTTTCCTTGCAGTGCTCTTGTCTGTATAAGGTTACTAATATAATTAAATACACTTCTACGGTAAATAATTCTGGCGGTTAAAAGGTTAACAGAAAAACCCGCCGGTATCAAGCCAAACTGATTACAAATTAGAATACCCAAAACTAATAAACCGTGAGATGTGTAATATAAATTCTTTATGAAACGTGTAACTATCTATAGAATGTAGTCGATAGTTATTTGTTAGGAGCGATTTGGCGACGATTTTGTTCTCATTAAGATCCTTTAGTGGCTTTTTACGACACCCACAGGTTGAAATGGGGTAGTGACATTATGTATTCTTAATCCATCACTGTACAGACAAGGCAATATATTGTCTTTTGTTTTCTTAGTTGGTTCTTAAGATATCCAAGGAATGAACAAACACAAAACATCATTGTCATAATATGATATAGTTATCGCCCGCGGATCCGCTCGCGAAGAATACGTATATAAGGATAACATACTGATAATCACCGTGGCGATGGCGTAGCGGTTAAGGTTCATCGCGCGTGCACCGAGTGACGTGGGTTCGATTCCCACACGAGAGAAATATTTGTGTGATTCATAGATATTTGTTTCGAGTCTGTGTGTACTTTGTGTCCGTTAATTGTATGTTTGTTAAGACCCCCGCGACATGCGACACAGGGCTTGTTCTCCAGTTTCTCTTTTATAAGAAGAAGAAAACGTAAGTATGTACTACAGAAACCGTTTGCATTTCTACGAGTTTCAAAGTGGCAAAATGTTATTCTCTAAACCTTTAGATACCACGACACGTTGCCAAAAAATCGATACATGCCCTGTGAAGAACAAACTAATCTATCACACAGGTATCATATATTTTTCAGATTTATTTAACCTATAACCTATTAATTTCAAACTTATGATTTTGAATGCCAATTTTCATATACCAAAATCCTTTCAGCTGACGTGATTTAGTAGCAAACATATTATTCTTTTAGTTTAATTTACAATTTTAATGTATAGTGATGGATTAAGAATACATAATGTCACTACTCCATTTCAACCCATGGGTGTCGTAATAGGCAACTAATGGAGTAACCAAGTAAACAACAACACTTCGAGAAAAGGAAAAACAAAACCCTACCAACCCGTCTGGCCAGCGTGGTATAGTAGGCTAAATTCCCACCACAAGGTTGGAAACGTTTATGGGTGTGATGATGACGAATTATTTATAATCTTTGATAATTTAGTCTTCTTCGTTACGTAAAGTAAAATCAAAGGCAAAGAAATTATTATAAATAAGTATACGTTAGTGTTAACAAATAATATATTCATATCAAACAGTTACACGGTCCGCCATTTTTCTTTGAATTCGGAAATTTAAAAACGCGGGCTTATCATACAAAATTATATTTCTCTTCGAAATGAATCATTTATACCATTTACAAAAACTCAATTTTCAATCCGTTCAAAAATTGGATCTCCGTAAATCGTATGGTATCAACTGGAATCAAACATAAATATCGAATTAGAATCGACTAAAACGTTAAAAAAAAACAATAATTTTTCGAATTTCGAATTCGCATTCCGTTTATTGTAACCGTGCGTTTAGCCAGCGGGCGTTGAATTTATTTGAACGTTCCAAATGATTTCAAATTACGAACGTATCAATTTTTTTAAATGCTAACTTTTTTAATGATTGCAGTACTTAACTTTATGGCTGGTTAATACAGTTAGGGCTGTTTTATACTGGCTGGGTTTCCTGCAACCTGCAATACTCTTTTGTCATTATATAGATTTATAATAGTTTTGTTTGAATTTAGTAACTTATTTTAATTTGAACTCGTAGGTAACGGTAAAAGATTTTCTTAAGTCGGTTAAAAATAGATCTAATTACTAATTAAATATATTTGATAATCCTACTTACTATAAATGCGAAAGTTTATATGTTTATACCTAATTCTTTTACACAAAATCAACTTAATAAATTTGACAAAACTATATTAACATAGGTACGGTACAGTTTTAATCCCGTATACCGATGAAGCCGCGGCTGGAACATAAAGATAGTAACACTACTATGTATTTTATATATTTTTATGTTGCATGCCTTTTAATTCCGAAAGGAGTACCAAAATTTTCTGCTTCAAAAGCTCTGTAATTAGGGAGCAAACCTATTGCTATTAATCGCACACGTTTCCCAGACTTCGTATCAAGAAATTTAAAACAGAAAAAGAGATTATTTTTTCCGGACTTGGTGAAAGCAGTTTCAAATAATGTTATATTATTTTTATAGTGCCCATTCTTTATGACAGAACGGGAATTCAGTGTATCATAATACCAGTTACCCAACACTTTTTCTTAGTGGCACGTCTCCATAAACACAAAAACAATAACATTCCAATTTTATGTTTCCGAATATAAAGTTAGAATACCGATGCGCATAATCAATATCAAATTAATTCATTTATTTTATGCGTGTACGCTGCCAATGTGAAACAACCTTAAAGTATTTATGCAGATCCGTTCAGAAACGTTTGTTTCGAGAAATCGTTAATACTTATTTAATATTTTATTGTTTAGAAATAAAAGAGTTGTTGACATTATTATAGACTACTGTTTTATGTTTTTAAATTTGAATTTTTATTATTCTGATTGACGGTTGTGTGATTTGATTTTTATTTTCATATTTGGAACACTCCGGTGCATAAATATTGTGAATTATATAGTGTCTGTTACCTTTGGTTTTGTATGTATAGATGCAGTTTTCTTAACAAAAAATATTGATCTTGTGAATCTAAAATGACATTGAAATTGTCAAATAATAATAAAATAAATATACCTACTTAAAATGTTTATTTATCTCCACAAATTACATATTCCCGTGATACATTGACAAAAAAGTTTGACATAGTTTTTAATTTGTGTGAGATCTGGAGTCTAAACTAAGGCGAGGCCTATATTTTAGAACTCCAGGCAAATGTTAAAAATTGTTTATTCTACATCTAGTTCGGCCTATATAGGCTACTTTTACTCTACGCGGGTGAAGTCACAGACAAAAGGTAGTATTCTATAAAATTTAATAAACTAAAAATCATTTAACACATCAATATTACGTAAGCATACTAAGCATAGGTAACTTTATCAAAAATACATTAATCATCACAAAAAAAATCGGAAACCATATATTTTGCGAATGTCATCCCGCCATTTTTAAATTTAAAAAACAAATCGCGTTCGAATTTGGAACGTGAATTTGCGTATTTAGTCGAGTCTCATCGTCCATTCGAGTTAAATGTCCCGGCACTAATGTTATATCAATAGAACAGATAAGAATTTGGCTATAATTAACGCGAATAGAGGTTCACCATTCAAAAACGTTTACGGTCTGCATTGATGTCATATGTTACTAAAGTAAATTAGTTGGTGTTAAGTAAAAGTTTAGCCATTAAACATATGGCCACAGCCACAACTGTGGATCTAGTGAAAGGACTCTCGATTCATTTTCGTCGTGTTCAAAACCAAAATGTTCACAGAAAAAGCTCTATTGATTGGTGACGTGCCGACTCATTCATGATGCATGCAAGCATGTCAGCGAGGACTACATTATTAATTATTTATTTTTATTTTTATTAGCTTGTATAACATAGATATATTATGACAATTCTTCGATTTTTATGTGACATGTGAATTTCCTCATTTTGTATTACTTACAATTATATTTTTTATATTTTCATCAGCAACCTATTAAATCTCACCTCTCTCCTCTCCTCTAACTAGAGAGCTGAGAGGATTTAGGCCATAATCCACTCACGCTGGCCTAGTGCGGGTTGGTGGATCAGACATACTCATAGAATTACTTCTAGTGTATGTGGGTTTCCTCACGATTTTTTCCTTCACCGTTAGCAGATGGTAAGTCACTTGACTAGTACTTATAAATTCCACAAAGTGGAATCCACATTGGTACTGCCGATCGAGATCGAACTCGGACCGCGTGATTTGCACGCCGGTCCCTTATCCATTCAGCCACCATCCCTCTGCCTACCCTTTCGGGGAAAAGGCGTGATGCAATGTTATGTTTTGTTATTAGCATAAATTAAGTTTAATTCACAATAGGTCGATATGGATTTGTTTCAAAATTCAATCTTCTTAATTAAATAGCGATTACGGCTACATAGACACTTTAGTATATATATTTAAAATGACAATGACACGATGGCCGCCATATTTTTGTTGTTTTTTTTTTTATACCACGACTGTGGTAAACAGACGTACCGTCCGCCTGATGGTAAGCGGTTACCGTAGCCTATGGGCGTCTGCAACACCAGGGGCATAACGAAAAAAAAAAAAAACATAAAATACCTTACTAATGATTTGGAAACATAAGTTGATTATGCTAGGGTTGAGACAAACTTTGCAGACATTAGTCAATCGATTAATACTTGTCTATGTTTTGAAGGGTTAACCAAGTTATTCAGTGTGAAGATGTTTAGAACTATATTGAAAGGCTGATTAGTTTTGTTTAAAACTACCTCGGTGGCGCAGCGGGGAGTGTATACGACTGCTGTGCAAGGCCCCGGGTTCGATTTCCGGGTCGGGTGAAAATAGTATTGGGCTTTTCTATCATGAAATTCCAGTATTGAGATTTTCCCGGAGTTTGGTAAACAAACGTTCCCGGTAGATGACAATAGGCTCGCCCTCTATTTCATGGGACCAAACATAGCTGGCGAAATGTGGGTGTAAGACACCTCTTCCTACCCCTTCGGGGAAAAAGGCGTGATGCTATGTTATGTTAGGTTAAAATTGTTGGTTTATTGCGAATTCGGAGACATTGTAATATGATCTACTAACGCTAGTAAAATTTACCTGCGTCTTTAACAGAGCTGAGACGCCCCATAGAATATTCTCTTTGAAGCTAAAAGGATCTATTGTCATTCATTTTGGGGACATCCGAAGATTATAAGAAGAGCTTCTTATGCAAGGACATTTTGGTTTCTAAGGAGTTTGTATTATTTAAGTACTTGGTTCGTTTAAAAACGGTTCATTAGTTTTGTAGGACTTATGGTAAAGTCACACACTTTAACTAGGTACTAGGTACCTGCCGAACTCAGAGACGTCAATTAGCAGTAATCTGTCATTACTGTCACCGTGGCGCAGTGGTTAAGGTGGTCGCCTCGCCACTACATCGCCGTGCTGGGTGATGTGGGTTCGATTCCCACTCGAGACAAATATTTGTGTGATTCATAGATATTTGTTTCTAGTCTGGGTGTACTTTGTGTCCGTTAGTTTCATGTTTGTAAAGCTCCCCGCGACACAGGGCTTGTTCCCTAGTCCGGGCGCTGTCTTTAAAAAAAAAAAACACAATTTTTTCATTGAATAATCGTCTTTAGGCGTATAGACTTAAGTATTACACGTTTTTACTAAATAAACTTTAAAGTTAAGTATCGTCTCTGAGTACTGCCTACCTAACTAATAAATGTCTTGGTAATCTAATCTAATGACACCTCGTACATTAAAATTTATCAATAGTCTAGGTATACAAGTTTCACCTCAAAATGGCTATGGACTATACAACTGAAAACTTGCATAAACTTCATTTTGACATTCTAACTAAGTAAATGTTACTGCGTTGTTGTTCCTAAAGTCGACAAAAATTTCGTATCCGCGTCTAAAGATCAAGGTCAAAGGTTGTGTGACCTTTGACCTTGAATATTTAGTAAGCCATTATATGTTAAATTACCTATCTCGATAATACTTAAATTTTATTTTTTTAAATCGCACGCGGTACTATGCTCGTAAAATAAATTATTAATTTCTTCCCTTGCGCAGTCTGAAGCAATTCGTATCTAGTTATTTGCAATCGCACTAATAAATATTACAACACTAATATAAAATATAAAATATTACAACACTAATATAAAATATTAAAGCACTAAAGACTAGAATGAACCATTATATGAACAATAAATACATAATTAACTGATAAAAGAATAAAAAACTACACAAAAAAGTTTTAACTGAAAGCTCATCTTGTTTAAAAAATAGGTTGCATGCTACATTCTTAATCAATTACACGGTCTGATAAAAAAAAGAAAACAAAAAATATATTGAATTGATACTTGTTTATGATTCACTGAGGGGCTTGTTGATATTCGTTCGATCATCGAAGTTAAGCAACGATCGGCAAGTTCAGTCCAGAGATGGGTGGCAGTTTGTGGTATTTTTATTCTGGAGCGTCTCATAGCTCCAGAATAAAAAGGCATGTCTACACCTTGCGTTAAGTCAATTTGTAAGCCATAACTTGATAAATTCCAACTCTAGGGTCCGCCTCATAATAATTATGTATACCTATGATTCACTTTCAAAGTAAACAACTCGACTAAAGAATTAAATTCATGTCATCACTAAACCACATGCCGTGAAGTCACGATTCGACGTTCCGAATTCAAAAATTCAAATTTCTACGTGACCATTATTATGTTTACTAACCATTACTTCTTTAGTTAGAACAAAAATTTGTTTCTTTATTTAAAACACGTAATGTAAAGAGTATTGATTAATTTAATTTTGCGTTCCAAAGTCTAAATTTTAAATTTTTATGTGAATGATACATTGCTGTTTTATTTGGATGTTTAAATGAGTTCAACATACAAAGTAAGCAATGGATGATGTATCAGTTTGAATGATCGAAAGTTTTTTATGAGTTATCAGAGGCTTTTTATAGTACAATGACTGTAATAACTTTTAACAAAAGACGCCATATTGAATTTTCGCTCGAATCTTTTTATCGAGAGTTTTTATTAGATTTTAAAATGGCGACAGGTTCTATAGTTTATTATTATAAGTATTTAATTGCTCGTAATTATATATGAGACGCTATATATCATGGTTTGGAAACAAAATGGTAGGTACCACCTACTTATCAGCTAACACAATGATTATAATTTTTGATTAGTTATAAAAAGATAGGATCGTTGCCAGTAATTATTGTTTATATTTGCTTTTTTTTTGGGTTCCGTAAATCATTATGAAAATCTCTATCTCTCATTCATTCTGCCAGTCAATCCTTACTAATATTATAAATGCGAAAGTACCTCTGTTTGTTTGTTTGTTACGCTTTCACGCCATAAATTATTGAACCGATCGTCAGTCCATGACTTGCAAAAGGACATAACTAAACTTTTACGGACATATCTCGCAGGCAACTAACCAATTAGTTTGACCTAGTTAGACCTAAAATTATGGCTAATAAAGAAAGCAACTTATCTCAGTATAAGTGTGAGGCCGAACTTGCTTTTTTCCCCGCGGGCGGTAAAATCGCTAAACCGCGGAACTGCTACAACTGCAGGCACTGCGGGCTGCAATTAAAAACCGCAAGTGCGGCTGCTTGTATTGGTTGACATGCGTTAAAAAATCGAGCGGTTAAAAAACGCTGCGATGCAATACTATGAAAGTCTTAATAGTTCTAAAATCACATGAAAAAATACAAACTTCCTTTTGCAGTTAGGATGTATCGGCGACTTCGTATTTTTATACGAAGTCGCCGATACAGCCAATTAATAAGTTTGTTTTTGTACGGAACCCTCTGCATTCGAGTTAATCGCAATTGACAGGTTCTTTTTTTATATTTGTTAGGTACCTACTTACTTAATATCTAAGATGTTATTTTCCTAAATATATTTTAAGCTCACATTTTTTAGAAGGCTAGTTATTTTATACGTTACTCATATTCACGAGAATACTTCTTCTTCTTATCGTGTGGGCTTGACAGACCTTGGTGCTGGAATTTACTAAGTCACCCAGAAAAGTTCCAACCTGACTTAACGACTACCACATTAAGTGATAACCAGGACCAACAGCTTTACATGCCTTCCGAAGCACGGAGCCGCTCGAGAATGAAATTGCCACAAACGGTCACCCATCATGGACTGACCTTGCCGAGTGTAACTTAACCTCGATGATCGTAACGATATACGAACGAATAATAAATATTTTTAGTATTTGATAACTTCGCTTAATTTGTGGTCTTAGCTTTAACACAAATGTGTCCGTTTTTTTGGAAAAAGCAGGCTGTTTACCGAATTCGAACTTCACTTCCTTACGAGGCAAATATATGTTTCAAAGATATTTGTTTCGGTTCTTTTTGACGACTGGCCTGTTGGTCTAGTGGTTAGTGACCCTGACTGCAAAGCCGAAGGTCGTGGGTTCGATCCCCACCCAGGACGAATCTTTGTGTGATGAGCGTAAAGGTTTGTTCTGTGTCTGGGTGTCATTTATCTATAATATGTATGTATTTACAAAAAAAAAATGTATTTTAGTAGTATATCAGTTGTTTAGTACCCATAACACAAGCAAATATAATTGCTTACTTTGGGACTAGATGGCGCTGTGTGAATGGGATGAGAGTGAATTGAAATCATGCTTGTCCTTACCTGGTAGATGATGTCCAGCACTGCCTCGCGCCGGCGTCTGGTTGTCCTTGTGTCTGTCAATACCTTTAAGTATATTAATAAATGTTACTTTTTTTCAAAGGAAACCAGTATGTATTTGTGGCAACAATAATCGCAGGCGCCGTGGCTTAGTTGGTTAAAGCGCCTGTCTAGTAAACAGGAGATCGTGAGTTCGAATCTCGCCGGGGCCTAGTTGATACTTTTTGTTTTGTTTTAACACTTTATTGCACACAAGAAAATAATAAATACAATTACAATATATACAAAAAGCATGTACAAAGGTGAGCTTAACTCAGAATTGAGTTCTCTTACAGCAAACCTTAGAGTGTAGAGGAGATAAGCGTAAAGAAGAGAGCATGAATGAAGTGTACAACTAAAGAGATAAATAAAGAGGATGAAAGAATAAAAAAAAAAAAAAAAAAGTAAAATAGAACGCAAAGTAGAGGAAAGGATTATTATATTATTGTGGTACGTATACCACTATGCTATATATATAATTTAAATACACATACATACTTTTTGTAAGTTACAAAAACTAAATCGCATGAAAGTAAAGAGACCTTTTGGTATTGTATATTGTACCTATGTCATTATATAATAGAATATCCGAATATATATCTTATTGTATGTAAAATGTGGTACTTGTACGTACCACATAGACATAGCCACAAGAAAGCTCACTGTCGCTCAGCAAGCCATGGAAAGAGCTATCTATTCTCGGGGTAGTGTGTGGACTCCACTTTATGGAATTTATATGTACTAGTCAAGTGACTTACCATCTGCTAACGGTGTAGGAAAACATCGTGAGGAAACCCAAACACCCTAGAAGAAATTCTATGAGTGTGTCTGATCCACCAACCCGCACTAGGCCAGCGTGATTGGATTATGGCCTAAACCCTCTCAGTTCTCTAGATAGAGGAGAGCAGACCCGAGGCCAGCAGTGGGACTTAATGTGTGTGCTGATGATTCTCGGGGTTTCCCTGCGTGATCGAATTAGAAATCAGTAGATCCGCAGAACTAAAGTTGTCGACATAGCTCACCGAATCGCATCCCTAAAGTGGCACTGGGCAGGGCACATAGCTCGTAGAACTGATGGCCGATGGGGGAAAAAGGTTCTCGAGTGGCGGCCACGTATTGGAACGCGCGGCGCGGGACGGCCCCCCATCAGATGGACCGACGACCTGGTCAGGGTTGTGGGCGGCCGTTGGTTGCAGGCGGCACAGGACCGTTCGCAGTGGCGTAAATTAGGTGAGGCCTGTTTAACATTGGACGTCGTTGGGCTGATATGATGATGATGATGACTTGTACCACAACCACACCACAAACACAACGCATCAGAGAGTGACGCGACGACGCGACGGCGCATGCGACGGGTAACACGAAAAAATAAGCTTGTTAATATAATAAAACGACCAAATAGATCTCAACCCGCATACATCTAAATCCAATATGTATCAATGACATTCTCATTTTCACTAATATATTCAGAGTATGATCTAATAAAATTAATGTTAATCCCCATAGGGGTGCGTGGGAATATCCTATAGTTCTAATATTAGCAAAATAGATCATTTCGTCCAATTTAGCGTTGGAAATTAAGCTTTAAAGATCAGAGGTAGAGTCTATTTTGATATAGGTGTTGATACAATCTTTTAGATTCTTGGTCATTACGGTTACGTCACACATGCCTAACCTGCTGTTTTGAAACCCGTAACGAAAATTAATCAAAAGTAAATTGAAAAAAAAATTACCACTTCCCTCCATAGCAAAGCGAAAGACAAAAGTAATCTGGGGGCTTACTCTGAATTTCGACATTCGACTTAGTCGCTTTTGATATCGCTGTCAAATGTTTGAAAGTGACAGCGACCAATATCTAAATTTCCTTACATTTGACAGCGACACCTAAACCGACTAAGTCGAATGTCGAAATTCAGAGTAAGCCCCATGTAGAGGATCTGATCCCATTATAAGGAAAGCACATTGTTGTAGACTTGTCATAAGTCTGAGTAAATGCAAGTATTACTTGAAGGTGTGTACCGGGCTTTAAGCACACTACAGCATCAAGTTACTGGCCACAAATAAATACGACGAAACATTGCATTCAAAAATCTCGTTCCAAATTTAAAAACGTTCTACGAAACGCTATTCTAAACTTTTTTTGACATGTCACATGTATTATTGCCAGCTTCAGGTAGCCAAGATGGCTGCCCTTATTTTTTTTATAATCTTTCACTTATTTAACGCATCCATAATAGAAAGGATCTAAGACGAAAAGCGCTGTTGAGTAATTTTGATACTTATATGAATAATGAGAAGATACAAATTGCGATAGACAGATATATGAACTTATACTACTGCATTCTACGATAAGTTTACGTATTTTGTAAAGATTTTTGTAATAACTTGTTTAATACTCGCACAATGGTGTTTGTTCTAGTTTACTATTGTTATAAATGTCTAGTTTATGGTGCGGACACAATAATTTATGGTACAAGACAATGATCTTGAATTACCTATAATTTTAGGACATAAAAATTATCGTGGCCTCGCCATTAAAAATACGATTATTAAAAAACTAATATTCTAATTAAATCAGACGAATTAAGAATACAAAATGTCTCTACCCCTTTTGTACCCGTGGGTGGTCGTAAAAGGCGACTAAGGGATTATTAACCTTATGCAGACAAGAGCACTGCAAGAAAAGGAAAATTCGAAACAAACCCTATACCAACCTGTCTGGCCAGCGTGGTATAGTAGGCTACATTTCTTTCACAATATTTGAAGGAGACCTGTGCCCGTGCGTAATTATATTATAATATAACAAATATTCTACCATATTCAACAGCGCCATCTAGTTCCAAAGTAAGCAATTATATTTGCTTGTGTTATGGGTACTAAACAACTGATATACTACTTAAATACTTTTTTTTTTGTATTTAGATACATATTATAGATAAATTACACCCAGACACAGAACAAACCTTTATGCTCATCACACAAAGATTTGTCCTAGGTGGGGATCGAACTCACGACCTCCGGCTTAGCAGTCAGGGTCACTAACCACTAGACCAACAGGCCAGGCGGCCAGTAATTGACCGTATCATGCAAATAATTTTTAAAATCGGTCCAGCAGTTTTTGAGTTTATTCGTTACATAGTAAAATACAAATCTTTTCTCTTTAAAATATTAGTAGGGTGAGTGGGGGGAAGATGAAAAACGGGGTAACATAAAAAGTAGTCTGTATACCCAGATTTAGTGTAGTTTTTGCACTTCTGGCAATATTGTTAAAACCGCCATATTATTACGTCGCCACACCTGCACAGCATTAGTCGCTATGAGCGAGTAGTTGTGTAAAATATTGAATTGTCTGCGATGTGACTTTTTCGCAAGTTAAACGAGTGTTTTAATCTTACCCCGTGTGCTGTATCTTCACTCACAAGTTAGATAAGAGTGTTTTATTTGGACATCTACGCATTATTTTTAATCCTTTATTGTGTTATTTAATCAAAATATGGATATTTCTTGTATTTTAGGATTTATTACAAGTTTTCGTCTTTACCCACCAATATTATACGTGGTAAGAAGAACATATAAAAGTTTCGATCTTACCCCGTTTTCCAAATTCATACTAATAGTCAGAGGTTCTCAAACTGTGTCTGATGAACAAGTCAATACCTACGTACGTATACAAAATAAAAGCCTATTTATCCTAGCCTACCTATTTATATTTCTTTTCTTCACTTTTGAAGGATCTTTTTATGTTTATTTTTTATGGCATGGAGCCATATTTTTTTGATAAGGATGTTAAGTAACTGTTGAGCTTAAGTCGATGTTAAGTTATTGTTGTGTTAACTTGGTTAATTGTCTAATTTTGAAATATTTTGTGTTTATGTTTTTGTATTTGTTACCTATACATACATACATTACTATATATACATTCGTTGTTTTACTAAGATTTGTTGGTTCCTATTAGTAATTAAAAGGATTTAGAGATAGTGATATTTTATTTTCAGTATAACCTTAAGCAATTCGGTTGGGGTGTAGCCTTCGGGGCACTATGAAAAAAAGACAGAAAATGATTTCGTGAAAAAATATTTTTCCATATTCTGTTGTTCTTATGATGTTATCGTATAATACGGTCAAAAATAAGATGATTTTGATCTGAGAACTATTTGTCTCCGACCAACGGTTTAGCGGCAAATTACATATTTATTAAAAAAAAAATATACCAGCCAGAAGTAGGAGTCAACGACTCCGGGCAATGACCCCCATGACCCTGGTCAATGACCCAATGTAATAATGCAATTCTAGTTGAAAGTTTGAGAACCTCCATTTCAATCTTCCCCCGGCGGGATAAGTTTGAAATAGAAATAAACATTTTTTCGTGATATCTTTGTTATCAAAAGGTATTTTGACACTTTAGACAGTTTTGAGGCTTCAGAACACTTAAAACTATAGATTAGTGAAAATCAACAACGTCTGAACATAATATTTACGATTTTAGAAATTATTTCGATCTTTCCCCATCACCCTTTCATCTTTCCCCTGTGTCATTCTGGTGATAAATACCTTTTTTTTATTGTTTTTTCTGCTTTAGAACAGATTTAACTGGATTTTATAAATGTGATTGAAAAATAAACCCTTTTTTCTTTACTCGCTACAACTATAATTTTCACATAAGTTAATATAAACTAATCTCTAAGACTTTAAACACAACACTGCTCATCTCGTCAAAAAACCGTTCAATCTTCCTCCCACTCACCCTATAAAAGTTTAGATATACATTGTACACTTGTACAGTAACTAGTACATTAAAAAAAATTACCTACCTACTCATACTACACTATTTAGAATAATATCAGCTATCATATTTACAAAAGAACTGATTGAGGTCAAATTCCTTAGAAAATAATAATTTGTAACTTATCGCGTTTCTATTAGTCAAGCAGGCAAAGCTGCAGGAAATACCTAGTTTGTAATATTAGTAGGATATATAGTACTACATTACCCTTGGTAAGGTCAGACATCGACTAAAGTGCCGGATCCGACTCTCTCTATACACGCTCGTGACGGGCGCTTTAGTCGAATAAATATATTTTTAGTCGAGTAGGCAACTAAATACCGTGACAGAGAGGGTAGACAGTGACATAACTACTGATATAGTTAAGGTCAAGTATGTTTCATACGAGCGGTACACGTATACAAAAAATTAAGCAAGGTATCCTGGCTGTCTATACTAATATAATAAAGCTGAAAAGTTTATATAGGTAGGCAAATTTGCTGACACTACTTTTCGGATAACCTGTTACATTCTTAACTTGTGACTTTCATAAGTGTTACTTTGTAACCTAGATAAATAAACGAGATTTCATTTTATATAATCATATATAATCTGAGGTACTACTGGTCCGATTTGAAAAATTATTTTAGTTTTGGATAGCCCATTTATCGAAGAAGACTATATAGGCTATAACATCACGCTACGGAAAATAGGAGCTGAGCAGTAGCCAAACAAAGAATAACAGCGAAGCCGCGGACGCCGAAACGAAGCTGGATGGAGTAACGAAAATAATATTTTTTTAAATAAATATATTGTTTTTTATCGTAATCTTCGCCTTAACTTCGCTAAGTCCGGTCACAGACGAAAGCACACAGACAGACAAATTGTAACAAATAGTATTACTTACAATACTCACATTAACAACTTACCGCCTTTTGTGTGCAGTTGTGTAAGCTTTATACAAATAAGTAGTGTTTTGTGAGTGGTCAGTCGTGACTCCTTGGTCAGGACAATTACTGAACAACCTAAATTTTTTTTTTTTTTTTAAAGACAACGCCCGCACTAGGGAACATGCCCTGTGTCGCGGGGAGCTTTACAAACATGAAACTAACGGACACAAAGTACACCCAGACTAGAAACAAATATCTATGAATCACACAAATATTTGTCTCGTGTGGGAATCGAACCCACGTCACCCAGCACGGCGATGTAGTGGCGAGGCGACCACCTTAACCACTGCGCCACGGTGACAGTCAACAATGAATATTTCGCAAATATATGCATGTCTATATATGATATGTCGTAGAATAAGTAATTTGAAGTGGCAGTGGGCTGGTCATATCTGCAGAAGGACCGATGCATGATGGAGCAAGCGTGTCCTGGATTGGAGACCGCGACTTCGGCAAGCGTAGAGTAGGACACCCTCAGGGTTACCAGGTCGCCAAACCTAATAGCCGGACAGACCAGCCAGTTTAGCCGGACATTTGGGTAGAAAAGCCGGACACCCTATATTACCTATGCCCGGCTTTATCCGGACGCCTGGCAACGCTACCTCCAGCTAAATGGACCAACGCTGCGGCTCGACTCCAAAGAATGTGGAGGGTGGAAAGGTAAGAAAAGAAAAGTTCTATACAAATCTCAACCCACCCGTCGGGTCAGCGTGATATAGTAGGCAAAATGAGATAAGAGAAAATAGAAGAAAGACCGAAAGATGAGACAAAAAGTGTTTGGAGGAGACTTTAGGAGACCCGTGCCCAGGATATACATTTACGTGTTGTTATAATGAAAAAAAAATCCGAAACTTTCGGATAAGTATCCGAAATAAAAGTACATACGAGTATATATCGAATATTTACGGATAGGCACGGTGTCTAAATACAACATAATGAAAGGTTTTTTATTTTAACCCCGGTAATTTTTATTTACGGCTCCATAAGAAACTGACACAATAACTTTGTCCCTATTTTTTTTTCACTTGTACAATTCCTAAATGTAATATCCGATACCGAAACTATCCTAAACTATCGGATAATCTGTTATAAATAATATTCTACCACATTCACACAACGCCATCTAGTCCCAAAGTAAGCAATTATATTTGCTTGTGTTATGGTTACTAAACAACTGATATACTACTTAAATACATTTTTTTTTGTAAATACATACATATTATAGATAAATTACACCCAGACACAAAACAAACCTTTATACTCATCACACAAAGATTTGTCCTGGGTGGGGATCGAACCGACGACTGGCTTAGCAGTCAGGGTCACTAACCACTAGACCAACAGGCCAGTCAATATATAAATACATATCCATACCCGAAATTTTCTATCAATGAAATATCTGGACTACAAGTATGAGGTTTTTAAAAAAAACCGGCCAAGAGCGTGTCGGGCCACGCTCAGTGTAGGGTTCCGTAGTTTCCCGTCCGTCACAATAAGTGTTCCCACTTATGAGTTTAAAGGAAGTTAAAAAAAAAATACGGGCAAATGAAACTTGACCTCTGGATTGTATAGGCGCTCATACGATTCAGGGACCAAATTATATTGGTTAACTGCAGTTTCCATCTGTTGTTTCCATCCAAGTTCAAAATAATTTTCCTAGAAAGTCCTTATAAAGTTCTACTTTTCAGATTTTTTTCGTATTTTCTAAACTTATGGTTCAAAAGTTAGAGGGGGGGGGACGCTTTGTTTTTTACTTTTGGAGCGATTATTTCCGAAATTATTGACATTATCAAAAAATGATTTTAGTAAACCCCTATTCATTTTTAAATACCTTTCCAACAATATATCACACATTAGGGTTAAAATTAAAAAAAAAAACACTTCCCACTTTACATATAGGGGGGCTACCCTAATAAAACATTTTTTTCCAATTTTTATTTTAGCACTTTGTCGGCGTGATTGATACACATATTGGTCCCAAATTTCAGCTTTCTAGTGCTAACGGTCACAGAGATTAAGCGAGGACGGACAGACAGACAGACAGACATGGCGAAACTATAAGGGTTCCTAGTTGACTACGGAACCCTAAAAAGGAGTGAATAGGTTTCTCAACGGTCGGCAACGCGCTAGTGATGCCCCTGGTGTTGCAGGCGCCCCAATCGTCTGTTTACCAGCATCCTGGTATAAAAAAAGACATTCTTCAACTAGACAATGCACACAAAGATTTATTCTACCCCTCAAAGGATTCCCTTTGTCCTAAAACATCGAGTTATGACGTCAGAGCTCAGTAAACGCATCGAAGTTAACAAGACTCGGCATAAACACAATATGCAATAAAAATAATCACCTATTGTTCTGTAAGCTGCAGGCGATGCACCGTATACCGAATTGGTGGTAACTGGTTACCCGGATATTGGTATACTAGATGTGTTTGAATAATAATAATAATATTCTACCACATTTACACAGCGCCATCTAGTCCCAAAGTAAGCAATTATATTTGCTTGTGTTATGGGTACCTAAGCCTACCTACCCATCTTCCTTACAAGTAGGGTGTACAAAAAACGAAACACATTACAAGTACATACATACTTTTTTGGTTTGAAGATCTTTACTTTCTGAATAAGTATTAGTAATAAGTAATAACAACAACAATAAAACTATGACAAAAAATTAACACTTGTAACAAAATAACTTAACGAAATGAGATAATTTTTTGCCTATTTTATTTCTGCTAGCTGTACAAAATTGTGCACATTCGACTGAAGTTTGCGGCAAATACTGTCAAGTGCGATCCCATATTTATTTAATATACATAAGATATATTGAATAGTAAGATAAATTCCCTCCATCTTCTTTTTTCATGGTTTGTTGATGATGACTTGCAGCCACGAGACACCCGTCACTGTTTTCAAATATCACTTCCAGCATCCCTAACTCTTCTCAAAACGTAAGATAAACAAGAAACAATGGTCCATATGAGTACTTTCACTGATCAAGAACAGATTAAGTTATATTTGCCCTGTGGTATTACCTCCATTGAGCATGGTATATACTTTACATGTAACTATAACATCTATATTGACATCAATTGACAAACATTGACATTAATATAATGTAGATGACTGCTGTGCAAGAGGTCGCGGGTTCGATTCCCGGGTCGGGTGTAAATGGTATTGGGTTTTTCTATCATGAAATTCCAGTATTAAGATTTTCCCGGAGTTTGGTAAACAAATGTTCCCGGTTGATGAGAATAGGCTCGCCCCCTATTTCATCATATGAAACATCTCTGCCTACCCTTTCGGAGAAAAAGACTTACTTAACATTCCCAACGACACCACTAAATAGTGTTGGATATTTTCATAGTAATATTTCTCGAATAAACAGAAACCTCCTTTAGCTATTTATTATGTCTGTGTAATAATTGAATAAAAGCGATGGTGGCTGAATGGATAAGAAACCGGCGTGCAAATCACGCGGTCCGAATTCGATCCCGCCCGGAAGTACCAATGTGGATTTCACTTTGTGGAATTTATTTGTACTAGTCAAGTGACTTACCATCTGCTAACGGTGAAAGAACATCGTGAGGAAACCCACATACACTAGAAGAAATTCTATGAGTATGTCTGATCCACCAATCCGCACTAGGCCAGCGTGAGTGGATTCTGGCCTAAACCCTCTTAGCTCTCTAGTTAGAGGAGAGGAGACCCGAGCCCAGCAGTGGGAATGGGTTGCTGATGAATAGTTGAATCTCGTCAACGCAACCAGTTTCGTTTACTTGTCATTTTTTGCTTGCATTTTTTATATGTAATGAATAAAATATGACGTCCAGCAGTGGACTGCAATAGGCTGAGATGATGATGGTGTGGACTTTTGGACATGACATGGATCTATGATTTACTGCCATTCTCAGAGACATAATATAATGAATACTGAATTTTGGACTATTCTCTTTCATAAAGTATAAATTTGTAATAACAGTCACGTGCGAGTCAACTCGCGCGCCGTGGGTTCCGTACTATCAGGCAAGAATAGGGCTGTCGGGCTTTTTGTTGATTACAAAAAAAAGTGTTGTATTTAAAAATATTATTTTATTTTTCCTGTAATATTTACATAAATATGTACCAACTGAAATTATTTAACTTTTTTCACATCACAACTTCGGAGGGATTGTGTGGGGCGTAACAATAAATAAAAGTAGGTTTTAGCATGTGGAAAATCCTTTTATTTGATACCCCACTTGATGTAATGTAGTCTCAATTTAAAATTTCAACCCCCTATTTCAGCCCTAAGCCGGTCCAAAATGCGCAGATTCTGCCAAGAGTCAGAGGATACTGTCATGAACATCCTCTGCTCATGTGGGCGACTCATGCCAAAGAAGTATAAGTACATATAGGACAGCACCAGGTGCAACCAGATGAGATACAGTCTCTGCTCAGACAATCTGGAAGTTCCTAAACTCTATAGGACTAAGCAGGGAACTATAAACAATAAGGGTGCAACTACGGCTACTAACTGACGGCTTCTAGCCCAACAAATAACATGAATTTCAGCTGCTTTTACAGAGAAAATAAAAACTTTTCAAAAATTTTTAATCTTATTAGATCAGCAGTGTTTAAAACGATTCTAAATTTCATGTCAATAGCATAAGACAGTAGATTTTGAGTTAAAACACTGTGACAAACGGACAGGCAGACGAACGGACAGAGTGAGACCTTATCGGTTCCTTTCGTTCATTTTTGATTTGAAACCCTAAAAAATTATTTGTAAATTAGTATCCATCTAAATAAAAATTAACGGTGTATGATTACAGCCGTAAATTTTATTTTTTCGGGTTCTTTTTTGCAATCGTATCTTGACGTTTCTTCAGACATTCTAACTCGTCCGGACAAGGTAAACGTTCTCGCATCTGGCAATTTTTTCTACACACAGAATTATATAGATCTAGTGCAAAGTTAAAAACTATATAACCAGTATCTCTAACAATTTCATCTGTATCTTCAGGGAAACAGAGGGCACCTCCAATCAAAGCACCAGCTGTGGTAAAAAATAACTTTTTCATAATACTTCTAGAACCGGATCCAAGATATAGGCCTGTAAGTGTAGTTGCGGCCACTATTTGTTGCCTTAACGCTACATTATTCGGACATCTCAAGCAAGCTATATATCTATTCTTCTCTCTGCAAAGAAAACCGGCTATCTCATTCTTCAATATAACTATTTCGTCAGTCATACCAAAAACGGATGTTCGAAGCCTTAATCTGATGCTTTTTACGTGTGGGTACAGCCATTCGTGGATAATTTTTTTGTTTTTTCCTGGACATTTACTTGCCTCTTTCTCTTCAACATAATCCTGGTATTTACTGTAAGGGCTTTCGTATATTGATAAATCTGTATACTTCATTGGTTTTGGTTTCTCTGGTGGTGGTGGGGGAGCAGCATAAGTTACAGGGATGAAGTTGAATTTGACTCCTGTAAGGGTCCGAGTTAGGGTGTAAATCCATTTTAACTTTTGAGCAACAACTAGGTCCTTATTTCCAGTCCGCTCTGGGACTTCTATTTCTTTTCGAGGTAAGAAGACGCTGTTGCCCTGACTTTTTGGACTAAAAAGTTCATAGCACATTTTTTTTTAATTTAATTTATCTTATGGTGCTTTTTGGGTCATATTACATTAAATCATGATTGGTTTGCCAAATATTAATTGAATTTTATAAAAATGACTATATAATAATGACACTGACATTTGTCAATTTTTTGTTTTTTTTTTTTATGCTTATGATTACATATAGGCCTTTATCTAGGCAACGAATAAAGCGTCCAGTAAACAATGAAACTTTTTTGAATGATTTTATACTAGACGTCGGGCGCAGCTTCGCTCTACCGTCGTTATTTATTTGGCCACTGCTCAGATCGTATTGGCAATAGCGTGATGTTATATAGCTGATTACATTCCTCGATAAATGGGTTATCCCACACTAAAATTATGTTTCAAATCAGTACAGTAGACTCACAAGTTTTACTTCTTTATAATTTTATAATCGTTTAGAAGTATTGATGCAGCTTGGAGACGCGTTTGTCTAACAGTTGACTGGCCTGCTGGTTTAGTGGTTAGTAACCCTGACTGCTAAGCCGGAAGTCGTGTGTTTCGATCCCCACCCAGGACAAATCTTTGTGTGATGAGCATAAAGGTTTGTTCTGTGTTTGTGTAATTTATCTATAACATGTATGTATTTACAAAAAAAAAAGTATTTAAGTAGTATATCAGTTGTTTAGTACCCATAACACAAGCAAATATAATTGCTTACTTTGGGACTAGATGGCGCTGTGTGAATGTGGTAGAATATTATTATTATTATTATAGTTTTGTGAATTAATTTTAATGTTTAACAATGTATTTGTCATATTAAATTTGTAGCCTTACTATCTAGCGGGGTTCCTTAGGAGTCAGACAGAGAGTTAGATCGAGAGTGGAAGCCGATAGATGGACCGAGGACTTAGTCAAGGTTGCAAGCGGCCGTTGGTTCCAGACAGCGCAGGATCGCTCGCGGTGGCGTAAATTATTATTATTTTTTTATTTATTTATTTAAACACACATATAAAACTATTATTACAGGTACAACCTAATTCAATAGCCTATGTACATAAATATAAAAATTAAAAACTAACTTAAATTTACAATCGCGCAATAAGCGGTATAATTCCGTTCAGTGTACACGAAAAGAGATCCACAGTTAGAGCCAGCGTGTTGAGCGTACGTAACGCGCGCGTAAGCGGAGCGCGCTGCAGCAAGCACGTGCGCGCTCGCGGCACGAGCAGAAGCTCCGCCGCCCCAAGAACTCGTCCGGGACACAGAACTGGAGTATCTCCAATATGCGAGGATTATGGAGTTTACCGCGCATCACTTTGAATAGGTATACTATGAGAGGTATCTGAGGTTATGTCCAGCAGTGGACATCGTTGGGCTGATGTACTGTTATACAGACTATGTTGGTACATAAAAGTTGTTTTCACTATAGCGTGTTGGTTTAAGGCACCTCTTGGTGTTGTGTGTTTGATACCCGGCCGTGTAGTGATAGTGACGGATTAAGAATATATAATGTCAGTGTATACGACTGCTGTGCAAGAGGTTCCGGGTTCGATTCCCGGGTCGGGTGAAAATTGTATTGGGCTTTTCTATCATGAAATTCCAGTATTGAGATTTTCCCGGAGTTTGGTAAACAAATGTTCCCGGTTGATGACAATAGGCTCGCCCCCTATTTCATGGGACCAAACATAGCTGGCGAAATGTGGGTGTGAAACACCTCTGCCTACCACTTCGGGGAAAAAGGCGTGATGCTATGTTTTATTACCCCATCTCAACCCGTGGGTGTCGTAAAAGTCGACTAAAGGAGTAACCTTAAGCAGACAAGAGCACTGCGAGAAAAGGAAAATTCGAAACAAACTCTATACCAACCCTGGACAGCGTGGTATAGTAGTCTAAACGCAATCTTTGGAGGAGATCCGTGCCCATCAGTGGGTCGTTTATGGGTTGAAATGATGATAATATAATATAATTTTCTACCACATTCACACAGCGCCATCTAGTCTCAAAGTAAGCAATTATATTTGCTTGTGTTATGGGTACTAAACAACTGATATACTACTTAAACACATTTTTTATTTAATTTTTGTAAATACAAACATATTATAGATAAATTACACCCAGACACAGAACAAACAATCATGCTCATCACACAAAGCTTTGTCCTGGGTGGAGATCGAACCCACGACCTCCGGCTTAGCAGTCAGGGTCACTAACCAATAGACCAACAGGCCAGTCAATTAATGATGATGATTGGTGTTTGAATTCATCAAATCGCCTAGAAAGCTAACTTTTAATGAGGTTGTCAAGTTGGGAGACTTCTGGGCGACTTCATGGACGCTATGGTGAAAACAATTTTTATTTTTATGTACCAACATAGCCTGTATACCAATTATTATACCATGGAGATTCATCTCACTAACAATATGTACTGAGAAGGGTCGGCAGTACTGTTTATAATACAATTCAAACTTTATATATGTCACTTGGGGTCCATTTGTGCATTTATAAGTAGGATACTTGTTAATATTGCATTTGTTTGCCTCTGTTGTGGCGCAAAAGGAGTAGTGCAGAAGGTCCCGGGTTCGACTCCCGGGTCGGGTATTGTATACGATATTGAGTTTTTCTGTCATCTTTTTATTATCAGCCCAGAGGTCAGATATACAAAAAAATTGTTCAAGTATTATATCAGTTGTCTAGTATCCATATTAAAAGCATTAGTTTAGTTTGGGACTAGATGGCGCTGTATGTGAATCACATCAGCAACCCATTAAGTTCCACTGCTGGGTTCGGGTCTCCTCTCCTTTAACTAGAGAGCTGAGAGTGTTTAGGCCATAATCCATTCACGCTGGCCTAGTGCGGGTTGGTGGATCAGACATACACTTAGATTTACTTCTAGGGTATATGGGTTTCCTCACGATGGTTTTCTTCACCGTTAGCAGATGGTAAAATAAAGATTAAAAAATTAATAAAACTTCAATATAATCGCTTCATTTTGTGTGTGAATGAAAAAAATTATTAGTCGTCAATTTTTTTCCAATGTAGTTTAACACATGAAATGAAATGAAATCTCGTTTATTCATCTAGGTTACAAGGTAACACTTATGAAAGTCACAAGAATGTAACAGGTTATCCGAAAAGTAGTGTCAGCAAATTTGCCTACGACCAGTTCGCTGACGGGCTGGAGCTATGAGAAGAACTGGCAAGAAACTCACGCCACTCTTTTTAAAAAAATGGATAGGTACAATCTTTTGCTATTTACAATTTGAGTACACATTACATTATATATTACGAAAGTTGGTGTTTAAACTAGTAGAGACACAGGGGTCCGCTCGAATAACAAACGTTATCTAGATTGAGATGTAAGATAGTTGACGGAGATACAACCGGTTTAAAGTTATGTATGTAGAGACGGCTATGTAATATATTTTATAGCTTCAGAACTTTTTATAGTTTCATTCGGTAAATGGTCATCTTACTAATAATTATAAATGTGAAAGTTAGGATGGATGAAAGGAAAGAAAGAATTTTTTTTTTCTATTTCGGGCAGCTGCCGGGGACATAAAAAACATTAGGTATATCACAAAATTAAAATAAAAAAAACAGGTAAGTATTTACATCATCAAGAAAATTGTATTGCCCGGCACTGCCGAAATGGGTCACCATCTCAGCATAGGCTGGACGATATGTCCAGCGCTGACAGGTTACCTAGTGGTGAAATGAGTACCACACTTGTACACGTACACACACTTGCAGCACCACGGGGGCAATCATTTATAATAGGTACATTTAAAATTAATGTATTAACTAGCATAACCGCAGGATCCGGCTGGGTTGGGCAGCATTTGGCAAACTACGTTGGGTTTTCTCCTCGCCACTGCCGCAATGCCTGAAGACTTTGTCTTCAACCAATGCGTCCTACCTGTTATGACATACGGTGCCGAGATGTGGACACTCACTGTAGGACTAGCCCACAAACTAAAAGTCGCGCAGCGAGCTATGGAACGAGCTATGCTCGGCGTCTCTTTGAAGGATAAAATTCGCAACGAAGTAATCCGACAAAGGACCAAATTTACCGACATAGATCGTCGAATAAGCAAGCTGAAGTGGCAGTGGGATGGTCACATCTGCAGAAGGACCGATGGACCATGGAGCAAACATGTCTTAGAGTGGAGACCGCGACTCGGCAAACGCAGAGTAGGACGCCCTCCAGCTAGGTGGACCGATGACCTGAAAGAGGTCGCCGCCGGGTCTGACTGGATGCGGAAGGCGGAGGATCGAGTGTTGTGGCGCGTGTTGGGAGAGGCCTATGTCCAGCAGTGGACTGCAATAGGCTGAGATGATGATGATGATGTATTAACTAGGCAGTCATTGATATATAAAAACTAAGTAATTTTTTCTGAGATTGACATTGACGATAGGTATTTGAACTTTTGAACTTGGCAGTAATCTGTCATCAATGATATTGTATGTTATATCATTGTCTGTCATTACCACAATTTTTTCATTGAATAATCGTCTTTAGGCGTATAGACTTAAGTAGTACACGTTTTTATTAAATAAACTTTAAAGTTAGTTCTCTGAGTACGGCAGTATGTCAATTCGAAATCTATACTAATATTATAAAGCTAAATAGTTTGTTTTTTTGAACGCGCTAATTTTAGGAACTATTAGTCCGATTTGAAAAATTCAAATAATGTTGGATAGCCCATTTATCGAGGAAGTTTATAGGCTATATAACATCACGCTACAGCCAATAGGAGCTGAGCAGTGGCCAAACAAAAGCGACGGGAACGAAGCGCGACTTCCAGTTATTCATTAGGCTCTATAATCGGTAAACATATCTTTAGCATAGCTCTCGCGTACTGTATTACGAACCTAACTAGTTCTTTCGTAACAATTGTGTTAAAGTGTAACCTATTCAACCCATGATATGCTTATATGACTGTAATAGCACTATTTTAGTTTTCTACGTATTTAGAGTGCAGAACTAAGCTCTTTAATGTTATGATTGTTTACGCCCGACTGGCTGGCTAAGTCCCATTTTTTAGGGTTCCGTAGCAAAATGGCAAAACGCAACCCTTATATACCCTTATATTCGTCATGTCCTGTCTGTGTGTTAAGGGCATTTTCACTCGAAAAATACTCAATGTATATTAATGTTATTTGGAGAATAGGTGTCTTATGTGGGTCGCTACCAGGTTTAGTAGTAAAATAATAAAAATTACATATACGGAACGACGGTCATGTTATGACGAAAGTATAAGGGGTTCGTTTTTGCTATTTTGGCTACAGAACCCTAAATACCCAATTTTACCCGACCCGGGAACCGAAGCCAGGCCACCTAGTAATTGCAACAAGGAAAATAAGTACAATCATATCACAAACCTATTCGCTACAAAATCATGGGACAATCAAACCAAATCTTTTCCATGAAAATCACTACTCTAGACCATTTACCAAGCGATTTTAAACTTTATTATCTAGTCATAAGAGCTATGTGAGATTTCACGATAGAGTTAAATTACCACAATATAATGTAATTATGAAATTAAAAGTCAATTAAATTTATACCTTATTGCCTTGTAATAAGATTGTTAGGTATGTTTTCAATATGAAAATGTAACTTTGTAGTCAAAGAACGGTCTACGTGGCATACGGTTTGGAATCGACTTTCTTTTTTAAACTCCGATTTTAATCGAATAGTCGAAATCGAATGGCGTTCTGAATCGATTTGAATAGGGGATTGACGGGTATCGGTTCTGGAAGGTGAAATAGCAAGTACTGTGGAGAAATGACGTCACATCAGTTATCAAGGATTTCGGTAAAGTTAGAACGAATGTCAGGACTAAGTGGCACCACTAAAACCGAGATATGAGTTTGGAGTTCGATTCTCACACACGGATAAATAATTTATAATCATCGTTTCAACCCATAAACACTAAATAAAAAAAGTAAAAGGCGACTAAGGGAGTAACCTTATGCAGACAAGAGCACTGCAAGAAAAAAAAATTGTGTATGTGACTTGTGAGGGAATCGAACTGACACTCGCGTTGCAATGTTAGTTGCAAGGCGATCACATCAACTACTACGTCTTCATCATCTCAACCCATAAACGTCTCACTGCTGGGCACGGGTCTCCTCCAAAGAATGTGGAAGGAATTTAGCCTACTATACCACACAGGCCAGACGGATTGGTATAGGGTTTGTTTGGACTTGGGGAAATTATGATACAAGAACGTTCAAGTGAAAGTCTTTTTATAAAATTTGTCGATTCATCATAAAGAAAGTAAATTATTAATTCGTCAAGTTCAGTTATCTTAAAATGGCGGCACCTTTTATTATGCAGTTATAATATACTACCCAACTATACAATTACCTCGCAAAACTAATTGCAATTCAATGCCAAAGTTCGACAAACGGATAAATTAATCAAAAAATACAATAAGACACTCAGATAATCTTAAAAAACTATAAAATAAACTTTTTGCCGCGCAATATTAACTGCCATTTTAAATATCTCGAAATGTCATTAGCAATATAAATGAGTTTCGCGCCATAACGAACCTTGTGTTGCCACAATGGAAAATCATAAATCAACTGTCATTTTGATATTTCGTTGAAAGGAGGTACGTCAATGCATCGGTGCAAACTTTTTAAACTCTTAGAGAGGTTTTTTTTTTGTTGAACGTTTGATTAATTGTAAAAAAAGGAGGCGTGCTTATTTTTTTTGGGTCTTCTTTCAATGGAGATCTCTTCGAGTTGAGATTTTTGACGTGAGCGTGGGTTAATGTGTTATTTTTGTTTAGTGTTGAAGTTCTTTGTTGTTAAATTAAGTTTATACGAGTGTTTATTGTTGCGTAACATAATTCACGAGCTTTTGCGATGTAAAAACACTTTGTATTCTTTCTTTTTGTTAATAAAAATATCATATTTGTGCCGTGCGAAATAAGATTGTACCTACTGATTTATTTATTTAGTACAATTTAAAAAGTATGACCTGTTTTTTTTAACAAACTACAGAATAGAGTATGTCGCTAAGTACTACTTAATTTTTACAAATCGCCCTACTTCCCATTGGGGTAGGCAGAAAGACCATGTGATTAATCGTGATGTTTCTGGCGATACAGGCGTCCATAAGCATCGGTAACCGCTAACCACCAGGGGGCAGATGCTCACGTCGATAGCAGACCAATGTACTAATATCGACCAATCACAGGCCGGTAATATGGCGCGATTGACTTAGTAAGCCAATCACAACTTTCGAATGAGACCATCGGCTGACCATTGTGTTAGAAGACTCGGGCCCCAGGAGAGCCGTAATATGTATGCCACATTCTAATATAAAAAAAACTGACAAATTGTATTTGAATGTTAAAACTCGCCTTTAAGTAACTACATACAATGATGTTCATATCTTAATTTACTGCTTTAAAGATATAAAAATGACAAAAGAATTTGTATGATACATGTATGTCAATTCACAGAAAACGTGATGTCATCGTGTATGGCAATCTTATTTACCATCTAGCTAACATTATAATGTTGCCATAAAAATATGTATAATAAAGCTTATGGGGTCTGATATCACCTTTGAAGGCTTTTATTTTAATGGATAAAGAAATATATAATAAAACCGTCGTTCTTTATTTGGCTACTGCTCAGCTTCTAATAGCCGTAGCGTGATGTTATAGAGCCTGTAAACGTCTTCAATAAATGGGCTATCCATCAATAAAAGATTTTTCAAATCGGACCAGTAGTTCTTGAGATCCAAGCGTTCAATCTTCAGCTTAGCAACTACGTAATATTCATAGAAGGGATTTTTTTGGGACAAAAAAATTGAAAAAAAAATTATGTTAGTACAGGGGAAAAGCTTCAGTAGTCACGGAAATCGACATCCACTCGTAGAGATAAAATAAAACCTTATGCGGTAACCGCTTACCAACAGGGGGGCTGTCTGTTTGCCCCCGTTGTGGTAAAAAAAAAATACCTACATGTAGGAATTTTTTTTTGCTACAAATTTTATCATAGCGTACTCTTAAATACCTCTACGATATTCATGGAACTTTTTATACCCAGAATCGAATCGCGATAACTTTCTCTGGTTCACAAGAATTAGACCCTAGTGGAATCAAACCCACCAGAACACTGTCATCGTGGATGGCGCAGTGGTGAAGGGGGTCGCCTCGCCACTATATCGCCGTGCTGAATGACGTGGGTTCGATTCCCACACGAGACAAATATCTGTGTGATTCAATAATATTTGTTTCGAGCCTGGGTGTACTTTGTGTATGTTTGTAAAGCTCCAAGACACAGGGCTTGTTCCCTAAAGGGGGCGGTCTTTTAAAAAAAAAATATAAAAAATAAAGAACCGATGGTATTTCAATGAGTTGAATACATAAACCACTATACCACTCCCACTGTCCTGCCTATCCTACCTGCAAACAAGCGTGATAATATTAACATAAGATAAAAGCTCCTCCTATGTTTCCATATCCACCATGGTCACGATAACCATATGGTGTATGACATCACTGAGTGTCCTACAGCGGTGCGGTGTCCGGCATTTGTACAAAAAAATACATTATTTTCACCGCATACGGCTTATGATCTGAAATGGAGTTATAGGGTTGGCGAAAATTCAACAAAAATTTAATTTAGCGAAACGGTCACCCATCTATAAACTGACTTTGCCGAACATTGCTTAACCTCGATGATCGTAGAAAGATTACTAAAAATAAACAATTTAATACTTCCTGCCAGACGCGATGGTAGCCGAATGGATAAGTGTTCGGCATGCAAATCATGAGGTCCGAGTTCGATTCCGACCGGCAGTACCAATGTGGATTTCACTTTGTGGAATTTATATGTCCTGGTCAAGTGAGTGACTTACCATCTGTTGAAGGTGAAGGAAAATATCGTGAAGAAACCCACATAATAATAATAATATTCTACCACATTCACACAGCACCATCTAGTCCCAAAGTAAGCAATTATATTTGCTTGTGTTATGGGTAGGTACTAAACAACTGATATACTACATAAATACGTTTTTTTTTGTAAATACATACACATTATAGATAAATTACACCCAGACACAGAACAAACCTTTATGCTCATCACACAAAGATTTGTCCTGGGTGGGGATCGAACCCACGACCTCCGGCTTAGCAGTCAGGGTCACTAACCACTAGACCAACAGGGCAGTCGAAAAAAAAACACCTTATAAAATATTCTAAGTGTATGTCTGATCCACCAACCCGCACTAGGCCAGCGTGAGTGGATTATGGCCTTAACCCTCTCAGCTCTCTAGATAGAGGAGAGGAGACCCGGATCCAGCAGTGGCTGATGTAATTTGATTATATTCATTATCATTTCAACCCATAAACATCCCACTGCTGGGCACGGGTCTCCTCCAAAGATTGTGGAAGGAATTTAGCCTACTATACCACGCTGGCCAGACGGGTTGGTATAGGGTTTGTTTCGAATTTTCCTTTTCTCGCAGTGCTCTTGTCTGCTTAAGGTTACTTCCTTAGTCGCCTTTTACGACACCCACGGGTTGAGATAGGGTAGTGACATTATGTATTCTTAATCTGTCACTACACGGAAATTGTGGTCATCTTCTAGACAGTGAGCCAGTGCTGGGGCGTCACACTTCTTTAACACCTTACTCGGTATTAAATGTTACATACGTTGCTAATAACTAAATAAAAATAGTCTTCGGTAACGGCTATAATAATGTGAAATTTCATGAAAATCGGTTGAGCGGTTTAGGCGTGACATCGGTTTCCCTAATGACTAAGTATTCAAGCATATCTAAGTATACAGTAATACACCAGTTCCACTAAACACAACCTTTGCCCGGAACCAATAAGCTTATCTGCAGACCAACCAAACAAAACATACTTTGTCACAATCACCATATTTTATTTTATTTTGAAAACATAATTTCAAAACACGTTCCTCCATTCACAGACAGTAAACAAAAAGTCGTAAAAATATTTTTTACATTGGCAACCCTCGATTCCTGAACGATAAAAGGAACAAAAGGCGCGTTGAACTGAACACGAGTTTCCGAACGAACATACTTTTCTATTATGCGTGTTATAGCATTAAAAAATCAGAAACCTGTGTGCCTATTTTCTTTTTGTTTAAAAAAAAAATTACACTTCATTTTTTTTTATATAAATGGTTTTTGAGTAATTCGTCAACTCGTCCTACATGCCAAGCGTCCATTAAAGACAACTTGTAGAAAATTAATAACTTCATATGCGTTTGGTACTGTACAGTTGTGTTTGGAACGACTTTTGTCTGACCCAGGAATCGAATCCGGGATGTCTTGTGCAGCAGTATACACTTCACCTGGGTAGTTACAAAAAAATAATATTTATACTAACATAGAATCGAACCCACTACCCCATAAACCACAACCACTAGTTAGTTACACAGTCGTAATATTAAACACAAATCGTGACCATTTTAAATAAGAATCGAAACAAATATAATAATTATAATATTTAAAACAACATCAACTAAAGGCTTACGCATCATTAATCATTAAAGAAACACTAATTACACTTAACTTAATTATAAAGGCCCTAGTTAACTTAGGAATGCAAGGGCGTTTATTAGAAACATATTTTTTTTCTTTTTTTTTTTAAATAGACAACGCCCGCACTAGGGAACAAGCCCTGTGTCGCAGGGAGCTTTACAAACATCAAACTAACGCACACAGAGTACACCCAGACTAGAAACAAATATCTATGAATCACACATATATTTGTCTCGTGTGGGAATCGACCACCTTAACCACTGCGCCACGGTGACAGTACTTACTTTATTTTTAGCTCCTTGCAGATACATACATACATATAGATTTCCCAACAGAGGGGTAGGCAGAGACTATTTCTTGGCTTCTTCAACATTCATCAGTCTTTTCATGCATTCTGCTGCTGGCCTGTTGGTCTAGTGGTTAGTGACCCTGACTGCTAAGCCGGAGGTCGTGGGTTCGATCACCACCCAGGACAAATCTTTGTGTGATGAGCATAAAGGTTTGTTCTGTGTCTGGGTGTAATTTATCTTTAATATGTATATATTTACAAAAAAAAATGTATTTAAGTAGTATATCAGTTGTTTAGTACCCATAACACAAGCAAATATAATTGCTTACTTTGGGACTAGATGGCGCTGTGTGAATGTGGTAGAATATTATTATTATTATTCTCGCCAGTTGAGGGTAAAAGTACTTTATCTAGTCTCATTGAATGTATAACTTAAGCTTGTATGGTTTTGTTTTTATTTAATTTACCACATTTGTTAGAGAGATTAGTTCCTTATGATTGACCTTATCGGTGAACGCCATAAAAGAACAGGATGTTAAATTTTGGAATTTTAGTTGGTTCGATGCCTGGGTATGGCAAATGAATTTCCGAAAATAGTTAAATGAAGTTTTGTTTTATTTTAAAAATAAAGGAATGTTTCTTTTGAATAAATTGATCTATCTCCAGTATTTACAGTACTTTCTCTCCAGGTGGCATTACAAAATTCCACCCTCTAGATTACTGAATTAGACTAAATCTTTAAGGCGACTAAATCTGCATGGTGTAAAGGTATTTTATGTCTTTACGACTATCTGTCCACCCACAGCCATCTTTACCAAGTCATTACGTTACATAGAGTGACGTATGAATAAGGTATGTGGTCTGAAAGCCGATCCGTCGCAGCCTGAAGCTGTTTGTGCCTTACACAGCCGTTATCAGCGTAAGATAACATATTAAGGACACAGCTAACAACTTTGCGAGACGTTTTTTTGAGAAGTTTCACTTCATCTTGATGATTTTTGGGAGTTATTTTTACCTGATTGACAGGAAGCGTATTGTTTGTCGCGCGCGTATGTTTGTAAATTTCTTTATTACCACGTTTCTTCGAAACGTCTGGATGGATTTCGACAATTAAGGTATAGTTAGATTCTTTTCAAAAACCCAAGTGTCCTTAAATAGGTATTAAAAAAAAACCAAAACGGCGGTCTTTTGGCGCCAAATTGCAAGTAAGTAGTTAATTTTTTTTTAACAAAACGTTTTGCGTTAGGTAGTTGGTATCAAAATAAACGGAATCTAATGGAGATTACAAATATACATGGTTATGTTATATACATTATAGGTATACAATTTTGACTGGCCTGTTGGTCTAGTGGTTAGTGACCCTGACTGCTAAGCCGGAGGTCGTGGGTTCGATAAAGGTTTGTTCTGTGTCTGGGTGTAATTTATCTATAATATGTATGTATTTACAAAAAAAAAGATGTATTAAGTAGTATAATCAGTTGTTTAGTACCCATAACACAAGCAAATATAATTGCTTAATTTGGGACTAGATGGCGCTGTGTGAATGTGGTAGAATATTATTATATTATTATTATTAATCTATTTAGTGCGTTGCTTGATCTGTTGATTTTTTTCGGTCGGGTTATTTAAATTTTTTAATTATTTACTTATTGAAAGAGGGGTGTTAAAATTTTTTTGAGTCTGTGGCATCGTAGCTCCTATAAACAAATGGGTCTATTTAATGCGTTTTTTTTTGTTTGACAGCTATGCCAGCTGTTGTTTTGTTGTTTCTTAGATATGTTTAATCAAAATCATCGACTCTTGTCGTAGGTGACTTAAATTTTCAATTTGGTATGTTTTTCTTTCCTCTTTTATTAGTGTAGATTAGTAGGTGAAATATTGCTCTAAGTCAAAGTCAAATCTTTTCATTTCATTTTGATCACATACATACATACTTATGAACGTCATACTAAGTCAAAAAAAAGGTGTCAGTAAATTTGCCTACGGCCAGTTCACTGACAAGGTTGAGCTCTGAGAAGAACTTGGCAAGAAACTCAGGCCACTCTTTTCAATCGCCATAGTTGTTACAATTTTAATTGGTATTGGCTCTGATACAAATCTGCTTACCCTTTTGGGGAAAAAGGCGTGATGGTTTTTATGCTAGGTCCCATGTTATAGGGGTGGGGGCCTACTGTCATTTAACCACGTGTCTTTCATTAGTAGACGGTAAAGTTATAGGGCTATTAAAACAAATTGGTTTTCTGCAAAATGTTAATTTATTAGGCTCATAGGGTCGGGGGTTCAGTTCTCTTTTTATGACATTTTGTTTAATTTGATTGGCAATAGAAATGTTTGTTTCGTAGAATAAATTAGTTTTAGATAGGAATTTAGTAATTAGTTTTTAAATAAAATATACTATACAGAACTACTGGTCTGATTTGAAAAATTCTTTTATATATATATATCCCATTAAAATAAGAGTTCACACACACATTTCGACAGCTAAGTTCCATGAAATAGGGGGCGTGCCTATTGTCATCAACCAGGAACATTTGTTTACCAAACTCCGGAAAATTCTCAATACTTGAATTTGATAGAAAAGTCCAATACAATTTTCACCCAACCCGGGACCTCTTGCACAGCAGTCGTATACGCTTCCCGCTGCGCCACCGAGGCAGTTTGTAGTATGTAGATATACTTATAAGTGAACGGTGAACCTTACTCCATCTTAATAATAAAATCGAGCAGTAAACCCATCCCGATTGCTCAGTGGTAATGAAATTAGTTGTTTGCTCGGCACGGGACTCGAACCCTGTTAGAGGCGCTAATTTGAACACCGTAATGCATTTTATGATGTAGGTGTGTAGAGTTATGAATTAGATAGAGGGTACGTTTTGGTTTTTATACCAATATATACTTCTGTCTATGGTTTTATCTGCATACTAGCTGTTCACTGGTGCTTCGCTACTCAGCTCCTATTGGCCATAGCGTTATTTTATTTTATTTTAATATATTTGGGATACTTACAGCTAGAAACAGGATAAACTTAACTATAAAATATAATAGCCATTTACAAGTTTCCACTTATGTTATATAGCCCATAACCTTCCTCGATAAATGGGCTATCCAACACTAAATTTCAATTTGAATCAGTAGTTTCTTAGCGTATTCAACTAAACAAACAAACTATTCAGTTTTATAATATTAGTAAGTCGATTAAGCAAGCTGAAGTGGCAGTGGGCTGGTCATGTCTGCAGAAGGCCACAATGCATGATGAAGCAAGCGTGTGCTGGAGTGGAGACCGCGACTCGGCAAGCGTAGATCCCATCCAGTTAGGTGATCCGACGACCTAAAAAGGTCGCCGGGTCTGACTGGATGCGGAAAGCGGAGGCCCGAGTGTTATGGCGCGTGTTAGGAGAGGCCTACGTCCAGCAGTGGACTGCAATAGGCTGAGATGATGATGATGATGAAGTAAGTATAGATAAGAGAGCCTATTCGGAATCTCAACATTCAAAATAGTTGATTTTGATATAAATTTAAATAGAAAGGAAAGAAAGAAAAATAAATAATAATAATAATAATAATACTCTACCACATTCACACAGCGCCATCTAGTCCCAAATTAAGCAATTATATTTGCTTGTGTTATGGGTACTAAACAACTGATATACTACTTACATACATTTTTTTTTTGTAAATACATACATATTATAGATAAATTACACCCAGACACAGAACAAACCTTTATGCTCATCACACAAAGATTTGTCCTGAGTGGGGATCGAACCCACGACCTCCGGATTAGCAGTCAGGGTCACTAACCACGAGACCAACAGGCCAAAATTTATTTGGTACAACCGTAGACTTACACATTAACATAGGAGACATAATTAAACTAACTAAATAAAATTTATATCAACACAATGCGCCAATTTGGTGCCCAGTTCAGCTTATACTAAGCAGATAGCCAAGCGCTGGTTTTTAACTGGCACCTATTGGTATGCTAGTGTGTAACATCATCATCATCATATCAGCCCAATGACGTCCACTGCTGAACATAGGCCTCACCTAATTTCCGCCACAGCGAGCGATTTTGTGCCGCCCGCATCCAACGGGTCATCCGCCGTGTGTAACATACATAATAATATAATATAATAATAATAATCTACCACATTCACACAGCGCCATCTAGTCCCAAAGTAAGCAATTATATTTGCTTGTGTTATGGATACTAAACAACTGATATACTACTTAAATACATTTTTTTTTTGTAAATACATACATATTATAGATAAATTACACCCAGACACAGAACAAACCTTTTATGCTCATCACACAAAGATTTGTCCAGGGTGGGGATCGAACCCACGACCTCTGGCTTAGCAGTCAGGGTCACTAACCACTAGACCAACATGGGCGTCATTATAGTTGTGTTTATGTGTGTGTGTGCGTGCGTTTATATATAGAGTGAGACAAATATAGGGTCTGTCGTAAGTAATTGACAAATAACATGGTTGCTATCATTTTCAAACATTTGACAGATATGTCAAAATCATCTAAGTTGAATTATCAGATTCCGAGTGGGCTCTAAGATTATTAGGTGCCTAGTTGCTGAGTAAAAACATAGGTACACTACTATAATATATATTAACTATTTTACGAACGGCACATCTACATCTAACTAACTCTGTGATCAACATTTGGCGCAGAGCTTCGCTTTCGGTAAATATTTACGGGTGATTCAGCGACTTGAGCCGCTAAAATGTCGCTCATGGTCATTATTTGGCATGACTTACCAACTTATAAAGTTACGAGTAAGATTCTCATAACATCACGCATTAGTTCGACGAAGGGTTAGACAGAGATGCATAATGCACATTTAGCAAATTATGTTACATGTCTGAAAGTGAAATTTTCATAAATAGAACGATCTATCTAGGTATACTAACCAAGGCAGTCAACATCTAAATTCTATTTAAAAAAGAAATAGGTATAGGCTTGCATGCCTATTTATCATTTCATGAACCTACAAACGAGCCGCTGCTGGACGCAGGTCTCCTCCAAAGAATGTGGAGGGAATTTAACCTTTTTTTTTTTAGTTTTTTTTTTACATTAACACGCTGGCCAGATGGGTTGTTATAGGTTTTATTTCGAATTTTCCTTTTTTTTTCCAATGCTCTTGTCTGCATAAGGTTATTCCCTTACGGCTGATTTCAATAATCTATCTATCTATGGATTTGGCTAGTAAAGTTAGAATTTTGACATATGTATTTTGTATGGAGTTTATGTCAAAATTCTAACTTTAGTAGCCGAATCCATAGATAGATAGATTATTGAAATCGGCCATTGGTCGCCTTTTACGGCACTCACGAGTTGAGATGGGGTAGTTAATGTCATTATACAAATACAATACAATACAAAATACTTTTATTTGTTCTCTCACACAGTACATGAATCATTTAAGATAACAAACAACGGGTCCATAACAGAAATCAGCGAATGTGTAGTCTGTGTGAGAGACTGGTCTCTGTACTAGGAGGTCCTGTATTACAGATCACCAGCCTCTCCGTGCTCTGGATAGGTGGAATATGTGTGAATGGAGCTAGTGTGTGTTCGTTATACGTCATGATTTTAGAATGCGTGAGTGGGTAAAGATATGCGCGTGTATATGTGTGTGTGTGATGTGTTGTGTGTGTGTTGTTATGTATTCTTAATCCGTCACTACAAGTGTCGTTTCTTCTATTTATAATTATAAATAAATTCACCATCAACGTCAGCTGTTATTTAAAATGCAAGCGTCACAATTTGTTTTGCTAAATTAAAACATACGTCTTTGTATAATTACGTTGGCAAACCAAACGAAGCGCCATTTTAGTCTCGTATAGAATAAAAGCCGGGAACATTCGGTTTTATAACTGAAGGCTGTTGGCCGATCAGTCAATCTGTCCGTTCACAAAGCTTTATAATGTATACGTTAACGGAAATGTATGTAATCCGTCATTGTATACAAATCCTAGGAAATGTATGTAATTCCTAAAATCGCACGAAAATGTGTGAAATAAATTAGGTATATTAGACACTTTTCCTAGGAAATACATACATTTCCTAAATAGTAATCCAATCAGACTCTGCTTGCTTAATAAAAATTATTATTCTAATTTAAACAATGTGTTTTATTATAGAATGCATTATTTTTTTACAATTCCTAATATGATAGGTATTGGAATTATATACAATTCCTAGGAAATGTACACATTTCCTCGGATATCTATGTATTAAATAGTTTTTGAAACAATATTTTATACATTTCCTAAATAGCTTCGGACTTGTATACATTTCCTAGGATTTATATACAATTCCTAGATTTAATACATTTCCGGTAACATATACATATAATTGTGTTATATAGTATGCGACCCGCAGTAAAACTTGCATATGTGTTAATCCAGTGTGTCAGCTACCTCCATACCAAATTTTATCTAAATTGGTCCAGCAGTTTGAGTGAGAAGGGATAACAAACTTATACACTTAAAAACTTATTGCTTTTATTATATTGCAGCGTTGGTAGGTTGCAAGGTTCCGTATGAAAATAAGCACCACACAGCATTACAGTGTGATGATGATGATTATGTGTAGTGACAGAAATCTGTGTAGTGACGGAAATCTGTGTAGTGACGGAAATCTGTGTAGCGATGGAAATCTGTGTAGTGACGGAAATCTGTGTAGTGACGGAAATCTGTGTAGTGAAGGAAATCTGTGTAGTGACAGAAATCTGTATAGTGACGGAAATCTGTATAGTGACGGAAATCTGTGTAGTGACGGAAATCTGTATAGTGACGGAAATCTGTGTAGTGGCGGGCATCCGTGTAGTGAAGGATTAAGAATACATAATGTCAGAATCCCATCTCAACCCGTTAGGGTCGCGTAAAAGGCGACTAAGGTAGTAACCATAAGCAGACAAGAGCACTGCAAGAAAAGCAAAATTCGAAACTAACCTTATACCAACTCGTCTGGCCAGCGTGATATAGTAGGCTACATTCCCTCTACATTCTTTGGAGTAGACCCATGCCCAGCAGTGGGATGTGTATGGGTTGAAATGATGATCATATCATAATTTCCACCCATAAACGTCCCACTACTGGGCACGGGTACAGGATTTGTTTCGAATTTTCCTTTTTCACATAGTGCAGCAGTGCTCTTGTCTACATAAGGTTCGCCTTTTACGACACTCACGGGTTGAGACGGGGTAGTGGCATGATACAAATCAATGTGATACAAATAAATACTTTTTTTGTCTTTCTCTATAAGAAGTCGGTTAATAAAGGTTTCCAACTAAGTGTCTATATACGGTTCAAAATATTCACAAACAGGAATCAAACGTTACGAAGGCGTGGCATTCCAGCATCCATTTGTGCCGGAGAGCATCCAATCTGTTTATTTATCTATGTAATGAATAATTTTGCAATAATCCCAGTCGCTAGACGTTGTCATACTTAGAATATTTTAATAAATTTATTATTATTGCCTATACTTATGTTAATAGTAGCGTGATGTAGGTGCTCGGTGGGGTTTAGGGGTCCGTAAGCAAGTGTTTTGGTGTTAGTAATTTGTATTTTGCTTTTTTTTCTAAAAGGCTAAACGTCAAGACGCTAACTAAAATGAATAAATATGCGGGTGAGTGAGCCGCCAGCTCCTCTCCGCTCCACGTCGCTCCTCTCTCGGCGCTAGTCTAATGTAGCCTGTTTTCCCGATATTTTAAAACAATTCCACTCCACTCCGCCAATGCTGTTTGATGAGATGTGGATTTCAAACCATGTGATTGGTGAATCACGGCACAGCTCCGCCTCAGTGGAACCGCAGCTTTAGTCTGTTACATTTTGGTTCACGCATCACGTGTGTGTGTGTTTATATGTACTAGTGAAATGCGAAAGTTAGGATAAATAATTATAAGGATGGACGTTTGTTACTCAATCTAGCTTCGCTAGAACGGCTGAAGGGATCTATATGAAATGTTGCATATAGATAGGTTGCTATGTCTAGAATAACAATATATACTTTTATATATATAGCATAGAAGCAAAGACTCGGACGGGAGCTGTAATAAAATCAAAATCCAAAATTTTATATAACCCCTGACAAGAGCTGGTAACCTTGAAACGGCTGCACCAAATTTGATAATACAGTTTAAGAACCCTCATGATTATGTCAGCTTTCAGACAAAAAAAACTGTATCAAAATTGATATGACGCCAGAGACACACTCTTTTTTGTGTTAAAAATAAAAAATATTGTCGTATACGGAACCATTACAAAAAAAATCACTTCTCAATTAATTTATACAGGTTGATCACAAATATTGAACTTGTATGATATAATTTTGTGCCGCGGGCCCTCCCGCCGTGTGCCTACTAATAACACTAATTACGACTATTTCTTCAGTATTATCATACATTTTATTAGTAAACTTTATATGTTAGTTTTGTCATAATGAAGCGATGGAGTTTATGTATTGTGAAGGTTAATTAAAGAGGTATTTGGATGTTATGGGTTAAATATTGATTAATAGTTAAAGATGGTTGATGACCTGATTAGATTTTATACCGGTATTTCTGGAAAATATTCGTTTAGAGAGCCAAGGGCATTTGCTTGGTGTTTCGGTACACTATCAGAGGGCGTACATACTATATTTTCGTAGGTAAGCATTTTATTCTGCCGCACTCAGAGAAGTCAATTAGCAGTAATAGAAAGAAAGACAGAAAATACTTTTATTTTGTCTAAACTTTAAACTATACTAAGTATATAAAGACTAAATGGTTTAAAATACAGCTTAAAATTACGTACGTAATAAACAAAAACAAAAATCTAAATTAATCTTGGTGGGGACAAAAATCAATCGGGCCCCTGGTCGGCGCGGCGGTCCATCTGGAGGCCGTCCTACGCTGCGCCTTCCAATACGTGGCCGTCACCCGATAACTTTTTTTCCCCCATCGACCATCAGTTCTACGAGCTATGTCGACAACTTTAGTTCTCAAGGTTGCAGGAGACACAGGAACGCTCGCGGTGGTGTAAATTAGGTGATACCTATGTCCAACAGTGGGCGTTGGGCTAATATGATGATGAATATAATTAAGACAAAAATGATATATCTATCTTTTTTTTTTACACCCCAACGGTGGCAAACAGACGTACGGTCCGCCTGATGGTAAGCGAGTAGTTAGGTTGTACCAGTTCTAGCTCACTATCCAGAATCCGTCTGGCTCACTAGCTCACTATTCTCGAGTCGACAAAAACTAAAAACTAAAAAAAAAAAAAAAAAAAAAAAAAAAAAAAAAAAAAAAAAAAGGTTTTGCCATGCTCTGATCACGAATCTGCGGTCCGTTTTTGTCTAGGATGTGTGGTTTCAGAGATGTGGAAATCAATTAAGAAGAGTATCTAATCGATATCTAATCCCGCACCCTCATTAACGTTTCTTTTGTTCTCCTATTATCTATTGTTTCTGGTAGACCCTCATTAGCATTCTTATCTATTACTCATTGTAAGCTCTTATTATCACTGCTATTGTTTAAGAACTTCCATGCTATTCTGAATCATCAATAAAACACATTCCTTCATTTCTACATTTTTATTGCTTATTAAAATATGAATGAAACATCTGATTCACTAAAATATCATTGTATACTGTGTTCTCTGTAAATATGTTCGTAAAACTAGGATGTGTGGTTTCAGAGATGTGGAAATCAATTAAGAAGAGTATCTAATCGATATCTAATCCCGCACCCTCATTAACGTTTCTTTTGTTCTCCTATTTCCTATTATCTATTGTTTCTGGTAGACCCTCATTAGCATTCTTATCTATTACTCATTGTAAGCCCTTATTATCACTGCTATTGTTTAAGAACTTCCATGCTATTCTGAATCATCAATAAAACACATTCCTTCATTTCTACATTTTTATTGCTTATTAAAATATGAATGAAACATCTGATCCACTAAAATATCATTGTATACTGTGTTCTCTGTAAATATGTTCGTAAAACTACGCATTGAACACCCCTGAAACTTATATAGCAAATACATTAAGCAATATTCGCCGCAAACTGATGTCCACTCATTCTGAATTCTATCCACATTCCAGTCCCATCTTTTACAATTCCTTCTTAAAAAGTCGAGATGATATCGTGTAGGTGCACGCCCATATGAATCAAAATATTGACCAATACCATTCGTATCGACATGTAAAGCTATCCAATGTGAGCCTGGTTTATCATCCGTATCCAAATTGCATATTGTGTACATAGGTACATGAGTGTAAATGGGTAGTCTATTAGCAGCATACACATTATATTCTAGACTGGGGTGAATCTTTTTCAGATGTTGTTGTACATCTAGTGTATCCATGATATTACCAATCTATTCAATGGCTAACATAGGAATGATCAATTATAGTCACTTGTTACGACTTGTATTAAATGTCATTCGCTTGTGGAGATTTTGTATGATTTATCTGTGCAATGCACTACGCATTACGAAAGAATGCGAGATAAGTTTGTTAGTTCAAATTTACTATCGGTTGCACTGAGGAAATGCTTTAGATAAGATAGAACTATATAAGACCGAGTGGAGGCAGAGCCATCAGTCATTCTATGGTCTCGTTTGACCGCAGTGAATCGATATATCAATACTAAGTGTGTGCTACTTCAACGCAACAATAGTCATGGACGTAAGTGTTATAATATTTTATTGAAAAACTTACTTTTCTTTATGTTGTTGATTCCTTACGTGTGTGTGTGATTAAGTGTAATTATGTGATTGATATTAACATGATAACTGTGTTGTTGCAGAAAACATTCAGCTTCATAGACAATGAAGAAAATACCTATAAACAGTATTACTACCCGCCACTCTCCCCTAATCACGAAGAAGAGAGTGATGACATCGTTATTAATAACACAGGCGATGGGGGAAAAAGGAAATCGCAGTCGATTGACCATTTTTTTGAAGTGGAACCTAAAATAAAGAGGAAGAAGCTGTTGTCGTCAACCGTGGCACGAGCCGCTAGAGGTGGTGTATCATACATTTCTACTAATTCTGACGACGGAGACCAAGCGACGCATCTCATAAAAATAGAAGTGTACGATGTGAAAAAGCTATGCAAGGTTCCAACTACTGATCATTGGAAACATGCTACCACGAGGATTAAATATTATGTTGGGAATAATAGGGATAGCATCTACGACAACACAAACGCCCTCGTATACAATATTACAAAGACAATAGCAGAAAGTGAAAAAGTGAAAAAATTCTTTTTCAACAATGACAGTCATTAGCTGATCATTACTGATAACATAAATTCTTTAAATTCTAACGGACTTTCTAATTTTTTGTTAAACTATAAATATTGAACATTATTTGAAATTGGTCATCACTTCATTTGTCAACACAGGGCTGTTATGTACTCTATTCCCTATTTTATTCTTTACAATGGAAAACTTCAGTGAAGTGTGCACCAGTGCTTTCTTTTCCACACCCATGGAAGAGAATATGGAACTATTCAACAGTGAATTAAATCTTGAGCTGTCTAAAGTTTGCGATGAAGGAGAGAAGCGTGAAATGTTCGATCCATCATATGATGATGAGCTGTATAATCACTGTGCGACGGTTGAAAAACAGTTTAAGTAAGTAAAATAATTATAAATTTAGATTATAATTTGCACATTGTTTTATAAATATAATTTTTTTTATTTTTTTATCGTTTTAACAGTCAACCACTACAACTTGGAAGAGGAAAGAAGCGAACTAGCAGCAAAGAACCCGAAATCATCAAAAAACAACTAAGAATGGAAGAAGAAACGTCTACCTCTGCGGGGGTAGGGACCAGTGTTGATAACAATGATCAAGTGGAATGTCTAACGTGTCATGTATTTATCAAGAAAAGGTATCTAGCTAATCATTTTAAAAGTAATATCCACAAAAATAATCTTTTAAATTCACATAATTCTTTACCAAACGTTAGTGTTATTGAGTCTGCCTTTGGAAATAGAATTTTAACTTATAAAATCAAAAGTAGAGTAGATAGTTCGACACTGATAAATTTTGAAACTCCTGAGCTGTTTTTAAATTCTATTAAAGATGATATTTTATATTTAATACAAGAGAGTATTGCTCAACATATAATTTTTAAAGTAAATTTTATATTACATGCTGATTTTGTTCAACAAACTAAAGATATTCATAATACATTCGATTTTCAAACATTTAACTATATTATTTCTCAAGGAGATAACTTAAATTTATTTTTTTCATCTTTAAATGATACAATTACTAGTAAAATTAGTGCATTTGAAAAAAAAGATAGTGGATGGAGTCTAAAAAACATAAAATCTATAGACATGAATGTTAATAAATTTAACCCCCTACGTGGCACCTCATACATAGATCTACCCCGTGACATAAAATTAAAAAAGGCTGTTATAAATGTAAAAAACAAAGATTATTTTTGTTTTAAATGGGCGTTACTCTCAGCGTTATTTCCCATAAACAAAAACGCAGATCGGGTATCATCGTACGCTATACATGCAAATAAACTTAAATTTGATGGTATTTCCTTTCCGGTAAAAATTTGTGATATCGCAAAAGTAGAGAAATTAAATGATATTAGTATTAATGTATTTGGATTAGAATATAATAAAGAAAAACGATGTAATTCTATTGTAGGTCCATTATTTTTAACAAAATGTCGTAAAGCTAGACACATCAATTTATTATTTTTTTCTAAGGATACGAAAAATCATTATTGTTACATAAAAAATTTATCGCGGTTAGTTAGTAATCAAATTTCAAAAGATGGTCACGCTATGTACATTTGCCAAGCATGTCTACTTCGTTTTCCATCCCAGGAAAGGTTAAATAACCATGAACAATACGATTGTATGCACATTTGTACAGAACTACCAAACGGTGAAACTTCAAAAAAGAATTGGTTTGATCAACCAATTTCAAATGATAAAATTAAATTTGATAATTTTGAAAAAAAGTTAAAGATACCATTCGTAGTTTATGCTGATTTTGAGGCATTTTTAAAACCAATAGAATCATGTTCTAACGATCCATCTAAACCTTTCACACACAATATTCAGAAACATGAAGTGTATAGTTTTGGTTATTATATAAAATGTTCATATGATGATAAATTATCAAAATATGTGACATATTGCGGACCAAACTGTGTACAAGTGTTTATGGAAAGTTTATTTAACCATTTAAAAGAAATAAATCAAAAAACTAATCTTCAAAAATGTCCAGGTCCACTAACAAATGAAGACAAAAATCAAATTTCAGATGCAACCTGTTGTCATATCTGTGAAACAGAGTTAGCAGAACCTTTTTATGATTTTGATTGGTACACTGGTGGTTTTATAGGTGTTGCTCATGAATCATGTAGCTCGAAGTTCAGAACACCACGTCATATTCCAATATTTTTACACAACCTTAGTCACTACGATGCTCATTTTATTGTTCACGCATTAAACTTCTGTAAAGGTGAAATCGAAGTCATCCCTCAAAATAAAGAAAAATATGTATCGTTTTCCAAAAAAATAAAAATAAATAACAATGAAGTTACATTGAGATTCGTAGATTCATTTAAGTTTTTATCTTGTAAATTAGAACAATTAGCCAAAAATCTCAGTAATGATCAATTTCAAGAATTACATAGAAATTTCCCTAATGATGAAGATTTCCTTCGATTAAAACGCAAAGGGGTTTATCCATATGAATTTATGACTAGTTTTGATAGTTTAAACATAACATCGCTCCCTGAACAAAATTTTTTTTATAATTCGCTCACAGATTCCCATATTTCAAATGATGATTACAGTCATGCTAAAGATGTTTGGGAACACTTTGGTTGTTGTAATATGTTAGATTACTCAAACTTGTATTTAAAAACAGATGTTCTACTGTTGACCGATGTGTTTGAAAACTTTAGAAAGCTATGTATTAATACGTATGATTTAGATCCTGCTCATTATTACACAGCTCCCGGTTTAAGTTGGGATGCAATGCTAAAATATACAAAAATAGAATTAGAACTTTTAACAGATTATGAAAAAATCGCATTTATTAGATCAGGCATCAGGGGTGGTGTATCTCAATGTAGTAATCGCTATGCTAGAGCTAATAACAAATACATGGAGGATTATGATGCAGAGAAACCAAATTCATATATCACTTATTTTGATGCCAACAATTTATATGGTTGGGCTATGTCTCAATATCTTCCTACTGGTGGATTTGAATGGATTAATCCGAATTCAGATTTTAATGTGTCTGAGACATCGGACGTAGGTTTCATTTTAGAAGTTGATTTGAAATATCCAGATGAACTTCATGATTTGCATTCGGACTTTCCTTTATGTCCAGAAAACATTTGTGTAGGCAATACTAATGAGAATAAACTAGTTCCAAATTTAAATAATAAAGATAAATATGTTATTCATTACAGAAATTTAAAGCAGTGCATAGAAATGGGGGTTAAATTAACTAAAATTCATAGAATTTTAAAATTTATACAGTCTCCTTGGTTAAAAATGTACATAGATCTAAATACAAAATTAAGAATGTTAGCAAAATCAGACTTTGAAAAAGATTTTTATAAATTAATGAATAATTCAGTCTTCGGAAAGACTATGGAGAATATTGAAAAAAGGGTTAACGTAAAATTAGTTACACACTGGGAGAACCAGGGTAAAGCTTTAGGTGTTCAAGATCTAGTCGCTAAACCACAATTTCATAGTATTTCAATATTTTCGGAAGACCTAGTTGCGGTTCAGTTGCGAAAGACTAAGTTAATATATAACAAACCAATTTATTTAGGGTTTTGTATTTTAGATATTTCAAAAACCTTAATGTATGACTTTCATTATAATTATATGGTTAAAAAATTTAGTAAAATCAAATTATTGTATACAGATACAGACAGTTTAATATATCATATATTTACATATGATTTTTACACTGATATAAAACCTGACCTTTGCTCATACTTTGATACCTCAGATTATGATACAAATAATGTTTTTGAATATCCAAAATTAAATAAAAAGAAATTAGGTTTCTTCAAAGATGAAAATAATGGTAAAATCATGAAAGAATTTGTAGGTTTACGATCTAAAATGTACGCTTTTAACTTAGAAAATAAAACTATAGCCAAGGCAAAAGGGGTAAATAAAAATACCACTAAAAAGATGACAATGAATAGCTATAAGTCTGCTCTATTTAATAAAGAAGTGCAATATTATAGTATGCTAAGATTTAAATCAATTAAACACACAATATTTACACAAAAATTAAATAAGATTGGTTTATCGTATAATGACACAAAGAGACATATTTTAGATAATAATATTGAAACATTAGCTTGGGGGCATTATAAATTGCGCTAGTGGTGATACCAGTGCTTTCTTTTCCACACCCATGGAAGAGAATATTGAACTATTCAACAGTGAATTAAATCTTGAGCTGTCTAAAGTTTGTGATGAAGTAGAGAAGCGGCAATTTATATAAATATAATTTTTTACAACAACACTTTCATTTTTTATTTCATTCCTTTAAACTTTAGACGTGTGTAATGTTTCACTTTATTCATCCGTTTACTGCTATTGTGGCAGGACCAAGTGGATGTGGGAAGTCAAACTTTGTAACAAATTTCATAAAATCAGTTACAGAAATATGTAATTGTAATTTTAATCAGATCACATGGTGCTTTGATGAAATGCAACCTTTATATAATTTGTCAAATGTTAACTATCATCAAGGAATTCCAAATCTTAATATGTTTGATGGTGAAAGCCCACATCTCATCATAATTGATGATCTAATGAGAGAGACTGATGGAAGAATTGTGGATGTATTTACAAAAGGTAGTCATCACAGGAATCTTAGTGTATTTTATTTAACACAAAATTTATTTCATCAGGGTAAAGGTCAAAGAGACATTTCTCTAAACTCAAGTTATATAATATATTTTAAAAACCCTCGAGATAAAACTCAAATAAGATATTTAGCACGGCAAGTGTCACCAGATAATCCGAAATTCATTGAAGATGCATACAAAGATGCAACTTTAGCAGCACATGGATATTTAATGGTAGATTTAAAACAGAATACCAATGATTTTTGTCGTATCAAGACAAATGTCTTTCCATTTAATGGTTACTGTACTGTCTACGTTCCAACAAAAGAGTTTAAATACACCAAGAATCAAACAATTCAAATCATTTGTAAATGATGCATCGTCGACTCACAACGCATAAACATTTGCTAAACGCTCTGCATACGCTTAAACCAAAATATCAGAGAGCATTACTTAAAACGTGTGATGAAGAAGAAATAAATTGCATTTGTGAATGTATTCATAACGTTCTACAAGGAAAGGTAGCTCTTAAAGATCAAGATAAACAAAAATTAAATAAACACAAAAACATACTACGTAAACTGATGCAAAAGTGTAAACATAAACTAAGAAAAAATATAATTATACAAAAAGGAGGAGCTTTCTTACCAATAATATTAGGTGCAATATTGAGTGGATTAGTAAGTGGACTAGCCAGTTAACATGGAAAACGCAAAGAAAATGATACTTATCGAACCTGGATTGATTGAAAAATTAAAACAAGATAATAAAGTTGATAGTAATTTGTCTCGATTAGATATTGAAATGCAAAATATTATGAATAGTAAGACGGAAGATCGAAAGAAGTGGATGTTATATTTACAAACACTACAAAGATACCTTCACTTTACCGAGGAGGGTCGTCAACCACTCAGATTACCAATTTATTCTGATACATCTAATGAAGATTCAAATAAGTCTAAAATTGATTTTAAAAATAAAGATAGAGATCTAAACAGTTCAGTTGATGTTGAATCTTTGTTGGAGGAGAATGATGCAAATCCACTTTACTCACCAACTCAAATCCTCAGTTTAATACCGAAAACTTATAATAAAAAAGGTCAGTTATTATTAAATTTAGTTGGAACAAGTAAAAGTAAAATACATTGGGATAATGAAGGCACAGTCATAATTGATAATGAAAAGATTCCTGGAAGTAATATTGTTGATTTAGTAAATGATTCACTCAGACCCCTAAAAAGAAGTGATCCAATAGGGTGGGATAGATTTGCTAAAGCATTAAAAGATATCAAAGTACCACTTTCTTACATCGGAAATCCAAAGAGATGTGAGTTTATTAGTCAACTCCAAGCAAAAGATCTGAACAAAACCTCTGAGATTGAAGATCAAGAGTTTTCTACGCCAAGAAGTGTAGGTAAAAAATCTATAACGAAAATACATAAAAAGATCGATTGGGAAAAATGGACGCCGTACTAGAAGAAATTAACAGGATTTATTATGATCCATCTAATCCCGCTGGTTTTGGTAGTATTGATAAACTATCAAAAGCCATGAATGGTAAAATGGATAAAAAACAAGTAAAAGAGTGGTTACAATCACAAGAAACATATACACTACATAAACCCATTCAGAAAAAATTCCCACGTAATAGGTACATTCTATCAAATATTAATGAACTGTGGCAAGCTGATTTAAGTGATATGCGAACTTATTCTCAATATAATGATGGTTTCAACTACATACTTTGTGTTATTGATGTATTCAGTAAATATGCTTTTGCAAGACCAATGAAAAAGAAAAACTCAGAAACAACTAAAGAATGTTTCGAAAGTATATTTACTGAAAGTAATACAACACCTACTCACATACAATCTGATAAAGGTACAGAATTCGTTTCAAAAGATGTACAAAAATACTTTAAATCCAAAAAGATTAATTACTATACCACTAACAATCCTGACATTAAGGCCAGTATTGTTGAACGATTTCAAAGAACTCTAAAAATGAAAATGTGGCGTTATTTCACTCATAGTAATACTTATAGATATATAGATGTTTTACAAGATTTAATATACTCTTATAATCACAGCATTCACTCTAGTATTAAGATGTGTCCATGTGATGTAAATTCCAACAATATTATGACAGTTTGGACTAATCTTTATTATGGGAAGTCAAACAAACTTTCTTTAGAGAATCAAAAACCAAATTTCAATGTAGGAGACTATGTTCGAATAACCAAATATAAACACGTTTTCCAAAAAGGATATGAATCAAATTGGAGTGATGAAATATTTATTATATCTTCAATAATTGATAGATCTCCATGGGTTGTTTATACAATAACAGATTTACAAAATGACCCCATAGTAGGTACTTTTTATGAAAGAGAATTACAGAAGGTCACTTACAACCCCACCTCACAATATAAAATAGATAAAATAATTGACAATCGTTATTCGGGTAACAGAAAAGAAGTATTAGTGAAGTGGAAAGGTTATCCAGATAAATTTAACAGTTGGATTTTAGCTTCCAGCTTAAAAGAATTATGAATAAAGAAAGTTTTTATTTAACTTTGCTCAGCAATAGTTCAATGGAGTACTTTCCAGATAACAAGACCACAAATTTTTCAACAAAATTACCAAAACCTATTAAACTAGAAGGTGAATGGTCGGTTGGAGTTGCCGAATTTCAATATCCATGTACCATGTTTACTGTTCAAGATCATGAAAATGTTGTATACATTACAAAAACCATGTTAATACCTAATGAAGGTAAACCATCAACAGTTTACTACAAAAAACATATTCCAGCTACCAACTATGATAACGTTGAGCATATTTTAGGGGCGTTAAATGGTATCAGAGAGAACTTGAAATTTCGCTATGATGAAATAACAAAATTTGTGTCTGTTTCTGTTTTGGATAAAAATATTAAATCCGTAACATTATCACCGAAATTAAGTTTACAACTAGGTTATGAGCCAAATAAAAATCTCCTAGAGAGAAATTTTGGGAAGTGTCCTGCTAATTTACACTTAGGATTACCATCTCAACTACTTGTGTATTGCGACATTATCGATCCTCAGATTGTGGGTGATGTTATGACTCCTTTATTAAGAGTCATTTCATTAGATCCTTCAAAATACATTTATGGTGCAAATAAAATGCACGTTTTCTCTCCACCTCACTACTTACCTGTTATGCGAAGAGAGTTCGATACGCTGGAAATAGATATAAGATCGAACACAGGACACAAAATACCATTCCAGTTTGGAACCGTGTGTATTAAACTACATTTCCGAAAATTATAATAATGAATTCTCTTCGTGATCATCATCATAAATGTCCATATGAAAATTATTATACACACCAAGCTGGATCAGGAGTTGGAGTAATTTATAAGGGTTCATCATATCAACGTGGTCATGGTATTGGGAGCTTCTTAGGGGGGTTATTTAGATCAGTTTTACCTTTACTTTCAAGTGGCGCTCGAGTGATTGGTAAAGAGGCATTAAACGCTGGAGTAGGACTTTTATCGGATATGGTACAAGCGCGTCCTATGGAAAACTCAATAAAAGATCGTCTAAAGCAAGTTAGTACCAACTTAAAACGAAAAGCTGATGATAAAATTGATCGATTTAACATGACAGGATCTGGATATATAACTAAAAGAAAACGATTGGCCTCATTCATTCCACCATTAACTGTTAGAGTGAGAGCTACGAAAAAACCTAGTCTAAAAACAAAAAATATTAAAGATATATTTTCAAACTAGATATATTTTCAAACTAGATATGTCTTTCCTTCATAATCATTCTTGTGAGTGCGCTAAGTCAGAATTGGATTTATTTGCACTACCATCTACACAAACGAGCATTGAAAATGGATTGTGGATTCACTATAAACCAATTTCATCTCTTGCTGATGATGGACCTATTGAGTTTCAAGTTCCTGGGGCAGGCGATGACTACATAGATTTGTCTCATACATTACTCAACATAAAGGCAAAAGTATTAAATCAAGATTCAAGTAACTTGATATCGACCTCAGTAGTAGCACCTGTAAATAATTGGTTGCATTCACTTTTTAGTCAACTTGATGTTTATTTAAACCAAAAACTTGTGTCACCACCGAATAATACCTATGCCTATCGAGCATATATGGAAACCCTTTTAAACTATGCTCCTGCTGCTAAACAATCTCATCTTACTTGTAGCCTTTGGTATGAGGATACAGCAGGAAAAATGGATTCTACAGATGAGAAAAACATAGGATTTGTTAAAAGACAGGAGTTAATTAATGAAAGTAAAGAAATAGAAATGATTGGACATCTCCATGGTGACATTTTCAATCAAGATAAATTTTTAATTAATGGTGTTGAAATGAGTGTAAAGTTAGTTCGATCGAGAGAGAGTTTTAATTTAATTGCTGGATCAAACGATGTAAAGTTTAAAGTTAGCATTACGGATGCAACTCTTATTGTCCGACGAGCACGAATTAATCCAAGTGTATTACTCGCACATCAAAAAGTTTTAGCTTCTACTACTGCTAAATATCCTATTACTCGGGCTGAAGTCAAAGTTTTAACAATTCCATCGGGTGTTCAAGGCAAAACTCTTGATAATATATTCCTAGGACAGATACCAAAAAGATGTATAGTTGGATTTGTAAACAATTCTGCATTTAATGGCTCTATTACTAAAAATCCATTTAACTTTGAAAACTATGGTATTAATTCTTTCTGCTTATATATTGATGGTCAACAAATACCCTCAAAAGCTTTGCAACCCTCTTTTAATAATAGTATATTTACATCAGCATATCATACTCTATTCTCGGGGACTGGTATTCACTTTCTTAATGAAGGAAATGCAATTTCTCGTGAGCAGTATCCCAAAGGTTACTGCCTATTAGCATTTGATTTAACTCCTGATTTATCAGCTAACTCATCAGCTCATTGGAATCTCATAAAGCATGGTAGTGTAAGATTAGAAATACGATTTGAATCCTCACTTATACAAACAATTAACTGTATAGTTTATGCTGAGTTTGATAATATTATTGAAATAGATAAAAACAGAAATATTACTGTAGATTACAGTAGTTAAGGTTATAATGTGTGTTGTGTATTAGATTTATGTGTAATGCATGTTTAAATGTGTACCTATGTAACTATGGGAAAACATTATTAAATTAAATAAAACAAATTGTATCAAATATACTATTTTTTATTTCTTTATACACCTTTCATCTTACACAAAACGCTGTTGAAATTTAAACTTTACATAAGCGCACTGACTAAACCACTGAATATGTTGCTGCCAAGGATCATCATCATCTTCCCAATTTTTTAAACCACCACCACAATGGAAACACTTGGTCCTGTCTCCATGGCCGGTATAAAAGAAACCAGCTTCTGCGAGATCTTCAGGCTTCTGTCGCAAAAGGAGAGGCCAGTGTTCGAAACTGAGCAACCGTCTAGCTTTTGAACTGAAGAATGGATATTCAGCTCTTGGATACTGCATATTCTTCTCTTTTTCTTCTCCACTCAGTGTTGTAGTTTTGCTATTCAATGACAAGTTCTGTTCACGTATACCACACTCATCTCTTCCTTCTGGTCTCGTGTTTCTCCCAGTATCGCAAGATGCAATCCTTGAATCTAATGAGTACACAAAAGTAATTTATGTTATCAGAATCACATTCAGTAATGATCAGCTAATGACTGTCATTGTTGAAAAAGTATTTTTTCACTTTTTCACTTTCTGCTATTGTCTTTGTAATATTGTATACGAGGGCGTTTGTGTTGTCGTAGATGCTATCCCTATTATTCCCAACATAATATTTAATCCTCGTGGTAGCATGTTTCCAATGATCAGTAGTTGGAACCTTGCATAGCTTTTTCACATCGTACACTTCTATTTTTATGAGATGCGTCGCTTGGTCTCCGTCGTCAGAATTAGTAGAAATGTATGATACACCACCTCTAGCGGCTCGTGCCACGGTTGACGACAACAGCTTCTTCCTCTTTATTTTAGGTTCCACTTCAAAAAAATGGTCAATCGACTGCGATTTCCTTTTTCCCCCATCGCCTGTGTTATTAATAACGATGTCATCACTCTCTTCTTCGTGATTAGGGGAGAGTGGCGGGTAGTAATACTGTTTATAGGTATTTTCTTCATTGTCTATGAAGCTGAATGTTTTCTGCAACAACACAGTTATCATGTTAATATCAATCACATAATTACACTTAATCACACACACACGTAAGGAATCAACAACATAAAGAAAAGTAAGTTTTTCAATAAAATATTATAACACTTACGTCCATGACTATTGTTGCGTTGAAGTAGCACACACTTAGTATTGATATATCGATTCACTGCGGTCAAACGAGACCATAGAATGACTGATGGCTCTGCCTCCACTCGGTCTTATATAGTTCTATCTTATCTAAAGCATTTCCTCAGTGCAACCGATAGTAAATTTGAACTAACAAACTTATCTCGCATTCTTTCGTAATGCGTAGTGCATTGCACAGATAAATCATACAAAATCTCCACAAGCGAATGACATTTAATACAAGTCGTAACAAGTGACTATAATTGATCATTCCTATGTTAGCCATTGAATAGATTGGTAATATCATGGATACACTAGATGTACAACAACATCTGAAAAAGATTCACCCCAGTCTAGAATATAATGTGTATGCTGCTAATAGACTACCCATTTACACTCATGTACCTATGTACACAATATGCAATTTGGATACGGATGATAAACCAGGCTCACATTGGATAGCTTTACATGTCGATACGAATGGTATTGGTCAATATTTTGATTCATATGGGCGTGCACCTACACGATATCATCTCGACTTTTTAAGAAGGAATTGTAAAAGATGGGACTGGAATGTGGATAGAATTCAGAATGAGTGGACATCAGTTTGCGGCGAATATTGCTTAATGTATTTGCTATATAAGTTTCAGGGGTGTTCAATGCGTAGTTTTACGAACATATTTACAGAGAACACAGTATACAATGATATTTTAGTGGATCAGATGTTTCATTCATATTTTAATAAGCAATAAAAATGTAGAAATGAAGGAATGTGTTTTATTGATGATTCAGAATAGCATGGAAGTTCTTAAACAATAGCAGTGATAATAAGGGCTTACAATGAGTAATAGATAAGAATGCTAATGAGGGTCTACCAGAAACAATAGATAATAGGAAATAGGAGAACAAAAGAAACGTTAATGAGGGTGCGGGATTAGATATCGATTAGATACTCTTCTTAATTGATTTCCACATCTCTGAAACCACACATCCTAGTTTTACGAACATATTTACAGAGAACACAGTATACAATGATATTTTAGTGAATCAGATGTTTCATTCATATTTTAATAAGCAATAAAAATGTAGAAATGAAGGAATGTGTTTTATTGATGATTCAGAATAGCATGGAAGTTCTTAAACAATAGCAGTGATAATAAGAGCTTACAATGAGTAATAGATAAGAATGCTAATGAGGGTCTACCAGAAACAATAGATAATAGGAGAACAAAAGAAACGTTAATGAGGGTGCGGGATTAGATATCGATTAGATACTCTTCTTAATTGATTTCCACATCTCTGAAACCACACATCCTAGACAAAAACGGACCGCAGATTCGTGATCAGAGCATGGCAAAACCTTTTTTTTTTTTTTTTTTTTTTTTTTTTTTTTTTTTTTTTTTTAGTTTTTAGTTTTTGTCGACTCGAGAATAGTGAGCTAGTGAGCCAGACGGATTCTGGATAGTGAGCTAGAACTGGTACAACCTAACTACTTAAGCGGTTAGACAAGAGCATTGCAAGAAAAGGTAAATTCGAAACAAATCCTATACCAACCCGTCTAGCCACCGTGGTATAGTAGGCTAAATTCCCTCCACATTCTTTGGAGTAGACCCGTGCCCAGCAGTGGGATGTTTATGGGTTAAGATGATGATATTTCTATAACCTATTACATTTATAACCACCATAATTTATTTATTCAACTTACGCGTAGTTTATGGCACCTATTTAAAATGGCGTATCAATAAATTAATTTTAAAGTAATTATTGATGCGAATTATGATTAAATTATGAATTTGTTTAATTAAATGTTGTTTAATAACCTAATTAGGTGATAAACTAGTCAAGGATCCGGAGGCTGTTGTTAGAAATAAAAATTATAACATTAACTATTGGCCCCCTGTTGAGGCTCCAAATGTTTTGCCGGTCAAAAGTAATTAAATTTGCAATTTTAAACGTTTAAAATGAAATACTGTTAAGGATTCTAGATTTAGAGCTAATCAATTTAATTTTTTATTTATAAAGCTTTGTTATTAAGGTGTACACAAGTATATAGGCGTAGTGGTTATTGACCCTGACTACTGAGCCGGTCATGGGTTCGATTCCCACCCAGGACAAATCTTTGTGTGATGAGCATGATTGTTTGTTCTGTGTCTGGGCATAATTTATATTATGTATTATTAACTACAAAAAAAAAACGTATTTAAGTACAAAGGTTGGTTCTGTGTCTGGGTGTAATTTATCTATAATATGTACGTATTTACAAAAAAAAACTGTATTTAAGTAGTATATCAGTTGTCTAGTACCCATAACATAAGCAAATATAATTGCTTTATTTGGGACTAGATGGCGCTGTACGAATGTGTGAAAATATTATAATTATATCCAACCTATATTTCGCTAACTCTTGGTGCTGAGTAACGTTGATACATTCTATATTTTTAACCTTTTGACCGCCACGTCAAATCGGTATCGCCGTGCCTTGTGCGCCAAGCTTTTAAAATACAGTACATTTTTGACGTGCCATGCCGTCATTGGCGTGGTGAGCACATTTTCATTTTACGTGTATAGACGTCTCTGGCGTTCAAAGGGTTAATTATTATTATTTTATTGTCTGATGTGGCAGACAAGCTCCATCTGATGGTAGGTGGTTACCGCCGCTCATGGACGTTGGTAATTTTAGGGGTACAGCCAGGCCGCTGTCTACCTAGAGAGGATAGTTGAAGAAGGACTTGTCAATGTGTTGTCTAGTAGGGATAGAAATTAGGTTAGCTCTATGTCCAACAGTGGGCTAATATGATGATGAAAATGAGTACTGCCGATCGGCCTACTATCGCGTTTAAAATATATATTAACTTACCTTATAATTTATGAATAAATCGACACTGTTTATCGACTATAACCTTGACAGAATGAAACATAACAATCTAATTTTCCTTTCATAACCTGATCAACATAAAATTAATACACTTGGTCGAAACACATAACTTCTCTTTATTAAAATCGGTTACAAATTCTAAGCGCGTACGTTAAAATACGTCCAATATAAATTGATCTCTCATTCTTATCAATAGATTTAATATTGAAGGCACTCGAAACATTGATATTCGTATACATTTTTTTCAATTCAAACATAAATATACCTTCACGCCTTTTTTCTCGAAGGGGTAGGCAGAAGTATATCATTCCCATATTTCGCCAGCACTTTTTGGTCCTATGTAAAAAGGGGCAAGCAATGGTGGCCGAATAGAAAAGTGGCTGGCATGCAAATCATGCGGTCCGAGTTCGATTCCGAGCTGTACCAATGTGGATTTCAGTTTACGGAATTTAGGTATATGTACAAGTCATGTGACTTACCATCTGCTAACGGTGAAGGAAACCCACATATAATACCATCATCATCAGCCTATTGTAGTCCACTGCTGGACGTAGGCCACTTCTAACACGCGCCATAACACTCGGTCCTCCACCTTCCGCATCCGTTTCGATCCGATTGTCCGACGTCGATCGAATTACACCGATCGCGTTCACGGGCTGACTGAGAATTTGAAGATAGAAAAACGCAATACGGGTAAAAACTTTGAGTTTATGAAGGGGTGTAAAATTTTGTTGGTTAGGTATTTGTTGGATGTCATCTAGTTTCTATCTTTCTAGTTATTTGTTGTTGTAGTTTCAAGGCTCAAGACATATTGGAGGTTATCGCGTGCCTTAGAGCTATGGTACAATCGGGTCAATTAAAGTTAACTGGGCATGTTAATATGCTCACGCCACGAAATATTTGGGGGTGACTGTACTTGGAATTATTATTTTACTTTGTTTTCTACGTTTTATGTACCATTTATGGTTTATAAATGTCTAATAGAATGTTTAATTGTTGTTTTTAAAGTCTAATTACCCTGACTGCTACGACGGAGGTCGTGGGTTCGATCCCCACCCAGGACAAATCTTTGTGTGATGAGCATAAAGGTTTGTTCTGTGTCTGGGTATAATATTTATCTATAATATGTATGTATTTACAAAAAAAAATGTACACACAAGTAACACAAGCAAAATATAACTGCTTAATTTGGGGCTAGATGGCGCTGTGTCAATGTGGTAGAATATTATATTATGGTTTTTGGACGAAAATTTTAATCTTTTCATTCAAATTTACATTCATGTAAAAATACGTTATAAAAACAGTAAAGAGTTTCACCATTTGACTTTTGATATCAATAAATATTTTTGAATCAATAAATATTATATCTATCTATCTGTCTATTCATCCTAACTTTCACCTTTATTATATTAGTAAGATATTGCTCGTTAAACTTATAAATATCATGAATAGGAGAAGGATATCAGGACAGATCAGGAGTACCCTCAACCGGCAAGAATGTATGAAAAGACTGATGAATGTTGAAGAAGCCAAAGAATGTCACAAAAGTATGTCAGAATCGTAGCAAGTGGAAGGAAATGGTCTCTGCCTACCCCTCTGTTGCGAAAAAGGAGTGATCAATATACATGTACTAAATTATAAAAAAGCGATGGTGGCTGAATGGATAAGGGACCGGCGTGCAAATCACGTGGTCCTAGTTCGATTCCTACCGGCACTACCAATGTGGATTCCACTTTGTGGAATTTATATGTACAGTACTAGTTAAGTGACTTACCATCTGGTAACAGTGAAGGAAAATATCGTGAGGAAACCCACATACCCTAGAAGAAATTCTATGAGTTGTCTGATCCACCAACCCACACTAGGCCAGCGTGAGTGGATTTTGGCCTAAACCCTCTCAGCTCTCTAGTTAGTGGAGAGGGTACCCGAGCCTAGCAGTGGGACTTAATGGGTTGCTGATGCTGATGAACATAAAGGCTCAACTCGCTTGCAAATCATGTAACTGTGTTAAGTTATATCAAGCAATCAAATTAATTTTGGTTAAAAACTTTGTACAAACTATAGACCCCATAGATAGGGGTAGATCCCCTACTAAGGGGTGGACAATGATGGATGGATAGTTCCCAATATTTGTGGTGATGATACTCCAATTAAATGTTATCAATTATTTGTTTTGGCGGTTTGTTAAAGAACAGTGGTGGGATGGAGACGTGTTATATTTGTAAATATTTTATTACAGAGACCATTTTCTTTACAATTCTAACAAATAAATGGGAAAAGCCACCACAGATTGTATAAATTTCTTATTGTTTATAATCTGTATTTTTATTTTGTTATTCTTATTTGTTTTTAAAATGCCTCAGTGGCGCAGCGGGAAGTGTATACGACTGCTATGCAAGAGGTCCCGGGTTCGATTCCCGGGTCAGGTGAAAATGCTAATGAAAATGTATTTCTATCATGAAATTACAGTATTGAGATTCTCCCGGAGTTTGGTAAACAAATGTTCCCGGTTGATGACAATAGGGTCGCCCCCTATTTCATGGGACCAAACGTCTGACGAAATGTGGGTGTGATTTCAAAAATTCTTTTGCCGTTAGAAAGCTACGTTATCACTGAAAAACATAGTCTTTATAACACCACGCTACGTCGAACAGGAGCTGAGCAGTGGCCAAGTAAAGAACAATGGAAGCGAAACCCCACGCTACTTCTAGTCACTACATAGTATAAAACAAAGTCGCTTTCTCTGTCCCTATATCCCTATGTATGCTTAAATCTTTAAAACTACGCAACGGATTTTGATGCAGCTTTTTTAATACATAGACTGATTCAAGAGGAAGGTTTATAGATATAAAATACTTACCACGCGGGCCAAGCAGCGGGCGGAAGCTAGTTCAATATAAAATAAAAAAATAAGTTAAACTTTACAAAAAGTATAAAAATCCCTCTGCATTTTAAAAATCATTAGCCTATTTCTTAAATAAAACGTTATCGAGACCTAATTTTTTCGAGCAATCAGTTGCATTGTGCTGGCACCAATTGAACTGAGAAATTACCGCAGAGACCAAATATTTAATTGAGCGGAAAACACTGTGAAAGCGGAATGGCGTGGAGTCGCTGTGTAAATTATTTTATTATTTTAATAAAGAAGTAAAAAAATATAAGTCTTGTTGAGACTTACATTTTTGAGCCTCATGGGGTCGAAACTCTTGGACCTTGGGGGCAAAACGCTCACAAATTTTATCGTGAAATTTGTAAGCGTGTTTTTGAGTTATCACATGACCCAAGGGCTGGCCTCTACCTGGGGCAACTCATTAGCCTTGCTATCCAACGCGGAAATGTGGCTAGCCTTTTGGGTACGTTTCCTCAGGAATCTGACCTCAATCAGATATTCTATTTGCAGAAATTTCCTGTAAATAGAGTATCTGGTATATTTAAGTTATGTGTAAATATTTTATAGAATAAATGTATAAAAATAAAAATGATTGTAGTCGAGTTCATTAATATATTGGCACCATCATTAGATATTTTTGTTGAAAAGGGTGACTATAACTTATTGCATAATGTCCAGCATATTTTTATTGAACCATTCACACGAGGACATATATTTTATCCATTGGTTCTATAGTATTTATTGAGCTTTTCAACGCTCACAGTATTTTGAATCCTTGATAGTGCCAATATATTAATGAACTCCACTGTACAGTAAATCTTTTAAACTTTCTCGACTTGTACACATAATATTATAAATCGGGTCTATGTCCCGTATTATTAGGAATACACACAACACACTACACTAATGACGTCTTTACACTGGTCTACTGTGTCACCGATATGACAAAGTAGACCAGTTTAAAGACGTCAATAAATAAATACTTCTGTTACATAATAGGTGTTCTACACGGTTATAAACTTGCGTTCCAACAGTGACATTTTTTTATTTTTTTTTTGTTTTGTTTTTTTTTTAAATTAAATGAATAAATTATCCAGAATTTTGTTTTGTAATTATAATTTTTTTTTCGCTCTAGGGAACAATCCCTGTGTCGCGGGGAGCTTTACAAACATGGAACTAACGGACACAAAGTACTACCGGACTAGAAACAAATATCCATGAATCACAGAAATATTTGTCTCGTGTGGGAATCGAACCCACGTCACCCAGCACGGCGATGTAGTGGCGAGGCGACCACCTTAACCACTGCGCCACGGTGACAGTCTACATTAGTGGGAGCTTGATTGCCATCCGCGTAATTTGTATGAAATTTGGTTTCAAGAGCCGGCTACACGGTTGGAATCCACCAAGGGCACCTCTCTCTGTGGAAGGCAAGTTATAACCATGTGGCACGGCTTTAATGAATAACAAAATTAGTTATCATATTCACGATTGAACGCGTTTGGCCCTCAAGGGCATATTACCTTGTGAAGTTATTATGAAGCAAGCAAGCAGAAGACTGGCCTGTTGGTCTAGTGGTTAGTGACCCTGACTGTTAAACCGGAGGTCGTGGGTTCGATCCCCACCCAGGACAAATCTTTGTGTGATGAGTATACAGGTTTGTTCTGTGTCTGGGTGTAATTTATCTATAATATGTATGGATTTACAAAAACAAAATGTATTTAAGTAGTATATCAGTTGTTTAGTACCCATAACACGAGCAAATATAATTGCTTACTTTTGGACTAGATGGCGCTGTGTGAATGTGGTAGAATATTATTATTATTATTTCCATCCAGTCACACCCAACCTGTAACACTGTTAATCGTTGTAAGTTCAGTGCTCAGTGTTACTGGTGGGGCGAAAAAAATTGCGAGCACTTGCATCGAGTAACAGTGTGTCATGATGGGAATTTTTTTCCCAACGAGTAAGAGTTGTGACTGGATGAGAATAAGCCCCTTGTGCGGCAAGTGTGCGTTGTGAAAAATAAAAAACTCAATATAATTTTATTCAATACGTTTATTTATCCCACGTAAGGAACACCATATCCCCCATAGTATCCAGCCCCGTACAAACCATATTGTTGTCCGTAAGCATAGGGGCTCCACCCAGGCACCCATTGGGACTCCGCAATCTAAAATAGAGAAGCAAAGCATTAGATTATATCATAATATCTGGCCTGTTGGTCTAGTGGTTAGTGACCCTGACTGCTAAACCGGAGGTCGTGGGCTCGATCCCCACCCAGGACAAATTTTTGTGTGATGAGCATAAAGGTTTGTTCTGTGTCTGGGTGTAATTTATCTATAATATGTATATATTTACAAAAAAAAACATTGTATTTAAGTAGTAAGTATATCAGTTGTTTAGTACCCATAACACAAGCAAATATAATTGCTTAATTTGGGACTAGATGGCGCTGTGTAAATGTGGTATAATAGAATATAGAATATCTGGAATCAGGCCAAAAGATGTCGTGGTCTTAGGCAAAATTGCTGACACTATTTTTTTGGTAAACCTGTTACATTCTTAACTTGTGACTTTCATAAGTGTTACTTTGTAACATCTATACTAATATTATAAATTTGAAGAGTTTTTTTGTTTGAATGCGCTAATCTAAGGCACTACTGGTCCAATTTGAAAAATTCTTTTAGTGTCAGATAGCCCATTTATCGAAGAAGGTTATAGGCTATATAAGATCACGCTACGGACAATAGGAGCTGAGCACTGGCCAAACAAAAGTGACGGGAGCGAAACCCTGCGCGACTTCTATAGATGAATAAACAAGACTTCATTTCATTTCAAGATCTTGTTTTTAGGGTACCGTACCTCAAAAGAAAAAACGGTATCTATATAGGATCACTCCGTTGTCTGTCTGTCTGTTTGTAAAGTATATTTTTCTCAAGAACGTGTAAAGGAACGTGTAGTCGTGTTGTATACTCTCAGTGTGCGAGTCCGACTCGCGCTTAACCGGTTTTTTATACCACGACTGTGGCAAATACAGGATAGAGGTTTAAATCGGTAACGCGTTCGTGATGCCCCTGGTGTTGTAGGCGCCCATAGGCTACGGTAACCGCTTACCATCAGGCGGACCGTACGTCTGTTTGCCACCGTCATGGTAAAAAAAATATAAAAATTTTCATCATCATTACAATCCACAAACTTCCCACTGCTAGGGTCTCCTCCAAAGAATGGATGGAATTCAGCCTACTATACCACGCTGAATATATGAAATAAGCGATGTTGGCTGAATGGATAAGGGACCGGTGGCGTGAAAATTACGCGGTCCTAGTTCGATTCCTACCGGCAGTACCATGTGGATTCCACTTTGTGGAATTTATATGTACTAGTCAATTGACTTACCGTCTGCTAACGGTGAAGGAAAACATCGTGAGGAGACCCACATACCCTAGAAGAAATTCTATGAGTATGTCTGATCCACCAACCCGCACTAGGCCAGCGTGAGTTGATTATGGCCTAAACCCTCTCAGCTCTCTCTCTCGCTCTCAGATAAAGAAGAGGAGACCCGAGCCCAGCAGTGGAACTTAATGGGTTGCTGATGACGATGATACCACGCTGGCTAGACGGGTTGGTATAGAGTTTATTTCGAATTTTCCTTTTCTCGCAGTGCTCTTGTCTGCATAAGATTTAAGAAAGCATTTTACTTAAGACATATTTTATATTATGTCAGTGTACCGACGGATTAAGAATACATAATGTCACTACTCCATCTCAACCCGTGGGTGTCGTAAAAGGCGACTAAGGTACCATAGCAGACAAGAGCACTGCAAGAAAAGGAAAATTCGAAACAAACCCGTCTGCCCAGCGTGGTATAGTAGGCTAAATTTCCTCCACATTCTTTGGAGGAGACCCGTGCCCAGCAGTGGGACGTTTATGGGTTAAAATAAAGATGATATTTTACATACCTGTGACATAATCAGAAGAATTGCAGACAAAATTAAAACTTTTGTATCAAACGACATGATGTATTTGTACAAATCTTCTTGTTTAAAACAGAACAATATATATTGCGCAAAATGCTACAATATATATACTAAACTATACAATCTGTAATTTCGTTCAAAAAAACACTAATAACTTATAATGCAACGTAATAAAACCCAAATTACAATGATTTTCTTTTAGTTAGCTGACAAAGTTATCGCGGTATAGTTTTAATGATATGATTTGACATAAATTAAGAAATCAATTTTCCACAATAACACAAGTCTAATTTGTTATGTATGTAATAACATATATTCACGCTTTTATCCCCCGAGGGGTAGGCAGAGGTGTATTACACCCATATTTCGCTAGCTATGTTTCTTCCCATGTAATAGGAACTATTAGCATCTAACGGGTAATTTGTTTCTAAACATCGGGCTAAAATATTTTTTGCCAAATACGGGAATCCGGACCTCATGCGCAGGAGTCGTATACTTGAGATAGTTGTTAAGCGTTTAGTAAAATGGCTAGACTGTTAATTTAATGCCTAATTAAACTACTAGGCTGCGACACATACACTGTCTTTCACTATTAGTCTTACAAACTTTGTTTAGTATATCATAGTAATAAAATAACACGTTAAACAAAAAATAGCCATTTTGAACAATAACAAATAGTTAATTTAAAAATCAAAATTATACCAAGAATTTAAACAGAAACACAAGTCGTGTTATGAAAATCTTGATTTTTTAAAATATTTATTTTCTCTGTTTAGAATGACTAGATCTATTTTTTATTTACGTTTAATATATCTTGGAGTTAAAATGGCGTAATTAAACATTATATTCCGTCACCACAGAGAAAATTAAATGAAATAAATAAAACCAACATAAATTAGCCAAGTCGTTTATTTATCCCCATATTATCGGTGGAGGTAGTGGTGGCCCAGCACCATATAGGGCCCCTCCATAGAATCCTCCTCCGTATACGCCATATGGCCTCCCGTAGCCATATGCTCGACCATAGGCATAGGGCCTAGGGTAACCATAGCCGGAACCCCAACCACCGCCCCAATGGGACTCTGCAACCTGAAACAGAGGTTTTTTTATAGTACATTATAATATAATATTCTACCACATTCACACAGCGCCATCTAGTCCCAAAGTAAGCAATTATATTTGCTTGTGTTATGGGTGCTAAACAACTGATATACTACTTAAATACATTTTACTTTTTGTAAATACATACATATTATAGATAAATTACACCCAGACACAGAACAAACCTTCATGCTCAACACACAAAGATTTGTCCTGGGTGAGGATCGCACCCACGACCTCCGGCTTAGCAGTCAGGGTCACTAACCACTAGACCACCAGGCCTGTCATCGACATTAATCAGTCGACATTAATATAAGTACAAATATTAAAAAAAAACGTACCTGTGATAAAACTAGAAGAATTACAACCAAAAATAAAAGAGTTGTATGAAAAGACATTATCTATTTGTAACTGTCACGCTTCTTGTAATCACAGAACAATATCATATTGCGCAAATCGCTTCGATTTATATACAAATCTCCACTATCTATAATTCCCTTTGGCAAAACACCAATAACTCCTATTCCCATGTAATAAGATCTATATTCTAGTGATTTTCAATTAGCTAGTTGACAAGGATATCGCAGTATGGTTTTAATTAGGTATATCGTATGACATATATGTGAGAAATCATTTTTCCACTACAATAAGAGGGTCTAATTTGTTTTGTATATTATATTTAAAGAGATAAGTACACAGTCAATGGCCTGGGTACTTCCCGTATGAACGTAATTTTCAGTATGTACTCGTACTTGACCATATATTTGCAATACCACTTTTGACCGTTGACAGATTAAGAATACATAATGTCACTACTCCATCTCAACCCGTGGGTGTCGTAAAAGGCGACTAAGTGAGTAATTTTATACAAGAGCACTGCAAGAAAAGGAAAATTCGAAACAAACCCTATACCAACCCGTCTGGCCAGCGTGGTATAGTAGGTTAAATTCCCTCCACATTCTTTGGAGGAGACCCGTGCCCAGCAGTGGGACGTTTATGGGTTGAAATGATGATGATGATGATGATAATGACCACTTTTGATATAAACTGCCATCAAAATTAAAATTCAATATGTTGAAGTCGCGCATTGATGACTACTCTGTCACTGTACTGATGTCACTTGCAAGCAAAAATAGACTTTATTGTTATGTAAACAACATTCACTCTAAGGGTTGTAAAGCAATTTTACTGTCGACTATACTTACCAAAGATGACAAGCGCTTGAAAAACTCAAATAACAAGTAAATATAATTAAAAAATGTAATAACCCGACTGCAAAAAATCAACAGAGAGCAACGCACTAAAAGGACCGTAAAATTAATGTAATTTTATTATTCCTGATGAAATTTAAATACATAACATATGTATATATTTGTAATCTCCATTTGATTCCCTTTATTTTGATACTCTACTCGATAGGTTTGGTTAAAAAATAATAGAACTACTTACAATTTGGAACCATTCAATTATGTAAAATCTATTTTTGAATATATGTAATCTCCTTTTGATTCTCTTTATTTTGATACCCAATTCGATAGGTTTTGGTTAAAAAAAATTGAACTTCTTACAATTTGGCGTCAAAAGCCCGCCGTTTAAGTCTTTTTATTCTTAAAACCTAACTAAGGACATTTGGGTTTTCTAGACGAATCTAACGATACCCTAATTGTCAAAATCCATCCAGCCGTTTGGAAGATTCGTGGGGATAAAGAAATTTACAAACATACAAGATACGCGCGAAAAACAATACCCGTCCTGACAGTCGGGTAAAAGTCACTATTATCGAATATGCTCGAGACAAAGGAAAACCTTAGTGTTTAAATTTATCAAGTCGCTCAGACAGCTTTACTTTTTTTTTACAATAAGTTATAACCGCGACCAACGGCTTTACGTGTCTTCCGCATCACGAAGATGCTAGAGAAGAAATTACAACAAACGGTCACCCATCATGGACTGACCTTACCGAACGTTGCTTAACCTCGATGATCGTATCTCATATATCTCGGTATTACAGTAGTAGGAGTACGTCAAAAGTATACTAGACTAATATTATAAAGAGGTAAAGTGTCTACTGAACCGATTTTCAAAATTATTTTATGAAAGGTAATGAAATGAAATCTCGTTTATTCATCTAGGTTATAAGGTAACACTTATGAAAGTCACAAGAATGTAACAGGTTATCCGAAAAGTAGTGTCAGCAAATTTGCCTACGACCATTTAGTATTGGATAGCCCATTTATCGATGCTATAGGCTATATAACATCACGCTACGGCCAATAGAAGCTGAGCAGTGGTCAAATAAGAACGACGGGAGCAAAGCATCGCGGGACTTCTAGTTATTTTATTAGATCACATACATGATACTTATGAACGTACAATTGTACAAAGCCAAAATAGTGTCCACAGCCATGTCCATGGATGGCGGTAGCCACTTTGGCACTTACTAATAAAAAAAAATCAAGACCCGAACCTACACTACCTATATCCATTTATTATGCTAACATACCTAACCACAAACCCTTATAATACCTTTATTGTATTTATTAGAGCCTTGGGTAATTGTCACCTTCGCTGGCAACACTGGCTGTGTGTGGGTAATAATTAAATATTTTCATAACACGACAACACTGGGCCGTGACTATAAATCACGGGTGAGTGTATGAGTCCATTGTTTACAAACGTCACGGTGTTTTTTAACCCCCGACGCAAAAATGAGGGTGTTATAAGTCTGACGTGTCAATGTATCTGTCTTTGAAGCCTTCGTGGCTCAGTGGTTAGTTGACTGACTGCTGAGACAGAGGTCGTGGGTTCGATTCCCACCCAGGACAAATCTTTGTGTGATGAGCAAAATTATTCGTTCTGTTTCTGGGTGTAATGTATCTATTATGTATGTATTTACGAAAAAAAAGTTATTTAAGTATTTTATCAGTTGTCTAGTATCCATATTACAAGCATTAGCTTAGTTTGGTACTAGATGGCGCTGTGTTTGAATGTCCAAACATTATTAAAACTTTTTATTATTGTCTGACTGTGGCATTGTAGCGCGTAGCTCCTAAATCAATGAGACGACTCTGATGCGATTCCTTTGTTAGAAAGCTGACGTTTCAAGGTCATCAGCTCTTATCGGGGGTTAAATTTACAATTATACTTTTTAGAAACTAATTTTTGTTACATACAATGATTTTAGGTAGGTACTGAACGGATTAATATTTCTTATATTTTATTTACATACATATATATACATATAGATCACGCCTCTTTCCCAACAGAGGGGTAGGCAAAGACCATTTCCTTCCACTTGCTACGATTCTGACATACATACATATTTGGCTTCTTCAACATTCATCAGTCTTTTCATGCATTCTCACCGGTTGAGGGTACTCCTGATCTGATCCCTTCTTTAGAATGTCTCCTATTGCTCATGGTACGTTCTTCTAGGTCTTCCCCTTCCAACGTTTCCTTTCACATTCGCCTCATATATTTGTTTTGTCACTCTTCATTAATTCATTCTTCGACATGTCCAAAGCAGCTTAACATTTCTTTCTCTATTCGTGTCACAACATCTATTTTTAAACCACAACGTTCCTTTATTTACACAACTATAGAAAATTGCATTTTGTTTAAAATATTACTTACGAGTAAAATCTCAATTTCAAAGTGTAGCTTACGATAAATATTCCACAAAGTGAAATTGACATTAGTACTGACTACTGCCAGTCGAAATCGAACTCGGACCGCGGTCACCATCGCTATTACAAAGCCTTAGTAGAACTCTTAAAAAGCCATGGTATAATGAAAACGAACCTATTCATAAGGGGTAAATTCATATAGCTATAAGTTACCCGACTTATGCCCGACAATGTACCTTTACATTCCAAATATTTTCATAGCAATTTGTCATCGTCCAAAAAAATCATTTTAAACCATGATTCGGAAGTTCCTTTCATTATTGTTTATAATCTGTATAGATAAAGAATGTTGGTGAAAACTGCTTTTGAAACTCGCTTTTGTATTATTTTTGGTTCTTAAGCTTGTATTTTGCCGTGACTTTGCTTTTCATTCAGCAGCAAAAGAGCGTATCGTCATAGCGCTTACATCCTTTTGTGGAGAGAAAAACTCAAAAACCATTTAATAATTCATTTATTCCATTTCTTTAGAATGTCTCCTATTGCTCATGGTACGTTCTTCTAGGTCTTCCCCTTCCATAAGCCAAACCTAGTATATATATATATATATATATATATATAACCATAACCTCCGGCTTAGCAGTCAGGGTCACTAACTACTAGACCAACAGGCCAGCCATATATTTATATACTTACATATACTTAAAGAAAGTATATACTTACTTCAATCCTGCCATCAAATTCTATGAAAAAAACTATAAATAAACTGAATACAAGTTTGTTTCGATCGATTTAAAGGAAGGTGAATATAAAACACGATTGAACATATATAATACAAGATGTATGTATGTCTGTATGTATGTGTACATGTATTAACATTACGTGTCGTCGGGTTGCGCTCGCTCGCTCCACCGCTGTGCGATATGCGACTGATGTTCCATAGGGTTGGTGCTAAATCAAATCAAGTCAAAACACACTAAACCACACCACTAAAACACCATATTTATATAATTTCTATAATAGTTTAATTTCTTTCTTTTTTCTCTCATGTTCTTGTTTTTATTTATTAAATTGTTCTTTTTTTTTTTTGTTTTATATTTTTGTTATTTCTCACCCTTTTCTGTGTAAGTGGTTTTTGTAGGCCCTAAGCCGAAATAAATGATTTTTCTTTCTTTCTTTCAAATCAGAAACATTTACTAAGAATAACCTATTTAAGGCGCTGTCCAAACGGAAACACCGAAAAACTCTCAATTTTTCGTCGCGCAGTTTGCCGTATCGGTATATACTACAAACCAGAAAATTTACTTGGATAAAGTCGAGAATCTAAAGAAAAGACTTACCTAAAAATATTTCATGTAATTATAATAGTTTCGTAGAAAAAAGGTCACAAAGATGACCCTTAGAAAATGATTTCGTCGCGCAGTTTGCTATATTTAGATCGTAAAGTAATATATTTTTTGCTATGATAATAAAGGAAATTTAATAAGGTAGAGAATTACCTAAAAATTATTTCACTAAGACACGTAGTTTTTTTTTTATTAAGAGAAATTCGCGAAAACACGTCTAATTCGACGCTTGATAGATTTGACTAAAGTCAAACATCTCAGCAATTTGAACCTTATGCGTTCACATGAGGTACTAGTGTAGGTTGTTTATTGTGGCCCCTCCCAATCGGCGACGAGCCGTTAGGAAGGAAGGTCACGTCACTCTGATTAAATTTTTGGTTCACGCTATTTTCGTATTTTTTAAATAAACATTTTATTTATTTAGAAGAACACTTCTTGGATACAAGAATCAATTATCATAACATTAATATCTTGCAACTATTCTCAATATCGGAGATAATATTTGCATTGGTTTTATTCTTATCACGTCACCGGCGGCCGGTGTTGCTAAGATGTCGCTGAGGCTAACAACCAGCGAGCGCTAAGACGGCGATGTTACATACGTCACATGAACGTGGTGGCTACTTTATAATAACGTACAAAATTTAGAGTATTGGAAATAAACAATAATGATACCAAAGTTGTTGTCGTTTTTTATGGACTGGCTATTACCCGAAATTTACTCTCGTCAAGCTCGAGGCATGCCATTGAGAGAAAACAATACATATCGGTAAGAACAATTTATTGGGGATTTTTCATAAATCAAAAAAATATACTGGGTCGTAAGAGAAGTTTCGATTCTGAAGGTTATCCAACTCTATCGTAAGAGACAACAGTTAACTTTTGAAGGATCGCTACAATGCTTTTCTATTTTTGAAGATAATAAAGAAAATGTGCCCTGTTGTAGTAGACTTTTGATGAGATATAAGAATTTCGTTAAAGTCAAAGTCAAAAATTCTTCATTCATTTAAAACAATTGTGTATATACTTATGAACGTCAAAAACAGTTGTAACATATCAGCTAGTTTATTTCCTGCTTTAGTACCTAATTATAAAATTATATATTACTTATTATATTTTATATTTACATAAATTATTTTTTATTTTTGTTTGGTTTTTACAAAAGGACTGTTCATGTTATCATCACCCTATCATTATCTCGGTTGAATCCTGCTTAGTTGGCTAATATCTGCTGTTCTCGGTGTACCTTGATTTAGCTAAATATTAGTTTTAAAAGTCGAAAGAAATATTCACTTAGGCCCTTTGAAAGTTATTAGATGTCATTGTCAATTTGATTGTAAAGAAATGCTTTATTTTTTCCCACGTAAAAATAGGACCGTTCTCTTTTTTAAAAAGTTGACATCCGAAATTACATTATCCATATTATTCTACTCTTGTAACTATCTCAAGTAACATGGTCCATCTATCACTTAAATATAAAATGCATATTATTTTTATTTGTTTATATCGCACGTGTAATCTATACTAATTTTATAAAGAAGAAGAGTTTGTTTGTTTGAACGCGCTAATCTCAGGAACTACTGGTCGGATTTCAAAAATTATTTTAGTGTTGGATAGTCCATTTGTCGAGGAAGGTTTTAAGCTATATAACATTACGCTGAGACCAATAGGAGCGAAGCATCAGTAAAAAAGTTGCAAAAACGCGAAAAATCTATTCTAATATTATAAGGCTGAAGAGTTTGTTTGTTTGAACGCGCTAATCTCAGGAACTACTGGTCGGATTTCAAAAATTATTTTAGTGTTGGATAGTCCATTTGTCGAGGAAGGTTTTAAGCTATATAACATTACGCTGAGACCAATAGGAGCGAAGCATCAGTGAAAAAGTTGGAAAAACGCGAAAAATCTATTCTAATATTATAAGGCTGAAGAGTTTGTTTGTTTGAACGCGCTAATCTCAGGAACTACTGGTCGGATTTCAAAAATTCTTTTAATGTTGGATAGTCCATTTGTCGAGGAAGGTTTTAAGCTATATAACATTACGCTGAGACCAATAGGAGCGAAGCATCAGTGTAAAGTTGCAAAAACGTGAAAAATCTATACTAATATTATAAGGCTGAAGAGTTTGTTTCTTTGAACGCTAGGATCTAAAGAACTACTGGTCCAACTGGCAATTTTCTTTTAGTGTTGGATAGCCCATTTATCGAGGAAGGTTATAGGCTATATAAAATCACACTACAGCTAATAGGGGCTGAGCAGTGGCCAAATAAAGAACGACGGGAGCGAAGCCCTGCGCGACTTCTAGTGTTTAATACGATGCTAGACGATTATAATACTTGGTACAAACTATAATTCCTTGTATATCACTTCATTTAAAGTGCACGTTTTGCGTATGTTCAGTTCAGACATCGTCTATTGAACAAGAGTTCATTTAAAAAACCAAAAAACCCTAATAGTGTTTTTGTTTGTAGGCTATATAACATCATGATACGGGTAATAGGAACTGAGCAGTGGCAGCATCTATATTGCGATAGCACTAAAAAAATTCTGTTTAGACAGTTTCCGTCCGCCATATTATTTTTTTGTTGACGTCACATAGCCTATGACACTTGAGGAAAAAATACGAACCTAATGACACCTCACACTTTAAAATCAGCCAAGCCGTTTAGGCTAGAGAAGGTCACAACAGACATGCCCAAAAACATACATACATACACGCGAAAAACATTACCCTCCCATTCCTTCTTGACAGTCGGGTAAAGAAAGAAACTAAGTACTTTTGGTTTAAAAATAGAAAACATTAGAAATATTTTACCGTACCTAATAATTATTTTGTTCGACCAGAATACGGACGGCGCGAGAATAAGGCCGCCGCTGGTTGACGTGAATGCGAGTTTGTTCTTTGGGATGAATTGTTGAAAGGCGCGGGGGGCTCGTGCTTCAGCTTCCCTGCTTCACCCCCTGGATTAGCTCAACATTGGCTTAGTACAGGGCCTTAAGGCTTTAAATAATAATGTTTGGACATTCACACACAGCGTATTCGTCTAGCCAGCGTAGTATAGTAGGCTAAATTCCCTCCGAAATGTTTGGAGGAGACCCGTACCCAGTGGGACGATAATTTATGGGTTGTAGGTAATTCACACACAGCGCCATCTAGTCCCAATCTAACCTAATGCTTGTAATATGGATACTAGATAACTATATAATACTTAAATAAGTTTATTTTTTTTGTAAATACATACTTAATATAAATAATATTGAATAATAATATTTGTTCGACGCACGTTTCGATCGAGCAAATATATATCGAATGACCGTCACACAGTGTTTTGTGAAGCCCGATTTTCGGACATCCCATTATTATTGAAAAACCTGACAGAAATGATCATTTAAAAGCAAGATTTCGTATCCCCATTTAGCTACCAAGCCTAGTTTTTGAATTATAATTTTTTGAAAATCGACCGAATTTTATTTCGATTTTCAGAAAAAAAAAAATTACATTTAAAATAAGCATCATAGAAATAACGATGTTAGGTACATTGATGGCGCATCTTATGCCGAGTATTTTAGTGCATAAATGAACCTCGTAACTTTGCTTGATCCAGATATATACGTGTTTTTCGATTTTTAGTTTATCTTAATTTTCTCGTAAATCCCTCAATATTGGGAAAAGTTATTTACACTCACATTATTTGGATAACTTCTCCAACACACCACATAAATTTCACAACCCAATTCCATGGGACTTGGAAACCACAACGATTTTAAGTTTAATCCGGATTTTACGTCGTTAGGGCTGTCAAAATCTCAGATAATTATTTATATCCGGATTTTATATACCTTTGCCAAAAAATATATCTACCTTGTATTAAAATCGGTAGTTTGGATATTATCTGACGTAAAGAAGCCAGGATAACAGCTTGGTATGTAAATAAAATATTATTCATCGATATACGTCAAAAAGCATATTCAGGCATTTTGCGTTATTTAAGTATGTTTGTAGTACGTACTAAATACTGCTAAATGACACGCAAAATCCACATAATGCAATAGCAATAACATAAGCTGGGAGTACCTCTACGCGGTGAAGGCGGTAACAGTTTCTACTGGCTAAAACTCCCATAAATATTTTTAATTTGACCACCAGCTATCCAAACTTTATTTGCTATTTATTTTTAATTCTACCTACAAACAAACAAATGTAGTAAACCTGAAGGGAACTTTTAACTTGATATTTCTCTAAACTATATTGTTTATATGTATGTATTTATCAATTAGGTATATTATATTCCTGTTTCTCTCTTTTAAGTTGCATGTTGTTTCTGGACTACCATAAGGTCGACTGGTAGAAAATGCGTACGGCATTAAGTCCATCTTTGTACAATGATTATTTACTTAAGTATAGAGTTTTTAACAAATAATAATAAATAAATAAATATTTTTGAAAGGTCTCGGTAGGCTGCCAATAAACTGGTTCACGTTCTGTTTGTCATTCTGACTACGGAACTTTTACTTTTACGAAAAATTAAATACACAAAATAAGGATTAAAAAAATTGACAACCCTAACAAAAATAGTTAAACTGGAATAACTTCTGAGTCCCATGGATTTGGGATGTCATAATTTTGTGGTGTATTGGGGAAGTAAATAGAATTATTTCTGTATAGATAACTTTTCCCAAAACGGCGGGATTTTCGAGAAAATTAAGAAAAACTAAAAACCGAAAAACTCGTATAAATCTCGATCTAACAATGGTGCGAGGTTCATTTATGGACTGAAATACTTGCCATAAGATGCGCCATCAATGTACCTAACATCATTATTTCGTATCACGCTTAGTTTAAGCGTAATTAATTTTTTTCTTAATATCCGGATGGAAAAATTACGATTTTCAAAAAAATTTAACTGAGAAACTAGACTTGGTAGCTAAATGGGGATACGAAATCTTGCATTTAAATGATCATTTCTGTCAGGTTTTTCAATAATAATGGGATGTCCGAAAATCTGGCTTCACAAAACACTGTGCGTCAGAGGAATTGACGGTGCTCACAGGCAGACTGATGTGACTGTGTGTGGTTTCTGTGACTACCCTATACAATTACCTAGCTATTGCTATAGCGACATATTTTTTTGTTATTTATACGAAGTTGTAAACAAGTTATTTTAGGAATTATGGTTAAAGAACTTTATTTGCACTCAAAAGAAATTTACAAAATTTCACTTAATGAGATACATATTGTTTTATAAAGTGACTTAATATTAGTGAGCACAGCAATCAAGAGTATTAAATAAATACAATACAAAACGTTTATAATTAAAAACGGTAACAGGTAAGCAAATGAAGACAAAGTTATCTACAACTAAAACAGTTCGGATATTTGTAGGTAGCAGTAAATAATTCACGCAGAACTAAAGTCATTTATAGTGGGTAGAATAAGTAGCCAAAACCAGGGTCGGACTTAGACATAATTTAAAACATACGATTTTAATTCGGTTTTAAAAGTGTTAACATTTTTGGATTTTTTTATTTCCTGTGGTAATTTATTGAACATTTGTGCTCCCTCATAGGTAATGTTTTTCTTTATTAGTGGCTAAATGTGAGCGGAGTAGCGAGTACAGCTAGTTTATAATGAAAGTGACAACCCTAACAGCATTGCGGTGGCTACCCGTGTAGGGTATATGTTGCATACTTTTATTATTTTGGGAGAATATCATATTTTTGTAGTTCTTTTTACCATACTTATCTGCTTTGGATGCTTTTTTATGATACATTTAACTTTTTTTTGTTATTTTGGATATTACACTACATGGAGGCGTGGATTTGCTTGTGATTTTTCAGTATTTTAGCCGCTATTTAACGTTAAAGTAACATCAATTTACATTAATGTCTAGAGACATTTGACAACTGACACCTAGGTGGTCTTAAACCTAAAAAAAAAATATTACTAGGAAAGAAGCTCAGTGTCGTGGGGGACTTCGCAATCTTAATTGGAGAAAGTACAGACTCGAAACAACATACCTATGAATCACACAAAATATATTAGTCTCATGTAAGAATCGAACTGTCGAACTCGGCGCGACAGTGCTAGTGGCGATTCGACCACCTAAACTGCTACGCCATCCACAGTGACAGACAGTCAGTTTCTGTTTTTTTTTTTGAAATTATATTAATCGTTTGTTAAAATAAATTGATTAGTAAACCTAGTAAAGTCATAAAGAATGAAGAACGTAAGAGAAAGAAGAGGCGAGGCTTGCTCTTCAAGAGAATATGGCGTGATGATTTTACACGCCATATCCACACACACACACACACATACACACTCACACACACGCAAACACACACACACACACACACACACACAAATACAATTTTTTTTTCTGTATTTAACTGTTGTCTCATGTGAAAATTCTTCCTTTTTTTCTTTCTTTTTTATGTATTGTACGATTTTATTTAATAACTGACAGAGGCCGGGTGCAACGTAATTCGTTTAGTATGTGCAACATAGGCCTTTGTAGCTCGTCCCCGGAGGAAATACAATTTTGTCTGAATTAACACACGCTATACACCGTGTATGTCTATGAGTATGTCTGATCCACCAACCCGCACTAGGCCAGCGTGAGTGGATTATGGCCTAAACCCTCTCAGCTCTCTAGTTAGAGGAGAGGAGACCCGAGCCCAGCAGTGGGACTAAAATGGGTTGCTGATGATACACCGTGTAGTGTAGTCGTCTTAATTTTGTGTCGGTTATAGTGACCAGATATATAATATGTAGCCGTATAATAAATCTAGTTATAAAACAAAAAAAAATACAAAAAATACATTGTACCAAGAATCCCAATAAAAAAAAAACGCAAGTCGTTTAAAGTAAGACTTGATTTTTTTTGTTATTTATGACTAGATATTTTCCACATCTAATTAGGTAATCGACTGGCCTGTTGGTCTAGTGGTTAGTGACCCTGACTGCTAAGCCGGAGGTCGTAGGTTCGATCCCCACCTAGGACAAATCTTTGTGTGACGAGCATTAAGATTTGTTCTGTGTCTGGGTGTAATTTATCTATAATATGTATGTATTTACAAAAAAAAATGTATTTAAGTAGTATATCAGTTGTATAGTACCCATAACACAAGCAAATATAATTGCTTACTTTGGGACTAGATGACGCTGTGTGAATGTGGTAGAATATTATTATATTATTATTATATTATACTATGACCTAGGTACTCAAATTTTGTAAAACATCTATAGGTGCATGGTGCATATAATATAGCGTCACACCTTATTCCACAAAGGAATAGGCAGAGGAGCATCACATGCACATTTGAACAACTACGTTTTGCTTATTGCCATAAACTGGGCACGAATCTAAACTACAGGCTGATTGACCAAGAATTTCGTGACAAAAAACTATTAGCTAAGCTAGGATTCGAACCCGGGACTTCTCACGCAGCAGATGGACAAACTCCCTGTGCCACCGAGGTAATTCCAATAAAATTATTTTTAGTTAATCTTAGAAAGATAGAGTTTGTTTATTTGAAAGAGCTTTTCTCGTGAACTGCCAGACGAATAGAGGTCAATATTTTTGGTCTAGATAACCTGATAGCTAAAGAATTCTTTATAAGTAGAACTAACTTCCGCCCGCTGCTTCGCCCGCGTGGTATGTATTTAATACCTATAAACCTTCCTCTTGAATCACTCTATATTAAAAAAACCGCTTCAAAATACGTTGCGTAGTTTTAAAGATTTAAGCATACATAGGGGTGGACAGACAGCGACAGTGACTTTGTTTTATACTATCTAGTGATAAAGCATCACGCTATGACCTTTAGGAATGGGACAGTATAAGTTAACATAGCTGAAATTGAAAAGAAAAATTAAACTCGAACTAATACACAGACAAACAAAATACTACTTTAAAATCGAAAAGAAACACGTTTTTCTTTTTTTTCTCCATTCTACCACCTACAGGCAATATGGCGGACACCTTTTTGGCGGGAATGAGTTGTAAATAATAATATTAAAGTATTTTATTACTTTACCAACTATTATATGCAAATAATCGATACTTATGCGAAATAAATTAAATATTATTAATAATATACTAAAAATATATATTTTATGTGATGTTTTTACATAATTTAAATTTAAATATCAAATTTGTTCCGATTGTTGCGTCGAAAAAGGATTATTATCTTTTTTTGTTATGGCAAACTTTGTTTGTTGAGGATTGATATAAAAACTTTTTGGTTATCACAAAAGTCGATAAAGTATCGACTTAAATCAGTTATAACCAAAATTAGGTATCGAATGAAGACTAATAAAGATCTGTAATTCTTATTTATATCAATATTATCGCCAACTTTATATATAAGTGTTGTAAGAATCAGCATATATTGCAATTTTTATTTTTATTAAATGTCAAATTTAAAAAGATCGCAAGTCATGCTATAAGTGGCCTTCAATAAGGAAGTGCATTCACCTTACAGGAGACTACAGAATACAAATGTCTGTTAGCGCGAACCTCAATTGGTAGAGCTCTGAACACGAAAAGGATCGCGTGATAAAGTCCAACGAAAACAACTGTTTTTAGAATTTTTATCTATTTATCTGTCTGTATGTTTATTATGTAAGTCTGTATAGTGACGGATTAAGAATATAACGGTAAAGGAAAACATCGTGAGGAAACTCACATACCCTAGAAGAAATTCTATGAGTAGGTATGTCTGATCCACCAACCCGCACTAGGCCAGCGTGAGTGGATTATGGCCTAAACCCTCTCAGCTCTCTTGTTAGAGGAGAAGAGACCCGAGCCCAGCAGTGGGACTAAATGGGTTGCTGATGATGAAGAATATACAATGTTAGTTACTACCCCATTTCAAGCCGTGGGTGTCGTAAAAGGCGATTAAGGGACCTAAGTTTAAGCAGACAAGAGCTTTGCGAGAAAAGGAAAATTCGAAACAAAACCCTATACCAACCCATCTGGCCAGCGTGGTATAGTAGTCCAAATTCCTTCCAAAATCTTTGAAAGAGATCCGTGCCCAGCTGTGGGATGTTTATGGGAAATGAATCCGTCACTACATGGACAAAATGTACAGATTTTAAATTATTTTGGTTATTATATCTGTGGCCGGCCGCAAACAACCGGCCCTATTGGAAATATTTTGAGGAGGCCTATGTTAGCAGTGGACTTCCTGCGGCTGATATGGTGATGAAGATGATGATTATATCTGTGGTAAGCGTTGTGGATGTCACATTTACAAAAACCATTGTATAACTTTTTCTGATATTGTTTGTAACATAACATAACATAGCATCACGCCTTTTTCCCCGAAGGGGTAGGCAGAGGTGTTTCACACCCACATTTCGCCAGCTATGTTTGGTCCCATGAAATAGGGGGCGAGCCTATTGTCATCAACCGGGAACATTTGTTTACCAAACTCCGGGAAAATCTTAATACTTGAATTTGATGACAGAAAAACCCAATACCATTTTCACCCTACCCGGGAATCGAACCCGGGACCTCTTGATCAGCAGTCGTATACACTTCCCGCTGCGCCACCGAGGCAGTTTGTGTACCCAATAAATAAAAAGAAAAAAAACCACTAGGTATTTTACAAGCACCGAATGGCGGAGCGCTAACGGAGATGCGAGCGATAACTATTCTAAAAAAAAGTTGTGGTTTTATGTCAACAAGATTAGGACATGACAGTTTTAAATCTGATTGTATTTTGAATCTGTTAATTATATATTTATAAAGTCTTTCGCTATACAGGTTCATTTTAAACAACAGAGTAATCTTTTAAAAAAAATTAAACATTCATACTGTTAACCTTTAACTGATATATTAACATTTTTCTGTTTTAAGTCCAAGAAATGTAATTAAAAGATAATATGCAAAGTTGCTTCAATAAAAAACATTGCTTTGTTTTATGGACATAGGATAAAATATGCGTAGGTCAGGCTATGTAGGGTCAGCAGAGTTGTAGCTAGGTGATTGAGTACAAATCTATATAATCTATTTCATCATCATCATCAACAACCCATTAAGTCCCACTGCTGGGCTCGGGTCTCCTCTCCTGTATCTAGAGAGCTGAGAGGGTTTAGGCCATAGTTCACACACGCTGGCCCACTGCTAGGCACAGAATGTGGAGAGAATTTAGCCTTCTATACCACACTGGCCAGACGGGTTGGTATAGGGTTTGTTTCGAATTTTCCTTTTCTTGCAGTGTTCTTATCTGCATAAAGTTCTCCCTTAGTCGCCTTTTACGACACCCACGGGTTGAAATGGGGTAGTGACATTATATGTTATTCTAATCCGTCACTACACGGAAAGTTTTCGATTAATAATAGGTAATTTGCCAAACCTAATTAAAATAAAAAATATTAAGAAATGTGTATCATAATTTTTTTGCGAACCGTACATAATATATCTAGAGGTCCACATCCTTATAAAGATGGTAGTTTCCAAGGATTTTTACCGTTGTTAACTATAAGTTATTTGCATGCGTGTGAATTTACATCTCTTAAACTGCTCAACATCTGCGGATATTCTCCTAGAATGGAATGAGAGCGTTATTGATACGGCAGTTAAATAATTAGTGTGGTTTTATAGACATATTTAAGAAATAGCTGTTACCGGAGACTAAGCTTCCGTGGATCTTTGTTGGACTACAAGTCAGCTCCTATTGGCTGTAGCGTGATGTTACTTAGTGATAATGTAGCTTTCTAACGGCAAAAGAAGGTTTGAAATCGGTCTTTACTAGATTTATTTTATAATTTATAATAAAACAAAGTTTATTTATTTAAAAACAAAAAATTACCATTGCAAACTAAACAACAAACACTAAAATCAACAAATATTTAAACCTAAAAACTCAGATAATTTATAAAAACATTTTTCATTTAATATAATAATAATATAATAATAATAATATTCTACCACATTCACACAGCGCCATCTAGTCCCAAAGTAAGCAATTATATTTGCTTGTGTTATGGGTACTAAACAACTGATATACTACTTAAATACATTTTTTTTTTGTAAATACATACATATTATAGATAATTTACACCCAGACACAGAACAAACCTTTATGCTCATCACACAAAGATTTGTCCTGGGTGGGGATCAAACCCACGACCTCCGGCTTAGCAGTCAGGGTCACTAACCACTAGACCAACAGGCCAGTCATACTTAATACGTACTATACTTAATAATACTTACTATAATTATTTATTATTTTACTAGTTTCCACCCGCTGCTTCGCCCGCTATGTATGTATTTTATACTTATAAACCTTCCTCTTGAATCAGTCTATCTATTAAAAAAAACCGCATCACCGGTGGGGATCGAACCCACGACCTCCGGTTTAGCAGTCAGGGTCACTAACCACTAGACCAACAGGCCATCAAATTTCTATATAAATGTAAATATATCAGTTTATATAGCGAGTATTGTAATGTATTTAAATAGTGTTATTAGTGGTGAAGTTCGTAATTTGCATAGGTCAGTCGGGGGACTCAGGAGATTAATATTTTTGCAAAGATTTGTTATTGTTGCAGATATGACTCATCTATGTTTTCTATTAGCAAACGTTTTGTGTCTTTTTATTGAGAACTACAAACAAAAGAAGAAAAAAACATTACCCTCCTTTTTGGCAGGTGAAGTGTAAGAGTATATACTTACATAACAAGTGGAACGAAATAGTATCTGCCAGCCCCTCTGTTAGGAAAGAGGCGTGATCTATATGTATGTATGTAATATATTGTATTGTACTTACATGCATAATATTTTAATTTATTGTTATTAAAACTAAAATGGCGCTGCTGCGCGTCATTGGTATAGGTACTATCCGCCGCTGTGACGTGTAACGTTATATTTATTTGGAAAAAAGACAATTTCTAAAAAGAGAAAATCATTAGAGTACCAGACCAGTTCCGTGGTAGACTTTACAAACATACAATTAACTGACTGAATTACACTCAGACTTAAAACATTATCTTCTTAATCACACAAATATTTGTCCGTGGAAATCGAACTGACGTCAGTGGCACGGCGATGATTTGGCGAGGCGATCACCTTAACCACTACGCCGCAGTGACATCAAAACAATGTTTTTAAAATTAAAGTGTACCTATTTGAAATCTGCAATTGTCCGTTCTGCGCAAATAATTATAATCTTTGATCAAATTATGAAACAATATAACGGGAGGAAATGACAAATTTATACCGTACTAAAACTATTGTTACATTCTAAATACCAATCTGTCTGCTAATACCCATTAGTTAGAAGCGTATTATTTGTCAATATTATTTACTTAAATGATAATGCTTAATGAATAATAACTTATTAAGGAAAAATCTTTGTGTGATGAGCATAAAGGTTTGTTCTGTGTCTGGGTGTAATTTATCTATAATATGTACGTATTTACAAAAAAAAATGTATTTAAGTAGTATATCAGTTGTTTAGTACCCATAACATAAGCAAATATAATTGCTTAATTTGGGACTAGATGGCGCTGTGTGAATGTGGTGAAATATTAATCATTTTCGTGTGAATTTCCGTTTAAAATCTATAAATATCAGCCTCCCAAATGGCCCGGGTATACTTCTCACCTTACAGAGAAGGAAACCTGGTCAAAGAGCAGTGACCAAATTAAGAACGACGCCGGCAGCGCAGCCCCACGCGGCTTCTAGTTACTTACATACATACATAACGCCTTTTTCCCAACAGAGGGGTAGGCAGAGACCATTTCCTTCCACTTGCTACGATTCTGACATACATCTTTGGCTTCTTCAACATTCATCAGTCTTTTCATGTATTTTCGCCGGTTGAGGGTACTCCTGATCTGTCCCTTCTTTAGAACGTCACCTATTTGGTCATGGTACGTTCTTCTAGGTCTTCCGCTTCCAACGTTTCCTTTCACATTCGCCTCATATATTTTTTATGTTTATCTTCTAGTACTAGTATAAAACAAAGTCACTGTCGCTGTCTGTCCGTCCCTATGTATGCTTAAATTTTTAAAACTACGCAACAGATTTTGATGCGGTTTTTTTTAATAGATAGAGTGATTCAAGAGGAAGGTTTATAGGTATAAAATACATACCACGCGGGCGAAGCAGCGGGTGGAAGTTAGTTAATAATAATTTAATTGACTGGCCTGTTGGTCTAGTGGTGACCCAGACTGCTAAGCCGGAGGTCGTGGATTCGAGCCCCACCCAGGACAAATCTTTGTGTGATGAGCATAAAGGTTTGTTCTGTGTCAGGGTGTAATTTATCTATAATATGTAAGTATTTACAAAAAAAAATGTATTTAAGTAGTATATCAGTCGTTTAGTACCCATAACACAAGTAAATATAATTGCTTACTTTGGGACTAGATGGCGCTGTGTGAATGTAGTAGAATATTATTATTATATTAATTATGAAAAGCGTGATGTCTATATGTATGTATGAATTTAAATAATGACGTCATCCTTAAAACTATAAGAATATCATCGGAATTCGTTCCCTGTCCTCCCATTTAGGTGTAGTGTGAGGTTCGTTGTGCTTGTATAATATTATTATTTAGTCGTCGGCTTTGCTGAGAACTCGTTTTGAGGCGGACTTAGGCCGTGACCTCAAGTGATGTGGTTATGTCGATAAATATATCCATAGTTTTCGTTTTGTTTGAAAATTTAAATTAATATTATGTCATTGAATCTACTAACACTAATATACTTAATAATATAAATCTAGATAACATTGTACTATTGCATGCCTGATTAGGTAAATTGTGTTGTACTTTTTACTTTTAAGATCACACTTGTTGTATTACCACAATATTACGCAATAAAGATATTTGAATTTGAATATGTTATGTTGTTGAGTCAAATTTCTTTGTTGATAAAGTGTAAATAATATAATTATATTAAATTGATTGATAACGGTGAAGAAAAACATCGTGAGGAAACCCACATACCCTAGAAGAAATTCTATGGGTATGTCTGATCCACCAACCTGCACTAGGCCAGCGTGAGTGGATTATGGCCTAAACCCTCTCAGCTCTCTAGTTAGAGACCCGATCCCAGCAGTGGGACTTAATGGGTTGCTGATGATGATGAAATTGATTCAAAAAATTAGCTATTATATACCTAGTACACACACTGTACTGTATACACCTATAAAGATGAAAAGATCACTAAAATTGTTACACGCTAATGTTTTATCACAAACGAATAGAGCATAGTATGTTTGTTAATATTACCCATTATTATAAATTAGTATTTTATTATGAATTATAAAAATTGTTTTGGCTTCTTTAAGCTAACGTAATTGTAAATTTTAGAGCGATATCGACTTTATGGAGTAATCGCATAAAAAACTCTGTTCTTGTGAACTATGTATCGTACTGTATTGGAACTAAATAAGTTAAAGTAATTGGAGTAGGTAATTAGAAATAAATTATCCACTTCACTCCATAGCAAAGCGAGAGACAAAAGTAATCTGAATTCGACATGGCTGACAAATGTTCGTAAATTTTCATATAGCCTCTGTCACCTCCAAACATTGACAGTTGGATACTCTATTGTGAGTTCTCCCGGTGTTTTATCGATAACACATTTCGCAACACTTGCCCATCACTAAAACACGCGTCACTTTCGTGTTTCATCTTTTACACCTTCCATGATGCACCTCGCGATATTCTCTCTCGCTCATTCGCGTCGGACCTCTCACTCGCATACTCCTTGCGTTCCTTCACAGGGTTAGATTTAACGCTGTTTGCCTTGTTTTTTTTCTTTTGAATATTGTATTATTCTGGACTGGGAATTGAAGGCTGTTCGGTTATAAAACGTAATTTTTTATATCTTAATTTTGTAGCCCAAAATTTATTTTACTAATATTATAAATGCAAAAGTGATAGTTATAGATAGACAGATATATGGATGTAAGTTTTTTTAACTCAATCACACAAGAACGGTTATTTAAATTTAATAATAATAATATTCTACCACATTTACACAGTGCCACCTAGTCTCAAATTAAGCAATTATATTTGCTTGTGTTATGGGTACTAAACAACTGATATACTACTTAAATACATTTTTTTTGTAAATACATACATATTATAAATAAATGACACCCAGAAACAGAACAAACCTTTATCCTCATCACACAAAGATTTGTCCTGGGTGGGGATCGAACCCACGACATCCGGTTTAGCAGTCAGGGTCACTAACCACTAGACCAACAGGCCAGTCTTTTTTTTTTTTGACCGATTTAAGAAAAATAATATCCAATCAACACAAACCTCATTTTGAGATATTTGACTTTTTAATATTCACTGCAGTATTTCTCTTTGTTAATGTACAATTACCCTCAAAATGGACTACCACACGTCCAACAGTAAGTACTACAGCCAATATACTCATGAGGTTAAATTTCATTACACATTTATTTATTTATTAATAGGACAACTTACAAAACATACACTTTGGAAAGAATCACACAATGTTCTAAGTGGCTCAAGCAATAGTGCTGTTTCAATTACAAGTTGCCACGACATGCATTAAAGTTAACAAGGTATATAAGCAAACAATGTTATTGAAATATTTTTAAGAAACAACTAATTTTATATTATCACTTAAAACTAAGTTGGTACCAAATAACTTATTAATTGGAGCAAAAACAATATATTCTATGTCAAATCTATTACTTCGGCTGTTTAGACAATTATTAATAGCGGTAACAAAATAAGGAACCGAGTAGTACCTAGATTGTAAACAACAATAATTTTAGACTAACAGACTTGCTGATGTTGGAATGTATGAACAGTAAATACACAATAATCTTAACCCTTTAACGGGCATAGGGAACTATTTTCCCACCACACCAACCCAGGTAAATGTGGAAATAAATTTAAAATGTCAAGTCATTGAACTACAATTTTAACAAAAAAAAAATGTAATAAAATACATTTTTTCAGTTTCAGTGACTTCAATTTAATTTTCCGTAAAGTAGTTTCTCACATTACACCAGGCCCACACTTTAAACGTAAAATTTTTCATTTATTTTCGTCTGCCCATTAAAGAGTTAAAGATATGCAATAGAAATAAGCTGCAGAATTATAAGGACATATATTTACAGAAAATTATAATATTAAACTAAATTTAAAAATAATATTTACAAATAAAAACTAACTAAATGTATCATTAAAATAAAAAAGGGGGAGGAAATTACAAATTAAAATATGGCATCATAAAATTTCTCCGCATCGCTGCCATAAATTGTGTGTGGGAAAAGTGCCCAACAGACTGGCAGCATTGCCACGCTGGATGGCAATGCTTATTCTTTGAAAAAGCGGCGCAAATATACCAACCTCGCTGGAGATTTATCTATTTGTGCCGTTTGGAGTCGAAACACTTGGGCCGTGGGGTTCAGGTGCTCGCACTCTATTTAAAGAGCTTCCAAAGCGATTGTCCGACGCTTCCCGTGACCGACAGGCTGGCTATTTTCTTGCATAAAGAATAAGCATTGCCATCCAGCGTGGCAATGCTGCCAGTCTGTTGGGCACTTTTCCCACAGACAAGGACATATATTAAAAATTCAGAATTCACATGACTCATACAGCAGTACTCAGAAGCTTTAACAGTAATACTGTGAGATATAGACCACAATTTAATATGACAGGTGTTAAAGTTAACATTAAACAGTTGACGGGTTAACTGTTAACCCTCTCGTGTCGGTAGACACTTGTAAAGTGCCATAAAGTACCGTAACGGTCGGGATTGTGGCAGTTTTAGTGTTGAAAAAATATTATAAGAAAGATTTTTAAACAGGCGTTCGATTTCGTATCTTATCATCAGCAGCCCATTAAGTCCCACTGTTGGGCTCGGGTCTCCTCTCCTCTATCTAGAGAACTGAGAGGATTTAGGGATTTCACGCTGTCTAGACCAGCGTGAGTGGATTGCGGGTTGGTGGATCAGACATACTCATAGAATTTCTTCTAGTGTATGTGGGTTTTCTCACGATGTTCTCCTTCACCGTTAGCAGATGGTAAGTCACTTGACTAGTACATATAAATTCCACAAAGTGAAATCCACATTGGAATCGAACTCAAACCACCATTGCTATTTTAATGAAATTTATTGTATTTCTAAAACTTTTAATATAAAAATATGAGTTTAGGCCATAATCCACTTACGCTGGCCTAGTGCGGGTTAGTGGATCAGACATACTCATAGAATGACTTCTAGGGTATGTGGGTTTCCTCACGATGTTTTCCTTCACCGTTAGCAGATGGTAAGTCACTTGACTAGTACATATAAATTCCACAAAGTGGAATCCACATTGGTATCGCCGGTCGGGATCGAACTCGGACCGCGTGATTTACACACCGGTCCCTTATCCGTTCAGCCACCATCGCTTTTTTGAACTGAAGTTAGTCCTATTTAAATTGGCATTAAGTTGGTGCTTAAGAACCCGCTGTCGTTTTACAGAAGTTCACGCCAATCAGTAGCACTATACCCCGTTAAAATGCAACACTGTGAATATAATAACAAAATTAAATTTGCTTAATACCTTTAAAATATCAGTTAAGCTTTGTCAGAATAAGTTTCTGATGAAATTCGGTGCAGTAAGGCTTGATTCACACTTAACTTTACACATTCGAAAAGAACCGATCACTTTAGCCCTCTGTGCTGTGTATTGCACAAGTCCGAAAGGATTTCAGTGGATTTGAAATTAAATGAAATAAAATGAAATTCATTTAGGTTACAAAGTAACACTTATGAAAGTCGAAAAGTCGAAAAAAAAATAGCTTCGGCTTAATTTTTGAAATTGAGGGAATTTATAGATTTCTATATGATATTTTTGAATTTTAACTTTTCTACCATAAATCTTTGCAGGTCGCACCGCCATATTACAGCCTATAAGCAATTCTTAGATCAGTTTTATAACAATTAAATTTTAATATTTTTACGGGTTACTGCTACTGTACCACACTTATGTAGGTTTAGTGTGAATTAAACTTTATGTCATCCTTTTAAGTCGGCTGTCACGATCCAACAGAAAAATTCTTGATGAAATTCTTTAAGATTTAAATAAAACTGTTTTGGTTAAAAATCTTGACGTTTAGTTTTACTCATAAAAAAAAATGCCTCTTTACCCGACTGTCAGGACGGCTTTTGTTTTTCGCGCGTATCTTGTATGTTTGTAAATTTTTTTATTCCCACGAATCTTCCAAACGGCTGGATGGATTTTGACAATTAGGGTATTGTTAGATTCGTCTAGAAAATCCAAGTGTCCTTAGATAGGCTTTAAGAATAAAAAGACTTAAACGGCGGGCTTTTGACGAATTTTTTTTTAACCAAACCTATCGAGTTGGGTATCAAAATAAAGAGAATCAAATGGAGATTACAAATATATACATAATTATGTTATGTATTTCAATTTAATCAGGTATAATAATATTACAATAATTTTACGGTCTTTTTAGTGCGTTGCTCTCTGTTGATTTTTCGCAGTCGGGTTATTAAATTTTTTTTATTATATTTACTTGTTTAAATATACTTGCACAAAGTTTGCATAAACTCTAGACTTCTTGAAGTCTACAAAAGATAATTTTGACCGGCAATGTGGCGAAAAAAAAGCAATGTGGCTGAATGGATAAGAGACCGGCGCGGGCGTGCTAAACACGCGGTCCGAGTTCGATTCCGACCAGCATTACCAATGTGGATTTCACTTTGTGGAATTTATATGTACTAGTCATGTGACTTTCCATCTGCTAACGGTGAAGGAAAACATCGTGAGGAAACCCACATACACTAGAAGAAATTCTAAGACAAGTGTATGTCTGATCCACCAACCCGCATTAGGCCAGCGTGTGTGGATTACGGCCTAAAACTCTCTCAGCTCTTAGAATAGAGGAGAGGAGACCCGAGCCCAGCAGTGGGACAATAATGAGTTGCTGATGATGATGATGTGGCGACCACCTTGACTTTATTAACTTTCTAACAAAATTTTAATTGCCAGCAATGTACAGCATATTAAATTATGAAGTAATCATTTTGAGACAGTTGTCAGTTGTCACAGTTTTGCACCCCCGTACCACGACATGCCTAGTACCAAATGCATTAGCAATATGAGCACGACAATTACGTAGTACACCCACTACATTGAATGTTCGGATTTAAAATTTTAACATAATTATGAATCTATGCTAATATTATAAAGCTGAAGAGTTTGTTTGTTTGAACGCTAGGATCTCAGGAACTACTGGTCCGATTTTAAATATTCTTTTAGCGTTGGATAGCCCATTTATTGACGAAGGTTATAGGCTATATACCATCACGCTATGGCGAATAGGAGCTGAGCAGTGGCCAAATTAAGAACGACGGGAGCAAAGCCTCGTGCAACTTCTAGTCAGTAAGAATATGTTATCGTAGTTTTCAAAATAAGCGAAAAATTGCTATCTGTAAGACCCTTTACCGTTTATAATCGCAAGTCTTCTTTAGTTGACTGGCGTGCTAAACAAGCGGTCCGAGTTCGTTTCCGACCAGCATTACCAATGTGGATTTCATTTTGTGGAATTTATATGTACTAGTCATATGACTTACCATCTGCTAACGGTGAAGGAAAACATCGTGAGGAAACACACATACCCTAGAAGAAATTCTATGAGTATGTCTGATCCACTAACCCGCACTAGGCCAGCGTGAGTGGATTACGTCCTTAACCCTCTCAGCTCTCAGAATAGAGGAGAGGAGACCCGAGGCCAGCAGTGGGACAATAATGAGTTGCTGATGATGATGATGTGGCGACCACCTTGACTTTATTAACTTTCTAACAAAATTTTAATTGCCAGCAATGTACAGCATATTAAATTATGAAGTAATCATTTTGAGACAGTTGTCAGTTGTCACAGTTTTGCACCCCCGTACCACGACATGCCTAGTGCATTAGCAATATGAGTAACGACAACTACGTAATTGTCGTAGTTTTCAAAATAAGCGAAAAATTGCTATCTGTAAGACCCTTTACCGTTTATAATCGCAAGTCTTCTTTAGTTATAAATTAACACCACACAATGCTCTGACATTAAGAATCCTGCGCAGTTATTATGACTGTAGGGTGAACACACCTGTTGTCGGCTGTTACTGATTTTTGTTTTTTTCTTTCGTAAATACATGTAATATGCAGCGTTGCGAGTGTGGAATAATTGTCTTTCTTAGTATTTTTTACCGCGTGTCAATTGCTATGTAAAGCTGTTGAAGTGTAATTATGTAATTATTGTTTTTAATGCTGGCAAGTTGTGTACATTGGCTGGCTTTGTATTTGTTGAAATAATTGTATTTAAAATTGGTTTAACAATCCTAAAAATACCAAAATAATTACTAACAAAAAATTTTCATTGTTATATTTTAACTGATCAATTAGACAGATTTGATGCTTGCCTACAGCAGACTTGACGTGGTCGGTCCATCGTTTGGGTGACCTTCCGCGCGGTTTTGTGCCTTAATTTTAATAGAATAATACAATTCTCAATGCTAATATTACGATAGCATCCCTATAAAAATTAAATAAAACCAGTTTCTAGATAAGTAATGGCGTAAAAATGTAACAAACAAACAGAGCTAATTTCGCAATTATAATCTCACGTAAAATGTTGACGGTCGCAAACTGGGTTGTTCACCCTAAAAGTCAATGTTAAAGTACGAAATGATTATTAACGCGCCCATGACAACGTAAATATGAAAAGTTCACTTTAATATCATATTATACGTATATTAACTACAGGTTATCTGTCTGGTGCAAGTGTTAAGAGAGCGGAGATGAGATGTGCTATGCCACAAAATACTACTACATTCTTTCTAATATTATAAAAGAATTTTGACTGGCCTGTTGGTCTAGTGGTTAGTGACCCTGACTGCTAAGCTGGAGGTCGTGGGTTCGATCCCCACCCAAGAAATCTTTGTGTGATGAGCATAAAGGTTTGTTCTGTGTCTGGGTGTAATTTATCTATAATATGTATGTATTTACAAAAAAAAAGTATTTAAGTAGTCAGTTGTTTAGTACGCATAACACAAGCAAATATAATTGCTTACTTTGGGACTAGATGGCGTTGCGTGAATGTGATAGAATATTATTATTATTATTAATTAAAGATGGATATATCTACATGCGCGTGAGTTGGCACCTTCAGATTTTACCTATTTCTTTTGTCGTCAACTCGCGCGCACCTCCAAAGTAGTCATAGGAAATAGGATTTTTCTTGTGCAACTTGACATTGCAATTGCTTCTAGCCAAATTTAAACCCGAGTAATTGATATAATTTCAGCTTGATACCTCTACTTACGTGTTCTTGAAGAAAATATTCTTGACAGACGGACAGACAGACAGATGGACAACGAGTTAAAGGTTAAGGGTTCCGCTTTTACCTTTTGAAGTATGGAACCCTAAAAAGAAGAATACGTAAAGAAACAAAAGTGTACTCTCATGTGTCCTTGATAAATACATTGTTTTTGAAGTCGGTGAAAATCAAGTTCAGAGTTTTGTTTATATAAAGAGGTAATAAGAGCTTGATGATAAAAAAATCTTTTTCTTTTATAACTTAAACCAATCATAAAGATCGCATCAAGATTAAAATGGCAGTGGAAAACGCCCCTCAACATATCGCCTCACATCAATAGGTACTTACCTACGTTTAAACTACACATGAATATATTTTTTAGTTTAAACGTACGTAACGTGACTATACTTACCTACTTATCATCATCATCATCAAAATCATTATCATCAACATCATTATCATCATCATCATCATCACAATCATTATTATCATCATCATTATTATCATCATCACCACCATCATCATCATCATCACAATCATTATCATCATCATCACAATCATTATCATCAAAATCATGATCATCACCACCATCATCATCAACATCATCATCAGCAACCCATTAATATCCCTCTACTGGGCTCGGGTCTATACTAACCTACAGTACCTAATAATACCTACTTATAACTATATTTATACCTTCCTCATCAATTCAACCTATAAACGTCCCACTGCTGGGCATGGTTCACCTCCAAAGAATGTGGAGGATATTTTAGCATACTATACCACGCTGGCCAGACGTGTTGGTAATAGAGTTTGTTATGAATTTTCCTTTTCTTGTAGTGCGCTTGTCTGCTTAAGATTAGATCACCTTATACGATACCCACGGGTTGAGATGGGGACAAAATACATAAATATTTTACCTACCTAGTAATTACATGCTTATTATACCGGGTGTCCAGAGTAACACATTTTTAAATGGGGACATGAATATTTAATTTCCTAAGTTATTATGAAAGTTAAGTTTAATTATCAACGTAATTTGGCAAATTTTACATCTTAAGCATGAAATAATTTAAGATTTTAAATGATAAGCGAAAATCTTCAATTTTGTACCTTTTTTTTTACTTTACTCGTTTGAGCTGCCAATTAAACAACGTATAAAAACACTTAAGAATTACGACATACTCACGTTACACGATTTTATATTGAATTATATTATTATGTTTCATATTTCTGAACCTTGTATATAATAATTATTATACTAGAAGTCACGTGGGGCTTCACTCCCGTCGTTCTTTATTTGGCCACTACTCAGCTCCTTTTGGCCGTAGCATGATGTTATATATAGCCTATAACGTTCCTCGATAAATGGGCTATTCATCACTAGAATTTTTCAAATCGGACCGACAGTTCCTTAGATCCTAGCGCTCAACCAAACAATCAAACAAATTCTTCAGCTTTATAATATTAAATATAGATATACGTAGGTATATCTATTTAAAGTAGTTTAAATAGACAAATTAACAATTTTAACTACCGTGAACATGACCAAACAATTCATCAAACCGACCATTACAACTACTGTACCATTCATTCATTCATTCATTCTTTTCACAATATAATTATCTTGCAGATCACGTCTCAGCTTCGTGTTTCTCCCGCTTGTCGTTAACTGCATGTCAGACGTTTGACATACAAAAAACAATTTAGAGAGGAAGAACGCCGTAAATATTGTTTACTCCGGGGTAGGCAGAAGTGTATTGCATCTACATTTCGCCTGCTAACAGTCTTGGTACGGCGATATCAACGCACAACGCCGCAGAAAAATTGAAGAATCTGTTTGTATTATCAGTTTTAAAAGTAGATTTATAAAAGTATTGAAGACCGGGTCTAATAATCATTATCATCATGTCAACCCATAAACGTCCCACTGCTGCGCACGTGTATCTTCCAAAGAACATTCTTTCATTCGTTCATTCATTCATTTCATTCGTTTCATTTATTTAATTGATATCATTTATTACATTCATTATTTTGTTGTAAATAATTTGCAATTGAAATGTGTAAAGTTAAAAATTTAAAAGGAACATTATTGATTTCCATATAATATCTTTTAAGATGTAATATAAGTTAAACTGTATTTATTTATTTTATTTATAATAAGGTACACTAACGGCAAGATATACAAATATTACAAATTTAGGCACTTAATTTGTACAAAATTGGTATATATGTTTGCCAATGAAAAGCATACACATCATTTTTTTTTTTTCAAACTCAAACTCATTTATTGCGATAATGGGTTACAATGGTGTTCGGTTTCTTAAATTATCCTCCATTTTCTGCCACAAAGCATGCAATGTCATTGGGTTAAAGATCTCTCAATAGATCGATTTATTATTAATTATTAATTTTAGAATGTCATTATTAAATTAACAAATGTCATAATTAAATCTAAAATATTAGTGACATTGCTCTTAAATAGCCTTATGTCTACACTATATAATTAAGTTAATTAAATTAAATATTATGTACACATTTAAATAATCAAATAAATATTAAATTCAAACATGGACGTCTTTTAAATATTCAACCACTGTATAATAGGCTTTTTCCAAAATTCATTCGTATTATAATGTATAGGCAACATTGAAAGAAACTTAAACTTAATTAAAATATGAAATAAAATACATAAAAGTAATAGTAATAAAAAAGTAATAAAAGTAAACAATCGTAATAATTAATTAATCTTAACAATCGAGCAGTTTCAGCAAGCTGTTTCTGAATTTATTTTCTGGCGTATTGTATTGAAATTCTTAAACTATAAGTAGACCTTTATCTTATGAATGGTTAGATATTTTTCAAAAACGTTTCAGTTATAGTGTTATTTAAAAAAAAAACGATTCTTGTACCCGTTTAAAAATGTGTCTTATTTTCTGGACACCCAGTATATTCCATAGCCAAGTCGTTTGCCGGCAGTTAAATATAAACCCGTTTAGTTCAAATATACTCCTAAAACAATAGGAAATATATATTCACACATGCAAATGGTTTTTTTATGTCATTTTTTCTTGTCGACCAAATATTCAAGGCGCCTCACTTCGACTATCAAAAGAGCCGTCAATGACATCCGTAGACTACATTTGGTTAGGATGGATGGTTATGTTTTTATGGTTAAAGTTTTTGGTGATGTTTAAGAATGTGTTAAGTCAATATTGAGGATCCTGTCGTGATATAAATTGGAGTAGTATTGGTTAATTCACAAGTTGAATTTGTAGTAAACGTTTCGAAATTAATGGCACAATCACACAAAGATTTGTCCTGGGTGGGGATCGAACCCATGACCTCCTGCTTAGCAGTCAGGGCCACTAACCACTAGACCAATAGGCCAGCCATATATAGTAATTTTACATTTTTTAAATTAAATTTTACACACTTACCTTTTACTGCACCAGTGGTTATTGGAATTATATATTATACTAGCTTTGCCTGCGACTTCGTTCGCGTGGACAACTTATCCCGCATTCATGGAGTTTTAATTTTTTTTACGGAAACCTGATATTTTTGACTGGCCTGTTGGTCTAGTGGTTAGTGACCCTAACTGCTAAGCTGGAGGTCGTGGGTTCGATCCCCACCCAGGACAAATCTTTGTGTGATGAGCATAAAGGTTTGTTCTGTGTCTGGGTGTAATTTATCTATAATATGTATGTATTTACAAAAAAAAAAATCAGTTGTGTATTCCAGTGCATATTTACCTAAACTGTACGGAAGTAAGTGACATAGAGTGGATAATACCACCTCTGAAATACCAGATCGGTATTTTACCGGTATTACCAGTATACCGGTTTTAGGTAAAAATTATTGATTTGAGGAATGTTACCTATTCCAATTGTTACTAAAGTTGTGTCAAATTAAAATGTTTAGTTCTAATTATGTAAAATAAAAATAAGTTGGTTTTATTTAAGTGAATATTAGCAGAGGTCGCACACTTAAAAATATTTTGGTCGATTTTGTATGGAAACTTTTCAAGGAATATCATCAAAACATCGACTTTTTGCACTTTATAACTTTGTAATTGGTGGTGAATGGGGTGTTTACAGGTGCCAGAGGGGGACGAAAAAAGCGTTATTTTTACGCTCAGATGCACGTTTCAGAGATATAAAGGTTTTATAATTATATTATTTCTGATGCAGATTTTTGAGCACAATACGAAAATCACGGGCGAGGCTGGGGCCTAGAGCTAGCCCTAGAGCTTGTATTTCTACAAATTCTAATAACATATGACTATTTAATCCCAGTATTAAAATCGATATACCAGTACTTTAGAGGTGGTATTATCCACTCTATGTTAATTACTTGCGCACAGTTCAGGTAAATATGCACTGGAATATCCGATCTCTAATTATCACACATGTACACATTTCCATTACATATGTATTGAAAGGTTGGCTGGTAGAGAATGCTTTTAGCATTAAGCCCTCCTTTTGTACATTTACTTTGTATTTTGTGCAATAAAGTTTAAAAAAAAAAAAGAATACAAAAAAAAAAACAAAAAAAAAAAAGTATTGTACATTACCCAACCTCTTTATCAAAAGCGTTCTATTATTCCTTGTAAGGAAACACCATCTCATTGAAATTCAACCATTGCACTTTGTTATTGATAATCTTAAATGGATAGAAGTTTGGGTGGGCCAAATTATCTATAACAACTCGTCGAACGTGGTTTGAATGGTAATGTGCTGTAAAGTTTGTTGCATAGAAGGTGGCGTGTCGGTTTAGGTGAAGTTAATTGTTTTTTGTGTCTTAACCCTAGAGTGGGCGCGTCTTTCCGCGAAACTTCAGTGGGCGCGTGGGGAGCATTTTGCCGCTCCTTTTCATTGCACATTTTAAATAGGAATATTGCATTTGATTTGTTTTATTTTTTCAGGATTTAAGTAATACACAATTAGGTCATGACTAATCAACATATTTAATGAATTCTGTTTTAGGAATTTTGGTTTAGAAAAGATTTTAAAAAACATAACATTCTAATTGTCTTTTTTTATCAAATTCTACATTATCCTCTATAATACTTATTAAAATGGAAAAATATTATAAAAATATATATTTTATTCATCAACAGGATACGCTTTAGCCAAAAAGTCCTCACATAAGTATGTGCAATGTTCGTTGCACAGTAATTTTGAGCAATTGCGACAGCCTTTTTTCGCCTTTTTTTCTTTGTTGGAAATATACTGCATTTGCCCGCCTTCTTACAAAATGGTGCTTGTTCTATAGGCACATAGTGAGCAATTTGGTTCCTCAAAGGAATAATTAATATCTCAATAGGAATCGATAGGACCATAGCAATCTCTTTCAAATTTTGTTGGCGTAGCATCAAGTGTTCCGTATTCTAACCTAGCCAAAACACTATATCCATTTTGTTATAAAGTTTTCATTTTAATCACTAAATACTGTTAAATCCTGAAATTATAAACGTTTTATTTTAGGTTTAACAACAAATGCATAATAAAAATAGACTCTATTTAAATTTTTCATGAAATATACGACACCACTTTTACTAACGTGAGAAGGCGCGTGGTGAGCAAATTGCCGCTTAACGACGACCGATGGTAAGAACCACCTCCTCCAGTGGCTCGCCGTGCACTTATGGCGTCCATCTTTTCGGCAAGAGTTGTCAATGAAAATGCAGGTAGCTACTAAAAAGCGCAAACTTAACGGGCAATTGTTTTATGAATTACTAACGTTTTTTTGGCGAGGGCGGCAAAATGCTCATAGCGCGCCCACTCTAGGGTTAAAAAGACAGTGCCCGCAATAAGGAGCAAGCTGTTTTGCGTGGGACTTTACAAACATACATTTATTTGACTGGCCTGGTGGTCTAGTGGTTAGTGACCCTGACTGCTAAGCTGGAGGTCGTGGGTTCGATCCCCACCCAGGACAAATCTTTGTGTGATGAGCATAAAGGTTTGTTCTATGTCTGGGTGTAATTTATCTATAATACGTATGTATTTAATAAAAAAATATTTAAGTAGTATATCAGTTGTTTAGTACCCATAACACAAGCAAATATAATTAATTACTTAATTTGGGAGTAGAAGGCGTTGTGTGAATGTGGTGAAATATTATATTATTACTAGCGGACGTTGTCCTGCATGACACTGCATGACTCATCGATTGCAGCGCCATTTGCTGGGTTTATTTGTGAATCTAAACCATTCTCGAATCCACTTGAACACATACACAAAAATTCATTCAAATCGGTTTAGTCGTTTATGAGGAGTTCACTATCAACACACGTACAGAAGAATTATATATATAAGTATATAAAGATATACAGTTACCTGACACAAAGTACACTCAGAGAGCCTACTATAAATCTCGACTTCGACTTAGTCCGAGTCGACATCGCTGTCAAATGTTTAAAATTGACAGCGAACAAATTTAAATTTTGAAATATTTGTCGAGATTCAGAGTAGGCTTATCAGACTCGAAACTAATATCTATAGCTATCATCATTAGCAACCAATTAATGTCCCACTTCTAGGCTCTGGTCTGCTGTCCTCTAACTAGAGAGCTGAGAAGGCTTAGGACATAATCCACTCACGCTGGCCTAGTGCGTGTTGGTGGATCAGACATACTCATAGAATTTCTTCTAGTGTATGTGGGTTTCCTCAAGATGTTTTCCTTCACCGTTAGCAGATGGAAAGTCATATGACTAGTATATTATTCCACGAAATAAAATCACTAAATGGCACTCGGAATAGAACTCAGACCACATAATTTGAATGCCGGTCGTTTAAGCAAACGGCCACCATCGCTCTTTTTAAATCCTTATTTTTTATGCTAGAAGACAATCATTGTCAACTGTCCGTGTAGTGACGGATTAAGAATACGTAATGTCACTACCCCATCTCAACCCGTAGTTGTCGTAAAAGGTGACTAAAGTAGTAACATTAAGCAGAAAAGAGCATTGAGATAAAAGGAAAATTCGAAATAAAACCGTATACCGACCCGTCTGGCCAGCGTGGTATAGTAGGCTAAATTCTGCGATGTTTTGAGGAGACTCGTGTAGCAGTGGGTCGTTTATGGGTTGTAATGATGACCATGGATTTTTGCCTACCCTCTCAAGCATTAAGGCGTGATGCAATCTACATAATTCTCCCTTTCTTAAGACATAAAAGTCAAGATACTTTTTGTTCTTATGTCGTCTATTACAATGCTTCCTCAGTAACAACAATGAAAGGATTTTTCGTCAGTTTTATGTCCGCAGAACGGAAACGAACCCGGGCCGTCGAATTAGTATGCAATGTTTATGATATGGCTACACGCAATCCTACGTTATACAGGCTGTTGTTCAAAATACAGAATTATTGATTTAAGTCAAATATAACAAAATTTAATTAGACATTAGAAAGTGCCATCAATGTTTTGACTGGCCTGTTGGTGTAGTGGTTAGTGGCCTTGACTGCTAAACCGGAGGTCGTGGGTTCGATCCCCACCCAGGACAAATCTTTGTATGACAAGCATAAAGGTTTTTTCTGTGTCTGGGTGTAAATTACACCTATAATAATATAATACCTATGTATGTATTTACAAAAAAATATATATTTAAGTAGTATAATTATAATTGCTTAATTTGGGACTAGGTGGCGCTGTGTGAATGTGGTAGAATATTATATTATATTATTATTATAATGTTCTAATGATTCTGATTTTTAGAATTTACGGTTTAAAAGTTTAGGAGGGGGGATTTATATCTAATAATAAATACGCATAGAATATGGATATCTTACTGGTCTGAAATAAAACTTATATAATAACAGCAAGGAAAAAACCACTTAAGCCAAGCTACCATCCGTGTTGAGTCCTAAGTTCCCCCCACATGTCGCTAAAGCTGTCAGCAGCAACTGACAGCTTAATTCTAGCTCTTTTATTGACCACAAGTTATGAATAACACCGCAAACGATTGCGGTCCACTAACAGTGTTGTCAACTGGTTAGTTTATATTTTGTTAGTGAAAAGTTTAAAGTAATTTCAACAAGTAAATTTAAAAAAATAATATAACCCGACTGCAAAAAATCAATAGAAAGCAACGCACTAAAAATACCCAAAAATGGTTGTAATTATTATACCTGATTAAATTTAAATACATAACATATGTATATATTTGTAATCTCCATTTGATTCCCTTTATTTTGTTATACTACTCGATAGGTTTGGTTAAATAAAATTAACTACTTACAATTTGGTGCCAAAAGCCCGCCAGTTTGTTTTTTTTTATTAATACCTATCTAAGGACATTTGGGTTTTAACGATACCTTAAAAATCCATCCAAATGTTTGAAAAAAACGTGGGAATAAACAAATTTATAAACACACAAGATACGCGCGAAAAACAAAACACTTCCTGTCAGTCGTCAAATAATCATTAAAAGATTATATTAGAAAAATATATTTTTAAATAAACCTTTAAGTTTATTCGATTTATATAGTAGACTGGTCTTTTGGCCTTGTAGTTAGTGACCCTGACTGCTAAGCCGTGCATGAGTTCGATTCCCATCCAGGACAATCCTTTGTGTGATGAGCATCATAGTTTGTTCTGTGTCTGTGTGTAATCAAGCAAATATAATTATTTAATTTAGGCCTAGATGGCGCTGTGTAAATGTGAAAAATTGAAAAAAAAAACCCCCTAATATCATGGTGATTAGCACATAATAAAAAAGAACAGCTCACTGGCGCCAATGGGATGCAAATATTGTTTCTGTGTCTATTTCTATAGTCAATCGTAAAATATGACCTTCGCTCTATGGATAACTTTTATGACTATCTGGCGTCGGCTTCGATAAGTTAAGTTAGTATAAGACTTGTTTTTATACACGGTTTTCTTATTGTTAGGTAAGGTTGTTATTTTTTAGAGTTTCATAGCTAAAATGGCAAAAATTGAAACCTCTCTTGAAAGTGACAGCGACCATATCTAAATTTCCTTACATTTGACAGCGATATCATAACCGACCACTCGAATGTCGAAATTCAGAGTAGGTATGTTATAGTTTTTTTACTCAAAAACTACTCGATGTATATTGATGAAATTTGGAGCATAGATGTCTTATGTGAGCGACTACTTAGTTTTGGCAGTTAAATAATAAAAATAAACAATTTACCTGAGTCATACGTAAACAGACGCTTTTGTGAAAATTGTTTAAATTTTTGAGCAAACAACGTGTGACTCAAATTTCGACAGATCTTATAAAGACATTTTAAGGTTTCTAAACAATAAAAACAAATCAAAACATACATCTGTGAATATATTCAAAGTTAATATTAAGTTTTATAATTATATTAAATGCAGTATTACTATTAACTAACTTAAATTAAAAAAAAATAACAATATTTACAACCTAACACAAAAAAAAAATAAAACATAAAAAGGGGTGAAATCATTTTAAAAAAATGGAGTATATATATCACTTTTAAGTGAATGATTTTCGGAAATAATCACTCCGAAACCAGCGTTGAATAAATATTCTCCCCCACTCTTCTATCTTTTAAACCAAAAAACTTAAAACTATCACAAAAATAACAAACTTTCAAAGAAAATTATTTTCAATATGATCGGATACTTAAACCATTTTTGAGTGATTTCCGAAAACTGCTTTTTTCAACAAAAGGACGTAAGCGCCGTGAATTAGAACATGGCCATGGTCTGACATGCTCTTAACCGGTGTTTATTTCTTAAAATAAAATAAAACTTTGGGAAAAACTTTCTTAAAAAAGCATATTTTTACTAAGCAGTAAAACGTACTTACAATAAAAAACACTGCTATCATTCACAAACGAAGCCACGGGCCAAAGTTAATAGCGCGAACAAATTGATATTTCACAAAAATCCTGAATTATTCATATAGACTGCGACACAAATTGAATTTCGATTCACATTGAGTCGCAGTTTATGTTAGTTTTAATATTTTTGTGAAACGTCCGGGTTTTTATTTGCTTTCATCTGTTTGTAAAGTTAACAAAGTTGATTGGTTCAGACTGCTATTTATTTGTTATTAAAACATTGTATGCGTGCTTTCTTTTTAATTATTAATGCTTTATTGAAACGCAAGTTGATGTATTTTTAATAGACTGATATTTTTTACATTAAATGAAGGACGTTTTGTTATATAGAATATCGACAATAATGATATTTTATCCTTCTAACATGAAATGTCGTTCATTTCGATCATCATTTCAACTCATTAACGTCCCACTGCTGGGCACGGGTCTCCTCCAAAGATTGTGGAATAAATTTAGCCTACTATACCACGCTGGCCAGACGGGTTGGTATAGGGTAATGCATAAGGTTACTCCCTTAGTCGCCTTTTATGACACCCACATAATAACATATTACTAAGTAATGAAACCCCAATATTCATAGATAAAAAAATCTGTCTCGTGTAGGAATCGAACCAACGATATTCGGAACAGCAATATTAGTGGCGATGCAACTGCTTTCACTACTATGCAACAATGACAGTCGAATTTATTTTTGGTATACAATACCTTGTCCCGTTGGTCCATGTAGTGACGGATTAAGAATAGAAGACGGATTAAGAAAGGCATTATTGTAATTAAGATTATCTTGCCAGAGATACTGCATTCAGGGCTCTGGGTTTGATTCCTGATTGGAATAAAATATATGACTATATAAAGATTCTCCGTGTAGTGACGGATTAAGAATACATAATGTCACTACTCCATCTCAACCCGTGGGTGTCGTAAAAGACAAGAGCACTGCGAGAAAATGAAAATTCGAAACAAACTCTATACCAACCAATCAGGCCAGCGTGGTATAGTAGGCTAAATTCAATCTACATTCTTTGGAGGAGACCCGTGCCCAGCAGTGGGACGTTTATAGGTTGAAATGATGATACAATACCCTTTTGGTATGCAAGAACCGTCGAAATACCACATACTCAACACAACAAATAAAAACTTCGTTCGTAAACAAATCACATTGAGTTAACGAAATCTCGTTCCCAAATATTTAAATTTTGTTCTCATCTTTCATACGCAGATTAAAGAAATTCATTCTGACATTGAAAAGATAAAGAGATAGCGAAAAAAGTGGCTAAGTGTGTGTCGGAGTTGTGCTTAGAGGGTTCCGTAACATTAAAAAATATTCTAAATTTACAATAACTTATTCTATCTGTTTTATTATAAAAGCGATGGTAGGCAAATGGATAAGTGACCGGCGTACTAAACACGTGGTCCGAGTTCGATGCCGACCGGCAGTACCAGTGTGGATTTCATTTTGTGGAATTTATAAGTACTAGTAATGTGTACCATCTGCTGTATCATCTAACGGTGTAGTCGTAGTAGGTGTAGTGTAGTAATTGTGTCAAAATTCTAAATTCTTCATAGAAATTTGAAATCGACCATAAGTCATGTTTTTCTGTGTTATATTTTTAAATCAATGGGAAGTTGTAAACTTTTCTTCCAAGAATACTGTCGAATACCTATTATGAGCTTTGCAATAAGAAATAAATTTTTACAAATCCCCGCTGATGGCGATTAGTGGAATAACCTTTATCGAAATCTTCTAAGTCAAATGTCGGAATTCCAAGATGGTCCTCTGATGGTCCTTCGAAAACTGAACCCTAAAAAGTACATTCTGCCGTTTGGTTTGTTTAATAATTTGTACAAAGATGGTAAAGGAATTTAGATCTTATTCAGTTGAAATAGAGCTGTTGATTTGTGATAAAACCAATCTAAATGTTGGGCGGGCACGTCGCTGAAATATAAGCGGTGATCACGATTGTGGTCTAAGAGATGGTCGACTTGTGTACGAAGTGATAATTTTTAAATGGTGTTTAAAAGAGACCTTAAATTTTACACTAGCATTTTTTTTGGTCTGTACGTGCTCTGTCAACTCAATTAGTCGAGTCAAAGCCAAAAAAAACCAATACCACTTTTGCCCAACCCGAGAATCGAACTCGGAATCTCTTGCGCCGCGGTCGTGTATTATCGGTCGCGGTAGTATGTAGACAAATAAATACTTATGTAACTATTAATATATAGTCCAAAAATGCAGTAACAAGAACCATTTAAAGCCACTTTAAACATTTCACAAATTCCCTAAGACATAATGAGATTATCCGTGTAGTGACGGATTTAGAACACATAATGTCATTACCCCATTTCAACCCGTGGGTGTCGTACAAGCAACTAAAGGGGTAACCTTATGCAGACAAGAGCACTGCGAGAAAAGGAAAAGTCGAAAAAAAACCTATACCAACCCGCCTGATTCACGTTGTATAGTAGGCTAATTTCTCTTCGGACGGTTATGAGTTGAAATGATGATAATTTTGACATAAATATTACGCTGTTCACAAGTGTAACTTAATATATCCATGCAATGTCATGGCGGGAATGTCATGTGACTCATATGTCAGCGGTAAAGACAATGAGCGCCCCGTCCTGTTTTCGGTTTTCAGCCCTACTCATGTATCTTTATCTTTTTATTTATAATTGTTTTATATTGATGATTTATATTATTATATAATTTTTTTTGTCATGTTTTGTCATTTCCTGTTAACTGGGCCTACCAGAATATCAGCGTTGCGGTTAATTTATTGCTGCAGAATTAGCTGAGGTAGTTAACATTTTTGATCATCTACAGGGGCATAATGTTAGTATGTTTATTCAAAATTATAATATGTATTGTGTACATGTTTATCCTGTAGCTGTTTTAAAATAAATGTTTTTCTTTCTTTCTTCTTTTAATTAAAGCTACTGCAAACTATGTACCCGAATTAAAAATTCGCATTAATTTTCCTAGTTACCCATCTCCTAGACTATAAAGCGGTTAATAGCAGAGAGCTGATTCGTATTGATGTCCGTACGGTGGCGAGTGCCGGCTTAATTGCTTTTCGCTTGTATTTGCTGGTACATTTTTGGGTTTAGGGTTCCGTATGTCATTAATAAAGTCTTTATTTTGTTAGAAGCTGAGTAAAACATATAACTAATTTGTTCTACAAATATAATAAATATGTACTACCCCATCTCAACCGGTGGGTGACGTAAAAGTCATGACCTTATGCAGACGAGAGCACTACAATAAAAGGAAACTTCAAAACAAACCCTATATAACCCGTCTAGCCAGCGTGGTTATAGTAGACTAAATTCCCTCCACATTCTTTGGAGGAGATCCGTGCCCAGCAGTGGGATATTTATGGGTCGACATGTATGTTAATATAGGAATTTAACAGTAATTCATTTTTCTCAACTATACAGAACCCACTGAATAATTATTATATAATTATTATATTAATAAATAATAATAAAAAATAATAATAATTAAATAAATAATTTAATTAAATCAATTAACGGTCCTGTGTGGCGGCACAGGACCGTTCGCAGTGGCGTAAATTAGGTCGTTGGGCTCATATGATGATGATGATACAGAACCCACTGAATGAAAAAATGCTCTGTCTTTATTAATTTTATTGCAAAGATATTTTTCTTTCTTAAATGAATTTAATATTTTGTTTGCCCTTAGGTAGCTAAATATGATTGTGTTTAAAAAACAAATAAGGCTTTAACATAAATCAGACACTCAACGATTTGCGTGAAGAATTATGTAGGTTCGATTCCTGATTGTGTTAAAAAGTGAATCAAGTTATCGTGAGGCATTATTGTAATTAAGATTATCTTGCCAGAGATACTGCATTCAGGGCTCTGGGTTTCATTCCTGATTGGAATAAAATATATGACTATATAAAGATTCTCCGTGTAGTGACGGATTAAGAATACATAATGTCACTACCCCATCTCAACCCGTGTGGGTGTCGTAAAAGGCGACTGAGGGAGTAAACCTTAAACATACAAGAGCATTGCGAGAAAAGAAAAATTCGATACAAAACCCTATACCAACCCGTCTAGACAGCGTGGTATAGTAAGCTAAATTCCCTCCAAAATGTTTAAAGGAGACTCAGCAGTGGGACGTTTATGGGTTGAAATGATGAATCAGGAGCATCACGAGCGCGTTGCCGACGCTGTTATATTTGAGCTATCCAATTCGAGAGTTAAACCACTCTTGGCTCAGCTCTTTATATTCTCTTTATGTAAAGTTATTCAAAAAGTAAGTAGTTTTTATGATTGAGTAGGAATAAGTGATCAATACAATTGTGTATGGGGCGAGTCTGACGGAAGCTCACATTGTGTGCTCCTGCGCAGTTTGCATATGAAATTGTCATACGTATCTATAGTGTGGATATGACGAAGAATAGAAGGCGCTACTAGTATTGTGATGTTTGTTAAAATTATCGAGTTTAAGCAATTTTTTTTTTTTCGAGAGATTCGATCCTTATTGTTGACCGATCTATATAGATGCCATAAAAGTACCAATTGTTATTTTTTATTATTTTAGCTGATCTAATTCCCGGTTGTGGCAGATGAATTTCCGAAAATCGTTAAATGCAGTTTTATTTCTTCTTAAACATAAAAAATGTTTTTTTTTTTTATAAAATTATCTCCCTCCACTATTTAAAGTACTTTCCCTCCAGTTGGCATCACAAAATTCCACCCTGGACCTATACTTACTTAATCCCCGCGACACAGGACTCCTAGCTCCTTAGCGCGGGCGTTGTCTTTAAGAATAGGAAAACATTTCAATATTTATTTTTCTGCGTCATTTAACATCATATCCATATAAAGACAAACTGATTTCACTTAAAGTCTAAACTGAGTATACTCCACTAGCTAACTAATGTTAACATAATAATAAACAGTACAATGGTACCATATTGTAATGAGAGCAGCCCACGCGTGGGGAACATTCATGCTATTATGTGGTCTCTGGTATAAGCAGAAGCGGTAGTGGCGGTCTTATATTGAGAAAGATTTTTTGTTACTACAGTTAAATTAATATTAAAATTAACATAGCATCACGACGTAGTTATACATAAGGGGTAGGCAGTGTATCACAGCAATCGTAGCTATACATGAAAAATGTGTTGATTTCGTTGTTTTTTCAATAGATACACGGGGTATATATTTGTATAATAATATACCTATAATATAATATAAATTTACAAACACTATTATTCGTGTTATAATCAGATATTAGAATACATCTAGCCACAAAAAAAACAACAGTTTTTCTTTACACGCCTCGTGTTTCCATTGAAATTTTTTTGTGTAATGGGTTTTGTGATTTTGTGTTCGCGGGTGTGTGTGCGTGTGTGTGCGTGTGTGTGTGTGTGTGTGTGTGTATGAGTATGATATGTGTACTATGTTAGATGTGTAAATTTTTATCTATTTTGATGGTCCTTTAACAGGGCTTCTATATCGATATTAATAGGTATGTATTAAAAGTTTTATCATAACTTATAACTTACACCATACAAACATCTAATCTATATACAACATCTCTAGTAATGTCGCACAAGTCGGTATAGTCACATTTGGTCCATTACACTAAAATTCTATATGGTCAGACACAAAACAACTGATAGGTATACCTTTCAGGTGGTAAACAAGAGTTGCTGGTTACTTCGAAACAGTTCATCATCATCATCATCATTACAACCCTTCTGCCGCACTCAGAGACGTCAATTAGCAGTAATCTGTCATTAACACAATTTTTTCATTGAATAATAATAATATTCTACCACATTCACACAGCGCCATCTAGTCCCAAAGTAAGCAATCATATTTGCTTGTGTTATGGGTACTAAACAACTGATATACTACTTAAATACATTTTTTTTTTTGTAAATACATACATATTATAGATAAATTACACCCAGACACAGAACAAATCTTTATGCTCATCACACAAAGATTTGTCTTGGGTGGGGATCGAACCCACGACCTCCAGCTTAGCAGTCAGGGTCACTAACCACTAGACCAACAGGCCCGTCAATAATTAACCGTTTTTAGGTGTATAGACTTAAGTATTACTTTTTACTAAATAAACTTAAACTTAAGTAACATATCTGAGTACGGCAGTTAAATTAATGTCCCACTGCTGGGCATGAGTCTCCTCCAAACCTTTTTGGAGGGAATTTAGACTACTATACCACGCTGGCTAGACGGCTTGCTAAACGGTTTTCTTTTTCAAAAATTATTTTTTTCTTTTCTCGCATTGCTCTTGTCTGCTTAAGGTTGCTTCCTTAGTCGCCTTTTTCTACACCCACGGGTTGAAATGGGGTAGTGACATTATGTATTCTAAATCTGTCACTACACGGACTAACAATATTAAAAAAATTGACATTTCTGGCCGAAAACTTTCCGACAGCTCAGAATCAGGCCCATGGCTCTATTGTGTGGCATCATACGTGGTGTGAACAAACTCTGCCTACCTCTTTAACGAATCGACCAGTAACCACTTACCAGGTGAGCATTTCGTCTGCCACCTTTACCCATAAAAAACCTATTGAAATATTTTACGACGCCCGGGAATCGAATGCACACAGAAGGCGGACTGCAACCCGTCACAAAATTAAAGGAATAAGAATATAAATTATGACAGAAACGCCCCGTATTTAAGTTAGAATGGACGCTATATTCATTTTGCCTTGCGCTTTTTGATCAGGTAGTCTTTTGGTAAGAAGTGTAAGGACTTCAAATGTGTATCATTTTTACAATAGCCCAACGATGTCCACTGCTGGACATCGGACTCACCTAATTTTTGCCATAGCGAGCGATTTTGTGCGATTAGTGTGTATAGGTATAGATGGTTAATTATTTTTCATCATCATCATATCAGCCCAACGACGTCCACTGCTGAACATAGGCCTCACCTAATGGCCGATGGGGGAAAAAGGTTCTCGAGTGGCGGCCACGTATTGGAAGGCGCAGCGTGAGACGGCCCCCCACCAGATGGACCGACGACCTGGTCAGGGTGGCGGGCGGCCGTTGGTTGCAGGCAGCACAGGACCGTTCGCAGTGGTTAATTATTTATTTAACTTTAATTTAATCACTTCTTTTACGTGTAGTGACGGGCTAAGAATACATAATGTCACTACCCCATCTCAACCCGTGGGTGTCGTAAAAGGCGACTAAGTAACTTTAAACAGACAAAAGCACTGCAAGAAAAGGAAAATTCGAAACAAATCCTATACCAATATATATATAGCTATACTATATATATATTGGTATAGGGTTTTTTAGGTACATTTCAAACTTAAGCACTTATGTATTATTATTTTTCTCTCATGAAATTCATCATCAGTAACCCATTAAGTTCCACTGCTGCGCTCGGGTCTCCTCTCCTCTAACTAGAGAGCTGAGAGGGTTTAGGCCATAATCCACTCATGCTGGCCTAGTGCGGGTTGGTGGATCAGACATACTCATAGAATTTCTTCTAGTGTATGTGGGTTTCCTCACGATGTTTTCCTTCACCGTTAGCAGACGGTAAGTCACTTGACTAGTACATATAAATTCCACAAAGTGGAATCCACATTGGTACTGCCGGTCGGGATCGAACTCGGACCGCGTGATTTGCACGCCGGTCCCTTATCCATTCAGTCACCATCGCTTTTTTTTTTTTTTTTTTTTCTCATGAAATTGTAACTTTTTAAATTGAATAAACATTTATTATTATTATTATATTATTATTACGAACCCGTCTGACCGGCGTGGTATAGAAGGCTAAATAATTCCCTCCACATTCTTTGGCGGAGACCCTTGCCCAGCAGTGGGACGTTTAGGCTTGAAATAATGAATGATGAGCAAGAAATTTCCATCTGCTAACATAAAAATAAGATGCGATTCTCCAAACACCATCTTTACACCAAAACCATAGCCTACAATTAAAATATCACCATGAATAAAACTCAAGTTAAAAACATTCACTTCAAACTACAATAATCATAATTCAAAAATTTAAAAAAGCTCGGCCATTTGTGAGGGTCGACACGTACAATTATATTCTCAAGTTATTTTTATATCGGCACTCGTAAATTATAAAGGTAACGCGCTACTAGGGACTTAGAAGTCATTTTGTTTTCACTTACGAGGTAATTATGAGTACACCAAAGAGGAACTAGTAGTCTAGTAGACTGGCCTGTTGGTCTAGTGCAGGGACCCCCAAACTATTTTGGACAAGTGACCCCTTTTCCAAAATGAACTGTTACCTCAGACCCCCATGGCCAAATTACCTACTATTTTTAAGATCAACCCCTTATTCACAATACATTGCCCAAAGTGGTCGATATTTCCACCACTTTGGGAATCCCTGGTCTAGTGGTTAGTGACCCTGACTGCTAAGCCGGAGGTCGTGGGTTCGATCCCCACCCAGTACAAATCTTTGTGTGATGAGCATAAAGGTTTGTTCTGTGTCTGGGTGTAATTTATCTATATGTATGAATTTACAAAAAAAAAGTATTTAAGTAGTATATCAGTTGTTTAGTACCCTTAAGACAAGCAAATATAATTGCTTAATTTGGAACTAGATGGCGCTGTGTGAATGTGGTAGAATATTATAATAATAATAATATTCTACCACATTCACATATATTATTATATTATTATTATTATATTCCATCAGTAGACTATAATGTGAGTCATTGCTACAAGCTGTCCACCTAGGTGCGAGCAAGTAGCAGAGGTTCACAAACATTTTTTTATTATTTGATAATAGAAACTAATTAACTAACAAAGGACTAAGAAATACTGTTACTAACACACTGAGTCATGTTACTTGAAATAAATATTATTATTATTATAATGGCAGCCCATTAATGTCCCACTGCTGGGCATAAGTCTCCTCTTCTTATCTAGAAAGCTGAGAGGGTTTCATCAAGGATCAGACGAACACTTAGAATTTCTTCTAGTGTATGTGGATTTCCTCACGATGTTTTTCTTCACCGTTAGCAGATGGTAAGTCACTTGACTAGTACATATAAATTCCACAAAGTGAAATCGGAATCGAACTCAGACCGTGTGTTGAGCACGCCGCGCCGCCTGGCCACATCCATTCGGCCAGAATATCTTTTGACTAATTAGTATCTAATCACATAAACAAAAAAACATCACGCCATTTGTGTCTGGGTGTAATTTATATAATATGTACATTGTACATATGTATTTACAAAAAAAAAAAACACTAGCTTAGTTTGGGACTAGATGGCGCTGTGTGTGAATGTCAAAACATTATTATTAAATTGGTACTTTTTCTCCCAAAAACTCGTTCGAGAAACAATCGAGTTGAGTTCAGTACAATAGTAGTGTCATTGCGTCGAATCATCTTTTTGCGCATCAATATGGGTCTGACATTTCATTTGGTTCAACGCGTAAAGTGATATACACAAACGAAATATGGTTTAGACTTTAGAACGTTTATGGTCTGTTAAATAATAATGCTTTTTGTGAATCTAAATTCTTTGAAATATTTTGGTTATTGTGGAACTTAATTTCTTATATAATATTTCAAGGAAATCACCTACCAAGCAATTTGTAAATTAACATTACAATTAATTGTAATGTCGTAAATGTCGGAAAAGGTGACTAAAAGCGATCTAACCAGAGCACTATAATTTAATAATAATATTCTACCACATTCACACAGCGCCATCTAGTCCCAAAGTAAGCAATTATATTTGCTTGTGTTATGGGTACTAAACAACTAATATAATACTTAACTAAATTTTTTTTGTGAATACATACCCTATACATAATTATAGATAAATTACACCCAGACACAGAACAAACCTTTATGCTCATCACACAGATTTGTCCTGGGTGGGGATCGAACCCACGACCTACGGCTTAGCAGTCAGGGTCACTAACCACTAGACCAACAGGCCAGTCTACAGCCAGTCTACTATAAGAAAAGAGTTTTAGTTAAACCATTTATTAGGGTTCCGTAGTCAACTAGGAACCCTTATAGTTTCGCCATGTCTGTCTGTCTGTCTGTCCGTCCTCGCTTAATCTCTGTGACCGTTAGCACTAGAAAGCTGAAATTTGGGACCAATATGTGTATCAATCACGCCGACAAAGTGCTAAAATAAAAATTGGAAAAAAATGTTTTATTAGGGTAGCCCCCCTATATGTAAAGTGGGAAGTGTTTTTTTTTTTAATTTTAACCCTAATGTGTGATATATTGTTGGAAAGGTATTTAAAAATGAATAGGGGTTTACTAAAATCATTTTTTGATAATGTCAATAATTTCGGAAATAATCGCTCCAAAAGTAAAAAACAAAGCGTCCCCCCCCCTCTAACTTTTGAACCATAAGTTTAGAAAATACGAAAAAAATCTGAAAAGTAGAACTTTATAAGGACTTTCTAGGAAAATTATTTTGAACTTGGATGGAAACAACAGATGGAAACTGCAGTTAACCAATATAATTTGGTCCCTGAATCGTATGAGCGCCTATACAATCCAGAGGTCAAGTTTCATTTGCCCGTATTTTTTTTTTAACTTCGTTTACATAATATTTTATTATCCTGAACGTATCTTTTTTTAGGGTTCCGTAGTCAACTAGGAACCCTTATAATCGCGATCGCGAACATAATGGATAGTATGGATACCCACCTTTAAACTCATAAGTGGGAACACTTATTGTGACGGACGGGAAACTACGGAACCCTACACTGAGCGTGGCCCGACACGCTCTTGGCCGGTTTTTTTTTTAAATTAATTCAATCAAAACTAATATAAAAGCTGAAGAGTTTGTTTGTTTGGTTGAAGGCTAAGATCTCAGGAACTACTGGTCCAATTTAAAAAATTCTTTAAGGTTGGATTGCTCATTAATCGAGGAAGGTTATAAGCTATATAACTACACGCTACGGCCTATAGGAGCTGAGCAGTGGCCAAATAAAGAACGAAGGAAACGAAACCCCGCGCGACATGTAGTACATAATATATTATTATGACAATTATTATCTCTATATTTTAAGTAATCAAGATAAGATACAAAGTTAAAGATTTGCCAAAGACAGTTTCACGTCGAGTTTTAAAGTCTATTGTTATAATGAAACATTACTGTAAGTTGGTGGACTACTCGTCTGTGAATTTTTTTATTGCATGAAAAAGCAACATGGCGGACGAGTAAGCGGCCCACCCGATGGTAAGTGGTTACCGCCGCTCATGGACGTTGGCAATGCTGTTGGCACAGCCAAGACGCTGACTACCTTGAGAGGATACCTCGTTTCAAGAAGGACATGTCATAGCGCTCAGGAAACACAGCGTAGTGACGCATTTAGAATTCGATACCACGAATACGTATGTATATAATCGATTACCCCATTTCGACCCATGGATGTCGTAATAGGTGACTAAGCAAACAAGAGCACTATGAGAAAAGGATCCAGGGGAATTTCCTCCCAAGACCTATCAGGTTGGGGAATGAACTCCCTAACGAGGTTTTCCCAAGGGACTACAGTATGGGGTTCTTCAAAAAAGGAGTGAATAGGTTTCTTAAGGGTCGGCAACGCGCTCGTGATGCCCCTGGTGTTGCAGGCGCCCATAGGCTACGGTAACCGCTTACCATCAGGCGGACCGTACGTCTGTTTGCCACCGTCGTGGTATAAAAAAAAGGGTTTTATTTTTAGATAGCCCATTTATTGAGGAAGGTTATGACATCACACTACGGCCTATGGGAGCTGGGCAGTGGCCAAATAAAGAACGAAGGAAGCGAAGTTCCACGCAACTTCTAGTAATAATTGACTGGCCTGTTGGTCTAGTGGTTAGTGACCCTGACTGCTAAACCGGAGGTCGTGGGTTCGATCCCCACCCAGGACAAATCTTTGTGTGATGAGCATAAAGGTTTGTTCTGTGTCTGGGTGTAATTTATCTATAATATGTAAAAAAATGTATTTAAGTAGTATATCAGTTGTTTAGTACCCATAACACAAGCAAATATAATTGCTTACTTTGGGTCTAGATGGCGCTGTGTGAATGTGGTAAAAAAAAAAAAAAAAAAAAAATACATTACATATTTCGTTATACTCACCCTAAGGTCTATAATATATTAACTTAACAAATTCTTTCATATACATTAAGGAACATACATACATACACTGCCTCGGTGGCGCAGTGGGATGTGTATACGACTGCTGTGCAAGAGGTCCCGGGTTCGATTCCCGGGTGGAGTAAAAATGGTATTGGGCTTATCTATTATGAAATTCTAGTATTGAAATTTTCCCGGAGTTTGGTAAACAAATGTTCCCGGTTGATGACAATAGGCTCGCCCCCTATTTCATGGGACCAAACATAGCTGGCGAAATGTGGGTGTGAAACACCTCTGCCTACCCCTTCGGGAAAAAGGCGTGATGATATGTATGTACCTACTACATTAAGGTACCATTTAATATGTCATTAACCCACGAGACAAACACAGGTAATTATAACACAATCTGTTGTATAATTATCTATCTTAATTGGCAATTGTTTTCCCATAATAACAACATGTGTTGTGGTGGGACTTGGGTGATGTGCGGAGCAGGTAGCGGAGAGGGTAGCGATTTTTATTTCTTTTATTACTTACTATTATTATACTTATGTATAAGTATTGTAATTGTATGAATTTGTAATGATTTTCTTCGTGCCGTCACTATATTTAATAAGGAAGTCCATTATGATTGAAGTAAGAATGCAATTTTAAACTTTATTTATATCCTCCGAATGCCGTTACAGGCACACTGAATTTGTAAATTGCGTATTTCATCAATTTAAGAGCTAAAATGGCATTGACAGACCCATAAATTACTTGCAAATTAAAAAAAAAAAAAATTATGTCTCGCTAAATAAACCTAGACTCAGAAGTACCTATTATTTGTAGGTAACAAAAACATTTATTTCTTACATAGGAATCGAACCTGTCACCTTATGTTCAGAAGTCGCATACAAACGAACAACAAACAAACTATTGACAATCAAAAAAAAAACAGTTGCTACACACGATAAATAAAAACATTGTAAAAATTCAAATCGCTACCGCTTACAAAATCGCTACCACTGATCAATATACATAGACACACCTTTACCTACTTATTTACATAGCAGTAACATTAGCACGACATACGCATATTCATACAGCCTCCGTGTGGTGCGGGTTCTGACCCCGGTAAGGACTTAATTACTTCGCGTGGGTTACTTTGAAATTTGTTATTTTTATACTACTTAATAGGTTATTAAGCTTAGTTTTGATTAAGAGTAAGCAATTACCGAATCTCCGTGTAGTAACGGATTAAGAATACATAATGTCACTACCCCATCTCAACCCGTGGGTATCATAAAAGGACCTTTTGCAGACCAGAGCACTGCGAGAAAAGGAAAATTCGAAAAAATCTCTATACCAACCCGTCTGGCCAGCGTGCGATAGTGGCCGAATGGATAAGTGACCGGCATGCAAATTATGCGGTTCGAGTTTGATTCCAAACGGCGGCATGGAAGCAGCCATCAAATAAAAGTATAACATAAAAGGTCACCCATCACATTCCAAGCCTCGTGAAACGACACAATCACTTAGTGATTCACATAACCATATTTACGACATAACAATACTGTTGGGTTCATACAAACGGACAGACGAACACTCTTAAACAATTTATTGTTCATAAAAACGTGTTAATAAAAAAAATAATGATAAGTGCGTTTTATTTGTTTGGTTAGAATGGTTCCGTAGTCATTTATATTTATTTTGAATAGGTTACAATATCATCATCATCATATCAACCCACAAACGTCCCACTGCTGGGCACGGGTCTCCACCAAGGAATGTGGAGGGAATTTAGCCTACTATATCGCTATGCGCTGGCCAGACGGGTTGGTATAGGGTTTGTTTCGAATTTTCCTTTTCTTGCAGTGCTGCAGTGCTCATGTCTGATCTGCATAAGTTTACTCCCTTAGTCGCCTTTTACCACAGCCACGGGTTGAGATGGGGTAGTGACATTTTGTATTCTTAATCCGTCACTACACGGATTAAAATAAAATCTATACCTACTAATCTAAAGCAGCCCCCTGATTCTAAGCTGTCGGAAAATTTTCGGACGGAAATGTCAGTTTAAAGTGTCAAAATCAGTGGAACAAATCTTAAATTAATCAGTTTTTAATTTTCTATACGGTAGACTATTTTGTAACATTAAATAACTTAAGCCGTAAACATACGTCATATTAAGATTCGAAAAAGTTTACGATCCGGGAGCAATCCGACGAGTCAGAATCAGGGGGCTGAAGAGTTTGTTATTCAACGTGCTAATCTCAAAAACTACTGAACCGAATTGAATAATTATTTTAGTGTTGGATTGGCTATATAATACCACTCTATGACTTATAGCATCTGAGTCTGCCAAACAAAGATCCACAGGAACGAAGCCACCGGGAACAGCTTTAGCATAATCGTCAATGGTATGAAAATGATGACTTCTAATACGATCCGATATAAATAGTCATACCGTGGGATAAACAGCTTGTGGTACGAATCGAAGAAAGATCCAAAATTTGCTATCTCCGATAATTATTTGATGGTTTTTCAATATCCACAACGGAACCCTAAAGCTCTTATCACCAGACTTGGCATAACATTTTAAGTGTTAAATTTTATAAAAAAAAATGCAATAAAAATGCCGTCAAAGTCGAATGAGAAATTTATTTTTTTTCTAATTCAGAATATTAACGGCGACTTTATTTAAAAAGCCATAGAGTTTTAGTTGTTTAATAAAAACTTTATGCTCCAATTATTTGGGACAATTACTTCTAATATTGTCTTTTAACGTGTTATATTTTAGATTACACTTTTTTTATTAGAATTTGAGTAACTACACGTCTATTAGTACATAAAAAGAAAACTTTGAATCTCTATTTAAAAGGTTTATGGCATGTTTATTTCTACGGAACGTTCCAGACGCGTGCCGTATCAGACAAAGAATAATCTTCAATAGAATTATCTATCGTAACGTAGCCGCACAGACGTCGACCGAAGACTGTCAAATTATTTATAAAAGAAATATTTTGTCTGAAACAGTACGTTCCATATCTGTAGATATAAAAGCAGCACCATAAAGACTTCTGATAAATTAATAATAAACTATTCAAAACTTTTTTTTATATTACTTTAGAAATCAAACAGTTTTTAAACTTGGTGTTTATATTCTGTGGGTGGGCTGTTTGACACCACGAGTTATTGGCACCACGGTGTCAATCGCACAAGGACGTTTTTTGAATTGGCTGTTTGGGACCATTTTCATATTAATTTAGTAATATTGTACCAATTGGTGTAAAACGACGAATATCTTTTTTGCCATCTTCGTTTCACACCATGGTGTTTTAGACCAGTATAATAATAAAATGTCCTAATTGCCAATGCCAAAAACAGTCCTACGCTGTTTCAAACCTTGGTGTAAATCGACGAAGACAAACAAGACATTCGTCGATTGACCATGATCCCAAACAGCCAATTAAAAAAACGTCCTTGTGCGATTGACACCTTGGTGCTAATAACTCGTGGTGTCAAACGACGAAGTACCCGTATTTCCTCGAACATGAATCATTCCGACGTATCCTTTAAAAATCCCGTCTACATAACCTGGCCTTGACATTGACTTGACTGGCCTGTAATTGGTCTAGTGGTTAGTGACCCTGACTGCTAAGCCGGAGGTCGTGGGTTCGATCCCCACCCAGGACAAATCTTTGTGTGATGAGCATAAAGGTTTGTTCTGTGTCTGGGTGTAATTTATCTATAATATGTATGTATTTACAAAAAAAAAATGTATTTAAGTAGTATATCAGTTGTTTAGTACCCATAACACAAGCAAATATAATTGCTTAATTTGGGACTAGATGGCGCTGTGTGAATTTGGTAGAATATTTATTTATTTATAACCCATGTTCCCTAGTAAGGAAACTGTCTTAAAAAATTACAACGTCCATAATTTTCTAGACACATACCAACAGCAAAGATAAGATAAAATTAAGAGAAATAAAACTTTTTATAGTGATTTGTACCATTTTCATTACGGCATTTTAATAACATTTTAACGTTTAATTTCAAAAATCGAATGTCAGCCATGTTGAGCATCAAAAAAGCAATTTCAATGAACAATAACAACGTTATTCATTGTGCTGAACCTTTCGGAAACCGTAAAACCGTATACTGACACGGCAATCGGTTAAATTCATTGTCGGTTTTTATGCTAGCACTTTATTTTACAGCCCTACGTTCCATGTTTAAAAAAATCGAATTTTTATGCTTTCTGATCGAATTCCGATTCATTTGGATGAATGTCAGAACTATTTGGATGATGTAAAATGTATTGTAATGCAATTTATGTAGATTTTCATTATTCAGTAGTTTCTCCTAGTTATAATAATAACAGTAATGTTAACAAAGAACAGGACAGGTGGAATAGACAGCAGTAGAGAGTTTAGGGGGATGTCTTTACTCAGCAGTGGGATACAAACAAAATTAAAAAAAAAAAATACGAGTCTATTGCCTTCCAAACCAGAAAAAAAACATTTTATCTGACTAATCAACATCATCATTTCAACCCATAAACGTACCAATTTAGCCTACTATAGCACGCTGGCCAGACGGGTTGGTATAGGGTTTTGTTTCGAATTTTCCATTTCTGTGAAACCACTAAAAAATCGTCTCAAAGCAGTCAAAACTTATGAAGTAAGGTTACACTGAACTACGAGAGTGACGGATAATTTTTTTTTTTTTTTTAAAGACAACGCCCGCACTAGGGAACAAGCCCTGTGTCGCGGGGAGCTTTACAAACATGAAACTAACGGACACAAAGTACACCCAGACTAGAAACAAATATCTATGAATCACACAAATATTTGTCTCGTGTGGGAATCGAACCCACGTCACCCAGCACGGCGATGTAGTGGCGAGGCGACCACCTTAACCACTGCGCCACGGTGACAGTCAAGATGATTGGTTCTATTAACTGATTATAATTTCTAAAATACAATACAATATAATTTCCGTCATATTAAATTAAAACTTAAATCTACGAGTAAAACAAACATCGTCACATTTTGCATCGCCACTATTCATTAAAAATGTAACGGGGCAATGTTTGTACATTATAGATATAGAAGAAAAATACTATGGGGGTCTTTTATAGCGCCACAGAAACCAAACAACAATTTTTTGAATACTTGTCTGTCTGTATGTGCATCACACAAAAACTACTGAATGGAATTTAATGCAGGCTTCAATAACGTATAGTTTGTTTCGGGGATTGAAAAAAATTACAAAATTGACATTGATATCGAAGTCGAAATTCCCAGTAGACTCAGCTAACCGATAGTTCAATGAACTCAATCAACCCTTTTCAAAACTTAATCAATGTTATCTATCCGTTATCAGTATCGGCAATACAAAGACTTATAGCTTAGCTTTGCCTTATCATTCTAACACTTATCTCTCATCCTGTGCCGAGACCCTCATGTCACGTGCGTGATGGATAGGCACGGTATAAATTACTTAGTTTTTGTTGCATTTTGGTAGAAAGAATACAATTACGTGCCTTGGTGAGATTTATTAATAATACCACATTCTAATACCACTGGTATTTGTTTAGACTCATATTAATATGGTCGGTGAAAAAAAAAAGTTAATAATAATAATATTCTACCACATTCACACAGCGCCATCTAGTCCCAAAGTGAGCAATTATATTTGCTTGTGTTACGGCGGGTACTAAACAACTGATATACTACATAAATTCATTTTTTTTTATTACACCCAGACACAGAACAAGCCTTTATGCTCATCACACAAAGATTTGTCCTGGGTGAGAATCGTACCCACGACCTCCAGCTTAGCAGTCAGGGTCAATAACCACTAGACCAACAGGCCAGTCCAGTTGTTTTTTTTTATACCACGATGGTGGCAAACAGACGTACTTACGGTCCGCCTGATGGTAAGCGGTTACCGTAGCCTATGGGCGCCTGCAACACCAGGGGCATCACGAGCGCGTTGCCGACCCTTAAGAAACCTATTCACTCCTTTTTTGAAGAACCCCATACTGTAATCCCTTGGGCAACAAACAACAACTCGTTAGGGTTCGTTTCTAGAAACTGTGGGATCTTTGTCTTGGCACTAAACAGCTCCTATTGGTCATAGCGTGATGTTATATAGCCTTCCAATTTCGATAAATGGTCTCTTCAACACTAAATTAAATTTTCAATTCGGTTCTTTCATGAGAAGCGTTCAACAAAACTCTTCAATTTTTTTATATAAGTATACCTAGATGTTTAGATATCAAACTATTACATATTTATTATACGTATCATCATTTCAACCCATAAATGTCCCACTGCTGGGCACGGGTCTCCTCCAAAGAATGTGGAGAGAATTTAGCCTACTATACCACGCTAGCTAGACGGGTTGGTATGGGGTATTGTTTCGAAATTTCCTTTTCTCGCTGTGCTCTTGTCTGCAGTTACTCGCTTAGTCGCCTCTTACGTCACCCACGGTTTGAGATCGGTTAGTGACGTTATATATAATACGTACGTAATATTTATTTAGAAAACAATACCAATATGCTCCATGAACAACAAAATCCACTTTTACACATTAGGCCCACATCCCACATAGTTAATCTGTGAGTTAACATAATTATGATGCAGAGTAAATGTAAGCGCCGATAGTGGAGTGATTGATGGGTGTGTGAGTGTGTGGGAGATGTACTGGTGAGTACACAAGTGAGAGGGAAGGTACAATAATAATAATATTCTACCACATTCACACAGCGCCATCTAGTCCTAAATTAAGCAATGATATTTGCTTGTGTTATGGGTAGTAAACAACTGATATACTACTTAAATACATTTTTTTTAGTATATACATACTTATTATAAATAAATAACACCCAGACACAGAACAAACCTTTATGCTCATCACACAAAGATTTGTCCTGGGTGGGGATCGAACCCACGACCTCCGGCTTAGCAGTCAGGGTCACTAACCACTAGACCAACAGGCCAGTCGGTCAATAATGTTTTAGAATGTGAAAACAAAATCCTTTCATTTGATATCCCACTTCATGTATCTTGAACGATCCACTTCATGTATCAACATCATCATCAGCAACCCATTATTATCCCACTGCTGGGCTCTCCTTTGAGTCTCCTTTCCTCTATTCTGATAGCTGTACTTCATGTATCTCTCTCTCTCTCAATTTAAAATCATAATCTCAAATTTCAGCCGCTTTTGCAGAGAAATAAAAAAATATATTTAATCTTATTAGTGTTGAATCAGCAGCGTCAAAACTATTCCAAATTTCATGTCGATAACATAAGTAGATTCTGAGTTATTTATTTTATTTTTATTTATTATATTTAGAAACAAACAGTCTTATACAGAAAAGAGCTTAATACTAAAAATTAAACATAGTTTTAGACCTATAGTTTCATATCTAGGGCACTTAAATGGAAAAATAATGAGTTTTCTAGAAATTATATAAAAGCCAGATAATTAATTATAACATTATATACAGGTGCATACACACAAACACACGTATATACACATATACATATACCTATACATACACCCGTATACATACATACACACACATACCAATGCAATACCTAAATAATGTAATATATATACCTACCTATATCCATATGTATATGTATATTAATTGTAAACAGTATCTATAATACTAACATACAATAATAAGATACAACTATTAAAATATAAACACCACAGTTAAGACGAGGCAAGTAATTGGAAAGATTTTTTCTTAAAACAATTTAAACTTTCACTAAAAATGTCAACATCTATGAGTTTATCATTATACAGCCTGCAAGATCTTCTGATAAAACTATTATTAGCATAACACGTTCTACAAATACGGATAACAAATAAATGCTTCTTGCGGCAAGCTCGTTCACTTCGATATGGCACTCTAAATAATATTTCATGAAGCAATGCAGGGGCATCTATTTGGTTATTAATTATTTTATAAAGGCATGCAACATCAGCCAATTCGCGACGGTGACACAATTGAGTAATGTTATGTGCTACAGAGGAAGTCTCATAATCCGAATACCAATGACCAGTACGGTAGCAGAGAGCCCTTACAAACTTTTTCTGAACTCCCTCTATATTATCAATATGTTTTTTAAAGAAGGGATGCCAAACAGAGCTTGCAAACTCTAAGTGGCTTCTTACATAACAGTTATATAATATTTTATAAGTTAATAAGTTACGAAATGGTTTACAGATACGCAGTATAAATCCCAGTTGCCTATACGACTTATTTATCATTGCATCTATATGTGGAACAAAAGAAAGTTTAGAGTCTAATATAACACCCAAGTCACGAATTTCAGTAACTCGCGTTAAGTCCTTATTACAGAGTCTATAAGTGAACTTTAGTAGAGATTTTTTTCTGGAAAAACTTATAACAGAACATTTCTCAGAATTCAAAATTAAACTATTGGAATTACAAAATGATTCAAAAACCAAAAGATCCTTTTGCAATAATTTACAATCATCTATGTTTCTTACAATTCGAAAGATTTTTGTGTCGTCAGCATATAATAATTGACTAGAATTTAACATATTTTTACTAATATCGTTAATGTACAAAATAAATAACAGGGGCCCTAAATGGGACCCCTGTGGGACCCCAGAACTTATATATTTATAATGTGAGATGTAACCTCCTAAAGCTACAGCTTGAGATCGATTTTCTACATATGATTTTATCCAGCGGAGTAGATCACCACGTATTCCCAACCGCCAGAGCTTCAATAGCAACGTACTATGACAAATTTTGTCAAAAGCTTTGGCAAAATCTGTGTAAACAGCATCTACTTGTGCATTACTATTCATGGCTTCCAAAACAATTTCAGTAAAAGATAAAAGATTTGTATCAACACTGCGTCCCTTAAAGAAACCGTGCTGATTAGGTATAATATGACGATTGACAGTGTTAGAAATTTGAATGGTGACAATTTTTTCCAATATTTTACCAAATTGGCAAAGCTTAGATATAGGATTATAACACTATGACAGACGGACAGATGGACAGAAGGACGGACAGAACGGGACCATAAGGGTTCCTTTTGTACCTTATTGGTACGGAACCCAAATAACGAAAGAAAAATGTTTACTCATAAAACAGTATTGTACTCGTCTGTACCTTATCAAACATGCAAATGTGTGGTATATTATTTATTATAATATATTAGATACGTCCATACCAGTTCTAAAACTTATTGTTTATTTAAACACTAGCTTCTTGTCGCGGCGTTGCTTGTTGTTGGTATAGTATCCATGTAGTGATTGATATAATCAGGCGTTACCAACATATTTAGAACATATATACCCGCATGTAGAAGCACACACATTGAAATATTAAAAAAAACCAACAAATACACACACACACATACACAGTTTTGTTTCTCTTGTATCATTTTTTTTTATTTTATTTTGTTTTTCTTATTTTTCAAAAATTTTATCAAAAAATATAGTCAAAAAAGAATTGTAATAATAAGTACCTCTGTAATGATTTTAGGAAGAGCGAAGTTCTCTTAGTACAGGCATATATTTGCTTAAAAGGTGAACTTATGTAATATTGTACTTTAGTTATTGCAAATAAATTATTCTTATTAAGAATAAATTACGTCACTACCCCATTTCAACCCGTGAGTGTCGTAAAAGACGAAGCCGATATAAGTTTACAAATCCAAGAATTAAAATCCTGCTCCAATTGCATAGCAATCCAACTAGGCCACATTCAAAATAACAAAATGCATCAACTTTTGGCACAAGAATCGAACTTAGATACTTATCATCGCATTAGATCTAATAACACTTGATATATAACCCCTTGAACGTCCAAATACATGTATTAACCTATATTTGTTGTCACAATCTACATATTCGATTTAGTCTGATCTATAATAGATGAGGGGTTGGATGATTGGGTATAGGAGTGTGTAGAAATCGGAATTATATAACTCTAGATTGGGGTAACCCGTGTGGATTTTTCGTATAGTATAATTATAGTTTATAAGCGTAGTTAAGTTACGAGTAGTTATGTTCCTGCGCTCCCGTGACCACAGCAGAGCGCGACGAGAGGAACACCTTGGGGTTTTAGTGGGTGCGAGCCCCACATAACCCCTCGGTACTTCTCCAAGACCGAGGGGTATGCGTCAGGCATTTCCCCAAGTAAAAAAAAAAATAAAAAGTTATAGGATTCTAGAAATGTAAAGTAGAAATAAGAAAAATATAAAATTTTTAAAAAAGAACACGCTGTGTGTATTTACATACCTTTATTTAATAAAAACCCTTGGCTTAAATAAATAAAATGTACAAGTACATAGAGATTAGGTGGGAATCCCACCCACAAGAGATTAAAAGAGATGACGAATGAAAGAAAGATACAGTATGAGGTATAAAAGTGCGAGAGACAATAGCGGGAACTGGTATGAATGAGCAGTAGTAGAAAAGACACCGATTCCGTTGGTGGTTCTGAAATAAAAAAAAAAAAACCCCGTGTGGATTAAGAATATATAATATCACTACCCCATCTGAACCCGTGGGTGACGTGGGTGCTCAGCAGTGGGACGTTTATATTTATATATATCTTTATTTATTATATAACTATTTATATTTATTCGTATCATAAGTACATTATATAGTCGCTAATATTAATATTTTATCTTAAATATCTATTTTACGATATTATTTATAAAATAATAATATATAAAAAAAAATATTTTTATTTTCCGATGATCAAGCTGTTGGCATTGTATTTGTATTTGCATTTTTTGTATTCTTTTCTTTTTGTTTAGATTATTATTTCTTTTACGTTAACCTACTGTATAATATCTATCGAGGATAACTTTTACTGGCTAATCATGTAATTATATTAAGAAACATATTGTTATATAAAAACCGCTGTTGTTATCCCTTTAAATAAAAAAATAAATAAAAATAAAATAAGTTGAAATTTCTTTTTTGTTTTTCTTTTTAAAAATACACTAGGGAACAAGCCCAGTGTCGCGGGGAGCTTTACAAACATGAAACTAACGGACACAAAGTACACCCAGACTAGAAACAAATATCTATGAATCACACAAATATTTGTCTCCTGTGGGAATCGAACCCACGTCACCCAGCACGGCGATGTAGTGGCGAGGCGACCACCTTAACCACTGCGCCACGGTGACAGTCAAAAAATGTGTCAGTGAAATGATGATGACACAGTCGAAGATACAAATTAACGTCAACGATGGTAGCCGAATCTTAAAGTGAGTACACAAATCATGCTGTCCGAGTTCAATTTCGACCAGCAGTACCAATGTGGGTTTCATTTTGTGTAATTTATAACTAGGTACTAGTCAAGTGTTGGTTCAGTTAGCCGCGCACAAATGTTTGTAGGAAATTTCTACGTCTCCCGACGATATCTATATTGGAGAGAAGGGGATGTGACGTAACACAGAGGAAACTATAAAGCATTAGGCGCTCCGGACGAATTTAAGTCCTTCGCTACTGTGCATACTTAATAATGTAGTCGGTGTTTGAGTATTGTCTTATGTAATTTGATTTTTAATTCCCGACCATAGATAGAGAATTTTGACATCAGAACTACACAATTATTACAACCCATAAACGTCCAACTGCAGGGCATGGCTCTCCTCCAAATGGGGTTGCCAGGTCGCCAAACCTAATAGCCGGACAGACCAGTCAGTTTGGCCGGATATTTGGGTAGAAAAGCCGGACACCCTATATTATTGAGGATTTTGTCTCAGTATTAATAGGTACGACAAAAAAATTGTGCATGCGTGGCTGCGTGGGCGACCGACAGTCGACTCTCGTCGCCTGCGCTCGGCGCTACCTCGCTTGCGAATTTTAAAAAGCCTAACAAAAGCCGGACACCGTTTATTTTGGCCGGACACGCAATCAAAAAGCCTACCTATGTCCGGCTTTATCCGGACGCCTGGCCACGCTACCTCCAAACAATGTGGAGGGAATTTATCTTACTATACCACGCTGGCCAGACGGCTTGGTATAGGGTTTGTTTCGAATTTTCCTTTTCTCGCAGTGCTCTTGTCTGCTTAAGGTTACTTCCCTTAGTCGCCTTTTACGACACTCACGGGTTTAAATGGGGTAGTGACATTATGTAATCTTATATTATTATAATGCCACTACCAATGATATTGTATTTTTAACATACAATACCATTGGCCACTACCATAGGCAGTGGTATTATATAAGATTAATTGATTATACCACGCTGGCCAGACGGGATAGGGTTTGCTTCGAATTTTCCTTTTCCCGCAGTGGTCTTGTCTGCATAATGTTCTCTCTTAGTCGCATTCTACGACACCTCAGCGTGGTATAGTAGGCTAAATTCCCTCCAAAATGTATGAAAGAGACCCGTGCCCAGCAGTGGGACGTTTATGGACTATAATGATGAAGGTTTTTAGTGACTTATTTAAGTACAGCTAACATTATACTAACCTAACGAGGTTTTCCCAAGGGACTACAGTATGGGGTTCTTCAAAAAAGGAGTGAATAGGTTTCTTAAGGGTCGGCAACGCGCTCGTGATGCCCCTGGTGTTGCAGGCGCCCATAGGCTACGGTAACCGCTTACCATCAGGTGGACCGTACGTCTGTTTGCCACCGTCGTGGTATAAAAAAAAATAAATAATAATATACAGTACTACCCCAGGACTGTTTAATATCTTCAGCAGCAGTTTCACAAGCTCATAGCAAGCCTGCACTTAATCCCCTGACACATCTAGTTGTTGATATATCTGTACTCATCTCACTTGTCTGTGCTCGCTCGATGCGTACTTACTACCCAGTTAACCATCATTTACTTTGATGTCTACCTGATATACAGAATTACTGGAAGTGGTTGACACTATAATAATCATCATCATCATCATCATATCAGCCCAATGACGTCCACTGCTGAACATAGGCCTCACCTAATTTCCGCCACAGCGAGCGATTTTGTGCCGCCCGCATCCAACGGCCACCCGCAATCTTTACCAGATCGTCGGTCCATCTGGCGGGGGGCCAGTGGGCAGGCCACATAGCCCGCAGAACTGATGGCCGATGGGGCAAAAAAGTTCTCGAGTGGCGGCCACGTACTGGAAAGCGCAGCGTGGGGCGGCCCCCCGCCAGATGGACTATAATAATAATAATTTCTTTTTTGATTACCCGTTACATTTATCAGCAACCCATTAAGTCCCACTGCTGGGCTCGGGTCTCCTCTCCTCTAACTAGAGAGCTGAGAGGGTTTAGGCCATAATCTACTCACGCTGGCCTAGTGCGGGTTTGTGGATTATACAGACTCATAGAATTTCTTTTAGAGTATGTGGGTTTATTCACGATGTTTTCCTTCACCGTTAGCAGATGGTAAGTCACTTGACTAGTACATATAAATTCCACAAAGTGGAATCCACATTGGTTGCCGGTAGGGAACGAACTCGGACCGCGTGATTTGGACGCCCGCCGATACCTTAGCCATTCAGCCACCATCGCTTCAATATGACATACAAAAATACAAATACAATATATAAAATACAAATCTTTTCTTGTTATAATGTTAGTATAGATATAGATAAACATAAAGCAGCTCCTAGAATTAGGACTCTTTAGGTGCAATTTAACGTTTTTTGGTTAGGGTTTGATGGATAAAAATCAGTAGGTACATTATACACTGTTAATTATAAACACCATTCACTTTTTCACAAATGTATGTATTTAATTTAAAATAAAGCATTTATTTATTACTTATGTTAGAAAATATTCTGTTACCAAAATTGTATAAATAATTTGTTGATTGTATGTTTGAGTCTATCAGATAAAGTTTAGCGTCCTTTTCGTCCATGTTTTTTATATAGTTTTGTCAAAATTAATTGTCATTGACATTTGTTATTTTTTTGACAAGTGACAGCTGTGACAGTTTTGATTTTAATCGATCACAGATTAAAATAGTATATTATAATGTATTTTCTTCTTTTGTTTTACAATGTTTTTTTTTATTTCTTCTATCGTAAGCACGAATATTGTTTTATTTTTGTTATTTTTAATTTTTTTTAAAGTATCCGTACGTAACCCCAAATAGGCCTATTTGAAAACCAGCGCCGGGCACTTGTGCTCGGCTTTATGCTGAAATGGTGCCTATTTGGTACAGACGCGAGACTGTTGTTTGTTTGTATTTGTTCTGTCTATGTATTTGTTATTCAGTATGTCTTGTGTTTGTACCAATAAATGTTTTCTATTTCTATTCTATTTCTACTAAACACACCAGGGCGTCGCAGCTCACACGTGGAGAACAAACACTGTTGTTAAAAAAAACACTGTCACATCCAGTAGAAATCTACATCTGTGTCCACAAATTACTCCTTTTAACATAGTCACTGTGATGTGAGTTTTCACTTACCGCCGACAGATGACGCCAGTTCTACTGAATTTATGTGCAACCTACGCCAACACTTTTTAATATTGTTAAATTTATATGATTATTACGATAACATCCAGCCATTTTACGTAGGTAAGTAAGGAAGTTGGTACTGTGAAAAATTTTAACTATTCTCTACATTTTTAAATATATAATTTAGTAAAAAATAATACAAAGAATAAGCATTGCCATCCAGCTTGGCAATGCTGCCAGTCTGTTGGATACTTTTCCCACAGACAATGGCAGCGATGCGGGGGAATTTTATGATTAATTTTTCCTTCCCTTGTTTTTTTTAAAATTTAATTATACATTTAGGTAATTGTAATTAATTTTATTTGTAAATATTATTGATATATTTAGAAAGTTATTATCAAAATTAGATACAAATCGTTAATAAACAATAAAGTATAGAGGCTATTAAAATATAAAAATACATTAAAAAATATTTTTCTTGCACTTCTGTCGCAATGCTTTTGTTGATTAAAGTCAGTCCCTTAGTCGCCTTTTACGACACCCACGGGTTGAAATGGGGTAATGACATTTTAATTTCTCTACACGGACTACACCTTAGTATTTTGACTGGCCTGTTGGTCTAGTGGTTAGTGACCCTGGCGGCTAAACCGGAGGTCGTGGGTTCGATCCCCACCCAGGACAAATCTTTGTGTGATGCGCATAAAGGTTTGTTCTGTGTCTGGGTGTAATTTATCTATAATATGTATGTATTTACAAAAAAAAAATGTATTTAAGTAATATATCAGTTGTTTAGTACCCATAACACAAGCAAATATAATTGCTTAATTTGGGACTAGATGGCGCTGTGTAAATGTGGTAGAATATTATTATTATAGTATTTGAATGAATTTCTTTTATATTATACTGCATTTTCTCAATACTTAGCAAGACGCTCCTAAAACCGCGCTCTCAGAAAAAGCACGTAGAGGCATTTCAAGTGAATAGGCAAACCTTTTAGAAGCTATTATTGTATGGTGTCAAATGATTCCGTGCCGGCGCGGTAAGAGTGGTTAGTAGTGGTAAGGGACGACAAATAGAACGGTGATAGACCACTGCTGGGCACTAGAGAAGGCTAATAGTGGGCTAAGAATGCATAGAGCCGGCGAGCATTTTTTTTAGAAAATCCACGTAATATATCGGCACCTCTTCGAGTCGAGATGAGTCGCTAATTTATATTTCTTACTACAAGTCGAGCGGGGCTTCATTCCCGTCGTTCTTTATTTGGCCACTGCCAAGCTCCTATTGGCCCTAGCGTGATGTTAACACGACGTGATTGCCGCACTCAGACGTCAATTTTTTTTTTTTTTATACTACGACGGTGGCAAACAGACGTACGGTCCGCCTGATGGTAAACGGTTACCGTAGCCTATGGGCGCCTGCAACACCAGGGGCATCACGAGCACGTTGCCGACCCTTAAGAAACCTATTCACTCCTTTTTTGAAGAACCCCATACTGTAGTCCCTTGGGAAAACCTCGTTAGGGAGTTCATTCCACAACCTGATGGTTCTTGGGAGGAAATTCCTCATTCAATCAAAATCAATTAGCAGTAATCTATCATTAATACAATTTTGTCATTCAATAATCGTCTCTAGGCATATAGACTTAAGTATTACACAGTTTTTACTAAATTCTCTGAGTACGGCAGCAGTTAAATAATTTTTCAAATCGAGCCAAGTAGTTCCTAAGATTGATAGCGTTGAACCAAACAAACACACACACAGAAATAGCCAACTTTAACACACCTCTTTTTACGTCGGAGGTTAATAAACGTGTTAGTATTGCCAGGTCTAACCATACTGAAGTCCTAACATTCACGCATGGTCGCTATATAAATAGGTAAATGTATTTATACAGGTATATTTTCACGCGACGGTGGTCTACAAGTGGCTTCTGTTGACCCATCCACTTTTTGGACTAGGGTTGTGCTGTAGTCGTATTACCAGAAATTGGCGCCTTATTTTTGTAGTTATAATTATTTTCAAAGATTATCTACTTATATAGGGTAGGTACAGGTACGGGTTAAACACCCTTCGTTTCGGTAATTTAAGGTAAAATAATTATATTTTTAGTAATTTTAATAAAGCGTCGAGAATTTATTCTCTGAAGTGAGAGTTAAGTTATATATATAGTTAAGTTAAGTTATAGGGTAGTTACGGGTTAAACACCCTTCGTTTCGGTAATTTAAAGTAAAATAATAATATTTTTAGTAATTTTAAAATAGGGGTGTATTACTTACGTCTAGATTCCGAATAGCCCATAGAAATACCGAAGTGGGGGAGGGGATCTAGAAGTTTAATTCTTTCACCACGTAATTTAAAAAAAAGATATAAAGTCAATAATAAACTATAACCAGACAAAAGCACTGCGAGCACTCAAAACAAAACCTATAGCAACCCGCGTGGTATTCTAGGCTAAATTCCCTCCACATTCTTTGGACGAGACCTGTGCCCAGCAGTGGGAGGTTAAAGGTTTGAAAGGATGATAATGAATGAACTATAATTACTAAGTAAAATTCTAGTTTTTTTACATGGACGCCTCATAAAATTGGCATTCTGGTTAGTACAATCGTGTAAGTCCACCGTCCTCAGAGACAGTTAATGATTACAATACATTTTATTTCTCAAATCTATACCTCATGCAAGCAAATTTATAATTCATAATTCAAAAGCTAAGACAATTTAATGCCTTGGTTTGGTAGCCTCTAAATGTTTGATTTTTCTTAATTTCCAGCTTGTGACAACCCTGAGACGCTACCAAATTTGTACGTTACGTAAGAATTGAAGTAAAAATGTTTGTCTAGTACCATTTAGTCTAGTTATCACCTTGTTTTACACTGTTTGTCATTGTGGTACCAATAGTTAACTTAGTTACGTGTCTTCATAGTTCATTTGTTATTAGTTCGATCGATTTGAGAGACATTTTGACCTTTTTACCCGACTGCCAAAAAGAGGGGTAATATTTTTCGCGCGTATGTATATATGTGGGCATGAATGTTCCATTGTGACCTTCTGTAGCCTAAACGGCTTGGCTGATCTTAAAGTGGGAAGTGTCATTAGATTTGTATTTTTCCCCCGAGTGTCATAGGCTATGTGACGTCAACAAAAAACCAATATGGCGGACGTATACTGTCAAAAGATATGTTTTTTAGTGCTTACACAATATGGGTATCAGATGAAAGCTAATTAATAGCCTAATTCAATTATATATGCACTAACTATTGCCCGTGGCTTTTACCGATTTTGAAGTGCAAGGTGTTGTTATATTCGTATTCATCACCGAATCTCTATATCTAAGCCTATAGACCTTTTACCAGTTGCTTTAAATTGACTATCGGAAGCTACTTTTAGGCAGTCGGGTTATTTGGTTTTTTAAATTAACTCTTGTTTGTTGAACTGGGTTAGTATGTTCGGACATTGATTAAATAAAATCAATAATCATCATCATCATATCAACCAATGACGTCCACTGCTGGACATAGACCTCTAATTTCCAAAGAAAGACTTTGTGCCGCCCGACACCAACTAGAATTTATAATCTAAGTGCTGTTCAGAGCACAACAGCACTGTTTGAAACGGAAAATTCGAAACAAACCCTATACGAACCCGTCTGGCCAGCGTGGTATAGTAGGCTACATTCCCTCCACATTCTTTGGAGGAGACCCGTGCCCAGCTGTGGGACGTTTATGGGTTAAAATGACGATGATGAGCTCCAGCTAGCTAGCTGTATCACTGTGTAGACAGTGAACGTGAAATGGGGCTGTTATTTTTTACGTGTACGACATGCCGTCACAAGTGAGAAGCCATAACTAAGTACACGCTATACTTAGAGTGACATTACTATGGAGACAGACTTTGTTATAAGACTAGCTTCGGGCTGCAGCGTCACGCGTGACTCACGGGAACGAGTAATAATAAAAAAAAAGCCTTACGTATATTTCTTACTTTACAGTATACTATATCTGTTTTCCAAAATTATGTTAAATTTATATGGTTTTGATATATTGTATATAAAAAAAAATACAACTCGTGTGATTTTTGTGTTGTTATTTTAGTAGTTATGTTTATTAATTAATAATAATAATAATATAATAATATTCTACCACATTCACACAGCGCCATCTAGTCCCAAAGTAAGCAATTATATTTGCTTGTGTTATGAGTACTAAACAACTGATATACTACTTAAATACATTTTTTTTTTGTAAATACATACATACTATAGATAAATTACACCTAACTAACTTTGGTCATGCAGTTTTTGCGCTAGAACCGTTTTTTGCAGTACTTTTAGTAACTAGTTCACATACAGTTTTGTATATCCTAACTGATTATGTGAATAAAATTAATAAAATCAGTACAACACTACTTTTATTACAGAAATTGTATTACCACCTGAGCTGTCCCCGCATTAAGATAAACTGGAGTCCTTTTTTGATGCGGGCGTGAAGCTCATAATTAATTGTTTTATTTTTTTCTGGTGATAAATAAATAAAATAAAAAGCCTATATTTTCCAAACTCCTTAATACATACTTTATATTGCAATGTTGTCAGTAATTGGTTGTTAGTTAATTTATCTTATTATCTAGCTGTTAGTATTGGTTAGTTAAGACCCCTCCTTGGGTGAAGGCCTCCTCTAGTTTCCTCCACTCGTGAATTTTCTGGTGTTTATTTGTTTTATTTTTTGCGTGCCCATGGCTTCAGAATAATAAATATTTATATATTAATATTTATGTATATTGTTTATGTATGTCTATTTAGTATTTAAGTGTTATACGTACCACAATTTAATAAATATAATTATGTATTAATTTACATAAATATTATTCTCTTCTTTTCTCTCATTTGTTCTCCCTTTTTCTATTCTACTCTCACCCTTTTATTTGTATGGTTGTACACTTCAGTCTTGCTCTCTTCATCATCACATCAGCCGTAGGACGCCCACTGCTGGACATAGGCCTCCTCAAGTGACTTGCTCTCTTGCTTCAACTTATTTCCTCTACACTTTTGGGTTTGCTGTCAGATAACTCAATTCTGAGTTAAGCTCGCCTTTGTATGTTTTTTATGTATATTGTAAAATATTTTTTTATGTATTTTCTTTGTGTGCAATAAAGTATAAATAAAAATTAATATTTTTTCTTTCTTACTATCAAAGTAGCCCCATTTTTTCCTAAAGTCACCCCAGTCTACGGTATATCTGATCTGTGTGTGATTATACACTCCTTTTTTGGGCAGTCGTGTAAAACACGATGGTGGATGTTTTAAGACAAAATCTATCTCCATAGTATTTAGCTCTGGCGTCTTACTTGCAACCCACAGGATACGACGCGGTGTAACCGGCAAATTCTTTATATACAGGCTGCTCTTTAAAAACACTACCGAGTTAGTCATAATAACATTGTGTTGTTAACAGTCTGGCGTTTGCAAATGTGAATATGGGAATAGGCTATTAGTAAATATAAGACCAAAACTAGCTGGCGAAAACTGGATGGTATACATCTCAGCTTTCTGCTTCGATGAAAGACAAAACTGCATCAAAATCGGTTCATTCTTTTTAGCGCTACAATGCCGCATAGACACGCGTCCTTAATATTATGTTTTATTGTGGAATACGCCTGGTTTCCTAGAAGTCAAATTAATATAATATTATGATTATCACTACAACGCAGAAACGGCCTACTATTGGGCACGCGTCCCCTCTGAAGAATGTGGAGGGAATTTAGCCTACTAAACCACGCTGGGCAGACGGGTTGGTATAGGGCTTGTTTCGAATTTTCCATCAGTGGGTTGAAATGATGATGAATGATGTGGTAATAATTACAACACCCTGTAGCTAACGCATCATATTACAGACTATGCGTGTTTTGACAACCGTTTACCGATCGCTCGGTGAAACCTTATCGTTAGCCGTACTTAATCACGACATCACGGCTACATTACGACTATCACCTGACGCGGTAGGCAGGGTACCTAAATAACCATTATGTACTTATTATGTGAGTACCATAAACAGGCGTGAATATATGAAAAGACTAGCTCCCGCTCGCGGTTTCAGCTGCGTGGTATGTCAGCAAAACATTGTGTAAATTGTGTTACTTATTCTCAATCCGAAACTAAAACCGGGATTAATTCAACATGGGGCAAATAAGGAATTTTTTTAATGTCGGGCGAATAAGTGGGGCAAATGTGGAACAAATCAAATCCCAATGCTGAACTCGGATCTTCTCTCCTCTAACTAGAGAGCTGAGAGGGTTTAGGCCATAATCCACACACGCTGGCCTAGTGCGGGTTGGTATGTCTGATCTTTTCTGTGGTCTGATCCCCACGTCGGACCACAGAAAAGACCACGGGATGGGTTTCCTCACGATGTTTTTCTTTTCCGCTAGCAGATGGTAAGTCACTTGTCTAGTACATATAATTTCCTTCTGTCTTCGTGGTTATTTCTTTTTTTGAGATATTTCCACCGTTGTCAAATTATACATGTATTCGCAAAATTTCTAGAAATTTCGCGAAAGTTCGAATTAACAAATCATCCTGCCTGTGATATATTATACATCCATACGCGATAATCCTTCATCGTCATCCTCCTTCCTACGTCAGTCAGGTAAATGAACAAAATGATTAAAAAACTTAGATTCGTGATTCAAACTGATAACATCAAAACAAATCAACAATAAATTAAATATATAAAATGTTCAAATCAACACATGCACCAATTAGGGTTACAAGTAAAAGACATTTAGCAAAACATGTGCATCTTTATCCTCGAAGCGATAAGGTTCAAAATAGAACAACATTTATGCGTAAAATATTTTTTCACTTTAGCCACATCAAAAACACGTATGCAACGATTTCACACAATTAAACCTGAGAATAAAAACTTGTAACACAACAAATTTAATAATAACATCCAAAAAAACATCCATCACCAAAATACATTTGAAAATGAACTCTAAAACAATACACATAAAAGACAGTAAATTCAAGACGATTACTTTCGTACTCGCAAATGTCTTTACAAGTGTTTGGTTCAGAAAAGCGTAAGAAATTTGTCCCCGTACGTTTTTGCTTTATCTTCGTTTTTATTTTATTTTTGAACGCAACTGTTAACGCAAAAAGATTTTGACATTGTTTCGAAACGCTCGCCAGATTTCGGCGCCAATTAATTTTTCGATAAGCACAGAGTAGTTTGGTAATTTTTTGAGCTCATCAAAGGATCAGTAAAAAAAAATATTCCTTGGTGATTTTTTTTTTGTAATTGAAGATGGCAAACAATTGTAATCATTTCCATAACAGTGATATCCCCTTCCACAAAAATAATAACATATAACTTCTGAAATTAGGAAGATCTAGGTAATGGCCTAACTTTTTTGGCACAAGCTCTGAGTCGCGGGGAACTTTACAAACATACAATACACCCAGACTTGAAACAAATATCTATGAATAACACAAATATTTGTTTTTTATGAGAGTCGAAACGGGCGTACACTTGGCTAAAATTACGAATTTCTAGACTGAAAAACCCAATAAAAAAATTTACACACCCCGTAATCGAACTTGGGACATTGCGACGTACACAAACCGGCAATGCCACCGAGGCCGTATTTCGTAAAAAAATACCTGAATCTCACATTACTCTGTAAAGAATTCTGTGCGGCCATTTTAAAAATGTGCCGCCATCTTGTGGCTTCGTTTAGAAACACCGATCACAATCAAATGGTGATAAATTATTAAAAATATCTTATTAATCACCTGCTATCACCAAATATCAATCGTTTAACTTTAATTGGCGATTATTTAGTAAACTCTGTCGTACAAAAGATGTTTATCGATTATTTAAATTTATTTTTAAATTAACTTTTAGTGATGTGTAAATAAGTTGTTGATTTATCTTTTTTTTTAATATTGAACCTTTTTCGTCTACTTAATTAGGTGTGGGTGTTGTGCTAAATTATTTTTATTGGGTTCTTATTAGAGTTGTATTTTTAATAAAGAAAAGAGGGAAGTAAGTTTAATATTATGGTAACGAAATAAGGTTATTGTAAAAAGGATGGTGTGGCAGAAAGGTGTGAAAAATATAAAACCGTTTATAGATGACATTCGTGTATGTGAACTGCCAAGGTTCCAGTTGAAAACCAGCGCCAGGTACCTATAACTAGTGACCTGGCTTCAATGGTGAACTGGACGCCTTTTGGTTGCAGCCGCGAGACACATATTTACTACAGTTTTTGTTATGATTTTGTATTTTATGGTCTTTTGTTTTATTTTTTTAAATATTGTTTGTATATACTTTTTGTGTGTTTCTTTTACATCATTTCCTTATGTCTTTACTCTGTCTCTGTGCTGTACCAATAAATGGTTTTTTCGTTTCTTTTTTTCTTTCTTTTTGACCAGCATGCAAATCATGCGGTCCGATTTCGATTCCGAACGGCAGTATCAATGTAAATTTCACGTTGTGGTACCAATTTAAATTTACTTGTCAAGAAAATTACCATCTGCTAAATGCACCACATACTTAAAATATCTAACTTAGAAGAACTTTTAAATGATCGAATTCAAGCTGCATCAGGCCCGCTGATTAAAATGCGATTTTTTAGTAAAACCTGTTTTTTTTTGTTTCGATTAAACAAACATTCATTAAACATTTCCGTGTAGTGACGGATTAAGAATACATAATGTCACTACCCCATCTCAGCCCGTGGGTGTCGTAAAATGCGACTAAGGGACTATAACCAGGCAGACAAGACCACTGCTAGAAAAGGAAAATTCGAAACAAACCCTATACCAACCCGTCTGGCCAGCGTGGTATAGTAGGCTAAATTCTCTCCACATCTTTGGAGGAGACCCGTGCTGCAATGGGACGTTTGTGGGTTGAAATAATGAAACAAACATTCGATATTTCGAACAATCGATGTATCGAGTACGTGCAACTTCTAGTAATACAATATGTTCGTGACCTGAGCATAGAACTCGTATACCATAGCTCGCAGTACCCAAAAAAAACTGCCGCATCATACAAATTGATCAGCGATTAATATAAACGCGTTTACTATTGAATCTAACGGAGTTAAGAAACGTGTATGTACATACGTTTACTTAATTGTAATTGATGTAACTGTAATTTAAACTATTTGATACTAAACAAGAATTAATTTAAAAAACCAAAACACGCGCCTGCGTCAATTTAAAGCAAGGAATTCTATGAATACACTGGTCAAACGTCTATAGTCTATAGGCTTAAATATAGTGCATATATAATTGAATGAGGCTATTAATTAGCTTATATCTGATACCCATATTGCGCTAGCACTAGAAAAACGTCTGTGGTGTGTCAAAAAACCAATATGGCGGACGTAAACTGTCAAGTTTACGTCCGCCATATTGGTTTTTTGATGACGTCACATAGCCTATGACACTCGGGGGAAAAATACAAATCTAATGACACCTCACACTTTAAAATCAGCCAATCCGTTTAGGTTACATAAGGTCACAATGGAAGATATGCCCACATACATACATACGCGCGAAAAACATTACCCTCCTTTTTGGTAGTTGGGTAAAAATAGCGATCATTCCTCCCACATACGTGCCGGCTCTGGGGTTAAAGAGAGCTATCCTCTCTAGGTAGGCAGCGGCTTGGCTATGCCCCTAACATTGCTAACATGAACGGCGGTAACCACTTACCATCAGGTGGGCCGCTAGCTCGTCTGCCACTTCAGACAATTAAAAAAAAAATAAAAAAAAAAGCTATAAAAAAATATAGCGTCACGCTTTTGTCTCCAAAGAGGAAGGCAGAGGTATACCTATAACATATGCTATAACCTATGCCTATAGCATAGGCTGAAATGACGATTGAGACAGTTATCTACCTGTGGTATAACACAGCCTTACTATATATTTAATAGTCAATAACAACATATTAAGTAGTCCATGTAGTGACAAATTAAGAATACATAATGTCACTACCCCATCTCAACCCGTGGGTGTCGTACAAGGCGACTAAGGGAGTAACGCTAGCAAAAAAAGGAAAATTCTAAACCAAGGCCAGCGTGGTATACTGATACTGATAGACTGGCCTGTTGGTCTAGTGGTTAGTGACCCTGACTGCAAAGCCGAAGGTCGTGGGTTCGATTCTCACCCAGGACAAATCTTAGTGTGATGAACATAAAGGTTTGATCTGTGTCTGGGTGTAATTTATCTACAACATGTATGAACTTACAAAAAAAATGTATTTAAGTAGTTTAACAGTTGTAGTTTAGTACCTTAGTACCGTAGTTTACCTTAGTACGGTTTAGTACCGTATATAATTGTTTAATCTGGGACTAGATGGCGCTGTGTGAATGTAGTGAAAATATTATTATTATATTATTATAGTAGGCTAAATTCCTCCACATTTAATGGAGGAGATCCGTGCCCATTTGTGAGTTGCATTATATTTTATTTTTTGTCTCTGTTCTGGTGGATTCTCAGCTTTACCATAAAATATTTTACAGTCAAAGAGAGTGCGGTATGTTAGGAACATTCTAATATTTGGTTTGACTAGATATAAAAACATCGTAAACGTGAAATACGTCAAGTTTGCCCCTAAAACAGATGTAAGCCGAACTGCGCAAATTCATAAGATGAATATTAAACTTAGATTGTTTAATGTCGGAATAGTAACTGCTTTTATTAATTTTGTGTTGAAATCGGTGAGTGTGGAGCGCTGGCGGCCTAATTCCTCCTCTCAATGCCCTTCGTATTCCTTTTCAGAAAGCAGCGGGATTTTATTAAAGTTAAAAATAAATAATGTTAAAATATTTTTATTATATATATATATATATATTTAGTTTTTATTTTTTATATGGTAATTGTATGTATATATGGTAGTTTTTATTTTTTATATGGTAATCTTTTTTCAAACATTAAATAACTTTAGGCGTAAGAGCAGACGTCGTATGCTATTTAATCGCGCAGACGACTCGCAGATGATGCGCTTCAATCGAGTTTAGAACACACTTAACACGCGCGTTTGAATCTATACAAACACAAATCAGCATCAACGGTTCCTGAAACGCACGTCGTCTGCGCGTTTAAAATACGCCATGTGCTATGGCTCTAAAATATAATGTTTTCAGCAAAATTCTATCTTCTTGTTCCTATCCAGAAGCTGCAAATCTAAGTAGGAAAGGTACTCAAATTTAAATCCGTATAATTGAAGTGGTGCCGGCAAGCATTGTGTTAATACTAAAATAATTAAAAGGCTTGTTCCTATATAATTGTGATGGCTCGAGTCATCTTTACGGGGATTTAATTGGTCGCAAGCTGTTGGCTCCACTGGCTTTTATAATATTTTTGTAATGTATATAATATTATGCGTGTATTAGTATTAAGACTGGCTGTCTAAACTTTTTTTTTGACCGCTAAGCCGGAGGTCGTGGGTTCGATCCCCACCCAGGACAAATCTTTGTGTTATGAGCATATAGGTTTATTCTGTGTCTGGGTGTAATTATCTATAATATGTATGTATGTATTTGTTTTTTTATGATATTTTATGTTGAACCTCGTATTTATGATTTAATTCCTGGTATGTATAATTGTTTTGTGTACTTTAGCTCGTAAGTTGTACTTGTGTGATTTTTGTTCAGTGTTAATTTAGTGGCATACCACCCGGCTCTGTCTGAAAACCAGCGTTATAACATTTATGTTGTAGCATTATGCTGAGACAGGGCCGTTTTTCAGACTAACAAAGGTCTTATTTATAGTTTATGTTTGTGCTGTACTATGTAAATTACCTAAGTCTGAAAATAAAACAATTTCCTTTCTTTCTATCTTTCTTCTTCTTATTTACAAAAAAAATAAATTAAGTAGTATATCAGTTGTTTAGTACCCATAACACAAGCAAATATAATTGCTTACTTTGGGACTAGATGGCACAGTGTAAATGTGGTAGAATAAAAAAAAATAAAAAAAATAAAAAAGTGGTATCAACTTTAATTTTTTTTTTTTTTTGACGTACAACTGATATACTACTTAAATATTTTTTCAGAGGAATGGCAACGATGCAATTTAGTGTCATATTTCGTGGTTTTCGATTTTTTTATTTAATTCGAGATATTTTTTTGAAATGTTTCCAATACATTGTTTAGGATTACGTGAACGTGTATTAAAAAGTAAGTATCTATAATGCTTACAGTCATTTTACTATGAAAAAAACGCCTTGCAAGTTCCAATGTGTTATTTGCATATAAATAGAACTGTAAACGCAATGATTTCGTACTTTTTCCACATTTTTAACTTAATTCTAAAAAGTGTATTGAAAACATTTCAATAAAATAAAAATATTCTTGACAGACGGACAGACAGACGGTACGGAACCCAAAAAACTTCAAAACAAGATGACTCAGTAACATACTGTATCTTTCCAATTATTCAAAGGTATTCTTTACAAAGACATCGAAAGAAAACGAACCAACACGCTCTTTACAAAACTCAAAGAATGCGTCGCGAATCAAAAGTTTATGAAAGAGAATAAAAGAAAAAGTAAAAGTTGTTTTATTACGTTTTAGAAAGAATCATAACACCTAACAAGGGTCGTGATCTTTTTGTTAAAAAAACTAATGTATATTCAAGCCTTTTATATTTTAAGAATGGGCAGAAAAGGTAGTTTATTTTTTTGAACTAAAATAGTAAGTTAGTTTCACGTATTGGTAACTCACTGTTACATGTCAAGTATTCCTAGAAAGTTAGAAATAGTGCTAACTCTGTTTAGTACTAATAGTAATACTTCGCACCGGATGTCTGTCTGTCACGTCCAAAATTAAATTAGTTAAATATGTTAATAGACACGAGAATATTAATGAATCAGTGTCACTGAGCTTTGCTGAAAATAAAATGGCGAAGTTTGTGTCGCATTTGTGTCCCACTGCTGGTACGAGTAACATATGCAAACCCTCTCAGCTCTCTAGATAAAGAGAAGACGCGATCCCAGCAGTGGGACATAAATAATAATATCATATATTCTATAATATTCTATCACATTCACACAGCGCCATCTAGTCCCAAAGTAAGCAATTATACTTGCTTGTGTTATGGGTACTAAACAACTGATATACTACTTAGATACATTTTTTTTTGTAAATACATACATATTATAGATAAATTACACCCAGACACAGAACAAACCTTTATGCTCATCACACAAAGATTTGTCCTGGGTGGGGATCGAACCCACGACCTCCGGCTTAGCAGTCAGGGTCACTAACCACTAGACTAACAGGCCAGTCAAATGGGTTATTGATGATAGTGATGATGATTATAGATGACAAAACGTCCATTCTCTTCTTCTTATCGTGTGGGCTTAAGGCAGAACCTGGTGTTGGAATTTATCAAGTCGCCCAGAAGGATTCCAACTTGACTTAACGACTATCACATTAAGTGATAACCGGGACCAACGGCTTTACGTGCCTTCCGAAGCACGGAGACGCTCGAGAATGAAATTGCCACAAACGGTCACCCATCATGGAGTGACCTTGCTGAGAGTTACTTAACCTCGATGATCTTTCTTTTTTTTTTTTTAAAAAGACAACGCCCGCACTAGGAAACAAGCCCTATGTCGCGGGGAGCTTTACAAACATGAAACTAACGGACACAAAGTACACCCAGACTAGAAACAAATATCTATGAATCACACAAATATTTGTCTCGTGTGGGAATCGAACCCACGTCACCCAACACGGCGAAGTAGTGGCGAGGCGACCACTTTAACCACTGCGCCACGGTGACAGTCAAACGAACATAACGAACGTCATAACAGACATCTCATTAAAAAAAAAAAATCCATTAAAAATTCATTATTTATCATTTATAATAATTATAATTTGTTATTTACTGAATAATATCTTCATACACCTAATTGATCTGCCTACCTATACCCTCGCGTAGGTGTGAAGTTACCGCAAATTTATCGTTAGTCCAGATGTTCGGAGTTTCCGGCGCTATTTATGGAGTTAATGTTTATATTAAATGAATCAGTCAATTAGATTATTGCGATCTTAAATTATGTACACCTTGTGGGTGATTTATTTCATAAATTCGTTTAATAACACTGTATTTGTTGAAGTGGTGAGTATTTGCCTCTGCAAGGGGTAATGGGTTCGATTCCCGAGCTGGGTGAAAATGGTAAGTATTGGGTTTTTCTGTTATAAAAGTATCAGGCTTAGTTCGGAGTTTGAAAATCGATTCTTGTACTGATTCTGAACAAACTAATTTCGGAATATTTTACCTACATGTTACAGTCTAAAGAGGTCTGTACTAAATGAGTTTTCAAAACTGTTTATGTTAGGTTAGCTTTTTAAATTCATATAAAAACTAACCTTACCTACCTTAGTTAGTTGCGACCTTCTTACTTTCTTAAAAACTCTACTAAAGAGTTTTGATTGTAAGGTAACATAGGTACGTAAACACATAGCATCACGCCTTTTTCCCCGAAGGGGTAGGCAGAGGTGTATCGCACCCACATTTCGCCAGCTATGTTTGGTCCCATGTAATTAGGTAGGGGGCGAGCCTATTATCATCAACCGGGAACATTTGTTTACCAAACTCCGGGAAAATCTCAATACTGGAATTTCATGATAGAAAAGCCCAATACCATTTTTCACCCGACCCGGGAATCGAACCCAGGATCTCTTGCACAGCAGTCGTATACACTTTCCGCTGCGCCACCGAAGCAGTTACATATACAGTAACATAGGTATGTAACGGTTGCACCCGTTGCAGGCTACGTCCTGCACGAATGCACCTCTTTTGACCACCTTTTGGATCTCTTTTGATTTCTTTTTAATTTACTTTTAATAATTTAAAATTCAAAATCCTAAATTAATTCAAATTCAAATTCGAACCGAGTCTTCGTCGGAGCATCCGTCGAAGACTTGAGGCTCATTACTATTTTAATTTCTAGTTCAGTGCACGCTCTTCTTGTAATTTAAAATGAATACTATAAGTTTATAATATCAGTTCTGTTTTATTTTGAGGGCCCCACGCCCTTCCCCATATAGCCGGATCTATCTACTACCATATTCTTGCCTAGCGCCCACTGGAGGGGACGGTGGAGACGCTAGAGGTCGCTAGAGGTAGAGGAAAAAAGCTTTTTTCGAATTTAAAAATACTTGATATTGGACATTTGAATCTTACCTTTGGAAAGACTATCGATAGAACTACTATCAAAGGTTATTTAATCTAATCGGCCATTATCCAAATCCAACCAAAAATAAACCAATCTAAAACACCTAAGAACAAAAGCGCCATTTAAAATTCTAAACAGTCAGGACACAGTGTCAAACATTCACACGAACAAACAACACCGTCAGTTCGTCTGTTCCACACATTCTACAAAATGGCTACAAAAAATACGCGCTATTGTTCGCGAAGAATAGGAAACAGTTTAAAAAATAATAAAATAAGTGAATTTTTTGACTGGTTTCGATTCGTTGCTTTGCCATACAAACACACAGACAGATAGACTTTTGGCTGGCCTTTTGTCCTAGTAGTTAGTGACCCTGACTGCTAAGCCGGCGGTCGTGGTTTCGATCCCCACCACAGATATATATGGAATAGATCACGCAAGTGTATGTACTTCGCGTGTAAAATGTGTGTCCAATGGACATAGTTCATCGTCATTTAATTCATTCCGCACTGGAACGTTCTCGATGCCTTACGTCGAACTAAAACTCAAAAATGCCTACTTGTGCCGTACTGAGCTGCAAAAACAGCACAAAAAAATTGGGACAAGATAATGGAGACGTTTCCTTTCATCGGTAAGTCATTTTATTATTAAATTGTGTGTTTTTAATTGAAAATTCAATTATTTTACGTTTATTGTGGTTTTACACTGAAAACTAGGCGACTGAGAGCGTATAGCATAATTCGTAATTCCTTGCCGCATTTATTTACAAAGCCGTATTGTGTAGCATGCCTGTTAAACACGTAATGAATATTAAAATTATCGATATTTTCACCTGTCGCTGAGCTTCGTGGTGCGGTCGCTTCTCTCATTTTTCTGTCAAATATAGCAAATTCTGATTGATTTTCAAAACAGAGGAATGAGAAAATGTTCGCGTTGGGTATTTTGTAACATGTAAATATTTTTTTTACTGCATGTTTCTATTTGTATTGTGATTTTGTTCATGTATGTTTATGTATGTATATGTTTGTGTGTTTGTTTATACTTTGTTTGTACAGAATATAGAACAAAATCTTACAGTACACGAACGTTTACCACGTAGTGCGCCAAAAAGAAAATTAGATTAATCTTGCAAAAATCGATTACGCGATCGATTGGAACGAGGCTAAACGACGACTTTTTGAATCGTTTACGCGCGGATGGAGAGTTCCCATCACTAAATCGCTCATGTGACGTCAGAGTAGGTGGAAAAATATTTGGTCAAAGGAGCCAACGCGTCAGGAACTACATACCTACTGATCTAAATTAAAAATGTTTTTAGTGTTAAATAGCCCATTTAACGAGAAAGGCTTTAGTCTATGTAATATCTCGCTAGTATTAATAGGAGTTGAGTAGTAGTATATAAGCGATGGTGGCTGAATGGATAAGGAACGAGTTCAATGCCGACCGGCAGTACCAATGTGGATTCCAATTTCCACTTTGTGGAATTTATATGTACTATTCAAGTGACTTACCATCTGCTAACGGTGAAGGAAAACATCGTGAGGAAACCCACATACCATAGAAGAAATTCTATGAGTATGTCTGATCCACCAGCCCGCACTAGGCCAGCGTGAGTGGATTATGGCCTACCCTAATAACCCTGTCAGCTCTCTAGTTAGAGGAACTTAATGGGTTGCTGATGAGTAGTGGCCAAACATTTACAGTCCATTAAATCTAAGAAGTGTAAAATAAAAATTTAGTGAATATAAATTGAACATTTTGTGATAAACTCAATAAAAAGATTACTTTATAAATCCATAGTTTTACGGAATTTTACTTTTGTATACAAAGTCAAAAATGTGGAACGTCAAACGGTACTTCTTAAATTTGATGGACTGTAATACATAACCTATATCTAAGAGAGAAGAGGACAAGAGACAAATATTACTGTGATAAATATAGTACATAAGTTTGCTAAGAAACTCATGATGAAATAATCTTCCATTTTGTTTGACAGTTCGACTGTTTGACTGTTGTGACAGTTCTGTACAACAATGATTTGAAATGTGTGTACATTATAAGAGATAGAACTTTATTGTATCTCTACTAAGATTATAAATTTGTAGAGTTTGATTGTTTGTTCGTCCGATTTGAAAAGTTCTTTTATAAGTGTTGGATAGCCCATTTATCGAAGAAGGTTATCTCTAATATAAAAATGAATCGCTAAATGTGTTGGTAAGCGCATAATTCAACAACGCCTGGACCAATTTGGCCAATTCTTTTTTTAAATGGTCGTTGAAGTTCAAGGATGGTGGATTTTTTTATGTAGGTAGGTATGTAGAGGGTAGGTTAGGTAGGTATTGTCATCAACCGGGAACATTTGTTTACCAAACTCCGGGAAAATATCAATACTGGAATTTCATGTTAGAAAAGTCCAATACAATTTTCACCCGACCCGGGAATCGAACCCGGGACCTCTTGCACAGCAGTCGTATACAGACTTCCTGCTGCACCACCGAGGGAGTTCCTTCGCGTCTTCTAGTAGATGGATAAATGGAGTTATGGATGGATGAGCCTCCCGCCTGGGGAAGTATAAATCTCTGTCCGATCGATTACATTCGAATACCATATTCTAATATCACTGGTATTTGTTTCAACACATATAATGATGTAAGTATAATAATATTTTCTATTCCACTCATTATGACTGGCCTGTTGGTCTAGTGGTTAGTGATACTGACTGCTAAGCCGGAGGTCGTGGGTTCGATCCCCACCCAGGACAAACCTTAGTGTGATGAGCATGATTGTTTGTTCTTTGTCTGGGTGTAGTTTAAAAAAATGTATTTAAGTAGTATGTCAGTCGTTTAGTACTCATAACACAAGCAAAATATAATTGCTTAATTTGGGACTAGAATACTAGATGGCGCTGTGTAAATGTGGTGAAATATTATTATTATGTTCCAAACGGATACCGTTTTTAAAATAATTCATTACAATGCCTTCTAATTAAGTCACCACACGAAGTCAAGACATTGTTTGACACATAGATTAAAAGGTCTGAAATAACACCGGGCTTGTTTTTGATCTATTTTTATGTGATAAACAAAAAGTATTTTATGGTTGATAGGCAAAGGTATCCGTGTGTAAACACACTGTCTTGTCAAACGGTACTGACATGGGTTCTGCGGTAAGCGACGGAAGCAGCGATAAGGTTATGGAGGTATGGGCAGACGAGCGGTTTTCATTTGATATACTATAGCTGACCCGCGAACTTCGTATCACCATATTTTATTATTCGTGATAAGATAATGTTCAGTTTTCAAATATTTATTTTAAATTGTACACTACATTTTTTGTATTTTTTCTTACATAAATGCCTCCACAATAGCAAATACAACAAAAAAATAATTAGCCAAATCGGTCGAGCCGTTCTCACGTAGATTCACGTGAGAACGGCTTACATACTTTTCGGCGATCCATTTTTATTTATATAGATGGATTATTATTTATGCCGTATTCTTTCTTGATATTTGTTATTTATATGTATATCCATGTAGTGACGTTTAATAATTCTTCTGACATCAATCATTATTATATATATTTTTTATTTTTTTTATTGCCTTTAGTGGCAGTCGAGCAAGCGGCCCACCTGATGGTAAGTGGTTACCGCTGCTCATGGACGTTAGCAATGCCAGGGGCACAGCCAGGCCGCTGCCTATCTTGAGAGGATATTCTGACATTGTTTTTAATTTTTTTTAATTTTCAAGTTTCTGTGTTGTTCTGTAACAATTATATTGTAAATTATGTTAATTTTTTATATTTTATTATGTAAATTATCTTAAATATTTATATGCCCTTGATAAAGGCTAAAACATGTAAACTTGCATGCCTTAAAATGTATGTACTTATACACATGTTTTATTTATTTATTATTTATTTATTTATAAATAAATTATTTGATTTGACGGATTAAGATAAGAATACATAATGTCACCAACCCATCTCCGTGGGTGTCGTAGACAAGAGCACTGCAATAAAAGGAAAATTTGAAACAAACTCGCAGTTAAATAAATTGAATTGTAAACTCTATACCAACCCGTCTGACCAGCGTGGTATAGTAGACTATATTCCCTCCACATTCTTTGGAGGAAACCCGTGGAGCAATGGGCCGTTTATGAATTGAAATGATGAACCAAAGAAACAAACACTTCAGTTTTATAATATTATTAACTAAATACCACCGCGGTTAAAGCTTACGAGTGGAAACTAGTTCAAAATAAAACGCTCAGAACTAAACGCCCGTCTGCACACACAAAAACCATTCAATCACATATTTTTTTCTAAAGTAATTCGGATGCTACACTTATTAGTAAAGTTTTTCTACGTCGTTATATATTGCCTGTCAGTTTTAAAGTTAAACCAGCTTATACCGCGGCAGTCACTGTGTTTGACAAGGAATGTATTTATCTGATGTTGTCACAATAGATATTTGTGTTGGCTTTTAAATAGTTTATTAATGAAAAGTAAAAGGTCTAATTTAGACAAGACGAGGTTTTCCCAAGGGACTACAGTATGGGGTTCTTCAAAAAAGGAGTGAATAGGTTTCTTAAGGGTCGGCAACGCGCTCGTGATGCCCCTGGTGTTGCAGGCGCCCACAGGCTACGGTAACTGCTTACCATCAGGCAGACCGTACGTCTGTTTGCCACCGTCGTGGTATAAAAAAAAAAAATTCTATGCATACAGTCCGAGTAATATTTCAACTCGTCTGTCGCGACGACCGGTATAGGACCAAGAAATTCAAAATAAATAATATTTTCATTCGCTCACTTCTTATTTTGTATGCTACTTTATTATACGGAACCCTAAAAATCAAATAAATACATTAGTAAGATTAAAAAAAAACAGAAATTCATTTTTTGGGCTTTAAATTACCTACATATTTACATTAGCAGCGGTGATTTTCAGTGAGAGCCATTCACACATCACAGTTCTACTTTAATAAATAAATAAAAAATACAATTAAACTATAAAAAAATATAACATCTTAAGGGTTATCGCTGATTCCCCCCGTTTTTGATTCCCCCCGAAAAAATTCTATTCAATAATTACGTTTTTTTAAAATAAAAGCGCTTCGGGGCAAAACATGAATCCTTTAAGAGACAAAAATGAGTTCATAACCAAACAACAATTTGTTTCCCATCACCTAACTTCTACTTAATATTCCACACACTTGTGTCCGAATACCCGACGCGAGCCGTGGCCTATCGTTTAGTAAAAACTGATACAAGCTGGAGCAATGTTTCCATTCAGAGTATAACGAGAGGCTACTATGTCCAGATTATATCAGCGACATGGTTTTATAATGAGGGGATATACGGGAGGGTAATTGGGACGGGCTCGTGAATGTAACTAATATTGTAAACTCTAATTCCACGAGTCTTCGCTCTCATCATTTTTGTTTGGCCACTGTTCAGCTCCTATAGACCGTAGCGTGATGTAATATAACTTATAACCTCTAACACAAACATGTTTTAATTCTGCTAACCGTACAGACTGTTTTGGAGCTGTCGGGAACATACTAGTAAGTAGGTCTTTATTTGATAGTGTACTATCATTTGGAGCTCTTGGGAATAAATGTATGGAAATAAGAAGTTTTGAAGAAATAAATTTGCATAAGTTTTTGGAGCCCTTGGGAACATTTTACAAAATAATAATAATATTTAATTTAAGTTATGGAGCCCTTGGGAACAAAATCGTGGAGCGGGTGGGAATAAGCCAAATAGGCTACCCAGCATTAAAATAGTTTTTCAAATCGGATCTGTTCCTGAAATACTAGCGTTCAAACAAACAAACTCTTCATCATCATCATCATCAGCAACCCATTTAGTCCCACTGCTGGGATCGGGTCTCCTCTCCTCTAACTAGAGAGCTTCAGCTTTATAATATTAGTATAGATTAGAAGCTTTTGGACTAACAAAAATATTTAGAAATATGAATCATACACTGTGCACTTTTAGATTTACAAAGTTTTTCTAGTTTAGAGTAATCAGATAAACAATACATCTAGACATAATGTATATTTATACTATAATATTGTAAAGCTGAAGAGTTTGTTTGTTTGGTTGAGCGCTTGGATCTCAGGAACTACCGGTCCCATTTGAAAAAGTCTTTTAGTATCGGATAGCCCATTTATGGAAAAAGGTTATAAGCTATTATATAACATCACGCTACGGTCAATAGGAGCTGAGCAGTGGCCGAATAAAGAGCTGCAGGAGCGAAGCCCCACGCGGCTTTAAGTGTAAAATAACATAAAATCAAATTTTACTTTATACGGCTCGTGTTTCTATTGAGAATATTGTTTTTTTTTTTATTAGCAGTATTTTGTATAATATTTTTCTTGTATCTCTATGTATTTTATCTGATTACTATGACCTAGACAAAGTTTTTAAGATGACTAATATATATATATAAATAATGTCTGATAAAAGAAATATACTCCCGTATGTTTCGATCTCAGAGAATGGCATGTCATTTTTGTCACTACACAAATTGTTTAAATCGATTAGGTGCTTTTAAAATTCTATTTTGGCGGCTAACAATTTTTACTTTTTGTGCTAGCAGTTGCTTTGTCGGCTTAAATTGTGTTATGGTAACAATAACATGGTTTTCATTCGTTAGTTATGAATGTTTACCACCAGAGAAGTAAGTTTAATAGGTCGGTAAGCTGTTACCGCAGTTGGAAGGCGCTTTATGTAAAATAGTGATCGAGATAAAGTTTCAACTGGCTCGGTGACGAAGCGGGAAGTGTATCATACGATTGCTGTTGTGTAAAAATGGTATTCGATTTTTTATGTAATTCCGGTATTGAGATTTTTTTGGAATTTGGAAAACAAATTGTCCTGGTTGATGGCAATAGGATTGCCACCTATTTCATGAGACCAAACATAACATAATCGTCCGTGTAGACGTTTACGAATACCGACCCACGGGTTGAGATGGGGTAGTGACATTATCACTACCCCATCTCAATCCGTGGGTGTTGTAAAAGGCAAGCAAGACTAACCTTATGCAGACAAGAGCATTGAGCACAAGCATTTAAGGGCGAGTTTCCACTCGGTCCGTTTTATTCGTCGAAATATATTCAACTCAAATTTAAAAAACATTCACACAATCCATTGAATTCCAGAAAAATATTCAAATAATTAGTTAACCCTAAATCGCGGTTGCCCAAATGCCCACTCGACGTACCGAACGTGGGAATAGACATACCGAAGTTACTGTTCTCTAAGAAATCTGTGGACACATGTTAACACTTCAAAAAATTTAAAAGTTCTTAGTTTTAAAGTTCACAGAATTGTGTTTATTTATGTTTTGTGGGGATAAAAGTGTCTTAAAATGATTTATTGGTATTTTTTTTACTCTTTTTGACACGGCGCGGCGGGCACGTCTTGGTAAGGTGAGGAAGAGATGGCATGATGAATTAAAATAATATTACCAAGACTAGGTGCATTACCCATGATTTTGACCATTTTTTTGTCGGCAACTCCATTGGTATGTGTTCAGCAACATATTTTAAATTTCGCTAAAATCTATTTTTCTTTCGGTAAACAAATGGTCGATCTTACTTGGGATACTAATACTAGACTAATCCGATCAAGTTGAAAATAATTTTCGTTTTTGAGTAAAATGCCTGTGACAGACAGACGGACGGACGGATGGACGGACGGTGAAAAAAGATGGACGGACGTATATGATGAAACTATAAGGTTTCCGTTTTTGCCCTTTTGGCTACGGAACACTACAAATTGCTATTATTATCTAAACCATTTTATTATAATCTTTAAATATTAAGATCTAAAACTACTCTATTAATTTCTATAACCCCTTAACTGCACCAAATAACCGGTGGGCGTTGCTGGGCGTTACAATTAAATATATATTACGTCGCCCACGAAACAAAGCGTATCAGATGCCATTCGGTGGGTTAAGTCCAATGACTTTGACTGACCACTTATGAAAGAGCTCTCAAAAATCAAATAAAATGGTTTATTACTAAATACGAGTATTTACTTTACTATATTGAGCTGTTTGAAACTAAATGAAATCTCAATTATTCATCTAGGTTCATCATTTCAACTTATAAACGTCCCACTGCTGGGCACGATCTCCGCCAAACAATGTCGAGGGAATTTAGCCTAAACTATACAAACGCTGGCCAGACGGACGTGGGACGTTTATGGGTTGAAATGATGATGATGAATGATTACATATAATCAAATAATCATAGTCTTCTTTAAAGTGGACGAAACCTGTCTCCTAAGCCTATTCCCTCTCTTCCCCCTTCGAGAGAACATTTAGAAGTTAGTATTTAAATAATTTTGTGTTTATAATTAACTTGAATACGGGTAATTAATTATCATTCTCGTATCAGTCGAATCAATGTTGGGTAATTTTGTGTTGTAGGCGTTCTTGACTTGTATAGACTTAATGGCTTCTGTATAAGGCTCTAATTTTGTTTACTTATTACTGATTATTTTGTCTGCATACTGAAAATGACGCAGTGGGACTGTACGCAATAGGTCGAGGGTTAGATACACGGGTTCGGAGTTGCAGTGGACTTCACAAACATAAAATATACTTAGACTCGAAATATTTTTTTAAAACGACGACGCCCGCCTCTCTTGTATAAGTACTAGGTACTCGACCAAAACAATTAGGCACATGATAGCTAGACATCTTTTTTTTTTAATTTTTACGAGCACTAATGTAATCACTGTCGAGAGCGAGTAGGTACACGACTGCTGAGTCTGACATGTCAATAGGGGAAGCGTAGAAGCCAAGGTATAGGCGCCATAACCGCATTTCTATCATGCAGACAAGAGCACTGCGAGAAAAGGAAAATTCGAAACAAACCAACCCGCCAGCGTGAAATAGGCTAAATTCCCTCAACATTCTTTGGAGGAGAAACGTGTCCAGTAGTGGGACGTTTATGGGTTGAAATGATGATTGCCTGTACGAGCCCTATATATAGTAGTCTTACACATCAAATTAAAAACTCAGTTCCCACCAATACCACAGTAATTGCTTACTCATTCATAAAATCTTCCAAAAAAATAACAATTAACGAATAATTACTCTGAATTTCACATTCACTCGCTTTAATCCAATAAATTTATATCCCAAACGTCAACTGGCGCCATTTTGTAATGTCAACTTCCATTCCACAAAATGGCGGCGTTGCTGAAGCCGGGAATCGTTGGATTTCTCCCAAATATTTCGCCGAGCACGTTAATTTTCTAAAATATTTGTCGAATTTGGTCGATTTCTTAAATGTTGGTTAAATTTTTTTGTTAAGTGATATAAATTGGTTTATACAGCGGCTTGGCTGTGTCTTACACTGCCGAACTTTATAAGAATCAGTAATCACTTACCGGGCCAAGTAGGGCATTAGCTCTTCTGTCACCTTCTGCAAATTATAAATAGAAAGGTGTAAAGATAAAATTTTAAACTAGAAGTCGCTCGGGGCTTCGCTCCCGCCGTTCTTTATTTGGCCACTGCTCAGTTCCTATTGGCCGTAGCGTGGTTATATAGCAGTATATAGCCTATGTTATTCAGTGATAATGTAGCTTTCTAACGGAAAAAGAATTTTCGTAATCGGTCCAGTAGTTTTTAAGTTTATTCGTTACATACAAAAATACAAATCTCTCATATATCATCCTCTTTATAGGTTTTATTAGTGTCGATAAGATACAAACGTTTAACGTTTTCCATGAAGTTTTGAAGATAGTATATTTCATTACAAGTTCGGAAAGGCTGTTATTGCAAAGAGTTCCGACAAATGTCTACCCGAGCCGAGGCGCAGCCGAAGGCGAGGGTTGACAGTCGGAACAAGTTCCAATGACGGTTCCGTACGTGTGTACTGAACGACTATTTTTAATACAGTTGCGAAAAAATGAAGCAATTTAATAAAATAATAAAAACACAATAAACTCAACTAACTAATCATTTAATTCTTTTAAAGTTATAATTCACATATACATTGACATTGGTACAGTTTTTTTTTTCTTCACCTATTCTGGTAGGCAAAGGGAACTATGCCCATACAGCCAAGTCTTCAGTAGATTTTTTTTATTGATATGAAACGAAATTTATTGAGATGAAATGAAATGAAACCTAAGATAACTTATTCAATCAAATCATTAAATCTGATATAGAAACAAATTAGTAGCTTCTTTTTAGAAATATACTTATTTGCATGAATCATAAAAACTTCTATAAATATTTTTTAGTAAAAGCTTCATGGTTGGTTTTTCTTTTTAATAGACATTATTTTGAAAGTTGGGAAAGAGAACGCACGAGTTCGGAAACACATCCCGAACGCTATACGTCCTTGCAATACGCCACTTTTTGAGCAACTGTATTAAAAAATAAGTTTCAGAAAGAAATTATCGTCTAATTATAATTACAAACAGCCTGCTATATAAAACCATAGATAATCATTACAATGCCACAAATATATTCGAAGACAATAAACTTAACCCTCACCAACATTTAGTTTTAACCCTTAGCTGGTATAGCTAAAAAGGGCAACGTAACTGGTATGGGGGTCAAAAATGACCCCGAATTCATTTGCATGATATTAAAAGGAAAAACAAAAGAAATTTTTTGATTTTCTTTTTATTTAGGGAAATAGCACTTATAAGCTAAACATTAATTACATTTTTGGCATATATTAACAAGATATCATTGTTTTAAAAAAAAAATGCTATCGACTGCCTTTTTTCTAATACCTCTATTTTAGGTATTCTTATTTAAATAAAAATAAAAAAACAACATTGTAAACAATTTTGAAATCGTTTTCGTATATAATCAATATAACAAAAATTAGGAACTTTTTCTGAGATCACTCGAAACAAAAAAAATGACAAAGTAAAACAAATCTTCATAGAAAAATAAATATATACGTAAAAAAAATTCACATTTAGTACAAGTGACCGATATGGCAGTATGCACTTTACATAATAATATGCAATGCAGGAACTTCCTACACTTTTTTGAACACTTGACGTACTTTTTACGATCGCATAAATAGCACCTTCCTCTCTTACCACCAGTCTGTGGGTCAGTAGTAGTTGCTAGTGGTTGTTGTTCCACTGTAATATCTTCTTCTCGACATTCTTTCAAAAAACTCGCTATTCTTTGCTTTAGATCCTCCGAAAAATAATCCTTTCGTCTCTTTTGCACAAACGGTTTCACTAACTCAATCCCAATAGTTTTTATACTGGGTGGCGCAAAAGTAGTGGCACTAAAGAAAATGCTTTTTTTTTTTTTATTATACATTTTCTGTCATTCTGTTGTTGAAAATTGTGTAGTGAACAAATGTAAAATACACTGAAAATAAACATGGACCGTTTTACTCCCCAAGAACGTGGAATATCAGTGATAAGAACACAACGTGAATTTCGTCGACGATTTCCCCACCGTCCGGCACCGATTGGTCGCACAATTCGACGCTTTGCCACACACCCACTAAAAGTTACTGTATGGTGTGGCATCTGTGTTGACAGAGTGATCGGACCCTATTTTTTCGAAGACGCTGGAGGCAATGCGATAACTGTCACTGGAGAACGCTACAGAACCATGTTACGTGAGTTTTTGATACCCAGTTTGGACGAATTGGGGCTGGAGCACATCTGGTTTCAACAAGACGGCGCTACGGCACACACAGCGCGCGACACTATGGACTTAGTGAGGGACGCTTTTCCAGGCCGAGTTATCTCTCGTTTTGGCGATTTGCCTTGGCCTGCAAGATCACCCGATCTGACCAGTCCAGACTTTTTTCTTTGGGGTTTTTTGAAATCTCGGGTGTATGTGAACAAGCCACAGACTCTCGCAGCTCTAAAAGAAAACATTCGTCAAGAAATAACGAACATATCGCAGGAAGTGTTACGGCAAGTTATGCAAAATGTCATAAATAGGGCTCAAATGTGTATCAACTCTGGAGGTCACCATTTAAAAGACATCATCTTTAAATCCTAATGGTACGAAATTTAATGGCACAAATATACATTTAAAAAAATCTAAATCTAGTTTTCTAATTTAGAAAAAATGTTATAGCTGAACCAAATAGGGTCTTTACTTTTGCGCCACCCGTTATATCTGTTTCTCTTCAGACGTTTCTTGGGATTTGCTGCTTTCCACAAAACATAACCATTGGCCAACCAATTCGGAGTCAGATTTTTGGTCTCCGTCGTCCAGAAGCTGTACGATTTCACGGTCACGTAAAAACCCGCCATTGTGATGATTTTGTCCTAAAAATAATTAAAACATTATAAAATAAGTCGTACAATAAAATAAACACTTCCGGTATCGGGGTCAATTTTGACCCCAGTAACATACATACCTCCGTTTCTAGTAGCAATAAAGTGACGCACGTCCGTCATCCGTCGCACCTCGCGACGTAATGAGATTACCTCGATGCGCAAGAGTGTAGGTACTTAAACTGCAAAGTTATGATCAAAAATATGTGGCGTTGGGGTCAATTTTGACCCCGATACCAGTTAAGGGTTAATTTATATCGATAAATGAACATACAAAACATATAATTAATATTAACATAAAAATGTGGATGAACCATGTGTTTAACCCTTCATACGTATAATATAACTACAGAAAGGGAAACTGAACGAACGTTTTGTGTGAAGAAAAAATATGTTTCGACGATTCATTCGTATAGTCTAGGAGATTGACTAAAATGTGTGTACATTTAATTTTTATAATTGTAAATGGAAGATTTATTTATGTCTGGCACATATTTAAATAGTAATAAAAGCTTTTAATTTTCTCAGTATTTTAGAAACAGGATTCTTGGATCATGGTGATCAAGTACCCAGAAACTTTAAACATAAAATGTTTAAACATATTAATAAGACTTCCTCAAATCAGAAGGCTGTACCAGGTACAACAAGTCGTCTGTTCAGCGTGGTAATGAGACCAGTCTACTTGGCACCTTTTCTCAAAAGTCAAAACTCAATCAAATATTCTATTTACTTAGGAACATACTTTATTTTTCAAACATCTTTTAGTGTTGGATAACTCATTTATCGAGAAAGGTTACAGTCTATATAACATCACGCTAGAGCCAATAGGAGCTGAGCAGTGGCCAGATGAAGAACGACGTGAGCGAAGCCCCGTTCGACTTCTAGTTAACAATAAAATTCATTTTAACCCATAAACGTCCCACTACTGGGCACGGATCTTCTCCAAACAATGTGGAGGGAATTTAGCATAAATAAACGCTGGACAGACGGGTTGGTATAGGGTTTGTTTCGAATTTTCCTTTTTACGCAGCGCTCTTGTCTGCATAAGGTTACTCCCTTAGTTGCCTCTTACGACATCTACGGGTTGAGATGGGGTAGTGACATTATGTATTCTTAATTCGTCACTATACGGATCTGACAAACAATAAAATAATGACTCAAAAATACCTTCCACAGTCTCCTAGCCTACACAATATGAGTACGGTAACCATCACCCTATAATTTCGCCGTCAAACACTTTTTAAGGAACGTCATTCTACGCATACGAGGTTACATTTTATTATCTATGATCCCTAACCGTTCATTTTGTTTTTTGAATTCAGAACTCTTTTTTTTTCTTTCTAATGTTGTGTAACCTCTTTGTTTTGATTCATGAATGCCATTGGTATGTTATCGATTTGAAATTATTTTAAAATGGTTCGGTATTTAGGTTTTATTAATGATTAGTTCTGAACGGAATGTCTCGTGTGGTTTCGTAATGGTGTGTACGAGTTCTTTGCTAGTGGTCTTGGGTTCGACGTCGGGCTCACTCACTCACTATAAAAATTGATCAGTAGTTGTCAGTTGTCAGACATTTCTTCTTCGGGAAAGTGATACTGGTATGTGAAGTTGTCAATTGTGGAGCAGCGATTGAATTCAGTCGTCAGTGGTTTTAATAGCGAGCTTAAAGACTATGGAATTTTTTTTTTTTTTTATAAAATGCGATGATTTGATACTCATCATCATCATCATTTCAGCCTATTGCAGTCCACTGCTGGACGTAGGCCTCTCTTAACACGCGCCATAGCACTCTGTCCTCCGCCTTCCGCATCCAGTGAGACCCAGCGACCTTTTTTAGGTCGTCAGCATCTAGCTGGAGGCGTCCTACTCTACGCTTGCCGAGTCGCTGTCTCCACTCTAGGACACGCTTGCTCCACCGTCCATCGGTCCTTCTGCAGATATAACCAGCCCACTGCCACTATAATTTACTTATTCTATACTTATTTTATTATTTGATACTCATTCGGGACTGGGTGAATTTCCCGGGACCAAAAATTGCGTGGCATCGATGAAATCTTCATCGCTATGGATAGATATAACATTCTATTGAATAAGTTTGTCGTCTTGATTATACATTCGATAGAACGCCATTTCTTTTGTTTATTTGTTTATTTATTTGTTTACTTCGAACAATCAATAGACTTTTTGTTATTTTATATTTTTGCCTTGATTTTCATCGCCATGTTCTCATTGCTATGGTTTCCGTGCCCAAAATTTGCTATGGCAATGAAAAAAAAGACGTAAATTAAAAAACTTTAATTTTTTTTATATAAAACTAAAGATAAAAATATCCACGGAAATGAATATTTTAATGGACTTGTTGAAATTCACCCGACTAATATCCCCTACATATGATCAAAAAATATTTTAGCTATCTATAAATGGTGGAATGAAATGATAAAAAAAATACATACAGTCGAACATACAGGGTGTATACGACAATACGACATTAAATGACAAGGCAGCCAGTGTTGACCCTTATAAACATATTGTAATATAAATTATTAAAAAAAAAAAGCTACACATTATTTAAAGTCGAAAAATTTAAGAATATAAAACTACACAATATTTTTCTATCATGACGTTTTCGACATGACGACGACAACAGTGCGGAACAGAGTAAGAGATAAGATAATATGAAAGAGTCAGAGATATTTAAATGAATTGAATGACGTAATAACAACATACGATCAACGTAAATACCTACAGGTTGTTTAAAACTGGGAACAACTGTGACATAAAGAAAGTACATTTGCGTCTAAACTATTACAAATTTCTGTTTATTTTTTTTGGTAAAGCCTTCTAACATCACATGCTACACGTGGTTTTATTTAATGTCGTACCGTCGTATACACTCTGTATAACCTTCTCCTTTTTTGAAGTCGTTTAAAAACATAGTTTATATAGTAAAAGAAAATACGACAAAAGTAGACAAAAGAAACAAATCAGCTGGTTGTTTCGTCAAAGGTCAATAACCCAGAACTGAGCTCATTGACTCCACACTCTATACAAACCTAATCGACAACAATACTCTCAGTTTTATATAGAGAGCTTTTTCTTTCACCTTTCCTTCATTTTACTATCACTAGAATATCTACACTCTATAAGGTAGAGCTCCAATTCTTTAGCTTAAGCTATAAAGATTATAGATAAGTCTACAAACGTTTTGTCTGCCCGCATTCGGCCATTTCTCTCACAGATGCACTGTTTTAGCTATTCGAAAGGTTATCAGCTAAATATAAAATTTTATAGACGTTTAACTCTTGGAGTTCTGTAAAGTGCTAGATGACTCTACATCTAGACGGACGGAAGCTCTATTATACTAGAAGTCACGCGGGGCTTCGCTTCCTTTGTTCTTTATTTGGCCACTGCTCAGCTCCTATTGGCCATAGCGTGGTATTATATAGCCTGTTACTGATAATGGATCTTTCCAACGGCAAAAGAATTTGAATCGGTCCAGTAGTTTTTAAGGTTATTCGGTACATACAAAAAAACAAATCTTTCCAATAATATTATGTATAGATAGATATCTAGGCTAGACTAGACTAGAAGTCGCGCAAGGCTTCATCCCTTTGTTCTTTATTTGGCCACTGCTCAGCTCCTATTGGCCATAGCGAGGTGTTATATAGCCTATGTTACTCAGTAAGAATGTAGCTTTTTAACGGAAAAAGAATTTTTGAAATGGGTCCAGTAGTTTTTGAGTTTATTCGTTACATACAATATACTTACAAATCTTTCCTCTTTATTATATTAGTGTAGATGTACCTAGATGTAGATTTATCTTTATCGGCTTAGCTAACCTCAGAAAGTTGTTCATCATATTGAGCAAATCAATAGTTTGGTGTTACTTCTAAGCAGTCTCCAGAGCTCAATCAATAAATTTAACATCCTACATTATAGATCATCAAAACATATATTATGAAAATAAAAATCATAATATTAAGCCTTTTGCCCAGACGGGATGGGCAGAGGTATATCACACATACATTTACTCAGCTTTAAAAAAGCGATGGTGGCTGAATGGATAAGAGACCGGCGTGTTAAACACGCGGTCCGAGTTCGATTCCGACCAGCAGCACCAATGTGGATTTCACTTTGTGGAATTTATATGTACTAGTCACGTGAATTACCATCTGCTAACGGTGAAGGAAAACATCATGAGGAAACCTACATACACTAGAAGAAATTCTATGGGTATGTCTGATCCACCAACCCGCACTAGGTCAGCGTGTGTGGATTATGGCCTAAACCCTCTCAGCTCTCTAGATAGAGGAGAGGAGACCCGAGCCCAGCAGTGGGACATTAATGGGTTGCTGATGATGATGATTTACTCAGCTTACAAAATCGTTTTAGAGCTATCAAATGCTTGTTCAATGTTTCCCGTGACAGACAGGCTGGCTATTTTCTTGCACAAAGAATAAGCATTGCCATCCAGCGTGGCAATGCTGCCAGTCTGTTGGGCACTTTCTCAGCAGACAGCGGCAGCGGAATTGAAGAATTTAATGAAACCATTTTTTTTTTTTATAGGTAAGTAGGTTAGGTTGTTTATAACAATATGTTGTTTTGATTACATTAACGTGGCTAATTAAGATATACCTATTTTAAATCATTTTAAATAAGACTTATTTTACAAAAAACATTTATAAACTGTGTGTGTGTGTGACTGGCCTGTTGGTTTAGTGGTTAGTGACCCTGACTGCTAAGCCGGAGGTCGTGGGTTCGATCCCCACCCAGGACAAATCTTTGTGTGATGAGCATAAAGGTTTGTTCTGTGTCTGGGTGTAATTTATCTATAATATGTATGTGTATACAAAAAACTATATATATATATTTTTACAAACATTTACAAACATGAAACTAACGGACACAAAGTACACCCAGACTAGAAACAAATATCTATGAATCACACAAATATTTGTCTCGTGTGGGAATCGAACCCACGTCACCCAGCACGGCGATGTAGTGAATCAGTTGTTTAGTACCCATAACACAAGCAAATATAATTGCTTTCTTTGGGACTAGATGGCACTGTGTGAATGTGGTAAAGAAAAAAAAAATATATATATATAGCTATAAATATAATTTGACAGTACATTGGCGAATTTTGAGCGTAACTTTAGTACTATGGGATTGTGTTTCTTGGGAGAAAAGTCCGAAATTGCATAACTAAATGCTAAACAAGTAATGGAAAAAATTCAAACCTACGAAGGGACTTGAACCCGCGACCCTGCCATTCCGAGTGCAGTGCTCTGTCTACTGAGCTTAGCGGGCGGACCAATGCAAAGGAAATTGCTTAATATTTAATGTAAATATTGCATAAATAAATACAGAATCCCTTTAAAGTAACACTAAATTTGACAGTTCTGCTGTCACCTTAGGAAACAGCAGCTTGTTAGCAACCAATAAACACATGCTTTCAACTCACATAAGCTTCCCCACAATTTTACCCCTGCGCAGGCTTCTCGCACGAAAAGAGGCAGAGCTTGCGCAGGCAAAATTTCATACAGTTTTACCAACGTGTGTACGAAGTTCTGTGTACAAACCTGCATGCGCAGGCAAAACTGTGGTGAAGTTTGTGCATGTGGTAGCCCCTTAAAGGTTACCAAGTTACATTTGTCTCCCAAAACGTGTGAACAACAATTAAACGAGTCAAAATAAACATAGTAAGCGCCACCTGCCGGCAGTTAATGTCACTAGACAAACAGTTGACAAAAAATTACAAGTGTTGCTTTTAACTTGTCAGTGTTGTTTTTTTTTGTTGGTAATTTAGTATGATTGGTAGACGAGCTACTGGTCCAGCGGATGGTAAGCGTAAAGACTGATGTTTTAAAATAAATTTTGATCATTCGCCTACTCGGAATTTTGACATTCGATTTAATCAATAGTCGATTACGATGTCAAATACATATTTTAAAATTTAAATGGTTGCTGTCATTTATTAATTAGACCTTAATCAGACATTCTACAACATATAAACATGTAACATAGCTCACGCTTTTTCCCCCGAAGGGGTAGGCAGAGGTGTTTCACACCCACATTTCGCCAGCTATGTTTGGTCCCATGAAATAGGGGGCGAGCCTATTGTCATCTATCGGAATTATCAATACTGGAATTTCATGTTAGAAAAGTCCAATTCTATTTTCAGACGACCCGGGAATTGAACCTGGGACCTCTTGCACAGCAGTCTTATACACTACCAGCTGCGCCACTGAGGCAGTTTCATCATCAGTCAGTCAGTCAATCAGATTTTCTATTTATAGGAAATCATTTTTTTTTGTAAATAGGTTAGTTCTGTATATTATTTACTAGTATTCACGCTGGGCTTCGCTCCTGTCGCTTTTGTTTGGCCACTGCTCAGCTCCTATTGGCTGTAGCGTGAGGTTATATACCCTATAACCTTGCTCGATAAATGGACTATCGAACACTAAAAGAATTTTTCAAATCGGATCAGTAGTTCCTGAGATTAGCGCGTTCAAACAAACAAACAAACTATTCAGTTTTATAATATTATAGTATAGATGATCATGATCATCATTTCAACCCATAAACGTCCCACTGCTGGGCCCGGATCTCCTCTAGGAAATGTGGAGTGAATTTAGCCTACTATACCACGCTGGACTGGCAAGGTAAGTCTCTCTATAGCAGAGAGAGACTTGTATTTGAAAATATTTTTTTATAAAAGCTGATTATAGGAATACTGTTGGTAGAAAGCCACTTGACACCAAGGTCTACAATCAGGTAAAGTCCAGGGTACTGTCTTGTTAGATGTTAGATAGCGCCTTGTTGTAAAACGAACGACAGATGGGGGACTGACGCACAGTAGGGGTGACAAGACATGTGTATGCGCAGACTCATGTACAGATAGCAGGGGAATGATATTTTTTTTTGCGAAAGTTTGTGAGAAATATGTTTGATTGTGATTCCTTTACTCAAATACAACTGGATATTTTTTAAAGAAATTCTACTATAGCACAGAGCGTTATGCGAGAAATGATTTTTTTTTCGACACGTTTGACAGGGAATGGTGGAATAGGGCTGCAGATAGACAGCAGTGGAAGGTTCAGGGGAGGCCTTTGCCCAGCAGTGGGATGACACAGGCTAAAAAAAAAATTCTGAAAGGCAACTTTCGCACTGAATTATTAACCTGGCGCCGGGCTCTTTACCTACACATTCACAAATATCTTTGAAACCCACAAATATTTGTCTCATGTGAGTATCGTCTATCTAACGTCACTAGATTATGATTAAAGCTATATCTTATTTATATTAATTACAAAAGTTCCTTGGTATTATATCACACAAAATCTTCCGGCAACTGGGACCGCAATTAACACGGACTGCTAAAATCTATTAGGTATTTATTAAAGCCAAAAACAATACTGTTCAAGCGTGGTCCGATTTACTTGTACACAGATTACATAGGTAACTTCCTTAGTAAATTACGGTCCCAGTTTCCGGTAACTGGGACCTCGTGTAACTCGGACCGCAAACTAATAAGGTTGCATTACACGTTGCATAACTATTGAATGGAAATTCTATTCAATAGATGTATGGTATGAATAGATAGAGGTATGGTAAGGTTTTTGGTTTAGATTTTTTTACTGTCAGATAAAAATAGGTGATGGATTAAGAATAGATAATTTCACTACCACATCTCCACCCGTATGTGTCGTAAAAGGCGACTGACTTTTAAGGTCACACCCCACCCACCTTAAAAGCACAGCAAAAAAAGGAAAATTCGAAACACACCTTATACCAACCTGTCTGACCAACGTGGTATATTATGCTAAATTCCCTCCACATTCTTTGGAGGAGACTCGTGCCCAGGGGGCTTACTCTCAATTTCGACACTCGAATGTTCGGTTTTGATATCGCTGTCAAATGTTTGAAAGTAACAGCGACAAAATCTAAATTTCCTTACATTTGACAGCGACATCAAAACCGAACATTCGAATTTCCAAATTCAGAGTAATATAATATATAATAATATTCTACCACATTCACACAGCGCCATCTAGTCCCAAAGTAAGCAATTATATTTGCTTGTGTTATGGATACTAAACAACTGATATACTACTTAAATACATTTTTTTTTTGTAAATACATACATATTATACATAAATTACACCCAGACACAGAACAAACCTTTATGCTCATCACACAAAGATTTGTCCTGGGTGGGGATCGAACCCACGACCTCCGGCTTAGCAGTCAGGGTCACTAACCACTAGACCAACAGGCCAGTCAAGTAAGCAGCCAGCAGTGGGACGTTTTCGGGTTGAAAAGATGATGATGATGTTTTTCTTCTATCGCTACTTAGTGAACCCAATCCGTTATCGAGTGCATCCATACTAGATCGTTTAACGTGAAGTTCTGTTTTACAAAACATTAGATTTTTTGTTACACTTTTTATAGTCACGGGAGAAATACGACCCTTTTATGTTTTTTATACATAAATATTAATTTGTTTGTTTATTACGTCGTGTAATTAAAGGAAAATTGATATAAATGGGATGTGATATTTGTTTTGTATAGTTTTTAACACTTCAGTGCCTATAGCAAATCATACATTCTGTCATAGATTCACCACAGTTGTTGTCTCAAATAAATTTTAATATTAAATTCAGTGCTCGTAGGTCTCACTCAACCAACCTGTTTTCACTTTTGATATATAAAAATAATGTATCATACTTTAACCCACTGACAAGGATGGCTCGTCAATATAATGATTTAGCTAGAGACAATAATGCCGTTATTGATATATTTGATGATAACTTTAATAAATTCATGACTACAAGATTGAAAGACATCCTCCATAAAGATTAATAAAATTTATAAAAAATTATAACGTCAAGACAGTCCTTCTAGATAATTTAATATATACATAGCACTAAGTAATATAAATAATATTGTCACTGTATGCACATATTGCAATCCAGCTCTGTATTTTTCTGTTTTTAATATTTTACTGTATTTACAATTGTAATGTGTTTTGTGCATCTTAAATAAATATAATAAATATAGCGTGTAAGTTCTTTGGAGACCACCCGTGTCCAGCAGTGGGACATTTTGGATTGAGATGATGATAGATTAATTTTCTTCAAGACATTAGCATTAGCTGAATTACGATTTGGGAGTCATTGACCTGCGCTTTTAGCTCTATAGGCAAATGACTAGAGGAAGACATTCAAAATCGTTTTAATAAGCATAGCCATGATTTCATAAAGAATACGTGGGTAGGTGTCGGTGTTTACTAAACTTTTACACCAATTAATTATTTACAATCAAGGTGGAGGACAGAGTGTTATGGCGCTTGTTAGGAGAGGCCTACGTCCAGCAGTGGACTGCAATAGGCTGAGATGATGATGATGATGATGGACCAACCTTTGAGAGATATTAATATCAACATTTCATATTCTAATTTAGTTTAAGTTACTTTTAATGTTGCCTGTACCCATAATGTGAATGCTGTGTACTCTTTTAATTGGCAAACAGATATACCAACTATTTATAATTTCGACAACCTCTGTGGTCTAGCGGTTCGAGTGGCGGACTGCTGATCACGAGGTCGTGGGTTCGATTCCCACAGGACACAAATATTTATGTGATGAACGTAAGTGTTTGTGTTGGTCTGGGTGTGTCTTATGTATTATAAGTATGTATATACAAAAAAAATGTATATAAGTATTAAATCCATTATCTAGTACCCATAGTACAAGCTCTGCTTAGTTTGGGACTAGATGGTGCTGTGTAGAAATTGTCCAAAATATTTATTATATAAAAAAAAATTAAGTGCTTTAATTTGTACGTTTGCACGTCTTGCTGTAAGTGTACCTAATAAATAAATCAACGCTAAAAAAAGAATGAAAAATAACAGTCATATGGCTGTAGCCTTATGAGAGGGGCTACACTTTTGCACTGGTAATCTAACTACTTTATATATCAAAGTAAAACCGTTAACAAATCAAAGTGATGTATTGACAGACAAGCGATCATTTGAGTGGCGTACAGTTGCCGACTTTTGTCGTAAACTTGTATCGATTTCCTTAAAGAATCGCTGTGAGCGGTGAGCGTCTTAAAGTGGCTTTCTACGATGTGTAATAACTGATAATGTAAAAGAAAACGAAACAGCTCTTCTCGTCTCTAAGCAAATAAATAAATCGCATGCTCAATGGACAATTGACCCATTAGTAGATAGGTCAGAATTACAAAGAAACAGGCTTCTGTTAGCGCCATCTAGCATCGTATACGTACAATCGAAAGTAAGAGTTTGACAGGATTATGAAACTTTATAATCATAATAAAGTTGTTTAAATTGGTGGTTTCTATGTTTTTATAGTTAACTTTAAATGTCAACAATAGTTAAAAATGACCATATTGCAAGTTAAAATAGTTTTATTTTGAAAAGTAAATCGATAACACATTTATTTTATAATATTAAATAGTCTATGGGTTCAATCTTGACTTGACTTATGACTGGCCTGTTGGTCTAGTGGTTAGTGACCCTGACTGCTAAGCCGGAGGTCGTGGGTTCGATCCCCACCCAGGACAAATATTTATGTGATGAGCATAAAGGTTTGTTCTGTGTCTGGGTGTAATTTATTTATAATATGTATGTATTTACGTAAGTAGTATATCAGTTGTTTAGTACCCATAAAACAAGCAAATATAATTGCTTACTTTGGGACTAGATGGCGCTGTGTGAATGTGGTAGAATATTATTATTATTATTTATAATCTACGTACAAAAAATAAGAAAACGTTATATTTGTAGAAAAAAAATATTTATTTACAATTACTTTACGTTCTGTACATAAATTTGATAACATGAAATTTTTTCATACAACCTAAATATTTTTTTTAAGTTATATTCTTAAACCTATAGTAAAAATATAGTTATATCTTAAAAGCTAGGTTTGTATTGTAACTTATATGTAAAAATCGTATCAATACCGCTATTACAGCAAAATATGGTATTGAATACTGTAACTACCTTTTTCGCCAAGTGCACGATGTGTTTCTTGCCCTTTTGTAAGAAGTAAAAATGAAATAAAGAAAATACGGTACATACAATAACTTTACTACAAGAAATTTCCTTTCCAATGATATATCACACGTACAATTTCGTTACTGTTAACAAAAGTTACAAGTAAATGTACATCACAAGTGGATGGATTTACAAAAAACCGTTACAAATAAGGCCGTGACACACTGAACAAAAATTACAAAAATATTATACTAAAATTACGTACTTCATATTATTATCAGAAAAACTGTTACAAATATAGTATCGGGAATTGAAGCTAATTTAAAAACGGCTGAACCGATTTTGATGAAAATTTTACGAAAACGAAACCGGGCGTACTCTAGGTATAAATTAATTAATAACTTTATTTTTTTTAATAAAAATACAATAATATACTTATAGGTAGATATACTGCCTGGGTAGTGTAGGTAGACTACCTATACCTATAATTCTTACTAATATTATAAAAGTGAACGGCTGAACAGATTTTGATCAAAATTTGGTAGAGATGAAGGGGTTACTACTTGAGCGGCGGTTACCACTTACCATAAGGTGGGCCCAGGTCGCAGATATTTTAAAGACTATCAGATAAACACATAACGCACTAATGCGTTACATGTTTAAATGATAGTCTTTAAAACATCCCAATATGCAGAGGTTCACATTGCAAGTGTCACACTTCCACACTGTACAAGTGTCAATTTTCTTGCGTGCACACCACTTGCAACGTGACCTCTTTGACGCATTTTTAGCTGGGAAATGCCCAGTGGAAGGCGGTGCGTGTATTTTTGGTGGACGAAACTTTTGTATGATTTCGTCCGCCAATCGTACACGAAACTGCCGTTGGGCCACTTTTGGCATTTCCACACTACTGAACATCACAAATGCGTTGTGGATCGACACATTAAAAAGTCGGTTGAACAGCTTCTTGCACCATATTTGGTTTCTTACCCTTTCTATGGGAAACGCCTGCAAAAGTTGGTCTTTTTTGTCGATGCCCCCCCCGATGTTATAGTCCAAAACTACTTTTGGCTTATATTTATGGTAGCCGTATTTTTCTATTCCGCCAACTTCCATTTTATGGTACGTCGATATCATAGACACCACATTGGCGTCCTTCCACACCGCAATTGTGATGTCATTGGTCTGGCTGAACGCCACTTCCCCTGCTCGCATATTTGCTTTATTTTTGTGCCGCAAACTTTCCGGCACAAATTCCCGGTTCAGGCGGAGAGTGCCTATGACATCCGTCTTTTGGCATTTGAGGGTGCGAGATAGCAAAGGGCTATTGTAAAAATTGTCCATCACTAAAGTATGGCCTTTGTTTAACAAGGGCCGTACCAAGTGATAGACAATTTTACATGTCGCACCCTCGGGTTCTGCCTCATCACGAATGTCGGGCTCGACACTATGCCATCCCTTGCCAGTGTACACTAACATCTGCCAGAGGTATCCCGTCCTCGACTCACAAAGCTCATAGCTCTTTATCCCTACCTGAGCAGCTTTGGTTGCTATCAACTGAGCAAAGGAAAGTCTTCCTTTCCAAAGCAAAAGAGACTCGTCGATAGCAATCTCTTGCTCAGGTAGGTATAAAGAGCTAAATTTTTTGTTTAGGTGATCCAAGATGGGCTGGATTTTTGTCAGTTTTGTAGGGATACCTCTAGCAGCCAGGTCATTGTTGACAAAATGCAAGCATTTTTTTATCAAAATGAACCTGTTGTATGGCATAATGTCGCCAAAGTTCCCCGAAATCAAATATGGTAAGCAGGGTCTCCAATATTCCACTTCTACAGGTAACGGTACAATACTCTGCAGCATGAGGACACCAAAAAACGTCCACAATTCCTCTGGAGTTATTGGTGTCCACTTCCTAAGTCTAGAATACCTAGGAAGGTTTTCATTACTGCAGATCTTTGTACCGTATCTGTTGGTTTCAGTGACTATCATATTAATGATTTCACTGTCCCAAATTTTTTGGAATATTTGGAATGGCGTCATTCCAGCAGCTTCAAATGTCGTCCCAGCGCGACCTGTGAAGACTTCACGCTCCCCCTTAAAAACATCCGGGTCATGAGACCAACTAAAATCCAACATATCTATGTTGGCCATCTCCCGCAGAGCACAATCATCCTGCCTATCAATATTGGCCAGAGCCTCATTTAGGTCTTCGGGAAGCTCGGTATCAGTGTCTCTGGTACGCACGGCTCCAATATTGATAGGGCAGTCGTCCTCCTCTTCATCCTCCTCAGCATCACTCCCGGGATGCAGGCTCGCTAAGCGTTCCCATTCCATAAGTTCTCTCTCCATGTCATCTTCGTAAATTGAAGGATCTAAAACCAAATATATTCAATTGCAGAGCAGTCGCTTTTAAACTTCTAATCTGTAGAGCAGTCAGCAACCACTAGAGACAAGAAACGAAAACACAAAACAACTTACCTGGTCTAGTAGGCGTAGACGGCACAGGAGATATATTTTGAAGTGCGGAACCTACTGCAGATTGTGATGTGCTTGGGGAGAAACCAATCAGTTGAATCTCTGATGGTATAGTCATGGCCGGGTCTAAGGCATCAATATGAGATATGCCCGTAGATGGCGTAAAAACGCGTTTCCTGTGAAATAACATAATAATTAGGACTAAAAAAATACATAATAATACATAGAATTTAATTGAAACTTACCTTGAGGGAGGTGTCTTTACTTCCAACAAGGCCGTCTCTTCTTCGTCTACTTTAGAAGGCCCGCTTGCGTCCGTTACAGATGCTAAAAATATAAAAAAAAATTTATTGGTTACCTCAGACAAAATTTAGTACAAGAAGGAGTTTACACACCTCTTCTCTCCAGCTCCCAACGTTGGAGAGTACGTGGCGGCGGGACCTCCGGAGTTCCCGGTAACAAGGGACATGGCACTCGCACCGGAGACTGTTTTCTGGAATATATATAATACATAAAATAAATTAAACAGTTGCGAAACAACAATATTATTGTTATTTTATTGAAATAATTTCTTACCGTGATTTTTTTGCTGGAGGCGCGTCGGGCATTAAGAACTGCGCGACTTCTTTTTTATCACGCAGCTCTTTTAGACGTGCCCTCTGCTCTGTCGTGAAACGTGCCATATGTTTTTTGTCAAGGGCCTTTTCCTCCTTTGCAATCTTTTAAATTTTTTTTAATTCACTGGCGATTGTTCTAGAAGTAAGAAGTGAAAGGGTATAAGTAAAGTACCTAAAAAAAAATAAAAAAAATATATTTTGAAAATTTACATACGTATTTGATTGTGACGGTCCAGCTAGGGATGAGGGCACCTCAACATCGCTCACCCTAACTTCAATAGATTCGCTAAAAAAAGTGTTAAATTTTAAAATGTTGTAGGGCTATAGTTATAAAAATATGCTAATAGCTAGAAGTGTAATGATAAAAAACAAAAATGAAAAAAAAACTAACGCAGAAAAATCAAGCGAACGTGCACTAAAGCGTCCACGACCACGACCACCACCTCTGGTGCCACCACCACGTCCAGCACGAGGACCATGTCCACGCCCACGTCCACGTCCACTTACTTGTTTTTCTCCAGCTTCCATTGCAACTAAATATAAAGCAAAGAAATTATATTTTTTTTTGCATCCATTTTATATAGGTAATAGGTACAGAATTAACTTTTACTCGCAGCTTTGATTTCGTGAAATTAAAAAAATTACTTTAACCGATTTATTTCTATCAGTACCAAATTTCATCAAAATTCCTTAAAGGGTAACAAAGAAACAAAAAAAAAATTACAAACAAATTCACTTTCACTCTTATAATATTATAATTTCTAATGTCCAATCCACTGTCTTAAATCTCGTGACAGATTATTAAAAAAAAATATTATGCACAATAATGCAATATTATATTGATTTAAAAGAAATAAAATCATCAACTTTTTTAAAATCTAAATTAAAATTAAATATTTTGGAATCGATGAACAATCTCTGTGTGTACCAGGCCTTACCTATAAATTCAAGAGGGCGGCCATATTGTTTGTTTACAAGCTCACCCAAAATGAATATAAAGTTGAATCTTGAATTAAATGTAATACTAATTCTATAATCTTTGGCTGAAAACTATTATCGAATAAATATTCTTTGTGACAATAATTACGTTAACACAAAATTGCCGTCACAATACTACAATTTACGAAAACATTTTGATACATTCCCAGTAGCCACAGACAAGCATTGAAAAATGTACCAATATTTGAAATATATGGCTCTTCAGATGAAATCTACTAAAAAACACGATATAAGGATTAATAACGAATAAAATAAACACATAATACTTACCTGTTATTAGTGAATTCCAGTAAAATTTTAATAAATTGTCCAGAGCACACTCGCACTAACTCACATAAACAAAAGCACTGTTTTTTTATTTTTTTTTTTCATCGTTCTCGTTGCCGCACTGAACTTTTCTAATATTTTTAGCATAGAAAAATATCCATAGATTCGAATAGAGAGAGAGAGAGAGAGAGAGATAAAATGATAAAAACCTACTAGTTAGAGCGAAATAAAGCATAATGTGACGATATCGCAACGTACTCGAAAAAAGGGACTACGGTCCCTTCTAGCAATCTACGGTGTAACAAAAAAAGGCACTGTAGTCCATTTAAGCAAGCAAACGGATAATAAAAAATGTTTATTCAATTTAAAAAGGATTTCATGAGAGTCTTAAAAATAGTAATATATACCTAAGTGCTTAAGTTTGAAATGCTCAGGCAGCAGGATTGCTCCTAGTACAAGGAGAGCAATCCTGTATCACAGACGGTAAAAGTGGAAATATAGTTTATATTGGTTGAAAGTTGATCTTTCCTTCAAAGTAGTCACTATCTGGGCCTCAGTACTAGAAAGCTGTCATTTGGCATGGGTAATATGGGTATACAATGACATGTAATTACAGAACAAAGAATGACGTATTTAAGGCATGTCATATTAGGCAAGCCGATGATTTTTTTACATAATATCCTTGTAACGAAACTAGTTATAGTATATAACTAATAATAGGTACGTATCCCGGAATATGATACGTTATACACGCATTCAACTGTAAAGTGTATCCAAGCGGACGTGTTTTGTGAAACAAAATGGCTGCCGATGACGTCATGTGATGTTACAATATTGTACTGTCGTCAAAGTAAAGCAATGAGTTGGCATAATAATAATAAAGTTATATGAAAGAACATCACGTCTTTTTCCCAAGGGGTAGGCAAAGTTGCGTGTATATTGTATATTTCTAGAAGTGGCGGTTTTGCTCCCGTGGTTCTCTATTTGGCGTGGTAGCGTGGTGTTAAATAGCCTATGTTACTCAGTGATAATATAGCTTTTTAACGGCAATAGAATTTTTGAAATCGGTCCAGTAGTTTTTAAGTTTATACGATACATACAAAAATACAAATCTTTCCTCTTTATTATATTAGTATAGACTGAAGACGCGCGTGGTTTCGCTCCCATCGTTATTTATTTGGCCACTGCCAAGCCGATAGGGTTTAGGCCATAGTCAACACACGCTGGCCTAATACAGGTCGGTGGATCAGACATACCCTTAGAATTTATGGTACCTATGTGTCACATTCTTTTCCTTCACCGTTAACAGATGGTAAACAACTTTACAGCACTTTTCCGCAAAGTGAAATCCACATTGGTACTACCGCGCCGGTCGGAATCGAACTCGTGTAGGTTCGATTCCCACCCAGGACAAATCTTTGTGTAGTGAGCATGATTGTTTGTTCTTTGTCTGGGTGTAATTTATCTAAAATATGTATGTATTTACAAAAAAAGGTATTTAAGTAGTGTATCAGTTGTTTAGTCGGGCCGTATCGCATGTCTGGCGTATCAAGACTGAGTTGTAAGTAATGCTTATATAAATAAACTAGCGGACCCGACAGACGTTGTCCTGCATGATATACCGACCGATTGCTTTTTTTTATTTTTATTTGTGAATCTAAACCATCCTCGAATCCACTTGAACACATACACAAAAATTCATTCAAATCGGTTCAGCCGTTTAGGAGGAGTTTACTGTCAACACACGTACAGAAGAATTATCATCATCATCATCATCATATCAGCCCAATGACGTCCACTGTTGAACATAGGCCTCACCTAATTTCCGCCACAGCGAGCGATTTTGTGCCGCCCGCATCCAACGGCCACCCGCACGATGGCCGATGGGGCAAAAAAGTTCTCGAGTGGCGGCCACGTATTGGAAAGCGCAGCGTGGGACGGCCCCCCGCCAGATGGACCGACGACCCAGAAGAATTATTTATAAAAATAAATATATAATATTAGATCCAACTAAATATCTTAAGTAATATGACTCAACAAAGTTAATTTTAAAAAATATTGAATATTGGCACAATATCTACAATCTTAAGTTTCCTGCAAAACGTTAAATTTTCAACGAAATTTAAAGATTTTTATTAATCCGACTTGTGAGTATAAATACTTTAACATTATAAAGAATAATTCATTTTTCTGTGTGCACATGGTTTTGGAGACTGCCGGACATTTTGTGCTGAATTAAAAAATATCTGCTGTTTGGAACTCTTGCAATAGAATCGTAATTGAATGAGACGCATGATGTAGCGGTTGAGGTGGTATCCTGCCACTAACATCGCCGTGTTAAGTTCAATTCCGATGCGAGATAAATATTTATGATTGATTTAGGATTTTTTTTTGGTCCATTAATTGTAATTTTGTGTTTGTAAAGTGCCCCCGGCACAGGGCTTGTATCTTTGGCCTATACGTACGTACGTACGTCGATTCGCACGTATTTCGTTCGCACCAAGTATGCAAGTGTGAGTGTGTTTTTTTTTTTTGACTCGCACCTGCATATTTTACTATAAAATTGTATTTATTATGTAAATAGTTTGTAATAAGTAATTGTTAAGATACAATTGCTATTTATTTTATTTTGTGGCATTCTAAATATGTATTGTGAGAACAAAAATAAATATTTTTTCTTTCTTTCTTTCTAAACGACCAGATAAAAAGAAATATATTTATATATGGGTGTGAAACCACCACTGCCATACAATATATTTTCATGCGAAACGACCGAACGACCTTTAAAAAAATAGAGGCATTTTGCACTAATTTTTTTTTACTAGTGTTGTTGTTTCCTTGTGCAGGCGTTATCTTTTTTATAAAACAGCTCTAAATAATTTGTTAGTTAAATAAAATTTATTACTTGTAAGTATTTTTTGAATTTATTAAGTAAGTATAAGTAAATCAAAGTATTTTTTCCACAATTTATTTGAAAACAAAACGTGATTTTTATCTTATAAAAAACATCCAACAAGGTATTGAATTTGGTACACATTTTTTGTCATTATCATCATTCCCATTCATCAAAGCTTTGTCAGGATTGTCAGTCATCTATTGAAATATATCATTGATGACAGTCCTGCCCACCAGAGACTAAAGAGCAGTAACAGCCCTTTTGTGATTTTTCGTTTTATTAGTGATTCTGAAAGCGGGTTTCTTAAGCTTTCTATTGAATTAACTTACTTATTTCTAAGACTATTAGAATGGTTTTTATTTAACAGTTTTCACTTACTGCAAACGAAAAAAATTAACAATTTGGCGTGATTTCCCAACTAAAATACAGTATAAATTATACTGCAGATTAAATTTTAAGGTTTCATAACTAAAATGCAGTAAGCAATATAATTTTACAGTTCTTTAGATAGTTTTATATTTCTGGAAAAAAATTAAAAAAAAAATTAATACGCAGTAAAATTTACCGCCATACAAGCTATTTTTACTGCAAATTAAGAAAATACAATTTATTGTCACGAACTCCCAACTAAAATGCAGTAAAATCAAAGCTTGTCGCATTTTAGTTGTGAATACTTAACATTCTTTTATCATTATAAACTGACTAACACGCAGTAAAATACAGCATTACTGCAGATTAGTTTGGATAGCATAATGACACAGATATGATTATTCCTAGCTAAAGTGCAGTTAATGTTTTAAATACTGCATTTTAATTGGGATCAAGTTTAACAAATTATAGTAAATTAAACTAATTTAAACGCAGTATCAAGGTTTGAATAGATAAAACTTTATTTGTGAGACAGAGTGTGCAAAGGATTTACTGCTAGATTGCATGCGATTTGACTTAATTAATCAGTCGCTCCAGTGAACCGTGCCTGCCGTGATATTTTATTGTTAAACATAAAGATACATTATGTTATATATGTTAATATTAAGAGAAAACTGTCAAAGGAGGTTGTGCATTCTGCGCAGGGTCCTTTATTAATTAGATGTTTTTTTTTATTTTTGATATGTAAATTTTACATAAGTGAGTTGAATTATTGTGATTAAATAATAAGAAATAAACGGTCTTTAAAATGTGAACTAGCTATTTTTCTTACTGCACTAGTAAATTGAACACTTTTTTCTTAAAAAACTAACTAAAATGCAGTATTTTTTTGACCTTACTGCATGTTAGTTGGGTTTCTTGACAAAATAACTGATCCAAACGCAGTAATAGGGCTTTTTGCTGCATTTTACTAAGTTTAAAATGGTATTTTTTACAAAAAAGGCTATGCAGTAATAGGCACCAAAAAGAATAAATGGCCATAATAAATTCAGTTATTAAGATATATTTTTTTTTATTGCTTTAACGTGTGAACCTATGCCTTTACAACCTTTCTGCATTCAAATTTTTTTGCTTATACATTCTGTTGATTTTTTAAAATCAATTCTTAACTTTAAATGCGTTTTACTCGAAATCGTGATTTTGCTGTTACTGCACTTTAGTGTATGGTGGGCAGAGTCGACACCGTGTGGTTTTCTACCTGCGCTGCGTAAGGTTAGGACCACCTGCCTGTAATTACTGCTTTTTGTTCGCTATTTGTACCAAAAATATTGAAATGAAATCTCCTTTATGCGTCTAGATTACAAGGCAACACTTATGAAAGTCACAAATTAAGAATGTAACAGGTTATCCGAAAAAAAGTCTCAACAAATTTGCGTACTACCAGTTCGCTGACGGAGTGGAGCTATGAGAAGAATAGGCAAGAAACTCACGTCACTCTTTTTAAAATTGTATAGTTACAATCTTTTGTACCTAATTTACAAATTGGGTGGCGTGTAAAGTGACAATTTTAGTTATTTATCCATAACGGGTTTTACAGTATTTAATATTAGCTTCGAACCGTAGCTTCGCCTGCATGTTATGTCATTTAAAATTAAATTATATAACACCAATCTCATAAGTGCTGGGCACGGATCTCCTCCAAAGAATGTGGACGGGTTTGTATAGATTGGTTGATGCCCAGCAGTGGGACGTATATGGGTTGAAATGATGATGATGAATCTTAAAACATATTGCATACAGAAATAAAGTTACTTAGACTGTTTGTTTGTTTGTTACGCTTCACGCCTTAACCACTAGACTGATTTTCATGAAATTTCACATAGAAATAGTAGTAAGATTTAGAAAAGAAATAAACAACACTTTTAACCCCCGCCACAAAAAGAGTGTCTGTGTGTCTGTACCTATATCTGTCTGAATGACTGTGAATCGGGATTGTTATTGCTTAAACGAATAGGCCGACTTTGATAGTTTGTTTTTGTGTTGTGTTTTTATTTGAACCGTTGAATTCTGAGATGATTGTGATGGTTCTAACACATGTTTTATTGAAACTGGTGCAACCATTTCAAGATGATCTACCGCGCAAAATGTCTGTGTGCCTCAATATAAAAAAAAAATGTGCAAAGTTACTGTTAAAAATTATATCCATACCCAAAACATAGTCACCCTACACCAAAGATCATTGAGATAGTATCCCTTTACACAAAGTTTTGGGTGTTTCGTGCAAAAATGAACAAAAACATACACACAGGCCTTTCATTAACATACAACTTGATGTTATCGGCTTCTCTCATATTTTGTTTATTTATTATTGTATTAAATCGGTAAGTAATGATTTATTGGGCAACAGATGAAGTTAATATAATATTTAAGGAAATACTTGTAAAGTAAGTAGATTTAAATGCGAAGTTTTATAAAAAAATATCTATAACCGCTTACGGGATTGTGGTTTGTTATCTGATGGTTATTTTATAGTCTAGATTCGCGGTAAATTACCTTGGTGGTGTAGTGGAAATTTGTACAGTTGCTTTGAAGAGCCATTGGGTTCGATTGCTGCATATTTTTTTTGTCATATAAATTAAATATCCGTGTTATATATAATAAACTAGCGACGTGGTTAATCGACACTTCACGTGACCAGAGGGCTGGTTTTTATCTCGCACAGAGAATCAGCATTGCCATCCAGCGTGGCAATGCTGCTAGCCTTGTGGGCACTTTCCCTTGTGACAGTGATGCCGACGAATACTTTGACGCCTAGCCCATATTACCATTTATATTATTATTTATTAATAGTATTGTAAATAGTATTTGTAGATATTTAAGTAGATAGTTTTTATTTAGTTTTAAAAATATAATAACCGTGTATTTTGGATTGAGAATACATAATGTCGCTACCTCATCATTGGTGGATCAGACATACACTTACAATTTTTTTCTAGGGTATGTTGGGGTTTCCTCACGATGTTTTCCTTCACCGTTAGCAGATGGTAAGTCACTGACTAGTACATATAAATTCCACAAAGTAAAATCCACATTGGTCGGAATCGAACTCGGACCGCGTGTTTAGCACGCTGGTCTCCGAAAATAGTGTCAGCAAATTTGCCTAAATACTATTTCTTGGAGATTAAAGTTTCACAGAGTCCACAATTTTAACAAAGGTACAATAAACTTTAAATTATTGAAATAATTCATGATGGCGTCTCAATATATATCAATTTCAATATCAATTTACAATCAAAATCAAGATAAAAGAACACATATAAATATTTGCACATAATTTTATTAACATGCGAGATAACGTGATATTCGGATACTCATAAACGTGTTCATAATACAATTATTTATATGAAATATATTAATGTAGGTATAGCCTGTTAATTTTGAGTAATTCATCAACTCGTCCTAAGGATGACTTGAAGAAAATGAAAATAAATATTATTTTAATTTTGTATCTCGTCCCACATATTTATTTTGTGTGGAATTTTATCAACGTTTGGTACAGTCAGTAAAAAAGATATATAATTATAGGAGTTATTGGGGCGAAACTACTCAAGGCGAATGCGGAACAAATCGTTATAGTAGAATGAAAAAATAAAATATTTTCTGCAACTCGTCCTAAATGGGGCTTCGATAGTTAATGAGTTAGGTACTCATTAATATTTACGTGACTTATTGTGTAAACAATATTGCGTTAATTCATACCACGAGCAGTTCTACCTATGGTTTCCTAAATAAAGGAAAAAAATCATTCTCCATTTTTCACTGGAGGAGCGAACACCTCGTGGTGTGAATTGACGAAAGACCAAACTTGGCACGCCATTTTATTATCATACTAGAAGTCGTGCGGGGCTTCGCTTCCGTCGCTTTTGTTCGGCCACTGTTCAGCTCCTATTCACTGTAGCGTGATATTATATAGCCCATAACTTTCATCAATAAATGGGCTATCAAACACTAAAAGAATTTTTCAAATCGAATCAGTAGTTCCTGAGATTCTAGCGTTCAAACAAACAAAGTCTTCAGTTTATTAGTATAGATAAAATTATAAAAAATCTGTAATGACCATATTCACTTATGAACCTTTTTCTTTTTCATCACATTTATTCAATAAAATATTTACACATAACTTAAAAATATACACAACTAACCTATTTAAAAAAAAAGAATCAGATACTCTATTAACAAGGAATTTCCTATAAATAGAATATCTGATTGAGATCAGATTCCTGAGGAAACGTACCCAAAAGGCTAGCCACATTACCGCGTTGGATAGCAAGGCTAATGCGTTGGCCCCTTATGAACTCATTTATAATGAAAATCATGAACAAAACCGTGAGTATAAACTAGTGTATACAGCTACAATACACACTTCATAATTTAACACTATATTAGAAACGGCAAACGTAACAAAAGCCGATAGGTACTTGAGTTGTGTGTTTTTATTGTCTGTAGGCTGGCGGCACATTGGTTTGAAAAATAATATATTGTGGATGCTGTTGGTTCCGTATACTAAGTGTAAGGAATGACCTCTCAGCGTCAAAAACTGAAATTATGGTTTTGAAAATGGATTATACAGGTCGTAAATATAAGTTTATGAGCTGAGCATGTCAAAATATACAAAAATAATAGCCTTCCTCGATAAATGGGCAACACTTTGACTTGCCTGTTGGTCTAGTGGTTAGTGAGTCTGACTGCTAAGCCGGAGGTCGTGTGGGTTTGATCCCCACCCAGGACAAATCTTTGTGTGATGAGCATGATTGTTTGTTCTGTGTCTGGGTGTAATATATATAATATATATGTATGTATTTAAGTAGTATATCAGTTGTTTAGTAACCATAACACAAGTAAATATTGTTATTATGTTGTTAGTAATTTTGTATTTCTATGCTTCTCAAATATTTGTATGCCATGAATTGAATATGGTAAATGTGATGGACATTTTTTTTTTTAAAACACTAACAACTTGTATACCACATTTTTGCAAATAAAGATTTTTGAATTTTGAATACAATTGCTTAATTTGGGACTAGATGGCGCTGTGAGAATGTGGTTAATTATTATTATTATAAATTACTAAAAGAATTTCACAATTTGGTTCAGTAGTTCCTGAGACTATTGTGCTCAACCAAACAAACTAACTCTGTAACTTTATAATATTAGTATAAATGAAGCAGCTGGCCCAAAATAACTAAAACTCCTACAGAACCCTAAAAAGTCAACCACAGTTGGTACACTTCATTAAATGTCAATTATTATCTTGTCCTCAACGTCTTAGAATTGGCATCTGCTATTTTTTGCACCTAATATTAACAATGACATCCCTATGTGCCTCTCGACGCGTAAAATCTTGGACCCTTCAGATGACAATACACCATTGATAATTTTAAATTTCTTTTCATTGTTATCTTTACATGTGTACTACAGTTGCTTTTAAAATACGATTTGATTGTAATAAAGATATTTGACAATTTTTTTTTAATAATGTGGAACGTATTTAATAAATTCGAGGACTTCTTAGGCCTGAACGCCGCGGTGACAAGACGAGACACTATATAGAGCTGTAATTACAATTTTAGTTAATAGTTTTTAATTAGAAAGCAAAGTCTATTTGACTGATCATCACTTGTCCGTACAGTGACGGATTAAGAATACATAATGTCACTACCCCATCTCAACCCGTGGGTGTCGTAAAAGGAGACTAAGGGAATTAGCCTTAAGCAGACAAAAGCACTGCGATAAAAGGCAAATTCGAAACAAACCCTGTACCAACCCGTCTAGCCAGCGTTGTTTAGTAGGCTAAATTCCCTCCATATTCTTTGTAGGAACCCGTGCTCAACAGTGGGACGTTTTTGGGTTGAAATGATGAACCCATCACTAGTGGCGATCAACGCGTGCGCGACGCATCACCACTGGTTTGCTGCCGAGTTCCGAATCACTTCTGATATAAACCTATAGAGAATGTATGGGGACCAGTCATGGTGCTGCGCAACACTGCTGCGTGCTGCTTAGATCCGAATCGTACCTTTAGCAGCTCTATAAATACACCAGATGAAGTTATCTGATTGGAGTGCACACCCGCCGCTTTTGCCCTCTGACTCTCCGTCTTATAGAAGACCGGAGCAATAATGTTTTTTAACCGACTGCCAGGAAGGGTATTGTTTTTCGCGCGTATCTTGTATGTTTGTAAATTTCTTTATTCCCACGTTTCTTCCAAACGGCTGGATGGAATTCGACAATTAAGGTATCGTTAGATTCGTCTCAAAAACCCAAGTGTCGTTAGATATGTATTAATAATTCAAAATACAATACGACGGACTTATGGCGCCAAATTGGAAGTAGTTAACATTTTTTTTTAACCAAACTTATCGAGTAGGGTATCAAAATAAAGGGAATCAAATGGAGGTTACAAATATATACATAAGTTATATATTTAAATTTAATCACGAATAATAATTAAAATTTTTCGATCTTTTTAGTGCGTTGCTTATCTGTTGATTTTTTGCAGTCGGGTTATTGGTTGGTGGTATACGGGTGCACAGGCTGTGGGGCAGCACCAACAGCATTCTGAGTATGTTTGCTCAACGGTTGGATGGTGCTGTGTTAGGCAGGTTCACAGACTAGTTACACATTCGTGCTTAAACTGTGTGACTCTGCCAATCACCCGCGGCCGGTACTTTCCTATCTTATGTAATTTTATACCTTATTATTTTAATTGTAATGTTTTAATTTATTTGAATTGTGATGTCCTGTTCCTATTTATTATTATTTTTATTTATTTAATTGTTATGCTTTTAAATTGTTTGTAATGGATGTAATTGTCTGAATTAATAAATAAATTATTATTATTATTATTATTGTATTTATTTTTTTCTAATATCCTTCAACCACATACAATACATATTACATATTGGTCACACACAAAAACTTGACAGGGTTAATCCGTGTGCTGGCAAATCGATCAAAAAAACTATTTTAAACTTATCTTCAGTTAATGAATTTATAAAGTATCATGTGCAAAATGGTGTTTGTACTTGAAACTATTCGATCCTATTTTGTATATTTTTTGCAATTTTTAATACTGTTGTGTTCTTGTTAGTGAGTGTGGCGTGGTGGCCATGAAGAGAAACTGCTTGAATAAACAACTATTCACTTATTCAAAGACGCAAGAAAAAAAAAAATCCTAAAAAAACAACAATAGTAACAGGATATGTCAATAATTTAGTTTTAAACGAAAATTTGTTGTGAAGTGTAACGTTACTTTTTGGGTATTTAAGTACCCAAGCAAATCGTTAATGATTGAAATTCAATATTTTTAAGGTTGTTAAATTTTGTGAATTCTTTTTATATGAAACTGTTGGCCTGATCCGATTTATGCACTTACAGTATATTTTGATATAATTACCTATACAGTTTACACTTTATTTTTATTTTACTATTTTTTACTTTTTTTCCCTTTTTCTCGTTTTTTTTGTTTAGTAGATTAGTTTTAGTTGTAAATAAGTATTATTTTCTTATAAGATTTAATGTAAATATTTTATTGAATTAATTATACACTTAAAAGGTGATTTATATTATTATAAAATGTACAAGTAAGTAGCTATTGTAATTGGTGAATTTTAATATGGATTATATTAAATTGATATGTTAGAAATATATTTTTTTTATTTGTTTAACTGTAATTAAAGCCACATTCCATACACACAATACGGAATTGCATCTAGTCAGTTAGAATTGAAGGCATAACTCATCAAAAATATAAGACTTCTATGTTTTATTCATTAACGACGTGAAATTGTAAATTAATCTGCATTTCTGCTTTATCTAATCCGGAATTCAAATCTGAGACTTCAATAGGCGCTAAAACAACAATAATTTAGTCATAAGTGTTGACAGCTAATAACAGTCAAATAATTCCTCATTTAATATTTATTACTATTATACATTAAACATAATCTTTGGCCACACAGAAAACCGATAAATTACGGTTAAACGAACCGAATACTTTCGGTAAGATACCGGTGTTGTGTGTGTGGTGCCTTATCGGTAGATTTAAGTGTGAACCCGGCTATATACGTCGATTATGTGGAGTATATCTTAGATTGACACGTTTTTTATAGTTTTTTTAAGTTTATTTCGTTATAAAACAATGGAAGAGGTGTGTGATGTAATTATTTAGGTTTTAAATTGTTTGTATCCATTATAGAGGTGGGACAAAGTGAGATTTAACTCTGTTCGTAACAGACAACGAGGAACAAGTTCTAATTTTAAAATGTTTGGAATTGATAGAGACCACACGGTAAAATTTAAAAGAAATAATGGCTTATTCCCACCCGCTCCACGATTTTGTTCCCAAGAGCTCCATAACTAAAATTAAATAGGTACTTATATATTATTATTATAATTTTGTAAAATTGTTCCCAAGGGCTCCAAAAACTTATGAAAATTTATTTCTTCAAAACTTCTGATTTCCATACATTTATTCCCAAGAGCTCCAAATGATAGTACACTATCAAATAAAGATCTATTTACTAGTATGTTCCCAACAGCTCCAAAACAAACTGTACGGTTAGCAGAATTAAAACATGTTTGTGTTATAATATTTTTTTAATTAGGTGGGCGTCGTCGTTGGGCTGATATGATGCTGATGATGATGAGTATTATAAAGTTCGGGATATATACCATCTCCTTTATTATTATGAGTTTTCGATATCTTGGTGCAGTTGCAAGACGCATATTTGTTTTGTATCTAGGTGTAATATATCTACAATATGTATGTATTTACGAAAAAAAAGTTGTTTTAGTATCATATCAGTTGTCTAGTATACATATAACAAGCATTAGCTTAGTTTGAGACTAGATGGCACTGTGTGTGAATGTCCAAATATTAAACATTATTATTATTGTGAACATTTTGCTGATAGTTTTTTTCTGGCTTTGTATGACGTTCATAAGTATCATGTATTTGATATATATGAAATAAAGAGTATGACTATGACTAACAAATCCAGATTCCAGATTAAAGGGAGCTAAATTCGGGCGAAGCCGTGGAAAAAAGCTAGTTAATAAATAAATCAGTTAAATATACCTTTCAAAAAACCCACAATTTCCACTTTTTGTAACAAAATTTCCCCATATTTCGTTATCTTCACTGTATATTATTATCGGGTTTAATCGACTGAAAATTTCACCTGTTATAGAGAATATAGCCACGGGGTTGCCATCTTATTTTTAAAATATGGACGTGTGTCTATGAAGAATATTTTCACAGTCATTTTGTAGCAACTGCTTCTAATATTACCTCGGTCCCAATGGCGTCAATGCAGTGAACGATTTCTTTACTAACCTAATTTTCAATTAATAATATAATATATAATATTCTACCACATTCACACATCGCCATCTAGTTCCAAATTAAAGCTACATGGTGGATTGGCCCTTGGTGGATTCCAACGGTGTAGCCGGCTGTTGTAAATTAAATGACATACAAACTACGCGAAAGCTCCCAAGGTCCCAAGGTCACTCCGTTGGGATGCAAGTTTATAACCGTGTAGAACACCTATTATAACCGCCGGCTAGACGGTTGGCATCCACCAATGTCACCTCTGTTGGAAGGCAATTTTATAACCGTGTGGCACGCGTTTTAGTGGCGAGGTGACGCCTCGATGAAAGTCAACATTTCATCAAAGAAATACTTCACACAAACTAGACAGACTGCTATAACTAACATCTGAACTATGATTCGATTAATTCCAAGTATTTGTATCGATATCGTCTGCTCGATAGGTATCGATTCGTAAAAGTTTTAATTTGAAAAGTTAGTCGGGCGATGCACGATACTATATTCGATACTTCGATCGTATTGTTAAATATGGTGTTTTTATTCACTTGATTATATTAAGAGGGAACGCGGCACGCGATTCTTCATACAAACGTATTCCCCTGTTTTCTTCCTGAATAATGCCTAAAAGGAATTTTTTTTTAACTCAAAAATTCAAGGTCAGCTGTAGGCATGTGCCTATCATTTTCTTTTTTTCAAAAACTTATTAATAAAGAAAATATGACCCTCCAAATATTGCTAAAATTGCCGTATTTTTACTGTCGTATTTAGAGGACTACCAGAGGAATTCTATTAGTTATTTACGTGAAAAAAAATGATAGGAACCTAGCCATACTCTTTCTGGAATTTTTCATGTAAAAAAAAATTGAATCAGCTCGGTTTTCGAGGAGAAAACAGGGGAATACGAAACGACCATTTCGTCAAAATTTTTGTCTTAAAATCTGTCTGAGCTGTTGCTGTCTCTATCGTACTCTTCGGGGGTGAGTTGAGGTAAGGGGGGTCACTTACATGTATATGACTAGGGAAGTGGTATCTGTCGATATTTTTTTATCGATACTCTAGTGATGTCCAGCAATGTCGATGTTGATGATTTACTGTTTTTATGTATTAAATTGTGAAACTGTAAGGTTAATTTCCGACATTTGTTGTAGGAATTTGTCGAAGCTACTTGATCTGATAGTCTTAATAAGTAAATAAGATTATCAGATCAAGTAGCAACGATTTGATTTGGCTGCTCTAAAAGTAAGACTAGTCTTATCAAGTATATTCATAGACACGCATTATAATGGATGCAAGAGTGGTGTAGGTTGTGGGTATTTTATTTAAAATTGCTGGCAAAATGCGAGTTGGAGTCGCGCACCGAGGGTTCTGTACGATTATACATTTTTTTTATTATTTTTGATTAAAATGTAAGATATTAGAAGGTAACGGGATAGCTATTATTATTAATATTAGATTATTTCAAGCAAAGGGCATTCGTGAAAAGAAATATCTAGTTTAGATAGGTTCTATCATCATCATCATTATCAGCAACCTATTAAGTCCCACTTGCTGGGCGCGGTTCGATATTTTGCCAAAATAAGTCATATTTTTTTAGTTTCTATTCCATGTTCTGGAGTTTTCAGAAATTTTATACGGATATTTTATTTGTATATTTATTGAGCCATTATATTTTATAAGTTCATCAAGACTTGCAGCTTATAAACTTTTATTGTTGTTGACGTATAACCAAGTTGACGGACAATCTAGTTTCTTCTGAAAATTATTTTCATGCTACTTCTTCTTTCTTTTTACCATAATTATTCGCTTGCTGTATTAGGAGTGCCTTTGATTTACGAGTACAACAATGATCTTAATTACCATTACAATGACATTAATAAAAAGCTAAAAATATATAATAATTCGAACAGAACCCTCAGGACATTTTATTCATATGTAGGTTAGCGATAAAATATTTTATAAATCTTAAATAGAGGTAAGGTAAGTACTACGATTTTTTCCATTATTTACATACACGTAAAAACAATAATAACAACGTGTAGGTAACTAAGTAACACGATGACATCAAATGGACCGATTTAAGCAAAAATGATCCAATCAACACAAACCTCATTTTGACAGCCAGAGAAATACTGCAATGAATTTTAAAGTCAAATATCTCAAAATGAGGTTTGTGTTGATTGGATCATTTTTGCTTAAATCTTTCCAAATTTCAAAAACCAAATAAATGCAAAATGTATTTTCGCCGACTCGCCGGTACACGGGCGCTTGTGGACGCGCATGTGGACCATCCACTCACACATTTAAATCTCAGGCTCAACGCGACAGCAATAGCTACTTCAAATACCTACTTTTCAAATTTCTCGCAGACCGCGTCCCCTCTTAACATACAATCGCGCCCCTTTGCCCGAAACGGTAGCCAGTGGTACTTCTGCCTATCCCTTACACAACACCTACATTTCGCCAACTATATTAAGTCTCATGTGAGAGGCGATGGTGGCCGAATGTATAAGTGACCGGCGCGACATGAGAATAATGCGGTCCAAGTTCGATTCCGACCGGCATGCGGCAGTACCAATGTGGATTTCACTTTGTGGAATTTATATGTACCTACCTACTAACTAGTTTCTTTTTTCTTTTTTTTAATATCTTACTCCTTCATCATGGTCAGAGCCATTGCTACTTTTACTTATTCATACCAGTTCTCGCCTTTACTCCTCTCGTACTTTTATGCCTCATATAAAAGATACACAGATTAGTACAAGTCAATTAATTACAACACTCATATTAGTAACAATCTCTCTCTATTTTACTATTACAATATATCTATTTAATACTACTGCAGGTATAGAAATAGTACAGGAGAATAATTCATAATAGTCTAAAGCTACTAAATTAGTTCTTTAATGTATAGGTTATCCCTTTTATTACAAATAATACTTTAGCATCACATTGTTTCACAAACACATTGTTAAACAAAGTGGTAGTAGAATTTAAGTTTTAGTCTAAAAACAACTTGCATAAGTCAAGACTCTATATTCAGGCTGAAGATAAGTCTTAAAAAGATATTATAATCCAGAACTTGTCGGCACAATACTTTTCCAATCTGTTTTCTTTAAATTTAGGTTAATACTGTATTGAATTTTACTTAAAATTCAAAGTTTCTGAAGTATAACAACGGGTTTGTCTTACAAAGCCTTCAAAAGTATATTATGTAACGAATTTTTACCCAGAAACTTTCTATACAGTCCCAGAGTTCGTGATGGGCAGATTGTTCTTTGATTGAATCAGGTATAGAACATTGATAACTTGGCAAATCAACTGACCAAACGAAACTAATTTGTCATGCCCTGTAAGAAACTGAGCGACACAATGATCGACCTCTAGCCATATCTTCGACAACAGATGGAAAAAAACTGGTAGAGGTGCACGGCGGTAGCTAGGGGGGGGGGGGGGGGGCATTGTGGGACAAAGCCCTACTTTAAAAATACCAAGAACTAAGATAAATTATTATAATTAAATTGTTTGTTCATAGTATATAAAGAAGGGACAGATCAGGAGTACCCTCAACCGGCGAGAATGCATGAAAAGACTGATGAATGTTGAAGAAGCCAAAGATGTGTGTCAGAATCGTAGCAAGTGGAAAGAAATGGTCTCTGCCTACCCCTCTGTTGGGAAGGAGGCGTGATCTATATGTATGTATGTATTGTTCATAGTTTGAGATAAAAACAATTGTAGCGATAGGTATCTAAATTTTTCCGGCCATACCACAGTTTGTGACTTATATACATGGTGATTGATTTAGGAGCTCGTGCTTCGAGGGTAGATCAATTATGATAAACTTTTACTTTCACCCTACCTGTAACCAGTGCTGCTCTACCTTAAATTGGACTCTAGCTGCAGCCCTGTGACCTGTGAGGCACTCTTTAGTTGATGTATACTGAACTGCTGAATCTTCTTAAAACCTATTATCTAATTGACCTATACTGTGTTATTCATATAAAAATGTTTGGAACTTGTCGAGCATGAAATAGTCTGACTGTACCTATGTATGTTTAAATGCAGCGTTACCAGAACACGTAATACTTCGTAAACCCTCTTAACTTTAATAATTAATTAAACAAAAGTGACTGGTAAAACTTTTTACCTAATTCCACGCATCCCTCATAATTGTCGGGCAAATAAGTTTTTGCCCATCGTCCTAAGCCCGGATTTAAATACAAAAGGTTTGGGACGTATTTTGTAAACAATATAAGACAGAATTTTGTGAAGCGACCCCTAATTACTAACACGTCATCGTGAGATGGGTACAATACATACTTAATTACCTTTGAGAAATGTACCTACTATGGGTTTGTAAAGCGAATCACGCGAAAATACGTTAAGACTTAAGATATATACTTTACTTAGGTATGTATCTGAGCAAATATCTGTTAATATAAAATATACTAAGTAATACACACTGCCTCGGTGGCGCAGCGGGAAGTGTATACGACTGTAGTGCAAGAGGTCCCGGGTTCGATTCCCGGGTCGGGTGAAAATGGTATTGGGCTTTTCTATCATGAAATTCCAGTATTGAGATTTTCCCGGAGTTTGGTAAACAAATGTTCCCCGTAGATGACAATAGACTCGCCCCCTAGAATATTATATTATTATTGTATTATACCAAGACGATTACAAACATATACCGAGCTTCATATTAAGCGGATAAAAGGTCTTTGAGCGGAGATTACGCACTATACCTTATATCTATAAATTCATATAGAAATAGAAAAAAACATCACATATAGTTATTATTCAGACAAGGAAATCATCAAATACGGACGAAGCCGCGAGCGGCAGTTAGTACATGATAATCCTTCGTATTACGTTGGTAAGGGAGTTTGTTGTCCCAACGAGTCCTACGATCAGTCAGGGAGAAAGCCGAGATACCGTTGCCATGACAACCGACCCTCCGAGAATTCACCTACCTGTAATATTGTCAATACTTAGATACCTGCTTATTAAATATGTATTTTACTAGAATGATTATTTAAGAGTGAGATTAGTTTAAAAGAAATAGGTAGTTATTCTTACACCATTATTAAAAACGATGGTGGCTGAATGGATAAGAGACCGGCGGCGTGCTAAACACGCGGTTCGAGTTCGATCCCGACCGGCAGTAACAATGTGGATTCCACTTTGTGGAATTTATATGTACTAGTCATGTGACTTACCATCTGCTAACGGTGAAGGAAAAACATCGTGAGGAAACCCACATACACTAAAAGAAATTCTAATTGTATGTCTGATCCACCAACCCGCACTAGCGTGTGTGGATTATGGCCTAACCCTCTCAGCTCTCTAGATAGAGGAGAGGAGACCCGAGCCCAGCAGTTGGACATTAATAGGTTGCTGATGAATTATGACACAACGCACAGAGGCAATTGGTGTCATCATATCAACCCAACGATGTCCACTGCTGGACACAACCCTCACCTAATTTACGCCACTGCGAGCGGTCCTGTGCCGCCTGTTACCAATGGCCGCCCGCAACCCTCAATTGCTGTGCTTGATGCGAAATATTTTAATAAATCAATTGACTTATTGATAAAACCATCTCTTAACAAGTAACTAATAAAAAAAATATAATACCCGACTGCAAAAAAGCAACAGATAAGCTACGCACTAAAAAGACCAAAACATACATAGCTCACGCCTTTTTCCCTGAAGGAGTAGGCAGAGGTGTTTCACACCCACATTTCGCCAGCTATGTTTGGTCCCATGAAATAGGGGGCGAGCCTATTGTCATCTACCGGGATCATTTGTTTACCAAACTCCGGGAAAATCTCAATACTGGAATTTCATGTTAGAAAAGTCCAATACCATTTTCACCCGACCCGGGAATCGAACCCGGGACCTCTTGCACAGCAGTCGTATACACTTCCCGCTGCGCCACTGAGGCAGTAGAGGCAGAGGAAAAAGACCGAAAAATTATTGTAATTATTATTCCTGATTAAATTTAAATATTATATAAAATATGTATATATTTGTAATCTCCATTTGATTCTCTTTATTTTGATAACCTACTCGAGACGATTGGTTAAAAAAAATGTTAACTACTTACAGTTTGGCGCCAAAAGTCCGCCTTTTTTTTATTAATACCTATCTAAGGACACTTGGGTTTATGAAAAGAATCTAACGATACCTTAATTGTCGAAATCCATCCAGCCGTTTGGAAGAAACGTGGGAATAAAGAAATTTACATACAAGATACGCCTGAAAAACAATACTTTAATTTAATACAATAATTAAAAGCAACAATTCTAAAACAAATTACAATTAAAAGTCAAGCCTTAAATTGGATAGTAAAGTTTTCGCAGCCCCCCGGCTTCGAACCTCGCACTGCACAGACGGTGTCTCAGGCAGTCATAAATAAATCTCTAGCAACCAAAATCAATACGTAGGGGGAGGGAAGTCTCGGGATGTAGGTTCGTTCCTATTGGGGCCGAATATTACATTTCTATTGTAATTATATGTATAAATAAGGGTACGTACAGATTATATAACATAATATGTTATATAATATGTATCAGTAATGTGTTATAAGTTTGACATGTCTGTGTGTCTGTGTATCTGTCTGTGACATCGTAGCTCCTAAACGAATGAGCCGATTTTGATTAGTTTTTTTTGTAAAGCTGAATTTTGAGGTGTTTTTTTTAGTTGAAAGCTGACATAATCGTGATTATTCTTAGACATGTTTTATTAAAAATAGTGTAGCCGTTTCAATGGTCTTGTGACCGGAGGTGACCTAAAATTTTCAATTTTGCTTTTTCATATCTATCTACTACACTGGTCGCAATCAAAAAATAATTTTAGTGATGCATAGCCCATTTATCGATGTAGACTATTAATAGGCTAATAATACACGCTGCGACCAATAGCAGCTGAGTATTGGCCAAAAAAAGATTCACGCAAAATGCCGGGCGTGTTATATAGCCCAGGGTTTTCCAACCTTTACTTCGCTGAGCCGAACCCAAAATAATTTCAACAAAATTAAGAAACACATATTTTTTTATCAATTAAATTTTTTATTTGAATTTCAATTAGGTACAATACCTACAGATACAATATATAAGGAGGTCGTGGGTTCGATCCCCACCCAGGACATATCTTTGTGTGATGAGCATAAAGGTTTGTTCTGTGCCTGGGTGTAATTTATCTATAATATGTATGTATTTACAAAAAAAAAACATGTATTTAATTAGTATATCAGTTGTTTAGTACCCATAACACAAGCAAATATAATTGCTTACTTTGGGACTAGATGGCGCTGTGTGAATGTAGTAGAATATTATATTATTATTATAACGTTTTCGGAAATGTAAACTTACCTAGTACCCTCCTGACATTTTTCTATGCGCCCCTGAGTGGGAAGTTCTGTTATAGTCTTCCTCGATAAATGTTATAGAAAAACCCCCTTATTACAAAATATAGACTAAGTGCTAAACTAGGTTTAAATTGACATAAGCCATTGTTTTAGTGTCAAAGTTGTCAATTTAAACCTGGTTTAATGCTTAGTCCGTATTTTGTAATTATGTGGAAAGTCTTTAGTCCCAGGATCAAATCTAATAGTTCTAATAGGAACAGTACCGCGCACCTCCCGCCGTGTCATTTACCTGTCTTCATTAAGCCTACTTACCTTCCTTATATAGCACATAGCGTTATAATATATCTTTATATTATAATATGTTAAGCCTCTTAACTCTGAATCTGAACAAATTGAAATATTTACGAAAACGGGACATTTAATAATTATTATATTTGAATTTAACATGGTTTGCCGTGGGTATAAAAAATATTTATGTGAACGGATTCATTATCATCGTCATTTCAACCCATAAACGTCCCATTGCTGGGCAGAGATCTCCTCCAAACAGTGTGGAGGGATTTAATATTATTAAAACGGATTGTTTTAATAAAATTTTGATAATTCAGTAGTTGACTATTTTTGGAGAAAGTGGTTTAAATTGTATCATCAGGACTTTAAAAAAAAAATGGATTATTTACGTGTTAAGTGACGGATTAAGAATACATAATGTCACTACCCCATCTCAATCCGTACAAGGGTCTCTTAGTCGCCTTTTAGGACACTGAGCACTGGAAGAAAGGGAAAATTTTCAACACAAACCCTATACTTTGGTGCAGACCCGTGCCCAGTAGTGGGACGTTTATGGGCTGAAATGATGATTTTAACATAAACTAATAGGTATACAAATAAAAAATCAAGTAAATATTTTTCTTAGTGCCAATCCAATATTTAATTATACTATTTATTTATTTATTTAATCTTAATACATACTGTCCTTACAGGAAACCTAATGCGACAATACGATACTTAACTCCTAAGGTACAAATAATAAATCGATGCTTAAATCTAATATTCGTAAATCTAATATTTACACACACACTTCGTAGTCACTTCTGCGAATTCACTCAGAGTGCAACTAAAAAGGTCTAGGTATGTCTAGTGACTACTCTACTAAATGGCATTTTGCGGGGGACCACACAAAGCTGCCGAATTATGAATGTGATACATCTCTACCTATCCCATCGTTCACATTACTTATGTCATAATGATTGATAAGACCATTGACCTAATAACTCAAATTATCAATCATATCTCATCAATACAATCAATAAGGAACACTTTGTCAATATCATTGACATAAGTGTTTATATCCTATGTAAATTTTATCTTCAATGTATAATATACAGTATCGCAATGCAATAGCGTTCAGTTTGCGCTATATATTATATAATTTACATTAAAGGAAATATTTCAAGAGGTCCTTTTGAGGTTTAAGGGAATTTGAGTCTAATTGGTTTTATTATGAAACCCAATAAGATAAAAGGACGAACTCTTTTGTAAACGTTTTTAATTTGGTTTTTATTGAATATTATTTTGTATGAAGATACTTTGGATAATTGTTATTAAGAGTTTATCTACAAACAGAGCGGCAACGTCGCAATTTAGTGTCATATTTCGTTCAATCTTTATTATTTAATAATAATAATATTCTACCACATTCACACAGTGCCATGTTGTCCCAAAGTAAGCAATTATATTTGCTTGTGTTATGGGAACTAAACAACTGATATACTACTTAAATATATATATTTTTTTTTAAAACATACATATAATAGATAAATTACACAGAACAAACCTGTATGCTCATCACACAAAGATTTTTCCTGGGTGGGGATCGAACCCACGACCTCCGGCTTAGCAGTCAGGGTCACTAACCACTAGACCAACAGGCCAGTCTTAATCGGAGCTATATTTTAAAAATACGTTTGTTAACTTTTTAGAAATACGTGAAAGTGTAGGTATTAAAAAAACTGTAAAATGTAACTGCCTCGGCAGCGGACAGCGGCAGCGGGAAGTGTATGCGACTGCTGTGCAAAAAGTCCCGGGTTCGATTCCCGGGTCGGGTGAAAATTGTATTGGAGTTTTCTATCATGAAATTCCAGTATTGATATTTTCCCGGAATTTTGTAAACAAATGTTCCCGGTTGATGACAATAGGCTCGCCCCCTATTTCATGGGACCAAACATAGCTGGCGAAATGTGGGTGTGAAACATCTCTATCTACCCCTTCGAGGAAAAAGGCGTGATGCTATATTATATGTTTATGCTTATGTATTAAAAAAGGTCGCTGGGTCTGACTGCATGCGGAAGGCGGAGGACAAAGTGCTATGGCGCGTGTTAGGAGAAGCCTACGTCCAGCAGTGGACTGCAATAGGCTGAAATGATGATGATAATGTATTAAAAAGTAAGTATCCGTAAGTCACATGACTAAGTACATATAAAGTCCACAACGTGAAATCCACATTGGTAGGTCCTGTCGGAATCGAACTCGGACCGCGTGATTTACATGCCGGTCAGTTATCCATTCGTCCACCATTCATTCATAATATATATTAATTAGCTCTATTTATAATAAAAGTTAAGGTTTTTTTTTCCAGCAGGATCAAGCAAGATACGAACCGCATACAACGGGTCCTATTGCTAATCTCTTCGGAAGTTCTATGTCCAACTGTGGGCATCCTACGGATGATATATACCTAGATATAACATCAAACCCGACTACTAGACCAACGAGTCAATCAAGTAGGTACCATTAGACAACCATATTTAGCACTTTAATGGTACCCTACAAGTACCAAAGCAGGCGTCTCTAAGCCTACAACTAAAAAACAAAAGTTTTAAAAGCTTTTAACTGTAAGGTAATAAATAATAACATCTTTGAAGGGGTTAGTAACGTTTAGGGTTGCCATATATTAACTTTGTCGTCTAGTGCCCCTATTCTTCCAATATTAATTTTATTGAATTTGATTTAGTATGGTGTTTTGGTTCTGTACCTTTCTGTGATATTTCAAACTGTAACCAATTAAAATTGTAACTACTATGGCGATTAAAAAGAGTGGCCTGAGTTTCTTGCCAAGTTCTTCTCAGAGCTAAACCTTGTCAGTGAACTGGCTGTAGGCAAATTTACTGACACCTTCTTTTTTTTCTTTGTATGACGTTCATAATTATTATGTATGTGATCAAAATCAATTAAAAAGATTTGACTTTGACTCTAAATGATCGGCAAGTTACGTAATAAAAAAATAGTATATATACACTTATAAACTCTCTATACGAAAGTTTTAGTCAGTGGTTTATTTATCAGCAGGTTGAATAATCTGGAGTCTGGAGTTTTAGAATTTAGAGGCAGCAAATTTGAGGACTCTGGCAACTGGGACTACATTTAACTGGCACCGCGCGTGAACAATCGTTTTTATTTACTGTTATGTGTAATATAGATATTAGCGATCCGAGTTAATTGCGAAAAGCCCAGTTGCTGGAAAACTCGCATATTTGGGGCGATTGTTCTTTGTCTTACAGTAATTAAAAATAATTACTAACCTAACCTAACCCCCTTACTACAAAATATGGGCTAAGAATTAAACGAGGGTTAAATTGACATACCTAAGCCATTGTTTTAGTGTCAAAATTGTCAATTTAAACCATGTTTAATGCTTAGTCCGTATTTTGTAATAAGGGGAATTATGTTTTCATATTTTAGTACAGTTCATTTCGATAGCTACTTCAAAACCTGGACTGCAAAAATCTCCGCCCGAACACTCCGTGAACGCCTTCTAAACTTGGACAAATCTGGGGAAATTCAAACTAATGGCAACCCTGAGATAAGTTATCTTGTGGATAAGGGTAGATAACTCTTTCACTTGACTACGGACTGTTTTGATCGCTTAAATTAAAATCACAATGTGAACTTCGTCTCGTGCTTGGGTGGAAAGCACTCTCGTTTTTGAAAACTGAAGGAACTGCTGGTGACACAACCAAATACCATTAAAAAGTGTTAATTCCAGGTCTTAGATTAACTCCGGCTGATACAGAGAAACGAAATATCTTTTTTACACGACCTGGGAATCGAAACTAGGCGCTTTGAGCAGCAGTCTTATATACCCCGCTACGCCACTGACGCAGCAAACAGTGCATTAAAAATCTTCTTTCTTAAAAGAGTTTAAACGCCACCATTACGTCACATTAGACTCTAATGTGATAATAAGAATGGAGGATATCGCTCAAACGCTCCCCATTCTCATAATAAAATAATAATGCCCTTTATAAGTACTGCCGTGAGTAATTTTGATTCGCTATCAAAGAGCATTCTTACTGCTGTGAGCAAGGTGCCACTGACAGCGATTTGCAAGTAAAATAATCTAATAATTAAGCCTACTTACAGGTTGATTGCAGGTGGCACTAAATCGCTTGCTATGAAATTAGGTGAGGCCTATGTCCAGTAGCAACCACCCCGCATTAAGCCAGCGTGTGTGGATTATGGCCTAAACCCTCTCAGCTCTCTAGATAGAGGAGAGGAGACCCGAGCTCAGCAGTGGGACATTAATGGGTTCTAATGGGACCTACAGAAGACATAGGCGGAAGCTTGTTCTATATAAAAGCAATTGCAATAGCGCAGCGTTATAGGATACGTTGGTCAACCTAATAACAAGATGCAGAACTCATAGAACAATATTGAATTTTCATAATACGCTGTTGCTAGTACGTGGCTAAAAAACGCTCATAAGTAAAAATACGTTCCGCTCTCAGTCAGACCTATACCTAAACATTTATAATAACGAAGTAAAGTGTAATTTCAACTCATTATACCGCTCTTCGCGAAATCAGTTTTATTTCTTACACAGAATACTGTTAGCGTGTAAGTATCGCACAATCGTTTAAACTGAACGTTACATACAATAATATTATATCATCACGACTGTAGCGTATTGGAATCAGCAGAGGTATACCTAGGTTCAGTATACTGGACATACATAATAAAAAATTAAATTTCTTCTTTCTCATAATGTACCAAAACACACTAGTTTTGGACAAAATAGTGTTTTTGAAAAATACAAAAAATAACACAAACAGCATTCCACAAAAGTTTAATAACAAAAACATACAATAGCACATTAGGAAGACGCCATAATAATAAATTAACTAAATATAACTTAGAGCGCTGCGCAGGAGTCGATTGAGACGTTCAAACGACGCGCTAAAGAGCCGCCGACAGAAGTTTGTGCATCTTGTTAGTGGGGACTGAGAGATAGTTCTGGGTCAAGGTGTTACAGACATACGTATGATATTTATTTATTTACAAAAAAAACATGTATTTAAGTAGTATATCAGTTGTTTAGTACCCATAACACAAGCAAATATAATTGCTTACTTTGGGACTAGATGGCGCTGTGTGAATATTGTAGAATATTATTATATTATTATAATCAACTTCCGTGAATAAGTTTAAAAATGTACTGTGTAAACAATTGTGAACCTAATAAATAAATAAGTTTCTATCAAACAGATACTATTTCCCCTCACGTTATTATCTCGACAGTCTGTAAGTACCTTTCCTACATGTAGGGTGATGTTTGCGAAGATCATTAGTTCCTATTATAGCTTCCCTTTATAAGTACTTGTACGTCTTGTCACGTGGTACACCATTTTTGTACTTATATATTATCACGACTGTTTCCTATTATAGTAGGCAGATATAAAGGGAGGCAAGGAAGAGCATCTACCTACATATTTTGGTAATTTTCTGCATCGTATAAGACTTTTCCTTAAAGTAAATTGCTTAGACTGGGGGTGTCCTGCACTACGCTTGCCGAGACGAGGTCTCAACTCTAAAACCCGTTTTCCCCACCGGTTGTCGGTTCTACGAGTGATGTGGCCTGACCACTGCCACTTCAGCTTGCACCCAGTCTAGGTGGAGTGACGATCTTCGCAGGGTGGCTGGCAAACGCTGGATGAGATTAGCTGCAAATCGTACTCAATGGCGTGCAATTGGAGAGGCCTATGTCCAGCAGTGGACTAGTACAGGCTGATGATGATGATGATGAAATTGCTTAAATATTGAGTTATATATAATATAATAATAATACTATTCTACCACATTCACACAGCGCCATTTAGTCCCAAAGTAAGCAATTATATTTGCTTGTGTTATGCGAACTAAACAACTGATATATACTGCTTAAATACATTTTTTTTTGTAAATGCATACATATTATAGATAAATTACATCCAGACACAGAACAAACCTTTATGCTCATCACACAAAGATTTGTCCTGGGTGGGATCGAACCCACGACCTCCGGCTTAGCAGTCAGGGTCACTAGCCACTAGACCAACAGGCCAGTTATATATTTGTTAGTTAGATATAAATTTATGTAAATGCTTAAAAAATAAAGACAATGTCCCATGGATCGCATCGGAAAGTTACACTTATACTAACAAGTTCTACTTATAGGTACATAAATTAACTACTATAATAATATAATAATAATATAATATTCTATTCTACTACATTCACACAGCGCCATGTAGTCCCAAAGTAAGCAATTATATTTGCTTGTGTTATGGGTACTAAACAACTGATATACTACTTAAATACATTTTTGACTATGACTATATAATATTATTATAATACACAGTGCTTACATTATGAGATCATGGTCAGAACAGATACTTTTTTACTTAATTTTAAAGTTACTCCTTCTATTACAATAGTTCCTACCTGCAATGGAGGAATGTATAAGTCTTATTACTACGAATCCGAAAGTAGTTTGTTGAGAATAGCAAAATCGATTCCATTACTTTTCCGGCCGTGGGTTCGTTCCCCACCTAGGACAAACCTTTGTGTGATGAGCATGATTGTTTGTTCTGTCTGGGTGTAATTTATCTATAATATGTAAGTAATTACAAAAAAAATCTATTGATTTATTTCAGTAGTTTAGTACCCATAACACAAGCAAATATAATTGCTTAATTTGGGACTAGATGGCGCTGTGTGAATGTGGTGAAATATTATTAAGTTAACATATTATTAAGTTTATAGCCTAATAAACGTCAGGCTAGCAAAATAAATGATCGAGTTGCTAGCCTGTCTGGTTGGATGGCTGGTTACGGAGGCAATATGCCGAGAACCTGTGGACTAATACGACGTGATCAGATGATAGTTTACTGAGATATGCTGTTATATGGATTCAGTATTGTGACCATAATATTATGTTATTAAAAGGACATCAACAATCCTATATAGCACCTTCGGCGCCAGTGTATCATTTTTGTACACTTTTTTATATAAGAACACACAAAAGTATTTGGTAGGCCAGTTTATAATTTTTGATACACACACTAAATAAGCTGAAAAAAAGAAGGAAAAAGGAAGAGGGTAGTTTAACACACATTAATACAACAAATCAAATTGTATAAACAAAAAAAACAAGAAAAAAAAAGTGTGATTTTGGAAATCATGCTTGGCGCCTAACGTGATAGTTAGTCCCAAATTAAGCAAGTATATTTGCTTGTATTATTGGTACTAAACAGCTGATACTACTTAACTTACTTTTACTTACTTTTTTTTTGTATTCATTTATATTATACATAAATTATAATAATAATAATAAGCTTTATTGTACACACCAAAAATGTTACAAATCTAAAATACATTAAAAGTTAATATTTAGTAGGTAGGTACAAAGGGCGGTCTTATCACTTACAGCAATCTCTTCCAGACAACCTTAGGATGGAGTTGAATGGAAGAAGAGACGGCAGTTGTTGGTGTGTTATAATCTAGATAATTATTTGTAATACATTAAAATAAAATAAAATAACAAATACTGAATAATATAATAGATATGTTTTCTATAATTGAAATTTCTCATAAAATTACCGTAATATATACATACATATAGTAATATAATACATACAATAAAATATATACAAAACAAAGAGAGAATACAGTAGATAAATAAAAAGGTTTTATCAACTATAACGATAGGTAATAATTCTTTACCATAGTTTTAAAAACAGCAAGAGACTGTGCTCTTTTGATTACCCTCTTAATCTTTGATACCCAGACACAAAACAAACAATAGAAGACAGAGATATCAAACTTAGTTTACTCTTTTTACGTGGGTTTAAAAACCCAGTAGGTACCATTTTTGATCGACCCAGGAATCAAACGCAGGATCTTTTCTTCTCACGTTTCCAATGCGTCACCGTGGCAGTTTGCAGACAATGAAATTTATGAATAAATAACTTAAGATTTTTCACTTCTCCCTATCTTAAGACGAATAACATTAATATTCCAGTAGGTTAAGTAGAAAGCCTTGTCATTACGTCACATGTCTTTCAATTACGTAACAGATACAAATAATAATACATTTTGCTAGCTTTTGCCCGCGGATTCGTTTGTGCGATACGTCGATATAAAGTAGTTTTTGTCACTGTCTTGGTAGTGTTTATTAGAATAATAATAATCTACCACATTGTCGATTAAAAAACTAAACGACAGAATGATGAAAATGAAGAAGCGAAGGATGTATGAATGGTGGAAAACATGGCCTCTGCCTGCCCCTCTGGTGGTAAAGAGGCGTGATATTCTATGTAATCTTTTAAATAGATCATAAAATGATTAAGCATGCATCGTACGCAATCGTCTTCATATTGGAACATAAAATACTTTATTCATCACAAAATCCTCCTCTTATTTAAGATCCTTTTCTCTTGTCGGTGAAGCACCATTCTTCTCAAATTTTCTCTTAGCTTTTTACTTCTTAATAAGACACGACTTCCGCTTTTTCCTTCGCTTACCTGATTAAACTTCTCCTAGGTCTATTCCTACCTCTCCTTCCTATTATTTTTACTTCAATTTATTCATTAGAAAATCCTATAGATAAGAATCATATTTTTGAATCAGGGTTGAAAATATAACTAGGATAATATAGATGAATGAAGATATTGTATGAGAATGTCAAGACGCCTAGAAAGTTACTGAAAATAAATTCATCGTGACAACAAAGTGATTGAACTCAAACCATTAATTCAGTAAGATATAGTAAACAGTATAAACAACTAAAGGAATCACGAAGTGGAAATAGAAATATTCCAAATTTAAAATGCATAAAATCCTTTAAAAGACAAAGATACATGGCCACCCTAAGTATTCACCATTCAATGCGCTTGCGTTGCACCGAACCAAAGCGTTCGAAATTCAAATCAGTCTTCGTCCGTCTGTTGTCGAGCGCGCACGTCTGTCAACATTTACATACACGTTCTGTATGTAAAGATCCATACATTTATCTGCCTTATATTTTTTGTATTCTTATTTTACTGTATAAAACTTACATTTTGTTCCTAACGATGTCGTTTTACCATTTTAGTGGGTTACAGGCCATATACGGAGGGGTTTGTGACCTAAAGAGATGTTACTTCAATCAGGCAGACTGTTTGCATCGAATTTTAACGATGTTAACACTACCAAGAGACCTCCTGTTAACTCTGTTCTATGTAAATAAAATTATTAACATAGAACTTAGAATATCCTTTTATCTAAGATCCCATGAACGTCCCACTGCTGGGCACGAATCTCCTCCAAAGATTGTGGAGGGAATTTAGCCTACTATACCACATGGGCCAGACGGGTTAGCAGGGTTTATTTCGAAGTATAATAACACTTAATATAATAATATGTACTTAGAGCCTAACTAACTATCCGAGACTTGGCAGATTGTATATGAAAAATACGTCAAGTAAGTTTCATATAGGCTAGCACTTATTTGCAAGTGGTGAAACAGGCGCTAAGAATAAAAAAAAATATTATGCATAATTTATAAAATATTTCACGGCATTTTTCTTTTTTTAGTTGCGTCGACATATGCGATTACTGCCGATACAGTGGACGCATTTAAGAAAATATTCCGTTTTATACTTTTGATAGGATTCTTCGGATACTTACGATACGGAAATGTGGACGCCGTTTTTTTTTTTAATACTGAACGATAATTTATAAGTAACACCTCTCTATCTGCAAGTGCTCCTTATAGGGGTATGCACGAGCTCTGCCTATACATCACTGCACATAATCATTGTATGGATTCGTCTCGTGACTGATTTGTAAGCAACAAGGAGTACAACCACCGGTCAGAATGTATAAATATATTATCGACAACTTTAACAATTATATTGTTCAGTTTTTTTATGGTATGATAATCCTGCTCAAAATTTACTTGTAAAAAAACATCGAGTAACCGCCTATCACCTAATCGCCAATAGAATTGCCTGTGTCAAGAGACCCCATCTCATCCCACAAAAACAAATGTCTCCACTGCTAGGCACGGGTCTCCTACCAATAATGTGGAGGGGATTTAGCCTACTATACCACGCTGGCCAGACGATTTGGTTTGTTTCGAATTTTCCTTTTCTTGTAATGCTCTTGTCTACATACTCCCTTAGTCGCCTTTTACAACACCCACGGTGTTAGGGTAGGGACATTCATAATCATCATCATCAGCAACCCATTAATGTCCTACTGCTGGGCTTGGGTCTCCTCCCCTCTATTTAGAGAGCTGAGAGGGTTTAGGCCATAATCCACTCACGCTGGCCTAGTGCGGGTTGGTGGATCAGACATACTCATAGAATTACTTCTAGGGTATGTGGGTTTCCTTACGATGTTTTCCTTCACCGTTAGCAGATGGTTAGTCACAAGACTAGTACTTACATATAAATTCCACAAAGTGAAATCCACATTGGTGCTGCTGGTCGGAATCGAACTCGGACCGCTTGTATAGCATGCCAGTCACTTATCCATTCAGCCACCATCGCTTTTTTTATTTTTTATATTTAGGGACATTATGTATTCTTTGACTGGCCTGTTGGTCTAGGTCTAGTGGTTAGTGACCCTGTCTGCTAAGCCGGAGGTCGATGGTTCGATCCCCACCCAGGACAAATCTTTGTGTGATGAGCATGAGCATAAAGGTTTGTTATGTGTCTGGGTGTAATTTATCTATTCTATAATATGTATGTATTTACAAAAAAAAAACAATGTATTTAAGTAGTATATCAATTGTTTAGTACCCATGACACAAGTAAATATAATTGCTTACTTTGGGACTAGATGGCGCTGTGTGAATGTGGTAGAATATTATATTATTATTATATGATTCGAATCTGGGTGTATTTTCTCCGTTAATTGTATGTTTGTAAAGTCCCCCGCGACACAATGGATTGTAATGATGATGAGTCGTAGAGAATTATAATCTTTAGAGCTACTAACCAACAACGTTGTCGACAGTACATTCGTATACATTTTGCAACTATTGAATACATTTTATGAACCGTGAGACTGCACCGTCTATATTCTTAGGATAATACACACATACACATTGAATCAAGGAATTTCCCCGAAGGGGTAGGCAGAGAAGTATTATACTCACATTTCACCAGCTATGTTTGGTCCTATTAAATAGGCGAGCCTTTTGTCATCAACTAAGTACATTTGTTTTCTAAACTCTGGAAAACCATATACCATCAATCTATGACCAATAAGAGTTCAGCAGTGACCTAAAAAGAACGACGAGAGCGAAGCAGCGCGCGCCTTCTACTAGTTTAAAAAAAATAGTATAAGACCAACAGAACGACAAAGGCGAAAGCTGAAACCCTAATTTTTTTTTCCCATTTAACTCCAATCATCATTTCAACCCATAAACGTCCCACTGCTGGGCACACCCTGGAATTTAGCCTACGCTGGCCAAACGGGGTGGTATAGGTTTTGTTTCGAATTTTACTTTTCTTACAGTGCTCTTGCCTGCATAAGGTTAGGTACTCTTTTAATCGCCTATTACGACACCTACGAGTTGAGATGGGGTAGTGATATTATGCATTCACAATACGTCACTACACTGATAAGCAATAAGCTCTTGAAAAATAAATAAGCAAACTCACATTTAAAATCACTCTCTTGTCAATTTGTTCCAAAAATGCTCAATGGCAGAGCATAATTCATAGCCTATTTGCTTAAATAACACAAGCGAAACGAGCTTGCCAGCTCGCAATATTTACCCCAAATCTTGGGTAATATTTACCCCTGATTCGGGGTAACTTCAACAACTTTCGAGCTATATCGGAAGTTTCTCGTTTGTTCTGTTAAGTGTATAAAGTATTTAATTATGTGGTTGCGTAGATTTGCTTGGGGTTGAATATTAAATTATTTTAACGTGTAATAACTTTTTTAAGTTATAGAGAGCTCTACCAATTACAGCCGGATTCGCTCCCGTAGGTATAAAAGTAGCATATTATGTCAAATTTATTTTTTTTATTTATTTATTTAGGCTCACAATACACATTACAAGCAAAACAAAAATGTATAACAACAATATTAGCATATTAGCGCGGCTGGAAGTTTGTAGATGATTAATTGTAAAAAGTGATCAGATAGGTGTATGTAGTGTAAATTTATTACTTTATTTGTATATTTATATTTTTTGTAGAATATTTGCTGCTATAATTATTTTCCTAACTTTTTTAACTGTGACATTGGCAAAAAGTACAATAATTTTTTTTTTTTTTTTATTAAAAGACAACGCTCGCTCTAGGGAACTAGCCCTGTGTCGCAGGGAGCTTTACAAACATGAAACTAACGGACACAAAGTACACCCAGACTAGAAACAAATATCTATGAATCACACAAATATTTGTCTCGTGTGGGAATCGAACCCACGTCACCCAGCACGGCAATGTAGTGGCGAGGCGACCACCTTAACCACTGCGCCACGGTGACAGTCAAATTGCCATAGAAAAAAAAAAAGTTTGTATACTAACGTTTTAGTACGTTAGTATACATACAACCATTGTTGAGATTCCACTTGCGGTAACGGTACCCGACGGATGCTGGCTTGGAACGTAAATTTTGTGTGCTCAGCAAAAACAGTTTTCGTCGTTATGTAAATACAATTAATACTAATTATACTATAACAATAATATAATAATACTACACTACATTGATCCCATTACATACGGTCAAAACTGAAGTTAAGATGGAGGATATCTTTCAATTTTTTAACAAATACTGTTAATTTAGCAAATGCATCCACATCATTGTTATTATTTACCAGTTCATTATACTGTCTACACATTCTAGTTAACGGGTTAAAGTAAGATGTGTTGTTCTTATATGTGCGTTATAATTTAAAGTTCAAATTAACATTTTCATGTTGGCATCACAAAACTTCCCGAACGTTTGGACTGCAAAGTGCAATGAAAGTAAACAGGGGGTGCTTAGGGGGGTAAGTATGGAGGTAGGGAGATGCATTATACGTCACTTAGTAGCAATAATATACAAAGATAATGTTTTTGGTCTTGAAACTAAATTGTTTATTGAGTTTTATGGAGCGGTTATAAGAATACTAAACATTTAACCAATTAAACAACTAACTCAAACAATTCAATAATACTTAACATACACGCAGCCACACACACAAACACACACACACACACAGACAGACACACATGTGACACTGTATATGCCTTAGAATATGCCATTATGTAATACCACAATAGTTATAATACCTGGCAATAGTTAGGTACCTACCTTATGTAATGTCTGTATCAAATTTGCATATTGATAAATAATAAACTCTCCCTCAAAGTGAATTTAAACTTGAGGGAAAATTAAAAAATAATGGAGGATATGGTAACAATTAAGCCAATTAATAACAGAATATTTCAATGTACCATTCAACAAACGAAGTACCAATGCTACTTAATTATCAAAATATAGAATTGAGCCGCTTAGGGATGGGATTAACATCTACTGGTATTAATATCGATGAAATTTATCGATAAACAACTAACATTATTCACTCGCTTTATGAAGAAGTTCCATGTAGTCAAAGTCCATGAAATATGTCAAAATCAATAACTGAGATTATATATATGTGTGTAGAGAAAGTTTCTCAAGAACATTAAAAACATCGCTATAACCCATATTTACATATACATATAGATCGCGTGATCTATATGTATATGTAAAAAAGGCGTCTTTTTCCCAACAGAGGGGTAGGCAGACACTATTTCCTTCCACTTGCTACTATTCTGACATAGGTACGTCTTTGGCTTCTTCAACATTCATCGTTTTAACAGTCTTTCCATACATTCTCGCCGGTTGAGGATACTCCTGATCTGTCCCTTCTTTACAACATCACCTATTTGGTCATGGTACGTTCTTCTAGATCTTCCCCTTCCAACGTTTCCTTTCACATTCGCCTTATATATTTGTTTTGTCACTCTTCTTTCATTCATTCTCTCGACATGTGCAAACCAGCTTACCATTCCTTTCTCTATTACTATAACCTATATTTATCGTTTTACTATCGTTCTTGACAGTTGAAAAAACGATTAAAAAATTATTTTTATGTACCTATTTAGTTAGATAACATAATAAAAGTGATCCTTTTAGGACCTAATTTGCACTTTCAACCACCAAAATGAATATCGATAAAATTAATCTTCCATTATCGACATAAGCCCCTCACTAGTAACAAATCAATATTGTAACCATGGTAACCGACGTCGCGTCGCGGGGTGAGGCTATAGGGTAGGTAGGTATGTATGTATCACAGATACAACACCTGATCGTTACTTGCAAAATTTTGTTTGTAATAACAACTCATTGGTTTTAATCGAAATGGTGGGAGAATTTACATCTGTATTCGGTTGGGTGTAATGTTAGTTAACGTATTATTTTTAGGAAATAACGTGTCCCTTATAGGATCTCTCCATTGTCCGTCTGTCTAGAATATTTTTCTCAAAAACGCGTAGAGGTATCAAGCTGAAATTAAATGAAATACTCGGGTTTGCAATCCTTTAACGCAATAAATAATAATCCTACATACATACATACATATAGATCACGCCTCTTTCCCAACAGAGGGGTAGGCAGAGACCATTTCCTTCCACTTGCTACGATTCTGACATACATCTTTGGCTTCTTCGACATTCATCCGTCTTTTCATGCATTCTCGCCGGTTGAGGGTACTCCTGATCTGTCCCTTCTTTAGAACGTCACCTATTTGGTCATGGTACGTTCTTCTAGGTCTTCCTCTTCCAACGTTTCCTTTCAAATTGGCCTCATATATTTGTTTTGTAATAATAATCAGAGTTCTAATTAAACACAATCAAAAGATACAGCCGTTTATTCTCCATTTTTGTCGCATGTCATGACTTCGCTCTGATTAATATAATTAAAATTGAAAACCACGAAATTCGACACTAAATTGCGGCATTGCCACTTCGGATGTAAATACGATTATGAAGTCCACCACGACACAAAGCTTGTTACTAAAAGCAAACGTCTTTTTAACATAAAATAAATAAACTTTGAACCCTGTATTTTATTCCCCACTTTTAGTTTTATTAGATTGAAAGTGAGGCGAACTATAAAACTTTACGATGTGTGTTTATGAGATAAAACATTAAAACTATTGTTTTATTCGTCAAACAGACATGGCTGGGATTTTGTCAAGAATATTGAGAAGTAACTTCAATTTTTTTCATTTAGCGTAGTGAAACTTATACCTATCATCATCATCATCATCATATCAGCGCAATGACGTCCACTGTTGAACATAGGCCTCACCTAATTTCCGCCACAGCGAGCGATTTTGTGCCGCCCGCATATACCTATAATATTTTTTAATTAATTTAAGTTGCATTCACCAATGTCACTACCCCATCTCAACCCATCGGTGTCGTAGAAGGCGACTAAGGGAGTAACCTTATGCAGACAAGAGCATTGCAAGAAAAGGAAAATTCGAAACAAACCCTATACCAACCCGTCTAGCCAGCGTGGTATAGTAGGCTAAATTCCCTCCACATTCTTTGGAGGAGACCCGTGCCCAGCAGTGCGATATTTATGGGTTGAGATGATGATGATGAAGTTTCATGGCTCCCTCTGAAAACCAGCGCTGTACCACTACCAGTAGTAATCTGCTATTGGTACGTCAGCACTAATTCTGAGCGGTGGCCAATTTCTGGGCGGATGTGGTAAGCATTTTCAAATAATTAAAAAATGGTTTTATCTATCATCATCATCATTTCAACCCACAAACGTCCCAATGCTGGGCACAGGTCTCCTCCAAAGAATGTGGAAGAAATTTAACCTACTATACCAAGATGGCCAGACGGTTTGCTATAGGGTTTATTTCGAATTTTCCTTTTCTCACAGTGCTCTTGTCTGCATAAGGTTACTCCCTTAGTCGCCTTTTACGACAGCCACAAGTTGAGATGGGGTAGTGACATTATGTATTCTAAATCCGTCACTACACGGATACACGGTTATCTAAGTACAATTAGTAGATAAAACTTAGATATTTTAACACACAATGATATTGAATAGGTATCTTATGGTCGTCAACGAATTAAATATATCGAATAACACGGCTCTGGTCATTACAATAGTATTCTTTGTGTGTCTGCCTTTGACACGCCGGCTATTTCTACATAGATCTGTTAGTAATGGATAAGAAATGGGGAAATTTATAAAAATAATAAAATAAAAGGCACTTGATGTGACTATAAAATACAACACTGTGACTATATTTCACCAACCCTTTACAAGCACAATTTGATTTTCAATAAACTTTAGTATAGCTTTAGTATAATTTTTATCGCATTGGGTTACAGTACTTACCTATAGTTTATCCTTGCGTTACAGTTTATAGTATAATTACCTTTTGTACACACAAGCGATGGTGTCTGAATGGGCAATATACCTACACCAAATTATGGTGGTTTGGGAAGTTTTTCTGGGTAATAGTAAGCAGATATACATCACAATTAGTGATTAAAAAGCCCACGCGCCGTATTAAAAATAAGAGATTAGTTTCATTTAGTACAATTAAGGCTTTACTAATCAACTGGGAGTCATGGTCACTTAAATAAAGTAAATTGTTGTTATTATTTATTATTATAGGCTATATTTTACCGAAATATCACGGGAGTGGAGCCACGGACGGATGCCAGTTTCACTTACCTACGTCACGTACTTAAATTATTTTTAAACTATTCTTATCCACTGCCAATTGATCTTGAATGTCCAGATTGCGAATAGCCTCATCAGGATTGCTGCGTCATTTCTGTGAATGCTGAATCATTGGCTTCACAACATATAGACAATACTTCTTATATTTACGGTTTAGACCCAATTGGGGACAGCAGTAGTTGTGGTATACACATAAGGGTGCGGCCTATCCATCCTTCTATAAACTTCATCAAAGCCTTGTCCTTATGATAGATCTTAGAAAATTTATATCATTGAATCATCATCATCGGCAGCAACCCATTATTGTCCCACTGCTGGGCTCGGGTCTCCTCTCCTCTATTCTGAGAGGGTTTTAGGCCATAATCCACACACGCTGGCCTAATGCGGGTTGGTGGATCAGACTTACCTACACTTAGAATTTAGGGTATGTGGGTTTCCTCACGATGTATTCCTTCACCGTTAGCAGATGGTAAGTCACTTGACTAGTACATATAAATTCCACAAAGTGGAATCCAGATTGGTACTGCCGGTCTACTACTTAAATATTTTTTTTTGTAAATACATACATTATTATAGATAAATTACACCCAGACACAGAACAAACCTTTATGCTCATCACACAAAGATTTGTCCTGGGTGGGGACCGAACCCACGACCTCCGGTTTAGCAGTCGGGGTCACTAACCACTAGACCAACAGGCCACTTCAACAATTTTATTTTTACTTGTACGTCGGTTAAATTAGTTTCCTTTCTTATATCAGTGTTCCTAATCCGATCATGTTTTCTTACTCCTGACTAGTCCTAACATGCAACATACCGAATACTCGGTCATCCGCCTTCGGCATCCAATCAGAAATAATTCAAATTAATTCTAAAATTATAAGGTCTGTCTATGCATTCATAGTTTATTTCAAAACGTAAGACCACTCAAACTAAACAATAGCAATTATTGTAACCTATAACAATGATCTGTCGATAATACCGATAGGTTTTATCGATACGTTTTATCGATATAATCTATCGATGACAGGTACACTGTTCGATTCTTAATATTCGATAATTGTGTCTTAATCGGTTTTATCTTTGTAAAGAGAAACTTTGGGAAGTCCTAGATAATAAATACTTAAATATTATTATTATAAATTAGAAGACGCGCGGGCCGCGGGCCTTTGCTCCCGTCGTTCTTTATTTGGCCACTGCTCAGCTCCTATTTGCTGTAGCGTGATGATATATAACCTATAACCTTCTCCGATAAATGGGCTATCCAACACTAAAACAATTATTCAAATAGGACCAGTAGTTCCTGAGATTACCGCGTTCAAACATACAAACAAACTATTCAACTATAAAACACAAGAAGTCGCGCGGGGTTTCACTCACATCGTTCTTTATTTGGCCACTACTCAGTTCCTATTGGCCGTAGCATGATGTTTAATAGCTTATAGCCTTTCTTTATAAATGGGCTATCCAAAACTAACAGAATTTTTCAAATCGGGTAATTTCTACTCAATCAAGTGAGACCGTTAACGTTCTCTCCTAATTAATTGTGCTGTGCCCGACGGGGTCCATAATTGTAACCTACATTATAAATAACACCTAATTATGTAATTATACATTATGGAAGCAATCAATGATTGAGTATTGAGTATTAACGTCTGCGAGGATCTTTATGAAAAGTAGCAAGTAGCAAAAAAAAAGTAGCATATGTGCTAACTTGCTACTTTTTAGAGAAGTTTTTTGTTGAAATGAAAATAAAATCTCGTTTATTCATCTAGGTTACAAGGTAACACTTATGAAAGTCATAAGATGAGAATGTAACAGGTTATCCGAAAAGTAGTGTCAGCAAATTTGCCTACGAAATTACGCAAATTTGTTACTAGCATGACTAGAGGTGAAACAAAACATTTAAGTTCAATACTAAATGATAGATACATAGATATCCTTCTATCCTTATACGCTTCAAACAAAAAAATATCTAAAGGTACCTAGTACTTACATTTTTTCTCAAAGACATTACTAATATAAAATTAATGGTATTTAAATAAATAATGAATATAGCAAGAAATCCCGCTGAGCAAATACCGTGGGTGTTTAGGGTGGCGACACCAATTATCAACCGAGACTACATTATTTGACTCTAAATAAAAGAGACACAAATAATTCGTTGAAAGGGATTTGAGTAGAGTGAACTTTGGAAGGAGAAGGCCTAGAAAAACATTGAATGACGAAATCGGAGACTTTCTAAAGAAAGAACAGATCAGGGGTACCTTAAGCTGACGAGAATGTGTGAAAAGATAGATAAATCTTGAATCGTAACAGATGGAAGGAATCGGTCTGTGCCTACCCCTCTATTTTAAAAGAGGTGTGAGCTTAATGTATGTATGTATTGAATTGTTATCTTTATGATACAATCATCGCATAGTTACTTGAGACAACGAATTATCCTTGGAATGCTTTGCTTGGGGACCTTCGCTCAAGAGTCAAACCATGGATAATATAATATAACTGCCAATAGATGGAGTTGTACAAATTACGTCCTTTCATAAAAGGCGGTGTTAAGATTTTGCGCGAGCGAATGACCTAGATGAGAAGTTTGACAAATATAATAATGTAATCCAGAAGAGTTCAGAAGCCACTGTTTTATTTTAATACACAAAACAATCTAAATAATACAAATAATCATACCTAATAGAAACTAAACAGTGTAAAGGAAAACTTATTTTTTTTTCGTTTAATGTTGGCTAAGTGGTATATTCTATATCGACGACAAACAGGTGCACGTTGTATACTTAAAAATAAATAATAAAATAAATGTTTCTGTTTTACTCGGACAACAACTGGCGTATTCACCCTAATAGTAAATTTTTTTGCTACCAATCACGATATGATTCACCGTGAGTCATAGTTAAAGCTATCATTGATATTAAACCGAGCTGCAAGCAATAATCTCTTATGCTAATATGACTATAAAGTAGGTATTTCCTAGAATTGAGATCGTAATCATAAATTTGTTTTGTGTGGGAATGACAAAAATATTCGCTCTTTAAAATGTTTGTTTTGTTTTATGTGGGTATATTCGTCATTAATAACCGTAATATAGGTACCTATATGTTACAGTCAAAACTCTTAATCAGTCAAAACTACTTTTGACTGATAAAAAAACAACCAAAACTACTTTACACTTTTTCAAATATCAAAAAAGATCAATATTAAAACGTTACTAATAGCTTACCATGTACTAGTGGCCTCAGTTCTGCGGTACGGCATTATTTTTTGGGGACAGTCAACTGACAGAGAGCTTATATTTAGGTTGCAAAAGCGCTGTATAAGATGTATGTGTGGATTAAAAACTACAGATAGTTGTGTACCACTATTCAAATCGTTAAAAATACTAACATTACCAGCAGTGTATATTTTAGAAACTGCAGTATTTGTAAAAAGCAACCCACACTTACTCGAAAAATTGTCAGCAGTGCCAATACCATGCCAATACAATGCCAATACGTGCATCAATATACTTCATAGTTATGTCAGACTAAATGTAAAACTGCTTTAATGACAAAGAGTTTTTTTGGCATTGCACCAAAAATTTTTAATAAAATACCTGATAATGTAAAAAAAATTACCTATGCTGAAATTTAAAAAGACTTTCACTTCATTATTAGAGTCTAGCTACCGGTTCTCTGCACTGGACTGTTTTTTAAAATCTATACATGGCAATATTTTTGAACTGTCATGTCACTGTCTTTTTAGTGTTTTTCAATCAATATTCTTTTGAAATTATTGAAAAATAATGCCGAAAGCTATCAAAGGCGTAGTTAGAAAGTTGATATTTACTTAAGTTGAGATAATAGTATCAAACGCATTTTTTCAGTCTATAGTCGGTGTTGTCACCCCTTGTTTTTTTGAATTTACCGCTCTTTTCTTGTGCAAAGAACGGATGGCCAGACTAATAGAAAAATATTATTATAAAATTGTCGATTTTTGAATGTGATTATATAATTTCTATTTCTGGACCAAATATTTGTATGTCATAATTGACAAGACATAGCGCTCTTACTTAGTTTTTAAGATCTTTGACATGTTACACCTATGTTTGACAAGTAAACAGATTTGATTTGATTTAAATCAAAGACGTGTCGGTCAAAACTAGGCACTTTTGACTGCAAATTTAGTCAAACTACTACAAAGATTTTTATTATTTTATTACTGACGTCCTTAATTACAAGTCATTTTGACTGATATCTCAGTCATAAGTAATTTTAACTGACGTCTATTAGTTAAAAGTAGTTTTGACTGATTAAGAGGTTTGACTGTAACACATATACTGTCTACTAGAGTATATATTTATCATTTCAACCCATAAACGTCCCACTGCTGGGCACGAATCTCCTCCAAATAATGTGGAGAGAATTTAGCCTACTATAGCACGCTGGCCAGACGAGTTGGTATAGGGTTTGCTTAGAATTTTCCTTTTCTCGCAGTGCTCTTGTCAGCATAAGGTTACTCCCTTAGTCGCCTTATTCGACACCCATGGGTTGAGATGGGGTAGTGACATTATGTATTCTTAATCTGTCACTACACGGAGATCCAGATACAAAACACACATGCTCATCACAAATCATCAAAGATTTGTCCTGGGTGGGAATCGAACCCACGACCTCCAGCTAAGCAGTCAGGGTCACTATCCACTAGGCACGTCGCCAGTCACAATTTACTCTTTTATTGGCTCTAACGACATCTTAAAAATGAAAAATTATGATAATATTTTTTTCTTAATTCATCACCACACGAGAGTTATAGAATTATAAGTACTAATGACAAATGAAGATGTCTACTTAATTTTTACAATAACACGACTACCAAAATAAAAAAAATAAAGAAAATAAACTCGAGTTAATGTTGTCATTAGTAAAAAAGATTTATGTTTATAATAAATTATATACAATTTATTTATATTATCTAAACATTTGTTTGAATAAATTACGCTTTGTAGATTGTTATATCGATAAATATTTATAAAAACATGATAATAATCAAACAAACTTGACAACAGCATTTTAATTAATGTATTTGCTAATGATATGACTTGGACTGTCATTGTGGGGAACGTCGCCGTGCTTGGTAACGTGTGGGTTCGATTCTCACACGAGACGATTGGAAGAAGCGCTTACGGATCCGATATCGGATGTATTAAAATTAAAGTAGCTCTGTTTAATAATAATAATAATATTCTACCACATTTATACAGCGCCATCTAGTCCCAAATTAAGCAATTATATTATCTTGTGTTATGGGTACTAAACAACTGATATACTAATTAAATACATTTTTTTTTTGTAAATACATACATATTTTAGATAAATTACACCCAGACACAAAACAAACAATCATGCTCATCACACAAAGATTTGTCCTGGGTAGGAATCAGCAGTCAGGATCACTAACCACTGAGGCTTCATCGGCAAGGAGGATAATGTATGTATGTGATCTAAATAAAATAAAAATGGTAACTTTGTCAATCTCGTTTCATCGAAAAGACAGGAACACCTACAGCTTGGCTCGAAATAGAAAGCGAAGCAACATGTAACAGCTAGTATTAATGATACACAATAGGACAGACAGACAAAATGTACCCATATAGTTGTGTAAGTTTAAATAATGTCATCAGTGTGTGGCGACAGGTAGATATGTTATTTGTAAGAGTTTTTGTATATGAAGGTTACATTGGCCTACGGGAATTTTAATAGTTCCCATTTTATAACGAAATACCCCTTCAGGTTTAAAAGGTATGATACTATATGTATGTTATCTATATTATTATAGGTAAAGCCGAAGAGATTATTTGTTTAACTGAAAAACGGATCTATTCCTAAGATTTCTTTATAAAGACAATTTCTCATTGAAGACAGATTCATAACGAAAGATACCCAAAAAGCCACAATATATAGTAGGTTAAATTCCCTCCACAATCTTTGGAGGAGACCCGTGCCCAGCAGTGGGATGTTTATGGGTAGAAATGATGAAATAAAATGAATGATCCATAATTGTCTTCAACCGAGAGCATTTGTTTTCCAAACTCCGGGAAAATCTCAATACTGAATTTTCCTACCTTTTTTTTTTACTTGCCTGCCTGACGCATACCCCTCGGTCTTGGGGAAGAACCGAGAAATGTGGAGAATGTGGGGCTAGCACCCACTAAAACCCCAAGGTGTTCCTCTCGTCGCGCTCTGCTGTGGTCACGGGAGCGCAGGAACATTCGTCCGCGACCACAGTGAATCTTCTGTCTACCTGGAACTACTGCTCTACCAAAGAAGAAAGACATAACTAAATGTCAAGCGCACGGGAAATTGTATTTAAATGTAGTAACTTTACATGCGTTTTTTCCATAGCTCATGTAATGTACTGAATGACTCGATCCGGTGTGGAGTTCTTAATATTACCCACCTTTTTTGTTTATTATTTTGTATTCTTACTTATTAATTATATTAGTGATATGTTTGCTAGAAATAAGTTACTTTCTCATGTAAGTGAATGCCTTGTATTCTTTTTGAGAAATAAATATCTTAAACCAGAATGTAAGGCGGCTTTTCTTCTTAGCAAGACACAGCACAGCAGTCAGAATTCCCGCTACACCATCGTGCTATTGAAGAGTAAATCCCGTACCGTTTCACAATGGATACAGTCCCAAACCAGTCGTCTTCACTTAATCGTCCCCCAGATCTATTAGAATGAAATATTTCTAACATTAGCATAACGTATGCCTCTGTCCACAACCTACAACTCTATCTTACTTAACTTAAAAATATCTTCGCCATATTAAGGCGAACTATAACTTAAAATACCGCCTATTTTAGGTTTAAGTTCGCCTTCTTAGACTTCGCTCGACTGTTTTCTTGGTTGTCTATAATCTTATCTTAAAAGAAACTTGTTTATTTTTTATCTATACTTCTATATCTATACTAATATTATAAAGAGGAAATATTTCTATTTTTGTATGTAACGAATAAACTCAATTTTTTTTTTAGAAAATGTTAGCGTATTTAAAAGAGCCAATAAAATTTCGCGTCTTTGTATTTCTACTATTTTCTGAGTTATTTCGCTCAATGAGCGTTTAAGATTTATGAAAATAAACACTTTCGGAAAATAAATTCGGCGTAGATTAAAAAATAAGCGAAGCACGTGGACAATAAAAGCTTCGCCTTAAAAAACAGTCCCCTGTCAACTTAAGTATGCAAAATATTTTGTGTGGTATGTTGTTGAAGTTATTTTAATCTGTTGTGATGTGACAGCCATTATTGTGACATACATAATAAATAAAGAAATAAATAATGGGCAAAATAATCTTAGTTGCTTGATAGCCGATAAGAGAGTTCATTGACCTAATAAGCTGGTTATGTTTGGCAAAATGTTTTATCTATTGATACTGTAATGTCAAGATGAAAAAATTAAAAATAAAACTTTAGTGACAGTTTTTACGAAACCCTCTCAGCTCTCTAGATAGAGGAGAGGAGACCCGAGCCCAGCAGTGGGACATTAATGGGTTGCTGATGACAGTCTTTACGCACAGAGTATTATAACTAGCGAGATATAAGTTCCTTGTACAAGAACTGTATCATTTTTTTTTAATTATTACAATAATCTGTGCGTAAAGACTGTCACAAAAGTTTTATTTTTAATTTTTTGTATGACAGCTGTGTCGTATTTTTTTTTTCCATTACGATACAGCTTCAAGGAGGTTGCAATGCACTTTTACATAAGTCACAGATTAGGTAGAAAAACTTTTTCTACATTCTACATCTGTGGACGCGACCAACACACGGTTTTGGAGCTAAGTTAAAACTCTCACTCGTTTTTTTAACTCACACTTGTGTTTTGAGAACCATCATTATGCAACAGTTTCATAAAATACTTACTAATACTTTAAATACTTAATTATGACAGTTAAGGTAATTCAGAAGGATCTGAATGAGGGGCTCCTCAATTTATTATATGTATATATTAAATTAATTCTGTGTTAATTTGCCCCATGAAAAGGGGTGTATGGTTTCTAAAAAATTCACAAATTTATTTAATGACACGGCAAATCTTCCGGGGCGTATGGGCTCGTAGACGTCCAATTGGGGAAGTTTTAATAACAATAGTTCGTTAGTGTTAGCTAATGACTAGATCTAGGTAACAAGTTAACCTTACCCTATTTATATTAGGTAACACCTAGGTACTTCACTTCCGGTCCTTGTGTAAAAAAAAAACCAGCCAAGTGCGAGTCGGACTCGCGCATCACGAGTTCCGAACGATTATACAATTTAATTATATTTTTTTGTGATTGAAATGTAAGATATTAGTAGGTAACGAGATAGCTAGTTCGAATTAATATACACGTAACCATAGGTAAGTGCAGTGAAGTGCTATATCTTTATGTAACATACACTCTCATACTTACTCAAATTATTTAGGCTTATAATTTTAAACACCTTCCTATAAAGTACTGATATTCAGTGATATAACTACACGAATACGGTTTCCGAATTTTTCCTTTACTTGTGCAACGTGTCGTATATTATATATAAGTCTAGATTATTCAAGTTTTATCAAATTCTATTCAGTAATATTTTTAGCTGACAGTCAGCTTGTGACCACGGCCGGTGTAACCTGGTCGAAACGACAAGCATCAGGTATATAAATACCTAAAAAATAATCGCGTGAATTCCCGTTTTGAAATCAAAACATATTATCATGTTATATATGCACATTCACACATCGTCAACATGTTCACAAACTTTCTCATTTATAATACTTGTAAAATTAAAAGCGTTAAACACAAAAACAAATTTAACTACAAATCAATTCGCCATACTGAATAATTCTACTTTGATGTGTAGTCAAGTTACGGAGGTGTCCGCTGAAAAACGAACAGACAGCGAGCAATATTACACCACGCCCGCTTCCGATGGACATCACTAGCTAAACATAGACTTTGAAATATAATAGAAAAGAATCGAGTCTAATTTAAAAAACAAGCTTAAGGGTTCCCAGCTTCGGAGGGTCTACTAAACTACCTGAGACTTTTTTGACAGATTTTATATTAAAAACTAGACGCGCGACTTCTAGTTTTTAATATAAAATCTAATAAAAATATAATATTTGAAAAATGTTTTGGATAGCCCATTTGATCAAGATTTTTGGCTCTATAACATCACGCTACAGCTAATAGGAGCTTAGCAGTGGCCAAATAAAGAAGGACGGGAGGGAAGCCCTGCGCGACTTCTATTTAAATAATAATATAGTTAGTAGTTTTTCGTATAGAAAATTAAAAACTGATTAATATAAGATCTTTTTCAATAACATCTCCCTTTTTTACTTGTAATTATTACAATATCTATATATTTTTTTTACATTAAGATTGTTTTCCGACGGATCAGGGTCAGGGGGCAGTACCTAAACACAAGTTTAATTTAATTCTCTTTCTTGTTAAACCTTTTATTTTGTTTCTATATAAATAAATAAAATAAATAAATATACAAAAAACATTAATTTCTGCAAAACGTTACATGGCAACATGGTTAACAAACAATAACTTAAATTTAGTGACATAAATTTTACAAACAGACTGACATATTTTATTTAAGAACTAGGTTTTACCTGTTGGTTTCCTCACTAGGCAAAGCCTGTATCGAGGAAACCTAATTTTGTTATCTCTGTTCTCTCCGTCTTGTTATTGAGGCTTTTTACCATTGTGAAACTATGTCTACAAATTGTTAAGTCTACAATCAATCGCTGATGCCTCGAAATGGCTGCTTCCGGTAGCGAGGCAAGATGGCCGGCGCACACTTCCGGTCATGTCAAACTTCGCCGTTTGATGTCTCATCGGTTTTAGTTAAACTGTTATTATATTAGCTAAAGTATTTTTGAAGAAACTTTAATCCTATCTAATATTATCTACTTTGTTTGGCTACTACTCAGCTCCTATTCGCTGTAGCGTGATGTTATATAGCCTATCATCATCAGCAACCCATTAAGTCCCACTGCTGGGCTCGGGTCTCCTCTCCTCTATCTAGAGAGCTGAGAGGGTTTAGGCCATAATCCACTCACGCTGGCCTAGTGCGGGTTGGTGGATCAGACATACTCATAGAATTTCTTCTAGTCTATGTGGGTCTCCTCACGATGTTTTCCTTCACCGTTAGCAAATGGTAAGTCACTTGACTAGTACATATAAACTCCACAAAGTGGAATCCACATTGGTACTGCCGGTAGGAATAGAACTCGGATCGCGTGATTTGCACACCGGTCCCTAACCCCTTCAGCCACCATCGCTTATATAGCCTTCATCGGTAAATGGGCTTTCCAACACAAATATAATTATTCAATTGGTCCTAAAAAGCTAAAAAAAATCACAAAAATAACACAATAAATACTTCAACTAAAATTATTTTGAACATGATCGAATGTATGTATGTGTGTATTTGAGTTATTAGTGAAAAAATGCGCTTAACAAAAGGACTTAAGCGCTATGAAGATACTCTTTTTTGCTAACGCTACATTGAGCATGGTCCGAAATGTGTGTGTCGACCGATATGTGTCGACCCTCTGACATGACGAATCTATATGGGTTCCATTTTCGCCATTACAGCTACGAAATCCTAAAAAGTCATTAAAGGTGTTACATTAACCAGTAAATAATAAAAAAAATATAATAACCCGACTGAAAAAACAAATAATAAATTTGAAACAAACTCTATACCAACCTGTCTGGCCAGCGTGGTATAGTAGGCTAAATTCCCTCCACATTCTTTGGAGGCGACCCGTGCCCAGCAGTGGAACGTTTAAGGGTTGAGATGAATAACCCGACTGCAAAAAATCAACAGATATCCAACGCACTAAAAAGACCGAAAAATTGTTGTAATTATTATTATTAACATAGCATCACGCCTTTTTCCCCGAAGGGATAGGCAGAGGTGTTTCACACCCACATTTCGCCAGCTATGTTTGGTCCCATGAAATAGGGGGCGAGCCATCAACCGGGAACATTTGTTTACCAAACTCCGGGAAAATCTTAATACTGAAATTTCGTGATAGAAAAATCCAATACCATTTTCACCCGACCCGGGAATCGAACCCGGGACCTCTTCCACAGCAGTCGTATACACTTCCCGCTGCGCCACCGAGGCAGTTATTATTATTCCTGATTAAAATTATGTATACATTTGTAATCTCCGTTTGATTCCCTTTATTTTGATACCCTACTCGATAAAAATATAACTACTTACAATTTGGCGCCAAAAGTCCGCCGTATTGTTTGTTTATTTTTTAATACCTATCTAAGGAGTTTGGTTTTGAGACGAATCTAACGATACCTTAATTGTCGAAATCCATCCAGCCGTTTGGAAGAAACGTGGGAATAAAAAAATTTACAAACATACACACGCGTGAAAAACAATACCCGTCCTGGCAGTCGGGTAAAAAAGAAATTTGAATATAAAATCTATCTAGAGAGGTCAATAAACCCATTATCTAATCAAAAGATCTCCCATTGTCAACTGAACAAAAACAATTGTACTCTTACAAATTCCACGCCAATCGGAACTAACACGATTACTAATTATAAGAACTTAACATAAAGGGAAATCATTAATTTGAGATACATCGGACTAGAATTATCTACGTAGATAGCGTTGTAGCAATACTGTAGAATAATAATAATCATATAATATTCTACCACATTCACACAGCGCCATCTAGTCCCAAAGTAAGCAATTATATTTGCTTGTGTTATGGGCACTAAACAACTGATATACTACTTAAATGCATTTTTTTTTTGTAAATACATACATATTATAGATAAATGACACCCAGACACAGAACAAACCTTTATGCTCATCACACAAAGATTTGTCCTGGGTGGGGATCGAACCCACGACCTTCAGCTTAGCTAGCAGGGTCACTAACCACTAGACCAACAGGCCAGTCAATAGGAAGAAGATTTTTAGTTTAAATAGCTGGAGCCCATACCGTCAAAAACGGTAAGGTTCCAGCGATCATTCCTCCCACGTACATGCCGGCTCTGGAGTGAACTTCCTACAGCGGTGTTTCCTGAGCGTTATGACATGTCCCTCTTCAAACGAGGTTTAAAGAGAGCTATACTCCAAAGGTAGGCAGCGGCTTGGCTGTGCCCCTAACATTGCCAACGTCCATGAGCGGCGGTAACCACTTACCATCAGGTGGGCTGCTTGCTCGTCTGCCACTTCAGGCAATAAACAAAAAAAAAAAAAAAAAATTGGACCGTCATTGAGAAAATGTCTTCATTTTACAGAATATTGGATAAAGTGATCCATTCGGCCACCATCGCTTTTTAGAAATAGAAATTGTTCATTTGGTAGAAACACAAGACACACTGTATCTATACAAATAAATAAAATTGTCTGTTTGTAATATTAAAATAACCGCTTTTTACTACATGCATATTTATGAATGTATATACGGTACAACCAAAATAACATTTTTTTTAAATTTTTGTCTGTCTGTCTGTTTGTTCCAGCTAATCTTTGGAACGCCTAGCACGATTTTGACAAAATTTAAACTGGCATATAGCTGATGTAATACGGAGTAACTTAGGCTAGCTTTATTTTAGAAAAATTTTAATATTATTATAAAAATAGTAATGTTGCTTTTGGTAAATTCCACGCGGACGAAGTCGCGGACAAAGCTAGTAACAAATAAAGTTTAAGAGGGTTCTTACAAAGGAATGGCAATGTCGCAACTTAGTGTCATATTTCGTGGTTTTCGATTTTTATTATTTAAACGAAGCTATTTTTTTCAAATTCCCTTCACATTGTTTGGAGGAGATCCGTGCCCAGTAGTGGGACGTTTATGGGTTGCAATGATGATTTTTTTCAAATGTTTTCAATATACACTTTATAGAATACATTTCAAAAAAATGCTCCGTCTATTTAAATAATTATGTTGTGATGATGATGTAATTATGTTCACCTAAAACTAGCCCAATTGATATGAAACTTTGCAGACATAAAAAGGCGACCACACCGATAAAAAAAAACCAAATAAACAAAAAATTCAAGTGGTCACGTGAATCAAAATACGCACGGTTAGAGCCGCGGGTGACAGCTTAAATATAATTAGCTGTCGCCAGCGGCTCTGCCCGTTTAATTAATAAAAACCAATTTCTACAGTCCTTACAAACACGACACCACAAATCCTACAATCGTCATACATCACTATAGAACAAAGAATCAATGGAAGAACCGACAACTCTTTGAGACTGCTCATAGGCACGTTACGTCACACCTGCCAACGGTGTTACGTCACAACCACAGCTTTTGTATAGGACGGCTTTATGTTAGAGTGAATGTGATTTATTGTGTCATGTGTTTTGTGCGTGATTTATATATATTATGTCGAGGGATGATTTGACGATTCAAATTTTCGCAATATTTTAGAAAGAAAGAAAGAAAAATCATTTATTTCGGCTTAGGGCCTACAAAAACGTTTCCAAAAAAAAAGTTTTTTTTGGAGGTAGGCGCCAAAAAAGTACACACGTTTTTAAATCAACTGATATCTAATTAAATTATTTTAATTATAATTACTACATTTTTTAAGTTTAAAAGTGTGTAATATTATAGTAAGACTTACAGTTTTAGTGTACACATATTGTTGGCACTGAATGTAACATAACTACCTAATAGCATCCATACACCACTTGCCAGCTGATTTTGACACATAACCACAACAAACAATTTTGGAAATGGCTGAGGATAGGCAGGCGAAACTCGAGACAACACTGAAGACTGTGGAAGACCGTCTCTTGGGGAAGATGGCAGAAATCCAGTCTCAGATTGAATCTGCAGGTCCTGCCAAAGACACTGTCGCTAAGATTGCCGAGGAATTCCGGTCCTTTCGGGAGCTGACGTTTGGGATATTAAGTCTTCTCCGCCAACAAATAACAGAATGTGCCAAAGATATCGACACCATGGAGACGAGGAATCGGAGAAAAACTCTGATCTTCTCTGGCGTTCCTGAGGTTGAGGGTGAAAGCTGTTCTGGGGTCATATTGGGGATCCTGAACAACAAATTGGCCTTAAAACAGGTCATCTCAAGTTCCATCAAGGCTTGCCATCGTCTAGGAAGTCTTCAAAAAGGACATCACCGACCGATTTTAGTGAAGTTCCAAAGCTATGATGATAAAGCGGCAGTTTGGAAAGCTAAGTCTTCACTAAAGGGATCTTCAATATCGGTCAAGGAGTTCCTGACCAAAAGCAGACAGGCAGTCTTCGTTAAAGCCAGGATTCACTTCGGGATGCGAGGATGCTGGACTCAGGATGGCGTTATAGTCCTCAAAGTTCCAGACGGAACCCGGCACAAGATCCTGTCTGATGAGCAGCTCAAGCCATTCCTCGATAAGTACCCCAAGGTATCGGGCAGCAAGAAATAAGGGTTACTGTGTTTACATTAATATACTATTACTACAAAGTATCTTTTTCGTTGTCGCATAGTACTCACGAATTGCAAGACAATAAATTCATAATACCGTCGGTTCTAAACATGAATTCTAAACTATTGTACAGACACCAAACTATATCAGTACCCCCACTAAATTCACTTTTTATTTATATTTTGTCGGTATTTTAATTTTAGCACTTTAGAATATTAATAACATGTCATTGTTCTAATTTTATTAGATGGTATGAATGTCATTCTGACATTAAGTTAAATGACAGATAACAACCTGTTGCGTTCAGAAACATTTATATATATTTTTTAATTTTTTTTTTTCACTCTCTTTGTTTGTGAACCATATTTTGCTTGGTATAATATAGTCTTTGCAGTTTTAATCCTATCGCTACTGACATTCTATTGTATGTTTCTTTTTATTAATTTCTCGTTGTTTTGTTGTTGTACGTATTTTCTATAACTTATTTTTTATAGCTGGCGGGTGGTGTGGAGATACTAAACTTTAACTAATTTTGGTGGTATTTATATTCAGTTATAATTATTTGTATTTATAAATATTTATTTTGTATATTTATTTTATATTATTAATATGTCAATTTGTAGTAATTCTTCTTTTCACTCTGCCAATGATTCAGCCGAATTTGCAACTGACGACAGTTTCTGTTCGACGACGGGTACACTTGGAGATAATTTACGTCAAATGTTTAATTTAAGTTCAACAAAAAATCTATTAAATGTATGTCATTTGAATGCTCAGAGTGTACCGAGCCATCATAGCGACCTTTTTGAAGCCTTCTCCAATACTAACGTACATGCCGTCCTGGTTTCCGAGAGCTGGCTCAAACCTCACCTTCTGTCTACCACTTACCCGCTCCCTGGATTTGTTCTGATTCGGAATGACCGGTTTGACAAGGGAGGGGGTGGAGTGGCTATTTATCTGCGCAGTAACTTTGATTATAAAGTCGTTGCTTCATCTTCTCCTCATTACTCTGCTTCTGCCGAGTTCATTTTTCTTGAGGTTTGGGTCAGAGGAGTTAAAGTCCTACTTGGCGTCGTGTATTGTCCTCCTTCAGTCGACTATTTCACTGATTTAGAATCGGTATTGGAATCTTTGGGGTCTATATATAGCCATCATATCATCATGGGCGACTTTAACACTGACCTTGTATCCCGTCCTTCCTCTCGTTCTGTCAAGCTCCTTCACATTGTCGAGTCTATCAATTTACATATCTTGCCTTTGCAACCTACTCACCACAATCCTAATGGGGAAGATAGTTGGTTAGACTTAATCCTCACCTCTGATCCTTCCTTTGTATCCATCCATGGCCAATACCCTGCTCCTGGTTTCTCCCATCACGACCTTATCTTCTTATCTTATATCCTAAAGCCTCCTAAACCCCAACCAAAGGTTCTGCACTTGCGTTCTTTTGCGCGGATTGACGTGGAAAAGTTACGGGTTGACGCTTCATCAATTGATTGGCAGGTCTTGGAGACGGCATCTACAGTCGATGAGAAGGTGCAGTTATTTAATGACGCAGTTGTAAAACTCTACGACAAACATGCTCCAATCAAGAAGATTAGGATAAAGCGTCCTCCAGCTCCATGGATGACGGAAGGAATTCGGATGGCGATGAGACGCAGAGACCGTGCATTTCGCAAACACAAGAAAGACCGTTGTGAAATGAATTGGTGTGCCTTTAAAAGTGCCAGGAATCGGTGCAATCAGATGATACGTAACGCTAAACGCCGATATATTCTTAACAATATCCATTCCTCTTCACCAGCCGGCATATGGAAGTTTCTTGGTACGATTGGTATCGGGAAATCACAACATCTCGAATTGCCAAAAACGATCAACTTGAACGATATCAATCGCCATTTTGTCGGTTCCCATAAGTTTGACTCTTTGACCATAGATCAAACTATCAGTTACATTTGTAATTTACCTTGTCCTGTTACAGTTCCTTTCACCTTTTCTCCCGTGCTTCAGAGTGAGATCAGAACAATTATCCTTTCCATCCTATCCAAAGCGGTGGGATGCGATGGTATCAGTCGTCGTATGATAACACTCGCACTCGACGAGCTTCTACCACCCATTACCCATATCCTCAATTTTTCCCTGTTCACTGGGCAATTTCCCACATTATGGCAGAAAGCGTATATACGCCCTCTGCCTAAAATATCCAATCCCTCACTTCCCTCCCATTTTCGACCGATTTCTATTCTTCCTTTCCTTTCCAAGGTTATGGAGGCATGTGTGCATAGACAACTGTCCGGGTTTGTCCATCGGAATAACCTACTTTCTCCACTCCAATCTGGGTTCAGACCCGGACATAGCACTGTCACCGCCTTGCTCAAAGTGACTGGCGATGTGAGGGCGGGTGTGGAGGACACTATGGCCACTGTTCTAGTCTTGGTGGACTTCTCAAACGCCTTCAATACCGTCAGTCCCGATATCCTCTTATCCATCCTCTCTCACCTTAAGATCTCTTCTGAGGCACGGGAATGGCTCTCTTCCTATCTTCGAGGACGTCAGCAGTCTGTTAGATCGGAAGACAATACATCAGATTGGTGTAATTTAAATGCTGGCGTTCCTCAAGGCGGTATACTTTCTCCTCTTCTATTCTCTTTATTTATCAATTTTGTAACCTACGAGCTTCATAGTACGTATCATCTGTATGCCGATGATCTGCAAATTTATGCACAGGAAAGGGTGGAGAATCTCTCTGCAGCCATAGATAAACTGAACCATGACTTGGCGTCTCTCAAGGATTGGTCTGATAGATTCGGTTTGGCAGTGAATCCAACCAAATGTCAAGCTATTGTTATAGGGGGGGTTCGTGCCATTAGCAAGCTTGACATAAATTCACTGCCACCATTGATATTTAATGGGACCGCCATTCCATTCACTAAGAGTGTTAAGGATCTGGGGCTGCAGATTGATTCTACACTGAGTTGGCAAGAACAGGTTGCCAATGTCAGCCGGAAGGTCACAGGAACGCTGCGGTCTTTGTATCGTCTCAAGAATTTCCTCCCGTCTAAAACGAAGATAATGCTGGTGCAGACCTTAATTTTCCCAATAGTCGACTATGGTGATGTGTGTTATTTCGACCTGAATGCAGATCTGCTCAATAAACTTGACCGACTTCTCAATAATTGCATTCGATTCGTTTTTAATCTCCGTAAGTATGATCACGTATCATCTTACCGTTCCCAATTAAATTGGCTTCCCATCCGCCAACGTCGCAGTTGGCGAGCGTTGACTACTCTTTACTCCCTTTTGAATTCTCCTAATGCTCCTTCATATCTAACTCATCAGTTTCAATATCTTTGCTCTAGTCATAACCTTAACCTTCGCTCCTCTAATAACCTTCTCCTACTTTGCCCCCCTCATAGCTCAAGTCTTGTCCACTCTTCCTTCAACATTCAATCTATTCTTCTTTGGAATGCGCTCCCTCTCGAAATCAGGACGGCCACAAACCGTGAATCTTTTAAGACCAAAGTTCGTCAGCTTTATATTAAATATATTATGGCAGAATCATAAATCTTGTACCTATCTCTTGCACATTATAGTATGTATGTATATTTATAATTTATATATTAATATTTATATATCTATATATTCGTATTTATATATCTATATATTTAATTTATTTTAATGTATATACTTTATTATATTATGTACCTATTTGTAATTGTTTATTGTGATTAGAATATTTATTCTCTGATATTAACTTTAAGCACCTACCTCAGTTTTGTCTCTACATCACCCTAAAGTTGACTGGTAGATAATGCCTCAGGCATTAAGTCCGCTTGTGTACTTGTTTGTGCAGAAAGTTTAATAAATAAATAAATAAAAAACAACACACTGAGAACAAAAAAAAAAGACAAAGAACAATTTAAAAAAATAATAACACAACAACAATTTAAGAAAAAAAAAAATCTTAAATAAATATGGTGTAGTGTTTAAGGTATGCTGTTCTGCAAGCCCCACCGAAAAAGGCCGCCATCTCAGCATGGCCTGGGCAAATAGTACCCAGCGTTGATTTTCAGTTGGCAACCGCTATATAGGTGACGCACGGAGGAGTGTATGATAATATTAGGATTCTGTGAAAGACTGATAATTAGGCAATGGTGTAAACATGTCTAAATCGGACTGGAAAAAGCTTTTAAGAGCAGATCCGACAGGGATAAGTTAGGTCTGCCGGGGAGAGTGAAGCGAAGCGAGGCTCGCACTTCAGTCTCCGTGGTAATTTTTTTATTTCAATCATTTTCACCATTGTTATATATTTCGTGTTTTCGAAAAAATTCCAAGTATTAAATCATCTCATGACTTTACATACTGTTTATGATTTGATAAGTACTGTTTGACAGACCTGCTCAATAGATTTCCAATAGGACCGGTTGTACAAATATCATGATTATGCACCCCACTCTTCTCTAAAGCCTTACAACTGTTGCGTATGTCCATACAAAAAAAAACCTTAGAAATTGCTCGGTTCACACATACAAGAAGTGTTAGCCTTCTTTCTTAATCTAAAAAAAATATTTGAAAATCAATAAAACACCAGCTTGCATCTAACATAACACCATTCAAACGGTGTAACTGATCAAAACACGCAATCAGTCGTCTCATTCAACCGCATAATGCCGTCCATCTTTTAACACTTCTTCGCTTTTGTATAACACCGGCCTTTTGTACGCACCTATTATCGCTTTAGATCGGACATTCATTATGAATATTTTTGAAGACTTAAATTCTTGTACTTTGCTTTTTTGCCCAGCATTGGGACGTTTATGAGTTGAAATGATCATCATCATCAATTCAACACATAAGTGTCCCACTGCTGTAATGTGCTGGGCATGGGTTTCCTCCAAAGAATGTGGAGGGAATTTAGCCTACTATACCACGCTAGCCAGACGGGTTGGTATATATTTGTTTAAAATTTTCCTTTTCGTACAGTGTGCATAAGGTTACTCCCTTAGTCGCCTTTTACGACACCTATGGGTTGAGATGGGGTAGTGACAATATGTATTCTTAATCTGTCACTACACGGATAATATTATTATAATCATCATCATCATATCAACCCAATGACGTCCACTGCTGAACATAGGCCTCACCTAATTTCCGCCACAGCGAGCGATTTTGTGCCGCCCGCATCCAACGGCCATCCGATCTTTACCAATGTGTGTTGCCAGTGATGACTTATGGTACTGAGACGTGGCCGATATTATTATAATAGGTAGTTCAAAATATACCTACTAACGTAAGATTTCGCATATTTTTTAGCAATGATTTATTGTCGTACGCATAAGTTCTGATTGAATTATAGAAATTTCCTATTTCTATAATTCAATCAGAACAATTTTTTATAATTATAACTCCTCCACCACCGAGGCAGTTACATTTCCAACATATTGGTAAATGAACAGCCGGCTTTAGAAAACATTCACCATGACATGACCTCCCATTCACACGACCCACACAATCAATCTGTGGGTATTGTGCTAGATAATGTCTTTAATAATGTCATATTAATTCTATATCGATGTATTTATCTATCTATCTCATACCTTTATACTATTTGAGTGCTTTGTACAAGTTCAGAGTTTGATCCTCGCGTCAGGATATTCTGAGTGCCATTACGAAATGAAACACTTATGAAAGTCACAAGTTAAGAATGGAACAGGTTATCTGAAAAGTAGTGTCAGCAAATTTGCCTACGACCAGTTCGCTGACGGGGTGGAGCTATGAGAAGAACTGGCAAGAAATTCACGCCACTCTTTTAAAAAATTGGAAAGTTACAATCTTTTGTAATTTATAATTTGGGTAGCGTGTAAAGTGATGCAGCAGAGCACCACACTGTTAGAATACAAACTAAATAATAAGCAAACAGTCAGGCTTAGCAGTTACTAGTTGCATTCCTCGAATAGCAACTCGAATCACATCTAACATATTTATCGAATAGCACAGTTTACTGGTTCTGTACTATTCTGTGATATTTAAAAAGGTAACCAATTAAATTAAGAATACATAATGTCACTAGCCCTCTTCAAACCGTTGCTTGGTGTCATAAAAGGCGACTTGGGGACCTTACGCAGTTAAGAGCACTGCGAGAAAATAATAGTTTTATATAGGTATTTGCTTACTTGTAAAACGATTTATTATTATAATAATATAGTACTTCTAGGAATGGATTATTCCCGGTGTCCACCACTGGTGGACAGAGAGGCAAATTATGAACGAACGAATACGAAACAAACCCTAAACCAACCCGTCTGGCCAGCGTTGTATAGTAGGCTAAATTCCCTCCACATTCTCGTTAGGCGACCCGTGCCCAGCAGTGGGACGTTTATGGGTTGAAATGATGAACCAATTAAAATTGGAACTTTTTGGCGATAAAATAGAGTGTAATGAGTTTATAGCAGCGAACTGGTCTTAGAAAAAAATATTGACAACTTTTCCTTTTTGTATGACTTTGGCTTGTAAATAATCTAAAGGAAATAAAAATGTTGACTATTGTATTGACAGACCTCATGGACCTCTGCCTACCCCTCCGGGGCAATGGTGATGCTATGTATTATTGTTAGCATTGTGTCGTAGGGGTCACCCGCTGAACTCAGATAAGTGCTTGATGGATCGCCTCCATCTTTATTAATGACTTTCCATTACAACCTGATGTATAGGATGATGTTTTTTTGTTGAATGAATGAGTGAATGAAATGAATGATGATTCAAAGTAATATTTATCGTAATTTTAGGCGACTGCAAATTGCATTTATTGTTTGACAGTTAAAGTGGGTAAGTCGATCGTCAGTAAAGTTTATCGGTATTTAATTTCTGATCCACTAACCAGGTTTAGGCCAGCATGTGTGGATTGTGGCCTGAACCCTTTCAGCTCTTCAGATAGAGAGAAGGACCCTTGCCAGTAATAGGACATTAATGATATATATCTATACATCTATACTGGTATTATAAAGAGGAAAGATTTGTAACTTTGTATGTAACGAATAAACTTAAAATACTGAACTGATTTCAAAAAATCTTTTGCCGTTAGAAAGCTACATTATCACTGAGTAACATAGGTTATATAACATTACGCTATGGCCAATAGGAACTGAGCAGTGGCCAAACAAAGAACGACGGGAGCGCCCCGCGCGACTTCTAGTGATTAATAAAATTATAAAAACAACATGCTATTCTCATTAATTTCATCTCTGTTTTACATTTTATACCGCATTTTTAGTGCCATTGCAGAACAATTGCAAGTTTTTGATATCGAGAAGGATCTGCTTACAGTCAGTATGGAACAATAAAACAACACGCTGTATCTTCGAACCCAGTCTTAATATATGAAATATCACCAGTCGATATTCTGAACTAGAAAACGTTCAAACGCATTGCTATGTCCAATACGATAAGTACTAGCTATTTGTTATACGTTTTAGCATATTTAAATGTCTGGTTTTATAAATAACTAGCCGACCCGACAGACGTTGTCCTGCATATAATACCAATCGATTGCTTTAATTTTTTTTTATTTGTGAATCTAAACCATCCTCGAATTCACTTGAACACATACACAAAAATTCATTTAAATCGGTTCAGCCGTTTAGGAGGAGTTCACTGTCTTTTACTGTAATTCTTCTGTACGTGTGTTACGTATAGAAGAATTATAATATATAAAGATATTGGGTGGAAGGATATAGGTGATATCTAACATATTATTAAATACCTATTTAATCCTGACAAAAACAACGCAATTTAAAACAAAAGTATCGATTTTCATTAGGCAATTTACTACGCAAGCTTTCCTTTACATAAACAATTAAATACCCATCAATACTACATAAAAACTAGAAAAAAAAAAAGTCAAATGCGAGTCGAACTCGCGCACTCAGAGTTCCGTACTAACGTGTCAACATATAATTTTATTTACTTAAGTTTTTGTGATTAAAATGTTATATTCTCGACAAGTTCATGAAAAAATGTGTCTTATTTGACGAATGGATAGACAGCCGACAACGGAGTGATCCTATAACAATTCCGTTTTTATCCTTTTCAGATACGGAACCCTAAAAAACAAAAAACATGCGTGAATGATACATAATGTGCCGATCCGGATATCGCAGGCATTTTATTCACAGTTCATTAGGAACAATTATAACATACTAGCGATTTGTTCGTGGCTTTGTTTGAGACCGATGAGAATGCAATGTCATTATGAAAAATAAAAAAATCATGACTCAAATCAATCATAACAACAATAACTGGAATATAAAAACAAGATGTATTTATTTATCTTCATCATCATTTCAACCCATAAACGTCCCACTGCTGGGCACGGGTCTCCTCCAAACATTGTGGAGGTAATTTAGCCTACTATACCACGCTGGCCAGACGGATTGGTATAGGGTTTATTTCGAATTTTCCTTTTCTTAATTTACCGTTGCTTAAGTCGCCTTTTAAGACACCCATGGGTTGAACTGGGGTATCGACATTATGTATTCTTAATACGCCACTAAACTGACAACGTACTAGGACTTAGTAATCAGATATACAATATATCTAGTCATAATAAACAAAAATAAACCAAGTTTGCCTTTCCCCTGCTCGTGTTTAGTGATTCTTGGTACAAATTTGTTTTTATTTTATATTTTTTGTCTATTATGTCTAGATGCTGGGCAAGCGGGGTTATGGCCCCGGGGCCTCCACAAGAGAGGGGCCTCCACAAAGGAGAAAATAAATTCAACGGGTCAGCAGTTAGTGTTATCTAATAGATTTTTCGCATTTTTACTAATAATAATATTTTACCACATTCACACAGCGCCATCTAGTCCCAAAGTAAGCAACTAAACAACTGATATACTACTTAAATACATTTTTTTGTATATACATACATATTATAGATAAATTACACCCAGAAACAGAACAAACCTTTATGTTCATCACACAAAGATTTGTCCTGGGTGGGGATCGAACCCACGACCTCCGGCTTAGCAGTCAGGGTCACTAACCACTTGACCAACAGGCCAGTCAAAAACAAACAGATAAGCAAACCATATTGTGCCAGATGGTAGACGTTATAAAAGATCGTTTATCATTGTTAAAACTTCTTCTTCTTCTTATCGTGTGGGCTTGAGGCAGACCCTGGTGTTGGAATTTATCAAGTCGCCCAGAAGGCTTCCAACTTGACTTAACGACTACCACATTAAGTGGTTACCGGGACCAACGGCTTTACGTGCCTTCCGAAGCACGGAGACGCTCGAGAATGAAATTGCCACAAATGGTCACCCATCATGGACTGACCTTGCTGAGTGTTACTTAACCTCGATGATCGTAACGAATACCTTAGTACAACAATACTACGAGCACCTCATTAAAATTGATTCGGAAATTAATTAAAGGCCTCCACTCCGTAGTTGCTGCCCCAGGGCCTAGGCCTAGGTCTAGGTATAGGTATCTGATTATTGTGCCCTAGACAAAGTTTGTCAGACTTAAAAGTAGACGGTGCAGGTGTACAGTAGGAGTTCATAGATTCCGTAAAAAATATGTTTACGTGTCATGCTCTGAGCTTTTAAGGATCAATTTCGCATTTCCCGCTCGTAAAACAAAACATTTTTATTGTTTCTTGTAATTAAGATGAGAACTTTAGTTGTTGTATCAGTGATTGGTGTGTGTATGGAATCGTTCTGTTAACTATTCAAACTATTACTTAATGGTTGTAACGAATGATTAATATTATGGTTAACTAAAATGGTTGAGGCGTTACGGTTTTGATTTTGCCCTTTGTACAGTTAGAGAGAACAGGGTTTTCATAATTTCAACCCACAAACGTCCCACTGCTGGGCACGGGTCTCCTCCAAAGAATGTAGAGGGTATTTAGCCTACTATACCACGCTGGCCAGACGGGTTGGTAGAGGGTTTGTTTCGAATTTTCCTTTTCTTGCAGCGCTCTTGTCTGCATAAGCTTACTCCCTAAGTAGCCTTTTACGACGCCCACGGGTTGAGATGGGGTAGTGACATTATGTATTCTTAATCCGTCACTACACGGAGAACAGGGTTTTAAATAAAATAAATAAATAAAAAATATTTATTACCAGAAAAAAGTAAATTACAATTGTCTTTTCCGTTGGCCCCACACTAGGCAAGCCTGTCCCTGTGGGTACCGTAGCGATTACATTGTACGTTTAAGCACATTGCTCGGTCGACATCTTTAAGATTTTACAATTAATTAAGATTGTAAAATATATATTGTAGTCCTCAGAGACGTTCATTCATCATCAGCAACCCATTAACTTGACTGTCACCGTGGCGCAGTGGTTAAGGTGGTCGCCTCGCCACTACATCGCCGTGCTGGGTGACGTGGGTTCGATTCCCACACGAGACAAATATTTGTGTGATTCATAGATATTTGTTTCTAGTCTGGGTGTACTTTGTGTCCGTTAGTTTCATGTTTGTAAAGCTCCCCGCGACACAGGGCTTGTTCCCTAGTGCGGGCGTTGTCTTTTAAAACATCAAAACATCAATGTCCCACTGCTGGGCTCGGGTCTCCTCTCCTCTAGCTAGAGAGCTGAGAGGGTTTAGGCTATAATCCACACACGCTGGCCTAGTGCGGCTTGGAGGTTACTTTAACTTTAAAGTTTATTAAGTAAAAACGTGTAATACTTAAGTCGATACACCTAAAGACGATTATTCAATGAAAAAATTGTGTTAATGACAGATTACTGCTAATTGACGTCTTTGAGTGCGGTCGTAGAATCTGTTTGTATTATCTATGACAGCAAAAAATTGTTTTTCTTGTGTAGGTAAGTCCATTCTAGACTTTGAAATCATCCAACCTACATGCCCCAAACTAGTCAAATGTTTGTGTCATTGGTTGAATGCTAGAATCTCAGGAATTACTGATCCGATTTGAAATATTCTTTCAGTGTTGGATAGCCCATTTACCGACGAAGGCTATAGGCTATATAACATCACGCTACGTCCAGTAGGAGCTGAGCAGTGAACAAATAAATAGCGAAGCCCCGCGCGACTTCTAATACTTGTCTGCTTGTTATTTCAAATTTACAGAATTTAGAATAATTAGGTAAAGTAAGTATGGTTTAGTTCTCCTGCGGATCTCCTCATTTCTGATTCGATCACGCAGGGAAACTCCGAGCATAGCTCTTTCCATGGCTCGCTGAGCGACAGTGAGCTTTCTAATGAGCCCCATCGTTAGCGGCCATGTCTCAGTACCATAAGTCATCACTGGCAACACACATTGCTTGAAGACTTTTGTCTTCAAACATTGGGGTATTGTGGATGCGGGCGGCACAAAATCGCTCGCTGTGGCGGAAATTAGGTGAGGTCTATGTTCAACAGTGGACGTCATTAGGCTGATATGATGATGATGATGAAGTATGGTTTGTCTGTCTGTTCGTTTGAAGAAAACTCCGGATCAAGTCTTTCACTGGTGGCTACATTTAGGTACCTACCTATTTTGGAAAAATAATAGTGTTCCGCGCAATGTGTAAATAGAGTTTTTCTAATAAAAGTTTGTTTCCAAACACTTGTCTCTTTGCTTACCCTCCCAATCAAGCGTTGTCCTACATAATGAGTGTGGTGTGAAATCGTTCAACATAACTACAATTGTGATTTAACCGATTCGTTTCGCCACTTAGAATCCTTGGTAACTATAAACTAAACCAGTTAAAGGGTTATAAAAAGGTGTTATGTGTTTATCTATAACAAGATTTATAAGGATTGGGCCACATCTAGGCTAGATGTGGCCTAATCCTTAAAAATCTTGTCTCATCATAATAATAATATGTAATATAATATTCTACCACATTCACACAGCGCCATCTAGTCCAAAATTAAACAACTATATTTGCTTGTGTTATGGGTACTAAACAACTGATATACTACTTAAATACATTTTTTTTTTTGTAAATACATACATATTATAGATAAATTACACCCAGACACAGAACAAACCTTTATGTTCATCACACAAAGATTTGTCCTGGGTGGGGATCGAAACCACGACCTCCGGCTTAGCAGTCAGGGTCACTAACCACTAGATCAACAGGCCAGTCAAATCATGAACTCGTACATTCCTATGTTTCTATCTTTAGACACTTAGAACCGTTTTTTAAGACGATTCTACGGCCCTGTGTCGCGGGGACTTACCACTTATACAATTAACGGATACAAAGTACATCCAGACCCGAAACAAATATCTATGAATCACAGAAATTTGTCTTTTGTGGGAATCGAACCCACGTCACTCGGTACAGCGATGTTAGTGGTGAAAGCGATCACCTTAATCGCCACGCCACGATGACTTATCGTTGGGGGTTTTGTGACAGAAGGGTTTAAGACAAGCGACATTTGAACGATCGAATTTGATACCGTTGTCATTATGTTTGAAAATTGTATCTAATGGTCGCTGTTATTTATATAATTATTAAACCAAACAAAGGTAATTTAATGTAAATATTGAGTTTCTACTTTCATTACGATATTATGCTGCAATGGAGAAATATAGTCCGTAGGTATCTGTAACGAGCCCCGGTGATAAGTAGCAAAACTTTGTCATTCTCAGGGACGCCCGCCCGCGGATTTGAATTTTTCCATTACTTGTTTAGCATTTATATAAATGTTAAACCAAAGTTAAGGAAACTGCTTAATCATCATCATCATCATTTCAGCCTATTGCAGTCCACTGCTGGACGTAGGCCTCTCCTAACACGCGCCATAGCACTCTGTTAATATTCAATGCTTATTATTCAATGTAAATTAGATAGCAATATTGTCCGTGTAGTAACAAATTAAGAATAAATAATGTCACTACCCCATATCAAGCAGTGGGTGTCGTAAAAGGCGACTAAGGGACTAACTTAAAACAACAAGAACACTGCGAGAAAAGGAAAATTCGAAACAAAACTTTATACCAACCCTTGGCTTGCGTATAGTAGGCTAAATACCCTCCAAAATGTTGGAGGAGACCAATGATATTGTATGTCAAAAAGGTCTAGATAGGTTACCTTCATAGCGTTCGATCTTTGGAAATGGCACACAAACGCACTTCACATAGATATCGTATAATGCAATGTCAAAATACCTTCGCCGTCAACGGGACATTGAGATGAAGTTTGCTAATAAGACTATTTTTAGTGTGCCACTTTTCGAGCGCTTATAACCTATCTACACCTTTTTTAACATACAATATCATTGGAGGAGACCCAATGGAGATTACAATGATGATGAGATATTATTGGAGCCACATTGCTATGTTTGTGGGAGGGAGTGTCCCGTCCTATATACCAACCATGAGTCCGAAGTCCTAGGCAGAAATAAAAATAACAGCGCCATTTACAGCTAAATAACCCCCCAAATGATGTTTATGGTCTGTTTCCTCGTTTTGACTCTTAAGTTGATCTGCAGTCTGTGCTACTCATCTGTCAGTTAGTTTGGTTGACAGCGGAGTTTTTACAGTTGACGATTTTCAACTATACTCATAGTCATAGTCATAATCTTTATTTCATTTGGATCAAATATATAATACTTATGAACGTCATACAAAGCCAAAATGTTGTCAGCAAATTTGCCAAAGGCCTGTTCACTGACAAGGTTGAGCTCTGAGAAGAACTTGGCAAAAAACTCAGGCCACTCTTTTTTTATTATAAATTATGTGTTTCGAATCTATTAGACACTTAGAAAAAACCTGCGTATTTAAACTAATTAAAAAAAAGGTTTTTTTATCACAACTAAAGCAAGGCGAGAAGAAGAGAAGCGATGGTGGCTGAATGGATAAGAGACCGGCGCGGCGTGCAAATCACGCGGTCCGAGTTCGATCCCGACCGGCAGTACCAAATGTGGATTCCACTTTGTGGAATGTATATTATGTACCTATACATTACCTACTGGTCAAGTGATTTACCATCTGCTAACGGTGAAGGAAAACATCGTGAGGAAACTCACATACCCTAGAAGAAATTCTATGAGTATATCTGAGCCACCAACCCGCACTAGGCCAGCGTGAGTGGATTGAACCCTCTCAGTTCTCTAGATAGAGGAGAGGAGACCCGAGCCCAGCAGTGGGACTTAATGGGTTGCTGATGAAATGATGATGCATGAAAAGTGTGGCATCCTGACCATATTTCGAATGTAGCCCATAGGTCCCATGCTAATAGGAGATGAGTGCTATACCTATTGTCATTTATATGAATAAAACAAAATCAGGCTCATTGCCTTCCTTCGGGTTGCCCCTCATCTGCCACAAGCAAGATGGTTGCCGCTCACGCATGCGCTTGCGCATTGGCGCATTTAGGCGGTTCGCATCCGCTCGCTTTAAACGATTAGGTACTCGTAATATTTGTATGTTACCTATATACAATTTTTGTAGTTTTAGAAACTGGATAATATTTTTATTTAATAGTTGCTATAAGTTGATTTTACACAGTTTTTAACTTTCAAATAACTATACGCCTATATATAATAACTTTTACATTGAAAATATAAAAAATTGTATACCTTTAAAGTTCATTTAATTACCCTTCTTTGAGTACCAAACACATGTAATTTAATTAAGAATTAAGAGTTTAATGACTTGACAAAAATCTTATAAGAATTTCCATGGCGGCAGCCGACCAAATTAGCTTACATAATTTTGTGTTTTATGTTATTTAGTAAGTAAATTCACGTGTAATGTGTTATATTTTAATTAGTTAAACACATAATAAAGTAATTATAATACCTAACGTTTCTAATAAAATAATCAAAATTAACAACTAAACTTACCAAAATATGACGCCGTAGCTTCATCGCCGTATTTTCCAAAACAGAACACAGATACATCGAATAGTCCATGATAACACTTAATTAAATATCTTTATCACTTTTTTAATTTATTTGACATAATTATTATTAATTTATTAATAATTAAAATGATATTAACATAAATATATATAATATTTAATATATTTTCACTCATACATGCCTACACACAAACACACACACATGAATTTATTACCTACAAAATTTGGTTGGGTTGCGTGCGTCACTACTGGGTTCCAGTTGAAAATCAGCGCCAGGTTTTGTTTACCTGGCACACGCTGAACTGGACACCCGTTCGGTGCAACTGCGAGGTTCTTAGTCTAACCATATTCTTGTTATTTATTTCTTTTTACATTATCTTTTTATTATTATTATTTCTGTATTGTTTATTTAATGTTGTTATTGTTGCCACCTTGCACCGAATAAATGTTTCTTTCTTATCACTAACGGTCCATATAAATCACTTTTAATCACAATAAATCAGTTCACCTAAAGTAAGCCTAAAGCACAGAACACTTATTTATTACCCGCCTAAAGTTCACAGACTGACAGAATATAATGTCAAATTTTGTTTTCAGTTTCGCTTTCAATGACAATATAGAATATAAAATAATGTCAGTGTTGTTGTCAGTATTATGCCTTTAATTATGGCCCCTGTTCATTACGTTTCTACTTACGTTTAAAATTCGTCGAAACTTTGTAAATGACAGAAAATTTAAAAAATGTAGGCGCTCCGCTTTTCTCTGGAAGGACGGCCGCGAATTTTAGGATTATAAAATTGTCCTCTGGGTGGACAGCCGCCGAGTAGGAGTGTTAATTTTATGATAGAAAAACTACCTTCTAATCCTCTCTCTCTCTCTTTATTTAAGAGCTGGGCTCTTGTCGGTGGAGTAATTTCCAATTATTATTCTCTCTTTAATTTTTCTAATCCTATATAACTTATAATTTTTGGGATTCGAAACCATGCAGGACTTGCACCACATAGGCAGTCTCAGAGAAAACATAAAGGATTTTAATCGTGGATTACATCTAATTAAGTTCTATTATAATAATATTTGAATCTTTTTAAAATTTGAATAAATGATTTGATTTGATTTGAAAATATTTGCCAATCAAAAAAATAACAGTATGGGACAATCTAATCGTATCCGTATCGGAACGTCTAAAGCCAATTAAAACATCATCCGTAGGCAGTTTTGGCATTAATATGATTTAGTACCGACAACAGTCCTCTGAAAATGAATGTAATGCCCAAAATAGTACACCAATATAATTTGACCTGTATGAGACTACTTTAAAATTTGACAGGGAGACCAATGTATTTTGGAAATATAATGACTTATTTTTTTATTCCAGTAAATCGTTTGCCGAGGTCATTAAGTTCACAGATAATATTTTGAGTTTGTTTAGTCGATTTTAGTAGCAATTAGAGGGGTGAAATATGATCGGTAATGGACAATTAGGGAGAGGAATAGTAAAATGCAAGTATGGATTTATTTTTGTTTTCATGCATTGATGTTCGATAAATCTACAGTAGACAAGGGAACCATTGGGACGCGTTATTGTAACAGACTGGCCTGTTGGTCTAGTGGTTAGTAGACCCTGACTGCTAAACCAGAGGTCGTGGGTTCGATCCCCACGCAGGACAAATCTTTGTGTGATGTGTATAAAGGTTTGTAACTGTTCTGTGTTTGGGTGTAAATTATCTATAATATGTATGTATTTACAAAAAAAAAAAATTAAGTACCCTTAACACAAGCAAATATAATTGCTTAATTTGGGACTAGATGGCGTTGTGTAAATGTGGTACAATATTATTATATTATTATGTTTATTGTAGGTAGATACCTACTTTCCAAGCTTTATTATATTTGTCTATTAATTAATTTAATAATAATTATTAATGAGTCTTTGACTTTTGTCTTTGAAAATCGGCATTTTAATTACCTACAGAAGCAAATGGGTAACAAGGGGTTGACGCACACTAAATTTTTATAAGACAATATTTGACTTGGATAAAGAGACACGGTCATTACCATAATTGTCCCCCATCCTACAATTAATACACTCAATCTTCTTGCTTTTATTTTAACGCAGTGGTAGGTTAAAATAAAAAAATAAACTACCTACAACTAAGTTATCCGGTAACAAATAAACATGTCTAGCGGAAATTTTACTTAATTTGTAATTCGATTCGGTGACATCAAAGATCTATCGTGCCTATTCTTGGCGGCCATTACCAACATCTGTCAAATTGTGGCGCGAAAATTTTGTAATTAGAACGCTATTTTTGTCTTTGGTTTAGGGAGTTTGATTCATCAAAGAGTTCAGAAATGAATCGAGATGATTCATTTTAGTATCAATTTCATATTAAATAAGTGACGTGGATATAGAATTAGATATTATTATATTAATGTACTACAGCCTTATTAACTAAAAGGAAAACACAACAGAACTTATCTATTTAGTACCTACATCTTTTAAATCTTAATTTTGTCATTTCAAATTACAAAAAGTTGTTAAGATAGGTACTTATCCATTTTATTAAAATTATCATACCTATCATACTATTTTATCTATTAATATATATCCTAATAATAATATGTAAATATAATAATACAAAAAAAATATATTGAATTGAAATTATAATAATATTTCCTAACTAACTGGAAAGCTTACGAAACGATATTAGAAAAATTAAAAGCTGACTGACGAATTAAGGTTAAATTTGTTCGTTACAATAATGAGAGGAAAAAATTCCTATGAGAGCGAGATATGGAGGGAATCTCTCCCTTTCTCGCAATTGACAGTAATTATTAAAAGCGGGACAATGATATGCAGTAGAGAAAGACAATATCCCTAGATTTTTTCGGAACGCTTTTGAGTCCCATGATTTTAAGCTGTCGGACAATTTTCGGCCCGAAATGTCAGTGTAGTTAAAGTTGAAAAACATAATGTTAAAGAAATAAATGGTTGTAGGAAAAAACCTTAAATTAATCAGATTTTAATTTACTATACGGTAGACTATTTTCTAACATTAAATAACTTAAGCCGTAAAAATACGTCGTACTATATAATATATGTTATTATTATTATTTTTTAATTATATATTTATATATTCGTAAAAGTTTACGATCTGGGAGCAATCCGACGAGTCAGAATCAGGGGGCTGGTGTTGGTAAGCATTCCAGCCACTGACCTAAATATACCTGGACTGGCTGTCCTATACAAATGATAGCTAATTTTCTTTGTCTATTTGACCAACTAGCGGAGAAGAGTGAAACTATTTTTGACGTAATATAAATTGACGTTGATTTTCGTATCGCACCAAATACCTCGTTTAACAATCTTAATTTTCTGAGCGTAAAAGCTACTTTGTGGTGATTTAAATGAAAACAAGGAGTGATTTTATTACGTAGAACATGGGTATGTGTGTGTTTTGTAAAATTCAATATAGAAAAGGGTGCAATTTTTCATTACACAGGTACGTAGATTTATGTTAATTTTACCCTAAAATCAGTGTCAACTGTCTGTAAGACATTGGATTATGTGTAGATTATGTTGCTAAATATACATATCGTTAATCTATAAAGGACATTGTTTTGTTTTTAATTCTAAATTAGGTTCTTAATTTTTGTAAACAAAGTGTTAGTGATGTCCATATCGTCATATCGATAAACTTGTTCGGGGTCTGATGTGACGTATGGTTGCAAACAATTTTTTTAAAAATAAGTTACAATAGTGTTACCTACAATTAAAGTGATATTTTGATTGTTTTATAATATTAAGATTAGAGTAACATTTATGTTGATTTATTGACATTAGTTGATCTTTGTTAAGTTAAAAGACAACTGTTGTAATATTTATACCTTGCAAATTGCAATATTGTTGTAGGTTAATATTGTTTGTTGATTATTCAAAACATTTATATATAAATAATTGTTCACTCATTGTAGTATTTAGTGTAAACTTACTACGTGAGACAATATTTTATTAAAATATTTTAATAATATTTTGTAGTATAAAAATAAGTTTTATTAAACAAAACTGCACCTCTAATCAAGTAACAATTAACAAGTTGCGAAAACAAGGCGACGGCAATCGATTTATGTCGGAGAGAAGATTAGTTCTAATCACGTGATATATGTGATTTTCATACATGTTTTTTAGTTTTCCCTTTTCGTTCATCATTGTAAAAAGGGAACTTGGCTCGGTTAACTGATCTGTGATTTATGAAATACCTACTAAGTTTTATTAAAACTAAAGCGAATTGTGATTTTTATTGTATAAATTTCGTGTAGATAATTGTTAACTATTTAAAAATTGTGGTATTGTTAAATACTACGGTACCTACTTATATTGTGTCCCGAGTTGACGAATGAAAAATAAAAAATAATTCAGGGCAACTCAACACCAGGTGCCGAATAAATCCTCTAAAAATCTGTTGTTTTGATATTACAAACAGACACTTCAATTTTATATATTTCAACAGATACTGCTAATTAAATTAGAGCCTTCAAAATCAATTCACTAATTAATTTCGTAATGGATTATTAAAAATTATTCAGAATATGTTTATATAAAATCTTAAAATGAAATCTATCGATAGGTAGGTACGTGTTAAATCTACAAAGTTTGTCACATCACTAATTTTAGTTTATATCTTCTCCGCCACTGCTTACAGCGCACAATGGCGCAAATCAAACAGGGACAAAATCAGTCTCAAAGACGCCTATCCAGAGGTAATACAGATCAGTGATTCCAGCTAGTTATAGATATATTAAGTTCCTTGGTTTTAGCATACTAGCGCCATCTGTAGATTTTCTGTGCTACTACTTTGTCATCGTCTTTGCTTTATGTGTGTGGACCTAATTAAATTTTCAACTAATAGTAAATTCCAAGAAATTCTATAAGCCTTGCTTGTTTAAATTATTTAAACGTACATACTAACTTCTTTATTAATTAATTTCATCGCCTTTAAATTAATAATAATTAAGATGTCTACCACTCTATCGTGCCATAAATATTATCCATAGACTACTACAACGCACGTCAACCGTCAAATGTCAACGTCAGTCCATTATTGTCATTTATTGTATTGTCAATGCAAAACACGTCAACATTTCCCATTTCGTATTTTACTAATAAATATTGTTTCAATAAAGTTATTATAATATAATTATGGTACACACACCAATGGAGGGATCATTATTTGTAAGTGTAACCTATAATGCGTGCCGGAATAATTTTTATTTTTAGTTGTACTCCATCAAACAATTGCCACCGACATAACTTCAGCATGCTATGCAAACACCGCTAACTGCCAAATTTCAGAATGCTATAAAAACTTTTTGACCAAAACCTTCCTCCTCAACACCAATAAGACAGTCGCACACAACATAACTCCACAAGTTTCTTGTTTTCAAAACTACTTAATCGTTGCCTCATTGCTGAGGATCTTTACTCCGTGTGTTAGGCGAGTGGTGGACTTCCTACACATGGTACGGTCCGTCACTTGGTGTAGGGAGATTAATAGACTTTTTCTAAACATCTAATTGTGGTATATTTCAGGAACCAACCCTATACATAGTGAAAGGCATGTGCATTCTGGACAATGATGGCAACAGGATCCTCGCTAAGTACTACGACAAGGACGTGCTGCCAACTGCTAAGGAACAGAAGGCATTTGAGAAGAACTTGTTCAATAAGACTCACAGGTTTATTATTTACAACAATACTAGCTTCCACCCGCGGCTTTGCATGCATAATGTCAGCAAAATGTTGCCTTTGTGTTATTTCAGACTATAATCTATCTGTGTGCCAAATCTTATACAGATACAGCAACAAATTTTAGCTGTTCTGGTGTGATTGAGTTACAGACATCAATCTATACATCCATCTGTCCAACTTTTGCATCTATATAAATAAAAATGGATTGCCTAAAAGTATGTGATGGATTCATGTGATAACAACCGATTTGGCTTATTCTTTTTTTGTTGTATTTGTTATTGCCACAAGGCAATGTAAGAAATTATAGAAAACATATAGTATATAGTTTAAAATATCCATAAAAACATTTGAAAATGTAACATTATAATGAAAAATAAAATATGGCGGTACGAAGTTCATCGGGTCAGCAAGTTTATAATATAGTAGGACTTACCTAACTTACTTAACTCTTCCTAGGTACACCAACACTATTACAACTATTAATTTAGTTCTAAACACTACTTCATATTTAAATTATAATTAAGAGTCAATTGTATATATCTGTATTCCCCTGTGACAGGGCTTGTTTTTTTTTATACCAGTACAGTGGCAAACAGACATACAGCCTGCTTGACGGTAAGGTTACTGTACCCTATGGTCCATTGTTTCATAATATGGATGTTATTTAAATGATAATAAATATATTTTTCAGAGCAAATGCTGAGATCATAATGCTGGAAGGTCTGACGTGTGTATACAAGAGCAATGTGGACCTGTTCTTCTATGTGATGGGCAGTTCTCATGAGAACGAGGTAATTTAGTTGTTTATATTGGGCAGCACATAATGCCTATAAATCTGAGCATTTAGACGGGAGATGCCTTTGCGCTCGCCTTAACCTAAAAATTTTCTACCATTTTTTGGGCATAGTGAGGTACAGTCAGTAACAAAAGTAGCTGAACATATCCATAATTTCAAAAAGTAGCAGTATTCAAAAAGCCAGAATTTAAATATCATCATTAACTCAATTCTGGCACCGTATACCAGCATTTTGAAATAATGGATATGTTTAGCTACTTTTGTTAATGACTGTACAACCTGTCTGAGCTAACTTTGCACCTGACACTGTGAGGTTAGTCTGTCGGTACGGTTTGCAAAAAAACATTACATCTTATACATATTGTATACTTAATCCGTCACTACATGGATAGATTAGAGAATTAACTATTTAAACATGTTATATTCCAGTTGATCTTGCAATCAGTATTGAACGCGCTGTACGAGTCGGTCAGCATCCTGCTGCGGCGGAACGTTGAACGACGGGTACTCTTCGATAACTTGGACGCTGTCATGTTGGCTTTTGACGAGATCTGTGATGGAGGGTCAGTACATTTTTTTACTTATATATACTTAAAGATCATGCCTTCACTATACATGTGTCGCGTGACTTCACAAACATACAATTAAGGGACAAAAATATCACCAGACTCTAAACAAATATATAATGGATCTGTCTATAAGGACTTCCGAACTTTTACCGACCATATAGTTGAGATGACATCTGTGAAATTTGTTGTCAATAAGTCTATTATGCCATATTACCATGGACGGACATAGCTTTAAATTTTTGCTAGGTTTCAATAAGATTATGGTGACCGTAAAATGGGCGAAGAGTGTGACACCGCCCGAACAGAATAAGAATACCCTCATTTCTACATAACAGACTACCTAACAATAAATTTCACAGATGTCGCTAAAAGTGTATGATCGCTACCAACCGTAAAAGTTCGGAAGTCCTTATTGAAAGTCAAAAATGTTATAACTCTTGCATTACCATACAACTTTAATAAAATATTTAAACATAACTTAAAAATTATACACAGCTATCCTATTAAAAAAAAAGAAACAGATACTCTTTTTACAGGAAATTCCTATATCAAATACTGCCACACCTACTACAATATCCACAATATTTTTACAGAGTAATCCTGGACTCAGACCCAACATCAATAGTAGGCCGCGCCGCCCTTCGCACCGAAGACGTCCCACTAGGAGAACAGACCGTCGCTCAGGTAATCGAACAAGTGAACCGCTTCTTCACATAGCCTCTGATGCACGACTTAGTCTTGTAGTAGTGCTAAACACGACCATTATACGACCAATCGTACTTGTAGTAGTGCTGGACATGATCATTATTCGACCAATCATATTATTATTCACTTGGGTAGACAGTTATGTACTATTATGTAATGTGTAGCGAAAAAATTGGTGTCAGAGTTGGTATTCTACTTAGCTAGCGTAAGCCTCTGTCCCACGACTTAGTCTTATTGTAATGTTAGACAAGACTTTTATACGACCAATCTTATTGAAGTTGTTGCTCAGATAATAGAACAATTCTTAACATATCCTCTTGAGTCATGTAGTAGTGTTGGACATGACCATTATACTACCAATATTATGAATTGTTAGGTTATCTATTATCGTGACTATCCAAATTAATAGACAGATTAGGTAACACACACAAAGCCTGCCAGTTAATTAATTAATTGCCACAGTTTCCGAAGTAACTGTTCTAATAAAACTCTCATTTTCTTTAACGAATGAGTTTTTTTAATTTTAAAAACGTCTGTTTTTAAATCACTGTACTGGTATTAACAACATGTCGTAGCACTTGCAGCTTGTCAGGACAGCAAGCCAAGATAGTATTCCAAGGTTCTAGCTTGGAAAACTAGCCTCTTATATAACCGCTATAGCACTAGCCATGATGATGAGTCATGATTGGTTGTATAATAGTCCTATTCAGCACTTGTAGTATGTATATGTTTTATTTTGATAGAAACACGTGTGATTATGGCGGAGGTATCTGTACGTATGTAGTGTGTTTGCACCTTGCCTGTGTATTTGCCTTTGGTTAAGTTTTTTTATAAGTACCTACTGGATTTAAAGGCGTGAATAGGCACCAAAATGACCCCCCGAAGGGATAGGCAGAGGTGTATCACATCCACATATCGCCAGGTATATTTGTGCCCGTGCCTTATTAAAAAAACCGAAAGGCGTGAAGTTATGTATTTTTATTATTTAAATTTGACATTATTATAAAATAAAATGGTCTATTTTCGTACCTATTCATCCCGTTTTCACCTCCTATAAAAGTACATTATGTTTTAAAAACAGGCTTAACAGCTAATTTAGGTGTTAATTGTGATGGAAGTCGCTCGCTGTGGGGAAATTCAATGAGGCCTATGTCCAGCAGTGGAATCCTTGGGCTGATATGATGATGTGGAACCAATAAAATATCTACCAAAAGGAATAATATCATCTTATCGCATTCCAACGTTAAATCTCGAATTTAAGAAGTATCAATATTTTATGTAGATTTTTCAGTATAATTTAGTATTTTCTTGTTATGAATTCTACTGTTTTAGTAGTTTTAATTTTTTTTTATATTATATTACCAAATATTTTTAATGACACAACATACTATGGTAGAAAACTTAATTATACCTATGCTTGGTTATCGTAAAGACCTATTAAAGTATTTCCTTAGAAGTCGTGATTTTTTGGTTACATAACATAGCATCACGCCTTTTTCCCCGAAGGGGTAGACAGACGTGTTTTACACCCACATTTCGCCAGCTATATTTTTTTATGGTTAGCTTTTTAATTTTAACGCATCGGTATAAATAATTTACCATATTGTTAACTATTTTCTATTTCAGTTCTTAATGAAAAAACCTATTCAGAAATTGAAGCTAGGATTTATGAATTGAAAGTATTTATTTAATTTGTCCACTTTAATCCCAAATTTTATTTTAATCAAAAACAAGTTAGGTACATACGTTTATACTGTGGTGGTGTTAAATTTTTGTTGCGTAAATACATATATAAATAATTATAAAGTTAAAAAAAGTCACAATACCTGTTATTGTGAGTCACCTATAGCATTTTTTTCAGACATTTTAACTATTTGGGTATTTATATCATTGTCACGAAAATTTAATTCAAAATTTACCAAAACATAATAAAACCTGTATTCATAAAACTTTTCTAAAGGTTGTCTAATCCGAATCCGTACTCATAGAATATGTCTCGCTCTAATAAGTAACAATTCTAAGTGACAGAAAGGGATAAAAGGATAAAAAAGTGCGAATCGATGCGACCGTTTTGGCTTTACTTTTAAAGCACAGATATTCATTGAAACTGATATTTTTCATAATGTATGTGGGATAATAATAAAATATTCACAAAATGAGTCGTATTTATAATAAAAACAATTTGACATATATGAGACCTTAGTCAACACCAGCGCCTCTGGCGGCGAATTCACACGCGACAACCTCCATTCGGCTGATTATTTTTGTTATATATTATCGCTTCGCTTCCGTGGATCTTTGTTTGGCCACTCTCAGCTTCTATTAGCGTGATGTTATAAAGGGCTATCCAACACAATAAAAAATTTCAAATTGGAGCTAGTAGTTCCTTAGATTAGTTCAATCAAACAAAGTCTTCAGCTTTATGATAGTATAGACAATATTGGTATGGATTACATTTTTTGTGTATAAAACTGTTTTTTGTTGATTTGTTAATGTGATTGTCATTTTATATGTATGGGTTTAATTCTATGTAATATTAATTATTGTTGTTCATTATACATTTTTACTAACCTTTTTGGTTTTTTTTTAAAGTATTATTTTTTTTATAAGTAATATTTTTTTTCTTTGACGTATTTTATTTACTTACCTATCCTTTTTTGAGGAATGAAGCAGTTTTAATAAGTTTAAAAAATCTGATAATATTTTTTACAAAGTTGACAATAAAATTAAATTTAAAACTAACAAATATTTTACATACTGAAATTTAATTTTATAAAACTTTCAGATACTACAGAACATAATGAATATGTAAGAGAACCAGGGCGGGGATGTATAGTCAATATGTAAAAACGACAATACTTTATTGTAGTTATTTAGTGCTTATTAAATTTTATATACTAACATTTTAATTTTTTATTTATTTTTCTATTGGCAACCCCTTTCGGCTTCTGCTTTCATAAGCTTGGTAATCAGGTAAATATTTTAATTCATAGTTCCATAAATCATTGGTCCTGTATGTGTTTTTGTAGATAATGTATTGTTTTTTACAGCAATCAAATAATTTGTTTAATTTAACATGTTTGTCAGAATACTAACGGACTTGTCAGAATATGTAATTGTACGCGGCAGAGTTTGACGTATTTGTCATCTGTTTTTGACAATTAAAAACTCTTTTTATGAGACAAGTATATTCAATCTTATTTTTTATGATATGAATAGCAAATATGCAATAATATAGACCATATTTTGGATTGGAAAGAATCAGTATTAACACTAAGCCTCGATTGCTTTGCAGCCAAAATTCTATTCCTACTTCGCACTGTATAATTTTATTTTTCAACTAATAGGCCATGTTAGTCTTTGAATCAAAATTAATTTTTATTTAATATTATAAACACCAAGCAAATGTATAAAATGCACGCATTTGAAGTAGATATAAACCTCCTTATTACAAAATTCAGACTAAGCATTAAACCAGGTTCAAATTGACAACTTTGACACTAAAACAATGGCTTATGTCAATTTAAACCTGGTTTAATTAATAATTAATTCCTAGTCCATATTTTGTAATAAGGGGGAGATTGTTTAAGGTTATTTAATGCGGTTGTTAGATGGAATCGGTAAAGATAGATTTTTTATTTTAATAGTTAACCCTTTATTATAGCATATAGCATAGGGAACTATTTTCCCACCACACCAACCCAGGCTAATGTGGAAATCAATTTAAAATGGCAAGTCCTTGAACTACAATCTGGCTTTCACCGTGACTGTCACTGCCGATTGACTGTCACCGTGGCGCAGTGGTTAAGGTGGTCGCCTCGCCACTACATCGCCGTGCTGGGTGACGTGGGTTCGATTCCCACAGGAGACAAATATTTGTGTGATTCATAGATATTTGTTTCTAGTCTGGGTGTACTTTGTGTCCGTTAGTTTCATGTTTGTAAAGCTCCCCGCGACACAGGGCTTGTTCCCTAGAGCGGGCGTTTAAAAAAAAAAAAAAAATTAACAAAAAAAAATTTTTTCAGTTACAGTGACTTCAATTTAATTTTTCGTAAAGTAGTTTCTCACATTACACCAGGCCCACACTTTAATCGTAAAATTTTTCATTCATTTTCGTCTGCCCGTTAAAGGGTTAAGGCCATTTTCACCATTGGCAGATAAATGTCTAGTAATGTATATAGAAAGGCACTCGCTTTGGCGGCAAATAGGTGCGGCCTATGTACAGCAGTGGACGTCATGTGATGATGATGATTAATCTATCCAAGTCTTACAGATTGATTGATTGATTGATTTGACTGGCCTGTTGGTCTAGTGGTTAGTGACCCTGACTGCTAAGCCGGAGGTCGTGGTTTCCATCCCCACCCAAGACAAATCTTTGTGTGATGAGCATAAAGGTATGTTCTGTCTGGGTGTAATTTATCTATAATATGTATGTATTTACAAAAAAAAATGTATTTAAGTAGTATATCAGTTGTTTAGTACCCCTAACAAATATAATTGCTCAATTTGGCATTAGATGGCGCTGTGTGAATGTGATAAAATATTATTTTATATTATTATATTAAAAAAATGTCAAGAAGCTGTCAAATATGTCAAGAACGGTGTTTCAGATTGTCAGCCAGTGGTGAAAATAGCTATAGGTGAAATACTCTCACAGATACATAACAACAGTTGAATCTAGATTTTTTTTTAGGAAATATTATTATGACTTACGGAAAACGACAGGTTTTCATGTCAAAATTCTCCAAAAATTAGAGGCACTTACACACCTAGAGGGGCTTGCATACCTAATCGAAAATCATTGCTGATCAGTGATCACCACTATTCATGCATATCCCATATTTAAGAACCCACTGTTAGCATTCAGAGAATTATAATAATACCTTTTCCCCCCGAAGGAGACGTCACACCCTTATTTTGTCAGCAACGTGAACCTAATGTTGACTGGGCAGATTTTCGAACTTGGATCACAAAATAAGTCCTTATATGCACACGAATAAGTACTATTATGCATTCTATATGTTAGTTTTTCTATAATTTCAGGTATTGCAATCGGCGAAGGAGCAGCTGAAATGGTCGCTGTTGAAATAAACGGGCTTATACTGCTCAGCACTTACACGAACTGTTTAGTAGGAAATTAACATCATATACATTGTCAAAAATAAAAAATAGACGGGGCAAAATATGGAGAAATTCTTCACCGTCTTATTATTCCTGCATTTGAATGCATTAATTTATACACCACATATTGTTTACGACTGTAAAGTTATAAAAAAAAAATAAGCTAATATAAAATACAATAAAAATGCAACTGAAAATTTAAAAAAAATATTTTTCATTTATGACTGACAGGAAGGGTATTGTTTTTCGCGCGTATCTTGTATGTTTGTAAATTTCTTTATTCCCACGTTTCTTCCAAATGGCTGGATGGAATGTAACAATCAAGGTACCTATCGTTAGATTCTGCTCAAAAACCCAAGTGTACTTAGATAGGAATAAATAAAAAAAAAAACTGTGGACTTTTGGCGCCAAATTATAAGTAATTAAAATTTTATTTTTAGCCATACGTATCGAGTAGGGTATCAAAATAAAGGGAATCAAATGGAGATTACAAATATAAACATAATAATAAGTTATGTATTTAAATTTAATCAGGAATAATAATTACAACCATTTTTCTGCCTTTTTAGTGCGTTGCTTATCTGTTGATTTTATGCAGTCGGGTTATTTAAATTTTTTAATTTTAATTTTTCTTTTTTTCAATATATTTTTTTTTTTAATTTTTTTTTTATTCAATAAAACATTTACACATAACTCAAAAATACACACAGCTAACCTATTAACAGAAAAGAGAAGCAGATACTCTATTTACAGGAAATTCCTATAAATAGAATATCTGATTAAGATCAGATTCCTGAGGAAACGTACCCAAAAGGCTAGCCACATTACCGCGTTGGATAGCAAGGCTAATGCGTTGCCCCAGGTAGAGGCCAGCCCTTGGATCATGTGATACCTCAGAAACACGCTTACAAATTTCACGATAAAATTTGTGAGCGTTTGGCCCCAAAGGTCCAAGAGTTTCAACCCCAAAAGGCTCAAAAATGTAAGTCTCACCAAGACTTTCATATTTACGCCTCTTGAGGCACTCTGCAGAATTGGCAGCAGAACCCGCTTTAATACCAGTCCGTGAAAGATGAGATACTGCCAGTGTGTACACGCAAGTAGCATCCCACACCAAGGGCTTACCCATCTTCCACGGAACGAGAGTCATGCCGTCGGGTCGCTTACCATCGCTACGCACTAGGCCGTTAGGCTCCAAAACGGACGGTATACGCGCACTGACAAGCTCCCGGCGAATGACATCGTTTTTTTAGTTAAAATAATTGTCGGAGCTTAATTTTGTAGACTTCGCTACTATTGACAGAGCTGTTAATAATCTTGTCAATTATTTTAATCAAACTTTAAGGGTAGCCACAAACGGGCTACCGACCACAGCCACCGGCGGCTAGCGACAACGACTTAACACACTTTTTCATATAATTATTTTGTATAGACAATTTTACACAGTTAATTAAATGGCTGATGTAACCAGTTAGGTGCGACATATGTATATACTTTCTCAGTCGGCAAAGGTATACTACCTCCATAATCTTGGCAAAGGTTTCATGCAGGTTTTTTTTTTTATTTATTTATTTAACGGCCATGGATACAGATACAAGACCTTTAAGCCATGCAGGTGTTAAGTCAATTAGTATTGCCACAGTTAAAATAAAAACCACCGCAGATTCAATGTTTAACAGTATAATTATTTTAAATACCCTTTAGAATAAATAGTTCAACAAAAGTTATAATATGATAATAAATTTGGGCTTAGATATATCGCAAAATACATGTTGCGACAAAGCCTAGTAAATTAATTACGTAATCTATCTCTTTCTAATTATAGTTAAAAGAAAGGGACAGAGGATTCTACATTCTTCCTAATATAAGGGAAACCGTTATAACCATTATATCGACAAGATACCAGAAATAGTTTTCAAAAATTTTGAATTTACAATACACAAAGTATTTTTTACATAAATAACAAATTTTCACCGACTTAAATTCCTTTTGTTTTTTGCGATCACTTACATCAGGCATTGCAAACCATTGCCACTGTCACTGCTGGCACGCGTGCCACAGATGGCACGCAGGATTAAATTCTTGGCACGCCAAATAGTTTGTGTATTATAAAGAAAGTAGCATCACTGAGCAAATATTCTTTGACGGCACGTTATAGGCACTTTTTTATATATGGCACGTGCTTCAAAGTTTCGCCACTTCTGCCCTATACCCTTATAAAATACTTTTAAGCGCGTTCGCTTTTCAATTCAGCCCCAAACTCATCAGCAGTAGGGATCAAATTAAGTTTAGAGATAGGCTTGAAAGCCGGATGATTCTTGTCTCTCAATAACTTGAACAGCACATTTTCCGAAGTACCCACAAAACAACCGATCGTTTGCAAACGCTGAAATAGAAAAAAAAAAGGACATTGATATAAAAAATAACTTTATTAAAATATTGCATGTAAAAAATGTAAATAATATATATACATAGTATGTTTACAACATAACCTATTAGACGCCTAACTACCTACAGAAGACCAGCGGTAATACGACAATTGGTGTCGGATTATCGAATTTGTCGGATTATAGAGTGTAGTAGTAGTGTAGTGTAGACTGGCCTGTTGGTCTAGTGGTTAGTGACCCTGACTGCTAAGCCGGAGGTCGTGGGTTCGATCCCCACCCAGGACAAATCTTTGTGTGATGAGCATAAAGGTTTGTTCTGTGTGTGTTCTGTAAAAAATGTATTTTAGTAGTATATCAGTTGTTTAGTACCCATAACACAAGCAAATATAATTGCTTACTTTGGGACTAGATGGCGCTGTGTGAATGTGGTAGAATATTATATTATATTATTATATTGTAGTCAAGAATATTTAGGAAAATTTTCTTACATTGAGAGAGAAATACCTTGTAATCTGACAAATTATATTTTAATAAAATCGATACCAGTAACGATTTTCTTAAATACTAACATTAAATATTGTCGCATTTACATGTCTACGTAGGATAAGTCCAATGTCGGATTAACCGGGGCGTCGGATTACCACAGGTCTACTGTAGGTAGCAACTTAAAGTTAGCTGCATTACTATTGGATCATATTGACGGTGATAATGAGTTTGACATACAAAACACTTTGTCATGTATAGATGACAATGGTGTCCCTAGGGCCTTTGACCGCTTTGGTCGCAAATATAAAAATTGAAGAAAATCCATCTTTTCATAAAACTGGTAACAATTCCAAATTTGGTGTTACCAAATATATAATGTCATTAAAAAATGCAATTGAAAAAAGGGGGAACTTATTTTTTAAAAAGTGTTGGTAAATAAAAGACGTAAGAGTAATTAGAAGTAAGAGTAAGAGTAATTATTTGAAGTAATATCGTGATTAGAAAAGTCATCATTTCTACCCTGTATTTAATAGAGACGGTCAAGGTACCTCTTAACCTTTCGGACACCATTGTCATATATACATGACAAGTGTTTTTTATAAAAAAAATCTTCCGCATTTTGAAATAAGGCTAAATGATCTATTATATGTTGCTTTGACAATAATTTCAAATGCTTTAGACACCGTTGTCATATATAAATGACAAGTGTTTTTATGAAACAAAATGTTTTCTTATAATGGAAATATGATCTTTGTTGCTTTGACAATAGTTGCATGTACTCATTTTCATCCTCCGGCTATGTTAGGTTCATTAATGTTAAAAGGTCACAATTTAGACGCTGGTGTCACGGCATCAAGGAATGTGTCGATAGTTGGCTTTTTGTTTAACTTAGATATAGGTTTGAATACAGGATGGTTTTTGTTCTTCAATAATTTGAACAGGACATTCTCTGAGGTTGTTATGAAACATCCTATAGTTCGCATGCGCTGGAAGGTTTAAAATAGATTTTTTAATATCACCATCACTCAGTTACCCTTTTTTATAGTAGTTCAGTATAGTGGCTCCTCTTCGCCTGATGGAAAGCAAAAGAGGAGTCCAGAATACACTGCCAGCTAACAGGATACTGAAGTGTCATGTCAGCTGTCAGCCAAACGGTATTTCTTCACGCTTCGCTTGAAAGACCCCATGTTGTGGGAAGGAAGAAAGATAATTATAAGCTGGCTGTGCGTTCTACGTTTTGATAGTGCGGCAGAGATATGATTTGCCGAACTTTTAAGTGCGTTTAGAGATGTTATCCTTCTGAATACCACGTCTTTTATTCCTTAGTGATAGGCACATGTATATCTTACTTACATTTCACCAAATATTTTAGGTCCCACGTATATTTTCATTAACCGGGCACGTTTTTAAACTGAGAATTTAATGACAGAAAAACCCAATACCAATTTGCTTGACCTCGGAATTGAACCTGGGACATCTTGCACCGCAGTCGTATAAACTCCCGGGCAGTTAACTTTATTTTTCATAGTCAAAAGACTATTTGCAATATTTTTAGCTAATTTTTAAAATAAAAAAACTGAATTAAGTAAGTACAATTAATTAATACTGATATCAATAAATTGCAAGGGCCTATTGGGAATCACGACATTTGAGTTAATCGATTTCGATAGCGCTGTCAAATGTTTGAAAATTTTATTAATGTGGTGTTTACATATTCAAAAACTTGACGCCTATATCAAAATCAACAAAAGTTCTTTGTTGTCATATAAATTCAAGGTATAGTTACCAATACTTCATGCATCAGTCCAACACTCACTTGTCACATATACATGACATGTCTAAAGATTATGACTATCATTGTCATGTATATGTGATATGTAAGAGTACTAACCTGAAGTGCAAGTCCCCTGTCCATCAAAGACCTTGATGACACGCCATCAGCGAGGATATGGACAGCAATGTCTTCCTTTAGCAAGTCTATTGCAGTCTGTTCTATACAGACATGGGCCTGAAAATTATCATATGGATTGTATTATTAATAAAACTTATGGCACTGAAAAGTGATCTCTAAAAAATCTCAAAAAAAAAATCAATGCCTTGCCACTACATACGCATTCAATGGTAAAAATATTTAATATCATTTATAATACTTGTTTGTCAGCATAGAGAAGGAGAGGGGACTTACAAAGTCACGTATAAGGTATTAAATACTTAATGCTTAAGTTTGTAAATAGTTTAATTATTAATATCAGGTGGCGATGCCTGTACATCCCCTCTAGACAATCGCTTCAATCTGTCTATTCTAAACGACATGTCACTTCAACACATTTGAACACATCTCTGACATAAACTATCGACATATTCCGTGATCAATGTATAGTCGACCACAATATATATGATTTACGACTATTATTATTATTATTAAAAATCAAGAAAACTCATTATAATGTCGACGTCGCGCATTCATGACAACTGTCACTGTACTGATGTCACTTGCAAGCAAAAAATAGACTTTATTGTTTTGTGATAAGCAAACGACATTCACTCTAAGCGTGGTTCAGGAATTTTATTGTCTACTATACTAATTTGACATCTCAATAGAATAGACAGATTGAATAGATTGCCACTTGCCTAGCTCCCCAGTTAAGTTGTTTCTGAATTGACTATGTTAATTTATGACACTCTTTTTTGTTCTTGTTGTTCTGTTTTTAATAAGATAATTTGCACACCTTGCCATGAACAGTCGAGTTCATTAATATATTGGCACCATCAAGGATTCAAAATATTGCGAGCGTTGAAAAGCTCAATAAATACTATAGAACCTATGGACCAAATATATGTCCTCATGTGAATGGTTCAATAAAATATGCTGTACATTATGCAATAAATTGTAGTCACCCTTTTCAACAAAAATATCTAATGATGGTGCCAATATATTAATGAACTCAACTGTACTTATGTGGTTACCACTGATTAAGATGCAAATTTACCACATCTGGTAATAAATAAATAAAAAAATATATCACAACCCACCTCAATCCCACACAGTACAACAGAACTCAGTCCAGGAACATCGCTCTGCAGCTTCTTATGTAGTTCCGGAGTGAACATGGAGAACAGAGTCTTCTCGTAGACAAGAGCAGCATCTTTGGTCGGTATCTCCTTGGATGTGTGACCGAGGCCCTTTGGATACTGCTCTGATATGTATACTGGGATTTTGAAGTGCTTCGCTGCTTCCATCTGGAATATTTTTAATAGCGGTGTTTTAAATTTTTTAGTCTATCATTAACAGAAATATACCATTAGCATTTTGACTTGAGTACAGTGAAGTGCCGCCTGCAACCAAAAGAGACGTGGCGTGTGGCGTAAATTAGGTGAGGCCTATGTTCAGCAGTGGACGTCGTTGGGCTGATATGATGATGATGATGATGATGACAGTGAAGTAGGAATTGAAATGAAATCTTGTTTATTCATCTAGGTTACAAAGTAATATTTATGAAAGTCACAAGTTAATGTAACAGGTTATCCTTGATTTGTCCTGGGTGGGGATTGAACCCACAACCTCCAGCTTAGCAGTCAGGGTCACTAACCACTAGACCAACAAGCCAGTCATATAGTTTAAAGATATCTTTTGAATGAACATAACATAGCATCACGCCTTTTTCCCCGAAGGGGTAGGCAGAGGTGTTTCATACCCACATTTCGCCAGCTATGTTTGATCCCATGAAATAGGGGGTGAGCTTATTGTCATCAACCGGGAACTTTTGTTTACCAAACTCCGGGAAAATCTCAATACTGGAATTTCATGATAGAAAAACCTAATACCAATTTCACCAGACCCGGGAATCGAACCCGGGACCTCTTGCACAGCAGTTGTATACACTTCCCGCTGCGCCACCGAGGCAGTTTCGAATGAATGATATCTTAAAGATTTCATTATTAGTGTCTCAAGTTATGTGAGCTTGCCTCTGTACCACTTTATTCTGTGGTAGGATCAAGTTTCAATTTCCAGTCATTTCAGTTTCATTTTCAAAACAATTGATGCATACAAAGTTCACGCAACACATACAACTGTGTGTCTTACACATTAGGAAACAAAAGCATTTTTGTTTGTCATTAAATGGATACCAATGGTTCTTTAGAAATCAAACACCTGTCTTAATCAGAACTCTGGTTGCATAGTAATTTAATGGAATATGAAATATAATCTTTAGAGTTTTGAATGGAATAAAAATAAAGAACAATTAATTATCTATATAATGTTAAAAAACATGACTATTTTACACTTAGCCAGCAGTTAAGACACTATCCCAATGTAAGATAATTTTATTTGGAATAAAGTTAATTACATTAATTAAAAATGTACGTATATGAACTTAATATGAGATTGGTTATGTGCTGCTAACAAAAAATGTTGGCTATCTAAAAATTTTTGAGCAGTTTATTCGTGATATTAACAGGCAAATTGCTACTAAACTTTTGAGATTGTATTGCCGAGTCATATGAATGGATTACATTTACAAGTCGATAACAACGATTACGTAACGATAACAACAACTTAAAACTTACCATTTTGTTCGCGACCTTTACCACTTCGCCGAAATGTTTAATATGAGGTCTAAAAGTTTCTTGGATGTCACACACTAGAAACGCGGTTTTCTTAGCTTCTAATGCTCCCAATTTGAAAATGTTCCGAGAACCCATTGTTATAATTTGTGTATTTACAATTTTACACCGGCGATGCAAACAAGAAAATTTTGTTTTTAAGTCACTTGCTTGTCTGTCAGATAGAAAATTGTCATTTGGACGCATAAAAAGAGAATACGTTCCAGTTTATAATTTTACATTTTGCTGATAAAAAGCATCAGTCTGAGAGACGAAAAGGTTTACATTTTGTTGGTTCTTCAATTCTTCAAACTTATCGATTTTGTGCGTAAAAGCTAACTTGGAATCGAATCCTTTAGACCTCCGGGTTAGCAGTCAGGGTCACTAACCACTACGCCACACACAGAACAACAAAAATGCACTCCTGTCTTGCTCTGAGATCGGTGAGTATTAGGTACATGCAAGTTATTTATAATATAATTTTATTAATATTTTAGACATTAATTACAACGGCAACGTTAAGAGCGCAGCTGAGAAGTGACCTAAAAACCGTAGTAGGTAGATAATAATTGGGGCCGATCGCGTTTCTTATGCGATCTTAAATAAGTGCAAAAAATGCACGTAAATAAGTGTAAAACTTGATCTAAAATTTTAAGCCCTTATTGGTATTTGCGTTTGTGTTATTTAAGGACGTGACCTTAAATAAGTATGGTTTGACTTAATTAGAGATGGTAGTTTCTTAATTGGTATTGTCTTTCGACTTACTATGCGATTAGAATAAGTATGGGCCTGTCAAATCAAGACGCCATTTTGTTTTCCATTTGAAGACAACTTCATACCTAACAAGTAGAGTGTACAAAGAAAAAAGGAAAAAACGAAACACATTACAATTAGGTACATTCATACTTTTTCGGTTGTAAGATCTTTATTATCTGAAAGAACATTTAGGTACATAGTTCACTAAACTCATTTTACATGAACATAGTAGGTAACTGGCATAGCTAAATATGCATGTTTTTATTAATAGTATTTAAATAAATTATGTGTGAGTATTGAATATGAAATTAGTGTTTGTTGGTTGTTGTGTATTTTTTATCTAGAAGTCACGCGGTTTTTTATTTGGCTACTGCTCTGCTCCTATTGGCCGTAGCGTGATGTTATATAGCCTATAACACTAAAATATTTTTTACAATTGAACCAGTACCTAGTTCCTGGGATCCTAGCATTCAACCAAACAAAAAACAAACTTCAATTTTATAACAAATAGGCAAATATAATGCAAATCTAGTCAGGTCCTAATTCTTCCAACCTAATTCTTCCTAATTCGTCAAACGTGCAAGGAAAATGTACATAATCAAAATAGAATAGAATAGAACATAAATTAATTAAATTACAAGTTATAATTTTTTTGCCTATTTTGTTTCTCCTAGCTGTACAAAAATGTGCACATTCGACTGAAGTTAGCGGCAAATAGTACCACGTGCAATCCCATACTTATTCTAATCGCATAGTATTTGACAGTTCTGTGATCTTAGTGCAGCCTTAATTTAAGTCGCACCTAATTTGCGTGTACTAAATATTTCACTCATATTTCTTGGCTCAATTAAACACTTATTATTTAAAATATTCCCTTTTCATGCTGTTATTTTACAAAGAAAGTATAATGAAGATCTTCGACGGCAAGTATTACTTTGTTTTAACTAGTTTTATTAATGATCTAACCTCACTTTTGCCGAGTTCTGATTTTGGTCCTTTTTATTTTTTAGATTAAAAAGAAGGCTTATGTATCGGCTTAGATTTATGTAAACTATATAAATATAACTTGTGAATCTACAAACTGATACTTTGACTTTGACTTTAACATCTAAAAGTAAATAAACAACATGACGTTTATGACACTTTTTTCCGATTATAATCTATGGTAGTGTCCTTAAATAAGGTTTTTAGCATTTGGTAGTTTTTTAAGAACGTATCCTTAATTAAGTACTAACGCGATCGCATAAATTTAAGAATGTGTCCTTATTTTACAAATTTAAGTTCATCTTTATTTAAGGTTGAAGAGAAACAAAATCGGGCCCATTGTTTGATGAATATTGTTTACCTGAATAATATTGTTTCAGGTAAGTATAATAAGAACTATGTATATCTCTCAGGTCTCTAGTTAGAGGAAAGGAGGTACGAGCCCAGCAGTGGGATATATTATTGGATTGCTAATGATATCAACAACGGTGGCTAAATAGATAAGTGGTCGGCGTATAAATTATGCAAATCATTCATTCATCATTTCATGTACCTACACGAATTTGAAGGAGAAGAAATTCACTTTGATACCTATTAATGTTTATTTTGCATGTCAGTCACTTTCTCTTTTAGCTAATACAGCTGTACTTATACTAGCTATAATTATTGTTACATTAAGATCATCATTATACACGCGCTTTATGTTCACAATTATGTTATTGGATCTAATAAAATCTATTAATTAAAGTTGCTCGTCTCAAGAGGGATTAGAGGGAGATAGCGTTAAAAAATAAGAATGCTAAAAGTTATGAAACGACTACTCTAGTTCTGGAACGCGACGCAGTGGTTATAAAAGAATTTATTGTTAAAATAAAAATTATATTACTTTACTCTTTGGACTTCTATATCAGCAATTCAGCAAGGTCGTCACGTCATGATTATCTATTCTGTTGAATAATTTTGATAATATTTAAATATTAGAATTAAGACTGTATTGTCATTGTATTACCTACCTATAGGTACCTTGTAATAATATAAAGCAACACATCCTTCCTACCTAGTCATGTTAGAAATAAAAATAGAATTTTACGTTCAACTTACATTATTTACATAAAAAATATTGCGATAATTGATGTAACGCGATTTCAATAAAATAATAACAATCAGTGTAGATAGTTAAATACCTAGATAACAATCATCATTCAATCAATGGCCTATTACCGACTATATTAAATAATAACTGTAAGGGGATGGTTTAAATCTACTTTATTATTAATTTATTATTTACTTATTTTATGATAAATAACATTTACCGCTACTTAATATCTATGCCAAAAATGCCACTCCTTTAAAGCCTGTAAAAAATAGTATAGCAATAAAGTGAAACAACACTGAATGATGGCGTTGCTATCATATTTATGTCAGGCGTTAAAATAAAATTGTTCAGTTACCTACTGCCACAATGAGTTATGGTGATTTCAATTTGTACGGAAGTACGATGGCTTTGTTGGTCGATTGCTTACACTACTGTGTAGATTATATTCCCTTAAAGATAGCAAAAAACGTACATTTCTTTGAGCGACAAACCACAGTGATTGTTTTAGTCTAACTTTAATTAGATGATTTATTAAGACAACACACTTAGCTAGATCTACACATTTTAAATATAACCAGATAGATTTTTAGACTCCATGTTGAAATATACTAATAATTTCCAGACAGAAAAACCGAATACTATTTCCGACCCAGGAATCGAACCTAGAACCTCTTGCGCACATCCTCACTGAACCATCGAGGCAGTAAGATATAGATATGCAAATGCATTGTGCAACCTACCAATTTTTCATTTCATCAAGAATATCAGCAACACATGCTTGGCTGGGTTCTCCCCTCTTATATGTAGAGAGCTGAGAGGGTTTAGGTACAGTAAAGTTTAGGCCTAGGGTGGATTAGACATACCTACACTTAGAATTTCTTCTAGGGTACTTACCTTCACGAATCACAATGTTTTCCTTCACCGTTAGCAGTGGTAAGTCTCTTGACTAGTAGGTACCTACATAATTATAAATTCCACAAAATTTAATCCTTTGATACCTACTACTGGTCGTAATCGAACTCGAACCGCATGATTTGCATGCCGGTCAAGTAGGTATCTAAGGCCACCATCGCTTTAATAATTTGCATTTAAAAATACTTTTTATTTTTTACTTATTCCACTCATAGCTAATACTAACACCTATCTGCGGAACAGTTTAAATCAATGCTATTTATTCAACAAAAACAACAATCATGAACCTACCACAAGATAATAGAACCGAAAATAATTGATTTTAAAAAGTTACGAAAACAGAACATAAAAACAAAACCGCGATTCGGAGCAAAGCCAAAATCACCTACAGCCAGACGTATCATTACCAAGAGACGAACACGCAATTTCTTAAAAAACTATTCCTTCCAAATCTCTAATTTACCGAAAAAACTGTATCATTCAAGACCCTTTTCTATTTTTTTCTCTTTTTATTTTTACAAACGCGTGACTTTTGAGTGACTGTTTTTCGCCCGCGGCCAACGTTTCCGAACGCAACTGCGGTTTGAAAAAAATAAAAAAGATGGCGCCGACCGCTCGCGTGCGCGCCTTTTCGGCGGGAAGGGCTTTAGAAAAAAAACCATTGAGTTACCTGTGACGTCGGCAACACAAAGTGCTATTAAATAGACGAAGGTAAGGAGAAATTAAAGAAAGTAGAAAAATAAAATAACATTTAGGTAGTTTTATTTTGGTATCGTGCATTATGTTTATAAAGAGTTACCTACAGAGAGTGAGATCAGTGAGTGTGAAAATTTAAAAACCTTTACCTTACTGGTGAATCCGGTTTGATTAAGGTAAAATAAATTAATAAATTTGCATTAAAAATACAACGAATATGAATAAAAATATTTAAAAAATACAAAAAGTTAACATTCACTTCACAAAATCACCTCAAATACCTGGATACCTGATTTACGTAATTAGCTAAGTTATAGGTATATAATTTGTCTAAATAATCTCGTCATTTCTAGTTTCAGAATCTTAAATCATCATCATCATCATATCAGCCTATCGACGTCCACTGCTGAACAAATTAAAATAAAATAGATCTGAATCGTTAGAGTACCTACAAGCAAACACCGCTTTTACAAACATAGTTAATTTCAATTGAAAGCGGTGTTTCAATAACATAATATTATCTAAACTAGATTTCAAACCCGATGACTAACTAACAACCCGACTAACAAACCAGTTTTTTATGCTTTTTAGCCATCCAGACTCCAGCCGCACAACAATTAACCCCTGGGATACGTAAAACTGACTAATACCTGCAATTATAAGCTGTTTTTATATTAAAAATAAAAAATGGGAGTCAAAGCACGCGCCGCTGGCCTCGGGGTTATATTAGAGGTTAGTGGCGCCACTGTGTTGTAAGGTACTGTGTTAATTTAGTTTATTGGTCATGTATTTATAATCTACGGTCATTTGCATTAAAAACATATTCTAAGAAGCATTTATAAAAATATAAATGTCTTATGCTAATTTGCAATAAGATAGAATCATTTACCATTACCATAATCTACACACGCTGGACTAGTGCGAGTTGGTTTCTTCACGATGTTTTCCATCACCGTTAGCAGATGGTAAGTCACGATTCAAGTACATAATTATAAATTTCACAAAGTGAAATTTACATTGGTACTGCTATTGGTCGGAATTGAACACGGACCACATAATTTGCATCATCATCATCATCATCATTTCAACCCATAAACGTCCCACTGTTGCGCACGGGTCTCCTCCAAAGAATGTGGAGGGAATTTGGCTTACTATACCACGCTGGCCAGATGAGTTGGTATAGGGTTTGTTTCGAATTTTCCTTTTCTTGCAGTGCTCTTGTTTGCGTAAGATCTCCCTTAGTCGCAGTTACGACACTCACGGGTTGAGTTGGGGTAGTGACATTATGTATTTTTCATCCGTCACTACACGGAAGTAATTTGCATACCGGTCTTAAATCCATTCGGTCACCGTAACTTAAAAATAGTCGGGTTGTAATCACCGCTAACTTGCTAACTCTTAAACTTCGGGCAATATTATATAGCTAGACTAAAAGTATGTAAAGATGTATGTAGCTACTTAAAATCTTATTAAATTTATAAAAAGACAACGACCCGCACTAGGCAACAACACCTGTATCACGGAGGACAGTACAAACAGTATACCCAAACTCAAAATCTCAAAATTTTCTATTTTCTAAATTTCTGTCAGCTATGCAAGGTAAGTACCATGAAATAGGGGGCGAGTATCTTGCCATTATTACCGAAAGACCAGAAATACCCAATATCGTTATTGACCAAAACTGGGATTCGAAACCTTAATCTCTGGCACAGCAGCCGTACACAATGCCACCGCGTCACCGGGATAGTCGTCATAGTATAAAAGTGACTTAATATTAAGTTCTATTTTAGCCCGATAGGGTAGTCTTGTAGTTAACTGGCTGAACGAATGATCAACACACAGCCAGAACTGCTGGATCTAGAACCATGAATACTTCACTAAGTTTCCCTAAATAAAAATAGGGGTAGCACAGCGGGTAACCCCGCTTAAACTAAACCGTCTGCGAAAATTATCTTTAATATACAGAAGACCGTAGCAATTCTGTTGTCTTCTCGGTGGTGATTAGTCATATTCAGAGCTCGTTGGGGAAGGAATGAGTTTCAAAGGGTGCTCCGGACTGTTGTTGCAGGGGTCTATGGCAAGGCTGTATAGCTAGAGTCGAATTTGAGGTAGGGCATCATTGGTTACAGGTAGGGTGGAAGTAAAAATTTTCTTTCTTTCAAATGAATATCACAAACTGTGATATGTTCGGAAGAGTTTAGATACCTATCGCTACAATTTCTTTTATGTCAAACTATGAACAAACAATTTAATTATAATAATATTTATCTTAGTTTTTGGTATTTTTAAGGTAAGGGTATTGCCCCACAATGCCCTCCCCTAAGCTACGGCCGTGGTCTATGAGCTATGGTAACCCGCTTACCGTCAAGTGAGCTGTAGGTAACTTTGGCTCTTAGACATTCATCCCCACGTAGTCATAGGAACCACACCATACGAGCAGTGCTTCGAGCAATGCTTGTACAACATCATACAAGTTAAAAAAGACCTAAACGAAATATTAAAAAGTTTCTAACAGCGCTTTTAAAAGTGTACTAAACTATTTTTAGTTCCTAACTATAAACTAAGGCTCTATGGTACGGCGCCGGAGGCGTGGTCGACCACAATGCCCAAGTGTCAGTGGCGCCAAACCTTTCCGCTTTAGACTTTTTACTTTTTTCTTTTTTTTTCGAGACGCCCCGCGGCAAAGGCGTTGGCGCGGTAAAAGTAAAGTTCCGATAATTTAATTAAGTGCCTGAACTAATTTCGGTTAATTTTGGCGATGGCTTTTGTGTTAGTCGCGAAAATTATATGCTTTTTGATTAATTAGTCGGTGTTTACAATGGTTTGTGTCGTTAGAATATTTACCGTAGGACTTTACAGTCTTACAAAACCATAGACAAGAAAATGAACTCTTTACACTCTGTTATGTATTCGTTCAAAAATGTAGTACTTAATAAAACCTTTATCACGCACGCGCACGACAAATACGGATTATCGTTCTAAAAAAACAACTTTTACCCGCCATCGAAATGAAATGAAGAGCACACGTTTCCTGTTTATAATTGTTTCATAATTATGTAAAGAAAAATGGCGTTCCCGCCACACAATGGACAATGGAAGACAGATAAAAAACTAAATTAGTTTTATTTGATCGATCTGTGCAATGATTGTGTGATAACAATGTGTCAATAAGAACATAGTAAAATACATTTTTGTTGTGTGTTTGTAGACGGGCAACTGTTTGTGGCGCAACTTTTTAGGTACAAGTGGTTTCCGGTCGCGGCTACGCCCATGTGGTAGATTATATCGGTATCAATTAGCCTATATTATTCCTTAGATCTTGTACTATCGTTATGTGTAACATCGTGAGGACCGGTAGAGTGGTATAGGCGTGAAAAAAAATAGAGTTGCTATCACATTTATAATTAGAAAGGATTTACACCGAAATCTTACAACAAAAGAAATATTTAATTATTTTAGGCAAGTATAAATGAAAACGTTGGAAGAGAAATACCTATATGAAGGTTGACCAAAACGGGTACGTTCTAAAGAAAAGACAGGTCAGAAGTGCATAAACCTGCGTATAATGAGAAACAATGTTGAAGAAGCGAAACATGTATGTCAGAATCGCAGCAAGTTGGGGGAAATAGATTTTGCCTACACCTTTATTGGGAAAGAGGCGTGGTCTATATTTATGTACGTATATATTTCCCACGTTTTCTTCATAAAATGGCGACTAAAAGTCGCTCGTCTACTAATTACATAGTAACAAGTGTTTAAATTCTAGTTTTATGGTGTTCATGATGGGTTTATAACTTGTTAATGTCAAACTTAATTAAGATTTATGAACATACTGATGTTACATAATGTTTAAAGTCAATTTGTCGGCAATACGTACATATTATATTTCAATAAATTAATACACAATTATCGTGACTAAGTTGCTGCGCAGAGCTTTGCATCCGTCGTATTTATTTGGCTACTGCTCAGCTCCTATTAGCGTTAGCGTGATGTTATATAGCTCATAGTCGTCCTCAATAAATGGGCTATCCAACACTAAAAAAAATTTCAATTTGACCAGTAGTTACTGAGATTAGCGCGCGTTCAACCAAACATACAAACTCTTTAGATAGGTACTGATTATTTAAAAAGGGGTCGACGTTGCGTAGGTATATAAATGAATTAATAAACAGCTCCGTCACCATGTTGGGTGCAATTAAACAGTAATATTTAAAAAAAATGGTCTCTTCTATCCTGAGAGCTAAGAGGGTTCAGGCCATAATCCACTCACGCTGGCCTATCTGGTCTTAGTTTATGCCTAGGTATATGATTAAGATCGGTTCAGTAGTTTAAGGGGTTAAAGACTGAGAGATAAATGAGAGAGATACAAACAAGATAAGCAACGCTGATGTTACAATTTCATATTTCTGAAAGGGGTAGGCTGGAAGTATTTAAAGTTACTTCTACATGCAATAATGTCATATTTTATAAACAGAAAAAAGTCACAAAACACGATTATGCAATTTTAATCTTTATTTAATTACCTCAAATCATAAATTCCCGAACGGATGTTTTTCGTATGACTCTTTCATATCAAGTACCTATTTATCAACTCATATACCTATAAAAACACGTAGCATTTGCCATTAAATTGTTAATAAATACCACTCTATCCATTGAAGTCACTTTGTAATTATTTCGCTAATAACTTCATGTTAGCTTGTGTGTAGTGTCTTCTATAGTTCTATTAGTAATTTGTGGTACATTGTCTGTGGACTGACCTTTCGAATAAAGTTCAGATCAACTAAATGTTTCTGAAAAACATTTGTAGAAACAATGTTTTGTTTTGTAGGAGAGGTTATAAAAACTGATAAATTCGTTCATAGTGGTCTAAAACATAATCATACTGACTGCAGACGGCAAAAAAAGGATAATATATACCTACCTATCTAAATATAATAATATGTATTTTGTTAATATTTTGTTAATATAGCGATGGTGGCTGAATGGATAAGAGACCGGCGTGTTAAACACGCGGTCCGAGTTCAATCCCGACCAGCAGTACCAATGTGGATTTCACTTTGTGGAATTTATATGTACTAGTCAAGTGACTTACCATCTGCTAACGGCGAAGGAAAACATCGTGAGGAAACCCACATACTCTTTATTGCATAGAAAGAAGAAATTCTATGTCTGATCCACCAACCCGCACTAGGCCAGTGTGAGTGGATTATGGCCTAAACCCTCTCAGCTCTCTAGATAGAGGAGAGGAGACCCGAGCCCAGCAGTGGTACATTAATGGGTTGCTCATGATTTTGTTTTTAACTATCATTTTTATTTAATCTATACAAATGTTCAATGCTGAAGAATTTATTTTTTTGCTTGAACGTGCTATTCACAGGACATGCTAGTTGAATTTGAAAAATTATTGTAGTGTTGGATAGTCCATTTATCGAGGATAGCTATAGGCCATATTATTATAACATCACGCTACGACAAATAGGAGTTGGGTACTGGCCAAATAAATATCCACAGGAGCCAAGCCCCGGGCATTATTTCAAAATTGACTAAAAAAAGTCTTTATAATTTTTCATGTCCTATTATTAAATAAATAAAAATAACCTTTCAGAAATCACCAGTTCTGTTTTAAGACTATTTTTATACCTACATCCTAGCTATTCCTAATAATCAAAAAAAAAAAAAAACAATTGAAACAAAACAACGTGTAATGTTTCTTCAAATGTTGAACTCGAAACATTAGAGGTCATGGCCTTAAAAAAACAAACTGACTGTTTCCCGCGCAATGAATGACGCAACTAAAATGGCGAATTAAAAAGTAATTTATCTTAACCTCTTCCGTTCTGGAGTAATTTCTTTTTTATTTCGTGTGAAAGCGTGTTAGTAAAATAAATCATTTTAGACAGTGGATGGGCAACTGATGTTCTGTGTCGAAATATGGAAATGTAACTAGTTTCTACCGGGATTTGATCGTGTAGTAAGTATAGGGATTTTACAAACATTAACAGACAAAGTGAGCATGTGAAGGAGAAAGTGGGAGTTTTGTCGTATCAAGAAGTGAAAAAAATAGCAGAAAATAGAGAAGAAGACAAAGTACCTACACCTTGACTCGAAACAAAAAAAATCTATGAAACTCACAAATAATTATAATGTTCTTTATGGACATAAAATTGCTTACATTTTTAATACATACGTCATCATTTCAACCCATAAACGTCCCACTGCTGGGCACGGGTCTCCTCCAAAGAATGTGAAGGGAATTTAGCCTACTATACCACGCTGGCCAGACGGGTTGGTATAGGGTTTGTTTCGAATTTTTCTTTTCTTGCAGTGTTCTTGTCTGCATAAGGTTCAAACTCAAACTCAAAATGTTTATTTGCATAATATGGGTATACATAAGTTGTTGCATTACACAGTAGTTTCACCATATTCAGCCCTTCAGCATGCAAAAATTTATTTATAGTCGAATGTCACAATCTAAACATAGTTACTATAATATAATATTAAATTTTATATAGTGCGATCATCCAAGTATTCCTTAACAGAGTAGTATGCATTTTAGGTTACTCCCTTAGTCACCTTTTACGACACCCACGAGTTGAGATGGGGTAGTGACATTATGACTGTATTCTTAATCCGTCACTACACGGATACATACTTAGTTACATATTATGTTTCTGTTTTTATATTATGTGACCATAATCTACATTATTTATGACACACTAGCAAATAAACTAGGCCGAGTCTGTATCTTAGATGCTAGCCTCTTCCTAAGACATTATTATATAACAGTAGTTAGTGAACAAAAAGCACTACAACTAACCTTTCCGTTTGAAGTAGAAAATCCACCCACACTTATAGCACACAATAACTTACTGATAGTAATTTATCACACATGTACACATTTCCATTACATAAGTATGTTATTTTAATATATATTCTAATAGTTATTTTAACAAATTGAAACACTTTCACAAGATTAAGTTATGTTTTACAAAAGAAAAAAAGTATAGGCTCTCAAATATTTGTCTAGTATGGGAATTTAAGAGTTAATTGAAATGAAATGAAATATTCATCCAGGTTACAAAGTAGCACTTATGAAAGTCACAAGTTAAGAATGTAGGTTATCCGAAAAGTAGTCTCAGCAAATGCATACAACCAGTTCGCTGACGGGGTGGAGCTTTGAGAAGAACTGGCAAGAAACTCACGCCACTCTTTTTAAAAAAATGGATAGTTACAATCTTTTGTAATTTACAATGTGGGTAGAGTGTAAAGAGACACAGCAGCCAATTTGTTAAGTACCTAGATGAATAAATGCTTATTAATTTTACGTCGATGGTAAATACTTACCAGGTGCATGCTTGTTTACCGCCTAGGTAATAAATAAAAACAACTAGTGATATATTATAACCTTGGGCGCGCAATACACGTAATAAATCATAATATTTTTCGTAGCTGCCATACTTTGTGTGTGATTGATGAGCATATTGTTTCAAAAGAAGTGTTTCTCATAAAATGTAACATAGCACCTCGTATTTTGCTTGTAGGGATAAGCAGAGATGAATCACAGTACATCCTCAAAAGAGTCCTACACTCTCTCGAGGGTGTACTGTGGGGAGGCGGAGGGGTGAAGAAAATCTGAGAAAATTATGATAGAATGTAATTTCTTCACTTAAATGTTTGAAATACGTAAATACAATAAAAACTGTATCAGCAGTGAATGAATAAAATAAAAATTTCATATACATCATCATCAGCAACCCATTAATGGGTTATAACTCCACTCCCTAACTCTGGGGTGTGGGTTTTCCTTCACCGTCAGCAGAGGTAAGTCACTTGACTAGTACATATAAATTCCACAGTGAAATCCACATTGGTACTGCCAGTCGGGATCGAACTCGGACCGCGTGATTTGCACGCCGCGCCGGTCACTCATTCATTCAGCCACCATCGCTTTTTTTTTAAATTTATAATACCTATCACACTATTTTAAATTTCGAAGAAAAGCGAAAATCTATTTAGTATCAAAACATACCTACGGTAAATACCCAGGTATTTCGCTGTCGTAGATTCGGAAAAATTTACGACGTGGGAGCTATCTAAATTATTCTGTCTTGAGCCCTACCAAGACAGAATAACCTTTGTAGCCCGAAATTGTGGTCAAACCCGGGACTTCTTGCAATACACCCGCTGCGCTACTGCGACAATCCAAATGAAGATACATCTAATATCATCTTGTCATCACATACCCACTAATATCCATTAAGAATATCCTTAAAAATAAACGAACAGGTAGCTAAAATAAGATACGAAACGAATTCACTAATTAATCCTCAACTGTACAAGTCAAGTTTGTTATTGCATTTTTAATCTTATGTCCGTGGGATAGAGTTGATGATAAAGGCAGTCGTTAGAGACATTTAAAAGATATGCTTTGTCAGCTTCTGTACACTTGCGTGCAGAATTTGGTGCACAGTTTTTATTGTCAGGAGTGTGTATGGCTTTCTGCAAATGGTCTTGAGTTCGAGTCTCGAATCAGTCAAAGCGTTATTGAGTTTTCTGCCGAGAAATTATTATTAAAGAAGAAAAAATATAATTGTAGTAAAATTCGAAATAAATAGGTACACGAACCGCGAGAAAAATTGTTTTTTTTTGTTTTGTTTAATTTGGCTAGATGTATTGTTTATCTGTATCTATTATTAGGACCCTGAAAAAAGTTTGTAAGCCGACTTTAAGTGCATGGTGTAATTAGGTAAAAATTAGTTTAATTTTATTTATACATACATACTTAAATCACGCCTCTTTCCCAACAGAGGGGTAGGCAGAGACTATTTCCTTCCACTTGCTACGATTCTGACATATATCTTTGGCTTCTTCAAAATTCATCAGTCTATTCATGCATTTAAAATTTTATTCGCTTCCTATATTCATTTGAGTGGGTGCATTAAAATGGTCGGAAGTGCACGGCGGCGCCTGCGTCACAAATATGCCAGTCATCACCACTCATCAGACGACCGACAAATGTATCATAATATAATTTATTAACATATAGCTCTTACGTCGAGTTAGCTGAGATTTTAAGACGAAATTGGACGTAGTTTAGCAGAAAGGACTCAACCCACAAAAAGTAATTTTTGAGTTATCGAGGTTTAAAGTTTAGTTGTGTATTGCTGCAATGATGTTGTATTTGGAATATTTTGAAATATTGTCGCTTATGGGCAAATTGGTATTGGTATTACGGATCTTTTTTGCTGAGTGGAAGAACCAACCTTTAGGACCTATTTGCCATAAACTACTCATTTTTGACCATAGTGCTAAGTTTATAGCAGAAAGGATTCAACCCACACTATGGTCAAAAATGAGTAGTTTTAATAAAATAAAAAAGGACAAAATAAATTGGACGTAGTTACGTCCAAGTTATTTTGTCCTTTTTTTATTACTAGCAACCAGCACTGGCTGGTACGGGTGCAAGTCAGTTACATATTAATGAAAATAACAAATTTAAATATAGTAAGCTTTCATACATAAAGATCACGCCTCTTTCCCAACAGAGGAGTAGGTAGAGAGACTATTTCCTTCCACTTGCTACGATTCTGACATACATCTTTGTCTTCTTCAACATTCATCAATCTTTTCATACATTCTCACCGGTTGAGGGTACTCCTGATCTGTCCCTTCTTTAGAACGTCACCTATTTGGTCATGGTACGTTCTTCTAGGTCTTCCCCTTCCAACGTTTCCTTATAAATGTAGTAAAAATATCATAATTTAGGGGACCAAGGCAGTCACACAGTGATAGCCGATAGACGCCAAAAGGCCAGTAGGCAGCATCACCGGCCTGAGGGTCTGACAATATTGTCAAGACAGGAATGAACGTGGCTAGCACAGGACCGTGAGAAGTGGCGCTGTGGAGAAGAGGTTTATACCCAGCTGTGGGTGGGCTGGTCGGCAACGCGCTCGTGATGCCCCTGGTGTTGCAGGCGCCCATAGGCTACGGTAACCGCTTACCATCAGGCGGACCGTACGTCTGGTTGCGACCATCGTGGAATAAAAAAATAAAAAAAAATTATCCGAGTTCGATTCCGACTGGCGGGCAGTACCAATGTGGATTTCACTTTGTGGAATTTCTATGTAAGAAGGTTACTTACTAGTCAAATGACATACCATCTGCTAACATAACCAATTACTATTTTCATATTCATTATTATTTTGAAATCTGACATGTATTACTCAATTATATCCACTGACATTTATAAATTTGGTTATCATATTCATAATTATGTACATTTATATAAATAATTATTTATAATAACATAAAACCTAACTTTACCAAATATTTGCACACCATATGTAATGGTAGAATGTACTAAATGGGTCATTTTAGAATTTAAGATCATACATTGTACACCTACATTCTTGCGAATAAATGAATTTGAATTTACCTTATAAGAAATTCTAAGTGTTTTTCTGATCCACCAACCCACACTAGGCCCGCGTGTATGGATTATGGCCTTAACCCTCTCAGCTCTCTAGATAGAGGAGAGAAGACCCGAGTCCAGTGGGGCATTCATGAGTTGCTGATGATGGTGATAAAGATGGCTTTGTCTTTACAATGGGTATCACCCGCATAATCTGAGCGCCCTGAGGAGGTACCGCTTGTCTGCAAAATGTTAGTCCCATAAGGTCCCTTAGGCGCTTTTTACGACGCCCACGGGTTGAAATGGGGTAGTGACATTATGTATTCTTAATCCGTCACTATACAGATATAAAATTCTTTGTTTATTAGAGGAAAAAGTGGTAATTTTAAAACTCTCTTCAGATTCGAACAGCGTTCAATAACCACCCATTAACAACAATTCAAACAATATTTTTTTTACCGCCAATTGACCTTTAAGGTGTAGACTGATTAAACCTCTTCCGGGAACCGAACGTCGGATGATGAGTCATAAAGAGTGTTACTCGGAACTCGAGCGGCAATATTTGAACAATAAGACAATTATTTTGATCTTTTTGGACTCAGTCTAATTTAATTTTATGCCGTTTGTTTATTGCTAATGATTCTATTAAACGTTTTCATGTTGGTAGAAATGGAGCGTTGGGATACGAAAGAGTTTAATATCTATTTGTCAAAGTAATAATAGAGGTCAATTAATTGTATACAGACCTATAAAATAATTATTGATAATGTTCTAAACAGTTTGTTGAACGATGTTCGTTTGTTTTTTTAGAAAGAAAGAAAGAAAAAATATTTATTTGTACTACACTAAGAGTCACCAATAGAATGAACATAGACATAAATGATAAATAACATATGTAAGATTATATACTAAACAAAAAAAAACCTAACATTTTTTTTAAAATAAATACCTAACAGAATTTTTTTTTACAGAAAATATTTCAAGATTTATTTTATTTTAAATTTTGAATGAAATGTCACTTAATTTATTCGATAATTAGCTAGTTAATCAAAGATTAATTAATTGATTTAATTATTTATATTGATTAAAATTCGTGAAATATTATTGTTTTCATGCTGAAAAGTAAATATTCTAATATACTTACCTTTTTTTGACATTTTAGCGTTTGACTATTTACCTACAAATTTGAATATTCAAATTCAAATTCAAATTCAAATATCTTTATTGCGTAATATTGTGGTAATACAACAAGTGTGATCTTAAAAGTAAAAAGTACAACACAATTTACCTAATCAGGCATGCAATAGTACAATGTTAGTAGATTTAATGACATAATATTAATTTAAATTTTCTTACATTTATATATTAGTTCTTAACTTAGCTTTTTATTGTAGTACTCCTTTAGGTTATAGAAACAACGCTCAATTAATAATTTTTTTAGGGTTTTCTTAAAATTCAGTAAATTTAACTGTCTTATATTTATTGGTAGGTGATTATAAATTTTTATACATGTAAAATACATATTTCTTCTGAACATTTCATTGTTTGCTTGTGGTAAAATTATATTGTTTCTGTTGCGTAATCGTTTATTGTAAGCTAGAGTATTTTTTTCCGGGAAATATGTATAATGCATTTTGACAAAAGTAGCTGCTTGGAGAATGTATATGCCTGTTAAAGTTAAATATTTATATTTCTTAAATATTGGTCTACATGATTCATCACTTTCAAGTTTATGTATAGTTCGCAAGCATCTTTTCTGTAACAGGAACGTATCATTCGCGTTAACTGAATTTCCCCAGTATATAATACCGTAGTTGAGTATGGAAAATATTTTGGCATAATATGCAGATTGAGCAGTTTCGATGTTGGTTGTGTTAATTATTATTTGCAAAGTATAACAGTATGACCTAATTTTACTATTTATATATTCAATATGTGTTTTCCAGTTTAGGTGGTTATCTAAATATAACCCTAGAAATTTGGATGAACTGACTTCTTCAATTGAGTTACCTCTGTAATGAACATGCAATTTTTTATGCGTAGCTTGGTATGGTCGAAATTGTATATACTTTGTTTTTTCAATATTAATTTTTAGGTTTAATCTTTCTAACCAGTCGATTATTTTTGTTATTGTATTGTTAATGTTTGTTTCAAATTCAAGTTGAGTCATACTTTTACCGGTAATGAGTATGGAGGCATCATCAGCAAATAATACGCAACGATCCTGTATTATCTTTGGAAATTCGTTAATATATACAAGAAATAGTAGGGGTCCTAGGATGCTGCCTTGTGGAACACCTACCTTCGTTTTACTGTATGAGGAACGTGTATTTTCCACAGTTTTTGTATTGGGATTATGGTTTGTTACTTCGGTTGCTTGTTTTCTTTCTGACAAATAACTAGATATCAATTTTAAAGGTATGCCTCTAATCCCCATATGCTCTAATTGCTTAAGTAAAATGCTATGGATCACACAGTCAAATGCTTTGGACATATCTAATAGTATAATAGCCGCAGACGTCTTAGTATTCATTGCATCGAGTATACCCTTTAATATTTTAAATATTGCCAAAGATGTGGAGCGATTTTGTCGGAATCCACATTGTTCTTCATTCAACAATTTATATTTTTCTAAATAAGTATTTAACCGTTTGTAAATAACTTTTTCTAATATTTTCGAAAACACTGGCAATAATGCTACTGGTCTATAATTTTTTATGTGAAGATGGTTACCTTTTTTGAACATAGGTTTAATAATAGCTTCTTTTAATTTATCAGGAAATGTACCACATGATATCATAGTATTTGCTATATAACTTAAGGGTTTGATTATAGCCAAAGCACAATGTTTTATTACAATTGTTGAAATCTCGTCCGGTCCCGTACTTTGTTTGTTTTTGAGTGAAAGTATATGTTTTAATATTTCTTCTTCATCAGTTGGTAACATGAATAGTGAGTTTGTTGTACTTTGACCTAAAGTTTTATATACATTGTCCTTAAAATTTGGATCATAGTTTTGCTTAGTGTATTTTTCGTTGAAACAAGTAGCTATTTGTCCAGGTAACGTAATTTTTATATTGTTTTCTTCTATTGCACTTATAAAGCTTTCAGGTCTTTCATCGTTAGTAACGTTTCTAATAAGTTGCCATATTCCTTTAGTTTTATTTTCACAGTTACGTATTAAGTTTATATTTGCTTGTTGTTGTCTGTATTTAATGATTTTTTTTAAAGTATGTTTATATTTTTGATAAGTTTTTACTAATGCTGCATCTTCAGCTCTTCTCTGTACTTTTGCAAATAACAACCTTTTTCGCTTGCATGATATTATTATGCCCTTTGTTGTCCAATGTCGTGTACCTTTATTTAATATTTTAACCCTTTTAAGAGGAAAACAAAGATCGTAGAAGAGTTTGAATTCTTTTATGAATATATTATAGGCCATATTGGGATCATTAGTGGAATAGACTTCATTGAAGCTTATCTTTGATATAACTGAGGTAAACTTTACAATATTTTCAAGATCATAGTCCCTTCTAAATCTAAATTTTGGGTTTTGTGACACTTTTACCTTTATGTTAGTATTAATCATTTGAGCACTATGATCAGATAAACCTGTTTGAATGACTTTTGCCGTGATATGTTTAATATTTGTAACAAAATTGTCAATGCATGTACTGGAAAATGTAGTAGTGCGAGTGGGAACATTAATTTCAAGCTTCATATTATAAATTTCAATTAGATTTTTTAGTCGCTTTGTATTTACTGTGTTTTTTAATGTATCTATGTTAAAATCCCCTGTTACTATTATATTACGACATATATTTTTATCAAATCTAGTTAGTTTATGTAAGATAATATCTAATTTTTCGAAAAATATTGATACTATACTGTCTGGAGTTCTATATATACATATGATTACACTTTTATTTGATTTTATATATACTGCACAACATTCAAAATGTATGTCCACTGCATAATTGTTTATCCAGTTCAGGCTCTGATATTCGATATTTTTTTGTAGCATAATCGCTGAGCCACCTCTCTTTTTATTTTTTCTAATGTAGTAAGCACACTTAACGTATTCTGGCAAAACTAGGAAGGTTTTAGAGTCTTCAGATAAAAATGTTTCAGTGAAACATAATACATGCGGTTTAGTTTCTAGTTCATCTAATATTACATTGAGTTCATATAATTTTGAAAGCAAACTTGGAATGTTCAGGTGAAAGACGCAAAGTTTATTGTAATCAGTTCCGAAATAAGTTGGTCCGTTCTGAATTAACATTACGCATTGAGTTCTCATCGTCATCATCATAACAGATGCGATTTTCTGTTTGAGTAGAGCTATTTGTAAATGATCTATTGTTATTTTGTAAATTGTTACTGTTACATTTAGATAAGTAATTTTGATAGTTGTTTCTATAACCAATGCGTAAGATTTCCTTTAACAATCTTTGAACTATATTTATAATACGCTGTTTCCTTTTAGGTATATATGTATAATAACCCATATCAATAAAAAATGAATGCTCAAATTGAGAACAGTTACACATTATTTCTTTGTTAAGTTTTAATACATTAATATATTTATTATATGGAACTTCACTAACGATAACATTCGTGTTCCTAGTTTTATTTAATATATAGTACAGTACTGATAGTATTTCCTTGGGTCTATTATCATTACAGCCCGCAATAACAATTATAAAATCATTTTTTGAAAAACTTTTTGTCATATTTAGTGCTGGTTCCATGATTTCACATAATTTAGCACCAGGTTTAAATAGCGCGAAGACCTCATATTGGGATCCTAGAAGTGTTGACAAAGCTCTTTGCAGATTTCTTCCCTGTTCATCACCTAAAATCAGTACTTTGTGTTTTGTAAAGATATTTGTCTGGTACGGTGTCTCTTCGCGTGTTTTTGTAGATTCCTGTTCAGCTATTAAACTTGATTCTTTGACCTCATTTTCAACAGGATCTGGAGATATTGTTATTGTATTAAGCTGGACGTTACTTGTATTCCCCTCATTGCTAAACAAGTTGCAGTTTGCCATAGTATCTGTCGTTACTAATATGCCTTCACTTTCTTGTATTTGATTTTTCGAGTATATTCCTTTCTTATTCGAAGCTTTTCCCTTTGCCACTTTTTTATTAGATATTGCTCTTTTAGTGTATTTATTCTCTTTAGCTGACACAGGTGTATGAACGTCTTGAATGCCAACTTTCTTGTAGTTCGCAATGACTTTTTTACACTGCTCTAATTCATTTCTTAGATGAGTATTCTCAGTATTCAGATTTTCTATTTCTATATGAGCGCCATCCAATTCTAATATAAGTTGTTCCATCTTCAATTTTAATTCGATTTGTTCTTCACTCTCTATACTATCATTGGGTAGACTTCTATTTGAAATATTCATATTGTCACTTGTATCGGAACATTCAAGATCATCTGTGATACATGTTATATCAATATTTGAGTGGAATAGACGCTTTTTTCTTCGTGAAACAAATGCCATATTTGTTAGACTTTTAAAGTGAATTAATATAATTCACAAAAAGTGATGGACGTTAGTGAGATTCGAACTCGAGTCAACTTGAGTGATATATCCAAGCTAGTTAACGTAACCAGCCACGCTGTTGATTAACGTTTAAGTTGAAATAGTTGTTATGTTATGTCTTGTCAAAATTTTTTATGTTTTCAAAATGTAGGTATTTGAAAAAATTTGACGTTTTTTATTGATCACTTTTCCAATACATATCTTTGATTTTTGTTCAATTTCATTCATATTCCACTGTTATTGTATTATTATTTTTTTGCACTATGTTTGTGAATGTTTATTCCATTATAGGTTTCTTGCCAGTTTTAGCACTTTTCTAAGTTATTACCGTAGTTTAGATACAACTTCGAATGATTTGTTTATTATACACTTTGTACGAGTTATTGGGTTGAGATAACACTTATACACAAGATTTGCACTTTAAACTTTACAATTATTTGACATTTAAAAAGATTCAACTATAGTTACTATTTTTAATTACAAATTACTACGGAGCACTGTGTTTACTTGACAGCTAGCGCCATCTCTCCTCCTATATCGAGTTTGAAAGAGAGGAAGAGGTATCTACGGTGGTAGTGCTTCACTGGCGTCATGCCAGAATGAATGGACCAGCACCAGCATGTCCGGGGAAGTAAGTTCCTACTATTCTAGCACAGAATATCGACGCTAAGTAGCAGTATATATACTGTTGCGCTTCGTCCGGTGAGTGTTTCTCCTCCCAATTCTCCTTCGTTTTCCTTTTCCTTATTTCCGTTTTCCTTTTCAGAGGGCAGCGGCTTGCTTGTGTTTTCCACGTCCATGGACGGCGGTTACCATTTACCATCAGGTGGGCCGCTTGAAAGTCTGCCACTTCAGGCACCTATATTATCAATGATGATTAAAAAGAGTGGCCTGAGTTTCTTGCCAAGTTCTTCTCAGAGCTCAACCTTGTCAGTAAACGGGTTTAAGGCAAATTTACTGACACCTTTTTTGGCTTTGTATGACGTTCTATATGAAATAAAGATTATGACTAATGACTAATAAAACAATAATTCTAGTAAGTCAAGTTCGTAGATATTTGACTGGCCGTTGGTCTAGTGGTTAGTGATCGTCGTCGTCGTTGTCGATCCCCACCCAGGACAAATCTTTGTGTGATGAGCATAAAGGTTTGTTCTGTGTCTGGGTGTAATTTATCTATAATATGGTATGTATTTACAAAAAAATACGTATTTAAGTAGTATATCAGTTGTTTAGTACCCATAACACCAGCAAATATAATTGCTTACTTTGGGACTAGATGGCGCTGTGTGAATGAGGTAAAATATTATATTATTAATTCTATGTCTATTTTGGTGTACTCTGCAGCCGTAGCCTTACTGGTAACCATCAGAATGATTTTAGTGATGGCAGGATATCTAAGTTGGTACTTATAACTCAACAATTACTGGTTGAAACTGGGTGAAACCAGTGATTTTCAAGTTTTCAAAAAGAAAGCTTCACATTTTCTTGGGCCTAAAAGTGAGAGTCCATTGCGTAAGAGTGAGACATGCTGAGTGCGAAAGAGACAGAAATATACGTTCGTTGAAAGCAGCGGCGCCATGGACCTTGTGTAGGGATAGCAAATAAATTGGATGCAAGAAAAATGTTTCTTCATGTTATTAAATTAATGGTGTTTTTAATGCAACAAGAAACGTCGAATAGGAAAGTGATCTCTGAATCCGACCGCAGTACTCAGTAATATGGATTTCATTTTTCACAATTTACTAACAGTGAAGGAAAACAACGTAATACCCACAAATCCTGGAAGAAATTCTTAAAATGTGTCTAATCCATCAACCCACATTAGGCCAGCGTGTGTGGATAATGGCCTAGACCCTCTCAGCGCTCTAGATAGAGGAAAGGAGTGCAATTTTCAGCAATGAGATAGTATGCATCTAAGGAAGTAAGTATCATCATTTCAGCCTATTGCAGTCCACTGCTGGACGTAGGCCTCTCCTAACACGCGCCATAGCACTCTGTCCTCCGCCTTCCGCATCCAGTCAGACCCAGCGACCTTTTTTTTTTAGCTTAAGGAAGTAAGTATGTGAGTAGATAATTTATTAAACAGAGTTCAAAAAAGGACATTCTGAGAACCTTTTGGCCATCTCAAAATTCATCTTAGCCAATTTATATATTGTTTTCAAATGTGTGACAGCAATCATATTTAAATTTTCAAACATTCGAAATCGACTAAGTTGAACGTAGAGATGCTAGGTTTGTTGTTTGAGATTTTCTCAAATACTAATGGATCGCATTCAATAATGTTTCCAAACCGCAAATACTAATTAATAATGACTAACAATTTGCAGAAGATGACATAAACTCGGATATTGGTAAATAGATACTTCTTTTTTTCTTAGAAATACTTATAATTGTGAAGGAATGCAGATAATTACTTCGTTTTCCGATATCTACACGTGTTTCATTATATTATCGCACTACCAATTTGAAATAGACATACGTTGACATAGTCTATTATACAAATTCCATCTTGTATCTATAATCATTAGGTTCAAAATAGCCCAGCGGTGATTCTCATCTTAAAACTTCTTTTTACTGTGAGTGGTTTGGTATTTTAAAAAGATGGCGGATGTAATTGTTGATGTTATTGTTAGTATTTATAGTAATTAATTAATATCTTAACTACCTCCATGCAAAAATGGTATTGGGCTTTTACTACACGAAAATTTTAAGCTTGGAGTTTGGAAATGTGTCCAAGTTCTACCAGATACTTGGAGCTGAAATAGAGAAATTGGAATTGAAGGTGAAATGTGGCTATACGCACCTATCTCTTCGGTGAAAAAAGCGTGATGCTGTAAGGCAGTTTTACTTCGTATAGAAGATAGGTGAGCAAATTTCCAATTCAATTAATCACAGAAGTAGGTATTCATAAAAGCTTTGAACACATTAATAATACCAAAGATATCTCCAATTATTTTTAATCGTTATTTCTACACACTCGCTTTTCGTCGACATCGGAATGATTGCCATATAAAAAATAGAATTGAATCAAAACTTCTTTACTGTGTCTGATTACAAAGTCATTTAAATTTTTGATAGAATAAATTATTATTTTCATAATAATTACAATAGTAAGCGCAAGGTTGTTTGTATTGCTATCTGTACGTAAATAGACAACTTCAATCACGTCTGCGGGAGGAAACGCGATTGTTTTTACTTCTCTGCCGAGCCTCTATACACACGGGGTGAAGTTTGACGTGGTTATTGAGAAATTATTATTATTTTGTGTACGTTTTCCGCACAAAATTATTATTTTTCAGATAACGATGCTGATTGCAAATGTATGTTATTTATCAATATAACTTTAATAGATCAGTATTAAAATATTACTAATACTTATTAAGTTATTGTATGTTATCCTAATAATTACGAAACTTTGAAACTTTTTGGGCTCAGATATCTCTAAAAAATAAAATAACTGACTTCTTTTTAATATTTCACATAAAATATGTTAAATTACAGCCAGTCAATAAAAATAATATTAGAAGAAGATACTTCTCTATGGAAGAGTATACGCTTACAAGTAGGTTAGTCTTATCATTGTATTTTTTATAAGGTAAGGTGCATTATACTTTGGTACAATTAGACTAGAACTAAAGTCTCGTTGATGAGACGATGCATTTCGCTAGAGATTTTCGTCTTAAGAAGTCAAGAGTCAGAACTAGGGGCCCAACGGAAGAAATTACGAGTTAATTTTATCATTCAACTAAGTCTTAATTAATTTCAACTAAGTTTTAATAAATTAATTAATTCTTAATTCTTTATTGTACACAAAAAAAATACAAAACAACACAACACAGAGAGTACAGAGTAAGTTGTCAAATATTTGAAAATGACATCGACCCTATACATATATGTTTTCAAACATTTGACACTGTTATTGAAATCGAATGTTAATTCGAAAGTCCTGAAGCCTAACTCGGAAGGGCTTCATTAGCTAACGAGGATTGCGATATGCATCATTGCACATTCCACCCTTCCGCAAATTTACAAAAAAAAATTAACATAAAACGAAATGTCAAAACACGTTTTCAAAATGGCGTCGTGTATACAGCGCATGCGTGCTACGCCGGTCTGTCATTATGCGCCGGCAGAGGCAAATCATATTATGCCCGATACATTGAGATTATATACAATTATTATACTCTAACCGCCGACGGAGACACGCGATCTTATTATATACATATGTATGTATGTATATAAGCCTTTTTGTGTGGCCATGTAAATAGATAGGAATGTAAAAACAAAACAGTCAGAAAGAAGCTAAAAAAACTTCTTTCTGGCTGTTTTGTCCTTGATGATTTAACTGGGATTAAAATAATTTAATGTATTAGTACAATATATATGTGGGTAAAGCGGGTAACCCGGACCTGGGCCGTGATTCTGACTCATCGGATTGCTCCCGGATCGTCAACTTTTTCGAATCTTAGAACGACGTATTTTTACAGCTTAAGTTATTAAGTGTTAGAAATTAGTTTACCATATAGAAAATTAAAAACTGAATAATATAGGATTTTTTCCTACATCCATCTATTTTTTTAACATTCTGTTTTTTAACTTTAAATAAACTGACAGTTCTGGCTGAAAATATTCCGACAGCTCAGAATCAGGGGGCTGGTTCAAACTGAGCTGCCCGCCTGAGGAAGTATATCCCTACTAAGTAAATCCATTCAGTATTTTTTCTGTTTCATCATTACAGCCTATAAAAGTCCCTCTGCTGGGACCGGTTTTTCTCCAAAGATAGTCTACTATAGATGACCAGAGGAGTTGGTATAGTGTTTTATTTCGAATTTTCCTTTTCTCGTAGTGCTCTTGTCTGTTTAACGACACCCACAGATTGAAATTGGATAGTGATATTATAATATTATTTTTAATCTGTCACTAGTTCACTACACATACCACTATTTACCAAAGATAACCCTAAGTTTTTGGTGTAGATGGTAAGTCTAGAATATTCTAAGTCTCAGTCAACTACGACATCCAAGATGCTTATAATCTTATAGCTTAAATAGTTATAATATATTACTTGTACTATATACCTAGTTGTTGACCATTGTAACCTTTTGAGAGAATTAAATGATTTTTATTATTATTATATTATTAGTTAAACAGATTTTACTGTATTTCACGATATAGGTAGGTATCATCAATAATCCGGCTTGTCAACAAAGACTTGTCCAAAACCTACTATGATTTAAAATATCTTTAAAACTCTACGTAAAACTATACCTTTCTCACAAAGAGTATATCAAACAGTAGCGGATAACAACAATAGTACCTATTACAGCCCATAGTTGTTCATTCAACCCTACTGGGTACAATAGTTCAGTAGATCGTGAAATCCGATTATAAGTAATGTTACACTTGAATTAAGTCCATTTTGTACAAAAAGATTGTGCCGTTCGGAAACATATTTATTTAAAGTTTGTTATATGGACGTCAGAATTTTTATTTTGAGGTCTGGGAGACCGAACTTTGTATTGCAGGTGGCAGTGGTACAGAAAGCAATTTATTTACTCAAAATATTACAGAGCGCTGAGAAAAATCTTCTGTTTGGTAATGATTTGCGTTTATAAGAAGAAGATATAACTATATACCAGCATGAAAAAATCGTCCACTTATTATAGGTAGAGCCATTTTTGAAATGACGACTGGCCTGTTGGTCTAGTGGTTAGTGACTCTGACTGCTAAGCCGGAGGTCGTGGGTTCGATCCCCACCCAGGACAAATCTTTGTGTGATGAGCATAAAGGTTTGTTCTGTGTCTGGGTGTAATTTATCTATAATAATAATAATAATATTCTACCACATTCACACAGCGCCATCTAGTCCCAAAGTAAGCAATTATATTTGCTTGTGTTATGGGTACTAAACAACTGATATACTACTTAAATACATTTTTTTTTTGTAAATACATACATATTATAGATAAATTACATCAAAATTAAATATATAATATGTATGTATTTACAAAAAAAAAATGTATTTAAGTAGTATATCAGTTGTTTAGTACCCATAACACAAGCAAATATAATTGCTTACTTTAGGACTAGATGGCGCTGTGTAAATGTGGTAGAATATATTATATTATATTATAATATTACAAAGATAATAATTAAATTGTGGCAAAAATTCTAACACTCGTTACCTAGTACGATTAGTAGTAAAAAAAAAACAATTGCGAAATCCACTTGGAGGTCTCTCAAAGCCGTGTCGAAATATTCATGACAGATCTCCACCATTTTCTTTGTCTTCCCGCTCTAATTTCGCACTTGAAATTTATAATAGTATCCCGTAAATCATAAACTAATTTAAGAATACGGTACTACAACCTATTTAAATGAAATTATGCACATCCATCATTTCTTTGTCGGGGACACAGGTACACATTGTCCTTTTCTTTCACCTAGAAAGCGCGGGAACAATGGATTGAAAAAAAATTGCAAGTTTGACAGTTCATGGTCAGTTAATAGTTTTTGAATTTGGAACATTTGAGACAGATATTTTTTTAAGAGAATAGATACGCTTTTGTATGAAAAGAGGTTGTTTTGTATGCACATACATGCAATCATTTCATGATAATTTTATATTTTGTTGATATTTTCATAAAATTTTGTTATTATTTGAATTTATAATACATTTTCAGATCCAATGGCAAAATAGAAAAATTAATGACATTAGACAAAACATTCCAAATTCAAAGAGAATATTCCCGTCAAAAAATGCCACAGCTTTTTGGTAAGTTTAGGTGTGAAATATTGTATTTTTGTTACCTGTTTTTTTTTTATTTAAATTTTTATTGGAATGGTGAATCTACTAAGTAAAGTAATAAAGCTAGGGTGCAACTTGGCTACGTCCAAGTTACCACTCACCATCAGTTGGCCCGCTAGTCCACCACAGATAATAAAAAAAGGTCTCGCCAAAATAAAGTAGCACTTGTCATAAAAGTGCATAATCATTTACTAATGTATTTCAATAAAAACTAAATTCGTTCGGTAACTGTCGTGTCATCGTCAACAAAATGGCGGGAACGTCTTCATTTCGAAGTGTCAAAATATTGATGTTCTATTTTTGAATTTTTGATTTATTGTTGTAATGTTGGAGTTTGGTAAAAGGGTTTTTGAGGTATGATTAATGACAATCAATTTGCGATATTGATTTAAAATAATGTTTCTGGCCACACACCAATTCCTCCAAAGGGCTAGGCAGAGTTGGAGGTGTCTCTAGCTATTTTAAGTTCTATGTAATAGGGGGAGGGGGAGAGTCTATTGAAACCTGAGAATTCAAAGACAGAAAAACACAATATAGATTTTACCCAGAATCGAATTCAGACCTATTGCGCAGTTTTCGTACAAACATATAAATAATATATATATTTTAAGCAATACTACAATTTATAACCGAGTACCTACTATAAGCATTACGTTAGGAACAAAACTTTAAATAACACATCGAAGACTTACGATCTTAGGGTCGCCAGTGTCGTACTGGGGGTCGCCCTAGTCCTCTACATATCACAATTACTTCTAAAGGTCAATATGAATAGACTTAATATATTTATATATCGACTAGTACAGAATCTGTACTAATATTATAAAACTGAAATGTGTGTTTGTTTGAACGTACACGTATCAAGAATTACGAGACCTTTAAAAAAAATCTAAACCATCAAATTGCTTTGTCAAAAGCGTCAAACAATGCTGCATATTAGATATGAATTAATTTGACAACGTAAAATTAGTTTTCGCTTAAATTAAACCAGGTCCAGCAGTAAATATATCCAGGATCAGTCTGGAATTTTGGAAAAGTGCCTAGCTGGTCCCCTATTAGGTTAGATTACATGGGACTTAACATAGCTGGTGAAATGTAAGTGTAATGCACCTCTGCCTACCTCTTCGAGGGAAAAGGCGTGACATTACGTTATTTTTTTATTTATGTAGAATCTCGTTTATCAAACTTTTCCAATGTCTCTGGGTGGCCTTAAAAAACAATAGTACAAGCGGAAATACACGATTTAATATTGATCATTTAAAAAAGATCAACTCAAATGGCGGGCGCTAACATGCCATTTTACAGATTACACAAACTAAAAAAAAAAACAAAGCGAACGCCGCGCAAAGGCACCGCGCGTTCAGCCAAAAAAAAAACTAAATTAACACAAAATTTTAAATAATTAGAACTCACCTTGTTAGTGGGGATTCGATGTTTTTATAACTTGACCAATTTTATTCTACAGTTATCTATCTTGTTTTCACCCTTATTCCTTCGTGATAACGGCAAAAACATTTTTTACCGACCGCGTTCTGTAACGTGATCAATATATTTCTAGAAGTATCAATCCCTTTTAGCCTTAATGTCATTATAATAAAGGTGAAAGTTTATTTTCTCGAATGCAATTTATGTTTGTATGTAGTTCGAAATGTGCCGAACGAAATTGCTTTAGAAGTTTTATTGTTTATTTGATTGTCTTTGGACTTATGGAGATATATCTTTGCTACTAACCGAAGTCATGTTAAATCTTTTATATCCATTTTATCTTGATTTAATATTAAGATTTTAATATAGAGAAATATTTCTCAGTATTCTTACATGTAGGTATGTATTTAATAATTTAATAAAAAAACTCAGATAAAAAAGGAAATTTTAATTTGTGTCATTGTCGCTTTCTCGAATATTATTGGGGTAAGACCGATTCGTTTTTCAGAGCCTATTCGTATTGGTTTCTAAACAAAATTAAATTGCATATGTCATTTTTTTTTATTTGATGGTATGGTGTCGGGGTTACTAAATAACTATTTTCTAATGTGGTCGTGGTGCCATTATTTAGTTTGCGACAGAGACAGCTGTTCCGAGTTCGAGTCTAGGTACTTTTTATCAATGAAGGAAGAATAACAAAACAAATATATGAGGCGAATGTGAAACGAAACGTTGGAAGGGGAAGACCTAGAAGAACGTCATCATTTCATCATTTCAGCCTATTGCAGTCCACTGCTGGACGTAGGCCTCTGCTAACACGTGCCATAGCACTCTGTCCTCCGCCTTTCGCGTCCAGTCAGACCCAGCGACCTTCTTTAGGTCGTCGAACCATCTAGCTGGTGGAAGTCCTACTCTACGCAGTCGCGGTCTCCACTCTAGGACACGCTTGCTCCACCTTCCATCGGTCCTTCTGCAGATATGACCAGCCCACTGCCACTTGAACTTACTTATTCTACGAGCTATGTCGGTAACTTTGGTCCTTTGTCGGATTACCTCGTTCCGAAGTTGCGAAGTTGTTTGAAGAACGTACCATGACCAAATAGGTGTCGTTCTAAAGAAGGGACAGATTAGGAGTACCCTCAACCGGCGAGAATGCATGAAAAGACTGATGCATGTTGTTACCAAAGATGTATGTCAGAATCGTAGCAAGTGGAAGGAAATAGTCTCTGCTTACCCGTATGTTGGGAAGGTTTGATCTATATGAATATAAGTGTATGTATTCAGCTGCTACTTCAAAATTACATCAATGTCAAACCCATTACTTATTTAGATTACAATAATTTCCAACTATTTACGCAAGCTGTGCATGTCAACCTGCAGATTGCAGTTAAATATGATTAGTACAAATTGATCGCATGTATCATCTACCTAATGATGGGAAAATTGTAACAACCTATGCATTAGAGTTGACCATGTGATAGGTTAAACGGGTCAATGTTACCCGATTGACGTGTTGGTTGTATTTCTTTGGTGTCCAATCATTTGACAAAAAGCAAATGACAAATTTTCATTGATAAAACAACGTTTGACGAAATTATACTTGATAAATTTATTATTTTACAAACTATTGTTTAACAAACTACTCATTTGACAAATTATTTAACAGACAAAATTTTGTTTTGTCAAAAATTCATCATTATATAATGGATTATTTTTTTAAACATGTACTTAGTAGGCAAAACAACGTATTACTGAATCGAAATGGCTAGGTTAGGTTAGGTTAGAACTGCGACCACAACTACCCAAAACCGAATTCTACTTATTTCGCTTAGTTAAGGCAGTGTGTATTTTTTACGAATTATTTAGTCAAATTAACATTACTTAAAATAATATTTTAACAAGTGGAATATTTGCGAAGTAAAACATTTGCGAAACCTGTATTTTGTTTTTATTAAAGTACCTAATATGTTTTAGAAACGAAAGTTTGTCTAATGATTAGTTTTTCTAACGTTGTTATTTAAACAATAGTAAACTGATTTCTTTAACTTAACTGTTTTCTGGGTATCTTTTTTATAGACGTTGGCAATGTTAGGGACACAGCCAAGCCGCTGCTTACCTTAAGAGGATAGCTCTCTTTAAACCTCGTTTGAATGTTATAGCGCTCAGGAAACATCGTTACAGGATAATCACCCCAGAGCTGGTTCGTATTTTTATAATATACTTACTAGACGTCGCGGGGCTTCTCTCCTGTCATTCTTTATTACGCGACTGCTCAGAGTGCTCAACACCTATTGAGCGTAGCCTCGATAAATGGACTATCTAACACTAGAAGAGTTTTGAAAATCGGTTCAGTAGATCCCGAGATTACCCCACGTCACAAACTCATAATCTTTTCCTCTTTATAATATTAGTATAGATAATACAGGTTCACGCCTCCCTCCTTAAACTGATATACAGAGATATTTACATCAGCTATGTTATGTCTCATTTTATAGGGGGTGAGCCTATTGTTACTAAACGAGTCCATTTTTTGACTCTGGGCTGATATTAAAAATGTCATGGCAGACACACCAAACACTGCTCTTGCCTGACCCGGGAATCGGACCCGTAACCTTTCGTGCAGCAGTTACACATCTGCCGTAGAGGCAGATTTTTAATAGTGTTTTTTTTTAATAAGTGACGGCTTCTACGCTTATTATACCACACCTATAGATACAGCAGTAAACTTTAGTATAGAACGGATACATTTTTCTATTGAGTTTTACTTGAATATACTTACTTATATATTGGACTAATAGTTGTTACCCGGGGTTTTGCTCTCGTCGTTTTTTGTTTGGCCACTGATCAGGTCCTATTCGCCGTAGCGTCATGTTATATAGCCTAAAGCCTTCTTCGATAAATAGGCTATCGCTATCCAAGCAGAATTTTTCAAATCGGACCAGTAGTTTCTGAGATTAGCACGCTCAACCAAATATACAGACTCTTCAGCTTTAAAATTAATATAGATTTGGCTTACAACTGTTATGCGATTAAACTTGCTCGTTACATACTCTAACGGCCAAATAATCAATGTTTTAAACATTATGAAGTTTTAAAATAAAACAAGATTATATTATTATTACGCTCATTTATTTACAATCATATCCTTAACACTCATATTTACATACTACTAGTCTTATAATTACAACAAAGAGTTAAAATACAATACATTAATCACAATATTAACTCAACTTACAATACAGACTATCAATAACATGGCAACCCCTTTTCATTTCACCTGTGTTACCAACCAAAAAAAATCGCAGTCCCTTAATAGACCCCCCTGTAACAATAGATAATAGACCTTGTTAGAAAAAAAAATGGCAAAGTACCGCCATTTCGATTGTCATTTTTGACATAAAAAAATGGCGGGAGTGCTTTGAAAGACGCCGGTAAAGCCATGTCGTTTCGATTAACGCATGGCGCTAAGATATTCTATTGTGGTGTCTATTCTTTGCAAAGAATGTCGTTTTGGTTAGCTACGTTTGAGTAACGGTATTAATTATGTCCATTTTTGACTGAAAAACTTAATTTAAAAAAGAATAAAAAGATATTTTTAAATACTTAACTTAAAGTACCTATGGTGAGTAGTTTATATACTATTTATCTTTTATATCGCATTAAAATTAACTTATATGCCTTTTGTACACTTAAATAGACATTGATTATTAAACAGCATTGAAGTTTATGAGTTGGCAAAGTTTAGGTTTTAGTACCTGCCTAAGCTTAAAGTCCTTGGTTCTTGCTATATATCTTGCATTGAGATATAATAGTAAAGAAAATTAAATGTAGAGTCCATTTGTTTTATATTTATTTCCCTATTTGCCTCTGTTGAGATTCTAATAATTCGATCAGGAAGCCATTTTCTAACATTCGATATTTAAAACTTAAGGTTCCTTTCCCACCCGAATGAAAAAAATGACTATTTCGTTCAAAAATCATTAATAACAAGTCCTTTTAACACAGTAGTTTATTAAGTTTTGTTCTCTAACGATCTTTTTTATTTTTATTTATATTCTTTGACATTTATTATTTGTTAGTAGACTTTTTCTTTGGACCTCTTTTATTTTTATGAGGCGTGAAGTTCCTTTGTATTACGATTTACGACTTTGTTCTGTGGTAATGCAAGAGATAAACTTAAAGTTTCCGAACTAATTTAAGGTTAGCAGATCGTAAAAATAGGTTAAATGTTAATTTGTTGGGTTGCGTTTATTGGTGGGTAATTAGATTGTAGGTATTCGTTTGGTTGTTTTATAGTTTGCATTTTAATTAAACTATTTGTCTACTAATCAATTCTCAATTGAACGGAGCTATATTATAAACATTGGTTATCTAGGTAATATGTATTAAAAAAAATTAGGTATACCTCACTACCAGTACGTATGTTATGTACTTATACGTCGTGTATATTAATTCGTATATTAATAATATTTTTTTATTAAAGTAATGATTTTAGTCCGTCTGTATTCAATCAATAAGGGTAACTTTAAGCATGCATATAAGTTATTTTTAATTGTCTTCAATTAAACAAAATATAATGCTACCGAATGTCTAAATTACTCAGGCAAAACAATATTCAGATTTCAAAATTAAATTCGTTCTGAAATAAAAGACCCCGTTCCACGTAAAATAAATAAACTATAAAATTATAATGCGCCCTGTTCCACGCTCCTATTACATATTCTAGGAAACGAAATTTGAATTTCGATGCCGCTTTATTGTACAATAAACGGGCCTGAAGCCGCGCCATTAAAGAATAAATATTATTATGTTATGACTTTAGTTTTGTATCTTATTAGAGTTTAATGAGTTCGGGTGGCGCTTTGTATAAATCATTAAATAAAAGTTTTAACACAATTATCAATGTAAATGTCGTGTGAGTTTGACTATAACATATCTAGTTGTAATAGAAAGAATTGATTAATATATTTGTTTACTTCTTTTCATCTGTAGGATTAAGGATATCGTAAGTCGACTAAGGAATATCACCCTCACAACCAAAAACTGATAAGATAATAATGTATTGCTCTGCCTACCCAGTCATGAAGCACTGAATGTAACATACAGCCCCGTCACACCTAGACTAATTTTAATAATGTACTTACTTAAATATACATAATATTATTTCAATTACTATATTTTTATGTAAATAACAAGGTACATTATGATGGACGCCATCTTGTATAAAAAATAATATTATTTTTAAATTATATAATTAAAAATAAATGTATTAGTTCCATAATCGTTATGAATACTTGCTTAATGTTTTATACCTAAAAAATATATAAATTTTAAACTGATAAAATATTAAACAAACAGGTAAAAACAAAGAAGCATTCACTTCTTAAATTGATAATGTTTTTCGCGTCATTTAAACGTCAAAGTGACATAATTGCTCAAATTGATTATTTAATAAGAGTGCTTAGTGTCGAGGCTGTTTAATAAAGGTTAAAAAATTCAAACATGAACTTTATTTTACATGACAGTATCTTTAACAGCTTCTGATTGAATCCATATCATATTATTTATATAGTAAGTAGGTAATTAGTGAAATAAATTTATGGAATTTAATCTAAAATAATTACAATAAAAAAGTAAATTGACAGGTATCAGTCATTATCCAGGAGACATTAATTATACCTATATCTTAATAGCATCACGCCTCTTTTCCCCGAACGAGTAGGCAGAGGTTACTAGTGGTTTGTTTTCACCATCACATTTCACCATCAAGAGAGAGTAGAATATCAACGCTAAGTAGTATGAATGCTGTTGCGTCCAAAATATTCCTCCCAATTAATATAATAATAATAATAATAATATTCTACCACATTCACACAGCGCCATCTAGTCCCAAAGTAAGCAATTATATTTGCTTGTGTTATGGGTACTAAACAACTGATATACATTTTTTTTTTGTAAATACATACATATTATAGATAAATTACACCCAGACACAGAACAAACCTTTATGCTCATCACACAAAGTTTTGTCCTGGGTGGGGATCGAACCCACGACCTCCGGCTTAGCAGTCAGGGTCACTAACCACTAGACCAACAGGCCAGTCAAAAAAAAATTCCTTTGGCTTTCCCTTTTTTTTTCTATTTCCCTTTTACTTTGTGATAGGCAGCATAGTTTTGCTTTCTACGTAATCTATGGCATATATATATAATAATCATAGGCGGCTACCACTAAACATGAACAAAAAAAGAACTTTTTTTAAGCACAGATATTACATTCAGCCAGTGTAAATAAACGTCACAGTTAACACTCTAAATTACAAAAAGCAACGTTATTTATAACGGTTAATTATAGCATAGTAGTTGATTTAATTTTAGTAGCAGCTTAGTTAAAGCGCCACTTAAGGGCCCCTCACGTGTCAACTTGTAACAACATTTGTGACAGATTGTCAGTTTGACAACTGGATATTGTCAATAATGTGGCCAATGGATTTTCAATTTCTATAGCGTTGTCATTGATTATTGCCTGTATTCTAAATAACCCCTGTACCTATACAACAAGCTATGACATTCCGGAACTCTGTAGCCAAATTACAACATTGGCGAGTAGTGACTTTACATTACAACATTGGCGTCTTCCCAAAGTAAAATTCGAATATTTACTTTTAAACTTTCGCGTTGCACGATAATGTTTATTGATTTAAAACGGGAATTCACGCGATTATGATTTATGTATTTACATACTCAGTCAGCTTGTGACCACGGCCGGTGTAACCTGGTCGAAACGTCATAAGGTATGTAAATACCTAAATCATAATCGCGTGAATACCCGTTTAAAATCATAAAATAATAAAATTTACTTTTTTTTTTTATTTCACAGACATTTCCTTGATGATGGTTTTGGAATTTAAATAAGAGTTTGACAGGACTATGAAACGTCATTTTGGTTGAAAGTTAATCTTTCCCTCAAAATACAGTCAGTGCGATCTATGCACCTGGGCCTTAATTCCAGCCACCATATTTATTTTATTAACATTAAAAAGCGATGGTGGCTGAATGGATAAGGGATCGGCGTGCAAATCACGCGATCCGAGTTCGATCCCAACCGGTAGTACCAATATGGAATCCACTTTGTGGAATTTATAGGTATGTACTAGTCAAGTGACTTACCATCTGCTAACGGTGAAGGAAAACATCGTGAGGCAACCCACATACCCTAGAAGAAATTCTATGAGTATGTCTGATCTACAAACCCGCACTAGTCCAGCGTGAGTGGATTATAGCCTAAACCCTCTCAGCTCTCTAGATAGAGGAGAGATGACCCGAGCCCAGCAGTAGGACTTAATGGGTTGCTGATGAAAAAACCTACCTGTCGTTAGAAAAAAAAAACAATTTTATGATAAAACAACAGTTGATGCAATCTTACCGTAGAATTAAAATGACAATAGATCGTTGGCAAAGATAACCTCGTCTTAAGTGCCGGATGTGTGTGACGTCATTGTACACATTCAAACGAAATGTATAATTATTTATACAATTGTATTCTGGGAAACAGCGAAATAATTTTCCGTGTTGTTTACTTAGAAACTTATTTTTAATCTCATACCTATTTGAAACTAACTTGAAAATTTTATTCGCGACTTGTATGGTAGGTATTAATCAAAGTATTCTTTGTACAGTCAGCAACAAAAGTATGTCACATACCTATAATTTTTTATGATGCATTGCATGAATTTACGATGATAATTTAATTTTGTGAAAATTTAATAAAATTTTGGATATGTTTAGCTACTTTTGTTGTACGTTTTTTTCCTTTTCCAAAGATATACCCTCTTATTACAAAATATGGACTAAGTATTAAACCAGGTTTAAATTGACATAAGCCTGTGTTTTAGAGTCAAACCTGGTGCTTAGTCCGTATTTGTAATAAGGGGTATAGAATTTTTTTTATCATGATGTAAACAAACACACAATTTTTTTTAACATTTAGAAAAGTAAGTTATAAATAAACTTTTGTTAAGAGATCTGATAAAGATACATAATATATATTTTAAATACCTATATAGAAAAACATCCAAATTCGGAAACAAACATTAAAAATTTGCAGATCAAATATTTCTTGCGACGCAGGGATCTAACCCAAAAAACGCAACCGTATGCACACTACTGCTGCTACGAAACAGCCATTTTTACAAAGTACACAATTATATAAACTATGGGGGTTCTGTGACACTAAGAGCACCATTTGTGGGTTACCGACCCTTTAAATTACGAATTTGTAACCGATTTTGTATCCGTGTTGCGACGGATTAAGAATACTATTGCTACTACCCCATTTCTACCCTTGGTGTCGTAAACTAAGCGAGTAACCTTATGTAGACAATAGCACTGCGTGAAAAGGAAAATTTGAAACAAACCCTATACCAACTCATCTGGCCAGTGTTGTATTGTAGGCTAAATTCCCTCCACCATCTTTGGAGTAGACTCGTGGCCAGCAGTAGCACTTTTATGGGTGGTAAAGATTGCATAGTTTAATGAAAAACCACTAGTGTCTGCCTTATGCCCATTCCCCTAGAAGATAATTTGATCGAAAAGCTATGAAAAGCTTCCTACCCAATACTAATAGGTGCAGCTTTTTATAATGAAATTTAAGCGCACGACCCCTTTATAAACCAGGTGCCATTTTATTAATAATTGTTATTAATTCGATTTTATATACGTTAATAAGTACTTTGTTAATAATTCTTCCGTTTTCATATCATAAAATTAGGTAAAAACTGTATCCTTGAACTGTAACAACATAAAAGGGTTAATTTGTTTTGGAAATTTAAGCTTTTTGATCATAGTGATAAGTGATATAATGTTTTATTCGCCAATGATGTAAGTATGTACCTAATAATATTCTTAGATTTATGATAAAACTTAGATGCGATTTCTTACATTCTTAGTAATATTATCAGCAACCTACTAATGTCCCACTGCTGGGCTCGGGTCTCCTCTCCTCTATCTATAAAGCTCAGAGGGTTTAGGCCATAATACACTCACGCTGACCTAGTGCGGGTTGGTGGATCAGACATACTCATAGAATTTCTTCTAGGGTATGTGTGTTTCCTCACGATGTTTTCCTTCACCGTTAGCAGATGGTAAGTGACTGTACTAGACTACGTATAAATTCCACAAAGTGAAATCCACATTGGTACTACCGAACTTCATAATATTTCGCATAAAGACCTGGAGAAGCAAAGGCGCTTCTATCTACTGAAATTCCACGCGGGTGATGTCACGGGTGGAAGCTAATCTTATGTATGAATTTGTTATTCAATCACGCCAAAACGTCTGAGCGAATTGGTATGAAATTTGGCACACAAATAGATTGTTGTCTGGAGGAATAGCCGCGGGCGAAATCTATGACTAAATAAATATCATCATCATCATCATCATGATAACATAACTTTAGTCAATGATTTTTTAGGATATATTTTTAATATTATAAAGTAGCGGGAAACTGCAGTCAAAGAGAAAAAAATTCCAACAAGACGAAGCCGTGGACAACAGGTAAGTAATTATTTTGAATAAAATGTTGTTTTTTATAATAGCTATTTTAACTTTTTCGATAAAATACCAAGGCAGAAAAGAACTTGAAAATTTATTTTTCTCTATTTCAAACAATATTCCATTTATTTGAATTTTGAAAAACAATTTTTATTTATAATTTAAAATAGATTTCTACACTTTAAAATTATTAATATTGAACCATTCATCTTAACATATACCTACTAGATAAGTACAGTCAACTACAAAAGTTTATTGTAATTTTTTATATTGATTTATTTTGCTTCAATTTAAATTTATATAGTCAACATTAATAAAAGATTAGGTACACCTTAAAGAGAAGAATAGATCGTTCTTCGTTGTTTTCATTTTATTAAATAGTAGGTATATTTGTCTATTAGTAGATTGCACTTGTTGAAACGTAGGCAAATTTGCTGACACTAGTTTTCGGATAACCTGTTACATTCTTGTGACTTTCATAAGTCTTACCTTGTAACCTAGATGAATAAACGAGATTTCATTTCATTTTATTTCACGTTTATTGTTTATTTTGCCATTAAAATTACATCTAATACCTATTGGTTTGAAAAACGAAGATATGCGATATTTGTTTGAAATGCAATCAAAAATCTATTTTGATATTTAATAGTTAAGTGTTTAAGCTACATTAGGAAAGTTACCTGTCGTGGCATAAGTTGCATGTTTTGTAAATTTCTCTGAATCACACAAATATTTGCCTCGTGTGGGAATTGAACCAACGTCACTCGGCACGGCGATATGAGTGGCGAGACGACCACTTTAACTGCTGTGCCACAGTGACAGTCAATTTCGCAGTAGTAAATACTCAGAAAATATTACAGGTAAATATAACAAGCTTTCTGCCCCCCCCCCCAAAACAAAATTAAAAATAAATTGATGGTTGTAGAAGAAAATCTGTGGTGGGTACCTATATTAATCAGTTTTTAATTTTATATACGATAAACTATATCTGACATTAAACAACATGCCGATAAAATACATCCCTCTCGATTAAAAAAAAATTACGATCCAGGTGCCAGTATTGTACTACATTCTGGCAAAATAAATTATTTGATTGATTTGATTTGATCCGACGAGTTAGAATCTGGGCCCTGATTCTGACTCATCGGATTGCTCCCGGATCGTAAACTTTTTCGAATCTTAGAACGACGTATTGTTACAGCTTAAGTTATTAAGTGTTAGAAATTAGTTTACCGTATAGAAAATTAAAACCTGATTAATATAGGATTTTTTTCTACATCCATCTATTTTTTAACATTCTGTTTTTTAAATTTAAATAAACTGACAGTTCTGGCCGAAAATATTCCGACAGCTAAGAATCAGGGGGCAGGGCTCAGGTCTAGTTTATGAAAGAATACCTTCTCTAGATTTAGGTATTTGATGGTCTATCAAATTAGGTATTAAATTCTATTATACCTACTTTGGACACACCTACATATTATACAAATTAAATTTTAAATATACCTACCTATTAATATTACATACTTAAATACTTAGATGCACGATACATAAAAACCTCACATGTCCTAAGTACAATCAGAAACATAAATCAATAAACAAAACGACAGATTTAAACGAATTAAAATACCCAAAAAAAATAATAATAAACACTGAATATAGTGTCAGTCTCTAAAGAAACGAAACACCAAGTATCACAGCACTCACTTTCGGAAATATTGCAAGAAAAAAAAACAATATATACGCACTTAAAAAACCCTACGGGTTAAGTCTGGATTGATAGCCACAACTTTTCTGTCTGCACATACCCACAGATAAGTTGGGCGGGGCTTAAAGAACAGGTTACCAAAGCACAGAGTACCGTCAAAAAATATCCATAAAAAACATATAATAGTAATCCTGGCGCCAACGATCGATCTTGTAGTGCCAACCCGGTGCCCGTGCACGTACGAACGAAAAAAATCGCGCCATAACACCCAACCAATCACAAACCAGCTCCGCCTTTGTAAAACACCGCCTCGAAATAAGCCACGCCTCACATGCAACAGTGGCGCCGTCGAACCCATACAAGTGGAGGTTATTGGTACTAATTAGAAAGAGACAGAGATACGCTGGGCCGTTCGTTTCTCGCACAATTTCCCCCAACCGATCATTAAGTGCTTAAATTCAACAGGAGTTGGTTGTGTCGGATTTCTTCGGAGGGGTACGCTATTAAAATATCCACAAACATTATCTTTAATTGGACAGTATTTTGTGCTTGTGTGCGTTGGCGAGGTGTTTTTTTTTCTCGTGTCCAGTGACGATTCTGTTTTTTCGAAACTTGATGACTGTTATCATTTGTGTTTAGTGAGTGGTGATCGCTTGTGATTCTTTCATCTAACAATATTATGACTCGATTACGATACGTGTTGTGATTAAAAATGACATCGGTGACGTAAAACGCGAAAAACGAAATCGACTGTCGACAAAGTAAAATTGGAAAATGATGCCACGTGCTCCATAATTGCTGAATCGTAATGCATGGATCGCTAATTGATAGGCAATTATCTCTCTGTCCTGTTCTTTCTAATTGCTGGCAATAATAAATTTGATTGCTACGCCTCACTACTCTAGTGTATTCGATTAGTTTCAAATTGGGAAAAGATAATAAAAATTTAAAAGCGTTCCATAATTCTTAATTCGGATTCGACCAATCAACGGTTTTCCTGAAGTTTCGATAAGTGAAGGACAAGTGCGGCATAGACAAGTGTTTCAAAAGTAAAAACTAATAAATTGATTTGTGTGACTTCTGTGGTGTAAAAAATATTGTGAAAAAGTGATGCTGTGTATATCCGCTTGATTACTCCGAAAACCGTAAGTACTTACATACCTACCTACTACACTACTATATAGTGCTCGTAATACATGCCAGTACCAATTATTCTCTGAACAAATAAAAGCTTTTCCTTAAAAAAAAAAACTCATAATATTTGTCCAATTTTTTTTACGAAGAATAAAATTTGGTTCTAATTTTAAATCTGACATAAAACTCGTAAAGCCACAGACATTATACCTATAATCTAGTTTTTAAAATGTATTTAAAGTGCATTTCTATTTAGGCCTAATAAGACGCTTATTGGAATTAAATCGATTCTATTAAGATAAACCATTTTTAAAACTTAAATTATATTTTTACACTTTTATAAGTCCAAACGAACCCAATGCCTAATACTTTGTTAAAAAAAAAAACATGAAATTCTATGAGGCTCTACATCGATCAAAATATTATATAATTTTATGAAACCAGTTTTAAATTTAATTATATCTTATCTCATTATTACAAAAACATAATTATTTTAAACAAATAATTACGTAGGTTTTTACAACCAAAAAAACTGTTGAAAAAACTAACACAATAAAGATTTTTAAGTTAAAAATTGACTAAGAATTTTTAATTTTAAAATACAACTCCAAACCTGCTTGAAAAGTCCTCTTTCGCAGTGGATTTACTATGGTAATACCACTGCGAAAGATAGTTAAAATGCGAAAGGTAAGAAGGTTGGTATACCTACTAAGGAAAATGGCTTTTTAGGCTTCATCTCATACCTATATCTACCTTATAAAGAGTCACCTGCTATCATTACAGAAAACAGTTTTTGACAAAAAAGGCAAATAATTTAACTAACTACGTAAGCCCTAAGTCTTTACAGAAAACATTAAGATTACAAGGGAGACCGGGTTTGATACCTGGGTTAGGTAAAACGAATATACTCATTCCCTCTTACATTGAACCAAACATAGCTAGCGAAATATGAATGTGATGCCTCTCTGCCTAGCCTGTGACGCTGTCATAATAATTTATATAGAAAACCCGAAAAACCTGGCTTACTTTTACAACAATAACTTCGCACCACCATATTTTAAAATATTATTCATAAATATTTTCGGAAAAAGACGTGTTTTAATATTTATGTCCGCCTCGACTTCACACGTTACATACTTAGGTATAACGACAGAAATTTGTTTTTTAATATAGTATAATATGATTAATACATTTATTTGATTGGTTACTGATATTTGAAGGTTTAAGTAATCAGTATCCAATTCAATAAGTATCTTATTTAAACTGTGGCAAAACAAAGTGTGAGTTTCTTGCCAGTTCTTCTCATAGCTCCACCCCGTCAGCGAACTGGTCGTAGGCAAATTTGCTGACACAACATTTCGGATAACCTGTTACATTCTTGTGACTTTCATAAGTGTTACCTTGTAACCTAGATGAATAAACGAGATTTCATTTCATTTCATTTCAAAAAAAAACAAAATAGACAAATATCTACTTCTTGCATTCGAAAAATGAATTATTTTCAATTAAACATAGCATGTATAGATGTAAGCAAATTAAGTTGTTAATAAACTTTTTACAGTCGTACATTTACAATAAAACTCCGACGGCTTACAATCTAGGCTTCCTCGATAAATGGCTATCCAACATTATACTAATTTTTCAAATCGTACCTGTAGTTCCTGAGATTAGCGCGCCCAACCAAACAAACAAGCTCTTCAGCTTTATAATATTATTAAATAAGTAAGGGTACTAACATAGCTGGCTAAATGATATTGTGTATATTTCGAAACAGTAGGCAGAAACTGATATTTAAGTGACAGAAAAACCCAATACCAACTTACCCGCTCTGGGAATCGAGTCTAGGACCTCGTGTGCAACAGTTGTTACATTCCCTTTACTTCACCGAGGCAACTAGTAGAAAAAAATTACAAAAACTAAAACTGTGTTTATTCGAGAACTGAACCTACGACGTTTTGCAGAGCACTGGTACAAATCTACAAACTATTTTTTTTTATTCATCTATGTTACAAAGTACACTACGAGTAACCACTATGAAAGTCATAAGCAATTAATGTAACAAAGAATGACATTGACTATAGCCAATTTATCTATGCCCAGTTCGCTGGCAAGGTAGCACCGCGCCGTGAGAAGAATTGGCATTATTTAAGAAAATCGCAAAAGCAGTTCGATGATTCGTCCTCGGGCAAATAATTAACGTACCTATTTAAAATTACGGGTTAATAATTTAATAGGCTTAATTTATATTATACATAAGAATAGAAAAGAAGAGAAGAATTGTGTTTTAAAAAATCACTAAACATAGAAATTGTAATGGTTTTTTGAAACACAATTGCTAAATCAACAATCACTGTCATTTTTTACATTAAAAATCGAATGTCACGATTTTCAAGTGTTTTTTTTACTTTATAAGACCACGCCCGCACATTTTAACCAGCCCTGTAAGCGGGGGACTTACAAGCATAAAATTAAACAGACACAAAGTATTTACATCATATTTTAAAAACCACACAACCAACCTATTTAAAAAAATTCGAACCAGATACTCTATTTACAGGAAATTCCTATAAAGAATATCTGATTGAGGTCAGATTCCTGAGGAAACGTACCCAAAAGGCTAGCCACATTACCACGTTGGATGGCAAGGCTAATGCGTTGCCCCAGGTATAGGCCAGCCTTTGGGTCATGACGTGATAGGTACCTCAGAAACACGCTTACAAATTTCACGATAAATTTTGTGAGCGTTTGGTCCTCAAGGTCCAAGAGTTTCAACCCCAAAAGGCTCAAAGATGACTCACTCACACACACAAGAAGACTCACCAAGACTTTAGTATTTACGCCGCTTGAGGCACTCTGCAGAGTTGACACAAAGTACACCTAGACTCGCATATAATATGAATAACACAGTATTTTTTAGTTAATAACATTTAGAATCTACAATGTGCAGATAACTACCTATTTATATTGTTGCAGTGCACGATTTTACCTCACTTATATAAGACATAAGGAAAATAATTTATCATAATCGCAAACTTGATCCATCGTAAAGTAATTACATTCACGCATGATTGATACCTAGCCTTGTTATTTATTTACTGTGAAATAATCTAATTAGGTTTTATACTCATATACTTACTTATATATCTACCTCTTCTCGAAGCGCACCAACTTTGAATAGCACCTATTGAAGCGCACGAAAGTATTCCTCGAAACACGCCAACTAGAATAAAAATTCGTGTTTCGAGGAATACTCGGCGTTGATATTCGGTGGGAAGGTACTACCCTCCCACAGATAATAAAAAAAGTGGATATTACTGTTGCGTTTCGTTTGGTGAGTGGGAGCGCCGGAGGCCCAATTCCTCTACTCAGTTTTCTATTTCCTTTTCAGTAGGCAGCAACTTGGTTGTGTTTTCTGTCGTGTATGTACCTACTGGCGGCGGTTACCAATTGCCACCAGGTGAGCTGAATGTTAGTCTGTGCTACGTCAGACAATAAAAAAAAATCTTTAAAGCTTCATTCATTATGTGCGATTCGAAGTTGGTGCGCTTCGAGGTACACTTGAGGCAGGCCTTGCACTTGGAATCAAGTCTTTTAGAAGGTCTTGTGGAAGTAGTTCCACAAGACCAAATAATTTTACCGTCTTATGTGACGAAAGAGAATTAAAATGCCATAAAGTGTCACCCATTTAAGGACTGACCTTACGTTGTTTCTTAACCTAATGAACATTTCAGTACCATAATGTTACGACCACGGCAAATGGACTGATACATTTTTTTTTACTTTGATTCAATTTTTTTTTAAATTCTGTGGTTTTTGCAGTCTATTATGATAACCCTTCTACTATTTTATCCACTGTTACGGTCAGACACGATTGAAGAATGATCAGGCGTAAGACCAACGGCTTTTTGAAATATGATGTCAAAACCGCTAAACTCGTAACATGGGTATTTCATATTAATATTATTATGAAACGGGTTTACATCGCGCATTAAATTGTAAGGAATATTGATAATTTCATATCTCTAAAAGTCGCGAAAGGTTAAAAGTTTTTTATCGGCATTTTAACTCTGGCATATTATTTAAAAACTCCCGGCTGACACAAAAAATTTCGTGATAAAAAAACCCAATACCATTTTTGACCAATTTGGTAATCGAACCCGGGACTTCTTGCACAGCAGCCGTATAGGTACACTTCCCGCTGCGCCAACGAAGCGGTTACAGTCTAACAAATGTTTACAAATACTTATTGAGTACAACCATACAATACATACATTCATAGTCGGCAAGAAATATGTACTACATAAGAAAAGATACGCCTGTCAAGAATGACTGTGATTGCATTATGATTTATTACAACCCGTGTAGTGACGGATTAAGAATACATAATGTCATTATCCTATTTCAACCCGTGGGTGTCGTAAAAGGCGACTAAGGAGTAACCGCAGACAAGAGCACTGCGAGAAAAGGAAAATTCGTAACAAATCCTATACCAACCCGTCTGGCCAGTGTGGTATAGTAGGCTAAATTCCCTCCACAATCTTTGGAGGAGACCCGTGCCCAGCAGTGGGACGTTTATGGGTTGAAACGATTAAAACGATTAAAAAGCCTCAGTTTCTTGCCAGTTCTTATCAAGGCTCAACATTGTCAGTGAACTGGCCTCGGAAAAGTTATCCGATTTCAAAGTTATTTTATTATTGGATAGGATAGAAGGTTATAGGCTATACTTATAGCATCACGCTACGGCTAATAAGAGCTGAGTAGTGGCAAAATAAAGATATAAAGGAGCGAAGCATTGGGCAATCGCTAGTATACTAAATTATTAAAAAACAAACCGCGTTTATTCATGTAAGCTACAAAGTAACTTATAAAGAGCCACACGTTAAAAATTGTAATAGTTAATTCGAGAAAAGTAGTGTGAGTCGATCTTCATACTTCTAAAGCTCTACGCAATAATCCCAGGAACTGCTAGCCCGAGTGCAACAATTTTAGTACTAGATACACTGTATAGACGAAGGGTATGAACTGTAAAACATCACGCTATCTACCATAGGAGTGTAGCAGTTATGTCACGAGTAGTTCGGCATGGTTGCTTACAAGTATCTCCATGCTTCAGAAGTCACGAAACACCGTTAGTGTCACTAAGTGGTGGTTTTAAGTAGTCTATGCTATGTATATTCTACGTACCTATATATTTGACTGGTCTATGTATGGCTCGTAATGAGAAAGTGTTTGATTTAGTCTATATGTATGCCAAGTTTTATGAAAATCCGTTTAGTAGTTTTGGCGTGATGAAGCACACATACATACATACATAACCATAAACTTACTTTAATATCTTCTAAAAGCACAGCGTAGGACGGCCTCCACCAGATGGACCGACGACATCGCTAAAAGGGGCCGTTGGTTGCTTGAAATTAGGTCAGACTTATGATGATGATATCTTCTGCGTAGCAATGATTAGTTGAAAAAATTAATCTAAGAGAACTTTATCGGTAAATAACGAAAAACAGAAAATAAAATATTTTTTTCGCTTGTTCTTCCATGTATAAATCTTATCATTTAATTCATTAAGAAATACGTAAATATTCTTCAATCAATAGACGATAAAAAACCGATTTTACGTTTAATCACATGTAGTTTTAATGGCGGCAATTATAAAACACCGGTTTTTAGACGAAGAGTTTAATTATAAATTCACGCATCTCTATACTATGGTATAGGCTCCGTTATGTATCTAAAGGTTAAAAAAAGCTATAGTAACATAGGGACTGATATGTACGCAATTTGTAAGGTCTTAGGACCTTTTTGAATCTCTATATTCAACTTTGCGTTCGAAATCGCTGTCGAATGTTTGAAAAAATTAAATATGGTCGCTGTCATTTTCGAATATTTGACAATGACATCAAAGTCCACTAAGGGCCATAGCACACAAGTCACTTTTAGCAAAGGTGACCAGCGATTTTACGCCTGTATTGGTGCTGCATCACGTTTTAGCGACTCTGCGTTCCATATTAGTATTAAAATCGTGATTTAAGAGATTATGTCGCTTCGGTCATTTTTTAGAAGCTAAATTCAAAAAAAGCTACTAAATTGCCGATCGCCGATGTTAAAAGTAGTCTGCAAGGGCACTAAGTCGAATTTCAACATTCAAAAGAGACCCCTGGTTCGATTCTCGTCCGTAGGATCAACTTTATTAACAAACTTGTCTTAGAATTATTGACTAAGAGCCTATTGTAATCAACGATGCTTACTAGAATTTCATGATAGAAAAACCTAATACCATTTTCACCCGGCCCTGGTATCGAACCTAGGACCTCTTTCACAGCAGTTCTATACAGTTTTCACCTAAGCAGTAAGAGGCAGGCTTTGTATAACATTCAAAAAATATCATCTAAATGACATTGACTGTGATTTTCTTTCATGTCAATCACTTTTTCATTCACCCAACTCCCTTAACACCATTTATAGTCTCTACAATTTCTATTTTAGTCCCCCCAACACTACAAACGAAATCAATATCTCAATTATTAATATATTATACAGTTCAGTCAATTTGACCCTTTCTTATAATATAATAGTTGTTTTACTTCATCGATTATTACTGGTAATGGACGTTTGGTTTGTATTATTATCATTTTACGATATAGTAACACTTAATTTTACGTTTAATGGAGGTTACTGAGTTAAAATATAACTTAAACAAATTAAAAATGACAGTTGTAAAGAGGAATGGCGACGTCGCAATTTAGTATCATATTTCGTGATTTTGATTTTATTATTTATTCGGAGCTATTTTTTTTGTTAAATGTTTTCAATACACTTTTTATAATTAGGTGAAAAGTGTGTAAACTGTGCGTTTACAGTTCTATTTATATGCAAATAACACATTGCAAGGCGTTATTTTCATAGTAAAATAACTGTAAACATTACGGATAATCTTATATGTTCGCTATCTTTTCGTAGTCTGTCAAGCCGCCATCTTGGTTTCTAAAGGTAAGTTTGACCAAGAGCTTCTCAGGCATATGGCTGATGTGAATTTTATTTTTTGTTCTTTCATTTTACTCCGAATTAAATAAGCGTCGAATTTGATTCTACGACATATTAGGATTTTCCTGAGATTTGCGTGTGACATGCTCAGAGTTCGCAATTACCTGGGTTACTGGAGTCACAATGATGAGAGTGTTGTCCTTCGTATGGCAGATTTGAAATTAGGGGCAAGGCAATTGCCCAGTATTTTAAAACAACCGCTAACAGTTGGTAATTCAAGTGCTCATCGTGTAAGTAGAGAAATTGATCAGAAGGCTGGTTCATGATGAAAACAAGACTGATTTGTAGATCTAGATCTAGATTTAGGCCCACTGAGGGGACTGGAAATACATTACAGTATCCGTTCATTGTATGTTTGTAGAACCTTCCAACGATTCAGGGCTCGTCCTTTAGTAAAAGAGTTGAGTTTCATTAAAAAAAACACACACATTTAGCTAGCTAAATGTGTGTTTTTTTTAATGATGTTGATTTAATGTTGAAGGTGATACTAGTATCACCTTCAACAATGAAAAAAATAACCAAAGAACTGGCTGCATACATTAATAACTTTTTAGAAAAAAAAAAACACCTAAGTAGTCTATGCTACCAAAATGGCGCTAATATCATTGAGACATCAAGAGTTGTCAAGTGACAGTTGATAATCATTATCGACGATAAATGTCAGTCAGTCAGTCAGCCATATTGATTTAGTAGCATGTTGTATTCTTATCTAAGTACAGATCAAAAGGTAGCCATATTTCGTGACTTTTATTTGGTTTACTTATATTTCTGAACGATTAGTCATAATATTCTGTTTAGTTATGACATCTTCATTGGTGAACAGTCTGTTGTTAAAAAACAAAATCGAGTTGTTTGAGCTATTTTGTTTTGTTTTTTTCCAAAGACGTTGTCTGTTCTGTCAGGGAATATATCAGTTGGGTTTGGCGGCAAAATCACCATTTTTACATTTATTAATTTTTATCACTAAAGGGGGCATATTGTATCAGTAAGCTATCATCAGTAACCTATTAATTTAGAGAGCTGAGTGGGTTTTTAGGCCGTAATCCACACACGCTGATTTAATGCGGGTTGGTGGATCAGACATACATATCGAATTTCTTCTAGGGTATGTGGATTATAACAACAAACACATGACATATAAATTCCACAAAGTGAAATCCAGATTGGTCTGTTTAGCGCGCCGGTCACTTATCCATTCAGCTACCATCGCTTCAAGCTATACGCTATCCAAATTTTAACCCAAAATAAATTTAGACAGGCGATTGAAAGGAGTGACAAGAATATTTGGCTAGTTCTTGTCATGGCTCTATCGTTTCACAGAATTAGTCTTAGGCAAATTGGCTTGACACTATTTTTTGGTTTATCTGTTGTAAGTACATTTAACTTTTATAAAAGTTAACTTAGTACCTAGTGTTTTTTTTAACCTGTGGCAAAAGAACAATGAAAAAGGTTTTCAGTTTGATTGGCCTATTTAATAACAGCTGAGGACACCCAAATCGTTTCAAAGGCAAGTTTACCACTCCAAGCATATTAATTTCACTTGGAATCATTTGCGATTTCTGGTTAGCTAGGAAAAATCCGTAGTTACTTACGGCATTATTTGCAAAGTGACTTTCTCTGTGTATTGAAGGAGTAACTAAACTGCCTTTGACACGTGGAAAGAAAATAAAGGGTAACAAAACAAATAAATTAGAAATATGATGAATAACTTATTTCGCATTAAATAATTCAAATAGCAACAATTAAATTATATTACAATGCTATAATTTATAACAATACTAATAACGCAGGTCTGTCAAATAGGAAAGTACAATAGCCTCTAATATAAAAAAGCTAATGATCTTTATAACGAAAAAAAGTTATTAATCGATGGCAGAAGCTTATTTCTTTATTAAAGTGTGATGAAGACGAGTCTATATATCTGTGTTATAGTGATGTGAATGAATCGACTTTTGTTTTCTTTTGAATCGAGTTGTAGTTAAATTTAAGTAGATTATGCTACTCTATTCATGAAATGTTATTTAATTGTATGGAAATAATAAATTCCTTATTGTTACGGTCTTGACAAAGCGGGATTGTATAATGATTGATGCACGAGAGGTGCTGTGTTCCAATTTCCGGGTTGGGTAAAGATACTATTGGGTTATTCTGTTATTTAATTCGGGCTGAAGTTTGGAAATATGCCCGGTTAGAGGTAATAGACTCACCATTATTACATGAAACCTTGACATAGTTAGCGAATTGCATCACTTGAAAATCACTCGACAGATTTGTCTGCAATCTTGTTTGCAATTGTCAGAATAAGAAAGAAAGAAAACACGTTTATTTGAAATAAGGTTTGTACAAACAATTATATTATTTTTTTAAAAGTCCACGAATAAAATCACAAATTTATAAATACGAAGGCACGGCGGGTCTAAAAAATTATTCAAAAAACATCAAAACTTTACGGTAAACAACTATTTTCATAATAGACTCGAGTACAATCGATCGATTATAACACAGCTGTGTCCCATCCCTAGCCACGCCAACCCTACATAATTACCCGCGCTTTCCTTATAAGGTTAATAAGACAAAATTACGTTTTTGACAAATGATTTATGTATGTCGTTGGTGCAAATGTTAAGTGCTCTGTTCAAACAGGTTAGCTACCACATTTTATTTATAACTTTACGGCGGTATACTAACGGGATGAGCAGGCTTTGTAGTGATTCGTTTTTTTTATACCACGACGGTGGCAAAGAGATCTACCCGCCTGATGGTAAGCGGTTACCGTAGCCTATGGGCGCCTGCAACACCAGGGGCATCACGAGCACGTTGCCGACCCTTAAGAAACCTATTCACTCCTTTTTTGAAGAACTCCATACTGTATTTAGTTCATTGGGAAGACCTCTTTAGAGAGTTTTATGTCTAGACTACAATTATGGAATCAGAGAATTACTGCAATCTCATTATTGATTTATAAAAACTTAATACGCACACTCAGCGATTAGAAATGGCGCTCAAAATAAAGCTGAAAAAGATTCCAATTATCACACAATTGTTTCGTTATTAATTGCAATTGTAATGTGTAGGTATTATAATTAGCAACCCTTTATTGTCCCACTGCTGGGCTCTCTTCTCCTCTTACTAGAGAACTGAGAGGGTATAGGGTATAGGCTATAATCCACACACACTAGCCTAGTGCGGGTTGCTGGATCAGACATACTCATAGAATTTCTTCTAGGGTAGGTATGTGGGTTTCCTCACTATGTTCTCTTTCACCGTTAGCAGATGGTAAATCACATGACTAGTACATATAAAATTCCACAAAGTGAAATTCACATTGGTACTGCCGTCCGGTCGGTATCAAACTCGGACCGTATGGATTGCATTATGGTCGCTTATCCATTAGGCTACCATCGCTTTACTTCTGATTAATTTCGTTGCGGGTTCCAAGACAGTAGGTTAGGTATAGGTATTCTCTGGAACTCCAATGTGTCAAACCTCGGTGTTCGAAGGATTATCGCTGTTAATCTTGGCTTGTTTTTGTTTGTTAGCTGCAAGGGCCTGAGGATAGGACTGTACCGATCCTGACCTTTAGTTAATCGAAGCTGTGATTAGATACTTACTGAATCTTACAGAAATTCTTTGAAACATGTATATATGACCCTTTAAAACTTTGTTTTTTTTTATTTAAACTCTATGCACAATAAAGTACAAAGGAGAGCTTAATGCCAAAGGCATTGTCTACCAGCCAACCTTAGAGTGATGCAGAGAAGAGCATGGTAGGTGCAATTAGAAGAAAATAATTTAAAGAAGCTTGTTTTTATTGTTATTTATTTATTATTTAATTAGTCTGTAAGATTTCTTAAAAAATAAAATAAAATTCTTGCCTAAAATCAGTAATTCGTGTCGTATAAAAAATCTCGCTGAATTTTGGTAGATACTTGTACTAAATCAAGGTGGGTCGATAGTTTTTAATATATTACGAAGCGAATACAAAGGCAATTAATAGTAATTATTGAATTGTAAATAAAAATGTTGTCAATCAGTAAATTATTCGTATTTTATAACTTAGTTAATAGCTTTATGGTTTTGTTTATTATCTGTGGCCTTTGAAACCTGTGCTTGGCATATATTAATAGGAAATCATATAAAATTCATTCATAGACGATTAGCTGTAACAAATTGTAACCGCATACTGACATGTTAATTTTATTGAATAAAATATGACTAAAATATTTGGGGATTTTAGAAAATTTTGCTTTGCGGATTTTATTTTACTTTTAATTCAAATTGCTGCCATTATTTATTAAAAAAAACACTAAATGTTGCCCGGGGTTTCGTCCCGTGGATCTTTATAATAACCTACGTTTCGCCACACTGTTTCACTCAGCTCCTGTTGGTTGAAGCATGATGTTATATAGCCAAGCTCTTCTCGATAAATAGGATAATGATAATCAGCAACCCATTAATGTCCCACTGCTGGGCTCGGGTCTCCTCTACTCTAACTAGAGAGCTGAGTGGATTTGGGCCATAATCCACACATGCTGGCCTAGTGCGAGTTGGTGGATCAGACATACACTTAGAATTACTTCTAGTGTATGTGGGTTTCATCACGATGTTTTCCTTCACAGTTAGCAGATAGTAAGTCACTTGACTAGTATATAATTAAATTCCACAAATATATATAAATTCCGATGCATGATAAATATGCAACATAGCTCATGTAAGTAATAAGTACTATAGGCTTTGCTGGAAGCAATTTACCGATTTAATTACTAATTGAACAAACAATTTATTTAACTTCTCTAGGATTTAAAGTAAATTTGACTTAACTACTCAATCAACAGACCAACTGAATATAATTATTTAACAAGTCAAATACCTATTCGACACTGAACAAACCTATTCTGATTCAACATGAAATCACAAAATTAGTTCAAAGAAATTCTGGCATCACTATCTCACGCGAATCAACTCACGCCATCTAGTGAATACTCGGAAAAACTTCGATATTATCTTTTTTCTTTTGTTAAGAAGATTGGAGTGATAGCCTGGTTACTCTGGCGAAAAGGGCCGTTGTGATTGCTTAGATTTTATCGAAATTGTGTTTTATTTTTTGTAAATTAAAGTTTATTTTAGTCTGTAAGTAGCTACGATATCCGATCCGTATTCGAAATGGATTGTAAAAAATGCTTTTTACCCGTATTAGATATCAGTTAGTCATGTAATGCAGTTAATTTATTTATTACCTATGGAAATCATACGAATACCAAAAATAAGTTAAATATTTTTTGATATGATAGCTTTAATATTCAATTAAGTAGTAAACTATTTTACCTAAATAGGCTGTAACTTTTTACACGCATAGCTCTAACTCTTACATTAACATATTTTAATTAGCATACAATACACATACAGGCTCATACTCCAAAATTAATCATGTCATAAATAATAATTAATAATATAATAATAATAATAATTTTCTACCACATTCACACAGCGCCATCTAGTCCCATAGTAAGCAATTATATTTGCTTGTGTTATGGGTACTAAACAACTGATATACTACTTAAGTAATTTTTTTTTGTAAATACATAGGTACATATTATAGATAAATTACACCCAGACAGAACAAACCTTTATGCTCATCACACAAAGATTTGTCCTGGGTGGAGATCGAACCCACGACCTCCGGCTTAGCAGTCAGAGTCACTAACCACTAGACCAACAGGCCAGTCAATTAAATAAATATCATCATGGCGTTAGTCACCCCCATACTCAACCCGCTATTCGCCTTTTGTGACACTCACGTCACAAAAGGCGAATAGTAACCTCAGACAAGAGCACTGCGAGAAAAGGTAAAATTCGAAACAAATCTTATATATATCGTAATATTATGCGGTAAAACATCATATAATATTTACAACTACAAGTATATATAAGATCCTGTAACCATGTTTTTAGCAAAAATAAATATTCTTTATTCTATCAAACCGTTTGGCCAGCGTTGTATAGTAGGCTAAATTCATTCCACAATCTTTGGAGGAGATCCGTGCCCAGCAGTGGGAAATTTATGGGTTCAAATATGAATGGTAATAGTCTCACACCCTATCAGGTATATGGGACCAAACGTATCTGGTGAAATGTGGGTAATACATCTCTGCCTACCCCTTCGGGGAAGTCGTAACACAATTTTGTAAACTACAATTAGAAAAACGTGTCTCAAATTGACATTTACACGCAGCTGTGAAACCAGAAACATTGACAAACAACAATTGTGTTAATCCGCGCCATTTTGTTTTTGTTCAAATGTTAAGTCAAGTTTGTAAGTCAATTGGTTTGATAATCTGAATTTGAAATGGTTCAGGTGTATTGTGAATAATACAACTTGTTTTTAAAACGCGTATCTTTTACCAACAGACTAAGCGTCTGTTTTACCACTGGCAAAGAAGTGCTAGATAAGCTTATATGAAACTAACTTGACAAATTTTTGACGTATTTTTCATATAAAATCTTTTAAAAAAAGTCTCAAGTAGTTTATTAGACACTTATTTGAAGGTGGAGAAACAGGCACTAAGTCGGAATATCGTTCACTAGAAGTCGCGCGGGGCTTCACTCCCGTCGTTCTTTATTTGGCCACTGCTCAGCTCCTATTGGCTGCCGCGTGATATTATGTAGCCTATAACCTTCCTCGATAAATGGGCTATCCAATACTAAAATAAAGTAGCGAAATCGGTCCTGCCCTTCTCACACGTGATACGGATCAAGGGAAATAAGAATTCAGTTTTAACTATCCTAATATTATAACTTGTTTGTTTATTTTGTTGAACGCTAGGATCTCAGGAACTACTGGTCCGATTTGAAAAAATATTTTAGTGTTGGATAGCCCATTTATCGAGGAAGGTATATAGGCATATATCATCATGCTACGGCCAATAGGAACTGAGCAGTGGCCAAACAAAAGCGACGGGCGCAAATCCCCGCGCGACTTCTATTATAATATATTATATGTATAGATATGAGTAGTATCACTTTAATAATCATCAACCTATTAATGTCTCACTGGTGGCGAGCAAGGTTATCTTTTATGTAGAGAGCTGAGAGAGTGAAACCAACTTTAAAGGGTTAGTGCATCAGACATGCCTTTAGAAATTGCTCCTGGGGTATGTTTTCTGTCGATGTTTTCTTATATTGTTAGCAGACGCCAATCTGACCAGTCGATGTATATCTGGAAATCAATATCAATTCCATCTGATATAAAATAGCTCATGGGAACTTCTCAAAATAACACGGAGTCCACACACAAAACCTACTTACTCGTATTTACCAAGTTTATCGATATAAAAACTTCATTAACAATTTTATTGTACATATTAGTCGATTTAAAGCATTCTTACTAGTAATAACAGCACTATCGTAAGAATTTTTATGACAACTTTTAATACTGATGTCCCATCGCGTATTAATGGCTACAAATTTAAATTACTACACGTTTCCAGTTCTTATATTACTTAAAACCATTGCTACTGTTTCCAAAGAACTTGTAGATACAATAATGTGAGACTTAATTTAAATAATGTGTATTTATAATTTCGATGTCATTTTTAATTCGAAGACGAGTGATCAACTAATTAGTTTTAGTCGATTATAATGACTATTATTTCATTATTCGGATGTTTGTTGCCAATCTAGTCGAATGGGAATCTTTTCAAATTTGTATATAGGTATATTTATAGAACATTGGACAATTTGGACCTCAATAACCTGTACGAAATATGAAGAAAGGTGACCATATTTTACAGACAACCACAGCTCTCTGATCTGAATCCTGTCTCAGCATAGTTTTAATTTAAATTGGATTTGACAGATTTTAAATGTCAAAAATCTGACAATAAAGTGTCAGTTCGGCTATAGTGTGACACCAAAACTGCCCTGTTTGTAATGTCTTATCCGACAGCCTTTGAAGAACACTAACGACTTCCTTGTGCCGTCATTACTGCACAAAAAGCCGTGTCAAACTATTTTTACTTATCCTTCAGTGCTGAAGTATAGTCTAAACCTTGAAAACTTATATCTTTCAGTTTGGTTGATAAAAAATTGTCATAAAAACTTAAGCAGTATTATTTTTTGTTCGCGTTATGATTAATAGTCACAATAGCTATTTATTCGCGCCCTTTCCATTGTGCGGCCATTACGCGTGCCTGTCAATGGGGTTAAGCTCAAAATGGCGTCAGTGACACGCAAGGTATTATGATTTACCGAAGCGAATTAACGGTGCCTTTATTAGTTATTGCCTTATATTATAATATTAATAGTTGTTGTAAATATTATGAGTGTTTATGTGTTTAAAAATGTTGGGTTTTGGTTTGGGTGTACGTTTTTATGAAAAGAAAGTGATTCCATTATACCAGAAACAATTTTTTATGTTAAACCATGACATTCGATTTTAAAAAAATACAATTTTGTAAAATTATTTGACGAAATCTTTTTTAGCATTCGTAATTTTAATATTTTATTTTAAACGTTGTTTTTCTTTTAAGGAATATTATATTTCTGATTGAAAACATCATCATCTCAACCCATAAAAGAAAATGATGTTGACAAAACGTCAAACGTTATACGTTTGATCTAAATGAAATATATAGATTTTACTATCAAATATTGTCTCTCCTTATTGCGTGGTACATAATCACAGTATTTTCTAACATAATATTTTAAGTTAAGTTTTTAAATCTTTTATGGTCATTTAACTTAATATTATTATAATGTTCGGGATATTTACCCTCTCTTTCTTTTATTCTAAATGATAAAATATCATATATTCAATAAAATATTTACACATCACTTAAAAATATACACAACAGGAAATTCCTATAAATAGAATATATGATTGACATGAGATTCCTGAGGAAACGCACCCAAAAGGCTAGCCACATTACCGCGTTAGATAGCAAGGCTAATCTTTTATTTGTTTCGAGTTTCCGATATTTCGGCGCTGTTGCGCCATGATCACGGAAGAACTGGTCTTCTGAAAGACAGGTTAAATATCCCGAAATAAAATAATATTGCGAAGCGATGGTGGCTGAATGGATAAGGGACCGGCGGCGTGCAAATCACGCGGTCCGAGTTCGATCCCTACCGGCAGTACCAATGTGGATTCCAGTTTGTAGAATTTATATGTACTAGTCAAGTGACTTACCATCTGCTAACGGTAAAGGAAAACATCGTGAGGAAACCCACATACGCTAGAAGAAATTCTATGAGTATGTCTGATCCACCAACCCGCACTAGGCCAGCGTGAGTGGATTATGGCTTAAACCCTCTCAGCTCTCTAGATAGAGGAGAGGAGACCCGAGGTATCCACGAAATGGACAAACATAGTTGCATCGCATGTTTAGAGCAAAGACAATAACAATTAAAAGTGTTCGCGTGCTGCTACTCAAGAATTAGACAACGTCTTAGAGATACCGTTACAATCCCGGTATTATTTTACCGGTATTTTGTATTAATAACTCCCGTGACGGTAAAATATTAAATGTAATTAATGCGACCGGTTGTGTGTATCAACTGATGTGTATTGGATTTGGTTCCCGAGGATATAAGCTCTGTGTCGCGGGAACTTTAGAAATGTACATTTCAGTACAACAGGTATATATGGAACATACCTATTTTGGATGTTTCTATCATTAAAGTTGATAGTTCGCACATTTAATTGTTAATTATAATTCCTACTACGAGTATATAATTTTATTCCGCGCGGGGCTTCGCACCAGTCATTCTTTGTTTGGCCACTGCTTAGCTGCTATTAGCCGTAGCGTGATTTTATATAGCCTTCCTCGATAAATAAGCTATCCAACACTCAAATATTTTTTCAAATCGGACCAGTACTTCGGAACTACAGTTTAGAATTGAAAAACATATTTTATTGTTGCATAGACAATTTATCGAGGAAGGCTTATAGGTTATATAGCATTACGCTATGGCCAATAGGAGCTTAGTAGTAGCCAGAAGATTAATGGGTGCGCAGCTAGTATTATAGTATTTTTTTCAACTACACTTTGTCCGTGTAGTGACGGATTAAGAATACATAATGTCACTACCCCATCTCAACCCGTGGGTGTCGTACAAGGCGACTAAGAGACTAACTTAAAGCAACAAGAGCACTGCGAGAAAAGGAAAATTCAAAACGACACCCTATACCAACCCGTCTAGACAGCGTGGTATACTCGTAGTAGGCTAAATTTCCTCTAAAATGTTTGAAGGACACTCGTGCCCAATTAATTTATGGATTGTAATGATGATAATGATGAAATTTCCATACTTTTACCCCAAGGTATTAATCTACATACTATTCTATACTTAGCCAAGATATCGTCATTAATAACGGAACACAGGATTGAGTCTATAAACGTGGACTAACTAGTCAAACTAGTCCATATCTCCTCCTGTTTGTCCAATAGTCTATAAATCAGTTTTAATATAAACATAGAAGTCCTTATATGAAGAAATTTCACTTTATTGATAGTCATATTAATAGCGAAGCAGTTTAATACTAATAATATTTTACCACATTCACACAGCGTCATCTAGTCCCAAAGTAAGCAATTATATTTGCTTGTGTTATGGGTACTAAACAACTGATATACTACTTAAATATTATTTTTTTGTAAATACATACATATTATAGATAAATTGCACCCAGACACAGAACAAACCTTTATGCTCATCACACAAAGATTTGTCCTGGGTGGGGATCGAACCCACGACCTCCTGCTTAGTAGTCAGCTTCACTAGCCACTAGACCAACAAACCCATAACACAAGCAAATATAATTGCGTACTTTGGAACTAGATGGCGATGTGTGAATGTGGTAGAATATTATTATTAATAGTATAATGAAAATCTATATAAGAATAAAAATAAGACGTTTGAAAGCCGAAATAAAAATCTCGATTAATTTTTTTAAACATAGATATTAGATTCAGCCTTTTGCAGTCCACGGCTGGACATAGACCTCTCCTAAAACGTGCCCTAACATTGGGCCTCCGCCTTCAGAATCGGTAAATGTGTGTGTTAATAACAATAGGCTCACCCATTAAAAACATGAAATGTGGATGTGATGACCTTCTGCCTACCCCTTTGGGGGGTTGCTATGTTATACGTTTAAAAGGTTTTATTTATGATTGCCAACCCAGAAACGTCTCACTGCTGGGCAAGGGTTTCCACCAAAAAAATGTGGAGGGAATTTAGCCCACTATACCACGCTGGCCAGACGGGTTGGTATAGGGTCTGGTTTCGAATTTTCCATTTCTCATAGTGCTCTTGTTGCTGTAAGTTAGTCTTTTAGTCGCCTTATACGACACCCACGGGTTGAAATGGGGTAGTGACAATTCTTAATCCGTCCCTTAGGCTGCGCGCATTAATTAAACCACAGTTAACATGATTCTAACTAGTGCCCTATTATCTAAACAAGGAACCGCTATATAAAAAAATAAACTGCAAAACACAGTACACTAAGGCAAGAAAACATCATAATCAATAATTAATCCAATATCATCGCTAATAATTCAGCATTAAGATCGTTTTTCCAATCACAAAACTAATTAAAAACGTCGCAAGTCAACGTCAGAGTTAATTGAACATAAACTTTGTATAACAGACGTAAGATTGTAAATTGACAAGCACGTTTGAATATATCTATGTCTTAGAGAATTCTTGAACAAGGCACGTTGGCCAGTGATCCATGGCGACAGGTTCATGGGAACAAATACAAAAACTCAATAAATAAAAGTACCCCATAAAATATAATGCATTCATTACACGATCCGCTTCAATAACTTTTGGGCACGTACGAATTGTGTACTAAAAGAGTTGACTTTGATTTTTGTAATAAAATCTTGTTTATTCTGATTGGCCTGTTGGTCTAGTGGTTAGTGACCCTGACTGCTAAGCCGGAGGTCGTGGGTTCGATCCCCACCTAGGACAAATCTTTGTGTGATGAACATAAAGGTTTGTTCTGTGTCTGGGTGTAATTTATCTATAATATGTATGAAAAAAAAAATTATTTAAGTAGTATGTATATCAGTTGTTTAGTATCCATAACACAAGCAAATTTAATTGCTTAATTTGGGACTAGATGGCGCTGTGTGAATGTGGTAGAATATTATAGTATTATATTATATATTCAATGATATTGTATGTTAAAAACAATATCATTGTATATATTATATTCAAGCTATATTGCATGTTAGAGAGAAGAACTATCATAGAAACCATTGAGAACAGAACAGGAAAAATGATTGCACAAATGCTACGACACGATCCGTTTATAAAGAACATCATAGAAGAAAGATAGAAGGCAAGAGAGGAAGAGGTAGACCAAGGAGAAGTTACGGGTGGTGTCGTAATAGGAGGTGAGAGAAATGGCAGAAAAAAGAGAGGATTGGAAGTTACTCCAACAACGAGAACGCAGCTGTTAAATGAAGAGAGAGATCATAAGTTAATATGGGTGTACCACGTTCACACAGCGCCATCTAGTCCCAAAGTAAGCAATTATATTTGTTTGTGTTATAGGTATTAAACAACTGATATACTACTTAAATACTTTTTATTTTTGTAAATACATACATGTTATAGATAAATTACACCCAGACACAGAACAAACAATCATGCTCATCACACAAAGATTTGTTTTGGGTGGGGATCGCATCCACGACCTCCGGCTTAGCAGTCAGGGTCATTAACCACTAGACCAACAGGCCCGTATTGTGGGTGTACCTCGCCGAATAAATGCTAAATAATCGAATATCAATTGATCGAACACTATCCATCGAAAGTCTAAATACTCGAACGTTCTTAATATCGAAACAAATCTATCGATGTGTTGGCACGCAGAGCACGATATTAGCGTTTGCCCCAACAATTGCACGCAGAATGACCTAATGAACAATACTGACAATGCAGTAGCCGCCGCTAAGTTCGATACCGATATTGTTTAAACAATTTGCTGTCGATATGATAGGAAGAAGATGTGTTGAAAGATCTATTGTAACAAGTAAATCGGAAAAAAAGGACGTCGGACTATGCTCAAAGTAGGGTTCCGCAGACAAGCGCATGTGATGCATGGTGTTACAGGCCTCCATGGGTTACGGTAACCACTTACTACAGCGAGCCAAGAAAAAACTACAATGTCTTTCTAGCCTTTAATCATAGAACAATAAACTAGGTACATCTATCATTGTAAACTCTTTAATTTATGACTTGTACTACATCCTTTTCCTCCCATCATTAGTACAAAGTCCCAGAAAAAAATACCGGTTAATGAAAAAGTGTACCGGCATTACCGGGAATTATAGAAGCATATTAATCAATAATTACATGTGATGTAAAAAGTAATAAGTAGGGACTTAGGTATATATGTGGCCATTTGTATACGTAGCACACTTCGTATTGTTGTAAAGGTTGAGTTTGTTTTATGTTGCTGATGGACGTGAACATAGAATCGAGCATTCGCTTTTTTTGCGAACGTCGAACAGAGTCTAGTTATAGTTCACGAAGCTGTCAAATTTGAAGGCTCGCTGGAATGCTCGCTGTAAAGTGCGCGTTTATTTTGCTGTAATGTAACATTCGCAAAAAAGCTTATTACAAGCGAATGCTCAATTTTATCAGCACCTGTACGTTGCTTGGCAAAATACCGTTCTGCTCTATAAATATTTTGTGTGACAATACAAGTAAATTATCAATATTTTACGTATAACGTTACTGCCATAGGCGGCACAGAGCTGCACGTTGTGTAAAAATAGAAATTAAGAAGGAGACTTTCATTTGGTAAGATACATTAAAACAACTTTGATAAAATTAAATAAAAAAAGCTGAAGATGCATAAACCACAAGTACCTCACAGTTACACCTAACAAGAATGTTCACACATTGAGTGTCACTGTTCGCGTAAAACAAACGTGACCTTTATGAAGAAAAGCGTTAGAAAAAGTAACAATAATTATGAACCCTTCACTCTTCAATTCATCATTAAGTCTGTCAGACATGGCGCCAATTTTTTCTATTTACAAAGACAAACCATTTGTAATATTCATTCTTTTTACACTTGATTCATAATTTCGTTATAAACTTTATGATGGATTAACTGGCGCCCCATGGATCCGCTTCCCATGACTAGAGTTTTCTTTAGGGTAGATATGAAATTTCACTTATACTTTCTTCTTTCTCGGCGGTGACAAGAATCCTCACCGGCCACTGCAAGCTAAACTACCACATGTTTAAACTTAACCTGAGTCAGTCCAAAATGTGCAGATTTTGCCTAGAGTCAGAGGAAACTGCCATACATGTTCTCTGCTCATGTGGACCACTCATGCACAAAAGAAGTATCCATTTAGGACAGCACCTAGTGCAGCCTGATGACATACAAAATCTCTCTGTTCAGAAACTCTGGAGGTTCCTAGCCTCGACAGGACTAAACAGAGAACTATAATACAACAAGGACGCTACAAAAGATCAATCCTGGTCGAGGTAGTAAAGGGGCTGACGGCTCCAAGCCCGATAAATAATAATAATAATAATAATATACTTTCTTAGTGTCCAATTAACCCAATTGTAGCCAAAGCGAAGTATCAAATGACAAGTATAAAAGAAATTTATTAATAACTATCTCTGCCCGCGACTTCGTCCGCGTGAAATTTAACAAAAGTAACATTACTTTTTTTTAATAATAGTATTTGTTTTTTTCTAAAATATAAGCAGCATAAATTACTCCTTATTTCATCAGCTATCTGCCAGTGAAAGTCCCGTCAAAATTGGTCCAGCCGTTCCAGAGATTAGCCGGAACAAACAGACAGACAGAAAATCCGACAAAAAATTTAAAAAAAATTATTTTGGTATATGTACCGTATATACATTCATATGCATGTATTAAAAGCGGTTATTTTAATATTACAAACAGACACTCCAATTTTATTTATTTGTATACCTAGTAAAACTATAAAAAATGGAATAAGAAAATACTATATAGTGTACACAAAAATTATCGAATCTTATTGTAATGTATAATTCAGTGTTCCCAAAATGGCACGGCCGGTAAAGAAAAGGCACAAAACGCACGTAGCATAGTGGGAGCATAGCATAGCATGAGAGATACGTTACGATCATCGAGGTAAGGCAACGTTTCGCAAGGTCAGTCCATGATGGGTGACCGTTTGTGGCAATTTCATTCTCGAGCCTTTTTGGTAGGCACGTGGCGCCGTTGGTGCAGGTTGCCAGTTAATGTGGTAGTCGTTTAGACAAGTTGGAAGTCTTCTGGGTGACTTGATAAGTTCCAACCAGGATTTGCCTTAAGTCTAAAGCCCGTATATTATAATACCAATAATAATGGGTACCACTAACCATAAGATAGTGGCAACTGGCAACTCATCTGACAAAACAAATCAATTCAATTCAATTCAAAAGTCTTTATTGTGTGTATCACTTTTCAAACAAATTGATTTCCCCTCTGTTATAATATTTTTCAATAAAAATCTACATCAATTAGTTGAAACTCGACATTATTATTATGAGAGCCAATCAACGCTAACAAATTCAAAAATGGAACGCTTGACCCGACCTTTGGCGGCGCCGGCGCATCACTTCGAAATGGGAAGAGACAGCGATATATAAAATGCGTGGAGATTGAATGAGATAGAAGATTGAGGTTTAGGGTTGATACTTAGGCTAATTATATAAATATTTCGCACAAATTTAGGTTAAGTGTAAAAGTAAGATAGGTAAGGTTTGATTTTAGAAGTAGGTACCGAAATGGCTTACATTTGTCAAAAGTTAAAAAAATCGAGAGAAAAACTACCAGCTACATCCATCAACTTGAATTGTGTCCAACTTGCTTGATTATAGTACCATATTAACTAAGAGACATCATCGTCATATCAGCCCAACGACGTCCACTGCTGAACATAGTCCTCACCTAATTTACTAGGAGATATACATCACAAGCGATGGTGGCTGAATGGATAAGGGGCCGGCGCGGCGTGCAAATCACGCGGTCCGAGTTCGATCCTGACCAGCAGTACCAATGTGGATTCCACTTTGTGGAATTTATATGTACTAGTCAAGTGACTTACCATCTGCTAACGGTGAAGGAAAACATCGTGAGGAAACCCACATACCCTAGAAGAAATTCTATGAGTGTGTCTGATCCACTAACCCGCACTAGACCAGCGTGAGTGGATTATGTGCTAAACCCTTCCAGCTCTCTAGTTAGAGGAGAGGAGACCCGAGCCCAGCAGTGGTACTTAATGGGCTGCTGATGATGATACATCACGTAAATATTTTATTGTTGCCAGAAAACGGGACTTTAAATTCTTCATAGAGAAGATATCATATATAAAAGTTCACAGCTTGATAGAATATAACAGAAGATACTAAAATATTAAGAACTGCTAACTCAATATTATACAAAATGCGGTTATACCGTAGATTTTCTAAAAATATATTCATGCAAACTTTGCCATAATCACGAGCGAATGAGAGTCAGCCAAATCAAAGAAAGAGAAAAGTTTTTTTACATCAATTATATTGGATTACTATTCTGACCTAAGTTTCTTTACCCGTCTGACCAGCATGGTATAGTAGGCTAAATTCCCTTCACATTCTTTGGAGGAGAACCGTGTCCAGCAGTGGAACGTTTTAGGTTGAAATGATGAAGTTTCTTACTAGTTCTTCTCATAGTTCTACTCTGCCAGGGAACTAGTCGTAGACAAATTGGCTTGACTCTGCGGTAGCGCGCGGATCCTAGGTCTATGGCTTGACTAATATTTTAAATTCTAACCGTAGAGTTATTGTAACCTAGATGAATAAATGAGACTAAATTTAATTTACAATTAATGACAACCCTAGCAGTAATTAACACAAGAATGACCGATAGGAGTTTTTTAAGGAGTTTTAAAACGTTGTTAGTATGAGAAATAGAGATTATTTTTTTCAACATTTATCCTAATATTATACAGGCGAAAGTGAATATCTTCGATAAGTTTTTACAGCTAAACTGCTGAACGGATCTTAGTAAAGTTTGACCCAGAGATAGACCTTTTTATCGAAATACGTCGAAACCCTTGGTAGAAGCTAATACTTTATAATTTCAAACTTGACAGACATTATTCTGACCGAATCTGAACTTTGGTTTGCTGTCTGTAATTCGATTGTAGCGCCACCTAACAGATCCAATATTGTCTGTAAACGATCCAGGGACCCATTCAAAAACACATATAACCAAAACCAGCATGGAATACCAGGGCCCCAAGTGTGTTATTTATTATTGAATCAATTGAATCGTAATTGGATCTCAATAGCAGTTTTCATTCATTCATTTACTTTTTATTTTCATTCATAGGTATATTGGTCTTACCAAATATCTAAAATGACAGAGTTCTGTGGTAACAAACATTTAAAAAAATACTTTGAAGTCGGTTAAAATGATCTAAAATTTAATGCAGAACTACTTACAGAGCTCTTTTCCCAGCAAATCCTCGATTTCAATCAACAAATACAATGACAATATCACATAAAAGTAAAGTTAAATTAAAGTCTGTCTGTTTGTCCCCTCATGGCTGGCCACTTATTGATTCAATTGAGCGTATCGACCAAATTGTTTTAAAGAAAACCCACAACTTTTGACCTTATCTGACCCCGTGGGAGTGGGTGGTTTTAATATATTTTTGTTTCATTTCGAGTTTTTGTTGGTGTTTTGTATATTTGAGAAATGAATTAAAATCGTATTTATTCATCTAAGTTAAATAACACTTATGAAAGACATAAGTAAAGAATGACAGACAGACACTAACATAGCCGCGCCGAGTAACGTGGGTTCGATTCCCAAACGAGACAAATATTTGATTACATGTTTATTTCGAGTCGAGGTGAATATTGTGTCCTTTATATTTTTTTATTTTTTTTGTAAAGACAACGCCCGCTCTAGTTAACGAGCCCTGTGTCGCGGGGAGCTTTACAAACATTAAACTAACGGACACAAAGTACACCCAGACTAGAAACAAATATCTATGAATCACACAAATATTTGTCTCGTGTGGGAATCGAACCCACGTCACCCAGCACGGCGATGTAGTGGCGAGGCGACCACCTTAACCACTGCGCCACGGTGACAGTCAAAAATTGTATGTTTGTTTAGTCCCACGACACATGGTTTATTTCCTAGTGCGGGTGTAGTGCATCTAGAGATCGTATGACGTGTAAAAAAGTAATTTTTATGTTCTTAATTGCTCTGGTTCACACTAAGGATCAAAACAAACGACTGGGAAGCGCGGGCCGGGAATTTTTACCGCCAATTATAGAACAAAGGGAATCCTAAATAATAACGCACGCGGCGGTAAAAACACCGCGTCGCTGATGCCCGCCGCGGCTGACCGCCGTGAATCGAACAAACCACTTTATAAAGCCGTGCCACATAAGAAAGAAAGAAAGAAAATACATTTATTTTTCTGAGGGCATGGGCACACAAAGAAAAACAACACATCACCATATAAAAAAAAAATAAAAAAAAAAAAGCGAAAAACATTTAGTTAAATATTTCATGCCCCCATCAAAAAAGGACTCCAGTTCAGCTTAATGCGGGGCACAGCACAGGTGTCCCGCGCTGGTTTTCAACTGGAGCCTTATTGTTGTTAGCCGATGTTCACAACAGCAGGACTTACTTGCTATTCTACCTTATTCTACCCGTAAACATAAATAATTTTAATTAAAAAAAAAAAGTAAAAGAAAAGGTATACCTACCTTGCTGATTGGTGCGTGAGCGAGTCAGACGACGTGCTGGTTATAAACTTGCCTTCCACAGCACCCTTGGTGGATTCCAACCGTGTAGCCGGCTGTTGTAAACCAAATTTTGCAACCAAGCTCCCACCAAGGTCACTCTGTTGGAACGCAAGTTTATAACCGTGTAGAACACCTATTATGCACCAACGGAGATGGCGACGTGGGGCGGGCATCCGCGGTCAGATGCGGCACTTCGTTCGTTCTGAGCACAGAATAGAGATAGGTATTTTTAGAGGTTCTGAGCCTAATATATTTGTATCTTTTTTTTTAATATGTACTTTTTCTCTTGTTCCAGGCTTACCCAGCGGCCACCTACCCAAAAAGAAAATACAATCCCTCAAAATTACTCGAATTCAATCCCCCAGCAATAAACCCTCCACCCTGAGTTTCACAGATCCCTTTGGGCCTCCCCAGTCTTCGGACGGGGGGGGCCCTTCCACTCCCCAACCGGCCCTTACAACCCAAGAATCCATAGACCACCAACACCATCATTTAGGGGGCTCTCAAACCCCCCATGATATTTCTAACTCAGCAAATTCGACTCCAACCAACGTATCATCAAAATCTGCGTTTATAGAACTCCAGCAGCATGGTTACGGACCTTTTAAGGGGGGGTATCAGCACCCCCACCATTTTGGTAGTCCTGGGGGTCAACAGAATCCTCATGAGGCGTCTGGTTTCCCAAGTCCTAGATCATTAGGGTATCCATTTCCTCCTATGCATCAAAACACTTATGGGTATCATTTAGGGTCTTATGCTCCGCAGTGTGCCAGCCCTCCTAAAGACGGTAAGTTACATTTTTTTAAAAGCAAACATTCTTGTTAAGACTTTAAAAATATTTGCTTAAAACTAAGCAAAGTATTTTTAATCAATAGCATTCATCAGCAACCCATTAAGTCTCACTGCTGGGCTCGGGTCTCCTCTCCTCTATCTAGAGAGCTGAGAGGGTTTAGGCCATAATCCACTCACGCTGGCCTAGTGCGGGTTGGTGGATTAGACATACTCATAGAATTTCTTCTAGTGTATGTGGGTTTCCTCACGATGTTTTCCTTCACCGTTAGCAGATGGTAAGTCACTTGACTAGTACATATAAATTCCACAAAGTGGAATCCACATTGGTACTACCGGTCGGGATAGAACTCGGACCGCGTGATTTGCATGCCGGTCACTTATCCATTCAGCCACCATCGCTTCTAATAAAACCAATAGCATTACAGATTAATATTACCTATGATTACAAATTAATATCAAAATGATTATTCTACTGCGACAAACAAAAAACAAATATGTTATCTTTCAGAACGAAACTTTCAACTTCAAAACTTTGACATTACAATTTACAACTTAATATTATTTTTGGACATACAATTTCTCCAACACCTTGACGGTAAAATAAGACATTTTTTATACCAAATAACAGATAATTTGGTTACCTAATGTGCTTATAACCCTATATTACTTGGACTAAAGTGTTCTGATCACCATATTATAACCAAATCGTCGTATTAGAGGTGTCAAACTACAAATTTAAAAAGTTTTCCACGTATGACTTTTTAATATTTCATGGACATTTCTGTGAACTTTTAGTTGTCATTATACAACACGACACGGGAGCGACTTTTGTTTTAATATCACCTACGTCAAGAGTGCCTGGTAAATGAAATATACGTTTGTAAGTTTTTTTTTTTTAGGAATACATGAGTAGGTATTCCGAAAAAAAAATAGGTTAAACATCACACAAATTTTTATCTGAACGAAACCTTGGCGCACCGCTAGAACGTTTTAATCCACGCAAATGTCTGATATTTGCGACCGTACAAAACTTTGGTGGATAGGTAGAAGTCGTTATTACTATAGGTCGGTCAGTAGTAAGTATAGCTACTATAATTTCATCTCATAAAAGTCCCACTGCTGGGCTTGGGTGTTCTCCTAGAGGGAATTTAGCCTACTATACCACGCTAGCCGGGTTGGTTTTATTTCGAATTTTCCTTTTCTCACAGTGCTTTTGTTTGCATTAAGTTACTCCTTAGTCACCTTTAAGACACCAACGGGTTGAGATGGGTAGTGACATTATTTATTCTTAATCCGTCACTACATGGAATATTATAGTATTAAGTGTAGCAAATCGTGTAGTGTAAAAAGAAATAAAACCTCGTACGTCAAAACACCGGCAATTGTGGACTCGGCAGGTTAATATTTAATACGAGTCTTTTGTCCTGACATAATTTATTCGTTAACAGGGTTGCCAGTATGAACTATTATAATGCTCTTTTCTTTTAACAGTTTATCAGATTTTTTTGGTTAAATTTTGTATTTTAACTAAATTATATTTCGCAATAATATTATTAGTAATTATTTATTTTTGCAATAAACACGAAACTATACAAAAAAATGTTTTGATAAAATGTTCATACTAAAATCAAAAATCCAAAGAAAAAAAAAGTATATATAAATAATTATAAATAGGTATGTATAAAAATGTACACTATTTTGATAAATAAATTCTTGTAAGAGTTAAACCCAGCCGAGCGATGTTTGTTAGTTGAGATGATGCAGAGTAAAAAAGAATAAAGAATTAAAAGGTTTGAAGCTATTGACATCGAAGCGAAAATTAAAATTACACATTATAATTTTGTTGTGTGGCAGCCCTGATAATAGTGAATTTTCAAAGGCACCACCTAGCGGTTTGTCGCATTATTATTTTATATGTCAACTGGCCAGCCAATTGAAGAACAGAGTTTGAATTTAGAATTGTTCATGTTCTTTTTTTTTTCAACCTCTGTGACGCAACAGGGGTGTATACGTGTAACAAGTGCGCGGATACTAGGTATATGCGTGTAACCAATTGAAATTGTAACTACTTTGCCGATTTAAAAGAATGATCTGATTTTTTTGCCAAGTTCTTCTCAGATTTTTTTTTTTAAAGTTCATTATCAAGATAGAGCATCTTTGTAATTAATGAACTGGCCTTAGGCAAATTTGGTGACACATTTTTTGGCTTTGTATAAGATTCAGTATCATGTAAGTATTTGAAATAAAGATTTTGACTATTGAGTACGACTGCTGCTCTAGAGGTACCGAGTTCGATTCCTGGTTTGATCAAAACCAGTATTGGGTGTTTCTGGCAGCATTAGCTCGGTGTTTAGAAGGGGTAGGCAGAGGTCTATTACACTCACATTTCACCAACTATGTTAAGTTCCATTTAACAGGAAACATTGTCATTTACTGGACATCATTCTAGACTACGGATGTAGGTACTACAAATTTCGCCATAAAAAAACTAAAATAAAAACTTTTTGCAGCATCCAGGGATTGAACCCAAAACCTCTTTATCTCTAACCGCCACACCAAAGCATTATTTCGACACATAAAATCAAAAAACAAACAAACAAACTTTTCTATTAACATTTTTATTTAAGATAATTGCAACGGTTCGCGTGCGTTTCATAATTAAGATTTGCTAAATAAGTAATTAAACACGCGTGTCCTATCATTCACGGGTTCGAATCCACGGTGTAACGGAAAATTAAATAAATGTTTATACGTAAGTCTTTGTAAATAGGTAGATAGGTTAGACAGCTGACCTCCTTTGTTATAAGACTGCTATTTGAAGACCCAGGTTTAATGACTGAAGTTATTAATGAAGTCCTTTACATTTTATAGCTCATTTTTTGTGTGTATATTTTAATTTCTTACATCTATCCTGATCACCATCCAAATTCAGAAACCTATCCGGTTTTATAGTTTCCCTAACTTTTTTAACTGTGACATTGGCAAAAAGTTCAACAAATTGCCAAAGAATAAAAAAAAAGTTAATGAATTAATAAGCAGTGGAATAGCAAAGAGTTCGGTACAGTTTTTTGATGAAAGGATTGAATAGAGTTTTTTAATACCACGAAAGTGACAACCGCCTGACGGTAAATGGTTACTGTGGCTTAAGGACGCCGGCAACACCAGAATGCCAGGGCCCCAAAGTTGCTAATCCACGAATGGATCAATTGAATGGTAATTTGGATGTCATACCGGCGTGGTGGCTGAATGGATAAGTGATCGGCGTGCTAAACACGCGGTCCGAATTCGATTCCAACCAGCAGTACCAATGTGGATTCCACTTTGTGGCATTTATATGTACTAGTCATGTGACTTACCATCTGCTGACGGTGAAGGAAAATATCGTAAGGAAACCCACATACACTAGAAGTAATTCTAAGTGTGTGTCTGATCCACCAACCCGCACTTGGCCAGCGTGAGTGGATTATGGCTTAAACCGTCTCAGCTCTCTAGATAGAGGAGAGGAGACCCGAGCCCAGCAGTGGGACATTAATGGGTCGCTGATAATCCATACGTAAATTTTATTCAGACTTGGGACTTATGTGCCCAGAAGCATCACTTGGGCAAGACCCTTCATAAACCTATTCACTCCTTTCCATTTTAAAAAAGGTTCACAAACTATTGGATTCACTTTCGAGAATGCCATCCGCGGAAAAAAATAACACGCAACCACAGACAATGAAGAAAAAACCCGGCTAACTTTTTTAGTATACAAATATTTCGTGCAGAGGAAACTGTGTGTATCATAAATTGATGAATTCCGACTTACGTTTCCCTCGCTGTCGTTGTTATTCAAGGATGGCAATAATGTCTGCTAGAATTTAATTCTTTTATTTATTTACTCAGACCACGCGTGCAAATCACGCGGTCTGAGTTCGATCCCGACCGGCAGTACCAATGTGGATTTATATGTACTAGCCAAGTGACAACATCTGCTAACGGTGAAGGAAAACATCGTGAGGAAACCCACATACCCTAGAAGAAATTCTATGAGTATGTCTGATCCACCAACCCGCACTAGGCCAGCGTGAGTGGATTATGGCCTAAACCCTCTCAGCTCTCTAGTTAGAGGAGAAGAGACCCGAGCCTAGCAGTGGGACTTAATGGGTTACTGATGATTTATTTACTTAGCTCCAAATATCTCCACTATAGAAGACACTAGCTTCAGCCCGCTGCTCTGCCCACGGCGTCAGTAAAAAGTAACCTACCTATGTACTATTCCAGATTTTAATCTAATTGTGTGCAAAATTTTATGCAAATCGTTTTAGCTGTTCTAGCGTAATTGAGTTCAAAAATCCATACATCCATCCATAACTTTCTCATTAATCATTTTAGTAGGATTCATCATCATAATAATTATCATTTCATTATCATTTCCAAGAATGTGGAGGGAATTCATCCTACTATACCTACCACGCTGGCCGGACGGATTGATATAGGGTTTTTTTGGAATTTTCCTTTTCTTGCAGTGCTCTTGTCTAAATAAGGTCCCTTAGTCGCCTTTTACGACACCAAAGGGTTGAGATAGGGTAGTGACATTATGTATTCTTAATCCGTCACTACACGGATGATTAGATTATTAAATTTGCTAAAAAGCTGAGATATGATTGCCGACCCTACTGAAGGTTGATTTTCACTAGTTTTCCAGCGTCGAGAGATTTCCCCAGCCTTCCTGGTCTCAAGGCTATGTTCTGTTTAGATCAACCTCGTTAGCAGGATGTGTAAAAGGATGCTATGTGTCTAAAGAATCTAATTTGTAGAACATTTTACTTCTTATTAGCTCCCGCACGCGGCTTCGCCCGCTCTTTTGTGATAAAATAATATATCGCTTGCCCGCAAAAACTATACTTTTCAGAAGCGATTAAAGCTTTTAGTAACAAATATTGTGATATTTTTATATTATAAACAATTTTTTTTTATAATACCATGGATTGGTCTCTTGATTTATGATAGAGAGTCTCTATCATATATCATAAAGACACTGTTAATTTATTTTTTTAATGTTTATTATACCTTTTTTATTTAGGGTACCACTTGTGACTGTATTCTTGTATTAATTTTGACATAATACGGTATTCTTCCGAGCAAGATATACCTGTAAATCTTTTTCATAAATCAGTCTATCTTTTTTGTTGCGTAGTTTAGAAAATAAAAAGTATATACAAAGGGAACCGAATTTATTTTATAATTACTAAGGATTCTCTCTTATTAAGCTCGATGGCTCAGTATATGAGTGAGTACGACTTCTATGCAAGAGGTCCCAGGTACGAACGGTAATATAATATATAATATTCTACCACATTCACACAGCGCCATCTAGTCCCAAAGTAAGCAATTATATTTGCTTGTGTTATGGGTACTAAACAACTGATATACTACTTAAATACATTTTTTTTTGTAAATACATACATATTATAGATAAATTACACCCAGACACAAAACAAACCGTTATGCACATCACACAAAGATTTATCCTGGGTGGGGATCGAACCCACGACCTCCGGCTTAGCAGTCAGGGTCACTAACCACTAGACCAACAGGCCAGTCTAAAAAAAAGGGTATCATGGCGAAATTTGTAATGCATCTCTGCTTACCCCTTTATAATACATAATTCTTTAGTAATTCTTTATTTATCTATACTAATAATATAAGACTGAAGAGTCTGTTCGTTTGGTTAAACGCACGAATCTCAGGAAATACCGATCCCATTTAAAAAAAATGTTTTAATGTTGGAAAGCCTAATTGAGGAAGGCTATATAATATCACGCTATGACTAATAGGAGACGATTAGTGTCCAAACAAAGAGTCACTGGAACGAAGCCCCGCGCAACAGTTAGTCTAGAATACATACACGATACACGTATATACAGACAGATACACGACTGGCCTGTTGGTCTAGTGATTAGTGACCCTGACTGCTAAGCCGGAGGTCGTGGGTTCGATCCCAACCCAGGACAAATCTTTGTGTGATGAGCATAAAGGTTTGTTCTGTGTCTGGGTGTAATTTATCTATAATATGTATGTATATACAAAAAAAAATGTATGTAAGTAGTATATCAGTTGTTTAGTGCCCATATAATTTGGGACTAGATGGCGCTGTGTGAAAAAAAAAACCCATACATACATAGCATCACGCCTTTTTCCCCGAAGGGTAGGTAGAGGTGGTTCACACCCACATTTCGCCAGGTATGTTTGGTCCCATGAAATAGGGGGCGAGCCTTGCTTGTCATCAACCGGGAACATTTGTTTACCAAACGCCGGGAAAATCTCAATACTGGAATTTCATGATAGAAAAACCCAATACCATTTTCACCCGACCCGGATATCGCACCCGGGACTTCTTGCACAGCAGTCGTATACACTTCCCGCTGCGCCACCGAAGCAGTTTGGTTTGGACGACATTGGTAGTCTAGAATTATATCATTAAATTACAAATTTCTTTACAAATTCTTTGTTTTTTTTTTTTTTTATACCACGCTTTGGCAAACAGACGTACGGTCCGCCTGATGGTAAGCGGTTACCGTAGCCTATGGGCGCCTGCAACACCAGGGGCATCACGATGTTTACCATCCAAAGTACAGTAACAAATCATAGAAATAATTTATTGCCATGGCAACACAAGCCTATAATTAACAACGTTAGTTTACTAACTCCATAATTAACAAATTGTGACAGTTAAAGTACCTACACTATTAATTTTCATCTCAGTTTTAACTTTACCAGTATTAATAGAACTATAATATTTTTTTAATAATAATTAATAATATTCTACCACATTCACACAGCGCCATCTAGTCCCAAAGTAAGCAATTATATTTGCTTGTGTTATGGGTACTAAACAACTGATATACTACATAAATACTTTTTCTTTTTGTAAATACATACATATTATAGATAAATTACACCCAGACACAGAACAAACCTTCATGCTCATCACACAAAGATTTGTCCTGGGTGGGGATCGAACCCACGACCTCCGGCTTAGCAGTCAGGGTCACTAACCACTAGACCAACAGGCCAGTCAACAGAGCTGTAGATTTTAGGTGGAAGTTTTTTCTCTCGATAACGAAAGTTGGTGATAAGCTACTTATACCTGCTCCCCTAGACAAGAGCTAGCCTAGACCTAGATATAAATTCCACAAAGTGGAATCCACATTGGTACTGCCGGTCGGAATCGAACTCGGACCGCATGATTCGCATGCCGGTCAGTTAACCACTGGGCCACCATCGCATTATTAATATACATAATTATTAATTATTATCATTATTTAACACAACACTTCAAATTCCCCTAAAAATTAAAACAAATTCACAGCTCTGAACAAAATAGTCGGCATTTCATTTTAATTGTAATTCTTATTGAAATTTCAACCTTACACAATTGTATTAAAGGACATATTACTTCGTAACGGTGTAAGGCCATAAATCTTTGTAGTCTTAACTAGGTGACCATTTTAAATAGTTAGTTTGTTTGTAATTTTAATTGAATAATGAATGACATAGGATTAGATGAGTTAATGATAATAAAATTGTTTTATCTGTGTGTATATTTAGTTAAGCGATGGTGGCTGAATGGATAAGTGGCCGGCGTGCAAATCACGCGGTCCAAGTTCGATCCCAACCGGCAGTACCAATGTGGATTTCACTTTGTGGAATTTATATGTACTAGTCAAGTGACTTACCATCTGCTAACGGTGAAGGAAAACATTGTGAGGAAACCCACATACCCTAAAAGAAATAATAATTAAATAATTCTATGAGTATGTCTGATCCACCAACCCGCACTTGGCCAGCGTGAGTGGATTATGGCCTAAACACTCTCAGCTCTCTAGATAGAGGAGAGGAGACCCGAGCCCAGCAGCGGGAGTTAATGGGTTGAAATGATGATGCTATTTCTCTCTAAAAAAGGTTTTTGTTAAAATCTAGATTATATTTACTCTATGGTCATAGATTATATCAAAAATTTACATAAAATGGCCGCACCGCTTACAATAAAACTAAACATATCTCTTAAATCATTATAATGAACGTTTACACAAACACAATTACAATTTTACACATTTAATTACGTGTAACAATTTAGTTATCTGTGCCAGTTTGTTATTGTTTAAAATTGTTGTCATAAATCTCTAGTCCGATTGTGATGAAAACGTTATATTTGTATAGATGTAATTTGTGTTTTATGAGCTTATTAAATACTAGCTTCCGGCCGCGTCTCCGCTCGCGTGGTAATTTGAGTGCTATTCCAGACAGTAATCTATATGTGTGGCTAATTTTATACAAATACTTGCAGCCGATCTGATTGAGTAACAGACACCATCCATCCTAACTTTTTAATTTAAATATCATTAAGATTTAACTTTACCTCCGAAGGGGTAGGCAGAACTATGTTAGGTCCCAATCGCATGTGATAGAGAGCGGTCTTATTGCCACTAACAAATTTAAAAAGAAAAACCCAATAACATTTTTGGCTTTCTTCTTTTTCTCTAGGGCCTAAACTATTTCTATGTGTAAATTTATCTAGATCTGTTCAGTAGTTTAGGTTTAAAAAACAGTTGTTTAGTTATTTTTTTATTTAAAAATCTATTATTTTTTGTTTGAGTTTGTAAACTTTAAAATGACTATATACTCGTATTTTTATTTCTTAACTTTCTTACTTTATCAAATAATTTCTAAACTGTACACCATCGTCCAGAAACGTTCTAAAATAAAAATTAAAAAGTACAGTCATGTTAAAAAGCGCTTAACTAAAGGTACGGTTGGACACACCCACTGTAACGATATGAAAGTTGCTCTATCTTGTTCTACCACTGTTAAAATAATGTACTCAATGAATTTAGAATTTTTTTATGTATTTTTGTATAGTTTACAAGATACACAATAAAAAAATGTAAAAAAATATATATATTTATTTTCAGGAATGATTATTTTTAAGTCAAAAATTTCCTTTATGATGTACCTATATATATGACTGGCCTGTTGGTGTAGTGGTTAGTGACCCTGACTGCTACGCCGGAGGTCGTGGGTTCGATCTCCACCCAGGATAAATCTTTGTGTGATGAGCATGAAGGTTTGTTCTGTGTCTGGGTGTAATTTATCTATAATATGTATGTATTTACAAAAAAAAAATGTATTTAAGTAATATATCAGTTGTTTAGTACCCATAACACAAGAAAATATAATTGCTTAATTTGGGACTAGATGGCGCTGTGTGAATGTGTTTGAATATTATTATTATTAAATTATTACCTATTTTGCATGCCTATGGAGGACTTGTCCAATTTACTGTAACAAACTTAAACTGTACCCGTATTTGCAAAAAAAGATTAGAAAAAACTCGCCCTTTTGTTAGTACCAGCGTCATACCCACTGCGCCTAAGTATCGCAATATGCTCTATTTAAATATAATTATTAATTTATTATATCTAAATTATATTATTACCTACTACCATGTTTTAGTTACAAGTCATTAATTTTACGATGTTGTATGAATTTAAATTATTTTTTTAAAGTAATGGCACGTAATAATAGATATTATTGTTATCAATGATTCAATTTAAATAATAGAGAGCAAACCATTCATGTCCCACTGCTGGGCAAAACTCTCCACTATATACAGAGCTGAAAGATAGGCCACAACCACACATGCTGGCGTGTTGGTGGATCAGACTTATCCATTGAATTTCATTTAGATTCTAGGGTATGTGAGTTTCCTCACGATGTTTTCCTTCACCGTTAGCAGATGATAAGTCACATGACTAGTACATATAAATTTCACAAAGTTAAATCGACTCGTTATTGGAGTCGAACTTGGACAGCATGTTTTGCATGCCTGTCACTTCCATCTCCACATTATAAAATTCCAACTAAACAGTTGCACATACCACAAGTATTATTACAACATATTATTATAAGTTAAATACACAAGTGGGGACTCGAACCCGGAACCTCGTATCAACCAACTGGCATCGCCTCTAGCCTGACATTTATAATAACATAGTGAATATTTTTAATTGTTAGTTACGAGTCCATTTTTATAAAGTTTTTGAAGAATTTCTACTTGGCTTAGGGCGAAGCACGTGTAGCGTGTACTGTTGGGAACAAAAGTGTTTGAAATAAAATTAAATGAAATCTCGTTTATTCATCTACGTTACAAGGTAACACTTATGAAAGTCACAAGAATGTAACAGGTTATCCGAAAAATAGTGTCAGCAAATTTGCCTACGACCAGTTCGCTGACGGGGTGGAGCTATGAGAAGAACTGGCAAGAAACTTAACTCTTACTCTTTTTAAAAAAAGTGGATAGTTACAATCTTTTGTAATTTACAATTTGGGTAGCGTGTTTATTAATAATAAATGAAAAAAGATAATTAATTTTTTTCAATCAAATATTTTACACTGTCTTAAAATAATATCATCAGTTCAACCCATAAACGTCCCACTGCTGGGCACGGGTCTCCTCCAAAGAATGTGGAGGGAATTTAGCCTACTATACCACGCTGGCCAGACGAGTTGGTACAGGGTTTGTTTCGAATTTTCGTTTTCTCGCAGTGATCTTGTTTGTATAAGGTTACTCCTTTAGTCGCCTTTTACGACACGGGATTTTGATGACAATGAGTCTGAATTTGATGACAATGAGTCTACATCACGTGTTATGTATATTTTAATATGAATGAATTCGTTATATAATTGCCCGACGTTTCGATCGAATTGCATAGATCTTGATCACGTGCCACCAACCCGCACTAGGCCAGCGTGAGTGGATTATGGCCTAAAACTCTCTCAGTTAGAGACTCTCTAGTTAGAGGAGAGGAGACCCGATCCCAGCAGTGGGACTTAATGGGTTGCTGATGATGATGATCACGTGCACTCAGATTGAACGTGGAGCATGTATTTACGCTTATAGGTAATATCCTTTTTAAATAAATCAAATGTTTGTAAAACCTTTATTAACTTTATAAGACTTGTACCTAGTATAAAAAGAGTTAAATTAATAATAATAATAATATTCTACCACATTCACACAGCGCCATCTAGTCCCAAATTAAGCAATTATATTTGCTTGTGTTATGAGTACTAAACAACTGATATACTACTTAAATACATTTTTTTTTGTAAATACACATACATATTATAAATAAATTACACCCAGACACAGAACAAACAATCATGCTCAACACACAAATATTTGTCCATCGAACCCACGACCTCCGGCTTAGCAGTCAGGGTCACTAACCACTAGACCAACAGGCCAGTCATTATTATTATGTGAACATATCGAAAAGACAACGAATAGATAATCGTGGTGTGAAATCATTGAAACGTAGTACGCATTAAGATTCTATCAAAATAATGTATTAATTGTACAGAAATTGTGTGTAAACAAGCAAATATAATGTTTTATTGTGGTGTGAATAATAACATGATAATGAAACGATATAGCTTCATTAGTGCATGGGTAGTTGCCATTTTGTTTTGTCGTTCGTCATTTTAACATATTATTCTCTTGTGAATTATGAAATAACTGACAAGTGGGTTATTGTAATTATAAAATTTAAATACCAAACAGTAAGTAACAGTGCAATACTGGCTGACTGGCCTGTTGGTTTAGTGGTTAGTGACCCTGACTGCTAAACTAGAGGTCTTGGGTTCGATCCCCACCCAGGACAAATCTTTGTGTGATGAGCATAAAGGTTTGTTCTGTGTCTGGGTGTAATTTATCTATAATATGTATATATTTAGAAAAAAAAAACGTATTTAATTAGTATATCAGTTGTTTAGTACCCATAACACAAGCATATATTATTGCTTAATTTGGAACTAGATGGCGCTGTGGGAAATGTGGTAGAATATTATTATATTATTATAATAGGCTGAGATGATGATGATGATGAAGTAACAATTTACTTTAATAAGATTTACTTGAAAGCCTTATCGGTTACTTGTTGGTAAAAAAACTTTCTAACTAGGGAACAAGCCATAATATGACCCCAGTGACATATTATATCACTGGGGTCTTTACAAACATAAAATAAACGGACTAAAAGTACACCCAGGCTCAGAAAGATAGCAGCAGCCAGTATAGCAGTTCTTCCAACCCCCTTTTTAACATAAAACATATTGATAGTGGGGCAGTAGGAGTGTGTAATGGGGTCTTTCTGTCATGAATTTCTCATTATGAGCATGGAATTTGGAAAATTTACTTTAATAATGGCAGTCGGTTTGCCCCCTACCAACTGCATGGGAGCTAACATAGCTGCCTTATCTATGGAGTTAAATCCGGGACGTAATTAACAAAATATTAAATAAAATAAAGTTAACACTTTTGTTTTCGATAGTACTCAAAAACCTAAGATCTAAACAACCTTGCTTAGGGAAGAGGTCCTAAGGCTAATGTTGGACACACCCCTGCCTAACGTTTTAAAAAGTTAACAAAAAAATAAAGCGGCTCTATGGATCTTATCTTTCGGTCATAACATGTGTGTTAAACGTGATAAACTGAATTTTAAATGTTTGAATTCGAAACCCTTTTTATTATGAAATAAATCCGCCATTTTGATTTTATAATTTATTCAAAAAAATCTGAATCTAATTTGATAAAAGTGTTTTGAAATTCGAATCTATTATACTTTGTATACATAAGTATAATTCGTTTAAATCATGAGCGTTGATGTGAATGTCTTTACATTTATTTATATACAATTTATGTTATTGGCAATTTCAGTTACATATTTATAACCACACATGTATCCTATTAGTCTGTAAGCTTTCTGAACAGATATAAATAAATAAATATATTATGACATGTAATTTTACTTGTATTTATAGGACATAAACTGCAATAATAACTGAAATTTTGCAAAAGCAAAGCGCCAAAAGCACAATAATTATCTACAATTATTTAAACTACGGGTGGCCGTTGGATCCGGGCAGCACAAAATCGCTCGTTGTGGCGAAAATTAGGTGAGGCCTATGTTCAGCAGTGGACGTCATTGGGCTGATATGATGATGATTTAAACTACCTACTTACTTACATTACTATTACAGGGATATAATTTTTAAATTAAAGTTTTATATCTATCTAAGTTACTAGGTAATCTTAATTGCATTAAAATTAAATCATTATCAATACATTAAATATATATTTTAATAAGTTAATAAAGAACGGTCCGAATAATTAAAAGTTAATAATTTGATTCCCATAGTCAGTCCCTTAATAAAAAGCGCGGTAAACGTGTAGAGGGAAAAGAGTGTGGTGTTCTTTTTTTAATTTGAACTTTTTTTTTCACTGGCAACGAGGCGTTTTCGCTTTCTTGAGGGTGGGACAGACGGGTGAGTAATGTGGGACTCTTCTACGTACAATATTGTAAAATAATATGTTTATTTATTCGAAATACTAGCTGTTTATCCCGAATTTACCTACTTTTAGGCTGATAAAGATCTTAATGGATCTTATTTGGGAATAGTGTAACTTTCATTTGGTTCAAGAATTTTTCAAATCGGTTTGATAGATTTCGAGATATCAGCGTTGAAGCGTTCGAAAATGCAAACTGTTTTATAACTTACAATATTAATTAAAACAAAATATACATTACTTTTTATTTTAATAATATGAATACTGTATTTTTGGTGTTGTTATTTAAATAAGTATTAAACAAAATTTAAAAACTGCACTATCTGCCTGTGATAAAATAATTATATTATTTGATATCTCGTTTACAAAATATCTTAATTCAATGTACTTAAATGGATTGATGGCAATCCTTTTACATGACATCAACTATAACCGTAAACGCGATTGACCTCTATTTAAACAAAACCGTACTTTACCGAAACGTTGACGTTTCGACCGTTATCGGCCGCTCGTCTGACTCTATTTTTTCGTCGTAAGACTACGGTTTTATTGTTTTTTCTTTAGTACATTTTATAGTCGGTTTTTCGGTAGGCGGGATAGGGGCGGAGTACTCAGAATGGTACGTGTGTGGCTCTCTTCAGTTGTTCGAGTATTTTAAAATATGATTCGTCGTGTTTTAGAAAAATATTCGATAAAATTTAGAAATATTTCTTTTTACACTGTTTTGATAATAAAAAATCAACTTAGAGTGACCTCTCAAATGGACCTTCATTTGGGAGGTCACTCTAAGTTGGATTTTTATTATCTTAAGTAGGTAGTTGTATTAATACTGTTTTTTCTATTAAATGAATGCAGAAAATTCATTTAATATTATTTAAGTAGATTTGTGACGAACTTCGGCACTAACTAATTTCTTTTACTTTAATAATAAACGAAAAGACCCCCAAGGCGCTCAAAGACATATACAATAAACCATTTTTTTTTTAAATACAACTACTTGGTACCAACAAATAAATAAACCCAATAAAAAATCGACTTATCAATATGTCACATCACTATACATCGATACATCGTTTGCACATCACTAGTGGCTGGAGGGTGTGTCAGACCCTGAGGCCCGGCATTGTTTTGTCTGTTCGTATGACGGACGCCGACACATACATACATACATACATACATGGAACTTGTATGGGCCATGGGAATGGGTTCTGATGTGTAGTAGACAATTAATCGCTTTCTTTTATTGTCTCAAAACTATAGTTTAGTAAATGTGACTAACAGGTCGCAAGCCACTAACTTGAAACCGCGGCTTTACCTACCTGGTATGTCGATAAAAAGAAGCAGACTATGAATATAGAACCACTAGAAGTCGCGCGGGGCTTCACTCCCTGCTTAGCTCCTATAGGCCGTAGCGTGATGTTATATACCTTCTTAGATAATTAGGCTATCCAACACTAAAAGAATTTTTCAAATCGGACCAGTAGTTTCTGAGACTTTTAACCAAACAAACTCTACAGCTCCGAAAAATCACAATTAAATATTTATCCCGAAAATTTACCCGGGGATCGAACCCTAGACCCCAGAAACGGCAACCGTATTTAATCTAACACTACGCCACAGAGGCAGTCAATTGATCAAAAGTTTACGATTACTTTTGATCTGAAGCAATTATGTATAAAGTAGTATCCATTTTATTGTACCATACAACTACATTTTATGTTACAAATATCACTGTACACATATCATGCAGTTTTATTCATAATTCTGAAGTTACAACACTTTCGAACCGTAATTTTATATTAAAGTACTATTTATAACGAATAGCCTGATATTCGAGCCTTATGGGTGTATTAATATCACGCCCATGATGTACGAGGGTCGGCTGTGCAAATAGTTTGCATATCTACCATCTCATTGCGAGGGAAAACCGTAAAATTAAATTCTAAGAATTTTTTGGCCTTGCAATACTGTTTTACAATAGGACTTTTTTGAAATACAACTCTTGTTTTGTGACGTAAAATATATATTTGAAAAAAGAATGTATTTGTCATAAATGTCAAAGCCCTATCAGACAAAATAATTATTAGAACATTACTTTCTTCCAATAAATAATTGATTCAAGTATTGTGGAATACATACTGTTATTGCTATACCTATTTTAAAAACTCAATGAAGTACTGTAAAAAGTAGTAATATTTTATAAATTGTGTAACAAAATTCCATTACCGCCAAAATAATCATTGCCTCATCTAAACACGAAAAAAATGGTTTCGGCGTCCGATTTTTAAAAAGCGCACCAAAAGAGCCGCGGACAATTCCAAATTCAAAATTTTCCACGCCGCGCGTTCATATACCGAATAAAAAAGTTAAAGTGCGTTCGATATTAATATGCAGCGCTGAGATTCGTGCCTTTATTTAGTGTTGGGATTATTTTAGTAAATTGTTTTATTTTACGTATAATCGACACAATTTTGGATCCAAGATCTAGTCTAGAAAATTTATTGCGATAAAGTTCATGACCATTATTGACATGAAAATACTAATTTTTCAAAGTTACTCTGGTAATTTTCTCTTTTATGGATATTTTTATACTTATCACTACATAGTATAAAACAAAGTCGCTGTCTGTCCAGTTCTAGTGCCATCAAAATCCGCTGCGCAGTTTTAAAGATTTAAGCATACATAGGTCCCTATGTATACTTAAATTTTAATGCGGTTTTTTAAATAGATAGACTGATTCAAGAGCAAGGTTTATAGGTATCAAATACATATCACGCGGGCGAAGCAGCAGGCGGAGGCTAGTTTTTTTTATAAAGAAAGACAAACTATCTATCTATATTGTTGATTTTTATTACATCGCAAGCTTTTAAAAGGCATAAGAATGGAGCTGTGACTAAGACTAATAAAGACTATAATAATATTATATATATGACATGGCTTTTTATTGCTTTGGGTTTAATGATTTCACCGTCTACAGTTATTTATTTTTACATTTATTATATAAAGCATAATGTCAGAAGAATTACGCATCATAGGTATAAATGAATGACAAACATTACTCAGGGAATATTAACAAATTTAATATAAATAATATGACATGTATGTAAGACATAACATCATCTAATAAATCGACTAAAGTTATCGATTAATTTCGCACCACTAGCCCAGATACAGCACGCTTACCAAAAAGCGGGGTGTTGGTCCGATCCGATGTTGCGATACCAAACCAGTAATTACAACGTACCACTGACTATTATCAAGTAGCGCATGCCTTTCATACAATATATTTTACAAAATGGATGGCCATGCTTCAGTGTTGAATATTTATATTGTAGATTTATGTGCGATGTTTGTACGTTGATTTATAGAGGGTGTGTATCCGAACGTTTGCTAAGTTTGAACGTCGAAGAGAGGCTTTTTTGGTGATGCTTTTTTTATTTAAAATAGAAAATTTCTAAGTGTTTTATTTTTTCTTGGAAATTAAAAAAGGAATGTTGTTGAGTTAAATTTATTGTTCTAAATTCAATTTTAAATAGTTGGTGTAAGGTAATGCGGGTTAAATCAATGGAGTTGATTTTCCTTCAAATTACTTTATGGCAAATAATTTTCTGACTTCTCATTTTATTTCTGATTAAACTCGTTGCAGGTTTCAAGATAGTAGGTTGACCTGGGACTCCCGAGTGTCATAGCTCGGTGTTTATAGTTCATAACTATGTGTAGTAGGCTAGTAGGGATTGTTGCCTATAAAATTAAAATATCTTTTTTGTAGCTTTAGGTTTCCGTACCTACCACAAAGAAAAACCGGTACTCTTACAGGATCACTCATGCATCTGTCTGTCCGTTTATCAAAGCCAGTTTTCCCCGAAATTACTTGACCGATTGAGTCGATATTTGGTAATAGAATGTTTTAAACGTAACATTTTATAAATATTTTTGCCAACACCACGTACATTCTAATTATTATTTATACTCCTTAAATCAACTAATACGGCCCGACCCCTAATCTATAACAAGCGTGAAGAAACAAGTCTTACGAACCGAACGGGTAATTAATTAAAGCCATTTCGGCGCCATCTTCTTACTTGATTGATTTTTATTACTCCAAGTAAAAGAAGTTAATGTTGCTTTCTAACACAAAGTGCCGACGGGATTATTGCTAAACACTTGAACTGTTCGAATTAACTTTTGTAAGGCTTCTACCATTTCCTACTATATCTACCAAAGAAGCAGCCATGGTGAACCTCCATTGATGAAAGTACCAATTTTTATTAATAAATTTAATATTATGTGGCTACGAATCTAAATATTCTTTAACGATATTTGGCAATGTTATAAAAGGCATGCAGTGTTCGTCATTTCAACCCATGAATGTCCAACTGTTGAGCATGGGTCTCCTCCAAGGAATATGGAGGGAATTTAGTCTGCTTTACCACGCTGGCTGGTTGGTATAGGGTTTGTTTTGATTTTTGTTGTTTCAGTGCTCTGTCTGTTTAAGTTTTCTTCCTTAGTCGCCTTTTAGGACACCCACGGGTTGAGATGGGGTAGTGACATTATGTGCTTTATCTTTTGTCCATTACTGGTAACATATAATGTTAATCATTAGGATACTACTAACTTTTTTACTTAAAAGCTAAAAAAATTAGATTTGAAATTTAAGAGAAACTTGCCAAGATTTTTTAGAAAGAAAAGCCTGCGTGCCATATTTGGCACGTGCCTGACGTACAGCTAATGGTAACTAACACAAAATAGTAATACAAATTAAATCGAAGCAGTCGATTAGTCACAGATTTTTTCAGTGTTGTCAAAAAATTTACGCTTTCCTTTCTTAGAAACGGACACTATGTGATCTAAAATAAATAATTAACCCTCAACTTTATGGACAGTTCAAGGCTTACGTCGTTTCAATAACCAAGCAATAGACAATATGTCATTGTTAACAATTATTGTGACTATAACGTGTAATTAAATATGTCAAACGAACGTCAGGCAGTTTGAAATTGTCACTATATTGACTTTTGTTGTAACGATAGAGATTTATTTGTTGAGCACAAAAGCAATAAAACGAAGTTGAAGTATTTTACAAATTATTAATAAAAAGGAATGATTAAATGTGACTGACTGTCACCGTGGCGCAGTGGTTAAGGTGGTCGCCTCGCCACTACATCGCCGTGCTGGATGACGTGGGTTCGATTCCCACACGAGACAAATATTTGTGTGATTCATAGATATTTGTTTCTAGTCTGGGTGTATTTTGTGTCCGTTAGTTTCATGTTTGTAAAGCTCCCCGCACAGGGCTTGTTCCCTAGTGCGGGCGTTGTCATAAAAAAAAAAAAAATGTTTTATACCTATTAGGTTAAAATATATTAACCTATTTTTCTATTTATTCAACAGAAAAATGTGGTCTATCAGACGACCCAGGGCTCCGTGTGAACGGCAAAGGAAAGAAGATGAGGAAACCTCGCACGATATATTCCAGTCTTCAGCTCCAGCAGCTAAATAGGAGGTTTCAGAGGACACAGTACCTGGCACTGCCTGAGAGGGCGGAATTAGCTGCAAGTCTTGGATTAACGCAGACACAGGTTAGTGGTTGTTTCTGACTGGTCTATTGAATGCTGGTCTATTACTTTTTTACTAAAATATACAGTTGAAGAGTTAGATTACTGTTTTAAATAGCTAATGCTGTTAAAAGAACCACTTCTATCTTAAAGTAAATATTCTATGGAGAATGCCACTGGTAATTTTCATTGTAATCACGTTATTTTTAATTATAAATTTGATAAAACACCAATTCTATTAACGTTCTATTTTCACGATGTAAGTAAGCAAGTATTCACGAAGATTGTTTTGTGTTAGAAACATGTTATTTAGTTAAAATTTATCAATAAACGAATTATTATTAAGTTGGCAGTACACTATTCTAGAAAGTGTTGCCATTAAAGCTCTGAAAATCTGATATTACCTAATTACATTAATAATACCACTAATTACGTTAAACTTTTTATTAAATTATTTAATCTGTGATTAAGTATATTGAAATAAAACTACCAATTAATGGTAGGTATTCATTTTAATGGTAGATATTTTCTACCATTATTATATTATCTATACCTATATCCCGTACACGGTTGCAGCACTTAAATATTACATAAACAAAACATATTTATATAAAAAAATAAAACTTAAAAAAAACCACAATCCCCGAATAGTAATTATGTCACACACCTTATAATTAACCGCTAGTGTGTACATTCACTATTATTTTTTATCTTTACAATCACTACATCTAAATTTAGACCTTGTGTCATTAAAATAAGATTTAAAATAACTTGCTTGTGTCCATCACCTGATGTCAGTGAGGTATAATTAAAAGACAAGGAGGTTTTTTTTTATAATATCTGTCACAGATAACGCACTGCTGCTTTTAAGTAGTAATTTCTTTGTGAATAGTCTATAGATTTTTTACGAAACAAATGTTTTGTATTTTTTATGTTCATTGTTTTTTTTTTCGCTACATAATAAATTGTACAATAGAATAGAACAGTCTAGGCTAACATATAAATAGGTTATTATTAAACGTAAAACATAGCTTCAAGTTTATCTTCGAAAGGGTAGGCCGAAATGTAACACACCCAAATTACACCAGTTATCTAAAAAAATTCAATACCATTTTGACCGATTCTGGAATAATTAAACCCTTTAAATTCGTGGACAGCAGTTGTATACAAAGCCGCTGAGCCACCGAGATAGATTTACGGTGAAGATAATTTAATTTCCCTATAAAAGTCAGGCATATACATAAGCCGATCTAAATTAATATCAGTATTTCCTGTGGCTCTACCCGTCAGCGTATTGGTCGCAGAGAACTTGGCTGGCACTACTTTTCAGATAACCTATTTTGTAACTTAGACAGTTACATTAAGCGTATAAAGTTTATGTTAAAATATCTAAACCAATTAGTTTTTTCCCTCACTACTTTAAAACAACATTAAAACAACGGAAACCTATTTCAAATCAATATAACTTAAAAAACACCGCCAACATATTCCAATAATATAAAAATAATCATTATGACATTACGCGTCGCATCAAAAGCCCGCGTTAAAAAAATCTTCCATAGACAAATGCATGCGTTCGGAAACCATATTCCGATTGGCTTTACGAGTAAATTGATTCGTCATGTGTCACCGTATGGAATGAATAATCGTAGTGCGTCGAACGGGGAGATGTAGAGTGCATCGTGTTTAGACTTGGCTTTATGACGTCATTATGTTGACAGATGCACATCTGTCAATGTCATGTTGACATAATAAACCGCGGGAAAGTTTTGTTGATTTTTTTTAATTGTTTTTAAACTAAATAGCGGTACCGGCCCATTTTGGTGGTGAATTGTTTGTAAGAGGTGGTTTAGGTGTTTGGCGTTCAGATGTAAATGCTTCTCATATAAAACATCGATATTGCCTTAGACATACTTTATTATCTTTCTGTGAAATTCCACCGAATATTTATACAACTTAGAATATGTATGTATATAGGAAGACAATCTCTATCTGGGCGCCAATTTTCATCCAAATTGCTTCAGCAAATTTTCAAGCTTCCATTAACCGTCGCATATTTTCGCATTTATAATATTAGTGAGAAAAAAAAATTATAAAAAATAATCAACACAATAAGTACCTAATTTACACACGCCTATAACTTTGTGATAATATATTTTTATTTAAATATAATTATATGTTTTAATTCGTTATCGTCTCTCCGTCACTTCACTATTCATAACAGACAACAAAAATAAAGATTTAAAAAAATATTCACATTAGAGATAATATCGGAATATATTTAAAAGCAACCGAGCTTATATTTTTGTATTGTTACCTTTAAAGACGGATTTTCTCATTAAACTAACTACCAATGACAATCAGACTATCAGACCGTCTAGTAGTTTACGCTCTACAGTGTTAAGGCTTGGTTCGTTGATATTTATCAACATTTCTTACATTCTAAATACTTCTATGAATCTAGTATAAAGGATTGCATGTAGTATAAATTTACCTAAAAAGATTTTCTTATCCATAATTAAATTAATCAGGTAAAAGAAAAAAAAAATACCCAGTGTCAACTAGGTACGCAAGGGGCTACGTCTGCGTAGCTTGTATTTAGCCTTGTCTCTCACTGACAAGTGATAACGTAGTATTCTACAGGTGAAGTTTTTTTTAATCGTATTACCTACTAATTTTGTGGATAACCTCCTACATCATCCTACATCCAATTTATCACACAGATTATATAAATACACTATTTTAACTAGTAAAAACTTTAAAAAGTTCACTGACGTAGATAATGTTATCCATATTTATAATTTTATTATATAGACGACATTCTCCTTAACTTTCATTTTCCTAACAACCTGTCCTGGCCGCTCTAGATATTCTTAATGCAACTCTTAACGGAATAAAAAGTAAGAGCCAAGTTAATTTTATTATAATTTAATATTTCTCAGTTATTGTCTGTGGTCCGCACTTTGATGAGCCCGCGTCGATGTAGGGATGAGAATAATCGACTAATTCTTTTATCGATTCATGTTAGTTTTATAAAACATGAATTTTTGAATAATAGATTATGTGTAAATATAATTTGATTAATCAATTTATTAAAAATAAGGAAATCAATGCATAAATGTCAAACAAGTTTTCAAATTGTTATTTATTTAATCTTTTCAATTTTCGTGATGTTGGTTCAATCAAATATTTAAAACAAGTTAAAGTTTATAAAATTATTTATAGTACTACAAAAAACTACTAAACGAAATGATAACAAAACATGCCTCATATAATCGATACAAATCGACTAATCGTACATCTCTACAGCCATTCGATTCCATTAAACAAAAAAGGCGGAATAAAACCGTACTATTCCGGTCTTTCTAATAAAAACGAAACAATCTAATCTGAGTTGCATTACTTAGAACATAATTAACTCTTCATAATCGCATCTAGTTGGATTATAAACCTTATTTATATATCAATACGGTTTAAATAGGGTATTTTTTGTCGTTGTTCATAAATCATAACATTTGTCTTAAGGTGCTGCTGATTCTCCATTGTTTAAACTGAACTTTTCTTATTAGGTTAGGGTTGTTCGTGATGAAAACTAATTGCATCGAAAAACAGTTATCCAGAATATTGCAATTTGTACAACTAGTTAATTAAATGGCGTCTTTTAAACGGATTAAAACGCTTTGTGATAAAAAAGAAACATATAGTTAATAGTAATTAGTAGGTCATATGTCTCATCATCTCTTTGGTCTGCCGCGGATCCGACTACTGTTAGAGCGTCAAATTATAATTAAAATGTACTAACTCGTTGGTAACAAAATAATATTTTGCAAATATAACCTACACCTGTTTAAATGAAGTAATTAACGTAAAAGTAATTGAGATATTGACATTATTTTTAGAAATTACCATTTAAAAGTATCGTTATATAAGTTTTACGGTTATTTGAGTAGTAAAAAAACTTAATGTAAGTAATTATGAAATTGGTAATTATTTTAAAGACAGGTGTTTCATCTGAGATCAGGCGTCCTTTATATACGCAAATAAGTTCCAAATAATCATTATTAACCCTTTTTCTCACAAGAAAAAGATATTGTCTGTATAAAAAAAAAAAGCTGTTGCGTAGCGTTTAAGGTAGCCTACATTATCATCGCCTTCCTGATTGATGTGGGTTCCATTCTCACACGAGACAAATATTTGTGATTCATGAACATTAATTTCAGTATATCCCCGCGATATAGGACTTGTTATAAACCCAACTTGCTAACCCAACACCGGATTAGCAAGTTGGATTTTCAGTTTGCAGGGCATTTATCACGCAAAACTGGTGGTGAAAATTCTCGAGTGGACACCAGATCACACACTGGACCACGGATAAAGGGCAGCGTAGGACGTCTACTTACATGATGGATAGATGAATTAGATGATCAGATCCGAACTGCAGGATTGCGCTAATTGCAAGCCGCATACGCTTGGTCCTATTGGAAATCCCTTGAGGAAACCTAAGTCCAACACTGGAATTACTGCTGATGTGACGGTGATAACCACAGAGATCGGACAATCTAAATCTAAAGTCCAGTTTAACAAGGCATTTAATCTTCTTTATTGATCATGCAGTGAATGGCAAACATCTTATTCTAACCGTACCTTCCCAACTAGTTTGAACTAAAAATACACTTTATTAGTTCGCTAGTGAAGGGATAGTTAATTTCGTTTTAAAAGACAAAAATAAAGATCAATTTTGCCGCAAACACAAGGAAACAATTAAAAAGATAAAGTTAAAACTCCATTACATGAAAAAATATTAAATGTGGATTAAAAACTACATCAAAGACCGAAGAACGATTCCATTAATAAGTACCAACGTTTTAATTGCTCTTATGCAATAATATTAAGTTAAGGTCACTTTTTATCGATTACATTGTGCATCGATTTGTATCGAATGAAAAATGTGAAAAAAAAAATGTTTCATGATTGATTGGGATTACGAATGCAATTTTTTTATTGGACAAAAGGGTTATAGAAGTCTATACCCATTGGTCAGTGAGACTAATGACGCCAATGATATATAATTACAGACAGAACAATGACTTGAATACATTTATTCATCTAACTTTGACTTGCAACTGTTATGAAAGTCATGTGATGTACGATTTTTCTGTTCAATTGCAACTATTGCAAGGTATTAGGCAAGCACATCTTCTTCTGAACTGGAACAAAATATAACATAGCATCACGCCTTTTTCTCCGAAGGGGAGAAGGTGTTTCACATTCACATTTCGCCAGCTATGTTTGGTCCCATGAAATAGGGGGAGCCTATTGTCATCAACCGGGAACATTTGTTTACCAAAGTCCGGAAAAATCTCAATACTGGAACAATAAGGGAAATAGTTTGAGAATTGGGCAATATAACGCTTAAAGACATGGTGCTAAATAATATATGGCAATTTTTTAAATAACGAATTATTTCTGTCATTACTAGCCAACAGCAACTTACTACTGGATAAAGACTTGCCCTAATGAGCATCCTGTCCTCAACTTGACGCATCCACAGCCCTGTGTTTCACAGTTACTTTGCCTAGAAGTGACATCCCTAGTATTCATCATCATCACAACCCGTAAATTAATATCCCACTGCTAGCACGGGTCTCCTCCAAACGTTTTGGAGGGAACCAGGGTCTTACTATATACTATTACAAAATGTATATGGCACAGCGAAACATTACTCAATGTTTTCCAATGAACTATTGGATGCGTACAATATTTTATAATGAGCGTATCATCGATTCTCACAATGTCTGAACAGAATCGGTTACGGTTTTTTTCTAGTTAATTGTAATTAAACGTACTAATCGACTATTTCGTTTTACGTGCGGCGCTGCACTATTGTTTTGGTTTGTAAAGAAATGTGTTCGAAATTTAAAATAGAAAAAAATAGACCCATTTCGTCACATAATCAGTTTGGTTATTCATCATGTTTCGTATCCGTTTTACCTTTGAATTGAAGTGTATCTAATTCTAAAACAATTCGCCATTTTGCTAAGACAACAAACATTCGTATTCCCATAAACCACAACTCTAAAAAAGGTGTGAAATAAATGCGGAAATTAAATGAAATAACGTACAAACGCATTCAGTGACATGGCGGCGGTAAAAAAATCTCATTTGATCACAACACGTCAAACAAAATGATGATTGATGATACAAGTTAATTCGTTTTAAACCTGTGACGAAACACTATATTGCATTGAAGCTATTTCATCTGTTATTTTCTTTTTACAATAATTATTTGAATTTCTATAGATGTTTTTGTTACGCACGGATTTTCCCGAATTAAAGTTTGATTTGGTTTTCATAGAGCCGCATTGAGCCGATGTCAGAATTATAATTCGAACGCAATTCCAAATTTAAATGGATTTATATTATTGTGCATTTGCACAATTAAATAAATCCATTTAAATTTCGAATTGCAATAAAACTTATTTAAGTTTTAACAATTGGTTATTTGAATTGGCAAATTTTAATTGAGTTAGGGCTATGAATTTATTTTGTACTTACGTATGCAGAAGATATAAACAGAACTTTAAGTTCAAAATGACCAAACAGCCATTCAATAAAGAAGGCAGGTATTATTTTAACTATATCTTGTTATACTGACTTAATTATTTCAGTAAGTTTAAATTACAGAATTAAATTATTGTTGAAACTTTCCTTTACGTTCTTAGCGGATATAAGTATTTTGACATAATTATTTTAATACAAAACATGTTATCTAAATAGTTACTATGAAATTAGTTATTTGTAGGAAATTCAAAGCCATACGTATTAAAACGTGTGTATTTACAAAAGTTTGTCTTTATTTAAAACAATTAAAACACATTGGTTCCATTGATACCAATTGTCATCAATTGCTAAACGATTTTCCAATTAATTTTATTGTACGATCCTTTTTATCTATACTGGCCTATTTTTTTAAAGTAGAGCTGTCAACTTCGAATTAAAAAGTGACACGTCATTAAATGGCGGGAAAAACAGTATCTTTTTTATTAAGCCTCGAAATAGTTGTCTGCCTATAATAAGCAATTCATATCCTAGTTAGCTACGATTCAGACCAACCGGCTCGCATCTGCCCGCGCCGGGCGGCATTTTACAATGCGTTCAAGAACATTGAAATGTATCAACAGTAATTACAGTTCATATTTGCATGCAACTTACGCATAGTTACCTCCGTCGGCATCCCGCGACGCGTCGCGACGGCCGACCGGCTCCGACCGTAAGTTGCATGCAAATATGAACTGTAATTACTGTTGATACATTTCAATGTTCTTTAACGCATTGTAAAATGCTGCCCGGCGCGGGCCGATGCGAGCCGGTTGGTCTGAATCGTAGCTTATTCTACCTTCAAGTTAGGTTGCTCGTTTCGAGAAACTTCGCTATTCATGTGAACCCTTGACATTTGAACAAATTTGTTTTTTGATTTATCGGTATGATTCCCTCCAAAATGTTAGAAGGAGACCCGTGCCCAGCAGTGGGATGTTTATGGGTTGTAGGTAATGATAATAGTCTAGAATACTTATAAGAAAAAGTTGAACTTTCTTGAACAAACTTTATGAATGTTTTAACGAAATTCTTTTATGAGTTTTTGGCTTCCGACAAAATATCTGTAAATTAAAATTTGTTTCAACACATTCAACCTATATCAACAAAACAAATAAATCGCAATTAATTTAAAAAATAAGAACATTCTCTATTCTATCTACTACTGATTCATTTCAAATGTCGAACAAAGGCGCCACACTCAACCGTCAAAGACCTCAATAGATTAAAAAAAAAACCAGAAGCAATGCCACTTTAACGGAAGCACGTTCTTTTTTTGAACAATTGTTCTTAAACCGCACAGTCATGACATTTGACGAGCTGCTATTGGTTGTCGGTCCGACTTTGACAGCCAATCAGAGGCGGTGTTCGAAATTCGTAAGTCATCATTCTTAACGTTTGAGATAGTGACTAAGCGTTCTTAGTAACGTTATGTATTTTTGTAAATAGAATTGTCTTGGCTGTATGTGGAATACTCTTAAAAAAGAAACTTGATTTCAAAGGAGGCCGATATAGTTCTTTTTTTAAATATCTATAACGGTAATTGGGAAAAATGGCGATAAAAACTTTGCAGTTTTATATTATAATGTAATTGTTAAGCAAGTAAATAATGAAAATTATTACTGTCAGTAATGTAAATGCTAATCCATAGATGGCGGGAATAGAACACACAACTCTTGTTACAGGTAGCTAGTTTAACCACTACCCTACTCGTATGAAAGATAAAGGCGACCTATCTATTCAACAAAGTTGCATACAATAATGATGATTGTTTCAGTTTTACGACTGAACTTAATAAACGTATAATTAAACTGTTAATTCTCATGTTTTATTTATTTCTATTTTATAGCATTTTTGTATTAATTACAAATTACGATGATCTTTCTTATAACTAGGTCGAATTTACGTTAAGTTTTTCTTTTTGATATAATTACTACATAAGAAGTTTTTCCTCTGATACGAGTATAATTACTATGAAGTTAAAGTAAAAATAAAATCCAAGATTGAGGGTCCAATGGGACGTATTTGTAGATGAGGTCGAGTCTTGAGGGTCTAACGGGTACGCAGCCAATTTGTACACCATTTTAATCTTTTTTTTATGTATCCTGGAGATAAAAATGATAGAACGGAAGCTACCGTTCTTATAACAAGTAATGTAATAATACCATTAACGCACAGTGAGTATTGAACAAAACAAACTTCACCATAGGCCATGTTTATGTAAATATGTTGGATAATCGCAGGGAAAAGTTCTCGCCAATTGATCGTGAATATTTTTGTGTAGGTAAGTAGTATTTTTTTTTTTTTTTTTTTCTATGGCAATTTGTTGAAATTTTTGCCAATGTCACAGTTAATAAAGTCAGGGAAACTATAAGATAGGTTTCGGAATTTGGATGGTAATCAGAATAGATGTAAGAAATAAAAATATACACACAAGAAATGAGCTATACAATGTGTATGAGATTTATAATAAGTAGCATTTTAATATGGACTAGCAGTGCTTGACGTGTGATTTCAGTATATTTTTTTGACAGGTTTTTGTAATTTCAAAATCAAAATGGCCTGCATTACTCTTGTGACATTAGTTAAACTAATGGATCAATATTGTGACCAAATGGTGTTCAGGAGGTTGGTTAAAGGGACTCTGAATATCGTATCGAATGGTAGTAATTTAAAATATAATAATTGCAAAAACAAGTTGTATACGACTGTACTAGATCCAGTTTGCTCAGCAGTAAACTAACGAACTAACGGCAGGTGACGCCGCAGTATATTATTATATCATGGTTAAATAACACTAGTTACTAGACTGCCTTGATAGCGCAGCGGTAATGAGTACGACTGCGGCGCTAGAGGTTTCCGGGTTCGATTCCCGGTTCGGATAAAAATGGTATTGGGTTTTTCTGTCACAAAATTCTCCGTATCAGCCCGAAATGTGCCGAGTTAATAATAATTTTTTTTTCAAGTTTTATATATCTCATAATTATGAATTATCTCCTGCAGGAAAATTCGAAAGTAAGTACCTAACTATTTTTTAATTCTCTCTCACTTCTATACTGCTCAACAGATCTTCATGAAATTTCGCATAGATATAGTGTAAGATCTGGAGAAGGACACTGGGTACTTTTTATTATTAACAAGCAACGCGAACTACATCGCGGGTATTAAGTTAACTTATTAGTTAGCGCGCGGTGTTTTTGATCTTAGTATTACCGAGAGTTCAAACTATAATTACTAACATCCTTCTGATTTTATGTATTTAAGTAATGAATAAATTTTATGTTAGGCAATCGGAATTAATATTAATGGAAAAGGATATGTTATATATTGAAAAGGCCTGAGTGACATATCTATTTGCTTAGCAATTTTTACTTAAATGTTATTAAAATAAAGTTTAAAATTGCTTGACGTCAGTTTTCGGATTGAACCTTTTTCCTAGTTGACTATCTTCAATAAACTCAATGCCTAAGATTTTAATTAATAAACAAATTAGTGTGTACTTAATTTCCCAACGCTAGTTAGATACTTAGAATATAGATTTCCTAAAAATAATTTCCAGAAAATTGCCACGAGAATTATGTGTATTATTTAACCTTAAAATTACAAGTCATTTAGTGTAAATGATAGAATTGTAAGTAAAATTTTGAGGTAGGTACTTAAATACTTACCTAAATTAAATTAATTCCAAAAATAATTTAAAACTTGAGTACCTAGGTCAGAAATTCCCAGTTGCAGTTCAAAAGTTCAACTTAATTTATTATTAATTTTCTGGAAATTTCTGTAGTTTCAAAACTTCGAACCGTTTTAATTGGTCTCATTTAATTGTTCGAATTTGGAACTTTTAACAACTTTTTAATTATATGGCTACGAATATTCTTGTGAATGAATAAAACTTCTTGTTTTATTTTGTAATTTTATAGCTGATGACCTAATTCTTTTTCTAATTTGACTTTTATTTCGGCGGGAAATCTATAATTTTTATTAATGTAATTTTTTATGTAGACTGATATAATTATTTTTTATATAAAATCATAAAATATAATTATGTTTTTTTTACGTAAGTACGTAAACTGCCAAACAAGGTATTCGTTCCATCTGATGGCCAGCAATAACAATAATAAATTAAATTGTAATACCCGATGCTATTGTGCGTGATGTCATTATCATAAAAAAAAAATATCACAGTGTTGCCAAAAGTAAAAATAAAAAAATAAAGATATGATCAAAATACTACAAACGACGTCATTTTTAGCTGCCCTCTCTATTTAGATGCAGTAGTGTAGTGTATAAGGCCTAGAATGAACTTCATTACCGTTATACCGCCAATACATCGTAGTTAATGCAAAATAAATGTTGAAATGAGTCATGAGAACGGGTCGGACAGGATATCAACAGAGGTTTGTTCCTTTTGTCGCCTACACGTGTTAACTAACCAATTTATTTATGAGTTTTTATTCAGATATAAGTATTTTTAGTTTTCACATGACTTTACAAGAAATAATCTAAAAATGGTGTAGTGCATCTACCCCTTTGGGGGAAAATGCGTGATGATATATCTTAAAGTATGATTTTATGTTTATTACCTATATTAATATTTAAAGGAAAATTCAAAACAAACCCTATACCAAATTACCAACCCGTCTGGCCAGCGCAGCGCTGCAGCGTAGTATAGTATGCTAAATTTATTAATTTATTAATATGACTGTATTGTTTTATTTTAAAAGTTACAACACAGTCGATTTTATTTTTTACAGGTATTACAAATAGTAAAAATTAATAAAATCACTTGTTAATAATATTGAAAGGTACTCGTACTTGGGCAACACTTGTACCTACGTTGATTATTGAATATTTTTATGATACTAAAGTACCTACTTTTTAATTTATCAATAAAATTTATATTCGTATAGAACCAGCCATCCTCTGATTACAAACTATGAAACACGTTTTTTAATCCATAGACCATCGTTTGTAGTAAAAATTCTATAAAATAAGGAGGATTGATCATAAAATCGATTACTATGACCCATCAGCGTGAAAAGGTTTTAATTGTTCAATAGAACCTGTTTTTATATTTTTTTGTATATTTGGGGTCAGTCGCGATTAGTGCCGGTACTTTTCCGTTATATTTTTTTGAAAGTCCGTCTCAATCAACGGATATATTTTTTATTTTACAATTTTAATGATTTTTAACTTAAAGTTTAGTGAAAAATGTTATCCGTTATTATTTTATTTGGTTTTTGTTGATTTGTTATTTTAGCAATCAATTTTGCACGCCTCGTATTTTTAATCGCCATTTTATGAGTAGTTCATGGCATTTGCCTTTGATCCTGTTGTAAATAAATTACGTGGCTTGATTATAGGAAAATAAACCTTTTTAGTCAAAGAATAGCGGTTACTTTACTTCATTTTAGCTACATTTTATTATTTCATATATAGTGTTCATTTTCTTTTTTATTAATCAAAGGATTTAGTAATAAAATTTCTTGATGAAGTGTTGCAATGCTTAATTAAATTTATTCGGATTTTAGTTGCATCTGTCATTCAAAAGTTTAAATTAAGAACACATTGCGATCACCTTACGGACTTGCAACTTTTTTGCTTGCAATAATAATTACCAGCATCATAAATAATATTCTAATGTTATCACGATTTTTCTGAGATATAAAATTAATTATTTAAAATATCTTTGCCGTAAACATTTGTTATAGGTACATACTTTTTGTGAACATTTACAGTGAAAAAGAAAATAATTTGACCTTTTAAACAGTTTATTTATCTGAATTCCAAACCATCTGCTAGCCATAAAAGTTTTTTTTTTTTTGCCAATAAAAAACCAGAGAGAGATCTATAAGTTAGGTACCAAACATACAGGCCCAATAGAACAAAACCATAGATCAGAAAATTGCGATAGACAAGCAATATCCCGTGTATAATCGCCTCAATAACTTATAGAGGACAGTTTTGGTCTATTAAATACTTTTTGAGAAGTTGCTTATGCTTTATAAAAATAATAATTTTAGGTGTAATATGCAATGAAATAAATTGGAACTAAATACTGTCCTATTATTATAATGTCATATTTGACAGCATTTCAAGTACAGTGGCGCCCTCATTGTGACGTCATTACTGCACAGAAAGTTGTGTCTATAACGCTCTCCAATGTAAAATATCTGGAGATCTTCAGGGCCTTTGTGCCGTCTGAAACATAGCTCGTAGAACTGATGGCCGATGGGGCAAAAAGGTTCTCGAGTGGCGGCCACGTATTGGAAAGCGCAGCGTGGGGCGGCCCCCCACCAGATGGACCGACGACCTGGGGCCGATTTCAATAATCTATCTATCTATCGATTTGGCTACTAAAGTTAGAATTTTGACATAAGCTCCATACAAAATGTGTCAAAATTATTGATAGATAGATTATTGAAATCGGCCACTAGTAAAGGTTGCGGGTGGCCGTTGGATGCGGGCGGCACAAAATCGCTCGCTGTGGCGGAAATTAGGTGAGGCCTATGTTCAACAGTGGACGTCATTGGGCTGATATGATGATGATGATGATGAAGTTATGTTTAAGGTCCACTGACACTGCGTCAAATCAACCGTCAAAATAACTGATATTATCTGACCTTAAGAGTTGGCTTAACAAAAAGGTGTGCAGCTCATAATTACAAATAGGAAGGTAGAATGATAAACAGATAACGTCTACCAAGGACGTGTGAGTGTCTACTATTGTATGGTAATGTACGGACAGTGTGGTAGTGATACCATGATTTACGAGTTTTTGTGGATATTGTCCTGTTTTGTTAATTTTTATGACAATTTTATTTATTAACTGCCTCGGTGGCGCAGCGGGAAGTGTATACGACTGCTGTGCAAGAGTGCGGGTGCGATTCCTGGTTCAGGTAAAAATGGTATTGGGTTTTTCTAGCAGGAAAATTCCCGGTTGATGACAATAGGCTCGCCCCCTATTTCATGGGACCAGACATAGCTGGCGAAATGTGGGTGTGATACATGCCTACCCCTTCGGGAAAAAGGTGTGATGCTATGCTATGTTTACTTTTATTTATTCATACATATAGATCACGCATCTTTCTCAACAGAGACAACACATTCTTTGGATGAGACGTGAGCCCAGCAGTGGGACGTTTATGGGTTGAAATTAAGAATAAGGATGGAGTTCTTTAAATGGTAGTAAATAGATATTTTTTGGTTCAAAAAAAGCATAGGATGTAACCAATTACCGTTAGGCCTTATATGATTATTTACCGCCTTCGTAATAAAAAAACAAAATCTATCTAACATTAAATTTGTTCATACATATAGATCACGCCTCTTTCCCAACAGAGGGGTAGGCATATACTATTTCCTTCCACTTGCTACGATTCTGACATACATCTTTGGCTTCTTCAACATTCACAACTTTGTCGTGGATAAATATTACAGAAAATCATAGACTGCGGAACGCGTTTGATACACTACAGCTAACCCTTTAAGGGAAATAAATAATGAATTCAAACTGTTTCTTACAATTACAACATTTATCGTGAGATTATGATCTGCACATACGCGTTACGACGAACAGATTAGCGCGTAGTAATTGAACTTATAATGATTTTTTAATCAACTGTCGTGTTTATGCGTGTAAAATTAAAAAAGTGTTTAATCTGATGTCCCATCAGTGCCCATGGACCCATGCCCAACAGTGGGACGGTTGAAATGAGGATGATATATAGATCACGACTCTTTCCCAACAGAGGGGTAGGCAGAGACCATTTCCTTTTACTTGCTACGATTATATATGTATAGACATACATCTATCTATGGGGTATAGTAAACTAAATTTTAATTATTAGCCTATGTGCAATTCCTAAATGTAATCTATCTGTACGCCAAATTTTATACCCTTTTAGCCGTTCCGTAGTGTTTGAGTAACAAACATCCATTCAATTATCTCATTAATAATATTAGTTATAAAACCAGTCCGAAGGTTTCCAATCTCATGGTCACCGCGTTCGTTTCGCAGCATGGTTTAGTAGTTAGTGGCAAGAAAGACAAGCAAAAACTCGCCACACCGGTGCTAAGGGAAAACACGACATTCTCAGTGCTTTTACGATTAAAAACAAAAGGCAGGTCGGGGCGTTAGGTTATAGAATTGATTGGTGGCAGTATGTGTATTTTCTTGATTGTTTGTTTTGTCTAGTAAAAGGCTGTCCGAATGATGACGGAATAAGAATATGGGGATAGGTACAGCTGTATGACGGGTTAATTCTTTGTTACTCAATAACTTATTATTTTCCCACTGCTTGGCAAAAATCTGCTCTCTATCTACAGAGCTGAGAGGGTTTAGGCCATAAAGACACTCGCTGGCCTAGTGCGGGTTGGTGGATCAGACATACTCATAGAATTTCTTCTAGTATATGTGGGCTACCTCACGATGTATTCCTTCACCGTTAGCAGATAGTAAGTCACTTGACTAGTACACATAAATTCCAAAAAGTGAAATCAGCATTATTGTAGGAATCGAATTCGGATCTCGTATTTTGCGGATTTAGTATACATAATGGTCACTGCCCGATTTCAACCCGTGGGTGTCGTACAAGGAGACATACTGCCGTACTCAGAGACATAACTTAACTTTAAATTTTATTTAGTAAAAACGTGTAATACTTAAGTCGATACGCCTAAAGACGATTATTCAATGAAAAAATTGTGTTAATGACAGATTACTGCTAATTGATGTCTCTGAGTGCGGTAGTGAGGGATCTAAAGAGCACTGTGAGAATACCATAACATACGTACATACATACTATACCAACTCGTCTGGCCAGCGTGGTATAGTAGGTTAAATTCCCTCCACTATCTTTGGAGGAGACTCATGCCCAGCAGTAAGACGTTTATAGTATAATAATAATCTCTTATTGACTCCATAACATCATTCAATAGCTTTACACTTATCAGTGACAAATCTTAGCTGTACTACAATAGTGCAGCTGTGATATGGCAGCGGTAAGTGTCTCATCCCATTCTAAATTAAAATTCTTTAAGGGCCTCTGCGTGTTGGACCTGTGTCCCCGCGTAAGCCTTCCAAAAAAAACCGGGTATACTTCTCACCTTAGAGAGAAGTATAGCCGTGAAAAAAGAGACATAATAATAATATCTACCACATTTACACAGCGCCATCTAGTTCCAAATTAAGCAATTATATTTGCTTGTGTTATGGGTACTAAACAACTGATATACTACTTAAATACATTTTTTTTTGTAAATACATACATATTATAGATAAATTACACCCAGACACAGAACAAACCTTTATGCTTATCACACAAAGATTTGTTCGGGGTGGGGATCGAACCCACGACCTCCGGCTTAGCAGTCAGGGTCACTAACCACTAGACCAACAGGCCAGTCTTCTTTCGTTCTTTATGGGTTGAAATGATCGAACCAAAATCATTTTTGTTAAGAATTTTGTCATTTTTGTTTTTAATTGTAGCTTTTATGGGTTGAAATGATGAATAATGATTAAACCAAAATAATTTTGTAAAGAATTTGTTTTTTTTGTTTTTAATGGTAGTAGCATACTGCTGTAAGTTACTGTCTTTATTTACTGAAAAAAAGAAGAGAATACGCGACACAAAGCTTGTCTTACTAAGTAAGGGCATAATGAAATGAGTATGAAAACATTAACGTAAAAACTAGAATACAATATCGACTCTATTCATGTTTAAATAAGATACAAACTCAATCGAATTGAATATTCATTTATGCCGTTTTTTGCACTAAGTACAGCTATAGGGACACGTTTTCCAATGAAAATGTAAATGTTGGGGTTTTTTGTTAAAACTACGTTCTTTTGTGTAATGGACGAAAATTTCTTATTTATTACCCACTTACATTCTTACTGCAAGGTGAGAATAAGCCCCGTAACAAAGGTACAAATAACAGACACAAAGTTCACCCAGACTCGAAACAGCTATCTATGGTTATAGTGAGATGAAACTGCTTTAGTGATACAGATCTATCGTGTGCCAGGTTCGATTCCCAGGTCAACTAAATCAGCACTAGGTTTATCAGTTAAGAAGTTATCAGTATCAGTCCTGAGTCTGAAAATCATAATATAATGCAACAGGAGGAAAAGGGAAACGATGGAGACCGGGAGAAGGAAGGGGGAATTCTGGTGCTTCTCAGACAAAACGAAGCAGTTTAGACTTCAGTCACAATCGTTCTTTATTTGGCCACTGCACAGCTCCTATTGGCAGTAGCGTGATGTTATATAGCCTATAATCATTCTCGATAAATGGGCTATCCATCGCTAAAATAATTTTTCAAATTGAACCAATAGTTCCTTAGATTAGCGTGTTCAAAAGAAACAAATTCTTCAGCTCTATAATATTAGTATATTAGAAAGAAAAAGAAAGAGAGATAGAAAAATAATTTATTTTGGTCTCATTTAAACATTACAGTAAAGTAGATGAAATATTAGACTACTTGGCGTTGATATTCTGTAAGGATAGTACTTCATCAGACATGCCTATGCATGATGCATGCAAGCATGCACGCGAGCCACTACTACAAAGTCTACCTACCTTTTTTTAGTAAATACCCACATAATATACTGACATATCATAAATGACATAGATCTCTGTTATGTATGTATAGAACATATATGCTAAGAATGTACATATATTATGCTAAAATACTTACATATTTAAATTATATACCTATGCAGCTGATATGACTAAAACGTTTTTTTTTAGTTTAAGAGCGTTTATACATAAGAACAGCTACGTATAAAAGGTAAGAAATCATTGCGTTTACAGTTCTATTTATAAGATCTTAGGAGTTATTTTCATAGTAAAATAACTTTAAGCACAACGGATACTTAATGTCTTTTTAATACACGTTCACGTAATTCTAAAAAGTTTATTGAACATATTTTTAAAATATAATTTCGATAATAAAAAATACAGGAAATATGATATTAAATTATTATATAACGGGTCTACGTCACGTATTATATTTAAGGAATATGAATATACCTTACTTGTTTGCCCGACGTTTCGGTCGAATTACACCGACCGTGGTCACGGGCTGACTGGAGCGGCGGCCGAGCGTCGTTCCTGATGCGTGCGGGTTTCTGCTACTACCCTCACTTTGGTCATTTATATTTATAGTTTTTGAACTGTCGGTACTTCGACACACTACACTAATAACGTCTACACACGGGCCTACTTTGTCATATCGGCGATGTTTACGACCGAAACGTCGGGCAAACAAATAAGGTATTTTCATATTCCTTAAATATAATACGTGACGTAGACCCGTTATATAATAATTTAATTTCAAAAGTTTAAAAGATTTTACGAAATATGATGACACTAAATTGCAACTTTGCCGTTCATAAGTATGCTTTCAATTTTGTTGTTTGACTTATTTGGCTCCATAAGGGTAGATTTCATTTTTGAATTTTCATACAAACTACCACAATGCCTCAAAACCAGGGTATATAACCAATGTGTCTTGCCTACTCTCACTTACGGTGCCGAAACGTGGACACTCACTAAGCAGAATATGCACAAAATTAAAGTTGCACAAAGGGCAATGGAGCGGTCCATGTTAGGTATCTCCCGCGTACCGAACGTCGAGATCCGACGGAAAAGGAAGGTCGAAGATGCCGAGAAGCGGGTGACGAGGTTAAGGTGGAGGTAGGCAGGAATCTTGGCAAGAAGGGATGACGGAAGGTGGACCAAGGCAGCCACAGAATGGTGGCCTATAGAAGCTAGCAGGCCAGTGGGCTGACCACCAGCCCGATGGTCAGACGATATCGTCAAGATCATAGGATCTCATTGGACGCGGCTGGCACAGGACCGTGAGAAGTGGCGCTGTAGAGAAGAGGCCTATACTCAGCAGTGGGTGGATGTGGGCTGATGATGATGATGATACAAATCTCCCAAACTTTTTCCGGACTTTTGGGGTTTTATTAGTTAACCAAACGTTAACATTTTATCTCAGAGGTAGGTAGAGCATCTCTGTGTAATACGAAACGTCCCACTGCTGGGCACGGGTCTCCTCCAAAAAATGTGTAGGGAATTTAGTCTAACTATACTAGCTAGCTAGTTGTTATAGAATTTGTTTCGAATTTTCCTTTTCTCGCAGTGCTCTTGTCTGCATAAGGATACTCCCTTAGTCACCGCTTACGAGGCCCACGGGTTGAGATGTGGTTGTGGAATTATGTATTCTTAATCCGTCATTATAAAAAAAATAAAATAAAAATAAAAAAAAATAAAATAATATGCAGTGGCGTACCTAAATTAGGTGAGGCCTATGTTCAGCAGTGGACATCGTTGGGCTGATATGATGATGATGATGAATCCGTCATTACACGGACAATTATATAATATAATAATAATAACCTTCTTACCGACTCGGGGATCGAATCTGGGATATCTTGCGTACATTCGTATAATTATATAAGTAATATACCCACTGATACGTCACCGAAGATTTATTCACTATGATTTAGTAATATATAATTTTGGCTTTTTTTTTCATCCCGTTCTGGTTAAAGGCTCAAGCAGTCACCATTAAATCAAACACTCTTAACCTACTTACCCCTCTAGAAAGTAACTTATACAGGCGTGAAGTTTTTACACAGAAACACTTAAAACAAAGGGAACTCATATTTTCATAACTTTGTTTTGACTGCTGATCAACCGAGCGAAGCCGTTTTTGTCCAACATTTCCGTTCTGCTTTACTTGGACTTGCTGCGTGTTTTAAGAAGTGTATTGCCCTCAAAAATATTTATCAGGGCATACCATCAGCCCTTGTATCCATCTTAAGCGCATCACATTCAAATTTCACCAGCTGGTGTTGATCCTATATAATAGGCTTGCGCCCTTTCTAGTAGATAGATAGATTACACTTAATTGTACACCACAAATTTACATTCATCATAACAAACCATAAACGTGCCTCTGCATTTTGGAGGGAATCTAGCCTATTATACCACGCTGGCCAGACGGGTTGGTATAGGGTTTTGTATCGAATTTTCCTTTTCCCGCAGTGGTCTTGACTGCTTAGGTTACTCCATTAGTCGCCTCTTACGACACCCATAGGTTGAGATGGGGTAGTGACATTATGTATTCTTAATCCGTCCCTACACGGACTAACAAACACACACTACAATGATAGAACCAAAGCACATATAGCTTAGTCATCCATGTTATAAATAAAAACAATTTAACTTAAAGTTAACGACAATGGGCGGTCTTACCGCTAAAAGCGATTTCTTTCAGACAATTTTTGGATGGACTGGTAGAAAACCCCAATTTATTGTGGCAACACTCCTAGTGTTGCCACAATCAATATTAGGATTTACAACTTTATGTTGGTGTTGCACTAATAATATTTAAAAATTCCAACAATATTCTGCAGAGTGCCTCAAGCGGCGTAAATGTGTAAGTCTTGGTGAGACTTACATCTTTGAGCCTTTTGGGGTTGAAACCCTTGGACCTTGGGGGCCAAACGCTCACAAATTTTATCGTGAAATTTGTAAGCGTGTTTCTGACCCAAGGGCTGGCCTCTACCTGGGGCGACGCAATAGCCTTGCTATCCAACACGGTAATGTGGCTAGCTTTTTAGGTACGTTTCGTCAGGAATAAACTATTAAAAAAAAAAAATTAACAGATATGAGTGTTTCCATAGCAAAATAATATTTGCTGTTAACTAGGTTTACTTTATTTATAACAAATATGTACATAGTTACAACTACGCGCAATACTTTATTAGTTTATCATAGACTGAGTCACTCTGCATCTCAGGAGATCTAGATGCATTCATTATAAGTACCAGGAAAATATAAAAGTAAGGTCAGCATAAAAACTCTGTCCAGTATTGTTTAATTGCCATTTTGTGACTTAATTGAAAGCGTAGCTAGTTTAAACAACAATCTTATGAAACAAAAAATGGGAGAATTTTCCCAATTTTTTCCTGAATTATTTTTGGTCTTTACCATACTCTGAGTAAGGTCTTTATCTTACTCAGAGTATCCTGATCTTAGAAACAAAATACTTTAAAAGATTTTTCTACAACTGTGAATTAAAAACATCACATTTTAGTCCCTAAGATATATTTTTTTAAAGTTTATTGTATGTCGTATAGTAGTTCCTTAAGTTAACTTTGAGGCACTGAGTTCGATATCCATGTCGTGTGAAAAAGTTTTTTGCCAAGAATTAATATTAACCCAACAACTGAGATCATAACAACAAAAAAAAAAAAAAAAAAATATTTTAACTTTTTTTGCTACCATTACAAAACAGTGACTTGTCAGTTTGTGTGTGTAATATGTATATATAGAATTAAAATGTCAATGTAGTAGTGTTTCCTGTAATTAAACTATTTAATACTAGTTTATAAACTACTACAATTTTATATTATTTATATAATATATTACTAGTTGTGGCCCAGGGCTTCGCTCCCATGTTGTTTGGCTACTACTCAGCTCCTCATGGTTGTAGCGTGAATCGTGATGTTATACCGCTTAAAGCCTTCCTTGATAAATGAGCTACCCAATACCTAAAGAACTTTTCAATTCAAATTATGTAGTAGTTCTTCAGATAAACGTGTACAACTAAACAAATAAACGATCTGTTCAGCCTATTCATAAACGTATTTTAATATTAGAATAATTATTTTATAATATATATATATATATAATATTCTACCACATTCACACAGCGCCATCTAGTCCCAAATTAAGCAATTATATTTGCTTGTGTTATGGGTACTAAACAACTGATATATTACATAAATACATTTTTTTTTTTGTAAATACATACATATTATAGATAAATTACACCCAGACACAGAACAAACAATCATGCTCATCACACAAAGATTTGTCCTGGGTGGGGATCGAACCCACGACCTCCGGCTTAGCAGTCAGGGTCACTAACCACTAGACCAACAGGCCAGTCATTTTATTGGGTAACAGTGAAGACAAACATTGTGAGGAAATCCATATAGTCCAGGCGAAATTCTAAGGGTATGTCTATGGTGGGTTATATATTTTCAAATTAGTCAACTGATCCCGTTACATAATATAAAAGCGGGTCCAGTTGACAAAGTAAAATAATAATAATATTAATGAAATAGTCAACCCATCCCACGGGTCCAGTTGTAACCAAAGTGCCTGTATAGGTAATTTGTTTCTAAACTTCAGTTGTTTTTAAACTACCTTGGGGGTTTAGAAGGAATGTAAACGACTGCTGCATTAGAGGTCTTGGGATCGATTCCCTGGGAAAACGGACAAAAACCGTTTTGAGCTTTTCTTAGTATCAGTCAGCAAAATCATTCTGTTCTTTATCATGTTCTTGGTAATAAAATGTGAAATGAAAAAACCGTAAAGTGATGTTGTTTTTTTTAGATACGGAACCTTAAAATTCGACAACAACTTTATACATTATATTTTTATACAAAAAATACTAGTTTTTAGTTACTGACGCAATATTTAAGGTTTTCCCCTGCATACCTGTTAGTAGTTATAAACAGTGTATGTTTGTGTTGTAGATCTTTATCGGAAAGTTAACTTTATGCTAGTAATGTTTTAATCTTAATGAATGAATACAATATTTGATTGTTTTTTAACGTATAGATAATATATTATATATTATCTACGTCTTGTTTCCCCAAAAAGGTAAGTAAGCTCATGCTCTCGTCAAGTATACAGGTCAGGAAACCGTTGATAAGTTGCTATACACAAAGAAAACATAAAAATTCCCACTGTACCCCACCCAGGCATCAAACTAGAGACAAATGACATCAAAAACAAAATATTTGAATTATATTAAAGGTTATTGAACAATGACCTTGTTTAAAAACATCAATCACGAACCAAACTCGATGCTATGACCTCTAAAAAATCATAAGGAGGTTGATTGTCGTTGTTAGTCACATTTTTTTTTACAATTTTCAGTTTTTACAATGAAATAATATCAATCATATATTCACGATTAGAAACCATCAATAAACAGTTCCAGCATTCTTTAAAATCACCTTTTGCGTAACATATAGAGAGAGACAACAATACAAAAGTGCTTATGTAAGAAAAGGACAGCGATACCCGGCGCTACTTCAAGGCAATCAACGTTTACTTACAATCCGTTTTCCAACTAGATGTAACATTGACACAGTGTTCCATTCGATGTTCGAATCATAAAGGTAAGAGACACAGTGGTCGAACACAGAAGTTCTGTGCCGTGAGTTGTTGAACCGCCGTTTTCTTGATTTCCAAGTATTTGAAGTAACTTCTTTTCTTTTATGTGCGCCTAGTACCTGATATGTAGAAATATCCTTTTGTTGAGAAAATATAGTGTCCTTTTAAGCTACTTGTGGTTAAATAAACGGTGTTATATTAATATTATATTATATAATATTTTATTTATTATTATTATATATTGGGCCTGGAGCCGTCAGTCCCTTTTGCTACCAAAACCAGGACTGATCTTTTGTAGCGCCTTTGTTATTTATAGTTCTCTGCTTACTCCTGTAGAAACTAGGAACTTCCAGATTTTCTGAGCAGAGATATTTTGTATCTCATCAGGCTGCACTTGGTGCTTGTCCTAAATGGATACTTCTTTTCTGCATGAAACACTAGTAGTTAAGTAAGTGTCAAGTGTGTAGTAAATGTCGCGCGGGTCTTCGCTCCCTTTTTTGGCTACTACTCAGCTCCTATTTGTCGTAGCGTGATGTTATATAGCCTATAGCCTTCCTGGATAAATAGGCTATCCAACACTAAAAGAATTGTTCAATTCGGTTCAGTAATTCCTGAGATTAGCACATTCACGATTAGAAACTACACGTTCGTGAATCTACACGTGGACCGATGACCTGAAAAAGGTCGCCGGGTCTGACTGGATGCGGAAGGCGGAGGATCGAGTGTTATGGCGCGTGTTGGGAGAGGCCTATGTCCAGCAGTGGACTGCAATGGGCTGAGATGATGAGCACATTCAACCAACCAAACAAACAAACGTTTCAGCTTTATAATAATATTAAAGATAAGTCTACCTAGGCGTCCTTCCTAACGTAGAATATTAAGTAATTTACTTAGTTAAATCTAACTGGATTTTCCACTAGAATTTACGATATTAATAATTTAAATACATTAATATATTCAAGTATTTAATACTAGTCATACCACCTAAATTAGTAAGAATATGTAATTGCGACTATCCATAAATTAATAATAATCCATAAACAATAATTTATAGCAATAGGCTCTACCTACCCCTACGGGGACGACTCAAAGGACTGTTAATATGAATTATCATTTCATTCATCATTTTTTGTCAAAAAATGTTTCAACTAAAAAGTTCGTAAACTGCGTTTGAACTAAACGTGATTCGATTTGACAGCGCAGTTAGAGGTCAGTAGATTCTAAATTTTGCCGCGTAAATTAATGTCATCTATAAAAATTATGGTTTTAATTTCTTGTTGGCTAAAGAAAAAAACACAAGAAAACAATGTTGTTCGCACAATATATTTAATATCGGCGCATCGTAGGGGGCGGTCGCCATATTATTTATTAATTTCACATCCCGTAAGATTGTAGTACAGACACATTCACACCCATATGGGGATGCACTCACACCGATGTGAATTTATGTTACTAACATCAACATTGGTTGGGAAATAGGTCTTATTTCGCCTCTGGCAGAAGTGTCTTATACCCTATCCGAAAAATAAGTGACAAATTTTTGACATATTTTTCATATAGGTAAGTATAATCTGTTACATAAGTTTTAAATCGTTTTTCAGACACATTCCTAATAAAACATGGCTTCATTAGTGTTTTATTCACAGGTTTTGACCAATTAAAATTTATTACTAAGTTCTATCGCCAACTTTGCCCGCTTTTATTGATCTCCAAACTATATGTATTTCAAATTTCATATACTTAAATTAAGGCATGAACGCATATTCATTATAATCAGTAAATCGCAAATCAGTTGGTTTTAAAGAATTTTAATCTTTGTATTTGCATTGTGACTTTTACACACTAACCATTTTGTTATATATTCTATGTAAAATTTTACTAAATTTAATTAAATTTGTAGATAAATAGGCAGGTATGTACTAATCTTCGTCACTAAATAATATAACAAGCTTTTCAGGTTGTCTAAAATTATTACCCTTATTTTGTTACGCTACTGTGTAATAGTCAGTCCTCTGTTACAACTGCAGGGAGTGGTCGCTATATTTATTAAAATCTCTTCATTGCAGAACAAAAAAACGCGCACCACACCAGGAGACAAGCTTGTTTTATTAAAAATTTTGTTGATATAAATTGTGATCGATAAAAAATATGAAAATCATTAATCTTGTAACTAGTTTATGACCTTTTTGGTGTCAAATTAAGGTTACGTACTTGAATAAAAAAAAGTTCAGAATCCATATTTTTATTACACCAACTTCTCGCCACGGCCCGAGTGGCATGTCGCTAAAAAGTAGCTTTTTTCGAAATATACGCAATCGTGCTCTACACAATGTTATATAGGCTAAGACTTGACACTGTCAGATAGCATCAAAAAACTATTTTGACAAGAAGTCCCCATGTAAGTACATTATGTGAAAATCATCATCATTTCAACCCATAAACATATACTGCTGGGCACTGGTCTCCTCCAAAGAAAATAACATAACATAGCATCACGCCTTTTTCCCCGAAGGGGTATGCAGAGTTGTTTCACACCCACATTTCGCCAGCTATGTTTGATCCCATGAAATAGGGGGCGAGCCTATTGTCATCTACCGGGAACATTTGTTTACCAAACTCCGGGATACCAAATACTGGAATTTCCTGATAGGAAAACCCAATAACATTTTCACCTGACCCGGCAATCGAACCCGGGTCCTCTTGCACAGCAGTCGTATACACTTCCCGCTGTATTAATTGATATTTGCACCATAACAGGCTAAATATGGCAAGGTCAATATTTGTTATTAATTAAGTCTTTGAGCGCCATGGGAGTCAAAATAATAAATTTTCTATTGTGTCTGGAATCTCGGCGTTCAACGTATTAAGAACTCAATGAACCAAATCCGTAAATAAAAATATTCATTCATTCATTCATATAAAATTTATTATAATGACAAAACTTTAATTAAATGAGGTGAAAGTAAGTTATAAGATGACCTTTACTGCTGACACCATATCACGACGTTCGTGAAATTTCTGTGCATTTTATGTCTCGCTATGTTTTAACTGATGTTTAGCATAATATTATTATAACCATATTGTTACTCACAAACTTGTACTCACTCAAAAAGCGATGGTGGCTGAATGGATAAGGGACCAGCGGTGCAAATCACGCGGTCCGAGTTCGATCCCGATCGGCAGTACCAATGTGGATTCCACTTTGTGGAATTTATATGTACTAGTCAAGTGACTTACCATCTGCTAACGGTGAAGGAAAACATCGTGAAGAAACCCACATACCGTAGAAGAAATTCTATGATTATGTCTGATCCACCAATCCGCACTAGGCTAGCGTGAGTGGATTATGGCCTAAACCCTCTCAGCTCTCTAGTTAGAGGCGGGAGACCCGAGCCCAGCAGTGGGACTTAATGGGTTGCTGATGATTGTAACCCACAAATGATTGTAACTATCTATTTAAAAGAATGTCGTGAGTTTCTTGCCAGTTCTTCTCATAAGCTTCACCCCGTCAGCGAACTGGGCGTAGGCAAATTTGCTGACAGTATTTTCCGTATAACCTGTTACGTTCATATGACGCTGATCTCACGAACTAGAGGTCCGATTTGAAAAATTAGTTATATATATATTTAGTGTCGAATAGCTTATTTATTGAGGAAGGCCATAAGCTATATAACTTCACGCTACGGCCAATAAGGGCTGAGCAGTGGCCAAACAAAGAACTACGAGAGCGATGCCCCGCGTAACAGCTAATACTAGATAATCTTAGTTAGTAGTAGGTAATTCATTTTATGAAACCTCTTGTTATCTTAACAGGTATATAACATGCGCATGATTGTAGATTATTATCAAATTAAAGTACAAGATAGATCACTTAAAATGCAAAATCATTTAACTGTTTTTTGATATAGTAATTTTATATTAAAGTAGGACAAACATACTTACATTTTCATAACATACGTTGAATACGTAACACCGTTACATTTTTTCTTCATATCAGTTTGATCGCGTATTTTTTGCGGCGAACGCGCAACGAAACGCGCGCACCGTGGCGGCCATTTTTTAGTTACTCAGCGAAATTTTTGTTAATCACTTAATTTTCAATTAAAATTTGTATTCATTAGTTAACGGGATGAAGGTTGGGATGTGCTCTGGTTCAGAAAGATATTAATTTGATTATGTTTAGTGGATGGAAGGTAACGCTACCGAAAAGCCCAATATCACAGACGTTTTCAAACGATTGCTCTTAAGACTTGACTGACCTGTTGGTCTAGTGGTTAGTGACCCTGACTGCTAAGCCGGAGGTCGTGGGTTCGATCTCCACCCAGGACAAATCTTTGTGTGATGAGCATAAAGGTTTATTCTGTGTCTGGTTGTAATTTATCTATATTATGTAACTATGTATTTACAAATGTCAGTTGTTTAGTACCCATAACACAAGCAAATATAATTGCTTAATTTGGGACTAGATGGCGCTGTGTAAATGTGGTAGAATATTATTATTATATTATTAAGACACTCATTCGTGTCAAAATTTATATCTAGGCGGACATCTAAAGTATTAGGGCATCTTAGTTATAACCTACCTTCGTACCATAGTAGGTACGGTTAGCCTCAAAAGTAGCTGACCAATCCAATTTTCAAAACTCATATACCTATACAGATTACAAGTAGTACTATAGATAATCATTTCAACCCACAAACGTCCCACTGCTATGCATGGATCTCCTCCAAAGAATGCGGTGGGAATTTAGCTTACTATACCATGCTGGCCAGACGAGTTGGTATAGCTTTTGTTTCGTATTTTGCCTTTTCTCGCAGTGCTTTTGTCTGCATAAGGTTACTGCCTTAGTCGCCTTTTACGACACCCACGGGTTGAGATGGGGTAGTGACATTATGTATTCTTAATCCGTCATTACACGGATAACGTTTATATATAGATTTATATATTTATTATTATAAATCTGACATTAGTCTTGTTATGAAATTTATCTATGCCATGCATTTGAGCATCATGACAGCTTTCCAACAAAAAAAAACACATCACTGTCGGCCCATTCGTTAAATAGCTACGATGCTACAGACACATGCACACGGATACATACACAGTCACACAAAGAAACTTATAATGCCCTTACCCCTCTTTTTGCGTCGGGGGTTAAAAACAAAAAGATACTAATAGATTAGTGCCTAAGTACGAAAATGGCAAAGGATTTTTAATATATAAATATTGTATTTGCAAAGTGAAAGTGAATGTAATGTAGGGTAAACAAACCTGCCTGCACTGACTTTTTAATTGACATTGATAAAAAGTTGGCAAATAAGCTAAAGTTAAAGGTGTATTCGAAGGTTGGCGGAGCGGGAATTTTGTGTACAAGCAACACCAGTGTTGTTTCTTTATAATAATAACAAACCTATAGTTGGAAATACTGATACTGATTGACTGGCCTGTTGGTCTAGTGGTTAGTGACCCTGACTGCTAAGCCGGAGGTCGTGGGTTCGATCCCCATCCTGGACAAATCTTTGTGTGATGAGCATAAAGGTTCGTTCTGTGTCTGGGTGTAATTTATCTATAATGAAGATATACATCAGTTGTTTAGTACCCATAACACAAGCAAATATAATTGCTTACTTTGGGACTAGATGGCGCTGTGTGAATATGGTAGAATATTATTATTATTATACACTAGAGCATTTTCCTGATGAGGGTACTTCGCCGTTTGACACTACGAGTTAATGGCACCACGGTGTCAATAGCACATTTGTCTTCGTCGATTTACACCAAGGTTGGGTTTGATTCCCACCTAGGACATGGGTGGGAATCAAACACATGACCTTCGGCGCTTCCAGCTTAGCAGTCAGAGTCACTAACCACCATAACCATATTAAAGTAGGACCTAAAATAAAACCTTTTTAAAAATAAAGAAGCAAATTCAAACCGCTTATCTTAGTGAGTGTACAAGTATTGGGGTCAGAGAGGCCGCCCTCTTCATTCATGACGTGCCTAGTACCTGCCCATGCCCTCGCATTCAATATACTCGCATTCACTCAGTTACGTCGAACAAAACAGCCGTATTTTATGTTGTACTGTTCGACAACTAGCGACATAACGGTCAATAGTGGTACTAAAGTTGACACTAATGACAGGTTACATGACAAGTTGATTTTGAATTTTCAACTGTTATAGAAACTAACTAACTGGTCCGTGTAGTGACGGTTTAAGAATACATAATACGTCTCTTACACCTACGGGTTGAAATAGGTAGTGACCTATTTCAACCCGTAGGTGTAAGAGACGACTAAGGGAGTAACCTTATGCTGACAAGAGCACTGCGAGAAAAGGAAAATTCGAAACAAACCCTATACCAACCCGTCTGGCCAGCGTGGTATAGTAGGCTAAATTCCCTCCACTGTCTTTGGAGGAGACCCGTGCCCAGCAGTGGGACGTTTATGAGTAGAAATAAATCCGTCACTACACGGAACCAAATATATCGATATCTAAAAACAATAAATCGACTTAAATTTTTATTATTCGAGTTGCAACAGCAACAAAAAGCAACCTTGGACATGCAAGTTAATAAGTTAGTACGGACATATGCGCAAAAAGTGAAAACGTTAATGCACGGCGGTCGAAAATCGATTAAATTATGGCGTCACATGAACCTTGTTAGATTAAAACAGGAAATATTTGAAGGACGCAAACAACTTTATGATAATATAATATAATATTCTACCACATTCACACAGCGCCATCTAGTCCCTAAGTAAGCAATTATATTTGCTTGTGTTATGGGTACTAAAAAACTGATATACTACTTAAATAGGTACACTTTTTTTTGTAAATACATACATATTATAAATAAATTACACCCAGGCACAGAACAAACGTTTATGCTCATCACACAAAGATTTATCCTGGGTGGGGATCGAACCCACCTACTAGACCAACAGGCCAGTCAAAGCAAAATTCAAAAAGTCAAACAAATATTTGAAGGATGCAAAGAACTTTATGATATTTTATTGGAATCAATCAGTGGTCTTAATTTACTTTCCGACATACGCAATTATAATATGTTGATATTGTACAAATTTCTAGCTGCTAAATAGTCTATGTATTAATCTGAATCTGAAAAAGCGATGATGGCTGAATGGATAAGTGACCGACGCGACGTGCAAATCGCGCGGTCCGAGTTCGACCCGACCGGTAGTACCAATGTAGATTCCACTTTGTGGAATTTATATGTATTAGTCAAGTGACTTACCATCTGCTAACGGTGAAGGAAAACATCGTGAGGAAACACACATACCCTAGAAGTAATTCTATGAGTATGTCTGATCTACCAACCCGCACTAGGTCAGCGTGAGTGGATTATGGCCTAAACCCTCTCAGCTCTCTAGTTAGAGGAGAGGAAACCCGAGCCCAGCAGTGGGACTTAATGGGTTGCTGATGATGCATTAATCTAGGATATCAGCTAGCTCCATACCAAATTTTATCGAAAATGGTCCAGTCGTTTTAACGCGAAGGAGTTACAAAAATCCACTCATAAACTTTAGCCTTCATTATTATTATTAGTGTGATTTTATATAATTTTAGCTCCTGACGCAAAGAGGGGTGTTATGGTTTGATGTGTATGTCTGTCTGTGGCAATATAGCTTCTAAACAAATGAGCCTATGTGATGGTTCTTAGACATGTTTTATCAAAATCTGTACAGCCATTTCAAGACTATATCTGCGTATACCTCCGGGGAAATTCGTATGACGCTATGAGGTGTGCAATATAGAATATTATCATCATTAATTTCATCATTTCAACCCATAAACGTCCCACTGCTGGGCACTGGTCTCCTCCAAAGATTTTGCAGAGAATTTGGCCAACTATACCACGCTGGTTTTCTCGCAGTGCTCTTGTCTGCTTAAAGATAGGTCCCTTATTCGTCTTTAATGACACAACCGGGTTGAAATGGGGTAGTGACATTATGTATTCTTAATCCGTCACTACACGGAGTAGAATATTATATCTATCTATGAACCCTTTGACTTGTTATGGAGTCAGTATTCTAACGAACGGTACGTCAAGAAGGATATGACCAATTAGACATGACCTCCATTCGGTTTACGACAGCATACACTAGAGGGGTCAAGATGTACCTACGTAATGTTGAATCTATACATTATAAAGTTTCACTACAAATGTAATATAATAATAATATTCTACCACATTCACACAGCGCCATCTAGTCCCAAATTAAGCAATTATATTTGCTTGTGTTATGGGTACAAAATCGCTCGCTGTGGCGGAAATTAGGTGAGGCCTATGTTCAACAGTGGACGTCATTGGGCTGATATGATGATGATGATGATGATGGGTACTAAACAACTGATATACTACATAAATACATTTTTTTTTTTGTAAATACATACATATTATAGATAAATTACACCCAGACACAGAACAAACCTTCATGCTCATCACACAAAGATTTGTCCTGGATGGGGATCGAACCCATGACCTCCGGCTTAGCAGTCAGGGTCACTAACCACTAGACCAACAGGCCAGTCTCATGTGTGTATTTGTGTATCACGACCACGGAACCCTTCCCTCCCCAATGAGCCCTGCCCCCTGATTCTGACTCGTCGGATTGCTCCCGGATCGTTAACTTTTACGAATCTTAGTACGACGTATTTTAACGGCTTATGTTATTTAATGTTAGAAAATAATCCAACGTATAGAAAATTAAAAACTGATTAATTTAAGGTTTTTTCCTACAGCCATTTATTTCTTTAACACTATGTTTTTTAACTTATTAAAGTTAAAAAACATAGTGTTACTTACCCGAAATGTCAGTGTAATTATACACTGACATTTCGGGCCGAAAATTTTCCGACAGCTTAGAATCAGGAGGCTGAACTCCACTTCTCGCCATCAGAAAACAAAACTTTATTGACTCAGTTAGTTACTTTTATAGAACGCTATAAATACGTCTTTTTTCTTACAAGTTGTATGAGTAATCTGATATAAAAAATGTTGTTTCTGCATTAGAAAACAATAGATTCTTGTACTTAGATATGTGTAACTAGTTTAATGGGAAAAAACGAAGAAATATAGGCTACAAGGAAACTCGCATATGTACTTGCAAATAGCAAATGTCTAACAAAGTTTCCATTACTTAACACATTCCCGGTGAACTTTGTTTGGCAACTGCTCAGCTCATATTAGCCGTAGCGTGATATTATTTAGCCTATAGTCTTCCTCGATAAATGAGCTATGCAACACTAAATTAATTTTTCAATTCGGATCAGTAGTTTCTGTGATTAGCGCGTTCAAACAAACGTTTCAGCGAAATATAATAATATTCTACCACATTCACACAGCGCCATCTAGTCCCAAATTAATTATTGACTGGCCTGTTGGTTTAGTGGTTAGTGACCCTGACTGCTAAACCGGAGGTCGTGGGTTCGATCCCCACCCAGGACAAATCTTTGTGTGATAAGCATAAAGGTTTGTTCTGTGTCTGGGTGTAATTTATCTATAATATAGTATTTACAAAAAAAAATGTATTTAAGTAGTATATCAGTTGTTTAGTACCCATAACACAAGCAAATATAATTGCTTCATTTGGGACTAGATGGCGCTGTGTAAATGTGGTAGAATATTATTATTATTATTACAGCATCGTGCCTTTTGTCCCGAAAGGGTCGGCAGAGGTGTATCACACCCACATTTCGTATCGTTTATGTAATAGGAGCCGACGACCTGAAAAGGTCGTTGGGTCTGACTGGATGCGGAAGGCGAAGGACCAAGTGTTATGGTGCGTGTTAGGAGAGGCCTACGTCCAGCAGTGGACTGCAATAGGCTGAGATGATTTAGAGGCGAATCTATTCCCATTAACCGAGCACATACAAGGATTATTTTTGCTTGACAAATATCTATGTCATATTCAATAGTCCTAACTGGATTGGCAAAACATATTGTGCTATCACCTACATCAATATTATAATCCATACTAATATTATAAAGCTGAAGAGTTTGTTTGTTTGAACGCTGGGATCTCAAGAACTACTGGTACGATTGGAAAAATTCTTTTAGTGTTCGATAGCCGATTTATCGAGGAAGGTTATAGGCTATATAACATCACGCTACGGCCAATAGGAGCTGAGCAGTGGCCAAATAAAAAACGACGGGAGTGAAGCCCCGCGCGTCTTCTAGGATATAATATAAACAAAATATTTTCAAAGTCAACTGTTTCAACCACTATGCCATTCACGCGGATTCTATTTCAAGGAACAAAAAAGAACATTGCAAGCTGAACAAAAAATAATGCGGCTTACATAGAATGACAGGCCTCACACAGAGATGATTAAAAAGTAATAATGACATTAAGTGTGAGATAAAAAAGCCATTACTAGGCGACAGTACTTGTGCTAGTAGCTAGCTTGAAATGCTTTTTTTTAAATTTATTATAACTTGGAAATTCAAGATTGACGGTCATGTGATTTCGGAGTTATACTAAGAATGCTTTATCATCAAACGTCCCACTGCTGGGCACGGGTCTCAGAAGAATGTGGATCCCTCCACATTCATTTAGCCTACTATACCACGCTGGCCAGAAAGATGATGGATTTCTGTATGTAATGGCCTAATAATGTCTTTCCAAGACCTGAAGCCAGTCGTAGGCCTGTTGCACGAAGTAACTTTCCAGTTCTTCATAACAGATTAAAACCATTGTCCAAAATCAAAAGTTTAAACTCGAAAACTGTAACAAATCAGTGGTGGTTCTGGCCATAAGTAGGAAGTCCCCATTACCGGGTAATTCGCTCAAGTGCTGTCGTTACATCACCAGTATAAATAGACCTTCCTCCCCTCTCTACTGCCAACAAACTCGGACCTCACAGGAGGAATAAAGAACTAGGTCAAAGGTTTGGTTAAACTGGTCATTCTATTGGCTTTATTGCTTTACCGGATGCTTGCTCAAGACGGCTATCTAGTTGTATGTAGGTACTTGTACATGGAAGTTTACTAACTCATTTTGTAGATCTTTAGGTTTATGAGCTCCTGGTACTTTCAAAGTCCTTACTAATATTTTGTATGCAAAATTAACTCTGAAATTCAACATAATTAGAGCGATATCTGAAGAAGGACGTTGCATGGTGGATATAATTTCATCATAATCATCATTTCAACCTATAAACGTCCCACTGCTGGGCACGGATTTCTTTCAAAGAATGTGGAGAGAATTTAGTCTACTATAACATGCTGGCCAGACGGGTTGGTATAGGGTTTTTGCGAATTTTCTTTTTCTCGCAGTTATTGCTCTGTGGGTCGCTCTTTTAGTCGCCTTTTACGACACCTACGGGTTGAGATGGGGTAGTGAGATTATGTATTCTTAATCCCTCACTACACGGAGCTATTTTTATATGTATGTATGTTGTAAAAAACGATCGTTATTGATTTTATGTGACGATAAAACATTATTCTAAAATGGGACGATTTTTTAAAACTTAAACATTTTTTTTTCTATTGTATAGTATAAAAAATCTTAACAAATAATGAAAGTACCATAAACTATATTTATTATTTTTATTGAGGTCTATAAAATAAATGTCAAGATCTAAATGTCAGCTCCACGGAACAGAAAAAACAAGTGGAAGTGTGAAGTGGGCGTGGCGCGCGTGCCACAAGTAAGCGTAGTTCCGCATACTCTACCTTATACCGTCTCCATTCGTGTTTTACATCAAGTCGAGTCAGTCTTCTTGTGCTCTGCTTTGTTTTACGTGATTTAACCGCGAATATGCCTTATTGTGCCATTTTGCAGTGTAAAAATGATAGTAGAAAAATAAATCTAAGAAATGGAGGTATCTCATACCACCGGTAACTAACGATATAGTAGTTTTTCTAAAAAATCTAATTGAATTTCAAGTAATTAAAAATAAAATAAAATATCTAATTAAAATCAACCTTAACGTATTAGAAATAAAGATTGTTTTGGATTACATACGCCATTGTTTTTATTCTGGAACAATCTGCCCAACTCAACAAACTGACATGCCATTGACCTCACCACTAATTAGTGATGAGGTCAAATGGGATGTCAGTTTTATCGATATATGCATTTTATAGTAAAATTCATTTAAATAATTAAAATTATGAAAATTATTTATTAATAAATTATTAATGAAAATTATTTAGAGAGAATTTTAATTAATAAAATTAATTAAAAGTCTCAGAAAAGTAAATTAACGATTGTCAAATGGTTTTTTACCCTTACAATTTATATCTAAGTACCTGTTTGTGCCATCGAGTACCCTAATATATCTTTTAGGTTTATTTATATTATATTTCTATTTGCCTGTTAATCAAAGCGCAGAAACCTGTTTCCATTACCCTTCAAATTCATACGGCGATATTATAATAAATTGTGTTAAATGGATGTTTGTTTTATTTTAATAAATAAATAAAAAATAATATCGGTTCAGCTGACGACTAGATACTTGAAACAGTTTGAACTCTATTATGTGTGCCATACATTTTAGAGAGATCGTATTATAATATGCGTTTATAATCTGCTGAGCCGCATGAAAAAGCTAGTTATCATATAGACTTGTATTTTTCAACCAGTAATAAAAATAATAATAGTAATTAATACATTTTTAACATCACTCTGATGTTAAAAATAATGTATTTATTATTATTTTTAATCGTAATTTTATTGTAATTAGATCACAGTAAAAACAGTTCAATTTCTGTAGGTAAAAATCGGGGATCCCTCATAATATATCCAGTTATGCAAGTGTTGAACTAGATTACACAAATATCAAAGATTACTAAAAGCGTTTTATATCCTTTATTTACTTTAACTTTTTTCTCTAAATTAACTTTATTTTTGATCAGAAACAAAATCGATAATGTATAATCATATTTTGTTGTGCCACATCACTATTTGATAAACGAATGATTATAATGTTTTAAGGCAATGTCATCCTTATAACATGATTTTAAGGTTCAATTTATTTTACCTAAAATACACTGCCATCTCTTGTCGAATGGCTGAATTTCTTTAGAAAATTTATGCTTAAATTTAAAGATACAACGTCACGATAAACGTCATAAATACTTTTGTTTGATATTGCAAAGTAGTCTTTATTCTTAAGTACTAAAGTGTGTTTTGCTTCGCGGTTTATATAGTATAAGCCAATATGGGTTTGAAGATATTTGACCAATTAAAACAATTTTTTACTAGTAGTGCACTGTTTGTATGTGTGAGTTTGGCGACACTGGTTCCAGTACAAATTGTATCCTATCGCACTTCCACTTGTTTTTTCTGTTCCGTGGTCAGCTCTTTGACCTTAATCGCGCCGAGACATGATAAAAAGAAAAAAAATGGCGATGGTCTATTAGTACATTCATTACTTTAGTATTAATTTTACAGTATAAATTAGTTATATAATATTAAAATTTGAAATACATTTTAGGTACATACTTTTGATAGCTTTATATATTATAGAAAATAGAGATAGATATTGATGAACTTGCCTATTTCACGAAGTTCAAATAAGATAATAATATAGCCTATATAAGCTAAGGAACCTGTTTACAACTATTTTTGGTAAGCCAAGATCTTGACAAGTCATATATAAGTTCTGTAATGTTACAAGCGCCAAAAAGTTCTCACATTAATTCAACAGAACCGAAGCTAATATTAAAATATTACATTACAAAACTTAAAACAGACCGAATATAAAAATATTATATTAGAAACTTAATTATAACAAGCCGTCAAAGGGATCCCGTATTTTTTTAAATGTCTTAATCAATTTTCGAATGTAATAAAATTTACAATTAGTGTTGTGCAATACTCGACTTAAGTTACTCGATCCAATTAGTTGGATCGATTTGTTTTGGTGTTGCCATAAATCAAAATATGTACTAGGCACCTGCTGCTACATGGATGTATGTTTATTTGGATGTGGCAATTTTATCCTACGGTGATACTACGTCTGAAGGTAAGCTGTTACCGTAGCCCACAGCCTTTAAAAAGTTTATAATCTCTTCTCTCCCCAATGAGCTGTAGACATCACCTCTTACCAGGAGTAATACAACACAATGTTAATATGGCTGCGGTGAGTGTAGGTTCAAGGTTTAAGCGTCTATGGAAAGAAGTCTTTCAATTGAGCACATACATATAAATTATACCTATAATTTAAAGTTTATGCCCGAATTTAATAATCAATCTTGTCTAAATATTATTTGTAATGGACATTAAATTTTTATTAACATTTATTTTTCAATGTAACTTTAAGATTTTGAATTGAATCGTTTAATTATTTTATTGCCAACTAGCTTTAGCCGACGGTTTCGCCCTTCTAGCTCTGGAACACAATATAATCAACATAAATAAAATCCTTTGAAATCTTATTGATGACGTGATCTAAAGATATTTGTTTCTAGTCTAGGTGTTCTAGTCTCCAGACACAGGACATGTTCCATAGTACGAACGTTGTCTTTAAAAAAAAACACCCAGCTGGTTTGCGAGTTGAAAGGTCAATGACTTGTACTGCATCTGTAGCTGTGACGGTATGTGCTTTTGAGTTCAGTGACCTGTCGGGATGTGTATGAATCACTAACACTATTCCCATATTTCGGTACCGAAGAGTTTATTTTTACACCCAGTTTAAGAAACATTCATTTCTTATCATTTATCTTTAACACGTCCATCGTAAGTTCAAGGTATTTTAACGAATCGAAAGTGAATGAAATGTCAATATCATATTAACATAGCTTTTGCCCTTTGCCCTGCTTGTGTGGTCCACTTTTACGCATAATAAGGATAAATATTTAGGTATTACCTAGGTATGTGATGTGTGTCATCCGTGTAGTGACGGATTCAGAATACATAATGTCACTACCCCATCTCAACCTGTGGTTGTCATACAAGGCGACTGGAGTAACATTATGCAGACAAGAGCCCTGCGAGAAAAGGAAATTTCGAAACAAACCAAACCATCTGGCCATCGTGGTGTAGTAGGCTAAATTCCCCCCACATTATTTGGAGGAGACCCGTGAGTATAGTGATATTTAGAAGTATAATTGAATACTTACTACTAAGGTTTTATCAAAATCCGTCTAGTCGTTTTCGAGTAAAAGAGCGATAAACGTTTCAACATTCTTCCAAACCTTTGCATTTAATGTCAGTGTGATTTCAAAGAATTGAGTGCGGATACTTATAAGGAAATATTTCGATAATAAAAAGTGTGAAAAGTGAGGGTCACTACCTTGATAGGGCCATCGAAACCTTTTATTTCTTGTCCTTATACTCCAAGTTCCAACTACTTCTCATAGTTACCTTAAACGAGAAAGCTCTTTTGTATATTCTAATTTATAGTAAGAAATCTATTTGACTAAATAAATCAAGACCAGACGGGTTGGTATAGACCAACCGTTCTAGCCAGCATGGTATAGTACCTAGGCTAAATTCCCTTCAGAATGTTTGAAGGAGACTCGTGCCCATCAGTGAGTGGGACTTAATGGGTTGTAATGATAAAAGATGCTTCTTAAAACAATAAGAGTCATATCAAAAATGCCACATCCCTTATTTCCCACCTCCTTGTAAACAAAAGTACGCGCCAACAAATGAACAAGTTCACAACTAATTAACTCCTAATGACGAACTCACAAAAAAGACATCAACCGATCTATCAATCATTCGTCTATTTGAAAAAAACGAACGAATGGAACGAACGACAGACCGTTAGGGAATGAGGGTTCCGTTCCGTGTTTTGCTGTTGACGTTATTTCCATATAAAAAAATACATAATATTTGTTTTTTTTTTTGCTGGCAATTTTAGAGATATGAAAACTTATTTTGTTTCAAAAATACATAGTGAAGTTAAATTTTTAATATTTAAATAAATGGTAATAAAATCACTTCATTTTAGCAACTTATGAAAACTAATAACTTAAATACTTATATTATTTTTAGTAAGAGTAGTAGGTATTGCTACTAAGCATAACTACGAAATAACAACGTTTTAGTAACATAAAACGGAATCCCGTGATTATGCATTAGATAGGTATTTATATCAGTCATCGACATAGAGTCAGCTTGTGACCGCGGCTGGTGTAACCTGTTCAAAGTCCAGAAAAATACATATTGCATAATCGCGTGAATTTCCGTTTCTTTTAGTTTAAAACTTTAAAAAATAAACTTCATATTGTCATTGTTATAATCCGTGTAATCAAACATTAATATCAAACTAAACATACTATTCTTAAATTTAAAATCTCAAGACAACAGAAGAATGACTAAGGAGTCTTTACTAACAAGGTTTTCGTCGGTCGAACCCTAACCGTACGAACTGAGGCGAAACCATTCATAATTCCAAATTTGAATATCGTGGGGTCACTCTTTTGTTTTTTTTTTCCTATTTCTTTTATAGAAAGTACTGTTTCGCGTTCTGCCTAGTGTTGCCAGCTATGATTGGTGTAACTAATTGTTGATTTTTTGTTTAATTAATGCCAGTTTGATTAGCAATGTATTTTTTGACCTCTTGTTTCTATGCACAGATTTTTAGATTTAAAAGGCAGAATATTTTCGATTAATACAAAAATCACTATGTAAGCCAGGATTAACAATGGTGAACTACAAACACCGAGTTGTGACACTCGCAAGTCCTAAAGTCAAACCTAATGTCTAGCCCGACTAAAGAAAACGAAAACTTGTTTTTTGAGTCTTTAAAGGCACACTAAGCCACAGCAATATTGAAATTATGGCAAATTTTCTTGTTCAAAATGTGCAGCATATTATGAAAGCTCCTCCATCTTACAAAATACCCCAGGCATAACCAAACTATTGTTCCTGCTGATCAGTGGTGGTATCCAATTTGTGAGGTATTCAAATCGACACAATAATCGGTATTTTTGATAATGCCTATGTCAACTCTAAGTAAATTTAGCTTTACCTAATAAGAGAGTTTCAGCTTTGACATTCGAGAGTCCCAACTCTAGTGTGTGTCTAGCTAAAATTTTCGCAGTTTTCTCCATCAAATAATACGCTAAATAATGAAAAGCATAATTATTATTTACAATTACTTTCCGCATACAAAATAGTACAACTGTTTCTAAGAATATAACTCATCAAAACAACTGTTACCAGTAAAAAAAGACTTTTTTTTTAGTAAAAAAAGGCGCCCAAATCAAAAGAGTCTTTATGATTACGAATTTGTAGATACGTCTGACAAAGTTATAAATTACGTACGATTTACGATTTTTGTTCAAATCTGAACTTTATTTTCTTTGAAATAGATGTGTACACATAGTTTTGTACTGCTAGAGTACCTTTGGTACATGTCTGTTGTTTTTTTAAACCGGAAACGTCAAGAATCAAGACTTTTTGGTTTGCGTGTTTCATAGTTCTGAGTTAACTGTATTTTTTATACTTTTTGTGATCAAAAGCCATGTATAAACACAAGATAGGTGGTTATTTTGAAGTTTTTCACTCAAATTTGGCAGCCTGATTTAGAAAGTATCTTCACTCTACTTAAGACCCCAGTCATTCTCAAATTACATCTTCTTGATTTTTTTAATGCCGAATTGTCATCAGCTATTGACATCTGTCAAAATTACGTAAATGACGTAACAAAATAAAAAAGTAGTTATTTAAAAATTACTTCATATGAATATTTGTATTTAATTTAGCGATTACCACATAATCATACATAATTAAACAAGTTACTAAAACTTATTCGTCGTACAAACAATGCCGCCACTACATTATCGCGCAGTCATAATTTTTTAAACAGTCAATAAAAAAAACATTTTATGTGCAAAAGCGAGCTAACAGTACAGTCTATAATCTCACGACTGAAGTTGTTCAAGTACTAACCGTGGTTACCGAACGATGACGTCGTTCGCGTGAGTAACCATCAGCAGCCAGAATAACCCGACCCTCTATTTCCCCCTATCCAAAACAAAATTCGAACAATACCAACCTACTTAGAGCTCACACTTAAATGACCAGATTCGAAATTTGAATGTATTTTAAATTGCTTTTTTATTGGACTAGAATTTATGGCCGCTAGCGTCTGTTTTGGCGCCAAAATATATACTGGGTGGAAGGGATCGCTCTCGTTAGTACACGTAATACTTATGTGATAGTACTCTATTACACGGCTATAGAAGCGGAAAGTGAGGGTAATCTTAAAATCTTACAACTCAGGTAGCTTTTATAGCAAATAAATAATTTGAATTGCATTTGAAGCTGATTTCTTTATTCATTCTCAATGTTATTAGTCGAATAGCCTTTACTTTATAATGAATTGAATAAAGAACTAAATTTCCAATTGATTTGAATTGCATTCTTCATGTGTCATTGCATCAGAGGGCCACATATCTACATTCTACTTTCTGGATTTTGATATTGTTTACAAATTTGTTAAAATGAAAGCGATATCAAAATTGATTATGTCGAGATTAGGCCTTCTTGTATATAGTCTGTCAGGAAAATCTGTGCGAAAATGTTTGTGAGGAACAGAGTAAAACTAAATGTTGGCCTGTTGTTATAATGTCATATTTGACAGTATTTCACGTATAGTGGCGCCCTCTTTGTGACGTAATTACTGCACAGAAACCTGTGTCAGATTATATCAAGATTATCAGGTAGCACTATCACCAGTTTCGATATTAACTTCCACCCTGTATTTTATCTTTGACGTATGTTATATTTTTTTCTTTTCTTGTTACAGGTACGTTATGCCTCTTTGGAATACGAGGGAATTGAGTCAGGTAACTGTTTTGCGTACATCTAATGTTTTTATAGGAATTCTATACGATTAGTGTTTAAACACATCGAATGACTATAAAATTATCCAAATGCAAAGGGTAATTAATGTTATTGCACATGTTAACTTGAGTTGGAAATAAAATTAAATTCTTTTGTATAAAAATACCTACATTGTAGTCTGTGAAAAAATATTTTTTGTATTTTATATTACCATTTTTTAATTTCTTGATTTAATGCATTATGGTATTCTATATCTATGTAATGTCTGCGAAATTAAAAAATCTCTAGGTACTTATATAATATCGGCTGCAAAGCATTTTTTCCTTTAAGTTTTTTGTTCTTTGGATTGAACTAATGCATAGTAATCCTATAGCCACAGAAACCATCTTTTTATGTTTATAACTTTATCTATGATATTAAAAAATAATAAAACAATTTCAAACTGCGGATACGAGTAAGGCCGATGGTTAGATACCGTCATTATAGTGCGTGTCGCCCATGACCACGCCATCTTGGATGGGAAATCAACAAACCGTTAATAACTTTTTATTTACCTACATCGGTAAAAGAAAAAACTAACAATTGTTGTAAAAAAAATGACGTAGACACTAGCGTCATTGTGTGCAAATTGTGAACTAAATTTGACAGTTATGACAGGACGTGTTGACTTTTAGGCATTAAAGAGGTTTAATACTTAATCTTGTCAGATTATGATTATGTTTTTGCTGCATTAAAATGTAAAATATGGGCCATAAAATTAATGAATAGAGAATAAAACATAATAAATACGTATAAACTCTTGAAAACGAACACAGAACCCATCATTAAACAACCTCTTAATCCCTATTAGATGGGTTGGTATAGGGTTTGTTTTGAATTTTCCTTTTCTTGCAGTACTCTGGTCTGCATAAGGTTACTCTCTTCCCTTTCCAGTCGCCTTTTACGACACCCACGGATTGAGATGGGATATTGACATTATATATTAACGGATATAGCTTCAATAAATAAGCTTAATATTTTGTAGGGGGCCCGCAAATTTGTAACACGGGTCTTGAATCCAGTATAAACTCCAGCTCTCATTAAGGAATAAAATCAATTCCGGAATATTTTTCTCATCATAAAAAAATAGCAAGCTCGTCCACTATAACCAAACATAGCTGGCAAAATATGGCACCTCTGCCTACCCCTTCGGGGACTAAAGACTGAAGAACAATTTTATTAGCAACCTAAATGGCCCGAAAAGGAAACGAATAAACTTTTTGCGCTTTCAAATTAAGGTTTTGTTGTTGTTTTTTGTAAACAAAGTTCGGTCCAGCCATTCTTGAGTTGGTTCACACCTTGCGAACTAATAACTTGTACAATTAATATGTTGCGACTTCGGAAAATATTAGATGTGACAGCAAATATAAGCTTAGTGTTTACTTTGTAAGAGTTGAAGTAACTTTTTGGTTTGGGTTAGGCTTTGAATCTTTTTTATTTTCTGTGTATAGTTGCAGGTATACGTTTTAATGGATTTTTTATTGAATTTTTACGACTTCTTTAGTTAGATTATTAAAATTAATTTATTTTAAGTACATAGTAGATACAAAACCATTTGAAAAATCTTCCAAATCGTATAGAAATGGAGTCGGTTATCTTTTTAACAAAACTAATTTATATACTAAGGGAATAATGTAATTAATGTTTATTATATTACACTCATCTTAAACAAAAAAAAATTAACGAAGTAACAGTAAACAAATTGACTTTTTACAGCTGAAATTAAACTTGAATAAGCACAGTAAAAAACTGACTTCAAATATAACATAGATATACAACAAGTATTTATAATAAATACTTACAATATAAAATTCATAAATACATTGCCGCCATACCATTAAAACGACGTCTTAAGCCAAATTGATTTTTTAAACAAAGCTATGCACCAACTGCTGCAAAACTGGCATCATAATATATTTATGCCTTTTTTTATACAATATAGACAATTCATAGAGCAATAATTATGTTAATTTAGATATGTGACAATAGGCTATAAATTCTCACTTAGTTGTCAGATCAAAAAAGTTTATGTAGTTCAAAGTTGTCCCGTACTGTCAAAATGGCGTTAGTGTCTGTGTAGATTGTCAACAAGTTTTTAATCAATTTGCATTTAATGTGTGAATGTCAGTTTTTATTGTTTTAAAAGCAAACAAAGGTGATGAGAAATTAAAATTATAAGTTATGATAATTTAAATTTGTTCTTCGTTTGTATTTGAAATATGAATAATTGTGAGAAAATACTCGTTTTGTTGAAAACACATAATAAATGCGAAAATATTATTTATTATAAACCTAGTGTTGCTCTAATAATTATTTAATTGACACCATTACAACGGAAATACATAGTAAACATATCAATAATTTAACGAACAACATCGTTAAAGCGAAAATATGTATTTGCCAAATAAAATCTCTTTAGATACTTTTAAACTACTTAAAAAAAGGAAGAGGTTTTATGATCGACTGTTTGTATTTTTTTTTATATTAATGAATTAATTGATCGAAATACAAATGTAAGCGTAATGATGCTCTTAAATCGGTCACCAATAAAATTAACTAAAATAACTAGATTCCTCACAAATTTGATATAAATAAAGTTCACCTTTTACTCCTTACAATAAGTTCAATTATGTAAAGTTTACTACTTTTTAAAACAAGTTATAGCAGCATATTACTTAACTATAATATTTGATTTTTTTTCATTATAATACTTTCCGTTAATACCAAGGTCTACAAACAAAATTAAAAAAAAATAGACCCAAATCCAAATCAACTATCTGTAGATACAATTATTCTAATAAAACATCATCAATGAACATTTCCTTATTTTGCATGAAATAAATTGCCATACAAAAAAAAATTACTTGCCGCCTCTAAATATTACCAGTCTTTGTCGAGTATTTATTTTTATAAGAACAGGCTGTCGATGGCCAACATATGTCGATCGGGAGTCGAACCGACTACTTTAATTTATGGATATTTAATGACCGCCCCATCGACAGTAGCTACCTTGTCACGGAAGTACCGTATGACCAATTGATGTCTTTTTTATAGGGGACAAATTTTAATGAAATTGAATGTCAAATTTGACAACATTTTTAGAATAGCAACATTGCTAAAAAAGAATATTCTAGTTCTTTTTAAAAAAAAATTGCAATTAAAGATTTGAATCATAAACAAAAAAGTTTCGTGTCAACTACACGTTTACCTATATAAGTTTTTTATCGAATGTGAGCACTAAAACTGGTTCGAGTACATTTTAAATTGGAATTAAACGATAAAGGTTAAATAGTATTTATGCGGTCATTTATATTTTTCGTTTTTTTTTATTTACAACAATTTGTTACAATCAAACAGAGCATCTGTTTTAAAAATAGAACGTTTAGTTTCTGTCAGTAGAATTGAAATGATAAATACTTTTCAATATTAATTGTCATTTAAATTTAAATTCATGTAAGAAAAGGAACTATTGTGACTTGGAAAAATCATGTTACACGTGGTTCATGTAATAACAATAAAAAATGTATTCCAAAATCTATATACCTCTCTATTTGAAAAAAAAAGGTAAATTTCTGTCATGACGTCAATTCAACATTTTCATTTCGGTCTGAAACTGTTTAAAAAGAGTCACAAAATGTGACTTTTAAATAAAAATAAATAAATACGTACTGAAAAAGATAAAACCTAGCTTCTTGCGTCAGAAGAAATAATAAAAATACTACAGACGACATTGAGATATACAAACTAAAATTAAAAATAAATTTACTGCAATAAACCTCTTTGTCTACATCAAATAAAATCAATTTCAGCCACGTTTTTAGTGTTATTTTTCTACTGGCATAAATTTACAGTATAATTTCAGAAAAAAAAAACCAAATGTGGATCAATAATTCCAGTTTTTTCACTAGTTGTTTTTTTTTTTAAATTGACACATGAATTGAAACATGAAAAAATTATTAATATAGGTCAATATTTAATATAATTTATATGCGCCAAACTGGTTTAAACACCGTCATCATTAGCATATAAACCGGATGTCGTCCACTGGGTATTGGACATAGGCATCTCCAGGACATTTCCAATAGCATACTGGATTAGCGACTTAAAGTGGCAGTAGACAGGCCACATCAAGCAGAACTGGAAAAGTTCTCGAGTGGAGACCACGTACCAGAAAGCGCACCGAAGGACGTCCACTCATAAGGTCGACAGATGATCTGATCTATAGGTACTAGGTACGTAGCATCGCTTTGGACTTAAACCGCATACAACCGGTTCTATTTAATTTCTTAGTGATCTAATGAACAAGAAATAAAACTTTAAGATTTTTTGGTTCGTGCCAGGAACTTTATCTTACGTGCCATTTGTGGCACGAGTTCTAATACGCCATGCTTCCCTTAAAAGGTCAAAACATACAAACCAGCTGTCATTTTCCTCTACAAGTTGAAACGTTACCTCTTACACAAGTATATTGAAATATACAATATAACAAAAGGAAAACCTTGTACAAACGGAAAGTTAATTCTGTCCCTATATTTAGTCCTAGAAATATAATAACACAATACAAAAGAAAAAAAAATACATCCATTGACAATAACTACCGACATTGTGAACATCAATTATTATTTTAAAATAACAGTTTTGTACGAACAAAATATATTTACGCGCCGCTGCGCACGCGTCGGTGTGTCTATGTGTGTGTGTTTGTCAGTATACGAATGTATGTGTGTGTAAAGATATAGGATGTTTTTGAAACGATGATTGATTAACAACGATCTGTGTGCTTTCTAAATATATTTATTTAGAACTTGAGTTATAGTCTGTGGTTTTTTCTTATCTGTCAGCAGATTTTTTCTAATGTGCATAATCGTGTCTTGTTAAATTACGGTAAAAAGATTATTGTAGGATTTACTGTCGTACTCAGAGACGTATCTTAACTTTAAAGTTTATTTAGTAAAAACGTGTAATACTTAAGTCTATACGCCTAAAGACGATTATTCAATGAAAAAATTTTGTTAATGACAGATTACTGCTAATTGACGTCTCTGAGTGCGGCCGTTAGTCACTTTATTTTGCACTCTTTAAATTAATTGATTAACAAAAATGATTTATTGCTTTTTGGAAGTTTTCTTATTAATAAATATTTCACAGCTAAAAGCTGCATACCTATGTATCGTTCTTTATTTTGCCACTGCTAACCTCCTATTAGCCGTAGCGTGATGTTATGTTGCCTATAATCTTCCTCGATAAATGGGCTATCCAACACTAAAATAATTTTTCAAATCGAATCAGTAGTTCCTGAGATCCTAGCGTTCAAATTCAACCAACCAAACTAACAAACTACAGCTTTTTAATATTTATTATAGATATATAGATAATATTAGCACGAATTATTTAGAAAAGGACTTTTCTATATTTTTCAATTTTTGTGTGTGACCAAACCAGATTTTTCTGCACCAAATTTAAAAAGCAAAACAGTTTGAATATCATTGAATTGCACTCAATAAAGTCACAGTCGATTGACTTACCAAACAAATGGATCCCTAAAAATAAAGTTATAAATAAAACACGCTGTGTGGACGTTGTTTATGCACATCAATTACAAAGTCAGCGCGCGGAACGATGGCGCTGGCGGTGCGGCGTCGAGCGTCGAACGCTGTGCGTGAGTTTCGGAGGTCACTCCACGATTATGTGCCGATGAGCCGTTGGGAAATAACCTCTAATTATTGTGAATAACTATACACTTCTATCAATAGATCTATGTAAGACGACTACGTAAGGCGTTTTTTACAGACAATTTTGCTATATGATGCTAAAAAGATTTTTTATCTGTTTCTATTCAAAAAAATAAATATACAGATTCGTATAGTCTGACATAGCTTTCTGTGCAGTAATGACGTCACAAGGCCACTATATTTGAAATGCTATTAAATACGATACTCTATCAATACATTAAATTTCACTGAATAACTATTTGTGTCAGACTTATAAGACACATTCACATGTTAACAAAAGAGGTCTGTAATAATTTAACACTGAAAAAAGAAGTTATTTCTATCTATTCCTTATTCAAAAAAAGAATATTCACATTTTTTAAACGACAAGTCGTTCTATCTCTAATTTCAAATGTTTGAAATCTGGCAACTTTGACGTTGTCTGTCAAACTGACTTAACATTATGACGTTACTAATTGCAAAATTTATTCAAAGTGTTGCGATTGAGGATCTAACATATCAAAAACGCATAGAAATTTACATAATAATATGCTTACGGGCACATACTATTTATTTACTACATGTTATTTAAGTTAACTAAAAATCTAAAACTTTATTTTATAATCTTCACTCATCACATCAAAAAAAAAATGAACAGCATACCTTAAACCACACCACATTTATTTACTTAAAATAGTTTTTTTTTTTTTTGTCATGTTCCTATTATTATTTTTTAAATTGTTCTTTGTCTTTTTTTTGTTCTTTGTGTAAGTTGTTTTTGAAGGCCCTAAGCCGAAATAAATGATTTATCTTTCTTTCTTTCAGTAATAAAATATTTTTATTCGTTATTTGTCAAAACATATATTCAATTATAAATGCATCAACTAGAGCAAGGTTTATTTCCATAATTATTGTAATTGAATAAATAATATACAATTTAATTTGATATATCTATTATAAATAAATCATTAAAATCGTTACTTGGGTTTAGTAACACACTAAGTACAAAACTCAGTAACATCTAGATCAATTCGGATAATTCTTGTTATAAAATACTTTTTTGAAGGTGAAAAATTGAAATAAAATACTAAAGTAAAGGAGAAATATTTTTGTGATTTCGGCAATCGAATTATACGCGGGCACAGCTACGGGTAACAGCTAGTATCAAAAATAACTAAAGTTACAAAAAGCCTCAAAAAGTCAAATGTTTTAACAATTACACGTAATGGAAAATTAAAATTAATTTATTCATAATTTTATAGTGCCATTTAATTTAACTGCAGGATTAAAATGGCAAAACATGGTCTTAAATAAGACCACTTTTATGACTTTACTTATAACTTGTATTATGTTGACTACAAAAATTAATTAACGTAACCAAAGTCGGGGTAAAAATTATAACAATTTTTATTGAAATTTTATCGAATATTTTAGCTATTCTAAAACTTGTCTGGATGATTGAAAATGAAACAATTGACAATTGATTTTGTTCGAAATGTTTGAATAATATGTCAGCGGCCATAATATATTTGAATTTTTCAAACATTTGACTGCGTTGATATCGAAATCTATATTCGAAATTTGAAATTGCGAGTTAGCCTCTGAGCATATTGTAATAGTTGATATAACTGCTAAATTCAGATCCGCAACGCTTCAAAAATTACCCAAAATGATTTCTGAAGCTTATTATTGTATGAACTTGAAATTGACCCTAGTGTTGGAATTTATCGAGTTGCCCAAAAGGCGTTCAACATGACATAATTTTGATTAAGTTATAACCAGGACCAACAGCTTTACGTGCCTTCCAAAGCACGGCATAATACTCAGCTGCTACGGTAGTAAAAGACAAATCTACAACGCTTCATAAATTCCCCGCAATTGCTTCGAAACTCAGAAGAATCACGATTTTGTGCATAATGTAATAAAGTTACATCCTACAGTAATATTGCCACAACAATAAAATACAAATCTACATCGCTTCAAATTAATATTACCCACAATTGCTTCGAAATTCAAAGGTTTGACATAATCGCCACACATACACACTAAAACAATTCAGTTAATAAATAAAATTACACAGGTCGTTGATTATGCAAAATTTTGCACTAAATACATAATAACCTGACATTTTAACAATTACACGTTTAAAGATACACATCTACAGATAATAATACCAATTATAAATAGTTAAATGGTCTTTTTTATCTATGGTTTTAATTTTATTTATCTAAACTTTTTTGTTTTTGGTCATTTGATAAATTTATTCTAATAAGTTTTAATTATTGTAATTATGTTTATTTGTTTTATATTGTGTTTTATTTTAGCTTTCTAGATTTATAATAAATAAATAAATAGGTAGGTATTATGTTTTCACTAAAATAACTTCATCATAAAGTTTTACACACTAAATATAATCTTTTGTATCTTTAGGCGATGTATGAATAGTTGTGCAGTAGAACTAAATGCTATCCTATTGATAAAATATCATATTTAATAGCATTTGCTAGCACAGTAACACCCTACTTGTGACGTCATTATTTATTGCACAGAAAGCTGTGACAGACTATCAACCAGTCCAAAACGTAGTTGACAGATTTTTGTCATATAAATCTCACACTAAGTCTTAGATAACTATTTAAGACAGTCATAAGTAATATTCATTAATAAGTAAATAAGTATTTTTTATCTATGTAGGCCCTGAATCACCCGTAGATAAGTGTCTGATAAACTTAGCAGACACTTATCTGCCGATGATTAAACAAGGCCTACGCTAAGAAGACTTCCAACTTGACTTAACGACTACCACATTAAGTGATAACCGGGACCAACGGTTTTACGTGCCTTCCGAAGCACGGAGACTCTCGAGAATGAAATTGCCACAAACGGTCACCCATCATTGACTGACCTTACCGAGTGTTGCTTAACCTCGATGATCGTAACGAACATCGTTAACACAACCACAATGCTATAAGCGACACTATAAATTATTGAAATAATAACAATATATAAATTAATTAGCCAACAAGTGTGGTCACACAACTCTAGCCTGAGAAAACTAGTTCTCACACACAAACAAACATAATTGTGTGTGTGTTATGTGTCTATAGAGTAACACACACACACAAGTCACTTGCACACTTACAACCAGTTGATATGCATCGACCTACCAAGTAATTATATGTTTACAAACAGTATGGATAAGTATAGCTATGTACTACATAGTGAGGGGATAATGTCGATAATATGGATTTATTATTATATTTTTTTTTTAATAAATGATGATGATGCACCAACCTGCATTGGTGGCGTGTGTAGAATAAGGCCTAAACCCTATCCCCTTATTACAACACCCTTATTATAACAATTTAAACCTGGTTTAATACTTAGTCCATATTTTGTAATAAGGGGGTTTCAATCAACCAATTAGATAGTTATATATTTTTTTTTAAATGTGCTAAGGAACCAATAGTACATAATGTACATATACTTAACATAACATACATTATGAGTACGAGTTAGATAAAACATAAAGATAAAGATATTGCGTATACCTGTGTACAAGGATGGTTTTACAGTAATGGTTTCAACAGCCTGCCCAGTCGGGCGTTGCAATGAACATTAATTAGATATACAGACTTAAATCTAAATTATACATGGCATCAAAATTAAAAAAATAATATCAAATTTATATTTATAGAACAATATATTATATTGTAAACTAGCTGACCGGGCGAACTTCGTACCGCCATATTTTATTATTCGTGATGATGTTTAATTTTCAAATGTTTATAATTGTGAAGATTTCAATCCAAAATTTTAAATTTTCCACTTAATTTTTTGTATAATTTCTTTCATAAGTACATGCCTTGCCTCGACAATAGCAACAAAAAATGAATTAGCCAAATCTTGAATCCGTCACAGACTTTTCGGCGATCCATTTTTATTAATATAGATTAAACATTAAGTAATAGCTTAATAATAATGAATTATTACGTTAATGAATAAAATTAAAAGAATTACAAAAATTAGCGTTAACAAATGAAAGATGATGTTTATCGATCTATTACATTTCAATAATGAAAAAAAAAAAACAAATCTAAAACCGCAACTGAAATCATCTTCAAAAAATAAAATTAAAATCGATATGAATAGCCACAAGAGTCGACGTTGTCCCATCACTATCTCAACGGACAGTTCCCGCACGTAGCCAGACAGTGTTATCAGAATAATGACAGATCTCAGCCGAGACCATACTACGTGAGGCAAAAATACCGCAAGTGGTACTTTTCAGTGACAATTATGACACTACAAGGAAAACACAACTTTAAAGCTATCGAAATACGTCTTAGTTCCATTTGAATGACCCGTTTTTAGGTTGTGACGTGACGAAATGACGGCGGGAAATCGATTTTTGATTTTGGAATTCGAAACAAAAATTTGATTGTCAGATTCGTTTGAAGTTTGATTGTTCGTTCTGAAACTGTTTTGTTTTTTATTACAAGTTTTAATGGAGCATGTTCGCTTGGAGTATTTTACGTTTTTTCTTGTAAAAACTTTCTGGGCTAAATGCAAATTGGAGAAAATCTTAGATATGTATCAGTTGCTTCCTGCGTACAAGTCAATCGGAAAACGGGTTGGTTGGCAATCTTAGCAGGCGAACTAGAAATATGATTGTGGTTTATCGTATATAATATATAACATAATATATAAAACGAGTTAGAGCTCGTAAAATTATATACGCTTTAAGGTTTTTGTATAAATTAAAAGTTAAATTATGCTTTACAAATCGTTCAGAAACAAAAATCTAATTTATAATGCACTAAATAAGTTATTTATATTTATTGAATTGTTTATGGTAAAGAATAAAATACCAAACTTCTTTGAATCAATTAAATGAAACACTTGATTGATTAATTTATTAAAAGATAAACAGAAATAATTAATTTACTTGAGATTTTTTTTGTTAAAACTGTGGCGTGGAGATTAAGGTCACCACTCACCAATATTATCACCGTGTCGAGAGTGGTAGAATTCAAATTTTGGTAGAATTTGGTAGAATTTCAATTTTGGTAGATTCTATTTTTAAACGAGACCAGTATTTGTCTGATTCACAGATTATACCTGTCAAACGTTTGGAAAATTTATCAAAAATTTCACAACGAAATTGACACGTAGGTACGGTACCTATTATATTTATTTGTTTGGAAACCGGGCATAAGTTGTTATGACATAATTATTAATTTATAACTACAAATGTAAGTAACCTCTGACAATGACAAAACCGTAACTATTGATTGATTAAAAATTCTCTCCGATATTTTTCACTTATGATCACAATCTTTTAATCATTTATAGAATTTTATTTTATTTTCCAAAAAAAAATTCCTAGAAAATTTCAAGACGGAAAAAATTTAATAGCATTTTATCCTGACCGGATCGTACCCGGGACCTCTTCAGAGCAGTCGTACTTGAGTGCCACCGAGTTAGTCTTTAACAAGCATAAATATATAAACAATAATTTACAATAACGCTACGGTTTCCCGCCGCAACAATCTCTGAACATCAATCAAACGTAGTCATAAGTAATGAGTTGATGCAATCGCACGACCTTGTCGTACAGACGGTATGTTTCTTACTGATGTATGGCGTTTTATACTTGTTTAGAACACGGCTTTACTTGCATGTCCTTCTACTGTTACTAGACTAGGAATATTGCCGTTTCTTCATCATCATCACCATCATTTCAACTGATAAACAAACCATCGCTGGGCAAGAGTCTCCTCCAAAAATTGTCGAGGGAATTTTGCCTACTATTCCACTGGTCAAATGGGTTGGTAATTGGTATAGGAATTCCTTTTTGTCTGCATAAGGTTACACCCTTAGTCGCCTTTTACGACACCCACGGCTTGAAATGGGGTAGTGACATTACGTATTCTTAATCCGTCAAACGGGCTTAAGTGTGTTTACAACCAATCTAGACTCAAACTTACATACAACAAGGAACTTGTTTCACTGTCCCCTTTGTCATAACACAACATAAAACAAATTTTAAAATTTCCTATAGAAAGTTGACAGCACTTTCACTGGCCACCCATCTATTTCTATGACTTAACACCGCCCCTTATCGTCCAACGAGTTAGCTCAAGCGTAAACACTAGATTTATATCTAGACCCGTTTTATGACTTTAATCTATACTAATATTATAAAGCTGAAGAGTTTGTTTGTTTGTTTGCGCTAATCTCAGGAACTACTTGTCCGATTTGAAAAAATATTTTAATGTTGGATAGCCCATTTATCGAAGAAGGTTATAGGCTATATAACATCACGCTACGGCCAATACGAACTGAGCAGTGGGGAAACAAAGTATGACTAATTTTGTCTATAAAAGCTTAGTTTAATCCTTACATAGGATAAAAATAAAAGTCCTTTGTACGCGATTAACTCAAAAACTACTGAACGGATTTTAATACGGTTTTCACCAATAGATAGAGTAATTCATGAGGAAGATTATAATATATATTTGTATAACGTATATACTAGTTACACATGTTGAAATAGGTTCGTAATCAGTCACTACATGGACAAAACTCTTTAAATTAAATATCAAGTAAATGAATACGTTAATATTAACACTGAATTTCTCTGCCTACACCACAAGAGACAAACGTGGTGATGTGTGAAAATACATGGATTAATAAAAACGAATATCTTAACACGCAAGCGTACAGCAAATATTTACATACTTATTCACACGCAAAACAAATTGATTTTATAATTACTATTTATAAAAACATATAATAATGATTTACATAACCATGTAAGTTAATTAAAACATAAAAAGTATTTGACAACCATTTTATATGGTCAATTGAGCTTTCAGCACTATATTCTAAGTAACAAATACAAGGGTTTTAAACTAACGCCTCCCGGCTTCACCTCGCGTGGTATGTAGTTGAATTGTAGCCTATTTCCTTCTTAAATTTTTAGACTATTTATACGTGAAATTTCATGAAGATTGGATGAGTAGTTTTGAATTCCAAATTTATAAATATTACCTCTATATAATATAACTAGAGGTTGCACGGGGCTTCGCTTCCATCGTTCTTAATTTGGTCACTGCTCAGCTCCTATTGGCAGTAGCGTTGTATACTATAGCCTACAGTCTTCCTCGACAAATGGGCTATCCAACACTAGAAGAATTTTTTACCCATTGTTGATATGATGGTGATGAATTTAGTATGGTGTTTTGTTTCTGTACCATTCTATGATATTTCAGACTGTACCATAACCAATTGAAATTGAATTATTATTATTTACTATATATTTATTATCCAATAAACTACAAACACACTTTTAACAACATATTTTGCCCTGGTCAAAAACCTCTAGGGGTTTATCCGACTGTGGCGAGCCGCTTTATCGTTAGTTATAAAGCACATTAAATTTGGGGGTAATAATGCTTACATTTGTACTTAAACTTTCTTTAATTCTCACTATACCACACTTCTAACTCTTCTGGAAGCCCGTTTAATAAAAATGGTACCGACTACCGAGTATTGAGTTACTCTTGTTCCGTAAACATTATTGTGTTTTGGTAGCGAAAAATTGTTTTTATAAGAAACAAATCTCAAAAAGTCAGGTCTGCTTTTTTGGCGATTAAAAAGAGGGCTTGAGTTTCTTGCCAATTCTCCTCAGACCTCAACTTTGTCAGCGAACTAGCCTTTGGCGAATTTGAAAACCTTTTTTGGCTTTTATGACGTTTATATGTAATAATGTATTTGATCTTATGAAATAAATATTTTGACCATTGACTATGTGAAATAGGACACACGGTAGAGCAAGGCCAAGTCATCCAAACATTTCAACTAAACCCTCAAAAATCCAATTGTTTTACATTTCACACGCCTTTTCAAGTATATATTTAAAAGCAAATCACATATTAGTTTGACATAACAAAAAAAATGTCACTAAGATTCTCACGGCATGGCATAGACATCCGAAAACTTACAATTGCGACTAATTTGAAAATAATTATATACCGACTTCCGCCTCCAAGAAAAACGACACAATTGCTACCTTGCGTGCTTTAAACAATGTAAAGAAAAATAAAAAAAAATCTTCAATAAAACCATTCTACTATTTCACATGATATGTAAAGTAATGCATCTTATTCTGACAGAGTAAGAGTTAAATTTGTTTGAGTTTCGTTTTCGGTGATGCGTTTTTAAACTTGTTTTACGGTCTGGGTACCCAGTAGTTGCGTTTTTCTCAAAATTGTATGCGTTTTCGTTTTATGATTGATGGTAGTCTGTAGTTTAGAACTGTCAGTGCATAATGTAATGCTATGAAATGAAAGAACAATGAATTTTTTGGACAAAGCCTTATTTTAGAAAAACTTTGTGTAATTTGGCTTGCGAAACTTTTTTTAATTGCAATACTTTTTCTAGTGACTGCCTTGGTAACGCATCTGAAGTGTGTATATTACTGTTACTATTAGGTTCCAGGTTCGACTTTCGGATTCAGCAAAATTGGAGATGAATTTTTCTGTGTAAAAAAAAAATACTAACAACACCAAGTTATGAATATTGACATTTCTCATTCTATCTCTTTCTATACAGGATAATATCCTAGTTTAAGAGGCATAGTTCAAAATTGTGTACGCAGATTTTTTTTATAATCTGTAATTTTTGGTGAATAAACATTATTAAATTATTGACAGCAAATCGGTGGTGTGGTAGATAACAAAAAAAAGATAATGTTTTATTTACTTTCTAATAATTTTTGAAACGGTATACCTATGCTTATTTTTTAACGTATAATATATTTGAAAACCTATTTTCCCTTAAAATCTTTATGAAAACAAAACAGTGAGTAAATTAACTATCGTATTACAAGCGTCATGTGTCGGGAACTAATTTCATCATTATTCTGTAATAAGAGCAGTACAAGGGTTAACTGTATTGGCACAACATTTATCTTTAAATTTATAGGGTTAACTCGATCGAGTTACTTCCTCCTTGGAAATATATGGAGACGTCGATAAATGAAGTCAATAATAGGTCTCCAAAATGATGTAAAGTTCTGTTTAACCAAAAAAATTATGCCTTTGTGGCTAAAATACATATGTATTTACAAAGAAAGAAAGAAAAAACGTTTATTTGAACATACATACTTACATATACAACAAGAAAAGTTGAACACATACAATGATTGCATGATCTTTGGAGGTGACCCGTGCCCAGCAGTGGGACGTTTATGGGTTATAATGAATGCCGGGCCAGTTGGTCACCCTGACTGCTAAGCCGGAGGTAGTGGGTTCGATCCCCACCCAGGACATATACAATACATTGCAGGAAAACATCGTTGGGAAACCCACATACTCTAGAAGAAATTCTATGAGAGTCTGATCCACCAACCCGCACTAGGCCAGCATGAGTGGATTATGGTCTAAACCCTCTCAGCTCTCTAGTTAGAGGAGAGGAAACCCGAGCCCAGCAGTGGGACTTAATGGGTTACTGATAATGATAGATTTTTTTAAGAAACTCAAATCAGATAGTCTTAACAATCAAAAGTATTTGAGATACAAAACATAATAAAATTCTGATTAACTGAACATGAAGCCAATTTGCTAATAACAAGGGCTGTCGCGAATATAATAATAGCGCTAATTGTAATTGGGCGTTGTGTCGGGATTTCGACAGCCCTAGTGGCAAGGGCGTTGCTATGGTAACGGTAGAGATAATTTGGTACATATGTCTGTGATTTTATTTTGAGAGTATAAAGGACTGTTGGTTTTATTGAGAGATTATTTTTTTATTTGAATTTTTTTTATAAGTAGGTGGAAAATTGATACAAAAGTGAAACACGAGTTGAAACTGAATATTTCTGAACGATTTGAAAATGGATAAGTGACCGGCGTGCAAATCACGCGGTTTGATTTCGATCCCGACCAGCAGTACCAATGTGAATTCCACTTTGTGGAATTTATATGTACTAGTTCAGTGACTTACAATCTGCTAACGGTGAAGGAAAACATCGTGAGGAAACCCACATACCCTAGAAGAAATTCTATGAGTATGTCTGATCCACCAACCCGCACTAGGCCAGCGTGAGTGGATTATGGCCTTAACCCTCTCAGCTCTCTAGTTAGAGGAGAGGAAACCCGAACTCAGCAGTGGGATTTAATGGGTTGCTGATGATGATGCTGATGACATTTTAATAATAATCTATATAAGTAACGAAAAATCAAAACAAATAAACAAGGATTAGTGAAGGCCACCAATCCTTAATATATCGATAAAAAAACATCGATACGTGGCATCGTTTCACAATAAAACTGCGTCGGCGTCGATAAAGACATTTCGCGGGTGCCCAACAAGCTTTCACTCCGACAAAAAGTCGCGGCGACTTTTTTTGACAACTGAGACCTTACGTATTCCGTTTTTAGTGCAAGTTAATTTTTTAAATATTTTGCGAAGTTCCAAAAGGAATGATAGTAAAAAAGGTTTTGTTTTGATCTCTGTGTACAAAGATATGTCAGCAACAAAGTTTGGGTTAAAAAGTTACATTTTATGGAATTACAGCAAAAAAAAGTTTTACCCCAGTAAACAGCGTAAGCCATCATGGTTCCTCTGGGAAAGGGAAGGGTGGATTGATCTTTGTTATTGTTCAAATAGCCACACACGCCATGTTATAAGAATCTATGTCTGTGTAGCTGTAGTGGTACTGTAGCTAATCATAACTTTCGTGAATTTTTGGCAATTTATTTAACGCAACGGTAAAATACCACTGATAGCATTAATAAAAAAGAAAAAATATGATACAATGAAATAATAAAAATAAAAGAAAAAGAACACATTCATGCATCACGCTCACAGACCCGCAAGCACTCATACAATATTTTCGGCCATACATCAACATCCACAATAAACTCTTCGCCTATTACTTGGAACTTAAGTGAAATTTAGGAGTGTGGTACCTCTTTGCCTACCTCTTCAGAGAAAAAGGTCGGATGGAAATTACATAAAAGTTAAGTAATGAAACTAAACAAATAATTAAACTAGAATTCAGGGATAAATAATAACAGCTTATTTGATGAATAACACATATTCGGTTCGGTCATAGAATAAACTCTTTAGATGATTATCAAGTGTCTTAATATTATATCTAAAATAATTAGAGTTATATATGGATAACGCCTTATATATGTTGTTATAAAGCAAAGGACATAAAAAAGGATAATATTTATTGATAAATGAAAAAATAACAACAAAAAAAATACCTCTGTATACGAACGACATCAAAATAAACCATTTTTCCTCTTAAGAAACACAATTCAAAGAAAAATACGCTCATGCAATCCAATAAATTCATTACTACATCGATAGTGACGTGAGAGCATCGATAAAAAAGGATATCGATATAACGTAAAGCTATTAGCAATGAATGGGAGTACCACTTAATAAGATAGAGTAGTTATTTATGATAATCATTTGTCAATGGTCCGTTTATAGTGTAGTGTTCGTATATGGATGATTCGTGATTTTATCTTACTAATATTATAAATGCGAAAGCTATTGGATAAATGGATGTATGGATGTATGGATGTTTCTTACTCAATCACGTCAGAAGAGCTTAAATTAAAGGATACTAAATTTGGCATTCAGATAAATTATAGTTTGGAATAGCAAATAAGCTACTTTTTACCGACATATCAAGCTGGTAAAGCCGCGGGCGGAAGTTAGTTGCAATATATTTAGATATGTTTCTAAATTATTTAGGAGGGATTGAGTTTGAGGGATTTTCACAACAGTGACAAACAGTCTTACAGCCAATGGAGGCATTCAATACCAGAGTATCACGAGAGCATTCTCAACCCTTAAAATATTTAGAAAATAATAATAAAATAAAACCTATTTTCGCAAAAAGGTTCTCGAGTGGCGGCCACGTATTGGAAAGTGCAGCGTAGGACGGCTCCACCTCACCAGATGGACTGATGACCTGGTCAAGGTTGCTGGTGGCCGTTGGTCGCAGGCGGCACAAAATCACTCGCTGTGCCGGAAATTGGTGAGGCCTGTGTCCAGCAGTGGACGTCGTTGGGGTTGATATGACGATGATGATGATGAACCTACTTTCATACATGTTGCCAAATTGCAAAAAAAATAATAAAAAATATGTAATAAAACTTATCTCATGCACCAGTAATACTGTCTGAATTTAAAAGTACCAAATAAATTACCTTCGTGATTGGCTGAATCTCTATAATCAAACTCCAGGGAGTTGTATGGATTAAAAATGTTGATTTTTGACACATTTTCTATAGAAGTTAGGTACATCAAAACTCATTCAGCTGTTATAAAGAGCAGTTTTGTAACAAACAAGTGAGTGGAAAACAAACGAATTTATGAGTCGAGCGGTATTTTTTATTTCTAAGTAGAATGCCGGTGTTTTTCTGTGCAAAGCTTCATGTGACCGCAACGTATTGGCGCAACGATGAATTTTTGCGCAGAAGCCTTAGGGAAACTGTGGAGTTATTCATTTGATATTATTTTAAAAGAAACTTCATAGTTTTATCCGTATTATGTCGCCTAGTATGCCACTAATAGACTTGCGAAAAACTTGGTTATAAAAATATTTCTGTATTCAGCAACCAGAAAGACAATCCCATCCCACGTTTTCTTTACTACCAGAAATGTTGGTCCAAAGTTTAAGGTATTTCGATTTTATGATTATTATGATTTGTTATTCTAGACTACTATTACAATACTCTGAGGATAAAAACCAGTAACGAAAATTATATATCTCTACAGCACATGAGACCATGATTAGAAAATATTTAAATGAAATCCATTTTTTTTTGTAACACTTGCGACACGTCTAAAAATTATGTCCGCGAATGTACCTATGACTAGTTTTCTGTCAGGGTTAAGCCATGAGAAGAACTGGCAAGAAACTCACGCTTAATTATAGACAATATCTATTAACATGCTTATTTTGAAACTTTTTATCTTCACTTGTAATGCCAACTGCCAATCCCATGCTGAGTTAAGGCGTAACTAGTCGCCAATGACCTTGAGAGTATGGGTGGAGCTTAGCTTATTTCACTGCATATCCCCGCTCCTTTGCCAACTCGCGCACACTATAATACAATGGTCACAGAATAAGCGTAAACGCAGACATGCGCTTCTAGCTCGGCATTTTTACCTACGATTCCGGAATAACAGTTTTAAAATTGGTATTTTATTTTGTATAGAGAGTTTAAAGGACTCGTGTACACAATTATTTGTTTGCCAATATTTTTATGTATTGAGATTTTTTTAATTTCAATGTTTTGCTTTCGGTATTTATGTAAGTACTTACATAGTTTTATTGGTACTTATTTATTATTAGTATCGAAGATAATTATTTTATCTTGTAAATTATAATTAAATAAATAACTATTTTAACTTACCTTTGTATTAAAAAAAAAATTTACCTATTTTCATTGATGAATTTAATGTTTTGTTTACAACACTTACTTTGTAATTACGTTATAAACTACTATTATAAATTGTAAACCATTTTATTGGATCATTTGAAATATTTTGTTTGAGAATATAGCTCGCAGAACTGATGGCCGATGGGGCAAAAAGATTACTCCTTCTAAACGGTTAGGAGTAGTCGTCAGAAAATTCAAAAAAAAATATTAAAGTTCATAAATATTTGCACAAAAGGTTTCGGCACACAGCGAGAAAGACGTGACGGCTCTGCGTGACACCTTACATTTATTTACTCGTCCCGCCGCGCTCGCTGTTTGTGTGTATATTATACCTGTAAGCACTATATTCAGTCGATAGTAAAAATGGAGCAACGAGCGACACAGCCTTCCCGTCTGAAGGCTAACGCCTGTCTGCCGCCCGCGCCCGCGCAGAGCACCTTTGAATTTCTAACGTACAGAAATCGTATTATGGCCTATTTTCTTAAGAAAATATTGATCGATTTACATATGCTATGTTCAGATTAAAGTAAATTTTACCACCAATTTATCAGTGTAAAAATAATTTCAAACTATAAAGCCGTTTTAAAGTTTTAGGGATTTTAAGATAAAATATATCTCAACTTAAAATATTTTTTGAGGCAAAAGTATTAGTCGTACGAAAATTTCATATGTTGAAAATGTAGTAGATAGATCAATTATCAAAATATATTTTTTTCAAATTTTTCGAACAAGTCGTTTAGGAGGAGTAGGCTTCAGAAAAAAGCCGTTTTTGGTGCAAAACCGAGGGAAGGCCCTTAAAACTTGTAAAACAGCAATATCATTAACAAGAACGAATAATTCCGTTTACTTACATCTCAATGAAATTCACATACAAATAAAATAGCCTATAAATACTTGAATAAAAACTGCTTCGATAAAACTGAAAAGTTTCTAGTTTTTACATCGACCGCCTGTCGTGCTTGTCACAACACTGTATTAACATCGATAACTTAACACGTTTGCGCATCACTAATTTATTGGAATAAGGGTGTCGATATTCACACCTGTTTGAATATGTCTATTTAATTTCAACCATAAAATATTGGACACAAGGTTAACTTTTCAATGACAGTTATTTGACTTTGACAGATAGTTTAGTCATTTACATAATGTTGCATGTTTTAAGAAAGAAATAAGATGGGAATTGCTGTTTGACAATTTTCGACTTTTATGCTATGTTTATAAAGTGAAAATTCTAAAAATACGAGCACTATTATGTCAATTGTACAGTCATTATATAGAAAAAGTTCATTTAAGTTCAAATTTACATAGATTAATCTAACTCGACGTCAACATCCTCGACTTAGGTCAATTTATGTCAACAATTTGGTGAAAAAAATGTTCTTGTGTCATAATTATTTATGTAAAACATAACCTTTTTTACTTTTGACATGATTATTTTACACTAGAAATTGTGCGGGGCTTCGCTCCCATCGTTCTTTATTTGGCCACTGCTCAGCTCCTATTAGCCGTAGCGTGATGTTATATAACCTATAACCTTCCTCGATAAATGGGCTATCCATCACTAAAATAATTTTTCACATCCGACCTGTAGTTCCTGAGATCCAAGTGTTCAACTAAACAAACAAATCACATCTATGTAAAAAAAAATAAGTAGTAAATAAATATGTACCTCGCTTCAATTTAGTCATGTTAAAAGTAAATTAATTTGACATCATCATTCAAAAAAAATTGTAGTCCTAGATCTTGTTGCCATATTAAAAAACGTTATCTTAAATGTTACAACAGGATTGCTAAAACAAAGATTCATACATAAACTAATAAGTTTTTTATTATAATGAATCGTGTACACACTGCTTAATAATTTGACGCTCTAATGATCATTGTTAATATAGATTTCTATTTATTAACTCATTAATATTAATTTACAGACATTTAATGAATATTCTCACACTCACTGTTAGCATACGCTGTAATGGACACTAAAATAAAAATAAAATCCAAGATTGAGGGTCCAATCCTAACATGGAGGTCCAATGGGTCATACTTTTAGATGAGGTCGAATCTTGAGGGTCCAATGGGTATGTAGCCGTATAAAATCATTTTTGATGCACTACTAGGCATTTTGTCCTCTATTCTATATTATGAAAGAACTTAGCCCATTATTTATACACATTAATAACGAAATATCTATTGCTGGGATTTCACTCCCGTGAATCTTTGTTTGGTCCCCACTTATCTCCTATTGGCTTTGGTGTGATGTTATATAGCCTATAAGCTTACCTTGACAAATGGGCTATCTAAAACTTTTTTTAAATTAGACCAGCAGTTCCTGATATTAACGCGTTCAACGAAACATACAAATAAACTTTTCAGTTTTATAATATTAGTATAGGTTTTACTTAACAACTGCATCACAATTTATTCAAATAAATTTATACTCAAGCACCATAAATAAAAGAGCACCTTTTAAAACAAAAACAATGCAATTGCACGAATATAAAGAAAAAAAAATAAAACCAAGAAGTCTCCACATCAGTCAGTGTCCGAACAAACTCGCGGCTACCGTTTTTTCTCCATGGACGGCATCATACAACATGATTCAATGAATTAACATTAATATAGTCGATTAATTATTTATATATCTCATTTAGTCAGCAGTGATTGAGACATTTGGACTTCCATGATGGATGGACAAAGTGATGAATGCTGTGTTCTTGAATTATTGAATTGTTATTAATTTACTTTTTTCGTTTCACTTTTTTTTTGTAATTTGTCATTCTTCTTCGAAAGGTTTGTTAAAATATTACATATTTGGAAAAGAAAGTCATTTAAGTTCGTAAACGCTTGGAAAAGGTGGTTAATACATCATGTCGGTCTCACTAACACCCTAAGTAAAGACCATTGGCAGATAATCTGGCTATCTGAAACTTATGTGAAAATTATTTAAAAACCTGTCTGTTCCAATTTTACAACTAAATTACCAAACCGATCCTAATAAAATTTTAAATAGAGATAGTCTTTGATTTGAAGAACAATATATAGGCTTATTTTTCTTAATATAACCGTGAGCATGCTAGTACATAAACACAATAATTTCAACACCCACAAGGACCTCACAAGCAGTTCAGTAAGGCAACGGTAAATACAAACTGTTTCCAGAAATGGTATTCAATTAAATATACTCTGATTGCTATTCTGAGATTGAATTAAACGTAGTTTAACATAAATCGACACATAGACTATTACGGCTTAGAAACACTGATCTACTTCTTGTAAAATATTAAAATGATACGACTATTTTACGAATATACTTACATTGGTGTTTTTGTTAACATTATTAAACTAACTTTTAGTTATCGTAACTTATATTTTACTATTATAATAAAGTAATATTATAATAATTGAAACATAAAAAAATAAGTTATATGAAATATTAGTTACGTATTATATTGTAAATTGTTGTTTGAGCACATAAATGCTTTTCTTTCTTTCTAGGAAGGAAGGAAATAAATGTAATATTTTTCACTAACTTTGAGGACAATTTTGTAAGCCAGAAATTATGTTCCTTTATAGATTAACAGGCCTATATTTAGTTTAACAATGAATACGAGTAATGGGGCCATGACATGCCGATAAAAAATCTTTAATTGATGATGTGATTGACTTAAAAAATAAACTTTAATTACTACTACTAACTTTTACAATGTCTGGTCTGGACATCCTACGGGGTGCGGGTAAGGACAGGGTAAAGACTATTTTTTCCATCTGCTTAAATGTATTCAAAGTGTTTTAAGATGTGTTTTGTTTTCTTTGTAGCAACGCCAATACTCCGGAAGAATCCCAGTATTACGGAGACCACTTTATTTCAGTTTTTAGCTCTTCCAACTCAAATATCCACTTCAAAACCTGTATTCATATTAAGTATGCAATTACACTTACAAATGAATCATTACAGCAATATTACTTCATTAAAGATAGAAAGAATCAATTCAAGGCTCGGCCACTACAAAAACAATGTAGTAGTTTTGAAATCGTCTATATATCCAGATATGTGCAACTAAATACCATAATATGTGTATCCTATCGACATGAATCGATGCCGGCTTATACACAAACACACCCATTTCCTTACACTTATTAACTGTTTCCTCTATGCTCTAGTAAAATGCTACTTTTCTACTAATTGAAGCCGTCAGTGCAGAAGTGGCCTAAGTTGAGATAGGCAGTATGAAAATAATGGGGTTTGTAAATAAATAATAATGCAAAAATGACTTTTTTTCAAAGCTCTCATCTCGCCTCCTTATTATGTTTTCAATGGAATAACACTCTATTCATCATTACAACACAGTACTAGGTATATTATATAGGACCAAATATAGTTAAATGTAGGTGTGTTAAATCTCTTCTCACTTAAGAAGAGAGAGTGCTATGCTACAAAAATGTACTATGCAAATCAAATAATAATGGGATCGCACTTGATAGCATTTGCCGCAAACTTCAGTCGAATGTGCACATTTTGTACAGCTAGCACAAATAAAATACGCAAAAAATTTATCTCGTTTCGTTAGGTTATTTTGTTACAAGTGTTATTTTAATTGTTATTGATTTTTTGTTATAGTTTTATTGTTGTTGTTATTACTTACTACTACTACTTATTCAGAAAATAAAGATCTTTAAACCGAAAAAGTATGTGTGTACTAGTCTATTTTTTGTCCCAGAAAAAAATATACAATGATACAAAATCATTTATTTTTTAATCATCTTTATATTCCTGGCGCGAAAATTTCTGCCTACTTTATGAACATTTGACTGAAATAAAACACGTTTACATACAAAAAAAAAACATTTTATAAGAATATTTCAGCAAAATCAAACATATTCATTGCTCTTATAACAACCATCCCATAAAGTAAACCGACCGCATATATACATGCTACACTCGCACATAAACCTGTCCATTGAAGTGGCAGAATAGTTGTATGCGAAAGGGAACCAAGTCTTGTGCTATGCGACGTATGTCGACAACGTCTTTGTGCCTGCCGCGATGCTTGCATGCCGACAGTGGTGCATACCGCCATCCTGGTTGACGAAACTCCTTGGGAAACAGACGAATGCTTTTTTTTATTTTATTTTTTTATTCGCGTGTATTTACTAGTTTTATGAAAAAGTAATAGTTATTTTAAAGTAGGTTTTATCTACTTTTACTATCAACCAACAATGATTAGTGTTCATACGTCACAAGACTGCCCTGTTGGTCTAGTGGTTAGTGACTCTGACTGCTAAGCCAGAGGTCGTGGATTCCATCCCCACCCAGGACTCTCTTCAGAAATCTTTGTGTAATGAGCATAAAGGTTTGTTGTGTCTGGGTGTAATTTATCTATAATATGTAAAAAAAAATGTATTTAAGTAGTATATCAGTTGTTTAACTGCCTCGGTGGCGCAGCAGAAAGTGTATACGACTGCAGGCTGTGCAAGAGGTCCCGGGTTCAATTCCCGGGTCGGGTAAAAATGGTGTTGGGTTTTTCTATCATGAAATTCCAGTATTAAGATTTTCCCGGCGTTTGGTAAACAAATGTTCCCGGTTGATGATAATTGGCTCGCCCCCTATTTCATGGGACCAAACATAGCTGGCGAAATGTGGGTGTGAAACACCTCTGCCTACCCCTTCAGGCAAAAAGGCATGATGCTATGTATGTAATGTATCAGTTGTTTAGTACCCATAACACAAGCAAATATAATTGCTTAATTTGGGACTAGATGGCGCTGTGTGAATGTGGTAAAAACTTCCTGCTCGATCAGTTTCCAAACACTATGTATTTTGTTCATAATGATGAAAATTCAACTCCATTAACATGCACGAGTTGACAGTAAACCGTTCAATAGTCCGAATACCAGCACAAGTCTATACAAGAAGATTCAGCAGTCCAGTTAAACAGCAAATGTTTGGATACTGGTCGAGTGAGGAACTTGTGCTGATTGTACTTATATTATATTCAAACTTTAAAACTTTGACCCTCCTAGCTTTGACTAGTCAATCCTCAGGTCTGATTTGAAGTCTAACCTAACCTAAACCTAACCTATTTAGGTATGTCTCTTTTCTCACGGCTATACTTGTCTCTAAGGTGAGAAGTATACCCGGTCCTTTTGGAAGGCTTACGCGGGGACACAGGTCCAACACGCAGAGGCCCTTAAAGAATTTTTTTTTTATTATTATTTTTTTTATTATTTTTTTTTTATTATTTTTTTTTTATTATTATTTTTTTTATTATTTTTTTATTATTATTTTTTTTATTATTGGCCTCCTTGCTACCTCGACCAGAGTTGATCTATTGTAGCGCCCCTTGTTATTCTATAGTTTTCTGCTTAGTCCTATAGAGGCTAGGAACTTCCAGATTGTCTGAGCAGAGAGAGACTGTATCTCATCTGGTTGCACCTGGTGCTGTCCTAAAAGGATGCTCCTTTTGTGCATGAGTGGCCCACATGACCATAGGACATGCATTGCTGTCTCATCTGAGTCTTGGCAAAATCTGCACATTATGGACTGGCTTAGGGACTTAACCTAGGATAAACCAGTCATTCCGGGAAGAGACTGTATATCGACCTTAGACTATGACAAATACATACCTAGACTGTTAGTTAAAAGTATTGGATAAAGGGTGAAATTGTGAGGACAATTGTTTTTATATAACAAAAAAGTAGCCTATGTGCTATTCCAGACTGTAATCTATATGTGTGTCAAATAACATACAAATCCGTTCAGCCGTTCTGGCGTTATTGAGTAACAAACATCCATTCATACATAGTAGCATCACTATCATCATTTCAACCCATTAACGTTACACTGCTGAGGACGGGGGCTCCTCTTAAGATGTGAAGGGAATTTAGCCTACTATACCACGCTGGCCAGACGGATTGGTATAGGTAGGGTTTGTTTAGAATTTTCCTTTTCTCGCAGTGCTTTTCTCTACATTAGGTTACTTACGCCCTTAGTCGCCTATTACGACACGGGTTGAGATGGGGTAGTGATATTATGTATTCTTAATCCGTCACTACACGGTTATAAACTTTTGTATTTATAATATTAGTAAGATTATAGAAAATTACAAGAAAATTATATTTACAACGTAACCTAACTAATAAATTACAACTACGCGGATGGCAATCAAGCTCCCACCAAGGTCACTCTGTTGAAACGCTAGTTTATAACCGTGTAGAACACCTATTAATTTCGCAAAATATAAAAATACATCATTTAAATTTTTTTTTAATTAAATAAAACGCAAAATTTGTTTTAGACAACAAAAATAAGCCATACATTATTATAAATTACGACACAAATAGAAATACTTACTACAATAATTATATTAAATATTTTTAGGTATAGGAACAGCTTTTAGGCTCCGTGATACAACCGATGTCTATGGGTAACGCCGGTAACGGTAATTACCTACCGTTTCTATTACTTACTACAAGAAATAAAAAAGACAATTTGTAGACAATATGAAATACTGCAACGGGCCACTGTATCGTAAATATGTCATAATGAATTATTTTCTTTTAAAAATATCTGTTCATAATTCTAGTGTATTAATGACAAGTCTAGAATTCTAGATCGTATCTAGCACTAGATATAACTAGTAATTAAATATAACTGCTAGTCTGACTCAGAACCTTGGGTTTTATAATTATTATCATTATAAAAGGGAAAAATATATAGGTATCGAGAGAGAAAAATATTTTATGGAAAATATCGTTATTATTCTCAAAATATCTTAAAATAATTTAAACATCAACAAAAGGATATTTTAACTTTCACATTTGTATGAAATAATAAAATTACCTACATACAAATTCAAGATAAAATAAAATCATAAACTTAAAAATTAACCGCATTTTTCGAAAAACTGTAACATGTTACGAACCGCAATTTTCCGAACAAAACATTAATACGTGCGTGACGAATACAGACGGTAAATACGTATTGCATTGTGGTCACATATGTCGTCCGCCATTTTGTTTTATTTCTTTTTTGTTTAACAATGACAGTTCACGTGACAGATGACGGCTAGGGGTGGGTTTTGTCGATGTATGAATATCGACAAATTTAATTTGTATTAAATTATTTTAATTGTAAAAATATTTATGTTTCTTCAATGTGTTGTTATTTAACCATTTTGCGGATTTATATTTTAAGTATTTTAATGGATTTTATTTATTAACATTCTGATTATTTCAATTTATTTGTCCTCCGTTTCATTTAGAATAAATTCGTTGCGGATTCCAAGACAATAGGTCACAATTTGGTGTTTGGAAGGGTTTATCACTCTTAATCCTGGTTTACAGAATTTTCAGTGGTGGGCATTGCGATGGAACTGTCCCGTATACTATAAAATAATACTAATAGATCAAAAGCAATACTAGTTTGTATCGTAAGTAATTTGATAATCGAATCAAATTCTCTAAATTTTGGCTCAATATTCCTTAATACTAAATAACTAAGGGAAACTATGTCAATACAAAAAAATCTTTTTTCTCGTTCTCTGAATTCTCGTTAAATAAAAATGAAATAAAATAAAATGTATCAAATCGTAAATTAATAAAATTATAACATAAATGAAAATCGTTTCATTTATTTTGTTTCATTTTCAGTTTCCTTTTCCTTTCAAGGGGAAAGGAAAAGGAAACTGAAAATGAAACACCTTCAAAACAAGATTACATTATATTCCCTTTTGTTTAAGCATATATTTCGAAAAGCATACTTTCAAAACAGATTTGAATAGCAGCAAAGTCAAGCAATTAAACCTATGTCCCAATGCCACTTCCTCCCATACATTTATTTGACAAAATTCATACAAGTCTTTTGTGACGCGCAATTATCCTCGCTCCGATGGCTCAAATGATTCGTTTCTACATAACCATGTTATTGTCAATAGTTTTTAGTTAAACCTTGAGTATTTCGTCATTTTTGCTATTGAATGTTTGATCGTTTTGTAATAAAATGTTGGGTTGCTATGCTGAAGGTGATAACATCGGAAATTGTGTGTGAATTTTTCTGTTTGGGTTTTTCGTTATTGTTTGAAAATTGTGGACTTTATAGCGACTTTTTAGAGATATTCAATGTTTAGGTTGTTCGTTCAATTTATTTTTTTAATTGTTTCAAGCTGTAGCTCCATAATTGAGTCACATCAATATAAAAAGTCGATTGATTCTAAATTATCTGAACAAAGCAGTGACTAATTATTCTAAAACATGTAAAAATAACCGCAAAACAATACTTTTGAAACAATTTGAATCAATCATGTAAAAAATTGCTTTACAAGAAAACTTCTCCAAAACCTACTTTGCTTTCCATTCTCCACTAGAATTTTCACCTACTATTCAAAAATCATAAAACAAACAAGTCACTGTGACCTCGTACAAGCGGGGTAAGTGATTCAAATGCTGAATACCAATACAATAAGCTAGACACGACGTCGGGGTTAAGTTATATCGTGCACTGCGACCCGGCTAATCGAAGGGTGGGTGGATTAGGGATGTGGATACATGGCTTTTATCAACATCGATGAATCTAATTCGAATAGCTGTATCATTGTTTTTTAGCCACACGCCTTTTTTCTGCATTATATATCATGAATTATTACGATTTTTGATGTTCTCAATGCTCACACAGCCAATGACCACAGGAAATGGAAAACACAAATATAAGAAATACTATCGTAAATTAGTGCGCAATTTCACAAAATCGATACCAAATTGCACAAAAACTGCAATCATAAATTAAACGACAGTAAAAATTCAAGTCTTAATATTTTTTTACGATGCGTGATATACGACAGTCGCCGTAATATTACTAATGCACCAATAATGAATCCATAAATAATTGCAATCGTATCGTCATCATAATCGATTTTTTGCGATCATACGGTACATCGATTAGACGAATTCGAGATATTAATCGATACATAGAAGAGAGTTATTATCTCCAATTACATTTTTGTGAAATTAATTAACATATTCATTGGGATAATTCACAATTTGTAGAATCCGTTCCGCTATACTGGAAAAATAACAACTTCTTATTTGTCGTTCTTGCCAGAGCGGTTGAGGATTTTATGTCATAATTTGTGGATTGAACAGTTGCTGATGATATGATGCTTTTTACGATTATTCGCCACCTCTCTTTGCCAGCGGTCATTCAATGAGACGCCTAAAGCAGACTTCACTTGGAATAAAATAACTGATTGTATATAAATGTAGTTGTGTAGTTCTCTTCATTATTAAAACTGGGTAATATTAGATCCAAACCTGAGACTAACATTATTTTCAAGTTGTAAATTGTGTCCATAAATCTTTTTTTAACACCGCGTGAACTTACTAAACACAATTTGCAGACAAATTGCTTGCTAACTCATTCTGATGATATAAGTTTTATTAAGCACATTTTATACATGTATGTGCATTTAAAAGTGTCTATTTACCGCCGTCGTGGTATTAAAAATGTAGTCTATATTATGTGTCTAATGAATTATACATTATGTAACGTTAAATTATAGATATTTCCCAAATAATATTAGGTAAATTTTATGGTTTATAAAAAACTATCGACAATTTCATCGACAGATCCCATCCCTAATGTTAACGGTACAGTAACGGTGGGTAACCCCACGAAGCCCCGCCCTTATTCACGCTACCCTCTATGCTATATATATGTATTTACATCACTTTAGGTATTTCACTTCGTTGCATATCGGCAATTGTAGTCATACGTCAAAAGGATTTCAATATTACAAAAATACATCATTTAGCCTTTAATTTACGAAGGGGTAGACAGAAGTGTAACACACTTTTATTTCGCCAGCTATATTTGGTGCCATGAAATAAGGGGCGAGCCTATTGTCATCAACCGGGAACATTTGTTTTGCAAACGCCGGAAATATCTCAACACTAGAATTTCATGATGGAGAAACGCATTTTCATTTTCATTTTCACCCGGCCCAGAAATCATGTCATGTGATATAAAATTGGCCCTTCAGTTAAACAAGAACAAGTTGGCCAGCCCTGACTTTTTATATAATTTACTTGACTATCGTGATGAATTTACAAACAAACATACAAGTCCATTTAAAACATTAGTAGATACTATGTAAATGTGTAGGTATTATGAATAATCATGAGTGCAATAAATATTTTTATTAACATATGTTAATTTGATTGTTATTTGTATATACAAATCGGCGATTAAGAAAATTTACATTTGTGTTCGTGAACGCCCACACTATTAAATTATTCAATAATTTCCAACCAAACCGTCCGAAGAACACTCAGCAACTGTCATATTTAAATCAAATAAAAATTAATAAATGTAAATATACAAAAAATATTTATTTATTAATTTCATTTCATAAAAATAACAATAATTTAACTTCATTTAAAATGATTATTTAAATTGAAAAGAATAATTTAAAAATGAAAGAATAATATAATATGAAAAGTTCAAAACAACTGAATATTGTTTTATTTTTTAATAATAACTTTAAAATACCTTTTATTAATTTATTTTCTTCTTACATGACTTTGCCGTTTTCACAAAATTAAATATTCCTTTTCCTCCATCAGGTGAAGATCTGGTTCCAAAACCGTCGCAGCAAATACAAGAAGATGATGAAGGCAGCTCAAGTCGGGGCGCCTCCTCCCAGCCTCGGTCTGGCACCCTCGAGTCCACCCAACAATAACCAACTATTACATGGTAAGATTTATATTTTTTTTTTATACCACGGCTGTGGCAAACCGCCTGATGGTAAGCGGTTACCGTAGCCTATGGGCGTCTGCAACACCAGGGGCATCAAGAGCGCGTCACTCCTTTTTCTAAGAACTTCATACTGTAGTCTCTTGGGAAAACCTCGTTAGTTCATACCACAACCTGATATTTCTTATTTTATATCACATGTGAGACACTCCCCCATCTTCCTTCGTCATAGTCGACTTTTATTCGTTATTGTCTCACTACTGGGCATAGATCCCCTTGTCTCTATCTCCCATTAGGGAAAAGGAAAATATCATAGCTCATAATCCTCATACGAAAATCTAATGCATGTAGGTGGATCAGACACAACCTGGAATTTCTTCTAGAGATTAAGAGTTACATCACGATGCTGCAATGTTTTCCTTCATCGTCAGTAAATGGGAAATTCCACAAGTGAAATTCATATTGAGACTGCCATTTTTTCTTTCAACTTTCCCATCCAACCGCCATCACTTATTCATATACATTTAATAATGAAATTAAAATTAAATTGTGTTTTGTAGTGCTCACGGGTCCTTTATTTCCAAAAATCTTTAGAATTTGTAGGCCTACTGACATTTAAGTAAACGTTTCATTTATTTTTTGTCTGAAATTCAAACGCTTTCATTTAAAAATTCCATTTTAAGTTCACGTTTCATTACAATAGGCTTATTTCCCGAGCCCAAACATTAAAATTAAAATTATTTTCTTTAAATGTAAAATGTTTCCGTAAACCGTTGTTATTAGCATTTTTATATCGTTAACTTGTCATTATTACGAAAATTGCTGTTTCCTTGTCGATTTAGAATTTTTAATGTTATTTTTATGTTGATCTTGGAAGAATAGCATTTAATAACTTTTATAGTTCCGAAATGATTGTTTAAATTAGACATTAATACTAGGAAAAGGTAAAAATCGATGGTTCTTGAGGAAGTAGAATACAATGTACTGTTGAAATTGATGATATTAGTTTCAGTTTTCATGAACAATAAGGTTTTATTCATGTATTTATGAGTAATATTGGAGTAGAATTTATAAAAATATAATTATCCTCTTTCTTTTTGCCTTGAGACACACTTAAGTTAGCTAACACTAGAAACCGACTAAAACGCCTTGAGAAAAGAAATATCAATAATGTTACCAATTAAAATAAATGTAACATAATTCTGACTGTGGTATAATTAACGTAAATACGGTCTTCTTAATAATATGGACGTACTCAAAAGTTTTACCTAAAAAGCTAACACTGACACAATATCTTTATAAAATCGATATTACAATAGTAAAAAACAATTTCTTACAGCATTTTATTCTTGTGCAGGTGGTGGGGGCGGCAGTTCGAGTGGTTCACAACATTCCCCATCAGCGTACCAGAGTGGTGGGCCTGCACAAGCCCACTCGCCCACGCCCAGCTCGACTCCTGTCTCAGAGCTAAGCCCAGGCCTATCTCCAACAGGCACGCCATGGGATGTGAAGCAGCCTCCACAACCATCTTGGGATGTAAAGGTCGGATATGTAAGAAACACTGTTTTTATAATAGTCCACGCAATTGAAAAATACCAATATAGCCAGAAATACAATAAAATGTCAGTATGTATGTACATACATATATTATAAGCAGGAGTAGAATAATGTATTGAAAACATTTAAAAAAAAAAGCTCCCATTAAATAATAAAAATCGAAAACCACGAAATACGACACTAAATTGCGATGTTGCTATTCCTGTGTGAACCCTCTTAAGAAAGTCTTTTAGATTTCAATCTATTTAATTTCTGTTCAATTATCATTGCAGTATTTGTCAGGCATTGCCTATTTTATGATGCAAATTAAATACGGTACACATTAATTTTATTTTAATATCAAAAGGACTGTACCTAATTCAAATGTTATAACTTTACTCCTAAGCTTGAAGTCATTTATTTAAAGATGAACCATAAAAAAAATGAAAGATTGAAATTATTATTTATAATAATCAATTTGTGTACATAATTGTGTTTTGTAACGATGAATGTTTTGTTGTAGCCGACGGCAGGCAGGTCGCCGGACGGTAGTTCGTGTGACGTGAAGCCACCACACCAGCAGTCATGGGACCCAAGAGTCGGATATGTAAGTATAAACCTCATACAAATGAACATTTTCCAATTATTGTATTCAAATTATTCATTTAAACTTATTCAGAAATTGAAATAAATGAATGCAATAATTAGAGAATTCCTTTTTATATACTTTATTCATTTATTCTTTATTTAAAAGTTTTAGTTCAAACTTATTGTTTCTTTTAATAACAACTCATTTCTATAAAATAATAAGACCCATTTCAAAATATGTAGGCTATTTTTATTTCATAAATAAAATAAATCATTGGTAATTGTTTCATTAAAATTATTTCATACATACAAATAGGTTTCAAACTCATTTTTTCATTAAAATTAGTTAAGTTTAGGTGGTTACTCTATACATCTTTTTGAGGGGAACTTATTTTCCAATAGGAGGGTTATTTCGCGCCTCAATCTGATGACATAGAGGGGTCGCCAGGCGCGGAGGGTGTCAGGGGACGACCCATGCCTTGGATGCTCAAGGTAAGGCCGCCTGTATTAACCGAATAACTAAAGCCATTTATAAAAAAAAACAATGATTTTGCTTTTGTTTTAGATGCGAGAAATTTAGGGCATTAACCAGATAGAGCTTATTGTATTTTACCGACGGACTTCAGTAATTGTATCAGCTAAATAGTACTTTAATATACCTAGAGTATTCTTATAAAATGTGTAATCACAACTTAAAACCTTCCATCGTTGATATCAGATTTTATTGCATTCTACCAACAAAATTAAACAACGTTTAAATCAAGAAATACATATTTCAATCGTAGTTATTATCATTTTTGGGACGTAAGTTTCTTAGAAAGTTGGAAAAAACATGTTTACATGGTTGCGTGTTAAAAAATTATAAAAAAACTATATAGTTTTTGTATAAAAGTGATTAGATAATAGCCCGGTGGGTGTGCCGGCCGCGCCTAGCGTTTCAAATGATTAGTTTTTCGACTATCTTTTACTCGTTGGTTTGTTTACGGTAAAAGTAGGCAGTGTATTAATTAGTCCGTGTTTTAGTGGTGAAGTTAATTACATTGATGCCTCAAATAACCTTTAGTTTTAAAATGTTTACAAATTGGATCAGACTTACGTTTTTGCAAATATTATTCTTTTTAGTAAGAGTCAAATTTCTGACGGAGTTGACATTTTTAGTATGAAAAATGACAAAAATGAATCCGACTGCGTTATTTTTATGGTTGACTAGTACAGAAAGCCTAGGGCATTAAGGTCCACCAGTAAAATATTTTTTATGAAGCTAATAAGTAAATGAACGGACGTTAAAACGAAATACAGTTATTATAAAAAGTTTAAATGATTGCTGGCTACCAACAATACTAAAATAAATTGTCAGTTCTAAAGAATGCCAAATTCACGAACATGCATTTAAAAAAAAACAAATCTAATAAAACCTGCATTTAAAATAAGAATGCCAAAATAAATGTCATATCCACCAGAGCTTTTACACTTAAATAGAACTTTTAGCTTCACATTACTAAGATTGAATTACCACTGTCAGACGCGTCATAATGACGTAAAAATCAGAATGCCAATTAAAACATCATATAAGCCAAGCTTCACATATAATGTTTAGTTTCACATAATTAAGGTTGATTTACCATTGGCAAAAGGTTCGCTGCAATAACGTGAAAATTAGAATATCAGACAACAGAAATGACTATATGAACCAAGCTTTTCTATATGCAAATCCATTCTGTAGTATCATGTTACTAAGGTATATTTTCCATTGGCACAGGGCGCGCCGCCGGGCCCGTGGGACATGAAGGGCGCGCACGCGCATGCTCTGCATCATCAGGGAGCGCCGCAGCCGCACCCTGCTTACGTGCCGCAGTACCCTTGGTACCAGACAGACACCAACCCTGGACTACTTACGTGAGTATCTAAATCTACAAAAGGGCCTTTATATCTCAATTTACCCTCTTTATTTTCTCTTCTTACTCTATAAAATGCTACCGCCATCACTTTTTCATCATTATTAACAACTAGGGTCGCCGTATGCCCAGATTTCTGGCCTATATGTCGATTCGCACGTCTTTTCGCACCAAGTTTAGTGTGCGAAACGATTCTCTGTCTTCACGTTAATATAAAATGTATCCCGTGAGTGCCCGAATAGGGTTTTAATTTTAATTTTAGGTCTTAAAGTTTCAAAATTACAAAACAAATAATAAGTACTTTATTTTACTGAGTAATAGTAGTAATAAAACTCTGTTCAAATATCCAGGCAAAAACTTTGAAAACCTCGGATTTTAGAGCTATGGCCTGTGACTCCAAAATCCTGGTTTCAAGCTTTTTTGTTCTTTTTAACATGTCATGTTAGAGATCATAACTCTTTAATGCCTCACTGTTGTGGCACCTCACAATATGAGGATACTTAACTAGCCTACAGTTACCTTGCGGACTGACCTCCAAGTTTTCCTTCTGTTACAACTATATTATAATCTGTACCCAGCAATCGTTGTTCTTGTCTTATTTTCATAATTATCTGTTTGCCTCTCATATAACTTCTTGAATTATTATTGTATTAACATTAATATTATTGTCAACAGGGTATGGCCAGCAGTTTAACAGCCAACGCACAAATTCAAAAGAAAATTAATTAAAATGTAAGTGTATATTCACTATAAAATATGGCAGGACACGTACGGCGGCCATCACAAAATGGCGTCCTAAATTGGCGCCAAAAGCATCGGCACAACCAACTTTTAATTGTAAGCAGAATTATTTAATAGTAATAATGAGAATCATTGTAAATTTTTATAATTAATTATAAATAGGGAATATTTGTTCATAACGGTTACTGTACATGTAATATGTTAATGAGAACAGTTTGTTTTGTGAGCCAAATAATTATTAATTAGTAAATTATATTACTTATAATAATTTTATGAACTAAGTAAGTATAATTAATAAAAATTTTAATATCCAATTTTTCGAATATTTAAAACGTCTACTTCTAAATAATTGGGTATTCAAAATGTTTTTGTCTAAATATGCCTATTTAAGGCAAGTGTCATTCATCCATTTTATTTTACACTTTACAGTGTCATCTTATTTGTTTATAATTTTTTGACACTTGATACTATAGTGTCAAAAATTTGCACAGGATTTTTCTGCGTGATTTTCGTCACTATAGTACCGACTATGATCATTACAATACCTAAAATTTTCACAATTATTTTCATAAGAATAATTATTTGGCTTAAAAACCAAAACTGTATCCTTATAAATAATTGAACGTCAGCAAAAGGGCAGAAATATTAGCCAATCAGAGACCACGCGTCCTTAATTACAAGCCTCTGATTGGCTAATTAACACGTGATTCCTGATGGACAAATCACACTTCGTCTAGGATGTTTGACAGAATGTGAATGTGTTGGCTCTAAAAGCAGTTTCCCGTAAACTAAAATATATTATGATTTATTTAATATTATGTCGAATATTTGCAATTTCATTTGTTTTTGTGAATTTATAAAAATCACGTCACAGGCAAAGCTGTAATAAACCTATATTTGAACTAGGCAATAGGAATTTTCGGATTTATTTTCGATATTAATTAAAAGTAGCCACACATATATGCAGCTCTAATATATATTTTTGTTAGATCATCAAAATGTACGAACAGATAAGGTATAGCAAGCGACGGCGACCACAGAGCTAATTCCCGCATAGATATAATAAATTATATAGTCTGTGGTAATATGCTATATCAGAATATTTAACTTATTTTATATTTACTACATAATATCAAAGCTCCGTCTGTGACGTAAAAGCATCAAGTTGTTTGTGTTTTGTACTTTATATGTTTTTGTCCATTCACTATTTTGTTCCGGAATATTTTCTAAAATAATTTAAATTATGAGCACAGCTAACAAAAATATTGAAGAATTTAAATAAATTAAAAAAAAAGAACACATATTATTTTATATTTCAAACTAAATTTATGTAAATTAAAAAAAAAAATAATGGTTGCAATATTCGCTTTTTCTTTTTCAATTAAAATATTTGTTATTTAAATTATCACCTGTAACTAATATAATTATTTGAAAATTGTATTCGTAAAGTAAGCTTTAATACAATATTTTTATTTATTTAGATTTAAAAATTATAAATACAAAAGCTATCAAACGGGAGCACAAATGAGTCTGTTGTGATAAATAATTTTAAGTTTTTTGTAGAACAATAATTTCGAATTAAAATTGTATTTATTACATTTTCTGCAAAAATAATGTGTTCTGAATGCAAAAGAATTTTGTTTTAAGCTATAAATATATTATCTTTAATATCAACAGCAATTTCTTTATAACCTGTTAATATGGTCAAATAATATGGTCTATTCATTTAAAGTGGTTTATTTCATTTAAAGTGGTTCACTGTTTTAATTTTTTCACTTTCATTAATTTTTTTTTCTATACTGTTTTATTTGAATAGACCATATTATTATCTTATTTCTAGAATGGGTCTTTACGGGATGATACAACATTGTAAATATCTTTTGTAATATATAGACAAATAAATATACATATAAATATAGGTAGCATAATTACTTTATAACTACAATGTATTATAAGGAAACGGAATAAGAAAAAAAAGTGAATTAATTTCTTTTGTCAAATAAAAAGAGAAAAATATTATAATTTTGTGTTTTTATTTTACCTACACACAAACCACAGATAATGTACTACAAAATACATACATAATGAATACAATATTTTAGTTTTTTACATTTTTTTCTTTTTTTTTTCCACCTTAATCTAATCAGATCTAGGTACCAGTTGTCGAAGTAACTGGGACAATTTTTTAAACGGGTAAATACGATTATAAACCTACTGCTTATGAAGGGTATTGAAGTATAAGAATTCTCAACATTATTTTGGGTCCTATTTTGCGTGTAATAAATTATTTTAAAAGGAAATCAATAACTTTCATTTAAAATATTTTATTCTACATGTTTCTGTTGCATAAAAAATAAAAATAATAAATTCCATAAAAGTGGTCCACGAAGCGTAAGCGCAGACTGGGCCGCTGAGATTACTCGGAAGACTTCTGGAGCTAATCACTTATTAAACTTTTTACGAGTCCATGACCTAACAATATATTAGTTAATTGGTCACTCACAAAAAAAAAGTATTAAGGTTAGCATATGGGCAAATGAGCACATCGCCCATGGACGTTCATATATCAATAAGCCTGCAATATAATATAGTACTAGGAGAACAGAAGCGGGCAAGAGATTTATAAACATTTATAAAATGATGTTTAAACTTTTATAACAACCTCCTACAAGCTTATGCTACCCTAGTACTTTGTGCAGATAGGGCAAATGAGCGCATTGTCGCGTATCGACGCTCATAATTATGTCAATAATCCTGCAATATAATATATTACTAGGATAACAGCAGCGTGCAAGAGATTTCTAAACATTTATAAAATTATGTTTAAGCTTACAAACAACCTCCTACAAGCTTATGCTTGCCTAGTACTTTGTGCAGATAGGGCAAATGAGCACATTGCATAATATATCGATGTTCATATATGAATAAGCCCGTAATATAATATAGTACTAGGATAACAGAAGCGTGCAAGAGACTTCTAAACATTTATAAAATTATGTTTAAAATTTTATAACAACCTCCTACAAGCTTATGCTTGTCGAGTACTTTGTGCAGATAGGGCAAATGACCCGGCAATATAATATAGTACTAGGATAACAGAAGCGTGCAAGAGATTTCTAAACATAATAAAATTATGTTTAAGCTTTTACAAACAACCTCCTACAAGCTTATGCTTGCCTAGTACTTTGTTCAAAAACTTTGGGAGAAGGCAGCCTTTTCATCAGTATCTAGGAATGGCATACATATTAAAAGTATTTACTCTGACGTACTAGCAAAGTCAAATCATCATCAGCAACCCATTAAATCCCACTGCTGGGTTCGTGTCTCCTCTCCTCTAACTAGAGAGCTGAGAAGGTTTAGGCCATAATCCACTCACGCTGGCCTAGTGCGGGTTGGTGGATCAGTCAGACATACTCATAAAATTTCTTCTAGAGTATGTGGGTTTCCTCACGATGTTTTCCTCCACCGTTAGCAGATGGTAAGGCACTTGACTAGTACATATAAATTCCACAAAGTGGAACATTGGTACTGCCGGTCAGGATCGAACTCGGACCGCGTGATTTGCATGCTGTTCCTTATCCATTCAGCAAACATCGCTTCAAGAAAAAAAGTCAGATACTACACAGACAAAGCAAAGTCACATAGTAAGTATGATAATAATAATAAATCTTTATTTCCATAAAAAATGTCCATAAAAAGTCCATAAAAAAATGTTTGTATTATTTAATAAAAATCTATACTAATATTATAAAGCTGAAGAGTTTGTTTGTTTGAACGCGCTAATCTCAGGAACTACTTGTCTGATTTTAAAAATTCTTTTAGTGTTGGATAGCCTATTTATCGAGGAATGTTATTGGCTATATAACATTACGCTACAGCCGATAGGAGCTCAGCAGTGGCCAACCAAAAGTGACGGGAGCGAAACCCCGCGCGACTTCTAGTCCCAAATTAAGCAATTATAATTGCTTGTGTTATGGGTACTAAACAACTGATATACCTACAACTTAATTTTTAAATATATTATAGATAAATTACACTCAGACACAGAACAAACAATCATGCTCATCACACAAAGATTGGTCCTGGGTGGGGATCGAACCCACGACCTCCGGCTTAGCAGTCAGGGTCACTAACCACTAGACTAGGCCAGTCTTTTTAAGTACAGAAATATGCCCTCAGGATATTAGAGTCCTGTTTGTCAGCAATGACCTTCAGGATGCCATTAGTGCTGCCTCCCCCCTGTTTAACGTTGACGTTAGTCTCTCAATATAATATATCATCATCATCATTTTAACCCATAAACGTCCCACTGATGGGCACGGGTCTCCTCCAAGTAATGTGGAGGGAATTTAGCCTACTATACCACGCTGCCCAGACGGGTTGGTATAGGGTTTGTTTCGAATTTTCCGAAAATAATAAAAATAACGGCTTTTATGGCTCAGCGGGAGTGTACACGACTAAATACAGTTAAATTCTGGGTTCGATTCCTGTGTAGGACAAAAGCTATACTGGGTTTTTCTGTCACGTAATTCTGAGTAACACCCGCCACAGTATCCGGTTCTCGAAAACAGTGGACTTACTGATCAAACTTATCCTATCGCACTGATTTTGTTATTCACTTACTCTTCAATATTAGAAATACATAATTGTTTATTTTAATTTTTTTTTGAATGGAGAAAAAGTTATTTATGTATAATTATAAGTTATATAATACAATTATCAGTTAAAAATACTGCTGAAAAAGCAAAAATATTCCTTTTAAACTTGGGCATTGAATTCACCATAGTAGTATGCACCGTCGCGTCACCACAAACGTAATTTTTAAATAAAAAAAAAGTTATTTAAACACTTCGTCTGTCAAATGCCAGGATAATACGATGTAGCATTTAAACTGTCTCCACAATTAACTTATCGAGCCAATGAATCATAAATGATCATTAAAATGTTTATGAGCATTTAAAAGTTTAGTAAAACATATGCAAGAATGAACGATGACAATGCTGGTCCTTAATTCTGATGGCTAGACGAGTGTGAATCCATGATTTCGTAGAGATGAGGTGGGGCTAAAGGGGTTACCCTTTTATATGACAACGTCAGCTATATTCGACAAGAGTGCCCTGTGAGCCGATAGCCGATAATACTCGTCAAAAACAGATACCAAATCTCAATCAGAAATTCCTATGAAAAGATTATTTTTTGGTAACTATTTTATTAAATGAAATTAAGTGTGTAATGCTACAAAAAAACTCCTTTTTATTGCTACATCTTAAAAACTGGCATCATAGCTTGGCATACAGGGCACGGAGACCGTTATGGCGTGGCGATCAAAAAGATAATGATGACGACGAGTGACGACTGCCCTGGTCAGCATGGAGTATTGGTCATGGCAATTTCCGGATCAGAAATATATTATATCCTGTTTTGAATTTCTCAGTCCAGATTATGTAAATATTCTGAAATGAAATGAAATCTCGTTTAATCATCTAGGTTACAAAGTAACACTTATGAAAGTCACAAGATAAGAATGTAACAAGTTATCCGAAAAGTAAGTAAGCAAATTTGCCTACGACCAGTTTGCTGACGGGATGGAGCTATGAGAAGAACTGGCAAGAAACTCAAGCCACTCTTTTTTTTTAAAATGGATAGTTACAATCTTTTGTAATTTACAATTTGGGTAGCGTGTAAATAGTGACGCAGCAGAGCACCACACTGTTAGATTAACGAGTTATATGTAGTTAATGTTTACAAACTAAATAATATAAATTCTATAAAGTCAAATTTTGAAATAAAAGAAATAAATTACGTTTTTTTTTAATGAATTTCAAATCTTTTTTGTAATAAATCTAAATAAATGTATTTTTACAATCCATTTTTTTTTTGTAAATGTTTTTAATTAGGTAATAATATCAATCGCGTTTCATTTATTAGACAACCATTAAAATAAATACAATCAATTTATTAATACGGGGTGCAACTTTAAGAGGAATCGCGAAAAAGATGGCGGTCGTAATTAAAATAGCGATTGCCAGCCAATTATCCGTGCCTTTATTGAAACGTCGTGCAGATGGCCCCATAGTTGCGACTTTTTGTTGTCGCGGCTACTTACAAAGGATGCTTGAGTTTTTGTCGCAATGTGCCTGTACCACAAAGCATTTGTTGACCGCATTATAAACTGTGGAGTTAGGAACTTTGTGGGGTAGACGTATGTTGAGAGGCTTAGCGTGTTTTCGCGGTCAAAAGGGGGCCAGACCACGACAATTTCTTGGCCTCTTTTTCATATTATGAATCGGCAAACTGCAACGATTTCGTCGATCAATTGATGCAAAAGGATAAATAGTTTGTCCTAAGTCGGGATATTTTTATTTTTATACCACAACGGTGACAAACAGATAGACGGTTCCCCTGATGGTAAGCGGTTACCGTAGCCTATGGACGCCTGAAACGCCACGGCATCACGAGCATGCTGCCAATTATTTAAACCCCTTCGCTCCATTACTCATCAGCAGGAGCAGATATAGTACTTGTTCATTACTTGTATATTTCGAAATATTCTGCGACACACGGCATGTAGTCACTTTGTCTCAAGTTCAAACACTTACTAATATAGAAACAGATAAAATAGATAGAACCAATTAATAACGACTTAAAACTAAAGGTTGACAATTAGACAACAAGCTGTCAACTGTCAATGTTGAAAAAATGACAGTTTGACAATTGACGTCAAAATTAAACGTTTACAAACTTGTACTGTTAATTTAATTTGTGTGTATGGGTGAGTTTGTAGCTCCCTGCCTAACTTTTTTATTTATTAAAAATGCCTAACATAGGCATGATAAGAAAAAAATTGTCTAATTACATTTTACTAAAATTAGTTATTACTAAAATATGTTACTAAAATTGACACAATTTCATATCACTGCAGGGTTGGAGGAAGGATCTGGAGATCAGAATTTTGTCATACAGGTTTCGAACCCAGTTCAGCCTCCTTCCTCTCTTTTTTTTTAACAATAGAAAAAGTAAATAGATCAAGATTGTTGAAGGGCTCTTATCGGTAATGATAGCGGCTGTATCGATGATGATACAATCTTAGTCCATTTTACTATCGACAAACAGGGAGATGAATTTCGATATCGACTTATCGACTTTAAAAATGACAGCGAACATATTTAAAGTTTTAGACGTTTGACAGTTTTAACGACTCCGAATAAGTCGATATCGAAATTTATAAGTTGGGTGTCTTTAATGAACAGAACATAAGAAAGCATTATGCCTTTATCCTCGAAGGGTAGACAGATATTCAGCACATTCACCTTTCACCAGCTATTTTTGATCCTATAGGAGCTAGCCTATTTCAATTAACTTATCACAACAGACTGATGCCAAACAATTTTAGGACACAAAATACCTCATAGGACATTGGTCCTATGTAGTTTTTTATAAATCACTTAAAAATTGTTTTAAGTGATTTATAGAAATGTCTTTCTTCTGGGTGTGTAGTAGTATATGAGTACCTATACCTATAAATTAGACAATTATATTAAATAACTTTTTTAATCTGCATTAACAACACATTTGCTTTTAAATTAAAGTGGTAATACCTAAAATAAAAAGTTCCAGTATTTTTTTCCTTGGCCAATAGATACAATAAAATAATAATTAGCTCAGCAGTTTTTTCGAATGAATCTTTTTTAACGGAACTAAAATTCGACCTCTAAAACAGACACCTTTCGTATTCCGTTTTCGAAATGCGAATAACGCCCTCAGCACAAAGTGTCATATTTAAACTTAGAAAAAGAACAAAACGCGTGTTGCCAACCCCAAAAAACTAGAGAACGGGACGGAAGCGTCACGCCCACAGAACCCTTTTAAAAAATAATAAAACAGACTTTATTGTTTGAATAAAAAGCTTTTGATACATACAAAAGGTATTTTTTAAAAGAAAAGTTTTTAGTTCACATCTGGCTATGAAACCTGGTGTTGTTTGTGAACTAATATGTTATAATTTATACAGCTTTTACATGCGGTTTCGTCTGCTTTAAGTTGCTTAATTTAATACCATTTTTACACTAGAATAAACTAGTTTCTGCCTGTGTCTTCGACTGCGTAATATTTCGTTAAAAGTTAAAGGAATATCGATAGATTAGATACGAAAGACTGTCATTCGTCTAGAGTTACAGCTAGCCGGTCTTCTTATGATAAACTTCCTTCCACCCGCAGCTGCACTCGCGTGACAAACCTTTAAAAATATGTCAATGTACCTTTCCAGGTCTCAGACTATCTGAAAATGAAATTTCATGATAATCAGTTGATTTATTAAGGCGTAATATCGTGATAAAGTAACCCTAATATTCACAACGTCCATTGGCAGTGGTTACTATTAAATTTCACACGTCGATAGCAGACCGACGGACTAATATCGACCAATCACAGGCCGGCAATATGGCGCGATTGACTTAGTAAGCCAATCACAGCTGTCGAATGAGATCATCTGTTTACCATTATAATATATAATAATAATAATAATAATATTCTACCACATTGACTGTCACCGTGGCGCAGTGGTTAAGGTGGTCGCCTCGCCACTACATCGCCGTGCTGGGTGACGTGGGTTCGATTCCCACACGAGACAAATATTTGTGTGATTCATAGATATTTGTTTCTAGTCTGGGTGTACTTTGTGTCCGTTAGTTTCATGTTTGTAAAGCTCCCCGCGACACAGGGCTTGTTCCCTAGTGCGGGCGTTGTCTTTTTAAAACAAAAAAATAAACAAAACATTCACACAGCGCCATCTAGTCCCAAAGTAAGCAGTTATATTTGCTTGTGTTATGGGTACTCTAAACAACTGATATACTACTTAAATACATATTTTTTTGTAAATACATACACATTATAGATAAATTACACCCAGACACAGAACAAATCTTTATGCTCATCACACAAAGATTTGTCCTTGGTGGGGATCGAACCTACGACCTCCAGCTTAGCAGTCAGGGTCACTAACCACTAGACCAACAGGCCAGTCAAGGCCATTGTGTTACGATTTTGCTGCTAGCAGACTCGGACAGGCAAGGCAATAAAAAAAACACATTACCCTCCTTTGCGCCGCGCCTTCTGTTCCGCTTTTAAGCCTAAACGACTAAGTGAAGTTAAATGAATATACTCGTCGGATGGTGGTAGTCGAATGGAAATCATTTGGTCATGGAAAATAACTCACAGAACCCAGTTGCTGAGTCGTGTGACCAGCGACCCCTATAGGACTACCATTGGACCACGCGTCAGAGATCAGCCCCGTCAAAAACAATAGTAATTGTGGAATTCTTAAGTACAGGGTTGTCACTATTACAAATATATCTCGAAATTATGTTTGTTGTTTTTGATAGTAGACCTCGGTGGCATAGCTGCTGTGAAAGCAGTACTAGGTTCTTTTACCGGTTCGGACAAAAACGGTTTTGAATTATTATATAACGGGTCTACGTCACGTATTATATTTAAGGAATATGAAAATACCTTATTTATTTGTCATATTTATATGATACGATTCAGCCCGTGACCACGGTCGGTGAAATTCGATCGAAACGTCGGGCAAATAAATAAGGTATTTTCATATTCCTTAAATAATACGTGACCTAGACCCGTTAATAATTTAATATGTTTACAAGTCACGAAAGTTTAAAAGATTTTTAAAATGGTTTTGGTTTTTTTCACTTGGATTTAATTTTCTAGTATCTACTTAGATTTGGGGCTGTGTCCGATTTATGATAGTAAATTCTCTATTTTTATTTTATTTATTTTTGAACAAAAAACAGTTAAACAGGTTATAATAGTGCAAAATTATAATGATCAACAAGTATTTATATAACATATAACGCATACTGTTGTCCATCAGTATACACAAGGCATGGAAAGATAGTCAAACAAATTTTGTAAATTATACATAATAAAGAAAGAAAAAATATTTTTTTTTTTACTATTTTTTTAAATAAGAAAAATATATATAGTAACACAGTTGCGCGAGCTTTAAATTGTTGATCTGTAAGAACGAAGAAGTCGTTATTAGTGAAGTGTGTATTAAAACTCTTAATTAGTGTTCATAAGGTGACGAGAGTACCACCGTAGCTGGTGAAATGGGTGTGCTTATATCACACCCATTTCACCAGCTACGGTGGTACTCTCGTCACCTTATGAACACTATCCTGGGGTGTTGTTGAAACGACTGTGGTTTTCTGTAATTCTTGTATGCCTTTAAAATATATGAATGGAATGAAAAGAGAAATAAATAAAACTACAAACCATGTAAAACTAAATTCATAACTCATTCTTAACCTAAGTACACATAACAATAAATATCTTTATTCAACAAGCAACACTAAAAATCCTTCCATAAAAACTCCACACATAAACAATCACTTTAACTGGCAACCCTATTTACGAGGGAAAAACTGAAGACATATTTGTCCCTCCGAGGCAAAGAGGACAAGAAAGAAGTTATTTTTGTGTGAAAAAAGATTGAAACATACTGAGAGGCGGCGAATCAAAGCGTGCTTTGAGACTCAACACCGCTCGCCGTTTAGTAACACCGAACTATTGGATACACCTGGCGTCGCTTGCTGTTTTAAAGTGGCCAATGTTGCTACATTATAAATATTATAGTCTGGGATCCCTGGTCCAAATGTTTTTTTATTACTATCAAGCTAATTTTTCGTGAGTAGCTTGATTTCAATGAGACGCCCAATAATTTCGTATTCCAAAAGTTTGATTGTGGTAGCTAACAGACGTAGCAAGGGTATACCGGAGCGGTATGGAAATACCGGGATTACGTACCACGCAATTTGTAGGACAATATGACTGTTCAATTACATAAATATGAATTGAAAAAAAAAATTTGGACCAGGGATCCCGGACTATTATGTAATACTATTAAATAACAAGATGATGACTTACTGTACTGTGTAGTGTACGTCCGTGTAGTGACGGCTTAAGAATACATAATGCCACTACCCCATCTCAACCCGTGGGTGTCGTACAAGGCGACTAAGGACAATAGCACTGTCAAAAAAAGAAAAATCGATACAAAATCCTATACCAACCCGTCTGGCCAGCGTGGTATAGTAGGCTAAATTCCCTCCACATTCTTTGGAGGAGACCCGTGTCTAGCAGTGGGACGATTATGGGTTGACATGATGACGATAATGATTATATTGTTTAAAGTTTCGTGGTGCGCGCGGCGAGAGAAATTTGGCATGCAAATAGATTGTAGTTTCTAGTACATAGACTAATTTTTACGGACCTAACATGCGAGCGGAGCCGAGCGCAGACGAATACATACATTGTAATATTTAAAACAAGTTTCTACCAATATACTCAAGTTATTACATCCAGTACATAAGCAGCAACTAAACATGTTACGTTTTACACTGCAATAAAATTTATACTCTTACATTATGTTAGCTCGCTGCCTACACCCGATGGTTACGGTGCAATATAAGCTAACTTAAATACTTCGGTAAAGGAATATTAAGATTTGGAATGGCTTTAACTTTAGAGTTCGTATCGTTACCTTAAAGTTTTTTATGAGAGAGGTTCCTTGCGAACACCTTTCTTATTTAATCCAGCATTTTTTTTTGGAAATACAAGTTTTGTGACATTTTTTACAGTAATATAAATAATTGGTCAACGAAGCAAAGAAGCATCTACTTAACTAGTTCTCTGAGTGTCTTTTACCACTTATACCATGGCGAGTGCTCTGAAGAGCTATTCGAGCTCATTCCACCTTCCCCTTTCCGTGGGAGAACCACGCGTGCTGGCTTGCGTTGCCATCCCTGCACTGTGGAAAACGTCTCCACACGTACAAAAAAGTTCGGCAATTCTTATCTATGCCGTACCATCAAAATTTGGAACGCACTGCCGGCTCATGTCTTTCCTTCTTCCTACAATATGGGATCATTCAAGCGAAGCGTGAAGAAGCACCTTGTGGGCCAGCATGGCGATGCCGGATGACAAGCCACTTGGGTCTTCTGTCAGCTGGCAAAGCAATTCGGGTTCCTCTTTCAGCTTTCCATCAGGCGAAAAGGAGCATCTATGCTTGGCTACTATAAAAAAAATCTGTTCAACTGACTTACCATCTGCTGACAGTGAAGTAAAACATCATGATAAAACTCACATACCCTAGAAGTAATTCTAAGTGTATGTGTGGACGCTACAATAGTCCAGTAACTGGTCGACGTAGCAAAGAACCTCATAGAATCTAAAACAATAATTATAATTATAAAATCCCGTATTATTATCTAAATGCCCACTGTCTAACCCATCACTGCAACATCTATAACCTAGGATTAACAGCCTACTTCTAATCCTAGGCAATACCTAAACTAGGTATATCTTGAATACGAAACCAAAATACGTAAATGGAACTAAGAAGAAATTATCCACTTTCCCCAATAGCATTTTGACTGGCCTGTTGGTCTAGTGGTTTGTGACCCTGACTGCTAAGCCGGAGGTCGTGGGTTTGATCCCCACCCAGGACAAATCTTTGTGTGATGAGCATGAAGGTTTGTTCTGTGTCTGGGTGTAATTTATCTATAATATGTATGTATTTACAAAAAAAATATGTATTTATGTGGTATATCAGTTGTTTAGTATCCATAACATAAGCAAATATAATTGCTTACTTTGGGACTAGGTGACGCTGTGTGAATGTGGTAGAATATTATTATATTATAGCAAAGTGGGAGACAAAAACTATCTGTATAGCTTTTTTAGCTCAGCAATGGGACATTAATGTATTGTTATTATTAATAATATATTAAGGCAGGTACCCCTAATAAACATTTAATCTAACACGCGCCTCACAGCAGGCATGCAGAGAGCTAATTTGTCAAGTTATTACTATTTCAACCCTCTTTTATAAATACTAATTATGGATAAATAAATTTTAAGTTACGTTATTAATATAACAATAAAATAATTTGTATTTTTATGATATTAATCATGTAACTAAATTTTTTTAAATTTCCCTCACATTCTTTGGAGGAGAGCCGTGCCAATGGGATGTTTTATGGGTTGAAATGATGAATGATGATGAATCATATTAATATATCTATAGAAAACTGCCGCCAGCAATTATAACAAAAAAAAAAAAAAAAAATAAATAAAAAATAAATACCTACTTAATAACATTTAGGCTTTCAAGATATTTCTAATAGGACCAGTTGTATGTGGCTTGCATCCAGCGCGATCCTGCTGTTCAAATCAGCCCCTCTAGATAAGAGGCAATCGTTTTGGTCTATCTATTCTATTGACATGTCAAATTAGTACATTGATCACGATCACAGCTTATGTCAGCAATTAATAAACACAAAACAAAAATTTCGTCCCATTAGAAGAATAATGTTTTATCTTCACATGAAACTATTAAAAAATTCGGCATTAAAAACCGTAAACTATCGATTGATAAATTTTTATTTTATTCTTTACTCAGTATTTTACAAAATACAAATTTGATCAATTGATAGTTTACGGTTTTTAACTGCGGTAGCGCGCGGATCCCAGGTCTATGGTTTTTAATGCCAAATTTATAATAATTTCATTTTTGTTTTATCTGAAGATAAGACATTATTCTTCTAATGGGACGATTTGTATATGAGACAAATATTATAAAAAAGAACTCTATTTACAGGAAATTCCTATAAATAGAATGTCTGATTGAGATCAGATTCCTGAGGAAACTTACCCAAAAGTCTTCAAATAATTGTTTTGTGTGGAAGCTATGTCACTAGACTCGGTGATGTTATAGCTGCCACACACATTAGGGTATGGTATACATGATGGTTTTAACCTGACATGCATAACTGACAGGCAAAGCCTAGCGTGTTTTGTTTATTTACAACAAATCTCTCTCCTCGTTCTTTGTTTAAAACTCATTTTTTCCTCTTGTCTCACCTCTGCTATGATGGATTCTGTGCCTGAAAGGGGCTGTGAACAAAATATATTCGTTTGACATTTTTTTATTCGTTAATAATAACAATTAAATTGAACAATAGATGTAAAAAAGGTTATAATTTAAGTATTGAGTGTGTGGCGCGTGCTACAAATATGGGTGTATAGATTGGTACTTAATTGTATAGTGTATGGTTACATTTAATGCCACTGCCTCGGTGTAGCGGAAAGTGTATACGATTGCTGTGCTCGGGTTCGATTCCCGGGTCGGTTAAAATCGCATTGGATTTTTCTATCATGAAATTCTAGTGTTGAGATTTTCCCGGAATTTGCAAAAAAAATATTAGACCACACATGACCAAGGACCTAACATAGCTGGTGAAATGTGGATGTCATACAGCTGTGCCTACTGCTGTGCAAGGAAAGAGGCATGATATTGTTATGATATCTCTATCGGTATAGTAGGGATCATCATCATATTTTTTTTAGTTAGATGCTATGAGCTTCTTTGCTATGGACCAGTTACTAATCTATTGTAGCGCTTAGAATCTCTTCTAGGGTTTCCTCACGATGTTTTCCTTCAACGTTAGCAGATGGTAAGTCACATGACTAGTACATATAAATTCCACAAAGTGAAATCCATATTGGTACTGAAGGTCGGGATCGAACTTGGAGCGCGTGATTTCATTGTCACTTATCCATCCGGCTCTCATCCTTTAGGGACCTCACAGTTAGGATAAAATACTAAAAAATATAACTTATATAATTGAAACTGCAACACATTTTTGCCACTTTTTTATTCTGACACGCCCTTAATGTGACATTAAAAAGTTTCTAAAAGCTTGAATGAAGAATGAACCGCTCTTGTTTCGGAAGTGACGTATAACATTACATTGTGTGGTAAAAAAGTTAGGACCAACATCTTGATATTGCACTTTTGTCGAATTATATTCGCTGAATCTCGAAATTTAAAAGTTTGAAAATGACAGCGAACATATTTAAATGTTTCAAATATTTGACAGCAATACTGTTTTGTTGTGTTTGTAATGGGACTAGGTTTCTGAAAGAAAAACCCAGTTGGCTAAATATGAATTTCGACATTGACAGCGACCATATTTAAATTTCCTTACATTTGACAGCGACATCAAAACCGAACATTTGAATGTCGAAATTCATAGTAAGTAGTCACAAGTTTATAATATTATAATCCTCGAAATTCTAAATCATTCACAACACATAAATCCGAACCCAACAAACAAAACAAAAAAAATATTAATCCCTATATCGAATCCCTATACCGTCTAAGCAGTTTATAAAAACATTTTTTTGCATTGACCACACCCCGTCAAGCACAATGCAGTCCACTACAATACAATAGAAAAGGAAGAGAAGTATTCTGTTACACTGACAATAATGTTTCTATGTTCAAATACTTTGATATACCTAGTATGTTTTTTTATTTGGAATAAACATATTTAAAGAGACGGAGCATGCGTATCGTTGAGTGAAGACTGCCACTGGCGCAAGCGTTGATTCGGACAGCCCCATAGGTGAACAACGACCGAATTTTTCAAATCGGACCAGCCCGAATCGATCCAGAATCAGGTTCTAAGCTGTCGGAAAATTTTCGGCCAGAAATGTCAGTGTAATTAAAGTTAAAAAACATAATGTTAAAGAAATATTTAAGGAAAAAATCTTAAATTAATCAGTTTTTAATTTTCTATACGATAGACTATTTTCTGATTCTGACTCATCGGATTGCTCCCGCAGGTAGGGCCCAGCCCCCTGATTCTGACTCGTCTATTTTCATCTATTTTTTTAACATTCTGTTTTTTAACTTTAAATAAAGTGACAGTTCTGGCCGAAAATATTCCGACAGCTCAAAACCAGGGGGCGTTGTTCCTGAGATCCTAGCGTTCAACCAAACAAACAAACTCTACAACTTTATAATAGGTATTAGTATAGATAAGAAATATCTTTTTAAAGGGCTCGCGCATTTCAGCTTATTGCAGTCCACTGCTGGACATAGGCCCCCCTAACACGTCATAATTCTCGGTCTTCCCCCTTCTGGGGGCTTACTATGAATTTCGACATTCGAATATTCGGCTTTGCATGTAAGGAAATTTAGATATGCTCGCTGTCACTTTCAACCATTTGACAGCGACATAAAAACCGAAAATTTGAATGTCAAAATTCAGAGTAAGCCCCTGCATCCAGTCCGACCCAGTGACCAAAAATTCTTTTATAATTGGATTGCCCATTTATCGAGGAAGGTTATGGGGTATATAAAATCACGCTACGGGCAATAAGGGCTGAGCAGTGGCAAAATACAGAACGACGGGAGAGAAGCAATGCGTGAGTTCTTTTCTATAGAAAACTGCAAGAGAAGCAAAACTTAAAATGAAATCCTGTTGCACTGTGTACTCTGTCAAGTCTGGGATACTTTGAGTCCTGTAATTGTAAATTTTTTAAGTGTTCCGCGAAACAGGTATTGTTTCCTAAGAGAGCTTGATCCCATACAAGAATAAACTGAAACAACACACGAACTCAATAAAATATTAACCATAGACCAGAAAACCACACTTATATACGTGTGTGAACCATAAACAATACAAAACCACCCAAACACATCAAAGGAAATCGCAATAATTAGCAACTATAACCAAAACATTCATAATTCAATATTGCAACAAAACATAGATGTATCCACAGACAAAAACAATAATGCCAAAGTAAAAACGCAATGACACGGCATCGAATCTGCACCGGAATCACGCGTCGGTGCCCATTACGATGCAGCTCATACAAAAGGATAGGTTTTGTTTTATTTTGCAGGACTACGTAAAGAATTTATTAATATTGAATTTTGTATAAAAACTTCGTCCTTGATTTGGTGTGCTCGTTTTAGGACTTGGTGAATCCGGAGCCTTAACCACCTCTAGATACCGGTCCCAGTACCCGATATAGGTGAATCTCTGGATTTCGCACTTTAATTTAGGTATTTTTAATTACTTTGAATAATAATTTTAAACTTTTATTGCGTGAAATCTTTTGTGGAGGCCTAATATCCAATGAAAAAGTTGCTATGATTTATAATCTCCGCACATCAATATGTGTGTTACCAATATGCCTCGCTGTGGCGGAAATTGGCGTGGTCTATGTCCAGCAGTGGACATCATTGGGCTGATATGATTACACCAATATCCTTGCAAAATGGTAACATTCACAAAGTCCCAAGTGACATAGACCAGACACAAAAGTTTCCGAAAACTGATTGTTCCCGGGACAACCCGGGACGGTAGCCGGACACAGGTGGGGCACAAAAAACACATTTCTATACATCAGATTCATCAGAGGCAAATTGAAGATGTCGAGGCGGAATGATTCGGTCTTTTTTGTTTTTAAAGCCACTGTTTTGGGTTCCTTTGACTAAACAATTTTCAATTATTTATTTAATAGATACACATAACTTAAAAACATACACAGCTAACCTATTAAAAGAAAAAAGAAACAGATAGTCTATTTACAGGAAATTCCTATAAATAGAATATCTGATTAAGATCAGATTCCTGAGGAAACGTACCCAAAAGGCTAGCCACATCACCGCGTTGGATAGCAAGGCTAATGCGTTGCCCCAGGTAGAGGCCAGCCCTTGACTAAACTGTATTTTTAATTATAATTTATTCAATTTGCGCTTCTATTCTGAAGAATGGTGAAACATACCTTCATTAATCTTCAAACGTCCACTGATAGGCCTCCTCAAGAGATTTCCAATAGGACCGGGTGTATGCGGCCTGCATCCAGGAGATCCTGCTGTTCGGATCCTTCACCGTTAGCAGATGGTAAGTCACTTGACTAGTACATAATTATAAACTCCACAAAGTGAAATCCACATTGGTAAGTAACCTACTGTCGATCGGAATCGAACTTGAATCCCTTGTTTTACATGTCAGTCAATTCCCATTCGACCAACTTTAATCCATATTTTCTCTAAAATCCGTTGCTGTAGAACACATTTATACAGAACCTCAGAGTATATGGGTCGTGCCACACCTACCGGTCACATTCGCGATTAGTCCGTCGGCACAATGAGACGGCAGGGCGCCGGCTTATCGACGATGCTAATGCGCGCAGCGGGCGACGTGTGAACACCGCTTTATTGTGTGGTACAAGTTATGAGAGGTAGCGTGTATCAATGTGCTCTGGACGCCACCAAGACGAGTGGATTTATCTGCTGTGCCCTTCCTCTCTTAATTTAAATAATTGTTATATAGTTAATATGGCCATTTTTACATTATTTTCTCTCTTTTTTTTCTCTTTTATTTAAGTGTTCAAACACTTGTCTGGGGAGGAACCGCTTATATTTGGGTATAGTAAAGCTTTAAAGCTTTAATAGATCAAAAATGTTTGTTAATTTTAGTAATATGAATTTATTTTTGAAGAATTTTAAATAATATCGACTAAGTACTTTCATAACTTTTTAAAGGAAAACATAAAGTATTAACTTTTGACCTTTACTAACCTAACCTAACCTAATATACTTGTTTCCTGAGCAAAAACCAATTTAAAAAGCTTTCATGAGTAAACTTAAAGTGTTATTACAGTTTAAGTTTACTTTAGACAGATAAGTGTATTTTTTAAGACAATAAAATTAAATATCAATAAAAAAATCAATACCCGCCCCCGCTACCTCTTATAACTTAAACTCGCTCAAAAAAGGACGAGTGTTGATCTTTTTACGTTAGCACAGTGGCACTAATGTTATATAGTGTCCCACTGTGCACCACAGAACATCTATTGTGTACCACAGACACAATAACATTATGAAGATTAGTTTTTAATTTATTATTATGTTATTATGACGGGGGGTTCGTGTGTGTTATATCAACGAGAATATTTTGTGAGCATGTTTGGTACTGCTTATGTCGAAACTGCTCGAGGAAACTTGATATAGTTCCACCCTGTCAACGAACTGGTCGTAGGCAGTGTTTTTTAAATAATATTTTACCTCATTCACACAGCGCCATCTAGTCCCAAATTAAGCAATTATATTTGTTTGTGTTATTGGTATTAAACAACTGATATACTACAAAAAATCATATATTTTTATTTAATTACACCCAGACACAAAACAAACAATCATGCTCATCACACAAAGATTTATCGTGGGTGGGAATCGAACCCACGACCACCAGCTCAGCAGTCAGTGTCACTAACCACTACGCCAACAGGCCAGGCGTTTTTCTTGAATATAATTTGTTTCCTTTGAATGTTTTTGTCTCTTTCTCTGACTCTGACTCTCTGACTCTTTCTTCTTTCTCTCGAGAAAGAGTCAAAGTTATCGTTGTTTTAAAATCTGGCTTCAGAAATCAAATATAAATCTACCGGGGCAATACTATCATCATCATCAGCAAGTCCCATTAAGTCCCACGGCTGGGCTCGGGTCTCCTCACCTCTAACTAGAGAGCTGAGAGGGTTTAGGCCATAATCCACTCACGCTGGCCTAGTGCGGGTTGGTGGATCAGACGTACCCATAGAATTTCTTCTACGGTATGTGGGTCTCCTCCCTCACGATGTTTTCTTCACCGTTAGCAGATGGTAAGTCACTTGACTAGTACATATAAATTCCACAAAGTGGAATTCACATTGGTACTGCCGGTCGGGATCGAACTCGGACCGCGTGATTTGCACGCCGGTCCCTTATCCATTCAGCCACCATCGCTACAGTAAATCTATAAAATCAACTATTACAAATATGTCAAGCTCTCTCAATGTCACTAAACTGTAGGGATGTTACCAAATAAAAAAGGGTATTTAGTACCCCATAGTATCCCGTGCCCTCACAATAGGGTTGCTCGTATAATGGGTATTGTTAACCCGTCATAATCTCAACGAATTATATTATTATTGTGTATAAATACTGTATTATTGGGCAGTGGAGTGGAATTTTATTATAGACTATATTATAAATACGAAAGTTGGTATATTTGAGGCACTTTAACGCAAAAACGACTGAATAGATTTTGATATAACTTGACACAAAGATAGACTATGTTTTACAAAAACTTTATAGAGAATGGATGTATGAACATTTGTTATTTTAAAAAAAAAGTACTGAATGAAGTTTGAAGAAATTTAGTCGAAAAATAGAGTTTGAATTTCCGTCTATCTCCTGTCGAACGTAGCCTAAATTATCACATGATAGTGCCAGACAAGATGAATTAAAAAAATACTCCAAAGAATTGTCCGCAATGATTATGGACCATTATGGAAGTCATGAAAAAAGTTTTACGCCCAGCAGTGGCTGATATCACAGGCTAATTAATTTAATTCATGTATAGTTAAGAAAAGACAGCTTCTTTTATACCGAGATCGAATCCCATCACATAAAATCCAAGTTTTCAATTTGAACAAGTATAATTAGACCCTGCTGACCCCCAACAGTAACACCGTGATAATACAACATCTTCAATCTGTTCTTATCATCAATTTTATTTCATACTTGCACCCCTTTTCCTGTCGCTAAGGTCAAACAAAACATTCATTTTAAAACCAACCTTAACTCTTTGAAAATATAGTCCAAAATCATTCACCAAATTGAGCTACAACATCATCGAAAAAGGTAGTAAGTGACTTTGAATTTTTGTATAGGAATTATGACTTTATTAAAAAAGTTTAAGGTTGTAATTTGAATGTATTTTTTGGTGTATTTTCAAGTGCACTTGGTATAAAGGATGGTCCAATTATAGTCAATTCTGTGTATTAGACAAGCGCGTTGTGGGATTTTCGGTGGTCATGTGATGTTCTTATTACCATCCGCTGTAAGACATTGATATCGGTGTCCTTATTTAAATTGGCATTTAGATTAAAAGTCTACATGGCATGGCAAAGGAATTTTTCGTAGACAAATGATTTTCGACCTTATTTCAATGAATATAATTTTACGTTAAAATATAAAAATGTCATTGACTTCAAATGATATTCTTTCATTAGAATAAAACCTGATGGTAAGTGGTTACCGCCGCTCATAGACGACGGTAATGTTAGGGGCACAGCCAAGCCGCTGCCTACCTTGAGATGACAGCTCTCCTTAAGAGCGTATTTACAAACAGTAGCATCGCAATTTAAAATAGTATCATATTTCATAAACAGTACATAGCTTTAAGAATACCACGAAAAAACCTTTACCATACCGTGCAATGCAATGACGTCACTTTAGGCCTTTAGGTCGCCAATGGACTAATCTAGTTTTTACATAGTATTAAAAATAAGTTTGATTTTCGCTGTCTGTGCGCTTAGATCTTCTAAACAACGCAACGGAATTTCATGCTGTTTTCAAAAGATAGAGCGATTCAAGTAAAAAGCTTAGAGTACTACACTACTCAGCTCTTTTTTGTTCTAGTGTGATGTTATATATCCTATAGCCTCGATAAATGGTCTCATTGCCTCATCAGCAACCCATTAAGTCCCACTGCTGGGCTCGGGTCTCCTCTCCTCTAACTAGAGAGCTGAGAGGCTTTAGGCCATAATGCACACACGCTGGCCTAGTACAGGTCGGTGGATCAGACATACACTTAGAATGTCTTCTAGGGTATGTGGGTTTCCTCACGATGTTTTCCATCACCGTTAGCAGATGGTAAGTCACTTGACTAGTATGTACTAGTCAAGTGACTTACCATCTGCTAACGGTGATGGAAAACATTGAACCAATGTGGATTCCACTTTGTGGAATTTATATGTATAAATTCCACAAAGTGGAATCCACATTGGTACTGCCGGTCGGGATCGAACTAGGACTCCGTGATTTGCACGCCGCCGCCGATCCCATACCATTCAGCCACCATCGCTTTATAAATGGGCTATTCATTTCTTTTAATTCGAATCAGTATTTTGTTGAGATTTAGCGTGCAACTAAACAAACAAACTTTTCAGCTTGACAGTATTAACACTTTCTTTCAATTTTTTATTCTACTTTCAACACATCCAACTGAACCGAAAAGTATCCTATTTGTGTGACCCAGTATTACACGACCTAATATCGAATCCACTACCAATCAGTTAACTCATAACAGATGCATTAGTACCTATTGTATCAATATTCAAAAGCACCCTTGAAAACTACCCTCTTAACTCTTATTCCTACCACTTAAAATCCATTTTCCTTTACACAAAATTTGTCGCAATATTTGTAAATTATGCTTTCAACTTTATAACAGTGAGTTAAGAGTGATTTTCGGTTGATTAAATGAGATCTTTGTTTGCTAAACTTAAGGGTACTTGGCAGTAGTGAGTATATGAATGACTCGTCGATAGGATTATAGGGGTCTGGAGTGATTTGTATCTATTAATGTTTTAAGCAGTTCACAATAAAATTTCTAAGTGGCTGTTGAGGTATATTTCATTTGATTTGATCGCCGTTGTGTACTTCTATGCCACAGGTTCGATTCAAGGATCGGGCTAAAACGGTATTGGGTTTTCCTGTCTTGAAATTCGGAATTCACAGTCTGGAACTGTTCCCGGTTAAAGTAGTAGACTCGTCCCATATTACATGGGACTAATTATAGCTTGCGTCCTTGTAGGGACGGAATAAGAATATATAATGTCACTACCCCCATTTCAACCCGTGGTGTTAGTTTAAACAGATAAGAGCATTGCAAGAAAAGGAAAATTCGAAACAAACCATATACCAACTCGTCTGGCCAGCGTGGTATAGTAGACCAAATTCCCTCCACATTCTTTGGAAGAGAGCCGTGCCCAGCAGTGGGACGTTTATGAGTTGAAATCATGATGATGACTAGCTAACGCCCGTGGCTCCGCCCGCGCGGTATGTCAGTAAAATGTAGCCTATGTACTATTCTATACTTTTATTTTATCTGTGTGCCAAAATTTCATGGCTATAGATCCACTCAGCTGTTTTATTGGAATTGAAAAAGAAACATCAATTAATATCATCTATTCATCGCTCACTGTGGCGGAAATTAAGTGAGACCTATGTCGAGCAGTGGACGTCATTGGGCTGATATGATGATGCATACCATCCATCCATCCAAGCCTTACTTTGGAATTTGAAAAATCCTAGCTAACCGCCGAGCGTCGGCCTCGCTATGATAACTATGATAAGTGAATTAGTATGAGCTTGTCTTCTGTACCTATCTTTTTATTTTGTGCTCTAGTACCTAAACGTTTTGCATGTCGATTGAATTTGAACTTTGTCGGTGTCGTAGAGTACCACAGACCTCTTGACTAGCTTGAAATATTTGAGAAAAAATAAGCGAAGGAAGAAATATGCAAAAGGAATATCTTATAATCCAACAAATTAAACTTGAAATTTTTTAACACAATTGTCATGCCTTTTAATAATCTATATCTCTATATATAAAGAGGAAAGATATGTATTTTTGTATGTTACAAATAAACTTAAAAATTACTTGACCGATTTCAAAAATTCTTTTGCCGTTAAATCTACGTTATCACTGAGTAACATAGGCTATATAACACCACGCTACGGCAAATAGGAACTGAGCAGTGGACAAATAAAAAGGGCGGGAGCGAAGCCCTGTGCGACTTCTAGTCATTTATATTATTATAATGTTCTAAGTAGATATTGTTACATGCCTACGTAAAATGGTTTGTCAGATTTCATGTAAGCGTCTTATTAGAGCGGTGTAGAATGAACCAAGAATCTCCTGTTATGTATAATATCTACAAATCTTATAAGAAACTATCCTATAACTCATTTATATTTATTGATTTTAAACGGGAATTCACGCGATTTTGATTTAGGTATTTACATACCTTATGGTGCTTGCTGCGATGAATAGGGACACTGTGAGTGTAGTATGTGATAGTACTGATAGTGCGTGGATAAACAATAATGTGAGAGTTGATTTAAGTGAATCTACCTCACCGACGGAGCCATGACATCGCCTCGCCAGTCAGCTTGGTCGAAACGTCAAGCACCATAAGGTATGTAAATACCTAAATGGTAATCGCGTAAATTCCCGTTTTAAATCAACAAATATTATCATGCAACGCGAAAGTTTAAAAGTAAATATTCATAATCTAAATGTACATAATTGAATTAACCAATATAATTATTTAACATACATATTTAAATAAATATTAGTACTCTACTCACCCATATCATATCATTAACAAAAACTAAACAATAATAAACAGAACTACAGCTAAATAATAACTGTAATAAGCTTTGATATCATATTTACAAAACATATTAATTTATATAATATGCACAAAAACTTAAAGATTACTGTCAGCCATTATAAACCATTCGTAGACAGCTAGCGCCATCTATTTGGCGATAGCGAAAACTAATTTAATTTAATGTTATTTTAAAATTGTAAGTTTTTATGCTCACGCTATTATATATAGCATACATAAAATAGATGACGCCTTTTTCCCAACAGAGGGGTAGGCAGAGACCATTGCCTTGTAAGTAGGTAGGTACTCCTGCTACAATTCTGACGATACTACTAACAACTCTTCTCCAATATTCAGATTCATTGATTTGCGAAATTCCTAAGGATTTTATTCAAATAATCTCAAAAAATTACATTTTTAAATATAAAAATACATTTATATAAAAATTTGGAGACCCACCGGTATCGGTTACAAGGACCAAGCTACCGGTGGTTAGGGCTCCAGAGGAACCTCCTTACAATGCGTGCCATGGACCGCCTTCTGCATCTGGCCCACGACCCATCCACCTAACACGAGCCCCTTTAGGTGTTGATGGAGGCTCTTGGCAATCAGTCCATTGACTGAGACGACTATCGGAACAATGATCGCCGAATCTACATCCCACATGTCGACAATCTCGTGAGCAAATTCCAAATTATATTACTTATATTATTATTATCCTACGACAGATATCACAAGCGGGCGATGCCACCGGTAAAAGCTAGTTAACTAAACCTTATTATACCTACCCTGATGATCACATTGCAAGGATTTTCTTCTAAACAAGCTCTATTTCTTATCATTGTCCTTAAAAGAATCAATTACAAGTAAAGTTAGTCTTAAAAGGGCCAAAGCCGTTTTTGTATTAATCAGATAATTAATTAAGTCAATTGAGCTCATTTGCATGTCTCATAAGGAACGGCTTACACATAAATATTATTGGTTTATGGTACTTTAATTGCTGTAAATGTGGAACTAAAGTTGTCGACATAGCTCACCGAATCGCATCGCTAGTGGCAGTGGCAGGGCACATAGCTCGTAGAACTGATGGCCGATGGGGGAAAAAGGTTCTCGAATGGCGGCCACGAATTAGAAGGCGCAGCGTGGGACGGCCTCCCACCAGATGGACCGACGACCTGGTCAGGGTAGCGGGTGGCCGTTGGTTGCAGGCACAGGATCGTTCGCAGTGGCGTAAATTAGGTGAGGCCTATGTTCAATTGTGGACGTCGTTGGGCTGATATGATGATGATGATGATGACTATAATGTGAAAGATAAATACATAGTTTAGTGAATTCTTAGATTATTATTAGTTGTATGTAATTAAAAGCGACGGTGACTTAATTGGCAAGTTAACTGTAAATATAGCAATTTTTTTTTATAGAAGCTCAACAGGGTGTCCAAAAGAAGAGCCTAGATTTCACTAGCTAGCAGGATATAAGAGTATTCATTCTCATTTTAACCCACAAACGTCCCATTGCTGGGTTCGAGTCTCCACCAAAGAATGTGGAGGGAATTAAACCTACTATACCACGCTGTATCGTTAGTGGATGGATTAAGAACACATAATGTCACTAACCCATCTCAACCCGTGGCTGTCGTAAAAGGCGACTCAGTGACCTTATTCAGACAAGAGCACTACAAGAAAAGGAAAATTGGAAACAAACCCTATACCAACCCGTACCGTACCGTACCCGGTTTTATATTCAGTTAACTCAGGTAATTGATAAAAATGTCGCGGACGAATGTTCCTGCGCTCCCGTGACCACAGCAGAGCGCGACAAGAGGAACACCTTGGGGTTTTAGTGGGTGTGAGCCCCACATAACCCCTCGGTTCTTTCCCAAAAAAAAAGGTAATTGATAAATGGATTTTCATAAGAATGAAATTGAAAATAACTTAAATTATTTTCCGTTCCATGATCAATTTTGCGATGTTCTACATAAGGTAGTAGGCCCTTCGTCGCCTCTTACGGCACCCACGGGTTGAGATGGGGTTGTGACATGTTTGGAGGAGACCCGTATCTAGCAGTGGGACACTTATGGGTTATAATGATTATGATGATGAATAATATCAATTGCCAATATCAAGTTTACACTACCAGGGATTAGAACTCTAGAACTCTGGCACTGCAGCCGTAAAAATACCCACTAGCAGACGAATGATAACTTTTTTCTTAATAATAATAATATTCTACCACATTCACACAGCGCCATCTAGTCCCAAATTAAGCAATTATATTTGCTTGTGTTATGGGTACTAAACAACTGATATACTACTTAAATACATTTTTTTTTTGTAAATACATACATATTATAGATAAATTACACCCAGACACAGAACAAACCTTTATGCTCATCACACAAAGATTTGTCCTGGGTGGGGTTCGAACCCACGACCTCCGGCTTAGCAGTCAGGGTCACTAACCACTAGACCAACATGCCAGTCAAGTTAATAAAGTTGACAACGTGGTATTATGTTATTATATTTTCGTTTTAATGATCTTGTTGAACTAGTTCGCGTAATGAGGACTTGTTTTAACTTTTAAGTTTTAATATACGCTTGGTCTGATGGCAGTAAATAGTTACCAGAGCTAATTGACGCTTGCAATAATAGACAGGACTAACCGCCCTATATTCATTACTTACTAGGTTCTAGTCTGTGTGGTATCCTCCCTAGATTGTGGAGAGAATTTAGCCTACAGGCCTACTATACCACGCTGGCCAGGCGAATTGGTATAGGGTTTGTTTCGAATTTTCCTTTTCTCGGAGTTCTCTTGTCGTCTGCATAAGGTATTTCCTTATTCGCCTTTTACGGGTTGAGATGTGTTAGTGACATTATGTAGATATTCTTAATCGGTCACTACACAGAATAATTAATTATTTAATAAATTTAATGTACCTATAGAAAAATTGAAATTCGATATCATTAAACCCTCTACCTATGATTGCTGTCGCCCTGCAAGTTTAAATTACGGAATATTGCTAAAAATTGCCTATGTGCTATTCCATACTATGATCTATCTGTGCTATACATGATGGGCCTGGATGATGCATACATGCATACAGATCTTTTCAGCATTTCTGGCGTGAATGAGGAACAAACAAAAATGTCTTTCTTCAAACGAGGTCCTGTCCTTTCCACCTACCTTTACCTAACATTGCCGACGTCCTTATGTGGCGATCACCACTTACCTACAGGTCATCTGCCACTTCAATTAATAAATAAAAACATCTTTAACACTCATATTTATAATATAATATAAGTAGGAAGGTAATTTTAAAGCCACAGTCCTCTTTACATATTTATAGAAACTTTATCAATATGAAACTTCATATAGGATTCTAGACTTCCACGAGTGACAGAGAGGGATAATATCTTTTGTCACACTCTTAACAAAATGGCGTGTGTCAAATGGCAGGTCCCACGGTATTAGAACAGAGACGGATTTTGTATTAAACATTTTGATTTTTAGAAATAGGTTTTATGTGACAAGGAAAACTGTCACTATGACTGTAAGTTGATCGTCTCGTCACTAACATTTCTGTGCTGAGTGACGTGGGTTCGATTTCCACACTATAAATAGTTGTGTGATTCTGAGTACAAAATTGTAAACAAAAAATCTTGTTGCAAACATATTTCCAGATTTTTTGTTAATTTAATAAATATTCGGTAGAATGTCATTACACATAATTTAAAAATTATACACAGATAACCTATTTAAAAAAAAAGAACCAGATACTCTATTCACAGGAAATTTCTATTAATAGAATATCTGATTGAGATCACATTCCTGAAGAAACGTGCCCAAAAGGCTAGCCACATTACCGCGTTGGATAGCAAGGCTAATGCGTTGCCCCAGGTAGAATTATAATTTTACTTAGATACCATTTTAGTAAATACTTTTGAAACGAATATATTAAACCATTTTATCATCCTTCATGTCTGCTGGATAAACAAATTAGTTCTAATTGTATAATTCAGTCTAATAAGCATCATAGATTTATTTTTACGTCGACACCTCGGCGCCGCGTGTCGTCGGCAGCAGGGCCGACGTCTTTTATCCAATATACCTATTTTTTTTTTATGATTTTTAATGTTATTTGTAAAGGGTTACTTAATTATCAATGTCTACATAAAAAATAATACTTAATTTGAATCATAAATACAGGTATATTACTCTAACATGGAATATCTTGATGCGTAGCAAGAATCTTATTTTTTAAGACAAACTCCCGCATAAGGAACAGGCCAACGTACAATTAAGAAATTTACGGAACCAAATGTTTACTGTGTGTACTGAGTACGATCCTCGCTTGGTAAAACAGTATTGGATATTTCTAGTCAATACTATGTGAGCGTCATACAAAGCCCAAAAAGATATCGGTAAATTTTCCTAATGCCATTTCACTGACAAGGTTGAGCCTACGAATAGGTTAGAAGCCCTGGCCACTCTTTTGAAAAGGCAAATTTATATTAATAATAATATATAATAACAGGAATATGAGTCAGATACACATCTGTCGTTTCCTTTGAGTATAAAAGGCGTGAAGGTATGAATAACTTGTTTTTCTTCAAATCTAAGTAGGCTATATTCCGAGTTCGTCTCTGTAGAGTACCTACTAGCACGACATTTCGGCACAAACACTTCTTGAGCAATACTTACCTAGTCGTAATTTTGTAACACTAGTGTGTTAATGCGGCGTTACTTATACTTATGTACTGTCAAATGTGATGAATAGGGATGCAGTTGTAAAGAAAAAATAGAATCAAAATTCCATGTACCTATCTATTTATCTAAATTTGGAAATGTCTCTTATGAAAGTAAAAAGCTAAGAAATTAAAATGTAATCCGAAAGAATATATTTATATAATAATTTCCATTTGTAAGTTTACGTACGTACGTTAAAAAGAGTGGCCTGAGTTTCTTGCTAAGTTCTTCTCAGAGCTCAACCTTGTCAGTGAAATGGCTGTAGGCAAATTTGCTGACACCTTTTCTTTTTGCTTTGTATGACGTTCATAAGTATCATGTATTTGATCTATATGAAATAAAGATTATGACTATGATTACCTGCCAGATAGACGTCATGAACTGGCCGCAAAATGTATTCCGTCGCTTCTGTGGACAAGTGCCACACGAATGTACAGCGACTTAGAGACAGTGCTAAGTGTTTGGTACTAACATAGTGTTTATGATTTGTATAATATGAAAGGTGTATCATTTTATAAAGTATTCATGAACATTGGATCCTGATAAATTATATATTATCTTCTTAATTAATTAAATCCTCACATTACAATTAGGTATACATTTAATTTGTGACTTTGTACTAATGATAATTATTATTAATATTGTCCTTGGAATTATATTTAAGTAAAAATTTGTACACCAACAATTTAATGGTAGACTATGGCTGGTAAGTACCTAAGATGTGAACAACAACTTTGTAATTTACCCATACTCTGACAAATAAACGCATATATTATAAATATAAAAAAATACATTTAAAAATATAAAATTGATATGTGGGCCCGCCGACATCGGAAACAGAGTCTAAGGTGCCGACGCCACGGTTAGGGCTACAGAGAAAGGAAACTATAATACCTACGTGCCGTGTCGAGGAGCTCTGCCTTCTGTATCAGGCCCTTTATCCAACCACCTAGCTCGAGCCTCTTAGATGTTGGTCGAGTCTCTTTGCTATTAATATCTTCTTTATTATAAATTTAATGCTGTGCTATTGGTATAGTCATATTTTATAGCATTTGAATCACAGTAACGCTCTTTTTGTCAAATCTGTGTAGTGACGGATTAAGAATACATAATGTCACTACCCCATCTCAACCCGTGGGTGTCGTAAACGGCAACTAAAGGAGTACCTAACCTTAAGCAGACAAGAACACTGAGTAAAGGAAAATTCGAAAAAAACCCTATACCAACCCGTCTGGCCAGCGTGGTATACCTAGTAGGCTAAATTCCCTCCACAGTCTTAGGAGGAGACCCGTGCCCAGCTGTGGGACGTTTATGGATTGAAATGATGAACACTCTTCTTATGACGTCATTACTGAACAAAAAGCCGTGAAAAGGGAAATAGAGAGATAATATATAGGAAATTTCTTTCTTTCTAAAGGATTACTGATCATAGTAACTGTAGGCATGTAAACACTGAACGCGAGGTTGAGGGCTCTATCCATATACATCGTGATCCTAAAAACAGATGCGTCAGCTAATTTTTCCATAATCAGTTCAGATTAAAATGGTAATATACAATATATAAAGCCACGGACAAATCCTAATAACAATAATATCGTTAATAATTCATACCGTTACAAGAAAAATAACGATTTCATAATCTTATTACACATAAATCGTTTAAGTGTTAACGTAACACGATTCCAACATAATAGCGTAATTATTACTATTTATGTAATTTATTAAACGATAATAAGTAACATTTATACTTAAGTGTTAAGTAAATAAAGTTTTAATAAGCAAATTGTTCCAATTAAGCCACAACTTACAACCATTTTGATGTATGGCTTAGTTCTAAAAGTCGCCGCTGCGTGAAGAGCGCTGGCGTCGCTTAGTTCGCTACTCGACGATAGATGGCGTTGTTTAATCGATGTTTTTGGTTCTTATCTTGGTTGAAAATGTAAATCTTTGAGATTTTTTTTTGTAATAAAATAGCTTTAAAAGCCTAAAAGTGTTTATAATGTTTTCTCCTCATTAAGAAGGTTCTTAAGATAGTTCTTTTTACTGTGGAATTTACTGAGAAAAGAAATATTCGTTCCTCAAACAACATGTTCTTCTCAAACCTCTAGTTTCTTTCAATCTTCTTTTCCTTTAGAATAATCATGTGTTGAAATGCCCTTCATCTTGATATCAGTACCTATGTTACTAGTTGTTGTGTAACCCTAGAGTGGGCGCGTCTTTCCGCGAAACGTCAGTGGGCGCGTGGAGAGCATTTTGCCGCTCCATTTCAATGCCCATTTTCAATAAGAATTTTGCATTTGATTTATTTTATTTTTTCAGGATTTAAGTAATACACAATTAGGTCATGACTAATCAACGTATTTAATGAATTCTGTTTTACGAACTTTGGTATAGAAAAGATTAAAAAAAACATAACATTCTAATTGATTTTTTTTATCAAATTCTACATAATCCTCTATAATACTTATTAATTTACAAAGTACGAATTCGACAAATGCTACTTAGTCTTTTGACGAACGTATAGAATTTTCTAAACAGTAATTTATGTATTTATTTTTAATAGAAGTCGGCTTCGCTCCCGTCATTATTTATTTTGGACCCTGCTCAGCTCCTATAAGCCGTAGCGTGATGCTATATAGCCTATGTTACTCGAAGAGAATTTTTGAAATCGGTTTAGTAGTTTTAAATTCACTCGTTACATTCAAAAATACAAACATATGATTTTTATTTATACAGATATAATATCTGGATAAATAAAAATCAGAAATCCAATTTGGATGCTTTTCTTTTGAAAGCCTTAATTTTCGGAAAATTCATAAGGAAATTAAGATGTTATTTGCGTATTAAGCGATGGTGGCTGAATGGATAAGAGACCGGCGTGTTAAACACGCGGTCCAAGTTCGATTCGTACCAATGTGGATTTCACTTTGTGGAATATATAAGTACTAGTCAAGCGACTTACGATCTGCTAACGGTGAAGGAAAACATCGTGAGGAAACCCACATACCCTAGAAGAAATTCTAAGTGTATGTCTGATCCACCAACCCGTACTAGGCCAGCGTGAGTGGATTACGGCCTAAACCCTCTCAGCTCTCTAGATAGAGAAGAGGAGACCCGAGCCCAGCAGTGGGACTTAATGGGTTGCTGATGATTGCGTATATTGCATCCTTGTGAAACCGGGAGGGATCGCTTGTTACACCTAATGTATACTGAACTCAATATCAAAACCGCAGATGAGTAATCCTATTATATTTCCTCCTATTTTTACTTCTAAAGGGTTATTCTACCTTATCATTATAAACTAAAATATTATAGTACCTATCGATAATTCTGTAAAAATCGATAATCATTATAAAATCGATATTTTCCCACATCTCATATAGCTAACACGTAATTTACGAAAATATATTAGGATTGTACCCTACAGTAAGCTACGCTTTGTGTACTATTTGGCTACGTTTCCACCAGAGATGTTTGAGTATGAGTTGTTTATTCGTCGCTTTTGTTTGGCCACTGTTCAGCTCCTATTGGCCGTAGCGTGATGTTATATAGCTTATAACCTTCCTCAATAAATGGGCTATCTGACACTAAAAGAATTTTTCAAATCGGGTCAGTAGTTCCTGAGATACTAGCGTTTAAACAAACAAACTCTTTAGCTTCATAATATTGGTATAAATAGAATCGCTTCACTTGATTGCTTTCACCTAAAGTCAGGTAAATTAGGCGATTCTATTGGTTCATAATAAACAGCACATCCTCGCACATCTCTGGTCGAAAGCCTTTAGCTGCGTTTATATGTACAGAACGGAACGTTTTTTTAAGCGATGTTGGCTGAATGGATAAGGGACCGGCCGGCGCGGCGTGCAAATCACGCGGTCCGCGTTCGATCCCGACCGGCAGTACCAATGTGGATTCCACTTTGTGGAATTGATATGTACTAGTCAAGTGACTTACCATCTGCTAACGGTGAAGGAAAACATCGTGAGGAAACCCACATACACAAGAAGAAGTTGTATGAGTATGTCTGATCCACAAACCCGCACTAGGCCAGCGTGAGTGGATTATGGCCTAAACCCTCTCAGCTCTCTAGTTAGAGGAGAGGAGACCCGAGCCCAGCAGTGGGCTTAATAGGTTGCTGATGATGATGATGGAACGTTTCAGACGCATGCCGTATCAGACAATAAAATATTTTTCTATACATAGTATTAAATTATGATGATCATCATCATCAATACAATGTGTCACACCAAGCTAAGAACATAATCAGAATATTGGACAGAGTAACATAATAAGCTTATTGTTGTGAGCAACAGATTGCCAGGCCAGAGAATAGGACAAAAAAAAACATCAATACAACCCATAAATATCCGACTGTTGGGCAGGGGTCTCCTCCAAAGAATGTGGAGGGAATTTAGCCTACTATACCACGCTGGCCAGACGGGTTAGTAAGTATATCGTTTTGTTTCGAATTTTTCTTTTCTCGCAATGATCTTGTCTGCTTAAGGTTACTACTCCCTATTCGCCTTTTACGACACCCACAGGTTGAGATGGGGTAGTGAGATTATGTATTCTTAATCTGTCACTAAAATCTAAATTCTTAGGCCCTCTACCTATGTTTGCAGTCGCCCTGCAATTAATACATACATACTTATAGATCACGCCTCTTTCCCAACAGAGGGGTAGGCAGAGACCATTTCCTTCCACTTGCTACGATTTTGACATACATCTTTGGCTTCTTCAACATTCATCAGTTTTTTCATGCATTCTCGCCGGTTGAGGGTACTCTTGATATTTACAATTAATAGCCATGGTAAGCTAAATTATAGCTTATACTGGTAGACAAGCTTTACCCAAAATCTTCTAAACATAATGAGGTACCTGAATATTATTAAATTCGTCAAACTTATCAGAAATAACCAAGTTTTAATATTCATAATTTAATATAGGCACTACACTTACATACAGACTATATCATTAACTTTGTATGTCTTGTATACTAGTTATATCTTTAGGATTTGCTTGCAAACATTATGTAAAATCATTCGATTGACATGACAAAATCATTGACTGGCCTGTTGGTCTAGTGGTTAGTGACCCTGACTGCTAAACCGGAGGTCGTGGGTTCGATCCCCACCCAGGACAAATCCTTGTGTGATGAGCATAATTGTTTGTTCTGTGTCTGGGTGTAATTTATCTATAATATGTATGTATTTACAAAAAAAACATGTATTTAAGTAGTATATCAGTTGTTTAGTACCCATAACACAAGCAAATATAATTGCTTACTATGGGACTAGATGGCGCTGTGTAAATGTGGTAGAATATTATATATTATTATTATAATATTCTTGATAGTGAGACTGTTTCATTGAGCAGGGCTTTCGGCTTTTTGGTGAATAATTTAGTTTTTTAGAACACCAACTTCTCCGAAGGAGTAAGCAGAGGTGGATCACCTAGCTTTTGTAATCTATGTTCATAATAGGGGAGCATATAGCTAGAAAAATGCTGTACTGCTGGGCACGTGTCTCCTCTAAAGATTGTGGAGGGAATATAGTCTACTATACCGCGCTGAACAGACATCATCATCCTTTATGTAGTTTATGTAGTTAGTCCTTAATATGATGTTTTATGTAAGTTTGTTTGTCACGCCAGAACATCTGAAAGGATTTGTATAAAAATTTACTACACAAATAGATTACAGTTAGGAATACCTTTTATCAACAACAGGTGGAGCCACAGACGGAAGCAGTGCAGAGCTGGAAGCCCAATGCCTACTTTTAAATCATTTCCTTTGCCTTCTCCACCCTATATCCCTTTTTTTATTATACATCGGCATGGTTGTGTTTTCTTCGTAGTCAATGCTAAAATAACACAGCCATGTCTAAGAACGGCGATTGCCACTAAGGCGCCGACCCCACTGCATGCTGTCTAGCGGTCAAGAAGATATGCAGACCCTGGTGTTGGAATTTATCAAGTCACCCAGAAGACTTCCAACTTGACTTAACGACTACCACATTAAGTGATAACCGGGACCAACGGCTTTACGTGCCTTCCGAAGCACGGAGACGCTCGAGAATGAAATTGCCACAAACGGTTACCCATCATGAACTGACCTTGCTGAGTGTTGCTTAACCTCGATGATCGTAACGAACATCTCAGTACCACAATGCTACAAGCGCCTCTAATTAACGAATGAACAGACAGAAAGTATATATAAATTTACATATAGGTATTCAAAAACTTGTATGTAACATGTTGACATGAGTAAAAACATACGGATTGCACAGAGTAATGTTATGTATAGAGACTTATTAAGACTCGGTGAGATTAGGTACTTGTTCAATCGAGAATCGATGAGCAGGGGATCTACCTCTGATTCTGAGCTATCGGAAAATTTTCACCCGGAAATGTCAGTTTATGTAAAGTTTAAAAGCTTAATGTTAAAGAAATAGATGGTTGTAGATAAAATCTTAAAATCTTCTCTAATCTTTTAATTATACGGTAAACCATTTTGTAGCATTAATTAACATAAGCCATAAAAAAAAAAACGACTGTCACCGTGGCGCAGTGGTTAAAGTGGTCGCCTCGCCACTACATCGCCGTGTTGGGTGACGTGGGTTCGATTCCCACACGAGACAAATATTTGTGTGATTCATAGATAGGTATTTGTTTCTAGTCTGGGTGCACTTTGTGTCCGTTAGTTTCATGTTTGTAAAGCTCCCCGCGACACAGGGCTTGTTCCCTAGTGCGGGCGTTGTCTTTTTAAAGAAAAAAAAAAAAAAAAAAATGTTCGAAAAAGTTTACGATCCGGGAACAATCCGACAAGTCAGAATCAGGGGCCTGTTTGGACTCTCAACATTCGACTTGTCGATTTTGATATCGTCTATAATATTGATATCGTTGAACCAAGTTGCATGTCGAAATTCCGAGTAGACCGGTTACAGGTCTCTTACGACTTTATTGCTATTGCAACTTTAGATAAATAGTGATATAGCCGTGTCTCCGGGTTTAATAAAGCAAAACACATCTCACACAAAAGTCCCCAAAAGGCTCAGTTATACCTAATGTGTCTTCAAAAACCGAAAAATATAATATCTTCAATCCGTGTAGTGACGGATTAAGAATACATAATGTCATTACACCATCTGAACCTGTGGGTGTCGTAAAAGGCGACTAAGAGAGTAACCTTACGCAGACAAGAGCACTGCGAGAAAAGGAAAATTCGAAACAAAACCCTATACCAACCCGTCTGGCAAACGTGGTACAGTAGGCTAAATTCTCTCCCTAATGTTTGGAGGTGACCCTTGCCCAGCAGTGGGAAAAGTAGCTTATGTCCACCATGTTCAGGTTTTAGACCATCTCTATCTAAAATTTTATGAAGATTGGTTATGGCGTGTAGAACATATATAAAAAAATGCAGACTCTATATTTTTAACCTACTCTGCATTTAACCAACAACTTATCATTATGTTAATTCAATGGTTTTTCGTCTTAAATCTAGTCCTGTAACCTAATGGCGGATTAGTATTATAATATGCGCCGATACCCATCTGTCCAGGGCAAAACAATTTGTTTTTGAATATAGGCTACGGACTACGGACGCTACAAACCGCGGGAATATGTAATGACTTTGTTCTTTTTTTGAATTTTGTATGACGCCATTTTGTTTATTTTTATTTTTTTAAGTTCGATTTTGGAACTTTTGTTTGCTGTGCGTAAAAAATAATTCAATCTCTTTTCTGTCTGGAAAATGATTAGTAGAAGCAATTGGTTAAAAATAAAATTTATAATAACATTTTTAAGAACTTATTTGGTTTTTTCTTGCTATTGTTAATTTATTCTCTTATTAATTGTAAAAAGTGACCAGATAGGTGTATGTAGTGTAAATTTATTACTTTATTTGTATATTTATATTTTTTGTAGAATATTTGCTGCTTTAATTGTTTCCCTAACTCACTCATCACTCAACTGTGACATTGGCAAAAAGTTCAACAAATTGCCACAGAAAAAAAAAAAAAAAAGAACTTAAGTATTTTCAAATAAAATATTTTTAGTGTATCGAAAATCATATTTTTTTTTAATATTGTCGCCTTGTTTGCGCTTATATTACACATGTTAGTGAATTTATAGAATTAATTCTTAGCTATATAGATTTATATTAAGGTTAAATTCTGAAACTGAAATAGGTATACATTGGCAATGCAGGCCAGAATCGAACTCCAACCTCATGTATTGCATATTTGCATGTCGATGACTTTTCCAATAGGCTTTTTTAACAATTTAGGTCCAAAGTACATATATTATTACGGGAAGTAAACAGCGTAAGTAGTATTGCATTTTTTGAACCTAATATAATCTTTTTTTTATTGCAAAATTCCTGGTTAACAACAGCATCAACTAAAGGCAGTATATAAAGTAATTTCCTATAATCATCTCTTTATCATCCATTACGAGCTACGAACCATAGATTTTCCCGCTAAAATAGTTCTAGAAGCTTCCATATTCAAAATGTTAAACAATATTCAGCCTAATACGATCGCATTATATAAAATGAGCGTCACTAAATTGGTATTGACCTCAAATTGATGCTCTTTGCTCACTCAAATTGTACACCATTATAATTAGGTAGAAAACCGCACGTCGTATAGTGTCGTATCATTACGACACAAACTCGCGAAGGGGACAGACAGACAGACATGTTAAAATACAAATAATGTAAATTAAAAAATACAAAGTGAAGTTAAAAATGTCGCAAGTGATGAATGCATAAACTTTTTGGTTGTTGAAAGAACAAAGTTTGAATTTGAAACGTACTGTGTTAGTGTTGGCGATATAATAACCAATGTTTTGAATCTGTGGCAATTGTGTTTCTGTGTTTTGACGCCAAATAAGGAAAAGAGTGATTTAATTCAGTGTACACAAGTAATTTTTTTTTTATCATGAAAAAAAATATGGAAGAAAATGGTGATGTTACTCGATTATTTACATAAATTAAGTAAGTACATTTATTTTTATGCATCTATCTTTCTATAAATATTTCTTTCCACCCTTATACGTCCCACTGCTGGGCACGGGTCTCCTCCAAAGAATGTAGAGGAAATTTAGACCACGCTGGCGCTGGCCAGACGGTTTGGCATAGGATTTGTTTCGAATTTTCCTTTTCTAGTATTGTCACTAAATAAGATTAGTTTTTATTCGCCATTTACGACACCCACGGGTTGAAATGGGGTAGTGACATTATGTATTCTTAATCCGTCAGTACACGGATAACTGAAATTATAATTAATATGTGGTATTGAGTATTGAGTACTTATGTCATATTTATATGTTGTTATGATAATTTATGTAAACTTAATTAGATGATTATCTTGTTGATGTAGACTGCATTTATAGCATTATACAAACCTCTGTGGTTTCCGTAATACTATATCCAAGTGAAATATTGTATTGTGTTTATATTATTGAATAAATAAAAAAATATAAAAAATGTATATAGCAATGGGAAACACAATAAAATAAGGTTAAAAAAATTAAAGACAAAAGTTACAAATTAAATAGTACCTATTTAATTTGTAATACTAATACCTAAAACCAATTATTTTGGGAAAATCTATGGTTTTCCTTAGTTGTACTGGATTTCCATCCTTTTGGACTTGTAATAAGAAATATGATGTCCGTAACTTCCTCAGTGGCACACCTGCAGCACATAAAGGATAAGGGCAATAGTGAGGAATAGGGAAATATGGAGGCAAAGAAGAATAGGGATGTAATGGGAAAAGTGGAGGAATTGGACCGTTAGAAATGTGCCCGGTTAATGATAATAAACTGGCCCCTAATTCATGGGACCTATCATACCTGGTGAAAACTGGGTGTAATGAATCTCTGCCTGCCTTGGGGAAAAATTCGTGACGCCATGAACGTAGAAAAATTCAAAGCAAAATTGATCGCGAGAACGACCTATTTTAAATCAAATTTTAATTTCCTAATTTCTAAATTTCTTTCATGGCACACCGACAAACATTCCTTCGTTCAGAAACACTAAGACATTAAAATTAAAACAATTGTTCGTTCTAAAACCCGAGCAGTTTCCAGACTGATCGTATTAACATAATTATATTTAGGCGCCATGACGCATTAGCATCCACCATTTTTGTTTTAATATTCATGAACTCGAATGTTTCCTGTGATTATTAGCTAAAAGTAAAAATACAATATTTAAAAAGATTTTTTATAAATTTATAATTCTTTATTTTCAAATGACTGCACAGTCATTCAATATGACCACTTCATGCATCCAGCGCGATGCTCTTTTGTCATTTGTAGCATAAACTTTATCTTTTTCTAGTAATATTGAGACAGGTCATTGTCTAATTATCTGTGATCTCGTAAAATTCCAGGAAATTTCGCAAAAATTTCAATTATTAAATCATCCTACGACAACATACAAGGGAATGATTTTTTTTTTCAACCTTTGATTAAAAAACTTTGAAACAAGGTCGTGTAGCGCAACTTTCATCATCATCATCATTTCAACCCAGAAACATCCCACTGCTGGACATGGGTCTCCAAAAAATGTGGAGAGAATTTAGCCTACTATACCACGCTGGCCAGACGGGTTAGTATAGGGTTTGTTTCTATTCTTGTCTGCATACGGTTACTTACCCTAAGTCACATTTTACGATACCCACGGGTTGAGATGGAGTAGTGACATAGTAATATAATGTTTTAATAATAATAATGTTTGGACATTCAAACACAGCGCCATCTAGTTCCAAACTAAGCTAATGCTTGTAATATGGATACTAGACAACTGATATAATACTTCAATAACTTTTTTTTTCGTAAATACATACATATTATAGATACATTACACCCAGAAACAGAACAAATAATTGTGCACATCACACAAAGATTTGTCCTGGGTGGGAATCGAACCCTCGACCTCAGTCTCAGCAGTCAGGGTCACTAACCACTGAGCCACGAAGGCTTCGATTCGTAATATACTCTTCGGTAAGTTCCCGCATCGGTATATTTCCGAATCTAAGAACGGATAGTATTTTACATAATAGTAAAAAAGAGGTTTCGTAAAGATTACTTTTTAACTTCATAACACGCGAGCGAAGCCGCAGGAAGGAGCTTAGTTAAGTATTAGTATTAAACGATTGATGGAAAATCAAAAGGTCGTAAATATGAAAGCTAACTCACTCACTCACAACTCACTTGAAATGTTAGTTTAGATGTAGTGAGTTTTCAATGAAAATGAATGGAGAAGCTTGAAGAAAAGTCACGAGTTTTTCGTGGATTTTCCAAAAACAAAATGTATTTTTCATGAGTTTATTTGCATCTGGTTGGGGAGGGTCTCTAGTTGTATGGATTATATATCCATATAAAGAATATATAATTTACTTTGATTATTAAATTGTTTTTTAAAACTCAGATATTTAATGCATTTGATGCATTCCCAGACTAGATATACTTATTAACTTCTACTTAAAACTACAAAAAACTTAAGAATTACAAAGAGATCAAGCATTAAACGATACAAAATTATACAAAATCATTTGATCCGTGTCTATGATCTATTTTTAATGATGGCCGCTAGGGACGCCATTACAAATTTAAATTTCGAATTTTCAATGCCGCCTGCGTAGGCGCCGCGCGTCTGACGTCTGCGCGACTGCGGTTTTAAAAAAAATATAGTCATTTCTGTTTCCGGGTCGGTAAATAGGGGTGTGTGAGTTTAAGGGTGGGCAGAACCCCAGGTTATGCTGTCAAATTTGATTATTATTGTTATATATTCAATCGATTTTGTTGCGAATGATTTTCTGTGGTTTAATGATCTATTTTTATAATGACATTGTTATTTTTTGAATGAGTGTTTATAAATATTTTACATTGGTTAAAAGGAACCCTTTTTGAAAGGAAAAATAAGTAGCTAAATGTGGGTATGAAACTCCTCTGCCTACCTCTTTAGGAGAAAAAACGTAACTAGTGCTTTTGTCAAGCTATTTGCATATTTTATGCAGTAACCTAACAAGTAAATAATGCCATAATCTTAGCGCTAGGTGGATCAGACATACTCATAGAATTTCTTCTAGGGTATGTGGGTTTCCTCACGATGTTTTCCTTCACCGTTAGCAGATGGTAAGTCACTTGACTAGAACATATAAATTCCTCAAAGTGGAATCCACATTGGTACTACCGGTCGGGATCGAAATCGGACCGCGTGATTTGCACGCCGCGCCGGTCCCTTATCCATTCGGCCACCATCGCTGTTGTAGTGCTAGATAGCCTATATGAAACTTACTTGATAGATTTTTGACGTACATACATAAAATCTGGCGAAAAAAGTCTCAGGTAGTTTATTAGATACTTATTTAAAGGTGGTGAAACAGGCCTATAAGCTAATTATGGAATTATTTACTTGTTAAGAGTGTTTAGCTACTTGTGTAACTAAGGAAAAATCAGTTCCATTACGTTCCGTAACCGTCTAGGTATATATAAGAATAGATCGTCCCATTAGAAGAATGTCCTTCAGATAAAACAAAAATGAAATTATTATAAATTCAGCATTAAAAAACCGTAAACTAAGTATCAATTGATCAAATTTGTATTTTATACTGACTAAAGTATAAAATAAAAATTTGATCAATCGATAGTTTACGGTTTTTAATGCCGAATTTTTTAATAATTTCATTATGTTTTATGTGAAGATAAAACATTATTCTTCTAATGGGACGAGATTAAAATTTCAAGATACAAGATACAAGATATTTTATTTGTAGAAACATGTGTACAATTAATACAGATGTTAACATCTGTATTAATTGTACACATCAAATTACATTACAGATCAGCATGTTTGACCATTATTGGTGTACAAATAGTTTATAAAGTATATTATTAAACATCAAATAATTTAAATCAAATGATTAAAACTATAGTAAAATTATTCACAATATTTGAAGCTAAAGTTACTAACATTAAAAATTCAATAATTATTCTAAATAATGTCCAAATAGTATATAAATTAAATAAAAAAATTACAATCAAATTATTATACAGATTTAATACAATTATTATTAAGACCTGAGATACAGTTAAATAGTATTGTCATTCAAGAAATCTTCAAGTTTATAGTAGCAATTTTCTGTCAATAATGTTTTGAGTGCCCTTTCAAATTCAACCATGTCCAGGACTTTAAGCTTATTTGGAATTTTATTGTATTTCAACGCATTTTTCCCAATACGGCCCTCCTACTGCGCTACTGGGTAGTATTAAACGGTTGATTGAAAATCAAAAGGTCGTAAATATGAAAGCTAATTCACTCACTTACAACTCAATATATGGTCAGTTTTCAATGAAAATGAATGGAAAAGTTTCAAGAAAAGTCTTTGGGGATTTTCCAAAAATTTTCGTGAGTTCATTTGTATATTTGGAGAGGGTCTCTAGTTGTATGGGTATAAACTGGAGGTGGTCGATGAATCAATAAACTTTTTAACGAATTTTCATTCGTCAACGAATTAACCGTTAATCATCAATGAAAAAACAGGTTGAAAATATTAGCCGTTAATTTACAAACGTAATTATTTAACTTATTTCCAAAAAAATCAGTTGATTATATAAACTGTTATTTTACGTCAACGCATTTTGACATTAACGTTAACGCTGAAAACCTGTTAATAAATTAACAGCTTTTTCAACCTGTTAATCGTTGATCGTTAACAGCTAAATTACCTACATAAAAAGCCGTAAATGACCCATCTCTAGATACACTATAAATAATATATACTTTGATTATTAAATAGTTAATATTCCGGAACACCTTTCTTCTGTATTAAAAGAGCTGTAAGGGGTTTGAACAAATAGGTTAATTAATTTTTAACCTACCGACCCAACTTCTGTTCATAATTCGCTACACAAAAGCCAAAAGAACACAAAAAGCTAGTTTATCCAACAAAAGAGTTAACAAGCAATGTTTCCACTAGTTTGAACTAGAAAATTATCTAGAATTTTCCACAAAAGAACCAATTTGCTTATTGTTGGCAGGTTAAATTGATCGAAAGAAGAGGGTAGTCGTACATTGCGAAATCAAATTGTATTGTGCGTGGTCATTCGCTCGTGAACCGCTGTGGGAGCAAGACGTGAAGGGTGGGGATTATTTTGGGAAATATTTAATGTGTTTTTATGTGAATACAGTTAATGATAATACGAAAATATTGGTGACTAGAAGTCGCGCCGGGCTTCGCTTCCGTCGTTCTTTATTTGGCCACTGCTCAGCTCCTATTGACCGTAGCGTAATGTTATAACTTATATTGCCTATGTTACTCAGTGATAATGAAGCTTTCTAACGATGAAAGATTTTTTGAAATCGGTCTAGTAGTTTTTAAATGTATTCATATAAATTATGAAAAATATTTTTTTATATATTATTTTCTTGATTTTTTAAAATAATACTGATTCTCTCTACCCTTTAAAAATTAAAAATCCCACACAATATTTGTAATATTTCTAATTAACCATAAAAATTTCAACAATACTTATAATTCAACATAGAACGGGTTAGGTCTAGTTAGGGCTTAAATTAATATTCTATGGCTGTTTTAACTTATGACCATTATAGGTATAGTCTAAGACCTAGTTCATGAACATAGCTTGTTTTTTATAGAATAAAATAACTTAAGAGGGTTCATACAGAGGAAAGGCAATTTCACAATTTAGTGCTATATGTCCTGACTGTTTTGACTAGCCTGTTGGTCTAGTGGTTAGTGACCCTGACTGCTACGCCGGAGGTCGTGGGTTCGATCCCCACCCAGGACAAATCTTTGTGTGATGAGCATAAAGGTTTGTTCTGTATCTGGGTGTAATTTATCTATAGTAAGTATGTATTTACAAAAAAAAATGTATTTAAGTAGTATATCAGTTGTTTAGTACCCATAGCACAAGCAAATATAATTGCTTAATTTGGGGCTAGATGGCGCTGTGTGAATGTGGTAGAATATTATATTATATTATTATTATGTCGTGGTTTTTGACTTTATTTTTTAATCGGAGATATTTTTTGGAGATGATTCAAAACGTTTGAGTTAGTATAAGTACCTACCTATTATTAAGTTATCTATGTGATTAGTGTACCTTAACTAGGTAAACTTGTGTTTCAAATTAATCTAATACTTACAGTTTTTCTGCATTATAAAAATTACAATAACAATGTTAATCACAAAAAAAAACATTGATCAGCAGAATTTGAGATATTAAAAACTCCTTTCGTTCCCAATGAGATCTCATTAGAATCCTTTCCATAGTAAAAAAAAAATTAAATAAATAGTTCCAATCGTTTTCGAATTTCAGAACAAATAGAGTTATTAAATTATTTTTTATTTAAACAGAAGGAAAATATTTCCTCAAAAATCAAGTTCTTTAGAGTTATTTCGGTCTTCTTTAGAGCCCTTATAAAAACCATTTTTAAATACATACTTATTAAATTAAATTAATTGACTTACCTAATGTTTTTTAACTTATAAAACAATTTCAAATTTATGCGCTCACGTGAACTACGTGACGTAATTATGCTTCTAATAAAATTAGTTAAACACTAATTTTAAATTACTTCAATAACTTTTTAAAAATGGAACACTTCATAAGCCCTTCAATGTTATTTTCATAAAAAAACATCACATAATCGAGTATCATATTTCATCTACCCATTCTTCTCCCACGCACCTAAAAATTCAACGTTAAAACGAGAAAGAACTACAAAGACTGTTGCTACTCGAACCGTCTTATAATGATATGCAATACGACCCTCTTTAATCACCTGTCTTTATCACGCTTATACGAAGTACATACGTGTGAGCGAGATAGAAATAGATAATAGTGTTCCGTTTCAAAATTATATTATGAAGTAGTGGCTGTCGTCCAGTTTAAGTATGCCTCAGTGTGTTGAACAGTTTCTTTAATTTTTAAAGCAGTTCGAGGGGAAGGGAGCTCCTTTTAATTTGGTTGGTTGTTGTACGATTATTTTTCATGGCTTCTAAAGTGACAAATGGCGGGGAAATAAAATTTATTTATAGTTTTAGTTGACAGCAAGTTGTAAATGATGTTTTAATGGGCACTGTGTTTGTTTACTGAGGGATTAGAGGCTTATGTGATTTTATAAACTTGGTTTTAGTAAACTAATGGACTAACGGTCTAATGGGTTGACGATTTTAGTCGCTTAGCTTTTAACGATTAATTGAAGTTAAGTATATATTTTACTTATCAGTGTAGTGATGGATTAAGAATACATAATGTCACTACCCTATTTCAACCCGTGGCTAGCGTAAAAAGGTGAATAAGGGAGTACCCATAAGCAGACAAAAGCACTGCGAGAAAAGGAAAATTCGAAACAAACCCTGTACCAACCCGTCTGGCCAGCGTGGTACAGTAGGCTGAATTCCCTCCACATTCTTTGGAGGAGACCTGTGCCAAGCAGTGGGACGTTTATGGGTTGAAATGATGATGATGATATATTTGACTAGAAGTCGCGCGGGGCTTCGCTCCCGTCGTTCTTTATTTGGCTGTTCATCTCCTATTAGGCGTAGCGTGATTTTATAGCCTATACCTAAACCTTCCTCGATAAATGGGCTATCTAACACTAAAATAATTTTGAAAATCGGTTCAGTAGATACCTACAACAACGTCACAAACTCAACTCATCACAACTTTATCTTTTTAAAATATTATTAAGCATATATTTATTAAATTCTGTTTCTACATTGCCACAGTGGCGTAGAAAGAGCGTATCCTCGTAGAACTCCTGAACAAGAGTACCTAGATTCGATACCGGGCGGGGAAAGTTTCTAAAGCTTTTCTATCGTAATTTTTTTAATGCAATTTCTATGAGTGTAATTTAACAACTATAAAATTATAATAAAAAGAACAATAACAATCAATAACAATTAAATTAATACTTGTAACAAAATAACATAACTAAACAAGATACATTTTTTGCTTATTTTATTTATGGTGAGTGGTGACTGAATGGGTACTAGTCAAGTGACTTACCATCTGCTGACGGTGAAGGAAAACATCGTGAGGAAACTCACATACCCTAGAAGAAATTCTATGAGTATGTCTGATCCACCAACCCGCACTAGGCCAGCGTGAGTGGATTATGGCCTAAACCCTCTCAGCTCTCTAGTTAGAGGACAGGAAACCCGAGCCCAGCAGTGGGACTTAATAGGTTGCTGATGATGATGATGATGATGTACAAAAATGTGCACATTCGACTGAAGTTTGCGGCAAATGTTGTCAAGTGCAATCCCATATTTCAATAAAAAATTAGAGTATATAATATGGTACCTATTTAAAAATGTATCATTCTATCAAACATTAATTTGTTTTCGTCGAACAGTAAACATACAGCTTATATTTAAGCATTGTAGACAACAATTTGCGAATAATATCACGAAAAATGGAGGCTAAAATGTAGCTGAATTTAATAGGTATACCTGGCGACGACGCGACGCCGACGATTCATAATTTTGTGTAACAAAACCCTGTACACGCTCTTAAGATATAATGTTGTGGTGAAAATTTTCAACCTCTATTTTAGTTGGTATCAAAATATATATTTGCAGAAATTATAAACACACCTTTTAGGTCAAAATGACTAAACAGTCATTTAGTCAAGAAGGTAGTAGATTCCTTTCAGTATTTTTGCACGACTTAGGTACATGATTACCCTCATCATCAGCAACCCATTGATGTCCCATTGCTGGGCTCTGGTATGTTCTCCTCTATCTAGAGAGTGTTTAGGCCATAATCCACAAACGCTGGCCTAATGCGGGTTTGTGGATCAGACATACATCATCAGCAACCCATTAAGTCCCACTGCTGGGCTCGGGTCTCCTCTCCTCTAACTAGAGAGCTGAGAGGGTTTAGGCCATAATCCACTCACGCTGGCCTAGTGCGTGTTGGTGGATCAGACATTCTCATAGAATTTCTTCTAGGGTATGTGGGTTTCCTCACGATGTTTTTCCTTCACCGTTAGCAGATGGTAAGTCACTTGACTAGTACATATAAATTCCACAAAGTGGAATCCACATTGGTACTGCTGGTCAGGATCGAACTCGGACCGCGTGATTTGCACGCCAGTCTCTTATCCATTCAGCCACCATCGCTATTCAGATCAGATCAGACATACACTTCGCTATTCAGATCAGATCAGACATACACTTAGAATTAATTCTAGGGTATGTGGCACATTGGTACTGCCGGTCGGGATCGAACGCAGACCGCGTGATTTGCACGCCGGTCCCTTATCCATTCAGCCACCATCGGTTCATTATGCTTACGTTACAATAAATTGTAGACATAACAACACTTATTCAAAATAATGCAGTGTACAATCGTTTCCCCTGACCTCCTCCAGGATAGGTCTTGTTGTACCTACAAGAACCCGAAGGCATCCTAATTCAAATTATTTATCTATTCCATACTAATTACAGGCAAAACTTATTTTTCAATAGGTCCGCAAAGTATATCAATAATATAGATTTACCTGATTTTGATTTGTTTAATTTGGTGGTTTCACGCGATATCTTAGCTATCGAGTTTTGTAAAGTTGTTTTTTGTAACTTAACTGACAGATATGTTTTTATTTTTTCTTTCTTTGTTTTTTGTTAATTTAAGCATACTGTGCATTTAATTTTCTCTTTCATAAGGCAACAAGTTTAAATATATAACTAGATATAAAATGCGAAAACAACTGTATGGTTTACCGTTTTTAAATTAGTTACTAAGTCTGAGTGTATAACTGTACTTTTCCAAATAAAATAAAATAAATTATACAATGTTAATGATTAACTATATAGCTCTTTCATACACTACCGCCTTGTTCTCTAGTGCTGATACCTATATATATTTTTTTTTTCTTTTTTAAAAAGACAACGCCCGCACTAGGGAACAAGCCCTGTGTCGCGGGGAGCTTTACAAACATGAAACTAGCGGACACAAAGTACACCCAGACTAGAAACAAATATCTATGAATCACACCAATTTTTGTCTCGTGTGGGAATCGAACCCACGTCACCCAACACGGCGATGTAGTGGCGAGGCGACCATTTTAACCACTGCGCCACGGTGACAGTCATAATACTAGGTCGACTACTACCCATGCTGGTTTTCAAAAGCGAATCTAGAGAACAAGGCAACCACACCATAACATTTCTGTACAGACGACATTTGTCCGTACATTTTGGTCCTTCAAGATATCCCTCTCAGAAGATTTCATCTCTCAGCCTATTGCAGTCCACTGCTGGACATACGCCTCTCCCAACACGCGCCATAGCACTCGATACTCCGCCTTCCGCATCCAGTCAGACCCGGCGACCTTTTTCAGAACACATCTGCAGAAGGACCGATCGACGAAGGAGCAAACGTGTCCTGGAGACCGCGACTCGGCAAACGTAGAGTAGGACGCCCTCCAGCTAGATGGACCGATGACCAGAAGATTTACAATGTTTTAAAACATATTCTGATAACAAAGAAATATAGATTCCATGTTATTATTTAGATAAATATCAATCATAAGAAGCTTTTACTTATTAACGGAAACAAATAATTACGCATGCAAAGAATAACATAAAAGCATGTTAATTTAATGAATGCAAGAATAATAACATGCTTTTTTATAGCTTGCATTTTATTATCAATAGAAGCGACCATGGTAATTAGATACACGTGTAGAATTAAAAGCGATGGTGGCTGAATGGATAAGGAACCGGCGGCACGGCGTGCAAATCAGGCGGTCCGAGTTCGATCCCAACCGGCAGTACCAATGTAGATTCCACTTTGTGGAATTTATATGTACTAGTCAAGTGACTTATCATCTACTAACGTTGAAGGAAAACATCGTGAGGAAACCCACACACCCTAGAAGAAATTCTATGAGTATCTCTGATCCACCAACCCGCACTAGGCTAGCGTGAGTGAATTATGGCCTAAACCCTCTCAGCTCTCCAGTTAGTGGAGAGGAGACCCGAGCCCAGCAGTGTGATGTAGAATTAAAAATAGTTAAGCATATAAATAAATAAATTAGCTGTTTATCGTAAATATTATAGTCATTAACTTTAAAACATAATTACAAATCAACATTGCTGGCATGCGAAAATTTACGTCGTCTCTATACACTTCAGTCATAATCTACGAATATACAACACCAATTAATACAACTAATAAATAATAAATACATTTCCAGTTCAAACAACTACAAAATATACAGTACAGATTAAAAATCGTTTTCTGATCTATATTAGGAAGTCTCACTGCTCAGTAAGGCTGTCTTCTATATAGAGAGCTGAAAGGGTTTAGGCCATAATTCACACACGCTGACCGAATGCTAGATGTGGGTATTCTCACGATGTTTTCTTTCGCCGTTATGGTAAGTAAAAAGATGATAGAAATTCAGCTATGTAAAATCTATATGATACTGCGGGTTAGAATCGAGCTTAGGTCACATGTTTTGCAATATCAATTAAGCCATTCGGCCACTAATGTTTTTCTTATATTATTTTAATTTAAAAAGTGTGTTTGCGAACGAAAAATCCGTGTAGTAACGGATAAAAAATACGTAAGTCTTAAAAAAAAATAGTCTTATGTGGAGAAAATTTAACAAAAACATGATCACGGGAATCGAATCTAAGGCAACAGCTAGAAAGTAAAATAAAACAACATTCGTCTATCAAAACGAACAACAAAAAGTAGATATATTTTCATCCCCATTCGTATATTTCAGTTACCCCTCTTTGCACTTCATTTACCTACGCCCACCCCCGTCGGTTGTCATGGCAACGCACCCTCCTACCGACTCCCTGCTGGGGTAACATAATGATGTATTTTTACTTTTTTCAAGTAGATAGGTAAAACTGTTTAGGTGAGAATAGAATGAATTTTGTTTCAAAGCCATTTTGAAATTCAAATGCGAAAAACAAAAAGTCCATTGCAAAGTTTGGTAAAAGCTATTTTGAAATTAGAGTGAAAAACAAACTATTATTAACAAATTACGTATAATTCGGGATTGATTTTGGTACGATTGTTTGTACTAGATAGGTGTAGTCCACACTACACCTAGTATATACCCACGTATATACTGGTAAGACAGAGGACCTAGGTGGAATAATAATCAATTAGGTCAATTTCTTCCAGGGTAAGTATGTGGGTTTCCTCACGAAGTTTCCTTCACCGTTAGCAGTTGCAGTTAAGTCACATGACTAGTACCTAGGTATACTTATATATAAGTTCCACAAAGTGAAATCCACATAGGTACTGCCGGTCGGAATCGAACTCGAACCGCATTTTTTGCATCCCAGTCGCTTATTTATCCTTTTTATGTAAAAATGTTAAATTTATAATAATAATAATTAAAAACCCAGAGAGTGACATCTCTACAGAAAATATAATACAAATCCCTCTGCAGCGTTTATGTGCTGGTATCTCAAAAACTATCAAACGGATTTTCATGCGGTTTTCACCAATAGATAAAATGATTCATGAGGAAGTTTTAACTACTTACTACTTTGTTTATATTTATATATATACAGGATGTATACGACGATACTACATTAAATGACAAGGCAGCCAGTGTTAACCATTATAAACATATTCTAATATAAATTATTTAAAAAAAAAAGAAAAAAAAAAAAAAAAAAAAAGCTACTTACACATTATTTAATTATTATTATTATTTTATTATTATTATTATTTAAAGTCGAAAAATTTAAGAATATACAACTACACATTATTTTTCTATCATAACGTTTTCGACATGACGATGACAACAGTGCGGAACAGAGTAAGAGATAAGATAATATGAAAGAGTCAGAGATATTTAAATGAATTCTATGACGTAATGACAACATACGATCAACGTAAATACCTACAGGTTGTTTAAAACTGTGAACAACTGTGACATAAAGAAAGTACATTTGTGTCTAAACTATTGCAAATTTCTGTTAAATTTTTTTGGTATAGTCTTCTAACATCACAAGCTACACGTGGTTTCATTTAATGTCGTACCGTCGTATACACCCTGTATATATACATATATATATTATTTATATATATATATATAGCTCACACACACACACATACGCAGATCCACACACACACACACACGACCGAACACACACTTTATATGTATTTTCTCGGCATCCGCGTCACTTACCAGGCTCCAGCAGAATACCAGCGTTAGACTGCTTTATAGTAGTCTGACACAAGCTGAGCTGGAAACCCTTTTTTAGCACAGAGACAAAATTATTCACTGCTAAATGTTTATTGTTATTATTTTTTCTACTGTACATGTCTCGTGTGTAAAATAAAGCTTTTCTTTCTTTACTTATACTATACCTAATTTCATAATCTGCAAACCACATGGCCAAAGCCGCGGACAGAAGCTAGTAGGCAATAAATTATCCGAATTCCTTGAAGTGGACCATGCGGACGGAGCCGCATATCAAAGCTAGTATATGCATGTAAACAAACAATCCATTTACCCTCAATAAAATATTAAACATAAAAGTTTAGTTCACTTAATTCCAAGTCGGTGACAGAATTACTTGATCCAAAGTTCAATAATGTTTCTAAAAGCTTTCGTTTTTCTCAGGAGTGCGGAAGTATCAATTAAGACTTTTATACTATACGACTTTCTCGTATCAACAAGCCATAGAAGAGAGCCTTTTTTTTTTTTTACTTGGGGAAATGCCTGACGCATACCCCTCGGTCTTGGGGAAAGAACCGAGGGGTTATGTGGGGCTCGCACCCATTAAAACCCCAAGGTGTTCCTCTCGTCGCGCTCTGCTGTGGTCACGGGAGCGCAGGAACATTCGTCCGCGACCATAGAAGAGAGCCTAAGCTATCTGTAAAATCGATATTTTTTCGAGTTTTGCTCCATTCGTTCTTTGTTTAGCCACTGCTCAGTTTCTATTAGCCGTAGCGTGATGTTATACAGCCTTTAGCCTTCCTAAATAAATGGGCTATCCATCATTAAAATAATTTTTCAAATCGGACCAGTAGTACCTAAGATTATCGCATTCAACAAAACATAATTTATGATGTATATAATATATGATGTAATTTATCTATAATATGTATGTATTTACAAAAAAAAATGTATTTAAGTAGTATATCAGTTGTTTAGTACCCATAACACAAGCAAATATAATTGCTTACTATGGGACTAGATGGCGTTGTGTGAATGTGGTACAATATTATTATTATTATTATTATACAAACTTTTCAGCTTTAATATAGTTCTTCTTCTTTATCGTGTGGGCTAGAAGCAGACCCTAGTGTTGGAATTTATCAAGCTTAGAAGGCTTCTAACTTGACTTAACGACTACCACATTAAGTGATAACCGGGACCAACGGCTTTACGTGCCTTCCGAAGCACGGAGACACTGAGAATGAAATTGCCACAAACGGTCACCCATCATGGACTGACCTTGCCGAGTGTTGCTTAACCTCGATGATCGTAATGCACATCTCAGTACCACAATACTACGAGTGCCTCTAAATCGAATCGTATATTAGTTGTTATGTTGTTTTTTCTTACTAAGTAAAAGTGTTAAAGTCTTTGACTGGGTTTCATACTTATCTTCGAAAGACATTTTTGCGAAAGCCATTTTTTTTTTTTTTTTTTTTTACCACATTCACACAGCGCCATCTAGTCCCATAGTAAGCAATTATATTTGCTTGTGTTATGGGTACGAAACAACTGATATACTACTTAAATACATTTTTTTTTGTAAATACATACATATTATAGATAAATTACACCCAGACACAGAACAAACCTTTATGCTGATCACACAAAGATTTGTCCTGGGTGGGGATCGAACCCACGACCTCCGGCTTAGCAGTCAGGGTCACTAACCACTAGACCAACAGGCCAGTCGACGCCAAATCATCGAAGAGCTATTTTACCGACGGGTTATTTGATCGATGGGCCATTTCATCGAATAGCCACATGTACGAACTCCCATATCACCGAAGTACATTTCATCGAATGACACATGTTCGAATTATTGACTATTATTGAACCTACTATTGACTTTTCGCATAAATAAATTAATTTTTCTTATTGTTTTCATTAATGTAATTAATATTCTTTTATTTATTTTTTCCTATTTTATCTTTTTTAGCCTATGCATTCTCGTGTCGTGTCGTCAACACTAAATGTCTTTTCCAAGCAAAAATAGCGTATAAAAAGTATTGTGAGTGCTTTTAAAAATGTAGAACATACCGTTAAATCTACTGAGTTGGAATAATGCTTTAATGTTTGTTTACTGTTTCACCCTTTTAAAATACCAAAAACTTATACTCTTAAAATTATTTATTTAGTAAGGAACATAACATAACATAGCATCACGCCTTTTTCCCCGTAGGGGTAGGCAGAGGTGTTTCACACCCACATTTCTCCAGCTATGTTTGGTCCCATGAAATAGGGGGCGAGCCTATTGTCATCAACCGGGAACATTTGTTTACCAAACTCCGGGAAAATCTTCGTACTGCAATTTCATGATAGAAAAACCCAATACCATATTCACCCGACCCGGGAATCGAACCCGGGACCTCTTGCACAGCAGTCGTATACACTTCCCGCTGCGCCACCGAGGCAGTTTTAAGGAACTTTAGTCCAATACGACACGTCAATTCCTTTATTCTAAATATAGTATACAAATACGATTAAAAAAAATAATAGGTCCGTGTAGTGACGGATTAAGAATACATAATGTCACTACCCCATTTCAACCATATGCAGACAAAAGCACTACGAGAAAAGTAAAATTCGAAACAAACCCTATACCAACCCGTCTGGCCAGCGTGGTATAGTAGGCTCAATCAATTCCCTCCAAAATCTTTGGAGAAGACCCATGCCCAGCAGTGGGACGTCTATAAGTTGTAATTATGATGATTCACTCACGCTGGCCTAGTGCGGGTTGGTGGATCAGACATACTCATAGAATTACTTCTAGGGTATGTGGGTTTCCTCACGATGTTTTCCTTCACCGTTAGCAGATGGTAGGTAAATCACTTGACTAGTACATATAAATTCCACAAAGTGGAATCCACATTGGTACTGCCGGTCGAGATCGAACTCGGACGCCCCGGTTCCATTTGAATAATTAATAAATCGAAATCTACTTGATCTACGAAACTGAAATTTTCATCGCAGACTTATTACAAAAAAAAAGTATCCACGGAGTACAAGTGACAGAAATTTCAGATAAAACACTCCTTTCTGGACAGTCGTGTTAATAAAAATACATAATTCATTGTGCTATCATACAATAACAGGTAGATAATTACAATCATGATATAAAGCCATTATTTTCAGTGTATGACCTTTGCTGCCTTCACCTTTGACACTGTGACGTCAGCGCGCTATTTAGCTATAATAACAGAAGGTATATTCACGCAATCAAAGAATATATTTTGTTAGACTGTTATAAAAGGGAGGGAATATTTAGGTCCCCTCTCCTCTATCTAGAGAGCTGATACTGTTTAGGCCATAATCCACACACGCTGGCCTGGTGCGAATTGGTGGATCAGACATACACTTAGAATTACTTCTAGGGTATGTGGGTTTCCTCACTGTGAGCAGGTACACTTGACTAGTGACAAAAAGCGATCCACTTTGGTATTACCGGTCGTAATCAAACTCGGACCGTGTGATTTGCATGTCGTTAACTTATCCATTCGGCCACCATCCCTTTCTTGACAGCAGCTTCATGCATAATATGTGAAAATTCTATCTCTAGTAGACCACATTCCATTATAGATAAATTATAATTATTGAAAATGGCCGCTGTTAAAGTCTTATATATTTTATCTGTTATCCATTAAGTTCCGTGTAGTGATGGATAAATAATACTAAATATCACTACCCCATCTCAACCCGAGGATGTCGTAAGAGGTGACTAAGGGAGTAACCTTATGACGACAAGAGCGTAAGAAAAGGAAAATTCGAAACAAACCCTATACCAACCTAGCTGGCTAGCGTGGTATAGTAGGCTGAATTCCCTCCACATTGTTGGGAAGCGACCCGTGCCCAGTTATGGGACGTTTATGGGTTGAAATGACGATATTTTATCTATAAACTATCTTAAAACCTTCCACATCACTTAATCTTACAATTACAACTACATTTCAAGTAAAATCGACAAGTGCACTCTTCAATTCGACACTTGTAACAAATTGCACTAGAGCGGGAGTTGAGAGTGCTTTGCCTGGGGTCCTATTGTACCCCGCCGGGGGCCATTGTAACCGAGAGCATTGTCTCGACTTCGTTACACATGCATTGTTTTTAATATTCCTTTTATTTTACTTTTTATTTTCGAATTGTTGCGGTTTTTGGTCGCAGTGCTAGCGGGGAATTGGAGCGGGTAATAATATTTTCAGTTACGGAAGTTTACCTTCTTAATTTTAACTATAGTCTGGGACATTTTTACACAGCGCCATCTAGCCCAAAGTAAGCCAATATAAGGTGAATATTATAGGACCTTTTTTTTTTTACTTGGGGAAATGCCTGACGCATACCCCTCGGTCTTGGGGAAGAACCGAGGGGTTATGTGGAGCTCGCACCCACTAAAACCCCAAGGTGTTCCTCTCGTCGCGCTCTGCTGTGGTCACGGGAGCGCCGAATATTATAGGACCTAGATTAACTGATATACTTACTTACATCTATACTGTTTGGTTGAACGCTTGGATCTCAGGACCTACTGGTCTAATTTGAACAAATTCTTTTAGTGTTGGATAGCCCATTTATCGAGGAAGGTTATAGGTTATATAACATCACGCTACGGCTAATAGGAGCCCAGCAGTGGCCAAATAAAGAACGACGGGAGCGAAGCCCCGTCTGACGAAGACTTCTAATATTATTATATATTTCCAAATGGAAAACATCCGAAACAAACGTTTGCAGTTCGTACAAATATTTTTTGCGACTCGGGGATCAAACCCGAGACCTCAGAAACCGCACACAAATACATTACGGTATCAAATTCTATCACAAGCTTATACTTAGATTGGGCTAAAAAACATCTTCCACTCCCAAAATATTTATTTATTTATTTATTATAACTGAAATGTGCTTGCCTACCCCTTCAGAGAAAAAAGCGTAAAGGCTACATATTTGTATGTTTCAATCACCATCTCTATAGTGATATAAAAAATCGCTACCTCTCCCGCTTATAACAATCCGCTACTACTAAACTGAGACCACACCCGCCGCATTGTGTTGCCACTAATTACGCCAACTGTCGTCATTCAATTATATACACTAATGAATAGGTTATAAACAGCTTTCTGATATGCCGGTGTTGCCAGGTTCAAGGGAATTATTAACGTACGGGTAAATTGTGTGGAAGGTAACGCAATCGGAAATATTCGCTGATATGTATTCTTCAACTTCAAAATTCAACAGCAATTTGGGTATTTCGTCATCGATATGAATTGAAAAAGATCCTTTTTACCCGACTACGGCGAAGCCAAAACGTTTAATGATTTTGGCAGTCTATATACTGTGTATGTATGTATATAATTAAATATACAAATTTTATTGAATTTATTTTAGTATAGTGTTTTGTTTCTGTACCATTCTGCGCTATTTCAAACTGTAACCAATTGAAATTGTAACTAATAATGATGCTTCAAATGAGTGGCCTGAGTTTCTTGCCAAGTTCTTCTCGGAGCTCAACCCTGTCAGTGAACTGGCCGTAAGCAAATTTGCTGACACCTTTTTTTATTGGCTTTGTATGACGTTCATAAGTATCATGTATTTGCTCTATATGAAATAAAGATTATGACTATAATAATAATATAATAATATTCTACCACATTCACACATCGCTATCTAGTCCCAAAGTAAGCAATTATATTTGCTTGTGTTATGGGTACTAAACAACTGATATACTACTTAAATACATTTTTTTTTTGTAAATACATACATATTATAGATAAATTACACCCAGACACAGAACAAACCTTCATGCTCATAACACAAAGATTTGTCCTGGGTGGGGATCGAACCCACGACCTCCGGCTTAGCAGTCAGGGTCACTAACCACTAGACCAACAGCCAACAGGCCAGTCAAAGACTAGGTATGTAACTTTATTTTTATCTAAAGAAATAGATATTATATGACATAAATTGGACACAGGTGACTTATGGAGGACCACACGAACCAAGTAGCGGGTAGTAATAGTTACTACCCGCAGCTTGATTTGTGTGGTTGTTTCATAATCGAATAAATACAATACCGACAAACACACCCTACTTATCGTCTATCTCTTTCACTCTCACTAATAAACATCGCTCTATCCCTCTCTAACTCAATGGTTTATATAAAAAAAGGATGTATTATGTGATGTGTTCATTCCCCTATGTAAAGAGGTTGTAATTTTGTCCATCTGTCTGTCTAGTTCAGTGAGCATTGTGTGTTCGAAGTTAAAACCTTCTTGTTATAATTTGTACACCCTGGCCACTTTTATATATGAGTACTATCTATGGACGTAATAAAACTATTCTGTCGCGTTATTTTTCTGAATAGGTTATGGGCAATATTTAACGCTTCATATACATAAAAAAAATGGCTACATCAGCTGAAGGCCTACCCCTAGCGGAGGCAACCTACCGACATCCAGTCGTTACCAGCGGTGTCCCACAAATACCCAAGTTGGACGGGCGATCCAATTTTGCTACTTGGAGCTTTGGTATCAAAATGTACCTTATTGACTGTGGGTTGTGGAAGTGCGTCGAGTGCCCAGAAGAATTCGCAAAAGAGCGAAGCGACTTCAATAGAATGGATGAACAGGCAAGGGCAAAAATATGTCTATCTGTAGCGCCAAAAGTTTACTCCGTCGTGAAGTCTGCCAAAACGGCAAAAGAAACATGGAACAAATTAAAAGCACAATATGCCGACAAAGGTTTGGACAGAAGGCTAGATCTACTTAGGCAACTTTTTAACATAAAATTAGCAACATTTGGAGATATTGAGAGCTATATTAATGCCATAAGAGATATACAGGAGAAACTCCATGAAATCGAAGCTGGACTGGAGGATGAATTTATCGGTGTCATAATGCTAGCAGGTTTGACAGAAGAGTTCAAGCCTCTCATCATGGCACTGGAGCATTCAGGTGCAAAAATTACTTCAGACTCAGTAGCCACGAGGCTTCTCAGCGAAGATCACAAGACACCTGAAGAACTCTCCACGAACACTTCTTTTTCGGCCACAACTCCTAAATTACAGTGTAAATTTTGTAAGAAGTTTGGACATGTTATTTTAAATTGTAGAAAAAGGAAACAACACATGAAAACACTTTTTACACATAACAAAACAAATTTTATTACAGATGTTACACTTTTATCTTCTTTTAGTTCTAATCTCTCAGGTCCCCATCTCGAACAAAACTGGATTCTGGATTCCAGAGCAACAGCACACATGTGCAAGGATAAGAATTCCTTTCAGGACTTAAAGTCGTCCAAATCCAGACCAATATATGTTGCCAACAACGATCTAATCCCTTGCTCAGGATCAGGTACCGTAGTTTTACCTTTACCTAGAGGTAATTCGAGCACACTCGATAATGTGCTATATGTTCCAGACATAGCGTCGAACTTATTATCTATAAGTAGCCTTGTACGTGAAAATCATGTCGTTGTATTTTCCCAAAGTGGTGCTACAATTCTTCGTAGGGAAAACTGCAAAGTTTCCGGCGAAATAGTAGCAACTGCGTCGAATTATAAAAATCTTTATAAACTCGATATGGCACAACAAGTTTATTTGACAAATGAATGTTCACCAACAGCGTTGCTATGGCATCGACGTCTTGGACATCTCAATGTCAAGGCCGTCAATATATTAAAAAATAAACAAATAGGCGTAAGTTTTTCAGACAGACTGCCAGATACTTGTGTGCCATGTATACAAGGTAAATTAGCAAAGAGGCCCTTTAAAATTTCTCAAAGAGAAACTAGTAATAGATTAGAGCTCATACACACAGACCTCTGTGGCCCAATGAGTACGCGCTCATTTGGTGGTGCTCTATATTTATTAACATTTACGGACAACTTCTCTCGCAAAACTTTTGGCTATTTATTAAAGTCTAAGAGCGAGGTATATACGAAGTTTGTCGAATTTAAATGTATGGTGGAAAACCAGACAGGCCTTAAAATAAAAACCCTCCGCTCAGACGGCGGTGGTGAGTACGTAAACCGTCAGATGTCTGACTTCTTGAATGCAAATGGAATAGTTCATCAGACTTCTATTCCTTATAATCCACAACAGAATGGACTATCTGAACGGGTCAATCGTACTGTAGTTGAGAAAGCACGGTCAATGCTGCAAGATGCAGGTCTTCACAGAGCCTATTGGGGCGAAGCTGTTAATACAGCAATTTATTTGAAAAATCATTCCCCCACCACAGCTCTGAAGAACGAAATCCCCGAGGAGAAATGGACTGGCAAGAAGGTAAACCTTGCACACCTTCGAGTTTTTGGATGTAATGCTCATGTGCTAATTCCTAAGGAAAAACGTAAGAAGCTTGATCCGAAAACCGAAGTTTGTGTATTCGTTGGCTACTCCGAACAACACAAAGGCTATCGCCTAATCAATCCTCGTAATCCGAGACGTATAATTGTTGCTCGAGATGTTGTGTTCCTAGAGAACAACCCCGCCGCGGTCACCTCTAGTCACTCTACTATTGAAGATTCTCCTGACCCTTCCTCAACACCCAACGAACCCTACGTGATCGACGTACATCTGCCTTCTATCTCTTCTTCACGCATACAACCGATCCTTTCGAGTCCTTCACCGGTTATGGAACCGTCTTTTACGTCTGAATCATCCGATACACAGCCTGATTCGGATGATGCTGTTCCGGAATCTCCTACTGAACCGGAACTAGAACCCGAGGTATTCAATGACGCTGAGTCAGAACCATCTCCAGAGTCAAGTTTAGAGTACCAAAGACGATATCCGACCAGAGAGCGACAACCTCCAACTCGTTTTCCAGAGAACGACAGGTCTACTCTCTGCTCGATCTCCTGCGACTCTGAACCTGAGACTTACGGAGAAGCTATGACAGACTCGAATAAAGACGAATGGGTGGAAGCTATGAGAGTCGAGTATAACTCTCTTATCAATCATGGTACTTGGACTTTAGTTGACAGACCTGAAAACCGAAAGATTGTTAAAAATAAATGGGTCTATAAAATTAAAAAGGATACTAACGGAGAGATAGTGAAGTTCAAAGCTAGACTTGTAGCCAAAGGTTTTACACAAGTTTACGGCGTTGACTACGGAGAGACATTCTCACCGGTCACTCGGCTATCCACCATAAGACTTTTAATCGCTTTTGCAGCGAAAGATGGACTTTATCTTGAACATTTAGATGTCGAGACTGCATTTCTCAACGGTGATTTAGAAGAAGAAATCTTCATGGAGCAGCCAGAAGGTTTCGCTTTTGAACCTAAGAAAAAGGTATGTCTCCTTAAAAAATCACTGTATGGGCTTAAACAAGCTCCACGTCAATGGAACAAAAAAGTTTGTGAAGCCATGAACAAACTTTCATTGACTCAATGTTCGAAAGAGCACTGTCTTTATTATAAAAAGTCAGGCAAAAAGCTTCTTGTCGTCGCTATCTTTGTGGACGATTTCTTCCTCCTGTCAAATGATGACAGTATGAAAGATTCATTCAAACGAGGACTTAGAGAACTGTTCACTGTAAAAGATCTCGGTATTCTTAAAGATTGTTTGGGAATGAGAGTCACTCATTGTGAAAAAAGTATTACTCTCGACCAAACTAATTATATCGACGAACTGATTAATAAATTTGGCATGGAAGATGCTATTCCAGTATCCACACCAATGGAACTTGGACTAAAATTAATCCGGCCAAAAGATGGTGAGGAACGATTTAATTTGCCTTACCAGCAGCTTATTGGGTCACTAATGTATATTTCCATTGGCACAAGACCTGACATATCCTATGCTGTCTCCTATTTGAGCCAATTCAATACTCATTACGGGGAGGAACACTGGAAAGCTGCAAAACGTGTACTTAGGTACTTAAAGGCAACTAAAAATTTGAAACTAAACTACACCTACAATACTGATAGAAGTGTACCTATTGGTTATGCTGATGCTGATTACGGTAGTAGTGTTATTGACAGACGCTCATACACTGGTTACAACTTTTTGATGAGTGGCGCACCAACTTCGTGGGAGGCTCGCAAACAGAAAACGGTTGCCCTCTCGACTACAGAAGCCGAATATATGGCACTTTCTGAATCAAGTAAAGAAGCCATCTATATACGTTCCCTCATCAAAGAAATATTTTCAATAGACCAACCAATAGTAATATATTCAGATAACCAAAGTTCACTTAAACTCAGCACAAATGACACCTATCACGCTCGCACAAAACATATTGATATTCGTCATCACTTCATACGAGATGCCTTAACAAATAATCAAATTCATGTTAAGTACATCTCAACCACACATCAGTTAGCAGACATACTAACCAAATCATTACCTAAACTAAGACACAGTAAGCTAACTACATTATTAGGTTTACTGTAAAGTTTTTATTTTTATAATGGTTTAATACATATTTGTTTCTATATTAAGTTTGCTATTTGATATTCTTATAAATTAATTCAAATGTTTATAAATTAATTGTCATATTGTGTATTAGTAGTCACTTGTGTTTATTATCAGTTTATATCATGCATTGTACGTACAGGGTGATCTAATTACGGGGAGGTGTTCGAAGTTAAAACCTTCTTGTTATAATTTGTACACCCTGGCCACTTTTATATATGAGTACTATCTATGGACGTAATAAAACTATTCTGTCGCGTTATTTTTCTGAATATTGTGGTCTAGTGCGCTGTGTTCAAGGACATCTTGTTGGGACAGACGAACAGAAAAGTGGAATGTTAAACGTATTTTAATGCACAATACTTAAAATTATAATTATGTTTAAAATCTGTAGAATCGATAATAAAGTTCAAAAACCATTTTAAACTAAGTAGTATTCCTCCTCCTACGCCCAATCGTTTTATTTTTTTCCTATTTCCCTTTTATTTTTCGTTAGATGAATACACAACCAAGTATCTGGATACTTGGTTGTGTATTCATCGCAACCAATGCTTAAAGAACACAGCCATGTCCATGGCGGCGGTTTCTACTTATATATGAGAAAAGCTTTATATTAGGTCCAATGTAATAGGAGGTGTGACTATTACCCTTCACCATGCACATTTCCAGACGCCGCCGCGCTGATACTAAGAAATTCAAATTTAAAAAAACACCATTTCATTTTTGGCCGACCCTGGCATGGAATCTACGACCTCTTGCCGTTCACCCTCTCTCTGCACCACCTAGGCAGTCGTTCATAAAATCTTACTTTATTCATTTAAATAAAAAAAATTAAAAACACTTTTGTACTCGCCTGTACGTCACGTATACATGACAGTTGAATAACTTCTTACTTCAATAAAATTAATGCTTTGTCCGCACGACTGTACTTTTTATACAGTATTGTATTATCTACTTTTTTTTAAGGTAGGTTATTCAGGTTTAAGTGTTCAGTAATAGTAAAATATTTTAATTATTATTATTGGTCTTTGTTTCCGTTTATTGTATGAATGTTAAGAGTTTTGTAGAGCAAATAGTTATAGTTTAATAAAAATCAAAACGAAATAAAAACTTTAAATAGAATACTAGACTTCGACCGCAGTTTCGCTCGTGTAGTATCTCGGTAATAGAAAGGAGCCTTAAGGCAATCTATGATAACGCAGCATTTAACTGGTTCAAGACTTATTTAAATCGGGTAAGTAATTTCGAAGATTATCCTCTATATTCAAACTTTTTGATAATATTAGTACTTATAATAATAATAATATCACTATTCCACCGAGCACCCAAACCCATAGCCCAACTTTATTTGACTCCATAACATCATACAATAGCTTTACACTTACCAGTGACAAATCATAGCTGTACTACAATAGTGCAGCTCTGTGATATGGCAGTGGTAAGTGTCTCATCCCATTTTAAATTAAAATTCTTTAAGGGCCTCTGCGTGTTGGATCTGTGTCCCCGCGTAAGCCTTCCAAAAGGACCGGGTATACTTCACACCTTACCAGAGAGAAGTATAGCCGTGAAAAAAGAGACATAATATAATAATAAAAATCATTTAATTCTCTCAAAAGGTACAATTAGAATATTATAACTATTTATACTACAAGATTATAAGCATCTTAGATGTCTTATACTTATAGATTTTTCTTACCTATCAAACCTTAGGGCTTAGCTTATAGGCTTTATAGTTTGATTATTAATATAGACGAGAGATCAACGAGCTCAAATTCGAGGACGTACCGTCGTTTTATTATAGAATTCGCAGAACTACCTTCTATCTCCATCATTAGATCAACTCCATTTCATAATTTGTCATCCGATTTACATTTTTAAGAAAATATTCAGCTCAATCGAAAACTGAGAACGAGATGAAATTCGATTTGACCTAAACGAACATAGGTATACAAAGACAAGATATAACGTAGAACGTAGGTATACAATATTGTAAAAAGAATCTCAATACATGAAATTTAATGGAATTGTGCTCCAGTCGTCCTTATGACATACCTACGTCACCACAGGGTGACGAGTATGTCATCCTGTGGAGATCCTGGATCAGGACTAACACAGATGTTCAACCTGGACATAGGCCATTGATTTTTTACATTGTCACTACATATTTTTTTAAATAGTAATAGAGATTGCCTCAGATATTGCCTGCGATTAATTTTTGTTTTTAATATGTAAATAATGTTTATAACCCAAAATATTTTAATCAAAAATAAACTTTGTCATAACAAATCGTCAAAAACATCGCGTGCTGACCATAAGATGATCACTCAAAACCGACAACAAAAAAAATAGGAAAGTCACTCGTAAAAAACCGGAAAGATTCACAAACAAGACCCCGAATCGTAATTACGGTTCAAACAATAAAAAAACTATGTCCCGCCGAATTATAGGTCCAAATTATATAGCTGTATCTGAGGCATTATAATTTTTGGTCTTTGCGCGTTTCCGAACGACCTCTCGGCGACTTTTGTCATTTTTGGACGTAACAAAAAATGGCGGGACGGGCGCCATTTTTTTCTCATTCATAATATTGGAAGGATACACCATAATTGTTGTTGTAAATGATTTTAACATCGATATTTTGCTTTAAAATATTATTTAGCAGCTGATATTTCAATATGTTATTAAGTAATTACTACGAATATGGCGTAATGTTATGAGTATGCGTGATTTAACAGATTGACTACACAAAATACCTAATTCAGAATATTTATAGCCATCGATCATACAAGTAAGTGTTAATTTAGCTATATTTGTATGTCTTCATAGCAAAACATACAGCACTGTCATTTAGTTTTAAGAACTTTCGTAGTGTATATGACACTAATACTGATTTTTTTTCTTCTATGGCAATTTGTTGAACTTTTTGCCAATGTCACACTTAAAAATGTTAGGAAAACTTTTCGAAGTTTACCGCAGTTTTCTCGGTATAAGTGTTCTGTCAATTCAGATATCATTAGATACGTCACATGACTTACATGATTGCCACGTGAAAAATAGCACAAAAAAAAACAAGGCCGTACCTTGTTTATGAACTTTTTTCATACTAGCTTTACGTCTACTATTACATATAATATAATCTGTCTTTTTTTTTTTGTTTTTATTTCTTAAAAAGACAACGCCCGCACTAGGGAACAAGCCCTGTGTCGCGGGGAGCTTTACAAACATGCAACTATTCTAAGAATTGAACTATTCTAAGAACTGACTGGCCTGTTGGTCTAGTGGTTAGTGACCCTGACTGCTAAGCCGGAGGTCGTGGGTTCGATCCCCACCCAGGACAAATCTTTGTGTGATGAGCATAAAGGTTTGTTCTGTGTCTGGGTGTAATTTATCTATAATATGTATGTATTTACAAAAAAAAAAAAAATGTATTTAAGTAGTATATCAGTTATTTAGTACCCATAACACAAGCAAATATAATTGCTTACTTTGGGACTAGATGGCGCTGGGTGAATGTGGTAAAAAAAAAAAAAATCCTTAATAGAATAAAATGTATTTCCTAATAACCAAAGGCTTAGCGATGGTACAAATTGATTAGTGGGTAAGTCTTTAATACTCTCTGGTATGCGATTAAATATTTTGACACACATTATTTAATATTTTTTTTGTATTCTAGTACTTCTAGGAACAATGTCAAGTACTATCCTATTTGAATTTCTAATATTAGACCTTTTAGATGCCTATATGATATGCCTATCCCATTGGCGAAAAGGTGTGCAATATTAAATTTCCTTCCACAATGACTCCAGAGTTATATAATAATTACGTAATACGTCTGCTGTGCGCCGCCATTGCCACTCAATCGCTACAATTTACATACATAAAGACACAAGGTACGGCAAGTAGATAATGAGTGCTAATGGTCGATGGGTATGCAATATTTATCTAGCAACTGTTTCCATTGTACCGCGGCGTTCGAAAAATGACACTTGATTGAATTGAATGACTTGTCATTTTGAATTTGGTGATAAAAGTAGTGGCCGATTTTTTTTGTGAGCTTTTCTCATGACTCAATATTTAAATTAAACTATCATCATTTCAACCCATAATCGTCCCACTGTTAGGTACAGGTATCCTCCAAAGATTTTTAAGAGAATGTACAAAATTGTCACAGTCGACTGAAGATTGCGGCAAATGCTGTCAAGTGCGATCCCATTTTTTTTTTATTTTTTGTTTTTAAATAAAGTTTATTTTCACATAGCTTAATCCGTGTAGTGTCGAATTTAGAATACATATTGTCACTACCACTTTTCAACCCGTGGGTGTCGTAAAATGCGACTAAGGGACCTAATCTTAAGCAGTCAATCTGAGAGAAAAGGAAAATTCGAAACAAAACCCTATACTTACCAATATTGACTTCAGAACTATGCCCGGTGACCAATGGGATCGTCAAATATCGATTTTGGTATCACTCAGCCCAAAAACAACAAAGTTCAAGATGGCGGGCATTTTTACAATTTTGACTTCAGAACTATGCCCAATGAGCAATGGGATAGTCAAATATCGATTTCGGTATCACTCAGCCCAAAAACAACAAAGTTCAAGACGGTGGGCATTTTTACTATTTCGACTTCAGAACTATGCCCGGTGACCAATGGGATCGTCAAATATCGATTTTGGTATCACCTATGGCCAGCGTGGTATAGTAAGGCAAGGCTTCAAAATCCGTTGCGTAATTTTAAAGATTTAAGCATACATAGGGACGGACAGACAGCGACAGCGACTTTGTTTTATACTATGTAGTGATGTATTATTGAACCAAGCAACAATGGAAACAAACAACTCAAGGTAAAATTCAAACAATGATTTTTATACCAAGAAAGCTTGAAATTTTATAAATGAAAAATTATCTGGAACAAGTCCCTTTCAACTTTGCTTCGAATAATTCGCTTCTTTATAAATGCTAAAAGAAAAGTTGTGTTGGAAACCTGTGATTTGTTATACGAATAATTTATGAATAGTGCAACCGTAGTTTTCTTTCTGATCATTCGTGTCTTTTATACCTATATCTATAGGTAGGTACTTACTAATATTATAAAGAGCTAAGTTTGTCAGTTTGTGAAGTTGTAGGCGATAATCTTGGGATCTACTGAACTGATTTTCAAAATTATTTTAGTGTTGAATAGCCCATTTATCTAGGATATATAGGCTTGTATTGTATAGGCTATATAACATCTCGCTACGGACAATAAGAGCTTAGCAGTGGTCAAATGAATGAAGGGAGTGAAACCCCGCGCGACTTCTAGTTTATGAAGCGGGTTTATCTTTCAGGAAAAATTTAAAACAGTAGCAAAATGCATCGCATGCACGCATCTACTGACTGGCCTGTTGGTCTAGTGGTTACTGACCCTGACTGCTAAACCGTAGGTCGTGGGTTCGATCCCCACCCAGGACAAATCTTTGTGTGAGGAGCATAAAGATTTGTGTCTGGGTATAATTTATCTATAATATGTATGTTATTAGAAAAAAAAAATGTATTTAAGTAGTATATAGTTCCCAAAACACAAGCAAACATTGCACACATTGCAACACAAGCAAGCTTAATTTGGGACTAGATGGCGCTGTGTAACTGTGGTAGAATATTATTATTATTATATCTTTCATAACAGAAGGGTAGGCAGAGAACTTTTCTGGAATCGTGGCTAAGAAATAAGTATAAAAACAATTTGAATCATGTTTTTTATTGCCTAGAGAGTCAGACTAACCAGGCGGTCTACCTGATGGTAAGTGATTACTGCCGCTCATGGACGTTGGTAATGTTAGGGGCACAGCCAAGCCACTGCCTAAAATTCTGCTTTGCTAATAAACAACGACGCATTCACATTAAACTTGTCACAGAAAAACGGACATAAAATAAATCACTTAAGATGTATTATTCTCTGAACTTTAACAGTTAGGTATACCGTTTTTTCGTTAGCAATGCAGATTTTAAAACACATGGATATAAGTGCTTGGTTCTTACCTAACTGTTTAGCAGTGAGAGACCATTTGACTAATATACCTACTGTCTTGTCATGGAACACTAAAAGTTTAGTGGGTGATTGACTCCAAAAGTCTGCCGAATATAATAGTAATAATAATATATTCTACAACATTCACACAGCGCCATCTAGTCCCACATTAAGCAATTATATTTGCTTTTGTTATGGGTACTAAACAACTGATATACTACTTATATACATTTTTTTTTTTGTAAATACATACATATTATAGATAAATTACACCCAGACACAGAACAAACCTTCATGCTCATCACTCAAAGATTTGTCCCGGGCGGGGATCGAACCCACGACCTCCGGTTTAGCAGTCAGGGTCACTAACCACCAGACCAACAGGCCAGTCAATATAATCCTAGTAGCCCAGTATACGCGTTCGCTTCGCGGACCACTTTCGTTACCGTGGTCCCGTGTGGTCTCTATGATCACCAGTGGTCTGCGGACCTTAGGTTAAGAACCATTGAGCTAGACGTATCTACATTATGCCTTAGTCATTATTCCTTCAGGCAAGACGGCAACTTACTCTGTCATTTATATTTAAAAACAAATCGACTCATGCAACTACCAATAAACTAAATTAAAATGTACAAAACGCCCTAATTAAGCCCTCTAACTAACTAGATAATAGTTAAAATGCCCACTTAAGTTTAACTGGTAATAAAACTTCATAAGTCCCCACCAGTATAAGACCCTTGCCAACAAACTAATTAAACTGAATCAGGGTTCTAAAATAAGTGGTTGTCAGGCTTAGGTCTTTAACCAAACATATTTAGACCTGTCACTTGCAATTAGCTATACTGAATCAGGGCTCGATTGAAAATGGTCGCTAAATAGGTATAACTGGGACTGTCACCAATTTTATTAGAACCTCTATACTTGTAACAAAAGTTCTAAATTAGGGGTCTATATGAACTGGAGACATAATAGGTATATCAAATTATCGACCATTGTGAAACATTCTTGCCACGTGTCACCAATGAGGAGTCGCGATGTAGAATTCTAAATTTGAATAAGCCAATTAGAGATCGTAATTGTTGCGCGGGCTGTTCTACAATGAGGTAATTAGGGTTATTTGTGAAGATTACATATAATTAATAATTAGTTGTGAATTATTTATTTATTTTTGTTAGTTGTACTCAAACTCATTTCAACGAATGGGTTTTTTCGACTAATCCAGAAGGAGCGACCATAATAGGTCGTAAAATCTAAATTCTAATCTAAAATTTAAATCAACTCAAATATAAAATCGCAATTAAAAAAAAAATTAAGCAATTATTCCAGATATCTGCGGGCCCACTCGGAATTTCAACATACTCAATTTCGATATCGCTGTCAAATGTTGGAAAATTTAAACCATATGGTCGATGTCTCTTTCAAAAAGATTTGATTTTTTTAAATATTTTACTATTCTAAATAGTTTAATTAGGACAGAGAACAGTGGCTACTACCCCATAGACAAGAGTTCAACTCTTAAATAAAAAAAGAAGAAAAAAGTCACCCTTGTTCAATAACGATAGGGTGACAATCCCTGTCCCACGCCAACCACTGACATGTATAAAATAAGCTCAATACTACTAACTGTTACGTAATAGGGGTTGCAATAATCTCATTAAAGAACATTATACTTTAAATTTAGTTTAGTTTGATTCCCGGCTCGGGAAAAGCGGTATTATGTTTTGCCGTCATGTTCATTCTATCAGTCCGGAGTTTAGGAATGCGGTTAATTATAATAGTTTAATAATAATTATAATAGTTTATATAATAATTTGACTGGCCTGTTGGTCTAGTGGTTAGTGACCCTGACTGCTAAGCCGGAGGTCGGGGGTTCGATCCCCACCCAGGACAAATCTTTGTGTGATGATCATAAAGGTTTGTTCTGTGTCTGGGTGTAATTTATCTATAATATGTATGTATTTACAAAAAAAAATGTATTTAAGTAGATATATCAGTTGTTTAGTACCCATAACACAAGCAAATATAATTGCTTACTTTGGGACTAGATGGCGCTGTGTGAATGTGGTAGAATATTATTATTATTATAATAGTCGTTTACAAACTACTTTGTAGTTTAACGTTTGTAGTAAACGACAATTTTTTTTTATTAATAAAAAAGTGACAAATAATAAATATAATAATTATAAATATATATATCTATCCATGTAGTGACGCATTAAGAATACATAATGTCACTACCCCATCTCAACCCGTGGGTGTCGTAAAAGGAGACTAAGGACGCACGCAGACAAGAGCACTGCGAGAAAAGGAAAAATGGAAGGAAATAGTGTCTGCTTAACCATCTGTTGGAAAAGAGGCGTGATCTATATGTATGTATGTATAATTACAAATAAACAGAATAATAATTCAAATTGTTTCGTGGTAAATTTGGTTTACGTGCGTTATTGTGTGACTATTTAGTTTAATATACTTAAATGCGTCGTTTTTTCTTAACAAGACAGTATAATTCACAATGACAATCCCACGCCGCGTCCTAATACGAATTAATATTCGAGTTACAATTAGCCAGCTACATTCAAAAAGGTTGGATGGATAAGACATTTTGTTTGCTGTAGTAATTCCATCTCTAGGGAGAGAGCCTGGAGATCTGTCACACAGGTCCTGAACCTACTACAGACTCCAGCTCTCAGAAGGGTTTAGTATAAGCTATGTTATTCTATAATAATCTTGTGTAATTCCTTTTGAGAGAAATAAATAAATTATTATATTATTATAGTAGTTGAAAATGCAAAAAAATTATCTTCGTTCATAAATTTACCCTAGAATCAAATCTAGACGTATTTTTGATCCACCAACCGCGGGCCATAATCCACACACGTTGGACATTAGGCCAGAGTATGTAGAAAATCTTCTCCATTTTATAGATGAAAGAGGGGGCATATTCCAACACTGGGTCATTAAAGGGTTAGTATTATTATTTCATCATCATCATCATGATCATTTTAACCCACAAACGTCCTCATACCACGTTGGCCCGGCGGATTGGTATAGGGTTTTTGCGAATTTTTTGTCGCCCTTTACGACACCCACGGTTTGAGATGTAAGTGACATTATGTATTCTTAATCTGTCACTATTACAAATTATTATTTATGACTACCGATTTATTCCTTGTAAGAAACATGAAATTTTGCATGAAGTCTCGTTTCTAGTACCTACTAGCGCAGTGAGGTTTTCAATTACTAACTAGGTATATGGAGACAGACAAGACAACAGAGTGAATCTATAAGAATTCCGCCATTTGTAAAATTGGACTACAATTTGAGCTTATTTTCACGTATCTAACAAATAAATAAAAAACATAGAGCTATGTACTAACTACTTAACTATATATTTATATAATAAATAAATAAATCGATCAGAAACGGGGCACGAGTTGATAAACAGAATCCGAGTAACTATCCTTGTTTAAATGTTATTAAAAAACTCAACCCAAATTTAGACAGAGACAAAATAATAATACCACATCTACTGAACACAAATATCCTTACATCCTGAACCCCAATGCACAGGATGAAGTGATTAGAGAATTAAAGGCAAGCGCGCACTCCTAACACAATATTTAGTGTGAGCTCCCACTGTGCGCGCGTGCCTTTATGCTACTCTGATTACGTAATCACTGAACATTGCTGTGTCAATGTGAGTAAGAGTGGCAGTGAATGAATTGATATTTTTTGGGAGAAAAAAAATGAAAGAAATCAATATTAGGTATATTACTGGCTTGTAGGCCTAGTGGTTAGTGACCCTGACTGCTAAGCCGTAGGTCTCGGGTTCGATTCCCACCTAGGACAAATCTTTGTGTGATGAGCATAAAGGTTTGTTCTGTGTCTGGGTGTAATTTATCTATAATATATACATATTTATTCCATGTCTGAATATATAAACACAGCAGGCCTTTCATTATATTAGAGTCAAGCCTCGACTCTTTAACCTATAAATAAATCTTGTAAATACTATCCTAATGAAACAATTACCCTACAGTAATACACCCTACTAATGACATTCAATACCCCATAACACCCCTTAGATCATGTTAATTCCCGACACCCCAAGGATTATTCCATACCGTTTGATGGGAAACGTATGGGGATATCCGAAGTGTGATTTTAATCACATTACTTTATTATGTAGTTAGTTACAAATTAAATAAACATGTATAAAACAACTAAAGAAACTCGAAACAAAACCCTATACCAACCCGTCTGGCCAGCGTGGTATAGTAGGCTAAATTCTCTCCACATTTTTTGGACGAGACCCGCGCCCAGCAATGGGACGTTTATGAGTTGAAATTATATAAAACAAAGTCAGCTTAACACCATATAAGTTTAATAATAAATAAATAAAATAAAAATTATTTATTTTGGTGCTTACCCTAAAAATTTATTATTTTTTTTAGGGTAAGTACCAAAACAAATTAAATTAAAGAAAAGATTTGTAAATTTTTATACACATGCACATTGTATATAACTTCGGAAGCTCAGGCACAGTTTTTCTCTAAAGCAATTGCATTAAATAACATTTAATGCAATTATTGGATGATAATAAAACAGATAATTCGTACTATTACGACTATTAATAATGAAGATAAGGAATGTGGTAAAACCTAAAAAATATATTATTAAAAAAGTGTAGTGACGGATTAAGAATACGTAATGTCTCTACCCCATTTCAACCTGTGTGTGTCGTAAAAGGCGACTAAGGTAGTAGTAAGTAGTAACCTTATGCAGACAAGAGCAGTGCGAGAAAAGGAAAATTCGAAATAAACCCTAGTTATACCAATTCGTCTGTCCAGCGTGGTATAGTGGGTTAAATTCTCTCCACATTTTTGGAGGAGTCCCGTGCCCAGCTGTGGGACGTTTATGGGTTGTTTGTAATGATTTAGATGATGATTAAAACATATTATAATCAAAAAAGTTATGACGTTTTCTAAGTGAATTTTGGCAAGTATATCAAAATAAATAAAAAAAAAACTATTTCAACAATCTTGATACTTTGGACATAGGGCTATTTAGAAAAACATAGCTAAAGAGTTCACCAAACCCAACATTTTTGTCGGTATATGCGCCAAACATAAAAAAAATATTATTAAAAAAGTGTAGTAACCTTATGCAGACAAGAGCACTGCGAGAAAAGGAAAATTCGAAATAAACCCTATACCAACCCGTCTAGCCAGCGTTGTATAGTAGGCTATATTGCCTCCACATTCTTTGGAGGAGACCCGTGCCCAGCAGTAGGACGTTTATGGGTTGAAATGATGATGCGCCAAACATCCTATATAACAAAATAAAAGTTCTATGTCAAGGATCGTAACAGGTAGTAGAAAATTATTGGAAAATCGTCACGATTTAAATAATAATATAATATATTATGTATTTAAATTCTATTGGCTTTCGTAACTTCTATTTTCTTGAAATGAAATGAAATCTCGTTTATTCATCTAGGATACAAGGTAACACTTATGAGAGTCACAAGAATGTAACAGGTTATCCGAAAAGTAGTGTCAGAAAATTTGCCTACGACCAGTTCGCTGACGGGGTGGAGCTATGAGAAGAACTCACGCCACTCTTTTTAAAAAAAATGGATAGTTACAATCTTTTGTAATTTACAATTTGGGTAGCGTGTAAAGTGTTGCAGCAGAGCACCACACCGTTAGATTAAAGAGTTAAAATGAATGTTTACAAAATGAACAAAAAATAAAAAGTTAGGCTATGCGGTTGCATCACTTTACACATTGCTATGCAGCCGTTAGGGGCAGTCTGTGAATAAAAATATAGTTTCTCCTCTTTTTTTCTCTTTTTGGTGAAGATCTAACCTAAAAATAATATAACCAAAAGCAAGCAAACGTTTAAGAATCTAATCATAACAAATACACACAAAGATACCACGGTCGGTCACTCCACACAATGGTCCTCTAATCATTCGGTCAAAGAGTGAACTGAACCGTGTGACGTCACGTGCATGACGTCATTACATTACATAGGGGAGCAAATTAACTGGAAATTTACGGCGCTGCGGTTTGGGTTGAGACGTCGTCGTCGGTTTGTTTTGTACCTATAGTGTTATTTTTTTATACAATTGGTAAAATAGGATTTATTCTAAGATGGTAATATAAATACATAAATATTTGAAATTGATTTCTTAATCTGTGCTGTTGTTAAGCTGTGGCGGAAATTAGGTGAGCCTAGGTCCAGCAGTGGACGTCGTCGTTGGGCTGATATCATCATCATCATCATCTCAGCCTATTGCAGCGCACTGCAATAGGTTATGGGCTGATATGATGAATAATAAAAGCTACTTTTAAAAATGATTAATCAATATGACAATATAACGTGTGGAAGGGAAGACATCTTGGTACTGAAAATTGAGGATAGCGAGTGATTTTTAACATTCCGATTTACAAATCAGCTAATTTACTTAGGATTTGACCGGCCTGTTAGTCTAGTGGTTAGTGACCCTGACTGCTAAGCCGGAGGTCGTGGGTTCGATCCCCACCCAGGACAAATCTTTGTGTGATGATCATAAAGGTTTGTTCTGTGTCTGGGTGTAATTTATCTATAATAATATATGTATGTATTTACAAAAAAAAATGTATTTACGTAGTATATCACTCGTTTAGTACCCATAACGCAAGCAAATATAATTGCTTAATTTGGGACTAGATGGCGCTGTGTAAATGTGACCAATAATATAAAATTACATTTTTAAATATATATAAAAAATACATTTAAAAATATAAAAATTTTGAGACCCATCGGAATCGGGTACAGGGACCAAGCTACCGGTGGTTAGGGCTCCAGAGAGACGAACCTCCTCACAATGCGTGCCGTGTCCAGAAGTACTGCCTTCTGCATCTGGCCTTCTTATTATTATTATTAGTATTTATTGGGCTAGAAGCCGTTGCGGCCTCCTTGCTACCTCGACCAGAATATGATCTATTTTAGCGAAAGGTACAACCACACAACCACAACCACATTACTATTAGATCTTGACATTAATTTATTTGAAAATCTTTCGCATTAAAACCTGACATTTTTAAATTAAAATGAACATTTTTTAACAAATAGCATAAAGTGAAAATCTTTTTATTATAATGAACGAAAAGAAGTCATCTTCTTCTCTTCTACAACACAACTATGCTGTGCCCGACAGGGTCCATGATTGTTACATAATTATAAGATTATTTACCAACTGTTATACATTGTGGAAGAAATAAACGATTGAGTATTGAAGGCCTATTAACCGGATTACTGTAATAAAATCACTAAGATTTTTATGAAAGAAAGCCGTGAAATATTATAGTGTCCCATAACAGTGGAACAATAATTAACGCAAGTAAAACTGCGATCCATAGTTATAGTATAAAGTACAAATCGAATTTTCGATCAGCGGCCAGTGATTTTAAGACTTTGAAAGGAGAACGTGAAAAACTGCGCGCGCACCTCCGGGCAAAAACCTCGGTGCGCGGCGCGTTTGGTGCGAGCGAGACGGCGATACGAGTGATAGAGAGGGGAGAGAAAAACTTGCGCCGGCGCAACCACGCTCGCATATCTGGGAAGTGAGGGGCATAGAATAGTTAAGTGGAGAAGCGTTGATGGTTATACCTTTTTATACGACTGCCCAAAAAAAGGGGTATAGGTATGTACCTAATCATTCTTTCTGTAATAATAAGCATTAAAAAAATGAATTATTACGACGATTACATATGAACTTTGGGAGCTATGGGAGATTAGTCATAATATGGCTAACATTAATATAATATTTTGCCACATTCACACAGCGCCATCTAATCCCAACTATATTTGCTTGTGTAATGAGTACTAAACAACTGATATACTACTTAAATACATTTTTTTTCGTAAATACATACAAATTATAGATAAATTACACCCAGACACAAAACAAACAATCATGCTCATCACACAAAGATTTGTCTCGGGTGGGGATCGAACCCACGACCTCTGGCTTAGCAGTCAGGGTCACTAACCCCTAGACGAACAGGCCAGTCGAAGTCATTATGATTTATGTTCAATTGACCTATGGTGTTTATTCACAAGGGACTCATTAGTAACAAGTTAATTTAGAACGTCATTTCATTTAGATGTCTCCGTAAAACAAAGTATTAAATTCACTACAGAGAGAGAACCCCGCTTTTCCGCTATAAAGCGTCCTATGTTGATATAGAACTTACTATCTTGTGAAATCAAAGTATAAGAAATATACATTGCTGAGTATTTAACTAGGCCGGGGCGTTGTAACATTATACCAAAAATTCGAAATGTCAAGTTTTGCAATTCTTTCTTTTCAGCAAATTGTTTAAATTGTGTCAGCCTAAAATTTGGCCACGATCACTGCACCGTCAGTTGCGCTCATCAAAGCTTCCTGCGTGCAGTTGTTCGGGCACGCAGAGCATGATAACACGTGTCTGAGGAATGGCACCACACTTGCACTCTAAGTCGGAACCATCTGAAAAACCCCACCTGGCCAAATTGGTCTTTAATTCGGCCAACCTGTGTCCGAAGTCTATTTAAAGACTTCCAGGTAAGCCATGGTAAATTATGACCAGGCGGAGGACTCTCCGATGGTTGGACAAATGGCTTTGAGAGATTAGCATGTTCTCGCCACAATCTGCATCTTACTTTTGAACCACTGTTGTCCTGAAGTGGAAACCTCCCCATTTAAGAGTTACAGACAACAACTTCATTAACTTTATTCTTTATTCTACGGATGAGTCGATATTTTCTACCTATTTACCCATCTGTATTGACCATTATACCAACACCGAAGCACGTCGCTCGACCGCCGTAACTCTCTTTTGATGTGTACAACAAAAAACCAGCCTAAGAGCCCTAGTCCATTCAAGCCCTAGATTTGTTTATAATTAATTGGTATTTTTAGTTTTTCCGTTCATTCGCCATACGGCACTCAAATACCAGTTAATACAGGCTATGGGAAAGTAGTTACTATTATTGCAAATGGGAAAGTTTGTCGGTATGTCTGTTATTCTTTTACGCTAAAATACTGAATGGATTTGGATTTAGCTTGGTAGGAAGGTTGTTTATGTTTTGGAATACTATAGGATATTTTTATCTGGGTATGTTTCGCCGTCGGAGAGAGTGAGTTAATAATAAACCAGTACTGATTCCATACTTTTTGTTTATTTGGAAAACAAATAATTTTAATAGAAATTATAATTTACTGGATAAACTATGCACAAACCATAAGTTTCTATAACAAATATCTATATCTATACTAAAATTTGAGGAAAGATTTCTATTTTTGTATGTTACGAATAAACTTAAAAATTACTGGACCGATTTCTAAAATTCTTTCGCCGTTAGAAAGTTACATTATCACTGAGTAACATAGGCTATATAACATCACGCTACGGTAAATAGGAGCTGAGCAGTGGCCAAATAAAGTACGACAGGAGCGAAGCCCCGTGTGAATTCTAGTATACTCGTATTATATAGACTGTATTAGATATTTCTTTTCCCGGTAATGTTTTACCAATAATCGTCCTACAAGAATTTAATACATTTTATCTTTAGTTTTCCTGGTGTATTTTCTGAAACTTTTCCGTCGGCGGTATCGTAATACGGAGTTCTGCAAACTTTTAAGCTATTAAACAATATGTACATATTATATTGAATTGAATTTTTAAATATCTTTTTTGCCAAGTAATATTATTACATATTTTTACAGCTACCAGTGTAAGTTGAATCCTGGTAAAACAACAACTTTTTTTTATTTTCTTTTTTTTATGCCTGACGTGGCAGACGTGCTAGCGGCCCACTTCATGGTAGGTAAGTGGTGACCGTCGCTCATGGACGTTGGCAATGTTAGGGGCACAGCCAAGCCGCTGCCTACCTAGAGAGGATAGCTCTCTTTAAACCTCGTTTGAAGAAGGATATGTCATAGCGCTCAGGAAACACCGCTGCGGGAAGTTCATACATAACTCAGTTTACAAGCATAAATAACCTAATAAAAACCTTTTTTTCATATAATAATAATCAGTACAGAGAAATAAGAATCTGACATGACATGAAATTAATTAACATGTCGGCTTTGGTATCAGCATTCCATTTATATCATGTTATTTCTAATCAGGATAAGAATCGAATCTAAAAGTATTTCTTATACAGATATAATATATCAATAAAATTATTATAAAAGTTGTGGGTATCGGGCTCTATATATATAATATAATATCATCATCATTTCAACCCACAAACGTCCCACTGCTGGGCGACGGGTCTCCTCCAAAGATTGAAGGGAATTTAGCCTACTATACCACGCTGGCCAGACGGGTTGGTATAGGGTTTTGTTTCAAATTTTCTGTTTCTCGCAGTGCTCTTGCCTGTTTAAAGTATTTATAATTATACACACTATAATCTTAATTAAAGAAGCAGTTCTCAATGTTATTTTTTTGTAGCTACTGACAAGTTTTCGTCAATTTTAATTTAGGATGGATGGATAGATATATGGTCAGATGTTTTTTAATCAATTGCACCAGATCGGCGGAACGTAAAATATATAATAGTTTGGAATAGTACATAGGCTACTTATTACTGACATACAACGCGAGCAGAGTCGCTGGCAGAAGCTAGTTAAGTTTAAATGGTAATTTAAAACACGCTGCTGACCTAAAGACTCTTAGATAGAACTTTTTCTCCATTTTAGTGTATTTTAATGTCCGGACGGCTTTAAAATGCATGGCGGTATTAAATTCACCTAAATTCGCCACACCCATTCACTTCTCCTGCGTGATACGTCAGTAAAATATGATACTATTGCATGAAAAATTATGTAACTGATGATGAAAACCGCATCAAAATCCGTTGAGAGTTGTTGGATATAAAGACAGACGCGGAAAACGATTTTCTTTATAATTAGAGATTATATTTATTGTGTCTCTGCTGGGCATGGGTTTCCTCCAAAGTATGTGAATGTATATTTAATATATATTTATTTTATATATATCAGAAAATCCACAACTCTATTACTTCACATGCACCTACTTTGCCATATCTCTGCGTCACCCAAAGGTAGACTGGTAGATAATGCCTTAGGTATTAAGTCCGCCAATACATTGTATAGTGTATGAAGTTTAAATAAATAAATAAAAAATAATGTATCCTAGTAAAACACGTATTTCAGCTTAGTTCTTCAAGACACGCTAGCATATACGGATTACTTATAATTTTAATTTTAATAGGGTACGTGAGTTTCCTCAAGATATTTTCCTTCACCGTTAGCAAAAGATACGAGTAAGTCATATGATTAGTGCATAATATAATAAAGTTCACAAAATGAAATATTAAAACTGGCACTCGGATACTAACTAAAATTTCACTTTTTGCATGTCAGTCACTTTTACCGATTTATTTATTTTATTTATTTATTTATTATATTTAGAAACAAACAGTCTTATACAAAAAAGAGCTTAATACTAAAAATTAAACATAGTTTTAGACCTATAGTTTCATATCTAGGGCACTTAAATGGAAAAATAATGAGTTTTCTCGAAATTATATAAAAACCAGATAATTAATTATAACATTATATACAGGTGCATACACACAAACACACGTATATACACATATACATATACCTATACATACACCCGTATACATACATACATACATACATACACAATATACATACATACACACACATACCTATGCAATGCATGCAATGATTTACAAGTTAATTTCTACACAACCTACTACTAAAATCATAATCCACTCAATTCTAACCCTCAAGCCGTGAAACGGTTTCTCCGTAAACCTTAACCTCATCGACAATTCAATCATAGGTCTAATCGACCAATTTATTCGTAATAACTCAATACATCAAATGTTCTGAATGTGAAGCGACAAAAACATCCCGACAGAAAATGGCGGCGTACTTAATTTATTTATGCAGCTTTGGTGCAATTAAAATTGTTAACTGACAGGTTGTTATTAATGGTAGTTAAGGTAATTGTGGCGCCATCTGTTGGCGAGTAGCGGAGTTGTTCTGTTGGAACGCGTTTCGTAAAAAATGAGTTAAATTTTATAAAGTTGTGCTACGTTTGGTACTTAGATAGTTAATTGAATTTTATTGTAATGGTTTTGTTGGGTCATGGCATGGCAAAGCATGGCCTTCATGTTTGTAAGATTAATAATTTTTTTTCAAGCTAATATTGCAAATAAATCTCGAGCCAAGTTGTAATAGTAATTTCATTCTTCTAAAAATTTTAGATGGGTGGATGTTGACACAGTCACGCCAAAAAAACTGGAAGGCATTATTTTTTCATATGAAATTTGGCACATAGTTGGATTTAAAATTTTGAATAGTGTATAGGATTGTTTATACCGACCGGCGAGTGAAGCCGCGGGCGATAGCTAGTAATGTAATAGGTACATTAATAAACATAACATAACATAGCATCACGCCTTTTTCTCCGAAGGGGTAGGCAGAGGTGTTTCACACCCACATTTCACCAGCTATCTGTGGTCCCATAAAATAGGGGGCGAGCCTATTGTCATCTACCTGGTACATTTGTTTACCAAACTTCGGGAAAATCTCAATACTGGAATTTCATGTTTGAAAAGTCTAAAACAATTTAACAATTTTCACCCGACCCGGGAATCGAACCCGGGACCTCTTGCACAGCAGTCGTATATACCCGCTGCGCCAACGAGGCAGTTGTATATAAATAAGTTATACCTAACAATTCCAGAATGTTCTTTTATTGCCTGAAGTGACAGACGACCAGGCGGCCGGTTAAGCGTTAACTGCCTCTCATGGACGTTGGCAATATTTGTTGCATAAACATCCCACTGCTGGGCACGGTTCTCCTCCAAAGAATGTGGAGGTAATTTAGCCTACTAAACCACGCTGGCCAGACGAGTCTGTTGAGGGTTTGTTTCGAATTTTCCTTTTCTCGCAGTGCTCTTGTCTGCTTAAAGTTCCCTTAGTCGCCTTTTACGACACCCACGAGTTGAGATGGGTAGTGAGTGACATTATGTATTCTTAATCCGTCACTACACGGATAGCTCTCTTTAAACCTTGGTTTAAAGAAGGATAAGTCATTGCGCTGAGGAAACACAGTTACATGAAGTTCATCCCAAAGCCGTCACGTACTTACGTTGGAGGAATTTTCCCTTCAACCTTGCTTGTTATTCATCATTGTTAAGAGTGCCACACACTATCAGTTCACTGGACGATGACGGCCTATTGGTAAAGCGAGGAAGGTAGCCTATTGGCTACTGCGATTCGAAATAGCCAATAGCCGACATTCGACGCTTTACCGACAGGCCGTCATCGTCCATCGAACTGTTGTGAGACCCTTAAGAATCTTGGCTTATAAGAATCCTAGTAATGGAAGGGTTAACTCAGTCATAATTAATTTTGTTATACAAATAAATGAACTGCGATATTAATCATTAATTTTGTTAAAAGCTTTTAATAATAGTAATGGTTTCCTAATACCTAACCTAATTATATTAATAACTTTATGTACATTAGTTATAACCTTATATATCACTTATATACATTGATGATAAAATAAATAAAAAAGAACCAGCAGATGTCAGATTAAGGAACAGGGACTCAAATATTTTGAATACTGATCATAGTAATACAGCTTTGTTTAGAAAAAGTATTTTTGAAATGAGTCCACTAATCTATTAGTCCGGGATCCCTGGTCCAATTTTTTTTTTATTACTGTCAAGCTAATTTTTCGTGAGTAGCTTCATTTCGATGAGACGCCCAATAATTTCGTATTCCAAAAGTTTGATTGTGGTAGCTAACAGACGTAGCAAGGGTATACCGGACCGGGAAGGAAATACCGGGATTACGTACCACGCAATTTGTAGGACAATATTACATAAATATTAAAGTTAAATTTCTTTTATTTTTATCTTAAAATAATATTTGTATGGGTACAATGTAGCGCTCACTTATTTAATAACGTAAGATCTGTAAATTTAACCTACCTACATTGTCAATAAATATTTCTGTTTCTGTTTCTGATGGTAATATTATGGATACGTTATACTAAATCATGTCTTATATTTAAATTACAAAGTATCGTGTATAACTGAGAACGTCCGTCGGCATAGAGTTAGGCCTTGAAAACGTTGGTATCACGATATAGACGCCTTTCACAAATACTAAAGTGCAAGGATATAGAGAGAAAAGCGTAGTTTAGAATGAGAGATACCTTTGTCGGAGCAAAGCAGTACCTATAAGTTAAAAAAGCTAGCCAAGTGCGAGTCGGACTCGCGCACCGAAGGTTCCGTACGATTATGGAATATATTCATTTGTTTTTTATACAAATACAAGATAGTAGTCGGTAATGGGATAGTTATAGTTAAATAGGTGACGTTCTAAAGAAGGGACAGATCAGGAGTACCCTCAACCGGCGAGAATTCATGAAAAGACTGATGAATGTTGAAGAAGCCAAAGATGTATGTCAGAATCGTAGCAAGTGGAAGGAAATGGTCTCTGCCTACCACTTTGTTGGGAAAGAGGCGTGATCTATATGTATGTATGCATGTACATATGTATATAAACTAGAATAAATATTCACATAAAGGTAGGTTCCGAATGAACTGTCACTCTTACTGTAATTCTTTCATTATTTTCTTTCTTGAATTTTTTATGCGTATAGTTTTATAGGCCTCACCCAATTTCCGCCACAGCGAGTGATTTTGTGCCGCCCGCTTCCAACGGCCACCCGCAACCTTTACTAGGTCGTCGGTCCATCTGGAAACTATGTTAGGCCTATGTTCAACAGTGGACGTCATTGGGCTGATATGATGATGATGATGATAGTTTTATACCCGTTCCAATATAGTACTAATATTCAGTGATATAACTACACGAGTACGGTTTTCAGATTTTTTTTTTACTTGTAGGTACAACTTGATATTACTTCTTGTCAAATTTCATGATTCTAGGTCAACAGGACGGTCAAGACATGCGACAAAAATGGAGCAAAATGTCTGTGTGAATCTTTTGATTGCGTTTACTTAGAACTCAGATTTTTTTATTGAGCCAAGGGATTGTGCCGAGTACCTATTTGATATTAATTTTATCTTGAAACCTCTAAGCATTCTTGAGAAAAAATGTTGTTATTGTTTATCTGACTGGCCTGTTGGTCTATTGGTTAGTGACCCTGACTGCTAAGCCGGAGGTCGTGGGTTCGATCCCCACCCAGGACAACTCTTTGTGTGATGAGCAGAAAGGTTTGTTCTGTGTCTGGGTGTAATTTATCTATAATATGTATGTATTTACAAAAAAAAACATGTATTTAAGTAGTATATCATTTGTTTAGTACCCATAACACAAGCAAATATAATTGCTTACTTTGGGACTAGATGGCGCTGTGTGAATGTAGTAGAATATTATTATATTATTATTATTATCCTACTACCTACATCAACTTCAGCACGAATATAGTCTGAAACGAGGTCTCCACTCTAAATTTTAATTAACTCAACAAAATTACTTACCAATCCGATTTAAACCCGTGTACCAAGCTTTAAAATGGCGACTATACCACTCCTTATTCTACTAAAACACAGGGTTGGTCAGTCGGTGACAAATTATATGGAAAACTTTACCGTACCACTATTCATTATCCCTACTTTTGGGGTAACTTTTCCCCTAATGTGGGGAAAAATAACACAAGCATATTATTATATTTTTATGTCTAATATACTTATGTACGACTTCGATGCGTTGTTTGTCAGAGCAGAGCAGTGGCCAAACAAAAAACGATGGAAGTGAAGTGAAGAAGAAAACAGCTAGTGCATGCATACGCTTGCTTAATTTCCGAATGTACATTCGTAACACTAGCGTTTTTAAACGATAATATGATAGCGCAAACGTTCGTTTCTTAGAGGTGAGTAATGATAGGACAATCATTGCATTATATTTAGCGTGCATAGCGTGGGTGTTTTCTTCCATGTAACGCCATGGATTTGAGACGGTGTGCATTCCCAATGTGTACGACACATCAATTTCCTTTGATTTGGTTAAATTTTTTATATTAATGCTAAACAAGTAATGGAAAATTCACACCCAAAACGCATACACATAGCTCTGTTAGAAAAGCACTGGACACGGCATGTCAGGATCGCGCGTTCGAGTCTGTGGGTTTGAATTTTCCATTATATGTTTAGTATTTATATAAAATCATCCGTGTAGTGACGGATTAAGAATACAAATACGCCTTTTAGGCTGAATTGTTGGCTGAAATAGCTGAACAATTTTTTATTTGTAACTATATTATGGCCGCGACTTCGTTCGGGTAGATTTCGATATTTGCATAGACCTTTATAAGAACTATTTTTAACTGCAAATCTTGAAATTTCCGGTGCCCACTACAGGGGTTGAATTTTACATCCCTTAAAGTTGACTTTGAAAACCACAAATGTGTAGAAAGAGTAAACGGTTACCCATAATACTCAATTGGAATGCTATTTGCGTGATCATTTTCGTACTTGACGTTATAGATTTTCAAAATCTATAAAGTAACAACCACTTAGTTTTCTAACATTTTCATCACAATATCATCCCCTTGGGAGTTGAATTGAGACAGCCCGTTTGTGTCTAAGAACGAATATTTTAGTTGTTTAGTTCCCCTGCCTATCTTTTTGGTCATTATTGGAACCTGAAAGTACCGAGTCTCGAAGTTGCACATTATATTTAACTATTTTTTATTTTCCTCTATTATATAATATAATAATAATATTCTACCACATTCACACAGCGCCATCTACTCCCAAATTAAGCAATTATATTTGCTTGTGTTATGGGTACTAAACAACTGATATACTACTTAAATACATTTTTGTTTTGTAAATACATACATAGTAGGTATAGACAAATTACACCCAGACACAGAACAAACCTTTATCCTTTATGCTCATCACACAAAGATTTGTCCTGGATGGAGATCGAACCCACGACCTCCGGTTTAGCAGTCAGGGTCACTAACCACTAGACCAACATCATCATCATCAGCAACCCATTAAGTCCCACTGCTGGGCTCGGGTCTCCTCTCCTCTAACTAGAGAGCTGAGAGGGTTTAGGCCATAATCCACTCACGCTGGCCTAGTGCGGGTTGGTGGATCAGACATACTCATAGAATTTCTTCTAGGGTATGTGGGTTTCCTCACAATGTTTTCCTTCACCGTTAGCAGATGGTAAGTCACTTGACTAGTACATATAAATTCCACAAAGTGAAATCCACATTGGTATATTGGTATATTGGTAGACCAACAGGCGTCGCTAAAATCTCGTTTTATTTGTAATATCTTTATCCTACCTATAGTTCACAATAAAGACACCTGAATCTGAAGAAAACAATATCAGAACTGCAAACCATTGTGTCGGACATTATGGACAAGAGTCGAGTTAGCCCGCGGCTTGCGTCAGTATAATTACGCACCGTTTCGGGGAACACCAACGGTTTATTACCGGCTACCGTGATTAGATGCTACCCAGATACCTTTGGGAACCAACCGAAGTACTCTTTGTTTTATCCATCCTGTTGTTATAAACGTTTCAAGGTTATTGCAACTTTATCTTCTCCTTTTTTATATCTTTAGCTACAAAAGCACCATTTTCGTGGCTACTATAAAAACAATTGACGGATGAAATGAAATTAAATCTCATTTATTCATCTAGGTTACAAAGTAATTCTTAAGAAAGTCACAAGTTAAGAATGTAACAGGTTATCCGAAAAATAGTGTCAGCAAATTTGCTTACGACTAAGGGGTTTACACTGACTTTCGACATTTGAAAGTCGGTTTTGATGTCGTTGTCAAATGTAAGGAAATTTAGATATGGTTGCTGTCACTTTCAAACATCAAAACTGAACATTCGAATGTTGAAATTCAGAGTAAGCCCCAAAGTCACGCTGCTTATTGCACGTTGACAGAGATATTTTTTAATATCGCTGTCAAAAATTTTTCAAACATTTGACAGCAATAACAAAATCGGTTGAATGTCGTAATTTCGAGTAGATACTGCTTCTCGTTTTGAAAAAGGCTTAAGTACAACAGTTAATCGTAATGTACACTGTTGCTAACAATAATAATATCTTCGCAAATCATTATTTGAAATTCAGCCTTATGTTATGCGCACAGAGTATTAATTAGAATTTTATATTCTTTGAAATCGAAGCACTGACATTAAAAATTATTTAACAAAAAAATGCGGACAAGAATTTAAATTAAAGAAAATGATCTTAATGACATTAGGAATAAGGTCTCTATTAATTTGCTTCTATAATTGTATATTTTTTATATCATTTGTTCGTTTCTAAAGAAGAACGTCATAAACGACTTATTAGCATAAAAAACTACTTAAATGTAAGCATTAAAATACAGTTTTGTAAGAGTTTTATTAGTTATTTTTTGTTGTCGAGTGCTACCTCACAGGGGCGTAGGTTCGATACCCGCCTGAGGCATTTTATGTATCGGAGTATCGATTCGCCACATAGCTTCATGAATGATTAATATTATTTTTATAAGTCAATAATGTCGTCGGTTCGGGATTCGAACTTTGATTTGATAATATTAACATTAAAACTGAATGCTTTGACGCATCAGGAGTGTGCACAATGCAAATTAAATTAGGGTTTTTCTACCATGAAATTATCAGTGCTAAGCCTTGAAATGAAAAGGCCAAGAAGAACTGTTATGAACAGTAATTCAAAGTATTAAAATTAGTCAGCGAAAACCCCCATCGCTTCTCTATATACTTCCCGCTGCGCCACCGAGGCAGTTTCATTATTGGTTTCAGTTTCAGTATTAGTTTTTAGTTTCATATTCATTTCATTATTATTATTCATTTATCCTAATAGTACCATGACCAAATAGGTGACGTTCTAAAGAAGGGACAGATCAGGAGTACCCTCAACCGGCAAGAATGTGTGAAAAGACTGATGAATGTTGAAGAAGCCAAAGATGTATGTCAGAATCGTAGCAAGTGGAAGGGAATAGCCTCTGGCTACCCCTCTGTTGGGAAAGAGGCGTGATCTATATGTATATGTATATTACATGATTTGATGCCCTACCCCGGGAAAAAGGCTTCATCCAAATAGATGTAGAATAAACAATAACAATATGTGACAATTTTTTAATGTCTGTTTTTGTAAATACAATTAAATCAAAAAACACACAACTTTTAGATTATTTTAAAATGTTTATAAATGGAAGTTACAGCTAAATACCACTGATATATAAGAAAATATAATAAAAATTAAATCTTAAAATACATCTGACAGCATTTTGACAGCGGTTTGTTTACCAAAATTCTATATCCATTTTGGCCCGGGTATATTAAGCACAAGCTTCCGCCCGCATCTTCCCCCGCGTGGTATGTATTTTATACCTATAAAGCTACCTCTTGAATCACTCTATCTATTAAAAAAACCGCTTCAAAATCTGTTGCGTAGTTTTAAAGATTTAAGCATACATAGGGACGGACAGACAGCGACAGCGACTTTGTTTTATACTATCATACTATGTAGTGATATTAACTTTAAGCCTCTTTTGCCGTAGACGGGTAATAAATATCATACTTATTTATACTAAATCATATATTATGTATATAATGTAATTCAAACTTACATTTCCTCCTTGCTGCCTCCCTTCCACGCGACAAGCTGTAGTCATAATCATAGGTCGCGCTTTGGCTCGGTACATCTCTAAAAATCATAATTATAAATATAATATTTTTTATACCCCCTTATTACAAACTACGGAGTAAGCATTAAACCAGGTTTAAAATGACAACTTTGATACTTAAACAATGGTTTATGTCAATTTTTATTCAAGTTTGTGATGTAGGGGGTAATCTCGGGATCTACTGAACCGATTTTCGAAATTATTTTAGTGTTCGAAAGCCCATTTATCGCTCAATAGCTGAGCAAAAGCTAAAGAACGACGGGAGCAAGCCTCGCGTGACGTCTAGTAATATATAGTTAATAATTACTTATCCTGACTAACTGATTCATTAACACAGAGCCTACACCGAGGGCTAAAAGCTTGAAATCTAGGCAGTTCACACCTTTTATGACGTATCCACATAGAAAGGATAATTGGAATTTGTCTCCTAAGGAGGTGAAATAGGGTTGCAAGTTTGTATGAAATACATATATCTGTTTAAAGTTATATCTGTGAAACATGATTGTGACCTTCTTAAATTACCAACTTCAAATTCTACATTAACTTTGTTATTTCCTAACAGGATATAATAGATCAGAAATAATTTACTTAATTTTAATAAATTAGCTGACTTCATACGTAGGTACGAGTACATTAATTAGTCACATTATTCAGATATTTTTTACTCTGTGACCAATTTCCATCTTGTAAGAGAGTCTAGGTCTTTATACTAGATATTAAAACAGTTTTTAAACGCTCATAAATACTAAATTAGCATTATTAAGATCTTTATTTTCCAATAAGACTAAAATGTCACTTACATGAGACTGAATGTTTGATACAAAAATAATAAATATAGTAACCCGATGTGGGTAGTTGACTTACATGCTAGATACCGTTTTGTTTCATTCAAAATGCTTGAGGCAAGGACTTATTTTAATATTATCTTTACTAAGCAAGAAACTATCCATTCAACATGATTCCAAACGCTATATCAAACTTTTAAAATCTCTACGCTTAAAAAGTTAATAAAATTAAAAAAATATATAGAAAAAAAACACAAAAACCGCCGTCGGAAGCCATGAGAGGCCCCAATTTAATACCTCCGTACATAACCGATAGATTAATTCGATAAATATACGGTATAACTTATAATTATGAATTTTATTCACCATACCATACTTCATGGGTGTTTTTTTTGGCTCCAAGATTAGAAACTTTGTGTATTAAACGATTTATTGGCGGGAAAAAGAATGCGAGATGCGTCAATACTTTTTATAGTCATAGACTATAGAGATTCCAATGTCAAACTAAATGTCAAATTTTTGTTTATATGTAGGCGTTAATGTTACCAGTTTTAAAATGTATTTTAGAGGAAATCATAGATAATTAAACCAATAAAAATTCAGATAAATTGCACTAACCTTGATAAGTGTAAATTAAATCAATTACAAATAATGATGGCCATTCTAACAGTAACTAACAAATTATATAAGTACCTATACTATATCAATCTGTCATCACTTGAAATTCGAGTTATTCACTAAAGATAATTAAATTAAAAAACAGATATTTAATAATAATTATTGAGACAGAGTACCGATATAGTTAAAAGTCGCTAAAATATATTATTTATGTGTACAGTAGCAGCAGTAATTACAAATTTTGAAAATTATTATAATCTTGACTTGGAGAAAATAACGTACCGACACCGTGTACTGGACCAGTACCGTCAGGAAAAACATTTAAAATAAATTCATATAAAGTCACGTCTTTTATCCTCTAAGGGGTAGGCAGAGGAGTGCATCACACGTAGGTTCTATGTAAAAGCGGGCGAGTTATAAAAAAATATATTATACAGATATTTAAATTTATTGTTTCAGATAACGCACATTTAATTAAACAAAGTCTCACTATGATTGGCCACCTGACACAACACGATACTTTTATATAAAAATCATAGAATGATCGATTGAAGGCAAGAGAGGAATAGGTAGACCAAGGAGGACTCTTATTGAGAGATGAAGGAGAAGGCACGGGTTGTGTCGTAACAAGAGGAGAAAGAATTAGAAGAAGCAAGAGATTATTGATATTTACTCAACCGATAAGAACGCAGATCTTACAAGTATCAAGATTTATGCAGGGTGGCTGTCAACCTCTAGATGAATGGAGCCGCAAATCGTACTCCATGGCGTGTTACTGGACAGGCGTTAGTCCAGCAGTGGACTAGTACAGACTGATTATGATTGTGAAAGTTACACAAATATACTATCTAAACAAAACAGTGTTTTTTTTTTGTATAACTCAGGAATAACTTTACTGAACTAGAAGTGCCCGTGACTTCATCCACGTGGACATTAACAAAAGCAACACTCCTTAATACATCAGCTAACTGCCAGTGAAAGTTCCGTCAAAATCGGTCCATATATCGCACTAACAGTCGAAAAGAGTTTTATGGTAAAAATCACTAGAGTGCAAATAGACAAATCTCATCTTATGCCGGTTTTATATTGACAGTGCGATATAACCGTTCCAGAGATTAGCCGGAACAGACAGACAGACGAACATTAAAAAAAATATATTTTGATATATGTACCGTATATACATTCATATGCATGTAGTAAAGCGGTTATTTTAATATTACAAACAGACACTCCAATTTTAGTTTATTTGTTTAGTTTCAATATTATTTAATACTAATTAAAGTTAAATTTTTATGCAGTCGTTACACGTCCGTTGATAGCCCGCGGCCATTTTATGTGAACCTTATTTTTTTTACAAAAAAAATATACCATCGACGATCTGCTTAGACTTGGAAGTTTTTTATTCAGCCTATTTTTTACACGAAACGTTTCGTTCTTCGAAATAAAAATTAAAATGAACATGCAACCAACAGGCAGTGGCCCAAAAATTATATTGTTGTTATTTTTCGTGTTGATCTGCATCCTGGTTTAAAAAGCTGTAAATCTGTATTTGTTGTTTCTAGTACGTGTGTACATAAACTGTTGCTTTTTGTTAAGAGTGTATTTAAACACAGAATGACAAAATCGCAATTTACTGTCATATTTCGTGGTTTTCAAATTATATTATTTATTCGAAGCTATATTTAAAAAAAATTTTTGCTATACTTTTTAGAATTACGTGAAAGTGTATTAAAAAGTAAGTATCCGTAATGCTTACAGTTACTTTGAAAATAACGCTTTGCAAGTTTCCAATGTGTTATTTGGATATAAATAGAACTGAAAACGCAATGATTTCTTATCTTTTACACACTTTTCACTAAATTCTAACAATGTTCAATATCACTCGTAGTTACCAATAAGCGATTAATACGACACTTCCTTATTAAAAACATTTTCAATTATTTATTGAACTGTAATAAGGTAAATATCTAATTTGTAAATTTTAATGTATCTAAGTGTCACATATTTTATAATTAAATGGTTTTTGTATACCGGATCTATTACTCATGTAGCACCAGAGCAAATCTAATTAATTATATTTTTTTATTTAATTTGTTTAATGATTTTGATTTGATTGACCCTGAATTTGAATGTCCTTAAACTTAAATACCTACTTATAAATCTCTCTAGCCGGTATTACGTATACAGAAACTTTCTGTAAAGCAGTTAATAATTTCTTTATAGTAAAAACTTTTAAACTTTGGTTACGAACAAATATCTACTCTAACTTTCTCGACACATATTTAGATGTTAATAAACGGGTCCAAATATTATAATAATATTAATAAGGTAACTTTTTCATAATTTCAACCTTTCCTGCATTTAATGTGGAGGGAATGTAGCCTACTATACATACAACGCTGGCCAGACGGGTTGGTATAGAGTTTGTTTCGAATTTTCATTTTCTCGCAGTGCTCTTGTCTGTATAAGGTTACTCCCTTAGTCGCATTTTACGACAGCCGCAGGTTGAAATGGGGTAGTGACATTATGTATGACACTATGTATACTTAATCTGTCACTACACGGATTATTGTTACCTTTTTACTGTTTCTTATGTATAGTACGTGACTAATTTTATTACTATTTCTTTATGCGTAACTCTGAACTCCACGTTTTTTTCCATTAAATGCAAAAGTTAGTTCGGATGTATAGATGGTTTGTTTATCAATCACGCTACAACGGCTGAAATAATATTAATGAAATTTGGCACATATATAGATTATAGTCGGGAATAGCAGCTTATGTTTATAACTTGTATGTTATGTTATGCAGACAAGAGCACTGCGAGAAAAAGAAAATTCTAAACAAACCCTATACCAACCCGTCTGGCCAGCGTGGTATAGTAGACTAAATACCCTCCGAATTTTTGGAGGAGACCCGTGCCCAGAAGTGGGACGTTTATGGGTTGATATGATGATGATGTTATGTTTGACGGCAGTAATCTGTCATTAACACAATTTTTTCATTGAATAATCGTCTTTAGGCGTATAGACTTAAGTAATTACACTTTTAAAGATAGGTAAGTAGATTCTCTGAGTACAGCAGGAGCTCTGCAGCCTGGTGTTAGAGAAATAAACCCACCATTTGCCGTCAACAGATCTGTTTTGGACCTCGCAATATAGGAATGTAACCTATATGTTATTAAACCTCAGGGCTCGATTTTTGATCCTTTTGAATTAGCTGTCTATGAATCACACATACCCATCATTCTATCAATAACTTATAGCTGTCACCTCAAGATATTTTGTAAGGATATCTGATCCCTGAGGGTATAAGTAACGCAGCCTGGACCTTTATATGCAAGTATTAATATGTCCAAAATAAAAGTTATGGAAACGGTTCATCAATTAAAATTTTTGTGAACGAAATCTGTGGAGAGGGCTTGTTAGAAAAAGTTTTAAATGAAATATTGCTGCCGCAATTTGTATATTAAATAATAATATTCGTGAAAGTCCTTGCGATACAGACCGGTTTTGTGTGAAGCCTTTCACTGCGCTGATAATGATGATGTATTAAGTATATCTATGACATAGGTTGATTTAATAATTCGGATTTTCGCGAAATTGGGATTGAAGTACTTGGGATTTTGAGAAAACAAGGAAGATTAGACTATGGTGAAAATGTCTCAAAAAAAGGTTAACCTCAAAGACTGAGCCATCCAACATAACTTATCCATGTCGGATCCGTCCTAAAAAACACAAACCCTTTTTGAGACATGGTTCTGTTTTTTTGCAGACCAAGAACGCTTCTCTGACAAATACCCTTTTACCATCGTCTAATTATCCGTGTATTCGCAAAATTCCGAGGAATTTCGGCACAAAATCACTCACTGTGGCGCAAATTAGGTAAGAAGTATCAACATGATTACCACCCAGAAACGTCCCACTGCTGGGCACGGGTCTCCTCCAAAATTTGTGGAGGGAATTTAGCTTACAATACCACGCAGACGGGTTAGTATAGGGTTTTGTTTCGACTTTTCCTTTTCTCGTAGTGCTATTGTTTTATTAAGGTTACTCCCTTAGTCGCCTTTTACGACACCCACGGGTTGAAATGGGGTAGTGACATAACGTATTCATAATCCGTCACTACAGGGACAGGTAAGAAATATCATTATCATCATTATAACCACATTATTATCGTCCCACTGCTGAGCACGAGTTTCCTCCAAACATTGTGGAGGGAAATTAGCCTACTATATCAGACCAGATGGGTTGGTATAGGGTGTTTTTCAAAATTTCCTTATTCTCGTCATCATCATCATCATTTCAGCCTATTGCAGTCCACTGCTGGACGTAGGCCTCTCCTAACACGCGCCATAACACTCTGTCCTCCGCCTTCCGCATCCAGTCAGACCCAGCGACCTTTTTTAGGTCGTCGGACCATCTAGCTGGAGGGCGTCCTACTCTACGCTTGCCAAGTCGCGGTCTCCACTCTAGAACACGCTTGCTCCACCGTCCATCGATCCTTCTGCAGATATTATATGCAATCTTATTCTCGTAAAAAATACAGTTTTAGAAAAATAATGTAAAAATATTTAAGAAAGAAATCGACTCAACGCCACATTCCTAATCGATCACCGATCAATCAAGTTCACTAATAAATCTACGTGTTGTGAACTAACCATGTTATTATACACAATAATGGGCAGCACTTGGTAATTAAACTATTGATCCAGCCTTCCTGATAGTGCAACGTTTTTGTTTTAATGTTTTTGTTGTTGTTTGTAGGTTATTGTGTCATAGAACTTATGTTCTGGAGATTTTTTTACATAACCAAGAAGATTTTCTAAGAATATGTCTGTTCTAAGAATAATAATAACAATAATATTCCACATTCACACAGCGCCATCTCGTCCCATATTAAGCAATTATATTTGCTTCTGTTATGGGTACTAAACAACTGATATACTACTTAAATATTTTTGTGGAAATACATACATATTATAGATAAATTACACCCAGTCACAGAACAAACCTTTATGCTCATCACACAAAGATTTGTCCTTTGAATTGAAATTGAATACATAATCTCACTACCCCATTTAAATCCATGGGTGTCGTACAAGGCGTCTTCATCAATACATGCTCTATTCAACACTTAAATTATGAGAATTTTTATATAAGTTATTTTTTAAGTCATCATCTTCATCAGCAAGCCATTAATGTCCCACAGCTGGGCTCAGATCTTCTTTTTATCAAGAGAGCTGAGAGGGTTTAGGCCATAATCCACTCACGCTGGCCTAGTGCGGGTTGGTGGATCAGACATACATACACATAGAATTTCTTCTAGAGTATGTGGGTTTCCTCACGATGTTTTCCTTCACCGTTAGCAGATGGCAAATAAATCACTTGACTGGTACTTAATAAAATAAATTCCATATTGGTACCGCATGATTGCATACTGGTCACTTATCCATTCGGCCACCGTCGCTTATAGAATTTTTCAATTCGAATCAGTTGTTTCAGAGACTGGCGCGTTCAAACAAACAAACTCTTCAGCTTTATATTTATTAGTATAGATATTTGTATATATCGTTGCGTGTATAATCTACCTACACAGTGATAGCGTGACTCCATACAATTAAGTTGACCACAGATACCACTACTCTTTTCTTCTATTTGTATTGCTTCAAGAATGTTTTTTTTTTAACTTTTTATACACAAATATGTTAATAAATGTGTGCTTGTTTTCATTTGAAATCGTCATTCAGTATTTTAAAATTGAAAAGATTTAATAATTTGAAGGATCTTGGACGACAATTTTTTTGTATTTTCAGTAAAGTTAGTAGTATGCTAGATAAGCAATAAATACACATATATTTGGTCATTTATTCTAGAATCTATTCTAGAACATAAATAGGTACCTATATTTTTAGTATTCTAAATTCGTAAAACTGGCTTGACATGCTGTGGCATTTACAAACTAAGCGTGTTTCGTTGTTTTATCAGAATGAATATCAAAATAGTAATTGTTTAAATGTATGTATATATTTTATAATAAATAAACGATGTTGTACTTGTATCTAATTAACCGTTTCTCACAGGTTACTGCCTTAGTCGCCTTTTACGACACTCACGGGTTGAGATGGGGTAGTATCATTACGTATTCTTAATCCGTCACTTCAAGGACATCCTAGTACAAGTAATATTACATTTATATCATGAATTAAATTATAAGGAACTCTTTACCAATCTCGTATAGCCATAGAGTTAGTAAATCTATGAATTTATATCTCCTACTTCCTAGCACTGCAAGTAGCGCCATCTCTTATCGGATAGCGGCAACTCCGCATAATAATTACATCAATTAAAAACAACACAGTTTTTTTACACAAAACAGATAGTATTTCTTACAAAATTGATTATAAAAACTTCCGTAAATACAGAAAGGTTACCTAAACTAGTTAAACAATGGGTTATACTTCGGATTATGTAGATTACAATGTACATCGGTGAAGTATGTTTTAATAGATAGGCGAAGCGTGAGAGTAAGCGATAAAATGTGAATAAAACGTGTTTAACTAAAGCAGAGAGTTGTTAATTAAATTCTCCATACGTAACGTCAAAAAGTATCAAGCTTTTTCCCTAAAAAAGTAGACAGAGATGATTCACACCCTACATAAACTCTACTTAGGTAATATTAAAAAACTTAAAAGTTTGTTTGTTGTTTAATTTAACGCTAGGATCTTACGAACGACTAGTCTGAATTGAAAAATTCTTTTAGTGTTAGATAGCCATTTACCGAGAAAGGCTATAAGCTATATATTATCACGCTTAGGCTAAGAGAAGCTGAGCAGTGGCTAAATAAATAACGATGGGAGCGAGGCCCCGCGCGACGAAATAGGTAGGTACAGGCAAAAATATAAGTTTCCTTATATTACATTTATTTAGCTATCGCGCGGGTCAGGTCTCCTCTCCTCTAACTAGAGAGCTGAGAGGGTTTAGGCCATAATCCACTCACGCTGGCCTAGTGCGTGTTGGTGGATCAGACATACACTTAGAATTTCTTCTAGGGTATGTGGGTTTCCTCACGATGTTTTCCTTCACCGTTAGCAGATGGTAAGTCACTTTCGTTCTTAATCAATAACAAAATTGAAGGATCTCGCTGGATGGAATATAATTGATCCTATTAAAGATTCTACGTAGGCCTATAACCAACAGTGGACTTCTTACCGGTATTGAGGCTCGAACGCAAATATTCAACAAAAGAGTGAATAGGTTTCTTAAGGGTCGGCAACGCGCTCGTGATGCCCCTGGTGTTGCACGCGCCATCAGGCGGGCTGTATGTCTGTTTGCCACCGTCGTGGTAAAAATAAAAAATAAAAATTATTACTTCGTATATTTATAACGCCGGACCAATGTGGATTCCACTTTGTGGAATTTATATGTACTAGACAAGTGACTTACCATTTGCTAACGGTGAAGGAAAACATCGTGAGGAAACACACATACACTAGAAGAAATTCTATGAGTATGTCTGATCCACCAACCTGCACTAGGCCAGCGTGTGTGGATTATAGCCTAAACACTCTCAGCTCTCTAGTTAGAGAAGAGGAGACCCGAGCCCAACAGTGGGACATTAATGGGTTGCTGATGAATGAATGAATAGCAACAATTTATTCCGCCAATCGCTTTTAATACAACCGAGGCTTTAACTTAAAACAATGACCTATTGTTTTGATGTTAAATCGTGTACCTACGTTTAATTTTAAACTTAGCACTTTTTCAATGAACGTTTTTATACGGTTTGAATCGCCGACGTTGAAAGGGGTGGTATAATTTTGATATGCACTCGTATGTTTGCTTCGTAGTTCCAAAATGCTCCATTTCAACCCGTGGGAGTCGTAATAGGCAACTAAGGGGCCTAACCTTAAGCAATTAAGAGCATTGCAAAAAATGGAAAATTCGAAACAAAACGAACCCGTCTGGCCACCGTGGTATATAAACTAAATTCCCTCCACAATGTTAGAAGGAGATCCGTGCCCAGCAGTGGGACGTTTATGGGTTATAATGATGGTGATGATTCAGTTAAAATATAATTTTCACGAACCCTGAGTTTTGGGACATTCATTAAAACATGGCAATACTTCAGCAACAAGGGAGCGCTCACGCTTTATTTAAATTCAAACATAGACACATACCATAATCAAAGCACAGATAATCAAAGTATTAGGTACATATTTCAATGCACAGATTATAATTACTAACAAATTATCATTTGAAATATAGATATAACCAGCTTCTCACATACTTATTACTATATTATATTATATATTATATTTATCTATAATATGTATGTATTTACAAAAGAAAAGGTATTTAAGTAGTATATCAGTTGTCTAGTACCCATAACACAAGCAAATATAATTGCTTAATTTGGGACTAGATGGCGCTGTGTAAATGTGGTAGAATATTATTATTATTATATTATTATTATTATATTAATATTAAATTCTATCACATTCACACAGCGCCATCTAGTCCCAAAGTAAGTAATTATATTTGCATGTGTTATGGGTACTAAACAACTGATATACTACTTAAATACATTTTTTTTTGTATATATTATAGATAAATTACACCCAGACACAGAACAAATCTTTATGCTCATCACACAAAGTTTTGTCCTGGGTGGGGATCGAACCCACGACCTCCGGCTTAGCAGTCAGGGTCACTAACCACTAGACCAACAGGCCAGTCAAGTATGAATTGTTACACTATATGTACGTCGTCTTAATTGAATTGTATTGTGGGGAGAAAGAAATAAATATTATTATAACAGTTCGAAAGATATAATAAATTATTTATTGAGATAAACTTGACGCCATGCAAACGTCCTCCAATTCAAGTAGAGCAGAGATAGTGCGGGTGAAACCACGAGGCAGAACTAGCATTATACTCCGAAGATAACTTCAATATAAATCAAACTTATGTTCAACTTACACTTGAGTTATGATACACCGTCCTAGGTTTGATTCCGAACCGTAATCATTGCCCCCAAGGCCCGAATTAGCTCCAATTAAGTACACATTTCAACAGAAATACACTTTTTATTTCATCTCCCAAATGTTTTGGGTAGTTTTAAAATTGGAGGGAAACGTAGCCATCTTTTTTTTGTTTTCTCTTTATGGTTGTGCTTTGCTCGGCTTGGCAAGTGACGGTATTCTTGCAATTATTATGAAACTAGCTTCCGCCCGCTGCTTCGCCCGCGTGGTATGTATTTAATACCATTAAACCTTCCTCTTGAATCACTCTATCTATTAAAAAAAACTGCATCAAAATCCGTTGCGTAGTTTTAAAGATTTAAGCATACATAGGGATATAGGGACAGAGAAAGCGACTTTGTTTTATACTATGTAGTGATGTACCAAAATGCATTGACTTATTAAACCCAAGAGCTCAAAAAGAGTTCAATTGTCACACAATTGTTTCGCTGTCGTTGACGTTCACACCTCATGAACGTCAAAAAGTTTTATTGGTAGGTAAAGTTTTTAAAAACAATTGTAATGTGTATGAAATTAGACTCAAATTATTATAGAAACTATTTTCAAGACATGTATTTAATTTGACAGTATTTTGGTGACTGTTTTGAGCGTGACTTTTCAATACGTGATTTTGATTTTAATAATAATAATAATAATAAAAAAATCGGGCAAAATTAAGGTCAACTAGAAGTTCGTTCACTCCCGTTGTTCTTTATTTGGCCACTGCTCAGCTCCTATTGGCGGTAGCGTGCTTTTATATAATATATAGCCTTCCTCGATAAATGGGCTATTCAACACTTTAATAATTTTTCAAATCACTACATAATTACCTACGTTATAATAAATTAGTTACTTACGTAATAAAAGTTTGTCAACCAATCCCTGAGAAAGGCTCACCTGACAACTCCAAACCAATGGCGTTCATGCATAGATAGTTGTTAACGTAAGTATTCATTACTTTGTAACTGAATTGAAAATCAAAACCGTTTTTCTACTTAGAACTCGCATTAAGTTATAATTTATTCAATATGGCGTACCCTTGTCTATGGTTTAATACCATGCAGGTTGTAATTTAAATTTTTCTTTATTAGAGGGCATTTTTGTGAACATTGTCTGTGTGTACGATTTAAAAATAGAATTGTCTTTTATTTGAAATATGGAATAGGGAGCGAGTCTATTGTCATCAACCGAGAAAATTTTGTTCGTCAAACTCCGGGAAAATCTCGATACTGAAATTTCATGATAGAAAAACCCAATACTATTTCCACCCGACCCGTTATAATTTAAGTTAAATAATTCTACTGTTTAAACTAGTATTTCGTATGTATGCATAAAATAAAATACAGGTATATAAATAACATACCTATTTGTAATACAACAGTCCTTACTAATATATAAGTGACGTGCAGTGCGTCTGTCTGTCCGGCTAATTGCGGTGCTCCGATTGGTTGATTATAGGGGGTTCGATTCCCCGGCCGTTCTCACGGGCGGATGTGTATATGCTGTCATGTAGGGTGTGTATGGAATTTGTGTATTTCGTATTTTTTTTGTATTTTTGAGGTAAAATATCGCCGTTCCCACCGAATAATACCGTAATCGTAAAATCTAAATTTTACAGGAAAAATAAAATACGGATTTTGGCTTCTAACTTTTTACTAGGTTTACATAGAAAAATCATTTATATACCAAAAGATAGGTGATTTTTTCTTAGATATTGTGATATATTTAAAAAAATATATTATTATACTAGATTGAAGTTATAAGCTAAGATGTATATTACCATAATTTGAAATAGAATCTTCATCCGTAAAGCAACAATACGATTTTATTCGGGTAAATTATCGACAGTGAGCTACACATAATAGTTGAATGCGATCTTATTCACTGTTTTGTCGCAATGTTAACTGACTCAGTAATGAATTGTTACCATAATATTCGGTGATTATACAAATGAGATGACAAGTGTAATATTAGTTAACGATAATATTCCATGTCAAACAAAATAAGTTTCACAATTGTATAAATATAATACCGGATAGTCCATATTGCAAAATAAAAGGAAATTAATAATCGAATTCTTAAAATAAACCATGTTCTACATTGTTTTAGGGGTTTTTTAATAAATGTATGGAAAAATAACATAATTATAAATTTAATATTCATTTATATTAATATTTCAGTGCCATTTAGGCATCGTCTAGGTCTGACCCATCAAAATCGTCTGAATTTACTGTTAAAAATGTCTGCAACATACAAGATAGTTCTAAAAACCATGGTAATGATTACGTATAGCTTCACTAGCACACAATGCAAGTAAATCATCAAACACAGGTTTAGAAATGGGAATAAGTTGGTGGCATATCTGTGTCAAGTTATCGACCATTGTAAATTCCAGAGGATTTTTCGGTTGCCGCCCACGTTTTGATTTTGCAGGATCCGGGGCAGTGTACAAGCCGAAATATTCTTCCCGAAAATTACATTTTAATTGTTAGACCACTTTTTCATTAGAAAATTTCTCTATTTTCCTTTGCCCACGAAAATCTTAGGGAACCTAGGTCACAAGCAAAGTCACCTTGTCTTTACCAAGGGAGCTAAGTCTACGAAGGGCCTTGTGTATCTTTATGCCAGTTTTTTCCAGAGATGAGACATTTTAAATCATAGTAGTTTAAATCTTAAGATGTAAATAATAACTTATTCTTTATTGCGCGTTCAACACTACATTCACCCTCACTTGGACTATGGCCGTAAAAAAAACGATATTAGAAGATGGTATATTAGTAGGGCTTAAAGGTACATGGCAAAATAAATCTATTTTTGTTCTTTCCAGCACAGCCATCAGTATAAAATGATTTGTAATAAACAGCTTCCAATTTCGTGTGCTTTCGTTTTTTGCAATAGAAAGGTGCCAGACATGTATTGTCAACATCCTGTCTTAATAGGTGTGTTAAAAATTGTAAAATATATTTGCACATTTAATGTAAAATACATAACTGAGATTAAGGCTTTTCTAAATCAAAAACAGCGACTGTAGTATTTGTTGAATTAACCGCAGCTTTTTCCTTTCTTTTTATCTAATGTACCAATTTTATTATTATATTCCAGGTGTCCCTTATTATTTTATTACAAAAATAGCTTTTTAGCATCTTCAGCTTGTTCATACAGAGAGCAAATTGTACACAAATCCTTTTTTGGCTTATAAAAGATTAGTTGTATCCCGTTTTATAAATAGTTATAATAATGGTACTTACATTACCGAAATTTGTCTTAATTTTTGTACCCGAATAAGATCGTAATAACAGTTTGCTGTAAAAGATGAGACCTTGAAAAGTGAGTAATAACCTATTACGATATAAAACTGTGATTTTATTTTTAGGCGAATAGTACAGGTAAAGTCTTTACAAAATGACTATCTCGAAAAGTACTCGTACGAATATTCTGAAAAAAATTCACAAGGTGTAATCAATCCTCTAGAACAATAATTCCCAATAAAAGCACTTCTATAGTAATAGTCGATTACGATATTATTCGGTGGGAACGGCGATATAAGTAAAGTGTTTTTTTTTTCGACTGTGACATTTGACATAACGGTTAAGGTTTAACTTACATTGCCGTGCAAATATCATGGGTTCGACTCCCACACAAGACATATATGAATCATGGATATTAGTTTCAAGATTGGGTGTACTTTTTGTCCATTACGTAATAAAATTCTCCGCGGCAAAATGGTTTGTTACACATTGTGGACGTTGTATTGACAAAATAGATTTTTTAACTATTTTAGAGTTCACTGAAATCTAAATTTTCAACACATAATCATTGTTAGATTTAACTAATATTAACTATCGTGAAAATGGAGATGTACTTGTCTCCATCTTTCTTATGTATTTATTTCACAATGATTCGTTTTTCTCAGCTTACTTGGAGTCATCACTAAAAAGTATCAATGTATCAGGTCTACAGTTTTTTTTTAATGGAACACACCTTAAGTTTTCCCCGCGTATGGATCCCCAAACGTAATCTGGGTCCTTATTTGCAGTTTAGTAATGTTTTCCGTTTGTTACATTATATCCCCTAGGGGGGGGTGCTATTTATTCTTTACTTTTGTATATTTCTAATGTTATGTCAGGTCTACAGTTAAGGCCCCACTGTTAAGAGCCCACTTCGTCCCACAGCTGAACAATAGCTTTCCCTCATTATTTCCATACTTTTCTATGAATAGCTAAAGTGGTCCAGTCTTACTAAATATTATTATATCCTCGCATCCTTCTAATATGTGATCCAAAAAGGACCCTCCTTATATGTATATAAGGGGGGGTCCGAGGTATAGCCTAGCCCTGTAGTAGTAGTATAGTAGCCTCACAATAACGACTTGCTGTCTTTCAAAAACTAAAATTACGTGTTATGTTTCCTAGTTTTCTTGTATGTGTCTACATTGAAAACTTTTAAGATCAATATATAATACAATTATTGTATTAGGTTTAAGTATCTGTAAAAATAGTTGTAAGTTTTAAATAAATAAATAAAGATCTAAATAAAAACCGACATCGGTTTTTAGGTAAAACTGTAAGTAGAGCTAAATTTTTCTTTAATTTGATTTTAGTAGAGTAACAAAATATTATTGCAGATTTAAATTAAATATCTAAATGGCAAATTATTTCCCCGTATTTGTTTATGAAAAATGAATATCTCTTATCATAACATTGGAAATATTGTCACCCTACTAAATCAAGTTCCAGAACCCAATGAAAGCAGAAATAGCTGGTCATTTTAGCGAGAAAATAAAATTCGGGACTCCACAATTAACGGCCAGCACTCCAATGATGTACGACCTAGGTTTTTAGGTAATTTTTCATACAAAAACACTAATATTTACGTTAAATAATATTACACTATGGAAGGAAATAAGACTTTAACCGCATAGTATGAAGTAAGAATTATATAATCAACAACAGCAACCCATTAAGTCCCACTGCTGGGCTCGGGGTCTCCTCTCCTCTATCTAGAAAGCTGAGAGGGTTTAGGCCATAATCCACACACGCTGGCCTAGTGTGGATTGGTGGATCAGACATACTTATAGAATTTCTTCTAGGGTATGTGGGTTTCCTCAGGATGTTTTCCTTCACCGTTAGCAGATGGTAAGTCACTTGACTAGTACATTTAAATTCTACAAAGTGGAATCCAGATACTGCCGATCGGGATCGAACTCGGATCCCGGGATTAGCACGCCGGTCCCTTATCCATTCAGCCACCATCGCTTACACGTACATAACTTAATTCTGAGCTATGCTAATGAGACCAATTTTCCATTAAGCGTGTATTCATTATCATCATCATTTCAACCCATAACGTCCCACTGCTGGGCACGGGTCTCCTCCAAAGAATGTGGAGGGAATTCAGCCTACTATACCACGTTCGCCAGACGGGTTGGTATAGGGTTTGTTTCGAATTTTCTCGTAGTGCTGTTGTCTGCATAAGGTTCCCTTAGTCGCGTTTTACACCCACGGGTTGAGATGGGGTAGTGACATTATGTATTCTTAACGATTAGCTAGCTATTATAGCTAAGTATTAGAAGTACATAGCTGTATCTTTTTCTATAAGTTAGGATATTTTAACTGCGTTGAAGGACCTGAGTTCTTTTTCCGAGTCAGACAAAAATAGGTTTAGATTTTTCTTTCTTAATATGCCCGGGTCGGGTGAAAATGGTATTGGGTTTTCTATCATACCTATTCACAACAAACAACGACCAATGTACTCGGTAGATGACAATAGGCTCACCCCCTATTTTATGAGACCAAACATAGCTGGCGAAATAAGGATGCGATACACCTCTGCCTACCCCTTCGAGGAGTCCCAACAGAGAGTTATGCAGATATCCTTCGCTTCTTCAACATTCATCAAATATTTTTAGGGAACTCCTGGATTTAATCATAGTACATTCTTCTAGGTCTTCCCCTTCCAAAGTCTCTGAAGACTTATACTGAAAGTTTCGTAATAGCAAAACCCAATAGGTACTTTTCCAAATTCGGCATGTGAAAACCTTGCAATGCAGTCATTTAGGCACATTTTCCATTGCGTCACCGACGCAGTTATAGTTATTTTTATATATGTAAAAATAACAATAAATAACAAACGAAGAAATCAAAAAACAAGCATTACATTAGGACATGTTGGAAGGCGTGCACTCGTGACGTGCTGCGGGCTCGCTCGCCTCTGATTGGTCACCTATAAGCGCACGACTTTAACAAAAGATGCAGGCCTCGATATGTTTGCAGGTAATATTTATGTGTTTAAATGTAAATATTATTTTTGGTTTGTATGTGAGGAATGTGAGGTGGAATCGAATGGACTTTAAAATGAAACATGAAGTTTGAATTCCATTCAACTTGGTAGACAAACAAAAACACAAAAACAAAGTAAATTTGTTGAATGAATAAAATTATAATAGAAAAAGTAATTCTTAGGGTACAAGCAAAACATAAAATATGTTTTATGTTGCATTGTATGCATCACACCTTTTTCCCCGAAGGGTTAGCCAGAGGTGTATCACACCCACATTTCGCCAGCTATGTTTGGTCCCATGAAATAGGGGGCGAGCCTATTGTCATCAACCGGAAACATTTGTTTTTCCCAAAATCCTGGAAAATCTAAATACTGGAATTTCCTGATAGAAAAACCCAATACCATTTTTACCCGACCCAGGAATCGAACCCGGGACCTCATGCACAGCAGTCGTATACACTTCCCGCTGCGCCACCGAGGCAGTCAAAACAGTGGTTTATATTTGCATATTATTTTCTGTGTGAATACATAGATCATGTCACTACCCCTTCTCAGTCCATGGGTGTCGTAAAAGGCGACTAAGGGAGTATATAACCATTGCAGACAAGAGCACTGCAAGAAAAGGAACTTTTATTTTTCAGCCCCTTGATTCTGACTCGTCGGATTGCTCCCGGATCGGAAATTTTTCGAATCTTAATACGACGTATTTTATGGCTTAAGTTATTTAATGTTAGAAAATAGTCTACCGTATAGAAAATTAAAAACTGATTAATTTAAGATTTTTCCTACAACCATTTATTTCTTTAACATTATGATTTTTAAGTTTAATTAAACTGGCTTTTCTGACAGCTCAGAATTAGAGGGTAGGAGTGGGACAAAAGTAAACTCCATTGAAATACCATTGTATCTAGCTCGGTACCTTTTTTTTAAAAAGGGTAGCTACACTTTAAAAAAAATGGTGTAAGAAAATTTATGACTCTTTTTAAACGAATTTTAATAGCCTTTTATAAGTGTTCAGAATTAACAGAAATAAGTTAAAAAATAACAGATTTATATAAGTCGAGTAGACAATTAATTGACCCATATATTCATTGTTATAACAAAAGGAAACAAGGGCCTATCAATCAAATATTTCAACATTTTTGTGAGCAATTTACGAATTCTGTTTAATACTTATTGATGTAAAGGTACGGTGCGAGTGTTAGCGAGTTATGATAGATTGAGATGATAGAGTGTTAGCGAGTTATGAGAAGGCTGAAAAGCCGAAAAAGCTTTGTAAGGTGCGCGCTTCCGCTTCACGAAAACAGTGGTTCAAAAGACAGATGAAGATTGTGGCGAGCACATGCTAATCTCCCAAAGCCATTTGTCCAACCATCGGAGAGTCCTCCGCCTGGTCATAATTTTTACACGAGCAGCCTGTGGGTTAGCTATACCGTAAGGGCATATAACGCCCTGCGGGTTCAATATAATAACATTTTCAGGACACTGCTGCACCTGCCGCGCTTCTGTAGCGCATCGGCAATGTTTGCCGAAGCACATACTGATGACTTTTACGCCATTAGACGCAAACGAATATCGTCTTTACTAAACAGACTGCGTGGCAGCAGTACCATTGTCCTGAAAACAATCTCTGAAAAATTTGACTGCCCTATTCAGTCATATTGGGTAAAAGTGGTTATTGGGACTATTAAATAATGTACTTATTAAAATGTCAAATTTATTTATTTTTGTATTTATAATTATATAATAACCTACAAACTTATTCTGAATACTCTCTGATACTAACCAACTAACAAATAATGGATCTCTATAATCTTAATAAATAAATGAATTATTATTATTATTTACCATAGCTTACCTGGAAGTTCTTATTGAAAATGAAAATGAAATTAGGTAGTATTTTGCTGCGATAATTAATTTTCGCTTGTTTTCACTAGTTATTGCCCTGGGCTTCACTTCTATCGATTGTTATTACATTACTCAGTTCCTGTTGGCCGTAGTATGATATTATATAGCCTATAGCCTTCCTCAATAAATGGGCTATCCAACAATAAAATATTTTTTCCCTGATATTAGCATGTTCAACCAAACAAATAAACAAACTCTTCAGCTTTGATATCGGGAGTAATTTCGATATAAGTACTTAACTCTACCTACCCCTTGAGAGAAAAGCGTGATACTATTATTATACTACTTTTCCTCCCTTCCTTTTAATATAATATTTTTATAACGCTGTCACTGACACCAAACTACAACGCTAACTGCTCCATCTTTAAGTGCCGCATAAATTCTTTCTTTACCTTATTCCAATACTTCTAAGGTTCAAATTCGCACAACACTGCATACCTACATACCATGAATCAATCACCTCACACTCAGTGATTACAGTATGACGGACGTTCCCTCCGGGTACGAGGTTCGATCCCGTGCAGTGCATCAATCAAAACTCGTCTATTTTCACATTCGTGATTTACAAAATCTTTTTTTTTTATTCGTTTCCGTCCGAATACTGATGTTTTGTAGAAAACTAGTGAGCCTAAGGGTATGTTTGTGTTTGAAATGTTTTTATTTCGATATTTTTGTTGATTGACTCCAATTATGGTTTTGATATGTTTTAAATACTTTATTTATTGCATAATGTTGTTTTGCCTCGGTGGCGTAATAGGACTGTACGACTGTTAAGCTAGAGGTCACAGGTTCCATTCCCGGGTCGGGTCGGGGTCGGGAAAATAGGTACTGGATCTAAAAATTCTCAAAATTATGAAAAGTCATCGGATTGCTTCCGCTTCGTAAACTTTCCCAAATCCTACAACAACGTATTTTTTTATTTACGTTCAGAAAACAGTTTATCGTAGGTATAGAAATTGAAAAATGCCCCCACATTCTTTGGAGAAGATCCGTGTCCAGTAGCAGTATATATTATATGTTGCGTTACGTCTGACATGTAGCAGAGCCGGAAGCCCAATTCCTCTCCCGATTCCCATCGTTTTCCTTTTTCTCTTTATTTCCCTTTTCCTATCGGAATGCAGCAGCTTGGTTGTATTTTCTTCGCAGTCAATGCTCAAAGAACACAGCCATGGGTCTCTTTAACTTAAAATAAACTGATATTTCTGGCCGAAAACTTTCCGACAGCTCAGCTTCTAGAGAGTTCTCTAGAAAGACGAGACCCTTGTTCATCATTTATCGACCTTGATCACAAGAATGTCGACATCATGCATGCAGTCATTTTTTTTAAAAGAGTGGCGTGTGTTTCTTGCCAGTTCTTTTCATAGCTCCACCCCGTCAGCGAACTGGTCGTAGGCAAATTTGCTGACACTACTTTTCGGATAACCTGTTACATATATCTTGTGACTTTCATAATTGTTACATTGTAATCTAGATGAATAAACGAGATTTCATTTCATTTCACTCAAGGTATCTTTAAAAAAAAAACAACAAAATCAATTCAAATTGTATATAATTTGTATAATACAGACACTTGTAAAAATATATCTTAATATTACAACACGATGGGGGAAGAGGGCAGTATTGAGCCATACACTTATTTGTATATACAGGGTGTATACGACGGTACGACATTAAATGAAACCACGTGTAGCATGTAATGTTAGAAGGCTATACCAAAAAAATTAAACAGAAATTTGCAATAGTTTAGACGCAAATGTACTTTCTTTATGTCACAGTTGTTCACAGTTTTAAACAACCTGTAGGTATTTACGTTAATCGTATGTTGTCATTATGTCATTCAATTCATTTAACTATCTCTGACTCTTTCATATTATCTTATCTCTTACTCTGTTCCGCACTGTTGTCGTCGTCATGTCGAAAACGTCATGATAGAAAAATAATGTGTAGTTTTATATTCTTAAATTTTTCGACTTTAAATAATGTGTAGATTTTTTTTAATAATTTTTATTAGAATATGTTTATAAGGGTTAACACTGGCTGCCTTTTCATTTAATGTCGTATCGTCGTATACACCCTGTATATGTAACGAATAACGCATTTATAATAAAAAAGTCTTTGATTCTATGTTCATTATTATTTATTTAATACTATTTTATATAAATGATAAACAAGTAATTGAAAAAATCCAACCTGTACCTACCCCCTTATTAAAAAATACGGACGAAGCATTAAACCAGATTTAAATTGACAACTTTGACACTAAAACAATGACTTATGTAAATTTAAACTATATATTTCCTACTTTGGTAAGCAAAAATTTAGCCTTGTTTAAATTACAGTCACACAAACCACAATAACCTCAATAATATGTTTTGATTGACATTGTTGTTAGTTTATTAGCCTAGATAGAAATACTGCTGATGCTGATTTTTATGTAAGTGACACCTGATTATTTACTTCGTAATTATCACATTTTATATTATTTTAAGTGATTCTAGTTATTTTTTTTTTAGAAAATGTTACATTAAATTAATATTGTTAGAAATTATTAGCTCTTACATTACTATTAGCTCTCCAGTCACCTGTGATACAGGAATTATTATCCTAGTACAGGGATGGATAAATATTTTTAGCCACAAATATTACTAAATAAGTTCTATTATAATAATATTTGTATCTTTTTAAAATTTATACTTATAATAAATAAATACTTAGTCTATATTTTGTAATAAGGGGGATAATGATTAGCATTTATATAAAATATTATACAAAAGCAAAGGAAATTGCTTAATATTTCATGTAAATATTTTTTAACTACCGCGCGTGGTTTTATAGATTAAAAATATTTAATTGTGATTCTCTAGTATGATATTAAAATTAATATAGTATTTTAATTTTGCGCACATGAATTATATATGCATTTATAATATATACCATTTACTTAAGAATCAATACCCCTTATTACAAAATATAGATTAAGTATTAAACCATAAGCCATTGTTTTAGTGTCATAGTTGTCAATTTAAACCTGGTTTAATGCTTAGTCCATATTTTGTAATAAGGTGGGGTGGGTTAAGGTTTTATTTTATTATATTCAATATCAGATTTATATTTGTGCTTTTTTTAACCTAAACAAACTTATAAATACAGTGCCTATTTGTAGCTTGTTGGGAGAGGCCTATGTCCAGCAGTGGACTGCAATAGGCTGAGATGATGATGATGATTATTTGTAGCTTTTCACAATTAAATAGCATTACAAAAATAATACAAGTAAATGGGTTGATAAAACTGAAAATAAGCTCTAAGATTAGAAAAATAGGGTACTATTTTCGAATTACATGTTTTCTTATTAAGGCTTAATTTTAAAATAATTTTAACAACCAATAATAATTGAAATTCAAAATAATACTGTTTTTTTTTTATTGTACTAATTTTGGATGTTTCGAGAACATAAAATAAAAATTTATTTAACTTTGATATTTTAATATTTTTTTTGTAATGTGCTCCAATATAACGTATATACCTCACAATTTATGATAAACTAGAATTTAAATATACTTTTATTTTTGCTCCATCGTTTCACTAAAGAACATAAGACGCGCGTCTGAAGCTGACGGCACTTGGGCTAGCACTGTGCCACTAGAGATGAGGCGTATATACTAGAACAGATCCGAATACTAGGTGTTCTACACGGTTATAAACTTGCGTTCCAACAGTGTGACTTTGGTGGGAGCTTGGTTGCCATCCGCGTAGTTTGTATGAAATTTGGTTTACAACAACCGGCTACACGGTTGGAATCCACCAAGGGCACCTCTGTGGAAGGCAAGTTTATAACCATGTAGCACGGCTTTACTAGGTATTTTACGAGACTAGGTGGCACCTGTTCCAATTTCCACAGAACGAAGTCCCATGAAGTTCGTATTCCTTTCGTATGCTTAGTAGCAGATCTGCTCTGTGTATGCTAACTTCTAGGGAGCAGATCTGCACCCACGGGATTAGTTCGAAAATTATTGAAATTTAGATCCAAATACATGGTAATAGAGTGTAAAGTTATTTTATTTGTAAACCTTATGAATGAATGAACCATAGAGAGTCGAACATTCAATTACTCTTCTGAGAAAAAATAGAAAATTTTGCTTTCAAAACCCAACGTTTCGTCGCGTCAGACTGTGCAACTGTGCTCGCTGAAAAGTGTGTTTTACTGTGGAAATCTTTATACAAAGGTAAATTATTGTTTTCTACTTAGCATCTAATACTTATTTACAATAAATAAATTCGAATTACGCTTTTTCGGGCAAAAATCGTTCATAAAATCTTAGACTCTGAGAAGTAACGGTAACCGAGTTTAACATTTTTCAAGTATTTGAGACTATTGCAGAAGATTCGCAATTGATACGAAATAGCAATCCTATTGGAAATTTTATAAAGAATTTGAAAATACAGTTCGTTTTGTAAAATAAGTTGTAGATTCTTTGCTAATTCTCTCCTTTTTGAAAATTGGTCAAAAATACACACACACTAGCGCAAAATCAAAATGGCTACGCGGTGTGTATGTACACGAAAGCGCCAACGGACTGCGCTGTGCCTAAGCTACTTACTAAGGAGCAGATCTGCTCACATATACGGGCGGTTTCATTTTGCGATTTTCTTTATAAGTACCTAACCTAATTAAAAATAAACTTATTAAAAAAAAACAGAAAAATGTATTAAATCCAATATTTATGAGAAGAAATGACTGTATATGAATGAAATATTTAAAATAAATGCTTATTTTCTATGTAAAAAAAAATTAGGTGTATGTGCTACGTGTTGCAAAATTTTTCGTTCAATCTCAATCAACGGATAGTTGTTTGGCCGGCGGGACTATGCCTATATATTAAGTTCCTCGGCCTCGCGCCGCACAGTGTAACGAATGTATGGGAGAAACATTAAAAAATCATAAGTTCAATGTAAAGGCATATTATAATTTGTAAACTATAAAAGTCTTTTCTATAACTATTCCCCTCTTCCCAGTTACAAACTAAGAAAAAAAAATCAAACCATTTTAAAATAAAAATAAAACAAAAGTCATTCACTGTCTAATGAAGAAGTTTCTTCGTTCGATGAACTGCCTGACAGCGAAATATCGTGGTTTTCGTCAGTTTCGAAGTAAGACTCGAATCTTTACTAAATTTCCTGTTATTAGATGATATTTTCCGTTACTTAGCAATACCCGGATCAGATGTTAGTAAGAGTGCCATCATGATATCCTTGTTGGTATTTAATCGTGAAGTTTTTCGAGTGTGATGTTCACGGATACGCCTAAAATCTTTATGTCTGCACTCCAAAGCCTCTTCTGATAAAATGCCGATTGGCACGAAAAAAGATGTAATGATAGCAGGGCCATGAATAAGTATTATATGTAAACTCACAGGCATATAATACCAATTATAATTTTCAAGGTATATTTTCTTAGTTTCTTTATCAGGTCTTCCTCTTTGCCGACATGTACCGCTTGTCCCAGGTCTTGGTTCCAACATATATTGAAGAAATGAATCTTCCAACGTCACTTTAGTCTCTAACCAACCACTATATTTACTTAAAAATTGTTCTTTGTTCGGTGACATTCATTCCACTTTTTGCTGATTTTCATTAAAATAAATCGGGCAGATTTGAGTAGACTGGTTTTTACATGATTGGGGATAGCATACAAACCATAAACATCTTGTACATGATTGGTAATCACGTCTACTTTTCCATTTTTGCCGACATTTTCAGTGATTTCAAAACAAGATTTAAAAGTTACTTGCGGTATACTCGCAAAAAAAAAAAAATATAACTACTATATCGGCAAGATTCGGCAAATATAACTAATGTAATATCAATGTACGATAGTATTCCTACACGTTAAAAAAAATATAGAAAGGTATAATGAGGTGTTTTTTTTTAAACCTTCGATAAAGTTATAAATTCTTTTATTTTTAGCCTACATTTATTAATGATTCATACTCACCCGTGGTAACAGATTTTTTAACAAATAACTAGGTTAAAACACTGAACAATAGATAAATATTGTTAATAAAATGCGATACTCGTTATATGTAAACACAAGAATGCACAGTAAGACACATTCAACAGCGAATTTATTTTGATGTCTAGTGAATGATACCAAAGTTGATATTTTGAAATAATATTGTAAACACCTAGCTTAAAAATTTTATGATTTGGTGTTGCCATTACGTAGTTTGGTATCTGTCTAATGATATACCATACCCCACACATGTGTAATAAATACTGTATTTTTATATTTTTGTATATGGGGCGGCACACTGTGCGCCGTGCAGGTTTTGACATGTTCCGTAAAGATCGTTCGTGCGAAGTTATGTCAATATGCAGTTATTTCGTTTCTAGTACACGTACGCTGGCGTATTTTAGTCTTATAATAAATAATTAAACTTTTCAAGTAAGAAATTTGTTTTCGTAAGTTTACAAAAGTATGTTTAATGTTTTAAAATAATTTAAGACTAAGATTACGACTGTAAATGTCATGTTAGATTAATTTTGTTTATTTCAAAAACAAACGCTTAAATATATTATAATCGTTTTGTTCTTATAGACCAAAAAATGAGTGCACCGACCACGCCAACTACTAGGACATTGATTAATGCATTGGAAATACAGAGGACTCCGCAAGGCACGTTACGAGTGGGGGACCAGCAGGTGGGGCCGATCTCGAGAGGCCCTGTTTCACGGGTGGCAGCAGCGGCTTGCGGAACCGAGCGCCGGTCACCGCACGATCGAGGCCATTCGGCCCGTTCTGAGAGTATAGGCCGAAAGAAGACGCGGGGCGCTGACCTATCGCCTGGCGCAGGTGCTCTCGGGGCATGGTTGCTTTGGGAGGTACCTGTGCCGGGTCGCGAGGAGCGAGCCGCAATGTATCTGTCATCATTGCGGCTCCCCGGAGGACACAGCCCAGCACACCCTCGAGGTGTGCGGGGCGTGGGCGGGTCAGCGCGCTGCACTGGCCTCGATCAGTGCCCTCCTTCTGCCAAGAGGTGATGAGGCAGAAGGAGGAGGCGGAACGGCAGAGGGAAGACGATGCCCTCAGTGACCTGATCCACCGTCGAAGGGTTGGCGGGAGAAGGCGGGCTTACGCCCGCGACCTCCCGCCGTAATGGCCCGAGAAGAGGACGCGCCCGGCTGAGCGCGTCCGCCACGCCAGGACCGGTGGACTTTGGGGAAAGTCGACCGCGAGCGTCTTCTGGTGGCGTGTGCGTGTTCCCGCACGTCACTGCCGGAGCTAAGCTCCGGCAGAGAGGGGCCCGTTTTTTTTTTTTTTTAGATTTTAGATTAGATTTATATTGACCTCTGGTTGTAGTCCACTGTTTTTAAGGCTTAGGGTATAAGTAGGGTATAAGTGTGTTGCATGGTACGGGAAATTGCATGTTGTTATAGGATGAGCAGATTCCGTTCGGTGCGCCGTTTGCCGAAGCTCTTGCTGTCGATACCGGCAGTGAAGCAGAGGACGAAGAACTGACCCTGGAAGAGCTACATCAACTCTTACAAGGTGATATGGAGGAAGAGGAGAATATTGCGTCCTTCGAAGAGGGAAATTCCGGTACAGACATTAACTGGTCTGATGACTATTCCACATTTACAGGGCAGAGAGAAGATTTCAGGGAAGAGTCTGGTCCCAAAATTGAAGGGACCATTCCCCTGGACATATTTACTCAAATTTGGGACCAGACTTTAATCGAATCTGTGTCGGTGGAAACGAATAGGTACGCGTGGGACACTATCGCTCCGCTAACCGAAGACCAGTGGATTGAGACCACGGTGGGCGAGATTTATAGATTAATAGGCATGATTATATTAATGGGTATGTGCTTTAGGGCTAGGAAAGACGAATACTGGACTACGGGTACTTTGGAAATGCCTGGCTTTCGAACCCTTATGACACGCGATCGCTTTCTCCTCCTAATGAGGCATCTCCACTACGTGGATAATGCCACTTTAGTAACCACCGCTGAGGAGAAAAAGATGGGCAAAATTAAACATCTTGTTGATTATCTCAACAATAGGTTTAGTACTGTCTACATGCCTCGCAGAGAGCTATCTATTGACGAATCGCTGCTGCTTTGGAAGGGACATTTAAGCTGGATACAATGCATCCGTACCAAAGCAGCGCGATTCGGAATAAAAACCTATGAACTCTGCGAAGCAATTACGGGTTATGTATTAAAAGTGATTATTTACACAGGCAAGAGCAGCGCCCTGGAGGAGCAAGAGTCCGTTTACGGATTTAAAAATAGTAGGGCTAAAGCAGTGCTGAAACTGATTACCAGTTATTTAGGCAAAGGATACACCCTTTTCATGGATAACTGGTACAACTCAGTAGCACTAACAAAATTTTTAAAATCCAAAAACACAGATGTCGTCGGTACATTAAACCGACGAAGGGTTGATACACCTGCTGAAATAAAAAAATTAAAGGAAAATAGAATGGCAAGGGGGGATGTGGTAAGTAGACTCTGTGGTGACGTTTCGTTTTTAGTTTTAGCGTGGAAATATGTAAAACTAGTTTCCACAGTGTCTACTTACCACAATACTGAGATGACGGCAGGCAATAGAGCAGGAAAAGTTATCCAAAAACCTGTAGTAGTTAAGGATTATAATAGTTTCATGGGGGGAGTGGACCTCAAGGACCAGAAATTATCAACATACCTCCTTGAGCGAAAACGAGGAATTAAATAGTACATTAAGGTTTTTAAACGATTTTTAAATATCGACATATTAAATTGACGCTTCATTTTCAAATTGACCGATTTCCAAATGGATTTTTACAATTATTCTCTATGAAGAGTGAACTAAATAATATCCCATAAGAATACTAGTTTATTCATGTGAACAATACAGTCATTTTTATACTCTATGGGCTATTACATGATGCTAAAAACTACGTGTCAAAAAGGGTAGCCAAATCACTTATACCTTGAGTTTTTCCTCAAAAATTTGTTTATTCCATTGTTTATGTGTTTTTTATATTTTTTATATAAAACAGGGTATTCTGTTGTGTAAACAAAGTACATTTCGATAACTGATATCAAGTAATTACATGACAAAACGACTTGAAAGTCGGCGCGACTCGAGAGCTAAGTTACCATTTTCAATATCTCAATTTGAATTTTCAAAATGATATTACTATGTATAATAAACATGTAATTCCAATTCTCTTTTTTTGTATATTCAGTTAGTTGTAACCTTTATCCTGTTTAGGTAATATAAAAAAAAACTAAAATAATTAGAAAACTTTATAAAAATAAGGTCAAATATAACATTATGTCCGCAGTTTCATAAGCCTGTTTATAAAGTGCCTGTAAAAAATTATTAAAACATGTATTATCAAAAAAATATAGTGAATACTATTCACTAGTTATCTGACTACCAGAAAGTATCAACACTTTTATATCCTTCATTCAATTATGTGCTAATTATTGAGAAAATCTGAATCACGGCGAGCGCGCTCTCCGCGCTCAATATTGCCCGCGCGTAGACGTTCGAAGAGGGGGCACGGTTGCGCATACGAAAGGTTAATTTGTAAGTGAAACAGAAACAGTGCAATGAATCTGCATTGTTTCTGTTTCACTTACTCTATCTATATTGACACTTTGTTTTGCTATCTTGCTCACGTACGTCATATATGACGTTTCGCGGTATTTTATTGTGTATCGCGTACGATATCGAGTACTGTGCAGTCTAGTCTCGTGATCCCGATACGAAATGCTTACGGATTACGTGTTTTCATCTCTATGTGCCACCCAAAGCACCAAGATATTCTGTCCGTGAGCAATATCTGTGTGTGCGTAGCTTAAGCGCTTTGTATATAGCTTGCTTTTTTATATAAATACTAAACGTGATTTTTGTTTACAAAAAACTCAAAAAATTTAGCAACAACCCTAAATTCACATCACGTCATTATTTTTTTATTTCGCATATCGTTCTAACGACAAAACCATAATGCCTGATAGATAAAAATATGACTTACTTTTCAAATATTTAGAGCACATTTTAAATCGTCAGACGACTGTGACTTTAAAAGTAAATATCAAAGTCAAACAAATTTTTATAGAAAAAATAATTAAAGCCAATTAATTATTATGGCACCTCCTTTCTTACAATATAAATAATTCCCTAATAGACCAAGATCCCAGGGCCGGCAGACATTATTTAATTCAGAAAATAAGTTAGGTCTGGCGTCCCGGGAATCTTACTCTATAAAGTGCTAATAGCAAAATAATTCTGATGTACATAATCATTTTGCTATATGTATATGAATTTCCATGCAAAAATCTGCCTTATTTTCTAAACATTAATATCAAAATACAATATCAATTTCGCTTACACTATACATGATAATAATAGTTTTCTTTTCATACTAAATACAACAAATAGCGACCCCCGAGAAATACTCATACTAAATAGCGACCCCCGAGAAATAAAATCCCAAAAAACAAAAAAAATCGCAATAATATAAAAAAAATGTTTTAATAAAAATCAGTAGGCACGTGATACATAGATGTCAAAATTAAAAAAAAAAAACCAGCAATAGTACCTACATTACGATTTAGTTCCTCGGGGACGTCGAAAGTATCAATGGGCTATATTATTAGCCCGGTTTCTAAGACAATTACACATCTAGTCGCATGGAATCGCACTTCATGTCTCCTCTCCTGTCACTTAGAACCGTCACTTCACAAGAACGAGAGCGGGAGTTAGACCGTACGCGGCGAAATCGAATCGCTCGGCTCTCTCTTTCTCGCTCTAATAAATGACAGTTCTATGAGACAGAAAAGTATAGAAGATAGAAGCAAGTGCGGTTCAGCATGGCTAAATATGGCGCTACCCTAAAGGCGGAGGCACATCATATTTAATATCGTTAGAGACACATTAGTATGTCGTGGCGTCACGCCACGACACAACACTCAAATATGTCGCTAACCATATAAAATCTATGAAACCGATATGCGCCAGAGCGTGTCTGGCACGCCTCGTCACATTAATGTGTCTCCGCCTTAATACTTTATTGTATACAAAATATTGAGTATATATTCATTATATATATCTTTGATAATATTTGTGACTAAATATATGCAAACAACTATCGATCATACATTACTACATACAAAAACAGCACCAACTAAGTGCAGTACACCGTAGTAGTGACGGGTTAAGAATACATAATGTCACTACCCCATCTCAACCTGTGTGTGTCGTAAAAGGCGACTAAGGGAGTAACCTTATGCAGACAAGAGCATTAAAATTGCGAGAAAAGGATTTTTTTTTTATATTAGTTATAGCTTATCATATTGTGATATTGTTTGCGTAATGGTGCCAACTTAGTTCGGAGAACTTGTATATATAGTAATATATGATCGATGCAAAGAAACTAAAATAATAGGATTTTCTTTTTTTATATTATAATAACTTATCATACACAGCAATCTCATACTCGCGTTTTTATACATCGATAGTGAGAAAACGTTAGTTTGAAAACGCTCTTAATATACACATAGGGGTAAAGAACCTAAAGTGACAATCTCAATTTTTGTCAAGAATCTCTACAGCACACAACACTATGCTTAACTGTGTATCTTCAAAATTACAAGTTCATTTCAATTTTGTTATTTTTTTTATAGCCCAATGTGACAGAGCAGGCCAACCTAATGGTAAGCGGTTACCACCACACATAGACGTTGGCAATGTTAGGGGCACAGCGAAACCGGTGCCTACCTTGAGAGGATAGCTCTCTTCAAACCTGGTTAGAAGAAGGACAATCATAGCGCTCAGAAAACACCGCTGCGCGAAGGTCATCCTAGAACCTACAGGTACGTGATAGGAATGATCGCTGGAACCTTACCGTCTTAAAAATTGGAGATATCTTTGGTTCTATACCCCTCATATCAAATTATATATAAACCTCCATAATTTACAAAAAAAAAAATGGAATTGCAAATTCAGTCTGTTTAATAAAAATATTAAATAAATTGTGATGATCTAGCTTTTCTATGTGATATTAAAATTGGCAAAAGCCGATGAAATCTATAAAATAATTGTATAAAATTGTCAAAAAAATAATTATACTCCTTCTTTTCTTACGTGTCCAAACTGGAAAACAAATATGGCGTCAAAGACAGTCATAGACAAATTGGCGGGAATCGTTATTTTTTTTTACCTATAAAAGTACAAAGACGTCATTTCGCTACCGAGTCGGGTTTGTTTTCCAGTTTGGAAACGTAAGAAAAGACGGACTATACATTTCTTACTTAGATTTGTAATAAAGACAAACTAAAAAAACGTTTAAAACCATCGATCAAATATACACGTTCGCCGCGCGAAAAATGAAACCATCTAAACAAGTTAAAACCTCCTTGTTTTCGTAATGTTTCATTTTTTTTTTTTTTATACCACGACGGTGGCAAACAGACGTACGGTCCGCCTGATTTCATTCCAGAAGTTTCCATATGTTATTGATAAATATCTTACAATACGTTCGTTTTATATTTAAGAGCGTATTTTTTTTTTTATTTATAAACAGAGATTTTTATTTTTTGATCGGAACTATATTTTAAAAATATGTGTGCTACACTTTTTATAATTAAGTACGTGACAAGTGTTTATTTAAAAAAAAACCGACTGCCTGGCCTAGCGAAAAAGCTAAGCAGTCGTTTAGGCTACAGAAGGTCACATACGCGTGAAAAACATTACCCTCCTTTTTGGCAGTCGGGTAAAAAATGTATAATAAGTAAGCGTGCGTGTAACCAGCGTGCGTTTACAGTTCTATTTATATGCAAATAACACATTGGAAACTTGCTGGGCGTTATTTTCATAGTAATATAACTGTAAGCATTACGGATACTTTTTTTTTTTTTTTCTATGGCAATTTGTTTAACTTTTTCCAATGTCACAGATCAGATTACGGATACTTACTTTTTAATACACTTTCACGTAATTCTAGAGTGTATTGAACAAATTTTTAAAATATAGCACTGATTAAATAAAAAAAAATTTAAACAACGAAATTCGAAATTTGACACTAAGTTGCGATGTTACCACTCTATAAATAGGCTCTTAACATTGCGATGCGTATTTTTTTTTTTCTGGTCAATGTAAGAATATAGTGTTGTCACTATTTTGTTTGAGAACATGTTTCTAAACTAATAAATGATCGACGTTTTAAAACTATATTTTCAGTTAACACAACATACAGTTTTTTTTTTTCTATTTTAAAATTAAGTTTCTATGTGTCTATGAAAAATTAACAACAGTTCCCAACATATTTTTATAAATCTCCAACGAACTTATATCACCTAACTAACTGGAATGCTTACGCTACTCTGTGACTTACGAAATAAGGTTGAAATTTGTTCGTTACAATAATGACAGGAAAAAATTCATATGAGAGCGAGATATGGAGGGAATCCTTTCTCGCAAATGACAGTAATTAACAATGATATGCAGTAGAGAGAGATAATATCCCTACTTTTTTTCGATTTTTTTGGAACCCCTTTGAGGTGTAGGTAAGCATTCCAGCTAGTTAGAGATATAAGTTCCTTGTAAATTTCTTATTGTTTATAATCTGTGTTTTTATTTTGTTATTCTTATTTGTTCTTTTTTATGTTCTAAGATTGTTGTATTTATATTTTATAATATGTATTGTGCGCCGTTTGATTTGATTTATCGTACATAATAAAATATTTTTCTTTTTTTCTTTTCTTTCTATTTTTTGTATAGTACTAAAATTAATTTCTAATATTTCGAGAAATGCTTGTTGGACGAAATATATGGTTGAGATTCATACAGTATTTTCAGTCAAATATATTTTTCGCCATGTTTGTTCACACTTCTTATTCGAGGAGTGAACTCCATCGCAAGGGCAGACCGTGAGTTTGTGGGGCCCCTGGGCTGATACTACTCGGGGGCCCCTAGGGGACCTGTCTAATTTATCAATTAATTGCCATTAAAAAAAAAACCGGCCAAGAGTGACGGTTCCGTACGAAAATGCATTTTTAAGGGTTCCGTAGCCAAAATGGCAAAAATGGAACCCTTATAGTTTCGTTATGTTCGTCTGTCCGTATATCACAGGCATCGATGACATTTGGAGAATAGGTGTCTTGTGTGGGCATTGAGTATGGTTCGACATGCTCTTAACCGATTTTTTTAATTCACAATGTCTTCTATTGGTGCTGGGGGCCCTATATCGGGGGGCCCCCATAGCCCCAACATAGATCCGCCCTTGCTCCATCGAAATTAGACGAAACAAAAAACCTTTTTGTTTCGTCTGAAGGAGATGTGACGTAAAAAGAGTAATTAAGCCAAACAAATGAGCTGCTTGCCTTCATCCATTTGAAACTGTACCTTGTCAGAGTTAGCCGCCTTGTCAGCTGTTTTAGATAAAGCACTGGCGAGGAATACCTGTGCCACACCCGTAGCTGCCACGAAGAGGGCCCAACCTATAATAAAATATTTTAATTTGAATATTATGCAGCCTTCATTCAGCAATCCATGTCCCACTGCTGGGCTCGGGACTCTATCTAGAGAGCTGAAAGGGCTTGGTGTGTAGTGGTTGGGGAATCACTTAGATTTTCATCTCGGACAGAAGCCGCAAGGAGCTTCGCTCCGTTTTTATTTTGCCATTGCTCAGCTCCTATTAGCTGTAGCGTGATATCATATACCCTATAACCTTCCTCGATAAATGGGCTATCAAGAACTAAAAAAAATTTTAACATCGGACCAGTACTTTCTGCAGCTTTATAATATTGGTATAGATATATCTCAGCTCTCTACGAGTAGATAGAGGAGAGGAGACCCGAGCCCAGCAGTGGGACATTAACCTTTTGACCGCCACGTCAAATCGGTATCGCCGTGCCTTGAGCGCCAAGCTTTTAAAATACAGTACATTTTTGACGTGCCATGCCGTCATTGGCGTGGTGAGCATATTTTCATTTTACGTGTATAGACGTCTCTGGCTTTCAAAGGGTTAATGGGTTGGTTATGATGATGATGATGATAGATATATCAGAGTGAACTGAATACACTAACCCGTTTTAGTACTTCCCAACTCCTCCATTTACTTCTGATTAAAATGTGGGTTCTACAGAGTGTCACAACTCGGTGTTCGTGAGGGTCAACACTGTTTATCCTGGTTTACAGAAGTTGCATAGTATATACTTCTTCTTATACTTACCAATAGAACAGTCACCCGGTATATAAGGTTCAGCGTTTTCACCACACAATCTCTTGACACGGGGCGCTCCCCAGCCCCAGGGGTACAGCAGAAGTCCTAGCACACCGAATAGACCTGGAAATTATTATAAACTTATAATTGACTAGAAGTTGTGCAGGGCTTCGCTCCCGGTGTTCTTTATTTTTAACTTATTGGTCCCTTTTGAAAAATTCCTTTTGTGGATAGTCCATTTATTAAGGAAGGTTATAAGCTATATAATATTAGGCTATGGTCAATAGGAGCTGAGCAGTGGCCAAATAAAGAACGACGAAAGCTAAGCCCCGCGCGACTTTTGGTAATTAATAAATAATAATCATTTCTGCCTCGGTGGCGCAGCGGGAAGTGTATACGACTGCTGTGCAGGAGGTCCCGGGTTCGATTCCCGGCTCGCACGCTGGACAAACAAGATGATTTATGGTTTTTTTTAATTTTCTTTTTCTCACAGTGCTCTTGTCTGCAATAGGTTACTCCCTTAGTCACCTTTTACGACACCCACGGGTAACGACTGACGGGAACGGGGCAAATGACTGACGTGTATGGCTATGGATGGTTGCCTTTGTGCAGTAGAGGGATGATGATGATGGAATAACAGTATAGTAAGCATACCTCCCAAAGCCTGCGTAGCACCGGCCAATGAGATAACACTCTTTTTAAACACAGACTGCACACAACATGCCATCACTCCAGCTAACACTGTCGCGAACTGTATAGCTGCACCTGTAATAAACATCATTGTCATAATAATAATTGTTTATATATGTATTTTTAAATGGCGCAGCGTAGGCAGGAACCCCACCAGGTGGACAAACAACTGGTCAAAGTAGTTCCGTTCGCACCGTTCGCAGTGGCGTAAATTAGGTGAGGCCTATGTTCAGCAGTGGACGTCGTAGGGCTGATATATCGCATGCTTAATGGAATACTGACCTGAAACTAAAAATATGCATATTTTTGGGGAATCGCAAAAGATTTTATGCTAATTAACTGATATAATTAATCATGTATGATTGTATTTTTAACATTTGGTACGTATAGGTACGATGGTAGATGACGCTAACAGAAGCCTGGTTCTTTACGTATCTCAATTCTGACCTATCTACCAATGGGTCATTTTTCCATTAAGCATGCAATATGATGATATGTATTTTTTGGGTTCCGTAGTCAAAATGGCAAAAAAGGACCCTTGTAGTTTCGTTATGTCCATCCGTAAGTATGTCACAGGCATTTTACTCAAAAACGACTTGACGTATATAGATGAAATTTGGAGATTATGTGTCTTATGTGATCCCTTACTTGTTTTGGTAATTAAATAATAAAAAATATGGGGTTCTCCAACAATAGAAATTGGAGAAATGTGGAATGCCAGCTCATGTCTTTCCTCCTGCCTATAATATGGGATCTTTCAATCAAAGCGTGAAGAAGCACCTTGTGGGCCAGCATGGCATTGCCAGCTCACGGGACATTTCCACATCAGTGCAATTAGGGCTCCGCTTTCTTTTCCTTCAGGCGAAAAGGAGCCACTATACTGTGATACCAAAAGTAAGTAAATATATCAAGAAAAGGCCTTGACAGTTTATAGCCAAAGCTAGTACTCACATAAAGACAAGAAGAACATCGCTGCTTTCCAAGGTGTTGGGTATACTGTAGAGTCGGTTGCCAGCCCATAGAATGAGAATGAGGCACAGTTATTGTGGTCATCCCTCATACGGATACATCTGTAATACAATAATAATATTCTACTTCAAATAAAAACGAAAACAAAATGGGAAATTAAATATAGGGTGTCCGTGTAGTGACGGATTAAGAATATATATTAGGCATCACCCATTTTCACCCAAAGAATAGATAGAGGTGTATCACGCCTACAAGTCAATAAGGATATTACAGAATGCTCTATGGTATCTAAGAGAAGCGAAAAGGGAGAGCATAATAAGGGCAATTTTTACTTGATACTGATTAACAAGTTATTTTGTTGCAAGTCAGAGGTGCCAATTCTATTTAAAAAGAAATACCGATCTTTTTAACCTATGAATTGTTTGTTTATATTCATTAGTTGGTGATAAAAAAAGTTTTTAAGTAGTCACATAAATGACCCACATAACTGTTTACCTGTTGTAAATTCCGACGCTTGGAATGTAAAAACTGGTGATATTATTGTCGTTTAACACTACAGGCTGCCCCATAAGCCACTTCGGCGTCATAATACCAGTTAATATTAACATAAATGCAACCAAACTTAGCAAAAGCCAAGCCAAACTTCGGCCAGTTACAATAACGTAACACATTGCTAAAAACTATATAGTTCTACACTAAGCGGTAGAAGATTTTTGCTAAAATTGTATAGTGAAATTATATTTTTCTTTTTGTAGAGAATTTAAAAAAATAAAATAAAAATAAAGTAAAAATACAACACAACTCTGACAGTTACTGAACTGATTGAATGAAATGAATGGTTTAGAGTAGAGCTGAAGCAAACCCTATGTATTCGATACAAAGTAATGGGTGTCTTGTACCGAGTAGCGAATCGGTAGTCGCATTTTATCATATTTTTGAACTGATGTTAGTTTAATGGATTCCTGAAAAGAAATCCATCTTTCAGTTTACGCAAGTACTGTTGATACGTGAATTGGAACTGTCTGTTGATCGTTCGTTACACGCATGAGCGCGCTTATTCGGTGATATGAAATACGATCAAGTGAAAAAGAACTATGTTTTTTTAATTCTTGTTTTTTTTTATGTATGTTAAGTTTTTTCTTTATAATTAGTCCATGCGTGATGGATTGCGATGTTCTTATGTTAATATAATAAATCTATTGCAAATTCATTAATTTTCCGACAGATATTTGGGTAAAACAAAGCTAGTGTAACGATATGATAGTAACAAGTACTGATTGTCATAGTAACGAATACATAAATGGGTACACAATTTGTCCTTACATTTAAACCTCTAGTTAAGAGTGAATATACAGTGAATTTAGGGAACGATTTGTTCAAAGTTGTTGCCAGCTTTCGAAACAGGTTGTACAAACTTCATCTGAGTTTCGAAATGACAACTCCAGAGGAAAAGGATACTAATAATATAATAATAATATAATTATTCTATAGGATATAATGCTTAAAAGACATGTATTCATGGCCGTTAAATAAATAATAAAGGATACTAAATCCATGGAGACAAAAGACAAACAAGCAATAAATTATAAATTAGTAAGCCATGGTTAGTGAAGCAAGCAATATAGGTGTGCCAAGGAACTTATTTAACTTATATTCCTTGCTAAGAAGTATTATGGACACTTGCGTTGGTTTAATAAGTTTTTTCAGTATTCACTTATTATTTTACATTTATTTCCTAATAAATCAACAACAATCTACAATGCATGTATTTTAACACACGATAAAATTGTAGTATAGATTGTATGGATGTATGGATCAAAATCAAAGTGTTAAAGTTATATTCTGAATCACTGAATAATGATTACAGTAGGTTGAGCTGATCCGACCGATTATCATTGATTTAAAAATGGATACGTCCCCCCAGTATTCCGACTGGACTGCCGCATTTCTAATAATTTCTAATATTACTAAAATATTTTAAATAAGATTGAATATATTTATTTTTATTGAACGCATCCAAAATAATCTATAGGTTGAAAGCAGACCTAGCGCCATCTGCCTCAAAATGTTAAAATTAAACTACGGTTTTGTTCTCTCTTCCTCCTTGTTGTTTCTTTTCATTTAGTGCGTGAAAGAAATGATTAATTTACTCAGGGATTATTATTTCCTGTATTGAATTTTGCAAATCAAATTGTGATTATAAAAGTGTTAATCGTTACGTTGCATCAGATTTCTATAATTTCAAGTGAAATGTGGTCGATGACAGCGTGAAAACGATTGCTACGTAAGTATAATCCGATTAAATTATATAGAACATGAATGCACTATCGCTTCTATTGGCTAACGATTGATTCCAAATGTGTAGAATAATAAAAATACCTGTCAGTCAATTGTCAGGTACAGATGTGTAGACTAGTAGAGCTTACCTCTGCGTTTTGTCAAGCTAAGAAATCAGTCGTAATTGAACAATTTATTTTGTTTAAATCGTTTATTTTATGATTATTTAGTGTTATATGCAGTGCCATGAAGTGTGTCTATGAATCTGTGAAGGTACGTCGCAAGCTTGCGCCCATTGCATTGAAAAAAAAAACATGTTTTCGTTTGCCCTTGTTTAGGTTGCAAAATCTCGATTCCTTTGTCATATGCATAGCACTTTTACTTTTTCTGACAAACATAGCATGCATTCGATAGACGTAGTAAGAAACTCCCGCTATTTCGTTGAAAATTTTACGTGTTTGAAAGTGGGTATACTTTAGTGTCATATGGGATATTTTTTATGTTAATGAGCTAATGTTCCAGTTGAATAGATATACACTGTTCAGTGAGTTTTTTGTTGGAAAAGCAGTTATACCTGATTGTTATCCTCTTGACATGGTTTTTTTTTACAGTACTATGTAACTGTTGAAATGTTCACTTAAACTCATGTTACAATACTAGCCATGTAATAATAATGAATATTAATATTGAAATAGGCTCTTCCCCTATTTCATGGGACCAAACATAGCTGGCGAAATGTGGGTGTGAAACACCTCTGCCTACCCCTTCGGGGAAAAAGGCGTGATGCTATGTTATGTTATTAATATTGAATAATTACATAGTATGTCCATTTGTGAGTAAACCAAAATAGGACAGGTTCACTAGGTATCCAAAATTGACCTCTATAGTAATGTTATACCATTTCATCCATGAAGGTTGAATATAAAAACCACAGATATTTTTGTTATATTTTGTCATAAGCTAAGATCCTACTAAACAAATAGGGTAGCCTAGTAGTAGCCTAATACAAAGTAGTTTGAATTCAATTTCATTTACATGCACTTTCAAATCAAATGAAGCATGGAGTTATGAGAATATAAACATGAACTGAGTGACAGCTGCATAATAAGACTTGCTATGGTTGCCAACTTACTGCATTCCTTACTTGTTATTAGGAATTAGTCACATGTTTGCTAGCCTTTTTGAATTACACCAAACATTTCAATTTACTCCACATACATGTTTTTACTCTCTGAGATATAAATATGATACTATGACTTGTTGTTTTTGTACTGTTCTAAGTGGTAAACATGCTTGCAGTTAGCAAAAACCTCTTTGGTAGGACTATACCATCAAAGGGCCATGGCAAATTCATCAAATGGGGCCACCCCATAAAAAACTTAGCATGGTACTTTAGTTTCATTTTAAAGAATCACTGATTAACTTTTAGATTCCAAATTATTACTATGTAAAATAGAGTAACCTACCATATGATTGGCCTGTTGGTCTAGTGGTTAGTGAACCTGATTGCTAAGCCGGAGGTTGTGGGTTCGATCCCCACCCAGGACAAATCTTTGTGTGATGAGCATAAAAGTTTGTTCTGTGCCTGGGTGTAATTTATCTATAATATGTATGTATTTACAAAAAAAATGTATTTAAGTAGTAGTAGTTTGACAGGCTTTGCCTAGTGTGGGGAGTTTCGGTAATCAAACATTATGTTCAATGCTAACATTGTTATTTCCATTGTTTATTTCTATTTTATTTTAACACAATGTTGTATGTAATACTTATGGTAATAATAATAATAAACATATTCTTATATCACTTGTGTAGTACCCATAACACAAGCAAATATAATTGCTTACTTTGGTACTAGATGTCATGATGATGGCGCTGTGTGAATGTGGTAGAATATTATTTATTATTATATAAAAGGTCCAGAGACTATGGACCCAGAGCTTGTAGTTACCTTATAGTCACACCATTGCTTGCAGTCTACCTAATGATAGTATGATTATGGCAGGAGACCTACAATACTGAAAGAGGTCTACAATGATATTGTATGTTAAAAAAGGTGTAGATAGGTTATAAGCGCTCGAAAAGTGGCATACTAAAAATAGTCTTATTAGCAAACTTCATCTCAATGTCCCGTTGATGACGAAGGTATTTTGACATTGCATTATTACAATATCTATGTTTGCGTTTGTGTGCCATTTCCAAATATCGAACGCTATGTAGGTAACCTATCTACACCTTTTTTAAAATACAATATCATTGGAGGTCTATATATAACACTTAGCAGGAGTGGACTTTGGATTTCAGAAGTATCTACATACTATAGTAATATATTGCCATTTTGTGTAAGACTTTGTTTATTCATGGGGGTCTCGGCTGCTTAACAGTCACATCAGTGACCAGACAATAGATTTGCTATTGTATCTGGAAGCTTGGTATTCACTGTGTTAACACATTCAGCACCAAGGCCTTACCCCAATATCGTTTTTTACACGTCCGGGCGTCCCCAAAATCAAACACGGAGCTTGGTGCACAACAGTCATGTAGATACCACTTGCCACTGAGATAGTTAATAATAAACTAAGTTAAATTGATATTGGCTTTATAAAAAAAAAATATTATGCTATATATAAAAATAATACATGAAGTAGACCCGTTGTCTACTTCATGTATTATTTTTATGGAATATGAATTACCTTATTATTTACCATATTTATTTGGTAAATAAATAATGTATTTCATATTCCTTAAACATAATATGTGACATATACCAGTTACATAATAATTTAATATGTGTACAAGTCGGGAAAGTTTAAATGATTTTATAAAAAAAATCTTTGTTTATATGCCCAAATTTGTGTGATAAAAACTGACTCATTATCTTAGTCAGTGGATGATTAAGATTGCATTGAGATCAATGGAGTTCATTCACTTATAGGTAATTGAACTTTGGTTGACCATTTTTGTCTTGACAAGTTTTTGCAATAATTACAGCCTCAGTGGCTAAAAGAGGTATGTGACTGCTGCCCCTTGTCCCGGTTTTGATTATACTTCTATATATACTTCTACTAGAAGTAGCGCGGTGCTTCGCTCCCGTCGCTTTTATTTTTCCATTACTCAGTTCCTATTGGCCATAGCGTGATGTTATATAGCCTATAAGCATCCTCGATAAATGGGCTAGCTGACACTAAAAGAATTTTTCAATTCTGATCAGTAAATCCTGAGATCCTAGCTTTCAAACAAACAAACTCTTTAGCTTATATTCTTTTTTTATAATATTAGTATAGATTATAAAGCTGAAGAGTTTGTTTGGTCATCATCATCATCATCATCATCATCAGCGACCCATTAATGTCTCACTGCTGGGCTCGGGTCTCCTCTCCTCTATCTAGAGAGCTGAGAGGGTTTAGGCCATAATCCACACACACTGGCCTAATGCGGGTTGGTGGATCAGACATACACTTAGAATTTCTTCTAGTGTATGTGGGTTTCTTCACGATGTTTTCCTTCACCGTCAGCAGATGGTTAGTCACATGACTAGTACATATAAATTCCACTAAGTGAAATCCCTATTGGTATTGCTGGTCGGAATCGAACTAGGACCGCGTGATGACGATCATCAAAGTTAAGCAACACTCGGCAAGGTCAGTCCATGATGGGTGACCGTTTGTGGCAATTTCATTCTCGAGCGTCTCTGGGCTTCGGAAGGCACGTAAAGCCGTTGGTCCCGGTTATCACTTAATGTGGTAGTCGTTAAGACAAGTTGGAAGCCTTCTGGGCAACTTGATAAATTCCAACACCAGGGTCTGCCGCAACCCCACACGATAAGAAGAAGAACCACAAAAAACATGAATGAATAATATAATAATCTACCACATTTACACAACGCCATCTAGTCCCAAATTAAGCAATTATATTTGCTTGTGCTATGGGTACTAAACAACTGATATACTACTTAAATATTTTTTTTTTTTTTTGTAAATACATACATATAGATAAATTACACCCAGACACAGAACAAATTTTTATGCTCATCACACAAAGATTTGTCCTGGGTGGGGATCGAACCCACGACCTCCGGTTTAGCAGTCAGGGTCACTAACCACTAGACCAACAGGCCAGTCAAAATGTATATAAAGTATTTAAATCTAATAATAAAACTGTAGAAAAGTCGTTTTTGTACATCAAAAAAAATTCCAAAAAATGTAGCCAGGCTGTTAAAGGACAACTAATAGAACCCATTACAGCATTTTTCGAATTTTTGTCAGTTTATTTATTTTGACTGGCCTGTTGGTCTAGTGGTTAGTGACCCTGACTGCTAAGCCGGAGGTCGTGAGTGCGCTCCCCACCCAGGACAAATCTTTGTGTGATGAGCATAAAGGTTTGTTCTGTGTCTGAATTTATCTATAATATGTATGTATTTACAAAAAAAAAAAAACATCCATTTAAGTAGTATATCAGTTGTTTAGTACCCATAACACAAGCAAATATAATTGCTTACTTTGGGACTAGATGGCGCTGTGTGAATGTAGTAGAATATTATTATATTATATTATTTGTTCGGGCATCACGTAAAATGTACGAAAGCAATGTAGATAACTTTTATACACGATTGAGCGTAACTTGAAGTAACATTTTGTTTTTGTTTCATTGCAATCGGTTCATAAACAAAATGTTACATCGATTATAAGAATCACGCGAACGAAGTCGCGGGCAATAAGCTAGTACAAAATATATTTATATATATACACATAGATATTATATCAGCTGATTATGGCCGACATGTTTACGCATTCCGCTCATATGATAACCTTTTACTTTCACATCTGAATGCAAGACGTAGCTGTGATAAGGCTTGCTATAAGTTCGTGATAGAAACGTACCTTTTTTTTTTTTTCGTTTTATATACCACGACGGTGGCAAACAGACGTTCGGTCCGCTTGATAGTAAACGGTTACCCAAGCCTATTGGCGATGCAACACCAGGGGCATCACTAGCGCGTATACTTAATAAATAAGTATTAATTGCTAGAAGTACTCGTAATAAGTAGTATTCGTCCATTCATCATCATCATCATATCAGCCCAACGACGTCCACTGTTGAACATAGGCCTCACCTAATTTCCACCACAGCGAGTGATTTTTTTTTCGTCCATTTAAAAAAAAATGATTACCTTAATTTTCAGGGTTCCATAGCCAAAATGGCAAAATGGAACCATTGCCAAAAATCTGCGCTTCTCAACAAAAGGGAACCCTACATTGAGCATTGTTCGATATGCTCTTAACTGGTTTTTTTCGGATAGGGTATAGAATTATAGATAGGGTACAGTGGAGTTTTGCCATGCATATAACCTTTTCTGTTAATATGGCAAACCCCTTTACGCTCGCGCTGTCACCTTTTTTGAATTCTGATCGGAAGTAAAAGTAAGAGCTTCGAGGAGATTCTCGAAGAAAGGAGTGGAATGTGAACTTGGGTGTGGGCAGGTGGCCCATGATAATAGCTGTGTGTATTTTTACTACCGTTCTTAAAGGTCTAACCGCGATAATAAAACTGAATAAACATAAATATAAAAGTTATAAAAGTGTTTAATTCTACATATTTCAAGAAAACCCAAACCATCCCGAACTGGGATATACGCAACCCCTTACAGTACCTACCGCATACGGTAGAAAACCTATATGTAATTAGTCTTCATTGTGTTAATACAGGGTGAAAGCTACTTCCATCCTAAATAATGTCAAAATTTGTCCAGCCGTTTAAGGGTGAAGGACACACAAACACTCAAGATGTTGGATTCCGACCGGCAGTACCAATGTGGATTTCACTTTGTGGAATTTATATGTACTAGTCAAGTGACTTACCATCTGCTAACGGTGAAGGAAAACATCGTGAGGAAACCCACATACCCTAGAAGAAATTCTATGAGTATGTCTGATCCACCAACCCGCACTAGGCCAGCGTGAGTGGATTATGGCCTAAACCCTCTCAGCTCTCTAGTTAGAGGAGAGAAGACCCGAGCCCAGCAGTGGGCTTAATGGGTTGCTGTTGTTGATTATATAATTCTTAAGTATCCTAGAAGTAATTCTAAGTGTATGTGTGGGCGCTACAATATATCAGTAACTGGTCGACGTAGCTAAGAAGCCGCTCATGGCATCTAAGAGGTGTTCTACACGGTTACAAACTTGCGTTCCCACAGAGTGACCTTGGTTGCCATCTGCGTAGTTTGCATGAAATTTGGTTTACAACAGCCGGCTACACGGTTGAAATACACCAAGGGCACCTCTGTGGAAGGCACGTTTACAGCCATGTAGCCCTGCTTTAACCCAAACTGCCTATCCCTTTGGGGAAAAAGAATAATCTCTGCATTTCTATAAATTAACCAATTTGTTTCTTTTGTTTCAGAATTGACAAGCGCCATCAACAGCGCGGTGTACCTAACAAATAATAAAAAAAAAAACAAATCATTACAAATTATGTAAAAAACAGCTTTAGCTGTTTGACCTGTGATCTCTTTGCGTGATTAATTATTTTATTTTTTATTTTACGTTATATGAATTGTGTTAGTGGTCATTGTGTGACGTCATAGAAAGAGAGAAAGAGGTTGTATGTCGTGAAGATGAGTTCGATTAATAGTTCGACCAGTGTACGACCACAGATGCCCCTGAGACAGAAGGACTTCGATCAGGTAAGGATCTTTAATGTATTTCATTATTATAATATTGTCAGTGTAGTGACAGATTAACAATACATAATGTCACTACCCATTATTATTATTATTATTAATGAAATGAAATTATTATTATTATGAAATTATATTATATTATTATAAATAGGCCGTATAGGCCGCGGCCTAGGGGAGGCAGATTTCAGAGGACGGTCACTTGATTTCAGAGGATAAAAGTCAAACACGTCCACTGGTTTTCTCATGGTTTTTTATACTTACTACAAATGGAAAATTATTATTTTAGAAAGGTATGTACATGGGGCGGCGGAAATAAAGTGGCCTACACTCATAAAAAAATTAAATCTGGTTAATTTAACCCTTTGAACGCCAGAGACGTCTATACACGTAAAATGAAAATGTGCTCACTACGCCAATGACGGCATGGCACGTCAAAAATGTACTGTATTTTAAAAGCTTGACGCACAAGGCACGGCGATACTGATTTGACGTGGCGGTTAAAAGGTTAAAAGTTTATTTAGTAAAAACGTGTAATACTTAAGTCTATACTCCTAAAGACGATTATTCAATGACAAAATAGTACTAATGACAGATTACTGCTAATTGACATCTCTGAGTACGGCTATAAGGGATTAACAAGAGCACTGTGAGAAAACGTGAAACTCACGCTGGCCTAGTGTGTGTTGATAGATCAGACATACACTTAGAATTTCTTCTAGGGTATGTGTGTTTCCTCACGATGTTTTCCTTCACCGTTAGCAGATGGTAAGTCACTTGACTAGTACATATAAATTCCACAAAATGGAATCCACATTGGTACTGCCGGTCGATCGAACTCGAATCGATTTGCAAGCCGGCCCCTTAAGAGTAGGGGTGAGATTATAATAATATAATAGCTGTGCCCGCGACTTCGTTCGATTTTTTTTACGGAACCCTGATATTTTTTCAAAACCAACCAACCAAGCTATCCGCCAGTGAAAGTCCCGTCGAAATCGGTCCAGCCGTTCCAAAGATTAGCTGGAACAAACAGACTGAAAGAACAAAAATTTAAAAAAATCTTGTTTTGGTATATGTATATGTTACGGCTAAAACCCGAAGTGCGGTTACACCTAGTTTTACCCGGTTAGAACTAGGTGTAGTCACTTACTCTTGGTTAAATCTAGTACGAGCCGATTGATTTCGGGTAAAACTAGGTCCAGCCATTCCCTGTTGGATAAAACTAGGCCTATCCGATATCATTCCGGCTAGAACTAGGTCCAGACAATCTCGGTACTAGATTTAACCAAGAGTAAGTGACTACACCTAGTTCTAACCGGGTAAAACTAGGTGTAGCTGCACTTCGGGTTTTAGCCGTAACATATACACATTCAAATGTATGTAATAAAAAGCAGTTATTTTATTATTACAAACAGACACACCAATCTTATTTATTTGTATAGCTACCTATATAGACTTATCATAGAAGTTTACTATTCTAACTTAATACTAGTCGAAGGAGTCGTCTATTGGAAGTCGCAGCGTGGGACGGCCCCCCACCAGATGGACCGACGACCTGGTCAGGGTGGCGGGCGGCCGTTGGTTGCAGGCGGCACAGGACCGTTCAGTGGCGTAAATTAGGTGAGGCCTATGTTCAGCAGTGGACGTCGTTGGGCTGATATGATGATGATGATGATGATGACTAGTCGAATATGGTAATTCACTTATTTCCTTTTCAAAGCGGAACTTGAGTCTAGTTACGTTGCTCAAGGCGTACGTACTGATTTGCGTTTTTTTTTTATACAACTACATAGCAATTATAGGTATACTTCACGCTAGTTTTGGCTTCCGAGGTTAGCAGGCGTGTTTCGTAAGTTAAATTACTTGAATTGCTATTCTGTGATGTGTTTATGGTTTGTGCTCGAGGTGATAAAGATATAATTGTATGCTGTTTAGAATCTATAGTACTAATATTATAAAGCTGAAGAGTTTGTTTTGTTGAACGTTTTAATCTCAGAAACTACTGGTCCAATTTGAAAAATTGTTTTAACATAACATAGCATCACGCCTTTTTCCCCGAAGGGGTAGGCAGAGGTGTTTCACACCCACATTTCGCCAGCTATGTTTGGTCCCATCAAATAGGGGGCGAGCCTATTGTCATCAACCGGGAATATTTGTTTACCTAACTTCGGGAAAATCTTAATACTGGAATTTCATGATAGAAAAACCCAATACCATTTTCACCCGACCCGGGAATCGAACCCGGGACCTCTTGCACAGCAGTCGTATACACTTCCCGCTGCGCCACCGAGGCAGTTCAAGAATTCTTTTAGTATTGGATAGTCCATTTATCGAGGAAAATTATAGGCTACATAACATCACGCTATAAGAGCTGAGCAGTGACAAAATAAAGAAAGACCGGAGTGAAGCCCCGCGTGACTTTTAGTGTACAAATAATATTTGTTTAGTGTGGGAATCGAACCACACATTTAATACATAATGTCACACCATATTAACCCGTGGGTGTCGTAAAAGCCGACTAGGCGACTAAGGGAGACAAGTGCACTGCACTGGGAGAAAAAAAAAAGAAACAAATCCTATACCCACGCGTCTGGCCAGCGTGTATACCTAGTAGGATAAATTCCTTCTAAAATTGGAGGAGCCCCGTGCCCAACAGTGGGACGTTCATGGATATCCTAACTATCAAAAATCACACAAATATCGAAAAATACTAGCCACATTATAAGTAAGATATCTTAGACCAAATCGTTAATTATACAATCTAAAAGAAAATCACAATATTGTCATTAATTCAAAGCATAATAAACTTTATGTAACTTAAATTAAAGCCAAATTTAATTTGTAACATTAACAAGAATGTTACCTAACATGTAATCAAATTTTACATCTACGTCCGCGATAATAAAGTCTATTTTGCTAATCAATGTTTTTGATACAGAAATCGCAATTTTTCTGATAGGATTTTGACCTTTACCGTGTGGTTAATAAGGCGTATATTTGTATGTATAATTGATAGACTAATTAGTTATTACCAAGTGAACTGTTAGTGTTCTGCACAATTGTTCAAACGACCTACTTAGTTTGACAATGGGTTTCTTTCGTCACAGTGACGTAAGCAGTGGCTTCTATTTTTTTTTCTTATAAAAGATGCAATGATATCTATTTGGGAAAGCGTGAATTATTAAGTAGGTACTTGGCAATCGAATTTAGGGCTTTTAAGGTCACAAAATGTTCTTCAGCGAAATTTTATTTTTTAAACCGTCTTTGTGGTACATAGGACTAATGGCCTTTTTACCCGACTGTCAGGACGGGTATTGTTTTTCGCGCGTATCTTGTATGTTTGTAAATTTCTTTATTCCCACAAATCTTCCAAACGGTTGGATGGATTTTGACAATTAGGGTATAGTTAGATTCGTCTAGAAAGCCCAAGTGTCCTTAGATAGGTTTTAAGAATAAAAAGACTTAAACGACGGGCTTTTGACGCCAAATTGTAAGAAGTTCAATTTTTTTTTTAACGAAATTTTTTTTTTAAACCTATCGAGTGGGTATCAAAATTAAGAGAATCAAAAGGAGATTACATATATTCAAAAATATATTATACATAACTGAATGGTTCTAAATTGTAAGTAGTTCTATTATTTTTTTTAACCAAACCTATCGAGTAGAGTATTAAAATAAAGGGAATCAAATGGAGATTACAAATATATACATACATATGTTATGTATTTAAATTTAATCAGATAATACTCGTATTACAATAATGTCTTTTTAGTGCGTTTCTCTCTGTTGTTTTTTTGCAGTTGGGTTATTAAATTTTTAAATTATATTTACTTGTTTAATAATCTATTTATGGATTTGGCAACTAATGGGCTATCGGACCAGTAGTTCCTGAGATCCTAGAGTTCAACCAAACAAACTCTTCAGCTTTTTAAAATTTGTATAAATTCATTCCATCATGAAAGAGTAATCAACCCCGAGTCTGAAAATATGGACGGATATTAGAATATATAAAATTAAAATCAACGCAAACATCACATCGCCTTTTACATGAAGGGGTAGACAGGCGTATCACAAACATTTCGTCAGCTAAATTTGGTCCCATGAAATAGGGGTTATCGCCATTTCACTACTTAGTATAAAACAAAGTCGCTTTCTCTGTCCCTATATCCCTATGTATGCTTAAATCTTTAAAACTACGCAACGGATTTTGATGCGGTTTTTTTTAATAGATAGACTTATTCAAGAGGAAGGTTTATAGGTGTAAAATACATATCACGCGGGCGAAGCAGCGGACGGAAGCTAGTTAACAATAAAATAAAAATATCTAAATATTCAATTATTCAGCCATGTACAACTACAAATCTAACAATAGCATTCGATAAACGTATCGTTAATTGCTAAACGGAGGTTATGTAACTTAATAATAAATATTCAATTAAACATTATTTGTTATCATTTTAAAATTAATATAAAGCACGAATACGATTTGTATTTTAATATTCAATTTCACAATAAACTTGTCGAATTTAATAAACGTTTAAAGTCGTCACACGTGTCATGGGTTCCGTTGATTGGCGATTCAAAACTGTAGTACGTTTGAAAAATTATAGAGCTGCTATGACTCTACACTTAATTTTTTACATCCAGCAGTGGACATAATCCCGCATAGGCTGAAATGATGATGATGATGGTGATTATAAAGCTGAAGTGTGTTTGTTTGTTTGTTTGAACGCATAATCTCAGAAACTATTGGTTCGAATAAAAAAATCTTTCAGTTTTATAACCCATTTATCGACGAAGGCTAAAAGCTATATAAAATTACGTCACGACCAAATAGGCGTTGAATAGTAAATGTAGAGGTGCGAAGCTCCGGGTAACAGGTTTTAAATAATCTGTTTACTAAACACTAAATGGCCCACAATTTAATGTAGGCGAACTCAAGGATAATATAGCAATAGCACTTATAGTAGGTCGTAACGATAGCTTAATAATAGTGTTATAACAATCGCTGGGTCAGTGTCAAGGTCCAATTGATTTAGGTCTCGCAACCGGGTTACTACACAAAGAGCTGCTAGTGACAAGAACACCATGTTTGGTCCCATGTAAAGTGGAGCTATTGGTGACAAAGACTTGGCTGTGGCATCACTCCTTTTTCTCCACCCCTTTTCACCAACATTCATCCCACATATTATGCCCAACATTATAAAGAATACAAACCTGGGTCCTTCGTAACACACTCCACAAACAGGTGATAAACATTGTCCAGAATATTACACTCTGTACAATTTGGACTATTTCTTCTCATGAGATATCGGAACTATTCGGGACCCGTTGAGTGAAATCCAGTACGAAGTCTATTAGCTGTCATACATTTTCTGCTAAGGGTAGAGTAGACTGTCCTTTTAGTGACAGATTACACTACCCCATTTCAACCCGTGGTTGTCGTACAAAGCAGTAACCTAAAGCAGACAAGAGCACTTCGTGAAAAACCGCATCTAAATCGGTCAAACCGTTTCCGTAAATGGCATTATGTGGGAACACACAAACACACAGACTCTCACCCCAAACGCATATACCGTCTCCGTTCAGTCGTGGGTAAAAAGAAAATTCGATACAAAACATTTCCCCTCTCAAATTTGTTTACAAAACTTCTTTAAAATTAGACATGAGTTAATGCAACGCTAACTAGTAAATGCTAAGCGTGATTTCAATTACCGCTAATTCTCATTGTGTTTTACACATCTCTAAAAGTCATAATTATAGAAAATTATGGCTTTAAAACAGAAAGGATGGTAGATAACTATTTATTTGTTACGATTGCTCTCTCTCTCTTTCTCTCTCTGATCTTCTCCTAACAGCTCAACCGATCTTCATGTTTCACATAGAAATAAGTACCTGAAGTCCCACGGCATATAGGTTATTAAAAAAAAACAAAAAACCCGACTGCCTTGCCTTGCCAAAAAGTAGCCTTCTTCAGTCAATATTATTAATTATTATGTGTATTATAACTTTGTGAATTTTGATAGTTCAAAATCGGTCAAGCTATTTAGGTTACAAGAGACATGTGGAATCATGGGCAATAGTTAGTGCATATATAATTGAATTAGGCTATTAATTAGGTTTCATCTTATTTAATTTTTCATTATATTGCGATAGCACTAAAAAACGTCTGTTTTGACAGTTTACGGCCGCCATATTGGTTTTTTGTTGACGTCACATAGCCTATGACACTCGGGGGAAAAATACAAATACTCGTATTATATACAAGATATATAATGACACCTCACACTTTAAAATCAGCCAAGCCGTTTAGGCTACAGAAGGTCACAACGGAAAAGAAATGCCCACATACATAATGTTTTTCGCGCGTGAATAACATTACCCTCCTTTTTTGCAGCCGTGTAAAACGTGGCCTATATCCCTGGCTACTTTTACCTATATGCCGTGGGAGTTGGGACGAAGTTGATAGGTAGCGAAAGTATCAATATTTGCATTGCATATTTTCTTTTTAAAATAACATTATATTATATATAACATATTACACTACACTACACTATACAGGGTATCCCGAAACTCAACGTCAAGCGGCTACCGGGCGATGGTATAGGCTGTACCTGTTCTGAGAAAAATATAAAAAAAAATCCAAGTCATATGGTTCAGTCATAAAAAATTGTTTTTTAAAAATGTTGAAAATCAACAACTCTGGGCCAGCGTGAGTGGATTATGGCCTAAACCCTCTCTAACTATCTAGTTACAGGAGAGGAGACCCGAGCCCAGCTGTGGGACTTAATGGGTTGCTGATGATGATGATATTCAGGGTTCCTATAAGGCGCCTCCTGAACACCGAGTAGTGTAATTTACTACTTTTTGATCCAATAGAATATTACACTACAGGGTGTAATATACTAATGCCTTATAGGGACCCTAAATAACGAGTATAGTAATAACCCCATAACACAATCAACAGCACTCCTTTTAAATACATAATTTTATTTTTACCCGACTGTCAGGACGGGTTTTGTTTTTCGCGCGTATCTTGTATGTTTGTAAATTTCTTTATTTCCACGAATCTTCCAAACGGCTGGATGGATTTTGACAATTAGGGTATCGTTAGATTCGTCGAGAAAACCCAAGTGGCCTTAGATAGGTTTTAAGAATAAAAAGACTTAAACGGCGTGCTTTTGACGCAAAATTGTAAGAAGTTCAATTCTTTTTTTAACCAAACCTATCGAGTTGGGTATCAAAATAAAGAGAATCAAAAGGAGATTACTAATGTTCAAAAAGAGATTACTATACATAATTTAATGGTTCCAAATTGTAAGTAGTTCTATCAAATGGAGATTAAATTGTATTAATACAATTTAAATTTGATTAAACAAGATTGGAAACAAAAACGAAACAATAAATAGCACAGATCTATTTGCCAACCTGCTTTCGGGAAGAATCAAGCGAGTCAAAATGAATAATTATAATATACATAATCCGAATACCGTTGTCTATTATGAAATAGAAATGAAAATAAAATACCTAGAATTGATTATTTATCTAACACTCATTCAAATATTTATTTATTCATTCATAAATACCTACTCTCTTTAGTAAACGCGTGAAATATTTATTCGTAGGTATCTTATTTACGCCGTAGATTTTTGTTTCGATTGGATTGTCGTGTTGTGTTGATGAATATTTTAAATATATTTGATATATTGTTATAAATAAACTTCCTACATTCTTCACTTATTTCATTAGCCGATTGCCGAAGGAAGGGTGACATTTGTAGAGAGTATTGTTGAAAATCTCAATCGATTCCTTCCAATTGGCCTCGGGATTGTTGTGTTAGCTATGTTCCACATTTGAATAATAGAATTTTATGGACTTGTTTTTTTCTTTTCGGTTGGCCCTAACTTAAGTATATTTTACCATAATAAATAACTTTTAAGAAACCGGGCATCAGTCGTGTCTGTCAAATATAAACAGACCTCTTTCCGTGACGTAGGTACCTAGTTAGTGGCTCGTTTGACATACCTAACTGTTGTTTTTACGACCTGTTAAAGTAGGTTACTTTGTCGTTTAGACTGTTTATCTAATGAACGATTGTAATTCACTTGACGGTTAGTTTTAGTGTGAATAAAGTACTGTTGCAATTTTAATGCAGTTTTAGTGGTAGAAATTTGAATTAAAGTATTATTTAAATGATTAACGTGGATGCTCATGCAAGCCTCCCCATACATTTGACTGGCCTGTTGGTCTATTGGTTAGTGACCCTAACTGCTAAGCCGGAGGTCGTGGGTTCGATCCCCACCCAGGACAAATCTTTGTGTGATGAGCATACAGGTTTGTTCTGTATCTGGGTGTAATTTATCGATGATATATGTATGTATTTACAAAAAAAATGTATTTAAGTAGTACATAATATCAGTTGTTTAGTACCCATAACACAAGCAAATATAATTGCTTACTTTGGGACTAGATGGCGCTGTGTGAATGTGGTAGAATATTATATTATTATTATTATTTATTTATTTAGAAAACCAACAACCAACTATACAAAGTTACCAACAACATAAATATTGTTAGGTATGTGAAAAATGTAGGGAAACCTGTTATTGGCAATACTCACATTTATGTATTAGGTATTAGCTATCATTGCATACGCTGTTATGAGACAATTAACTTAATTCTTAGAAGCACTAAAACTATAGGTATGACAAATCAGATTATGTTAAAATTTGTGTATTATATAAATCTACTACCTTCCGCCCGCTGCTTCGCCTAAGGGGCAGCGCAGACGGCACACTTTTTGTGCGATCGAGTCTGCGGCGCACAAAAAGTCTGCATGGCGCGCAAATAGTCGGTCGCGGATTTTTCACAGACTCAACGCACACGACGCACATCTTCGATCATTCTGTCGGCAGAGCTGTAGGGACGTAGACGCTATGGAAATCGTGCAGAGATCGCGAAGTATTATTTTGTACATGAATGATGCCATGATAATAGATCGCGTGCGTTACGTACACCCCTAGCAAATGCAGATTGCCGACTAAAGTGTGTGCCGTCTGCGTTAGCGCGCGTTGAAGCAAACGTTCAATTTTTTTCACACACTTTTTGTGCCGAGCGGCGCGGCGCGGCGCGGTGCGGTCTGCCCGAATTACACGGATTATTTGTGCGCCGGACTTTTTGCGCGTCGTGTGCGTTACTGCATATAATTGCATAGGTTCTATTTTCACAGACTAAAAAGTGCGTCACGGATAGTCTGTCGTCTGCGCAGCACCTAAACCTTCCTGTTGAATCACTCACACTCTAGGTATCTATTTAAAAAAAACGCTTTCAAATCCGTTATTATTTAGTTTGTAAACATTCATTATAACTCGTTAATCCAACGGTTTAGTGCACTGCTGGCTGCTGCATCATTTTACACGCTACCCAAATTGTAAATTACAAAAGATTGTAACTATCCATTTTTTAAAAAGAGTGGCGTGAGTTTCTTGCCAGTTCTTCTCATAGCTCCACCCCGTCAGCGAACTGGTCGTAGGCAAATTTTGCTGACACTACTTTTCGGATAACCTGTTACATACTTATATTGTCACTTTCATAAGTGTTACCTTGTAACCTAGATGAATAAACGAGATTTCATTTCATTTCGTTGCGTAGTTTTAAAGATTTAAGCATACATACATAGGGACGGACAGACGGCGACAGCGACTTTGTTTTATACCATGTATGTATGTATGATGATGTATGTATGTATGTTAATCTATGTATTGTCCCGTAGTCCTTTGCTGGACTTCAGTAATTTTGTATTGACAATCTATCTCCAATTTAACTATTCACCGAGCTTACATCAAAATCTAGTTTCACAAAAAAGCTGTTTTATATCGTAAAACCTAACTGGACAAGTTTTTTTCTGTGGCTGCGGTAACCTAACTGTATTCGTTAACCGCACTTAAAGTAGGTTATCTCGATTTCAAACATGTGTTTTTGGTGCGCAAGAGTTGCGTTTTGGTTCGTTTAGAAAAAATAGTTGTAGGTTTGTTTGTTTTTTTAATTTCTTATGGCATTCTCGACCTGGTTTCTGTAGATTGACATAGATTATATATTTATAAGTTTTAGTAGAATTATACTTGTGTTATTTTTTACCCGACTGTCAGGACGGGTATTGTTTTTCGCGCGTATCTTGTATGTTTGTAAATTTCCTTATTCCCACGAATCTTCCAAACGGCTGGATGGATTTTGACAATTAGGGTATCGTTAGATTCGTCTAGAAAACCCAAGTGTCCTTAGATAGGTTTTAAGAATAAAAAGACTTAAACGGCGGGCTGTTGACTCCAAATTGTAAGAAGTTCAATTTTTTTTTAACGAAACCTATCGAGTTGGGTATCAAAATAAAGAGAATCAAAAAGAGATTACATATATTCAAAAAGATATTATATATAATTGAATGATTCCAAATTGTAAGTAGTTCTATTATTTTTTTTAACCAAACCTATCGAGTAGAGTATCAAAATAAAGGGAATCAAATGGAGATTACAAATATATACATATGTTATGTATTTAAATTTAATCAGGTATAATAATATTACGGTCTTTTTAGTGCGTTGCTCTCTGTTGATTTTTTGCAGTCGGGTTATTAAATTTATTTTAATTATATTTACTTGTTAGATATCACTGATTGAGTGTAAGTGAAAATTTTATATTAAGAGCGTTTATACTTATGAACGGCAACGTCGCAATTTAGTGTCACATTTCGTGGCTTTCAATTTATATTATTTAATCGGAACTACCTATATTTTAAAAATATATACACTTTTTAATTAATTCTCTTGTTTCGTCTTTTCACAGCGAGCGTTGTCTATTAAATACACCCGGCCTATAAAATTTATGAGTACGAAAAAACTAAAAGATATGAACGCTTTTTAATAATCAAATCTCAATTTATTGGCACTCAGCCAAGCCATGCTATAAATAGCATGTTTCGTGAACCTTATTCCGTGATTATAAAGGCGAATTTCGTGTGTGAACTCAAGTGAAAGTTAGTTGGAAATACATTTAAATGGCGTCATCGTCATACATAAAGCGAGTAAGACGTAGGTGTGATGATTGTTCAGTTTTGCGGTGCGTTTATTATGCGCAAATCTATGTAGGCGGGAAAGCGACGTATGCGAGGTATGGATTTTGATGGGTGAGCGTTTTAGGAATAAAAACCGAGTCGACTCGCGTACTGAGTGTTCCGTACAACCGATTGTGCAATGTTTTTTATTGCGCCAAGGGATTGTAGACTCTAGTTGGTATTTGATATTAATTAAAGCACGATCCCTTTACACATTCATGAGAAAAATATCCTTGACAGACAGACAGACGGACAACGGAGTGAAGATGTATATAATTCTTAGCTTTTATATTGAAATTTCTAAGTGACGCTATAGCGTCGCTTAAGTCTTTATACGCCTGACACCGTTGTCTGACAAACAATACAATTTTCTATTGTGTCTGGGGTCTGGCTGATTATTGTTATTTTACTTCTCTAATTTATGTATATTTTTATTTATGTATAATATCAATTGTGAATTACCTGTGTTCCACCAATAAATGATTGATTGATTGATCGATAGATATATCAATATTTTAGTTAGGTACACTTGGTTCCAAAAAAAATGTGACTAAAGTCAGCGATAATTGAAATAGCAATAAAAACTTGGAGTACAGTGAAATACATGCTTGGAGCGCATTGAAATAACCCGTTTAAAACACGTTCCTTACTTCTTACTTTGTCTCTTTTTTCCAATTTATTTCCATCACTTGTATTTTATATATAGATAACCTGTTACATTCAACTTGTGAATTTCATAAGTGTTACTTTGTAACCTAGATGAATAAACGAAAACAAATAAAAGTTTGATTGCCTATTATTACTATTATTTTCTCATATGAAAATTTTATTGAATTTGATTTAGTATGGTGTTTTGGTTCTGTACTTTCTGTGATATTTCAAACTGTAACCAATTAAAATTGTAACAACTATGGCGATTGAAAAGAGTGGCCTGAGTTTGTTGCCAAGTTCTTCTCAGAGCTCAACCTTGTCAGTGAACTGGCCGTAGGCAAATTTACTGCAACCTTTTTATTTGCTTTGTATGACGTTCATAACTATCATGTATGTGATCCAAATGAAATAAAAAGATTTGATTTTGACTGTTGAAACGAGATTTCATTTCATTATGTTGTGTGAGCAGTAGATTTAAGTAATTTTGTCAGAATAAGTTGTTCATAAAATATTAAACTTATTGTTGCAGATATGGGGCGACCTGCAGGAGGGTATAGAACAGGTATACAAGAGGCAGCACATGGAAAAGAAGAGATATATGGACCTGTATACGTATCCTTTTTCAATAACTAACGTTCTTGGCCTAGCCGTGGGATGGCGTGGGCTAGAAGTAACTTGCAGGTGGGGACTCGGGGTTAAAGTTCCTTTCACGTCTGATGGAAGATTAACCCTTTGAATGCCAAAGATGTCTATACACGTAAAATGAAAATGTGCTCACCACGCTAATGACGGCATGGCACGTCAAAAATGTACTGTATTTTAAAAGCTTGGTGCTCAATGCACAGCGATACCGATTTGACGTGGCGGTCAAAAGGTTAATAATAATAATAATATTGTTTGGACATTCAATAACATACTATACATGTAACCACATTATACATACCACCTATTTGTACATTATGGAAGCAATAAATGATTGAGTATTGAGTAAACTGGCCTGTTGGTGTAGTGTAGGTTCGATCCCCACCCAGGACAAAACTTTGTGTGATGAGCATAAAGGTTTGTTCTGTGTCTGGGTGTAATTTATCTATAAAAGTATTTAAGTGGTATATCAGTTGTTTAGTACCCATAACACAAGCAAATATAATTGCTTACTTTGGGACTAGATGCCGCTGTGTGAATGTGGTAGAATATTATTATTATAATTGAGTATTAAGGTGATTTTCCACCAGAATGGCGAGACGAGACGAGGCGAGAAGAGAATTGAAATCTCACTGACCCTTTTCCACTTAAAAATAGACATCGCGAGCTCGCGCGTGACCGCCGACCTCTAGTAGAAAAGGCTTGTACACGGTAATAAGTAGCAACGAACAACAATAAGCCTCTCGCGAGAAGCGTTTTTCTGTTGCAAATTTAATTTATACTCTATATCGGAAGCAATACAGTTCATTTTTACACAAACAAATATTTCAATTCACGCCACGCATATTCTCGTCAATCTACACTGTTTCCACCAAAGATGCTCTGGGAGAGGATTGAAAATTTGCCATACTAATTTCTATTCTCTCCTCGCCTCGTCTCGTCTCGCCACTCTGGTGGAAAATTACCTTTATACTCGTCCGTTCCCAATATACGAAAGTTAGAATATTTTCGCGGTGATTGTAATTATTTTATGCATTCAATGCATCATCATTGTATTGCATAAACAGTTACGTAGACTAACCGCGATGCAATTGTTGTTGTCTCTGTCTAACGCAGTTGTTGTAACAAGGATGGATATACACTTGTTTTACAAAACTTGTACCGTGTAAGGTTTTATGCTTTCTGTCTGTGATTTCGAATTCACAGTCGACGAGAGTTATATGATAGAAACGCCGCTGGATAGATTTGAATCTTCACTACATACTCGTAGTATAAAACAAAGTCGCTTTCTCTGTCCCTTTATCCCTATGTATGCTTAAATCTTTAAAACTACGCAACGGATTTTGATGCGGTTTTTTTTAATAATTTTAATATTCTACCACATTCACACAGCGCCATCTAGTCCCAAAGTAAGCAATTATATTTGCTTGTATTATGGGTACTAAACAACTGATATACTACTTAAATACATTTTTTTTTTGTAAATACATACATATTATAGATAAATTACACCCAGACACAGAACAAACCTTCATGCTCATCACACAAAGATTTGTCCTGGGTGGGGATCGAACCCACAACCTCCGGCTTAGCAGTCAGGGTCACTAACCACTAGACCAACAGGCCAGTCATCATATTCATCATCATCATATCAGCCCAACGACGTCCAATGCTGAACATAGGCCTCACCTAATTTACGCCACTGCGAACGGTCCTGTGCCGCCTGCAACCAACGGCCGCCCACCACCCTGACCAGGTCGTCGGTCCATCTGGTGGGGGGGCAGTCATCATATTAATTATATTATATTAATAAGTAGGATAAGTTCTTTTTCATTGTTTGTAATTTCTACAACATTTTATTAGGTTAAGTACCTGTAACAATAGCTGTATGTTTGGAAATAAATATACCTATATCATCACGCTACGCCCAATAGTAGCTGAGCAGTGGCCAAATAAAGAACGACGGGAGTGAAACCCCGCGCGACTTCTAGTCCAAAATAAAGATAAAGTTTTATTGGCAGTTAACGATAAGATCGATCAATAGCTCGCCGGTGTCGAGCGAACTGTTTACCAAACAATGTAGTACTCCATTTCCTTTGTTTTAGCTAGTCAAATTTATTTTATTTCTTTCTATAACTACATACATGTCAAATTGATAATAATAATAACAATATTCTACCACATTCACAGAGCGCCATCTAGTCCCAAATTAACCAATTATATTTGCTTGTGTTATGGGTAATAAACAACTAATAAATATACTACTTAAATACATTTTTTTTTGTAAATACATACATATTATAGATAAATTACACCCAGACACATAACAAACCTTTATGCTCATCACACAAAGATTTGTTCTGGGTGGGGATCGAACCCATGACCTCCAGCTTAGCAGTCAGGGTCACTAACCACTAGACCAACAGGCCAGTCGACCGTGTACAACTTTATTACACATCAATTCATTTGTTCATCATAATATATGTGTGATCGGCACATCATCATTTCAGCCTATTGCAGTCCACTGCTGGACGTAAGCCTTTAAAAAAAGGTCGCTGGGTCTGACTGGATGCGGAAGGCGAAGGACAGAGTGCTATGGCGCGTGTTAGGAGATCAGCACAACCAACTAGTAAAACGTTAAAAGCCGACAATATTACTATTATTTTTTGGTTTGGATGCGAAGAGCGGCTTCTTTACTACGTCGACCAATTACATTCTGTTGTAGGGCCCACACATACACTTAGAATCTCTTCTATGGTATGTGGTAGCTGGGGATGGATCTATTCTTGTCTATTCAGAGAGCTGAGAGGGTTCAATCCACACGCGCGCACTAGCGCGGGTTTAGACATACTCTAGAAGAAATTCAATGGGTTTCCTCACGGTGTTTTTCATCATCGTCAGCAGATGTAACTAATTAGTACTTACTTATAATTCCAAGTGAAATCCACATTGGTACTGCCGGTCGGCATCGAACTCGGACCGCATGATTTGCATGTTGGTCACTTATCGTTCGTCAAGTCGTCTAAACAATAATATCCTGAGTAATAACCAGTCACGTGTACAACTACTGCACGTCGGTGCACCATCAGAGTGCGAGCAGCAACACTTCGCGCACCTCTACCAACAATGGGGCCAGGAGCAGCTATGGAGGCTCAGGGAAGAAACAGGTGAGAGCTAACGCAATGAATTTAGAATGAAAGAAAAAAAAAAATATTTTAAACCAGCTTCAGGGTAAATATGTACACAATAAACTGCCTCGGTAGCGCAGCGGGAACTGTATACAATTGCTGTGCAAGAGGTCCTGGGTTCGATTCCCGGGTCGGGTGAAAACGGTATTGGACTTTCTATGATGAAATTCCAGTATTGAGATTTTCCCGGAGTTTGGTAAACAAATGTTCCCGGTTGATGACAATAGGCTCGCCCCCTATTTCATGGGACCAAACATAGCTGGCGAAATGTGAGTGTGAAACACCTCTGCCTACCCCTTCGGGGAATAAGGCGTGATGCTATGTATATTATGTACAATAAAATGTTTTAATTTTTGAGAAATATTACAATCATGCTCCTTTAGGAGACCAAAAATGATTCCTACCTCAGCTAATGCTACAGCATTAAATTAGCAGCAACCGTAATATTCTGGTGACCAGAAAACACAAAATATATAAAAATACAAGTAAAATATGATAATAATACATAATAGTTATTATAAATCTAAACAAACAAATAAATAGATTGCAATGAGTAGGGCTGAAAACCCCACTATCCAAAATACCGCTGATATTTGGTTATAAATAAAAAAAAGGAATGTCCTTTTTTTTCTATGAAAAAAAAAACCGCGTTAAAAAAACCGTCGAAATGCGAGTCGGATTCGCGCACCGAGGTACAGTGGAATACGTTAGAATATTAGCTGGTTAATAAATGTTTTGAAGTGCGTAGAATTGCATACTTTTTATTTTTTTCTCATAGCCAAAATCTTTCAGTCAATGTTTGTTATGCATAAATATTTTCATACTTTATTGTTCTAGAAAAAGTTTGATTTTTTTGTTATTTTTTTTCTAGTTTTTTTTTTCTAGGGCGGTCTTTTTTTCGAAGAAGTCGTCTTAATATTTTATTTTTTTACGCCAATAATGTCTCGGTTCTAAAAGTGAATTCTTTATAATAACATAACGGAACACTTGTAAGGTGAAGTACTATTATTTTTGTATTTCTTTGTGTTACATTAAAAAAATTTTTTTTTCATAAAATATAGAAAAAAAACAAAATATTTTCAACTTTGTTTTGAGTTTCAAAGTTGCCTCTACTTACCTCCAGAGTGAAACTTATACAGTTTAATAAAGTAACTATCCCTTTGTAACATTTATCAAATTCAACTGAGCATTTTTACGCATTTGGCAACTATGAGAAAAAAAAAAAAATACGAAATTTGATGAAGTGATAATTCCATGACGGAAATACAGAAAGGAGATTTTTTTTATAAGACTGGCTGCTCTTGTCTAATCAAATCTCATCTAATCTTACGTTGGAGAGAGAGCTCTCGGCAAATATCACGCAATTTTTTTCTGATGAAACAAAAAAAAAAAAAAATTTTGGTCCATTGAATCCAGATTGTACATGCTTAAGATTTAATCTTAAGCGTAATCGTAATACGATTAAGATCATTCACTAATTCGTTCGAAAGAAAATAATTTCATTCATACTTCGATGCAAGCGCGTATGTTCCGCAAAGTGCGACCCTCACGGATTGTCACAAGACGAGCTAATGAGTAACTGTGCGCAAGCGCCAACGGCTTAGAGTGGCTAGATCAGAACGAAGTTGAAGGAGCATATGATTTTACGGAAAATCATATGGACATGTTGGTTCCAATACTCTCTCTTTAGACCGCGCATGATTCTCCATGGACTGAATTAGAGTAGATATTCTTTTTTAAATCACAGTACTTACGATTTAAGTATTCTATTGTTAAATTTTTATTATTACACTTATAATTAAACTCTCAGCAATATTGATTACTAGTCTTAACTAGTCGTAAATAAAAGCACGAAGTAATTTTTTTTTTATTTTTACAATAACAATCCAACGCGTTTACGTAAGAGACCCACATTTTGAAAAATCTCACGTGAGATTAGGGGATGGGGGAGGGGGTTGAATAAAATCTCACGACATCTCACCAGGGGGGGAGGGAGGGACAGAAAATTTAAAAAACACCTCACGTAATTTATGGACGGCTAAATTTTTTGCAGGAGACCCGTGCCCAGTAGTGGGACGTTTATGGGTTGAAATGATGATGATGATGATTGATTGTTTCAGAGTGGACAAGTGCAAGGAGGCGCGCAGTTGGTCGGCTTGGAGCTGTACAAGAGATTGAAGGAGTTCCTAAGGATTTATCTTATCAACTTGCTTCAGGTTAGCTTCTTAAATCTATACTAATATTATAAAGCTGAATTCGTTTGGTTGAACGCTAGGATCTCAGGAACTGCTGCACCGATTAGAAAAAATCTTTCTGTGTTGGATAGCCCATTTATCGAGGAAGGTTATAGGCTATATTACATTACGCTTCGGCCAATAGAAGCTGAGCAGTGGACAAATAAAGATCGATAGGAGCGGACAACTGTAATGACATCACAGATACTTAACCACCAGTAGTTGCAATTCATGTAATTTACTAAGTATATTAATGGCTATTGTGGAATGAAATTATTATATTATTATTATTATATTGTAGTATTGTATGTATTGCATGCCGTACGGTAGATAGTGGCGAACTTATTATTGTAAATGTAAACAGCTGATGTATTACCCATTATCGCAATAAATGACATTTGATTTTGATTTTGACAAGGACATAGGCTTCGTTTTAATGTCAAAAGGGCTGTAAGTTTGTATCGAAATTACGTTATTTTTAAAGCTAGAAGTTTGAACTCGTTTCGGGTATGTTATTAAATATTTTTTGTTTAGAATATATAATAGAATATTATTGTAGAATTTTATAATAGTTTAGAATTCGATTTTTGTTTAGACTCATGAGTGAAATAACATTGTTTTCTTTAATTTTGTGGGTGTTGATAAAAAAAATAAGTTTTTTTCGCAATCCAAAGTATTTTTTCAATATTTTTCTTTGCTTACGCTCAAGTTAAATTAAGTGTAAAGGTTATAGAGGTTTTGTTTATTTGCGTCAATAGAAATAGTTGACTACTAATTTATTTAAGCTATAAAAATGAACTCGCTCGCTGTGGCGGAAATTAGGTGAGGCCTATGTTCAACAGTGGACGTCATTGGGCTGATATGATGATGATGATGATGATAAAGATGAACTAGTGGTCGCCCAGTGGTCGAAATTCGACCATAATTAATCTAAACTAATGTATATTTGTAATTCCAGAATGGCGCGGAGCTAATGGGTGAGGACGTACTAGCTTTCTACACTAAACAGTGGGAGGAGTACCAGTTCTCTTCCCGGGTGTTGAACGGTGTGTGTGCCTACTTGAACAGGCATTGGGTCAAGCGTGAGTGTGAAGAGGGCAGGAAGGTAAGTCCACCTGGTGAGAATATCCTTAAGGCTTAGGCCGCACCATGGTTAAACCGTGGCAGCAGTAAAACTAATACAAACGCGTAAAATTAATTCCTCAGGGTATATACGAGATCTACCAGCTGGCGCTGGTGACATGGCGCGACAATCTCTTCCAGCGACTCAACAAACAGGTCACCAATGCTGTTCTCAAGCTGATCGAGAGGGAACGGAACGGGGAGACCATTAACACTAGGCTTGTTTCTGGGGTGAGGATTATTTGTTTAAATATACTTATTATATTTATTCTTTAAAACATTTATTCAATAAAATATTTACACATAACTTAAAAATATACACAGCTAACCTATTAAAAGAAAAAAGAACCAGATACTCTATTTACAGGAAATTCCTATAAATAGAATATCTGATTAAGATCAGATTCCTGAGGAAACGTACCCAAAAGGCTAGCCACATTACCGCGTTGGATAGCAAGGCTAATGCGTTGCCCCAGGTAGAGGCCAGCCCTTGGATCATGTGATACCTCAGAAACACGCTTACAAATTTCACGATAAAATTTGTGAGCGTTTGGCCCCCAAGGTCCAAGAGTTTCAACCCCAAAAGACTCAAAAATGTAAGTCTCACCAAGACTCTCTCTTTAAAACAATAATTGAAATAACCTTCGGTCATCTAATAATCTTCTTCTTTGTCCCCCTCACAGATCTAGTTTCGTTCATTCTTCTTTCCATATTCAATCTATTCTTCTCTGGAATGCACTCCCTCTCGAAATCAGGATGTCCACTAACCATGACACTTTTAAGGCTAAAGTTCGTGAGCAATACCTCAAATTGTTGGCAGAATCATCAGAACGTTTGTAGGCTATAGATATATTAAATAATTTATATTTGTGTATATATTTATTATTTATAATATATATTTTATGTATTTTTTCCATAGGTACTGTATGTATTGTATAGTTTTAATGTATGTATCTAGAATGTATTTTAATAGTATAAGTTCATAATAATATAATTTCTTTTATTAGGTAAAATTACTTAGCAGCTACCAGTTTTTATTTCTGCATCACTCAAAGGTTTGGCTGGTAGAGAATGCTTTTAGCATTAAGCCCGCCTTTTGTAATATATTTTGTGCCAAAACTTTTTTAAATTAAATTAAATAATTGAAGGAAAAATAGGAGGAAGCAGAGGTAGAGGTAGATCTAGGAGAAGTTTCAACCAGCAAGTACATTCTACCACATTCATACAGCGCCATCTAATCCCAAAGTAAGCAATTATATTTGCTTGTGTTATGGGTACTAAACAACTATATAATACTTTTTTTTTTTTTTTGTAAATACATACATAATATATATAGAAAAACACCTAAACTCCGAAACAAACATTTGTAGATTATACAAATATGTGTACCGACCCAGGAATCGAACCCGAGACCTCAGAAACTGCATATATATGTATGTTTATCACTTGTCTAGATCCCATATCACAAGCTTATATTAGCTTACTTTAGGCTAGATTCGGCTGTAAAAAGAGGTACCATAAATGATGAAACAAAACTCAAATATCAATATTTATTTAATTACAGGTGATCAACTGCTACGTAGCTCTAGGCCTCAACGAGGACGACTCGTCGGCCCGGGGCCAGAACCTGGTGGTGTACAAGGACACCTTCGAAGCGGTGTTCTTGGAGGACACCGAGCGGTTCTACACGAGGGAGAGCACTGACTTTCTCAGGAATAATCCTGTCACTGAGTATATGATTAAGGTAAAATCCCTCCCTCATGCCCACCACTGCAATTCCTGTGAACCAGGATGAACAGCGATTAATAATAATAATATTATTAATAATAATAATAATATTGAATAGGTTTCTTAAGGGTCGGCAACGCGCTCGTGATGCCCCTGGTGTTGCAGGCGCCCATAGGCTACGGTAACCGCTTACCATCAGGCGGACCGTACGTCTGTTTGCCACCGTCGTGGTATAAAAAAAAAAAAAAACAGCGATGACCCTTGTGAACACCGAGTTTTCACACTCGGGAGTCCCAGGGAATGCCTATAACCTAGTCTTGGAACCCGCAACGTAATTAATCAGAAGTTAATGGAGGAGTTGGAAAGATTCTTATTCTTATTTACCTCCATAGCACAGCGGGAGACAAAAGTAATCTCAATAGGATCTAATCCTATTAGAGAGAAAGTACCGTGGTCAAAAAAATAAAATTTAGCTACGATTCAGACCAACCGGCTCGCATCGGCCCGCGCCGGGCGGCATTTTACAATGCGTTAAAGAACATTGAAATGTATCAACAGTAATTACAGTTCATATTTGCATGCAACTTACGCATAGTTACCTCCGTCGGCATCCCGCGACGCGTCGCGACGGCCGACCGGCTCCGACCGTAAGTTGCATGCAAATATGAACTGTAATTACTGTTGATACATTTCAATGTTCTTTAACGCATTGTAAAATGCCGCCCGGCGCGGGCCGATGCGAGCCGGTTGGTCTGAATCGTAGCTTACGGGACCTCGTGTTGATGATTAAGGTACAGTCAGCGTGAAAAGTAACTGAACATATACAAAATTTCAAAACGCATAAATTACTTAACAAGGCAACCTATTTGCAATAAGTCAATGTAAATATTATCAATCATTTATTTCTTATCACTAATAAATAACATGAGGGTATATATTTCTTAATGGGATCTTAGACCAATACTTCCTATTGATCTAGAATCATAAAATTTGAAAGAAAGAAACATTCATTTGGTGAAAGGTGGCAACAATTTGTCATTTGACAATCAAAACAAGGCAATGACCAAATAAAAATAATAAATAAATAGTAAAATATACAAAAATCACTCTTGCACTAAATGGGTGTCAATATGCGCAAGAGCAATATTCCATTTTTAAATATTTCACTAAAAATGCTGTATTTGTCTGTTTGTAGGCTGAACAACGCTTACAAGAGGAACAGCGTCGTGTCCAGGTGTACTTACACGAGACCACCATGGAGCGACTCGCCAAGACCTGCGACAGAGTACTGATCGAGAAACATCTCGAGATATTCCATTCGGAGTTCCAAGTATGTATACATTCGGTACAAAAGAACTTGAAAAAAAAAAAAATATATTGTAAAATTATTTTATACTTATTATGCATGAAAACCTATTGTATGCCTTTTAGGTGGAACATTGAGGACTATTTATAATCTTTAACAACTTTTGTACCTATGAACCATGAATCACAATAAATAAATTGAAGTTGAAATTAAAAAATTGAATTATTAACACTAGCTAGAATGGTTTATTTTTTATTCATTCAACAGTAACATTTTAAACTAAAATGAAGCTACTTATTTAAAACAAAATAAAAAATAATACATACATATAGACCACACCTCTTTCCCAACAGAGGGGTAGGCGCAGACCATTTCCTTCCACTTGCTACGATTCTCATTTATACGAACATTCATCAGTCTTTTCATGCATTCTCGCAAAAAAAAAAAGAATAAAATAATTTCTATGTAGTGACAGATTAAGAATACATAATGTCACTACCCCATCTCAACCCATGGGTGTCGTAAAAGGTGACTAAGGGAGAAATCTTATGCAGACAAGAGCACTGCAAAAAAAGGAAAATTCGAAACAAACCCTATACCAATCCATCTGGCCGGCGTGGTATAGTAGGCTTAATACCCTCCACTGTCTTTGGAGTTCCGTGCCCAGCAGTGGGATGTTTGTGGGTTGAGATGATGATTTAAAACTAAATAAAAAAAAAATTATCTATTATTTATATATTACATAATTAGAAGTACTATTTACAAGAATAGAAATAAATAATAATATAAACAGTGAACACTATTTCCTATTCAATTTCTTAATAATATACAAAGTTAGCTGTGCAAGATAAAAAAAACAATTACACTTTTTTTTTTGTTATAATCTCATTTCTCAGTAAATTAGGCGGGCTCTTTTGTTTATTTTTATTTAAATATTTATCTAAATCTTATGTCACGTAGATAAACGATTTGTTTCTACTCACAAATACACTATATAAAATATCATAACAAACAAAATGTTTAACTTTCATTGTGAGGATATAGTGCCCGATGTGAAATAAATAAAAATTTTATATTTCCAGAAACTTCTAGACGGCGAGAAGAACAGCGACCTTGGCCGCATGTACCTGCTGGTGGCGCGCATCCCCGACGGGCTGGTGGAGCTGCGTCGCCTGCTCGAGCATCACATACACGCGCAGGGTCTGCAGGCCATCGACAAGTGCGGCGACAGCGCGCACACTGTACGTAGTCTTAATAGTCATAGCAGTCGTAATAGTCGTAGCAGTCATAGTAGTCGTAGCAGTCATAGCACTCGTGATAGTAGTAGCAGTCATAGTAGTCGTAGCAGTCATAGCAGTCGCGATAGTAGTAGCAGTCATAGCAGTCTTAATAGTCGTAGCAGTTGTAGTAGTCGTAGCAGTCATAGCAGTCGTAATAGTCTTAGCAGTCATAGCAGTCGTATTAGTCTTAGCATTCATAATAGTCTTTACAATCGTAGCAGTCATAGCAGTCGTAATAGTCTTAGCAGTCATAGCAGTCGTATTAGTCTTAGCATTCATAATAGTCTTTACAATCGTAGCAGTCATAGCAGTCGTAATAGTCTTAGCAGTCATAGCAGTCGTATTAGTCTTAGCATTCATAATAGTCTTAACAATCTTAGCAGTCATAGTAGTCTTAATAATCTGAGCAGTCAAAGCAGTCGTAATAGTCATAGTCATCGTAACGGTCTTTGCAGTTATATGTAGAATTCTACTATTAGAGTTATGCTATTGAGCTCAGCTCTCTAGATAGAGCAGAAGAGACCGTTGCCCAGCAGTGGGACATTATTGATAAGTATTAATAAATGTGTATATTGTACAGGATCCCAAGGTATACGTGTCGACGATACTGGAGGTCCACAAGAAGTACAACGCCCTAGTGTTGATAGCATTCAACAATGACTCCGGGTTCGTGGCCGCCTTGGACAAGGCGTGCGGCAGGTTTATTAACAGTAAGTATTGTATCTTATTATTAAAAAAAAAACCGGTTAAGACTATGTCGTATCATGCTCAATGTAGGGTTCCGCAGCAAAAAAGCGTATATATCGCTTACGGCATTTTGTTTAGAAGTGCGGTTTTTGGGCAAAACTCAATAACGGTTTAGCTTTGTCCCGAATATGTTCAAAATAATTTTCATTGAAAGTATATGTTAAGAGTACTGGTCGACGTCAAATAAGGCGTTCATGGTATATATCATCATCAAATCAACCCACAAACGTCCCAATGCTGGGCATGGGTCTAATTACGCTGGCCAGATGGGTTGGTATAGGGTTTGTTTCAAATTTTGCTTTTCTCTTGCTCTTGTCTGCATAACTCCCTTGGTGAGTTGAAACGAGGTAGTGAAATTATGTTTTCTTCATGGCATTATAACACATAAATAATAATAAATAAAAAAATTACTTATAGGCATATTGAATAACCATTTTTTTTTTCTGTAACAGGTAATGCAGTAACGAAAGCAGCTAACTCTTCGTCCAAATCACCGGAACTGTTGGCCAAGTACTGCGATCTGCTGCTGAAGAAGTCCAGCAAGAACCCTGAGGAGGCCGAACTCGAAGATACGCTTAACCAAGTGGTATGTAGATCACTACTTAGTATAAAACAAAGTCGCTGTCTCTGTCCCTATATCCCTATTAAATCTTTAAAACTACGCAACGGATTTTGATGCGGTTTTTTTTAATAGACAGAGTTATTCAAGAGGAAGGTTTATAGGTATAAAATACATAGCACGCGGGCGAAGCAGCGGGCGGAAGCTAGTTTACTATATAGTGTATACGGTTGAGGTTTCTGAAGACCCGGGTTCCATTCCTGGGCCGGAACAAATATTATTTGTAATCATGCATCATCATTACAACCCATAACTGTCCCACTGCTGGGCACGGGTCTCCTCCAAACATTTAAGAAGGAATTTAACCTACTATACCACGCTGGCCAGACGGGTTGGTATAGGGTTTTGTTTAAAATTTTCCTTTTTCTCGCCGTGCTCTTGTCTGCTTAAGGTCTCTTAGTCGTCTTTTACGACACCCGCGGGTTGAAATGGGGTAGTGACATTATGTATTCCTAATCGGTCACTCCACGGACTAAACAATTGTATGATCTGCAAATTAATAGTTCAGTTAGGGTGTTTTCTATGGATAATATGTATTTACTAGAAGTCGCGCGGGGCTTCACTCCCGTCGTTCTTTATTTGGTCACTGCTCAGCTTCTATTAGCCGTAGCGTGATGCTATATAGCCTATAACTTTCCTCGATGAATGGGCTATCCAAATCTAAAAGAATTTTTCAAATCGGTTCAGTAGATCCCGAGAATACCCCTTCAACGTCACAAGTATATCTATATGCCTTAATATATATCAATAAAGGTTTTTTTATTTATAAAGGCTACATTTCTCATTCCAGATGGTGGTATTCAAATACATAGAAGACAAGGATGTATTCCAGAAGTTCTACAGTAAAATGCTCGCGAAACGACTTGTACAACACATGTCGGCCAGTGACGACGCCGAGGTTAGATTTGTGGATTTATTATTATTTATTTAATGTATTTATTCCATCAGGTGGGCCGCTTGCTCGTCTGCCATTTCAGGCCATTAAAAAAAAAAAACAAAGTCGCTGTCCGTCCCTATGTATGCTTAAATCTTTAAAACTACGCAACGGATTTTGAAGCGGTTTTTTTTAATAGATAGTTTTTTTTTTACCTAGATAGGTATAAAACGTACCACGCGGGCGGAAGCTAGTATAAGCCTTCATCAATAAATGGGCTATTCAACACTAAAAGATTTTTTCAAATCGAATCTAGTATTTCTTGAGATTTATAATATTTTTATTATTGTTAACAGGCATCAATGATCTCAAAACTGAAGCAGGCGTGCGGATTTGAATACACAAGCAAACTACAGAGAATGTTCCAGGTATGTATCATATTAGCTAAAACATACATATTATAGATAAATTACACCCAGACACAACAAACCTTTATGCTCATCACACAAAGATTTGTCCTGGGTGGGGATCGAACCCACGACCTCCGGCTTAGCAGTCAGGGTCACTAACCACTAGACCAACAGGCCAGTCAAATAATAGTATAGATTAATATTTATGTTGCTATCTGTACAGGACATAGGCGTATCAAAGGATCTCAACGAGAACTTCCGCAAGCACATGGCGAACAGTTCAGAACAGCCGCTGCATATTGACTTCAGTATCCAGGTGTTGTCTTCAGGCTCCTGGCCCTTCCAGCAGTCATCGTCCTTCCAACTGCCCACAGAAGTAAGTATCTAGCGTCTCCACCGTCCCCTCCAGTGGGCGCTAGGCAAGAATATGGTAGTAGATAGATCCGGCTATATGGGGAAGGGCGTGGAGCCCGCAAAATAAAACACAGAACTGATATAAAGTTATAGTATTAATTTTAAATGTCAAGAATAGCGTGCACTGCACAAGAAATTAGAATAATAATGAGCGTTCTGTCTTCGACGGATGCTCCGACGAAGACTCAGTTCGAATTTGAATTTGAATTAATTTAGGATTTTGAATTTTAAATTATTAAAAGTAAATTAAAAAGAAATCAAAAGAGATCCAAAAGTTGGTCAAAAGAGGTGCAGTCGTGCAGGACGTAGCCTGCAACGGGTGCAACCGTTACAAGTATCATCATTTCAACCCATAAACGTTCCACTGTTGGGCGCGGGTGTCATCCAAAGAATGTGGAGGGAATTCAGCCTACTATACCACACTGGCCAGACGAGTTGGTATAGGGTTTTATTTCGAATTTTCCATTTCTAACAGTACTCTTGTCTGCTTAAGGTTCACTTAGTCGACTTTACGACACCCACAGGTTGAGATGGGGTAGTGACATTATGTATTCTTAATCCGTCACTATACGGATAAAAGTCGGTTGTACCCCATCTCAACTCGTGGACTACACCCACGGGTTGAGATGGGGTAGTGGCATTATGTATTCTTATTCAAATCCCATTTTTATGGACACCCAATATAAAACAAAAAAAAAATTAAGCCCAGAAATGAACAAGTTTTCTTTCTTCTTTCACTTGCCCAAAAATATTCCAAAAATATCTATACAAATAAATAAAATTGGAGTGTCTGTTTGTAATATTAAAATAATCGCTTTTTACTACATGCATATGAATGTATATACGGTACATAATATACCAAAATATTTTTTTTTACAATTTTTGTCTGTCTGTCTGTTTGTTCCGGCTTATCTCTGGAATGGCTGGACGGATTTTGACGGGACTTTCACTGGCAGACAGCTGATGTAATAGGGAGTAACTTAGGCTACTTTGAAAAAAGTAATGTTGCTTATGTTAAACTCCACCCGGACGAAGCCGCGGACACAGCTAGTTATTATAAATATTCTTCAACAAGTAAATATAATTAAAAAAATTTAATAACCCGACTGCAAAAAATCAACAGAGAGCAACGCACTAAAAAGACCGTAAAATTATTGTAATATTATTATTTATTTATTTTTTATTTAAAACTTTATGCACAATTATGCACATATACCTGATTAAATTTAAATACATAACATAATATGTATATATTGGTAATCTCCATTTGATTCCCTTTATTTTGATACTCTACTCGATAGGTTTGGTTAAAAAAAAAATAGAACTACTTACAATTTGGAACCATTCAATTATGTATAATATTTTTTTGAATATATGTAATCTCCTTTTGATTCTCTTTATTTTGATACCCAACTCAATAGGTTTGGTTAAAAAAAAAATTGAACTTCTTACAATTTGGCGTCAAAAGCCCGTCGTTTAAGTCTTTTTATTCTTAAAACCTATCTAAGGACACTTGGGTTTTCTACACGAATCTAACGATACCCTAATTGTCAAAATCCATCCAGCCGTTTGGAAGATTCGTGGGAATAAAGAAATTTACAAACATACAAGATACGCGCGAAAAACAATACCCGTCCTGACAGTCGGGTAAAAAGAGACTTGACGAAACTTGAAACGTAATTTTGTTACCAATTTCAGTTGGAGCGTTCAGTACACAGGTTTACGACGTTCTACTCTTCACAGCACTCCGGTCGCAAACTCAATTGGTTATACAACATGAGCAAGGGCGAACTTGTTACTAACTGCTTTAAAAACAGGTATGTATGATGATGAAGCGATGGTGGCTGAATGGATAAGGAGCCGGCGTGCAAATCACGCGGTCCGAGTTCGATCCCGACCGGTAGTACCAATGTGGATTCCATTTTGTGGAATTTATATGTACTAGTCAGTGGCTTACCATCTGCTAACGGTGAAGGAAAACATCGTGAGGAAACACACATACCCTAGAAGAAATTCTATGAGTATGTCTGATCCACCAAACCGCACTAGGCCAGCGTGAGTGGATTATGGCCTAAAACCCTCTCAGCTCTCTAGATAGAGGAGAGAAGACCCGAGCCCAGCAGTGGGACTTAATGGGTTGTTAATGATGATGTGCCGGATATCCGCAGCGTAGAAGAACGTACCATGACCAAATAGGCGACGTTCTAAAGAAGGGACAGATCAGGAGTACCCTCAACCGGCGAGAATGCATGAAAAGACTGATGAATGTTGAATAAGCCAAAGATGTATGTCAGAATCGTAGCAAGTGGAAAGAAATAGTCTCTGCCTACCCCTCTGTTGGGAAAGAGGCGTGATCTATATATATATGAACACGGATTACATGGTTTAATATACAATTTAAATTATTTAAATTCCAAAACTGCCTCCGTGTCGCAGCGGGAAGTGTATACGACTGCTGTGCAAGAGGTCCCGGGTTCGATTCCCGGGTCGGGTGAAAATGTTATTGGACTTTTCTAACATGAAATTTGAGATTTTCCCGGAGTTTGGTAAACAAATGTTCCCGGTTGATGACAATAGGCTCGCCGCCTATTTCATGGGACCAAACATAGTTGGCGAAATGTGGGTGTGATACACCTCTGCCTACCCCTTCGGGGAAAAAGGCGTGATGCCATGTATGATTCTATATATTCCACCTATTTACCCATCTGTATTGACCATTATCCCAACACCGAAGCACTGCTCGAACGCCGTAACTCTCTTTTGATGTGTACAACAAAAAACCAGCCTAAGAGCTCTAGTCCACCTCTGCCTACCCCTTCGCGGGAAAACGCGTGATGCTATGTTATTATTTATGTTAATTTAAATTCCAGATACACATTACAAGCGAGTACTTTCCAAATGGCAGTTCTACTGCAGTACAATGACAACACATCATGGACCGTACGTCAGTTGGAACAACACACAGGAATCAAGGGAGACTTCCTTATTCAGGTAACATATATATGTTTTTATACCTATTTGTCTGTTGGTCTAGTGGTTAGTGACCCTGACTGCTAAACCGGAGGTCGTGGGTTCGATCCCCACCCAGGACAAATCTTTTTGTGATGAACATAAAGGTTTGTTCTGTGTCTGTTTGTAATTTATCTATAATATGTATGTATTTACAAAAAAATGTATTTAGGTAGTATATCAGTTGTTTAGTACCCACAACACAAGCAAATATAATTGCTTGCTTTGGGACTAGATGGCGCTGTGTGAATGTGGTAGAATATTATATTATTATTATAATATATAATCTTTGTACCTCCAGGTTCTACAGATATTGTTAAAAGCAAAGCTACTAGTATGTCAAGACGACGAGTCAGAGCTGACTGAGTCATCTGTTGTCGAGTTATACGTGGGATATAAGAAGTAAGTATAATTTGACATAACATAAAGCCTTTTTCCCCGAAGGGGTAGGCAGAGGTTTCTTTTTTTTTTTTTTTTATTGCCTGTAGTGGCAGACGAGCAAGCGGCCCCTGATGGTTTCACACCCACATTTCGCCAGCTATATTTGGTCCCATGATATAGGGGGCGAGCCTATTGTCATCAACCAGGAACATTTGTTTACCAAACACCGGGAAAATCTCAATACTGGAATTTCATGATAGAAAAGTCCAATACAATTTTCACTCGACCCGGGAATCGAACCCGGGACCTCTTGCACAGCAGTCGTATACACTTCCCGCTGCGCCACCGAGGCAGTTTTTTTATTAATTTGACTGTCTTGGTTATGCCGTGATTGTGTAACAAACTTCCTAACCATCCATCCAACCATCCTAACATTCGCATTTATAATCATCTTTACAACTTAGACCCCGTGTAGCGATGGATTAAGAATACAAAATGTCACTACCCCATTTCAATCCGTAGATTTAAATACAGACAAGAGCACTGCCAGAAAAGGAAAATTCGAAACAAACCCTATATCAACCCGTCTGGCCAGCGTGGTATAGTCTGTAGGTTAAATTCCCTCCACATTCTTTGGAGGAGACCCGAGCCCAGCAGTGGGAAGTTTATTGTAGAAATGATTACAACCCAGATCGGCAAGGTGACTTGCCTTGTTCGACACCCACGGGTTGAAATGGGATAGTGTCATTATGTAATCTTATAAATATAATACTATTTAACAATGTTTTTGAAAAATTTCAGCAAAAAGCTCCGCGTGAACATAAACATCCCGCTGAAGACAGAGCTGAAGGTGGAACAGGAGGCGACACACAAACACATCGAGGAGGACAGGAAGATGCTCATACAGGTAATATGCACCCCTTCATTTAGGAAATTGGTATATTATGTAGCAACACTGACCACCAAGTAAGGCCAACCAGACGAGATAAAAAACGTAAACAAGCGGACCGTTACTGAGTTACATTTCGATAGCGAGGGATTATTATCTCTGTCCTTATCACTCGTACACGTTATGGCGTCACACGGAAGTGAAAATAACCAAATTGTTGGCCAAAATTATAAAAAACAAAGTTACTGTTATCAAAAAATGGTAAATAAAATTAGAAACTAGACATGTGGCGCCATATTTTCGTGAGTATATAAACGGTTGACACTTTTTTTTGTATTATCTACACCTATAATTAAATCAGTGATTGTTGACAAAGTAATTTAATAAATTTTTGAGCAACAGTTTAAATCACGTTTAATATTTTACAAATTGAATATTAGGATTGAAACATTTTGGATTCCATACTTTCAGATATGTATCTTTACTATTTAATAATTAAAATGTTTTCATTACGTTTAGTTTTAAAGATACATAGTTTTAAAAATAACGTAAAACTTTATCAGATTATTTTTGTTGTCATAGTGCAAAAGTGTCTACTTCTGTGTGCTCAACCGTCCTTTTAAACATATTTCGAAAGTATATTTCATTGACTTTAAGATAACACTAAACTTGGCTGCGTTTGAGTGCGTCTCTTGAACAAAAAGTTATGATATTCTATGTAGGTATTTTCATAGAAATTTAATTCATGGACATATTATAATACAGAATGCAGTAGCTCCCATAGGCCTTCTATCAGAAGAGGCACAGGAAAGCAAAAACTAAGATATTAAGAAGTATCGTGAAGGATTTACGCGGAAATTTTCCCAAAAACAAACTATGGAAGATTTATTTCATCAACTTTTAATATCTTCAGATCCTCACATTACAAGTCTCAGAAAACTACCACAAAGACAACTTAAATCCTATCCTCACGATGTAATAACTCTCTTAAAAGAACCATAATCGACGATTTGATCTTAATATCTTTTTTTTGGTTTAATTCAGCAAGTTTAAATGGTTTTTTTTAAATAAGGATTGAATAAAGGTTGATATTTCATAAGAAACATTCAAAACTCTTATTTTTAGCTCATTAATCAATTTGCAGACATAAGCCCATTACTTATAATATTGGCCAGCTTTTCGGTAATATTCACCTGTGTGCGTCAGTTGGTCGACAACAGCTGTCGTTGTGTGTTTCGTGATACAGGAAAGCACTCAGTACCGCAGTTGTCAACATTTGGTCTGCCATTTTGTGAACAAGTTCATTCCTGTTTGGATTGCGTTCGAAGTGATACATATGTTTTGGTTTCCGTATATACTTGGTTTTTACTTTTTTGTTGTTATTATTCCGTTTCTGTTAGTTTTATTTTAGATTTTTGCTGTTATTGTGAGTACTTAGTTCGAAATTATATAAAATCGAACTTTTTAATAATTTATTCAAATAAAAATGTTTTGAACCCCTGAAAATTTTTTTACGTTCTTTATCTCGTCTGGTTGGCCTTACTTTAGGTGAGTTGTATGGTCGAACAAAAATGATGCACTCAGAGACAATTAGCAGTAATCTGTCATTAACACTATTTTTTTTTATTGAATAATCGTCTTTAGGCTTATCGAGTTAATAGTACGAAATCCCTGGTCCAATTTTTTTTTTATTACTATCAAGCTAATTTTTAGTGAATAGCTTCATTTCGATGAGACGCCCAACAATTTCGTATTCCAAAATCAAAATCATTTATTTGTAGATCATAGGTATAATACAGATGTTCTCTTAAATTATTATGACATATTGATCGCTATGTCTAGCCATCATTGGCGTACAAATTTAACATATTATATTTTAAGAATCCAAAAATTTGATTGTGGTAGCTAACAGACGTAGCAAGGGTATACCGGACCGGGAAGGAAATACCGGGATAACGTACCACGCAATTTGTAGGACAATATGACTGTTCAATTACATAAATATTAAGTAAGACATATGTACATATGACATATTATGTCATACTATGTGTGAAGTTCTTTTAGCTCACCAGAGTCAGCCCGTATTTAATTAGGGCTATATTTTGAAAGTATGTTACCACATATAATAATAATGTTCTACCACATTCACACAGCGCCATCTAGTCCAAAGTAAGCAATTATATCTGCTTTTTTATTTGTAAATACATATTATAGATAAATTACACCCAGACACAGAACAAATCTAACCCACGACCTCCGGCTTAGCAGTCAGGGTCACTAACCAATACACCAACAGGCCAGTCGAATCTTTATAATAATGTTTGTTTGTTTGTTTGTCAGGCGGCAATAGTAAGGATAATGAAGACACGCAAGACGCTGAAACACCAGCACTTGGTGGTTGAGGTTCTGAACCAACTATCGTCACGGTTCAAGCCCAGAGTTCCAGTTATCAAGGTAACTATAACTTTCAATACTGTACTGGACAAACATCAGATTCAAACTTCAAACATTTATTTGCCACTGGTACAAGGTTTTAGGGCGAGATTCACAGTCGTGACTTTACAATAAAGGCGTCTTCCCAAAGTATACTTTGAACGCCGAAGTTTACTTTACGGTTTTTGAACTTGACTTTTCTTAGCAAAGTGAAAAAATGAACCCAAAGTAAAGCACGTGCAGAGACAGAGATTGTTACGTTTACATGTCCATAGATAAAACAAAAACGTCATACGTCAAATCACTATATGAAAGGAACGTATAACCCGACTAAAATAAAATGTCGTTTGATTTGTAGAAAACATTGATAAGGAAGGTCTACAATAATTGTCCGTATATTAATGCAAAGCATACTTTGCGGCCAAAGTCGCCAATATCGTCGACTTCGCCTTTACTAAGCAAAGTATGGTTTCGGAAAGTAAAGTAAGGGTTTGACAGGACTGTAAAACATAATTTTGGTTGAAAGTTGAACTTTCCCTCAAAGTAAAGTCAAAGTACGTTCTATGAATCTCGCCCTTAGATAATATGTTAGTTCATAACTTAGCGCCGTTGACAGGCATTGCAAAAATGAGGATTTTATTATAAATAAAAACTTGTGTACGTATTTCATCAGCAACCCATTAAGTCCCACTGCTGGGCTCGGGTCTCCTCTCCTCTAACTAGAGAGCTGACAGGGTTTAGGCCATAATCCACTCACGCTGGCCTAATGCGGGTTGGTGGATCAGACATACTCAGAATTTCTTCTAGAGTACGTGGGTTTCCTCACGATGTTTTCCTTCACCGTTAGCAGATGGTAAGTCACTTGACTGTGTACTATATACGTATTACTAACTATTAAACATAGTGATACATTATAGGAACACTATATCCATTACATACATACATATAGATGACGCCTATTTTCCAACAGAGGGGTAGGCAGAGACCATTTCCTTCCACTTGCTACGATTCTGACATACATCTTTGGCTTCTTCAACATTCATCAGTCTTTTCATGTATTCCCGCCGGTTGAGGGTACTCCTGATCTGTCCCTTCTTTAGAACGTCACCTATTTGGTCATGGTACGTTCTTCTAGGTCTTCCCCTTCCAACGGTTCTTTCACATTCGCCTCATATAATATATTATAGAGAAAAAAATTCATTTAACAATTTAGAGCAGTCATCATACTAACTTACATAAAATTAATTTTATACTTTTTTTTTTCTCTGGTCAAAGTCTACCGCGTGCCACTTGTAACCTGGCGCCTCTAGGCACGTGCCTAGTTTGCCTTAGGGCACAGGCGTAACTATACTGTCTGGGGCCCATGGCAAATTCTTATGGTAGGGCCCTATCAGTAAGAATCGCCACATACTTAGTCTAATTTTAATAATTCACTTATGATGTGTTAAAATTCTTAGTTATTAACTTGAATTTGTATTATGGTCTCTAGCCCCCATATTTCAAAATACGGACTAAGCATTAAACCAGGTTTAAATTGACAACTTTGACACTAAAACAATGGCTTATGTCAATTTAAACCTGGTTTAATACTTAGTACCTATTTTGTAATAAGGGGGCAGTTGTCTCTCTTTAATAGATTTTAAGCAGATACTTAAAAAAGATATATATTTTGGATTATTACTCAGGTTCGTACATTGTTACTTCTGAGCTCGGGGCTTCTTATGCCGGGGCCCTCTTGGTCGGGGGCCCGTGGTATTTTGCCAGCCCTGCCACCCTATAGTTACGCCACTTCTTAGGGATAATCCGCCACTGGATTTAGCCGCGAGTATACAAGTGAATACGCTATAAATCTATACTTAACCTATATGTTTGTTTGTTTGTCAGAAATGCATCGACATACTGATTGAGAAGGAATACCTGGAGCGCACGGAAGGCGAGAAGGACACGTACAGCTACCTGGCGTGATCACATCACTATGTAATAAATTATATATAAACAATATTATGTACATTCATACTTTTATTTGCCCACAACATCAGCATATTAGTCTAACGACGTCCACTGCTGGACATAGTCATCCCAATTTACGCCAACGCGAGGGATTCTGTGCCGCCTGCAAGGAACGGGTGTGGCTGACTTTGGCTTGCCCACCGGGGATTTTGATAACACAAATAATTAGTCGCTAATTTTTTTTTTTTTTAATAGGCAACGCTCGCACTAGGGAACAAGCCCTGTGTCGCGGGGAGCTTTACAAACATGAAACTAACGGACAAAAAGTACACCCAGACTAGAAACAAATATCTATGAATCACACAAATATTTGTCTCGTGTGGGAATCGAACCCACATCACCCAGCACGGCGATGTAGTGGCGAGGCGACCACCTTAACCACTGCGCCACGGTGACAGTTTTCAATACTAATTATTATCGAATAATTATTGGTCGAAATTAGTCGCCAAATATTAGAATTAGTTGGTCAATGGTTCAAAAGTTATAAGAGTTTTTTGTTGGCCGATCTGGGGAGTCTCACCAGCTTGTCCACATTAAATTTGCCCTCTGGTACTGAAGTACAACTATATAGTTCAACTGGTTGTACAAACGATACACTGCTGTAGGGTTTGTACAACCAGTTGTTCTAATCATCAGGCAACCTTGTTGAAGGGTTATTTGTACGACTATGCTAATTATACTGGCCACTTGAAAATATTGAAGTAATTACCTACTTACCTCCTTAGAGTCCTTAGTGGTTATTGTATCTCAAATACTAGGACACCTAACGAAGATCTATTTTCTTCCAGAATTAGTCTCTAATTGGTCGAAATTAGTTACAAATTATCAGATTGGGTCGGATCTTAGTCTATAAGATAAAAGGAGTTACATTTTTAAGGTATAGTCTAGGCGCTTTATTAGGTAATAACTTTGATTTGTAATAGCTAGATGGCGCTATAGAAGGTTTTGGTATCACCCGTTAGATGTCGTGACTAGATAACCCATCAGCTCTATTAGCCAATAGATGGCGCTGGACTGAAGTATTTTGCTATTAAGCAATAGATGTCTCTCTATATAATAACTTCCCAAGTCATGATAACATGATCTCTCTCTGGCTTGAAGCGATATCGTATCAACCTAGGCAGAAATGTGTTAAAAAATACCTCATACTTATCAGAAGACGAAAAAAGCAAGTTTTAATATGTCTAAAAGTAGTACAAGTTTGTTTTTTACCCGACTGCGCGACGCAAATGAGGGTAGTGTGTTTTTCAGCCTAAACCTGCCCCCTGATTCTGAGCTGTCGGAATATTTTTTTGACCAGAACTGTCAGTTTATTTAAAGTTAAAAAACAGAATGCTAAAAAAATTGATGGATGTAAAAAAAAATCCTATATTAATCAGTTTTTAATTTTCTATACGGTAAACTAATTTTAAGCTGTAAAAATACGTCGTTCTAAGATTCGAAAAAGTTTACGATCCGATGAGTCAGAATCAGGGCCCTGTACCTATGTAGGTTTATATCAAAACTAAAGCTGAAACATCTCAATTGTTTTTATTAGAAAAAGAATACTCATAATAAAAATGTGATGAAAATAACGACAATATATACTTCTATACTAGTATTATAAAGCTATAGAATTTGTTTAGTTGAATGCTAGGATCTCAGAAACTACTGGTCCGATTTGAAAAATTCTTTTAGTGTTGAATAGCCCATTTATCGAGGAAGGTTATAGGCTATATAACATCACGCTACGGCCAATAGGAGCTGAGCAATGGCCAAATAAAGAACGACGGGAGCGAAGCCCCGCACGTCTCCTATACTTACATAAGCCGTAAGTTACAATGGTCAAGTGCCCATCTGAGGCACGCTACGACTACCCGAGACAATATGGCACACAAACTATGATAAAATACTGAGAAATTGATGTAATAACCTTTGTATTGAGACGCCCGAGAGACAAAACGTCGCTAAGATTACCACTTAACGTGACAAAGAGTCGCTAGATTCACTCTTTACACAATTTGTTAGATAAAGAACGATTTTTGCTGAAATAGTTTAGCATATGAAGTGGTGTACAAACAATACCTATTTGTATATCAAATCAAATTATATTCAAGTTCTTTTATTTTCAAGCTATAAAAGCTCATAGATATATAATGGTATATGGGTTTCCTCACGATGTTTTCCTTCACCGTTAGCAGATGGTAAGTCACTTGACTAGTACATATAAATTCTACAAAGTGGAATCCACATTGGTACTGCCGGTCGAGATCACATTTTAATTGCAATTAACAATTAACGGTCAATCATGTTAATTGCCATCAAACAATTAAATACCTACTAATTGTAATTGTGGAAAATTACTTGAATTTTCATTTGTAATTTTCCACAGATATTTGATTGTTCTATAGTTGTTTCATCAGCAACCCATTAATGTCCCACTGCTGGGCTCGGGTCTTCTCTCCTCTATCTAGAGAGCTGAGAGGGTTTAGGCTATAATCCACACACGCTGGCTTATTGTGGGTTGGTGGATCAGATATACCCATAGAATTTCTTTTAGAGTATGTGGGTTTCCTCACGATGTTTTCCTTCACCGTTAGCAGATGGTAAGTCACATGACTAGTACATATAAATACCACAAAGTGAAATCCACATTGATACTGCTGGTCCCGATCCCGAGAAGACCCTCTATTGGCTATAAACCCGTACCTACAATAAGTATGTCCGTATGGATTGAGGAGCCACCTCAGATTTTTAAAAGGAAACTCGCTCCGTTATTTAGTAGGGAAGTAAATAATTTTGTAGCTGGTGACCTTGAAATGGCTGTACCAGTTTTAATAAAACATGTCTGAGAACGATCATGACAGCTTTCAATAAAACAAACAGCATGAAAAACGTTCTATGCGTTTAAAAGCTACAATGGCACAGACACATTAACAGCCCTCTTTTTGCATCACGGGTAAAAAATAAACGGATATCCGTCGGTTGCCTTGTGACACGAGTAGAATAGACACACATACGTCACAATGAGCGATGTGTGTCCGACACAGGAGCCGGCTCAGGTGTGCTCCCTCACTCATTCACCGTCAATTATAGTTATTAGCTATCTTTACTTCAACAACAAGTACGCCCTTGTAATATTTTTATACCACGATAGTGGCAAACAAGTTTAAAGTCCGCCTGATAGTAAGCGGTCCTATGGCTCGCAACACCAGCCCCCTGATTCTGAGCTGTCGGAAAATTTTCGGCCCACTGCTGGGCACGGGTCTCCTCCAAAGATACTGGAGGGAATTTAGCCCACTATACCACGCTGGCCAGACAGGGTTGGTATAGGGTTTGTTTCGAATTTTCGTTTTCTAGCAGTGCTGTTGTCTGCATAAGGTTACTCCCTTAGTCGCCTTTTACGACACCCACGGGTTGAAATGGGTTAGTGACATTATGTATTCTTAATCCGTCGCTACAAGGACCAATGTCAGTTTAATTAAAGTTAAAAAACTGTTAAAGAAATAGATAGTAGTAGGAGAAAATCTTAAATTTGTCAGTTTTTTAATTTTCTATACGCTAGACTAGACTGTACTAAGATTCGAAAAAGGTTACGATCCGCGAGCAATCCGACGAGTCAGAATCGGGGCAGGAGCACTATATAGCCCCATATTAAAACCCCTTCCCTCCTTAATGTACTTTGGTTACCTCTATTCAGCAGCAGGAACACGAGTGAGAGGTTTACCAACTAAATGTCTTTACACTTACCTACTAAAAGACGTTACTGGAAAGAGTTTTTAAAGCCGCGATCGTTGGTTCTTATCGATTAAAAATTTGGCTAGGTAGAGAGAGGAACACGAACATTGAAAGGTGAGCGTAGTGTACACACGGAAAGGGATCCCTTAAACCTACTCCTGGAATCGCAAGTCCCAGGCAAACAACAATGGACTCGGCACCATGAATGCAAAAGATATACATCTCTTGACTGACTCTCTCTTGACTGGCCTGTTGGTCTAGTGGTTAGTGACCCTGACTGCTAAGCCGGAGGTCGTGGGTTTGATTCTCACCCAGGACAAATCTTTATGTGATGAGCATAAAGGTTTATTCTGTGTCTGGGTGTAGTTTATCTATGATATGTATTAAAAAAATATATATTTAAGTAGTATATCAGTTGTTTCGTACCCATAACACAAGCAAATATAATTGCCTAATTTGGGACTAGATGGCGCTATGTAAATGTGGTAGAATATTATTATTATGTCTCTTTTCTCACGGCTATACTTCTCTCTAAGATGAGAAGTATACCCGGTCCTTTTGGAAGGCTTACGCGACACAGGTCCAACACGCAGAGGCCCTTAAAGATTTTTAATTTAGAATGGGATGAGACACTTACCGCCGCCACATCATAGCTGCACTATTGTAGTACATTATGTAGTATTATTATCTCTAAAAATGCATCTCCACATATAAGTTGTGTTAGAAACAATCAAGTTTTTCAATTTGAGAAATCTCAGTATTTTTCAAACAATTTGACGTCATGACTATGTGTGGGTATGTCGGTGCGTCATTTAATTAGCGCTGTTGTACTTGTAATAGGTAATTACGTGTTGTACGTTGTCGTACGTTATCAGTTGCTGATAGCGCGCTCTTGACCGCACCGCCCCACACGAGTGTGACATGCCACTGCAACATATTTAATTACAACTACTTGTTTGTTTTGTTTTGTTTTAACACTTTATTGCACACAAGAAAATAATAAATACAATTACAATATATACAAAAAGCATGTACAAAGGCGAGCTTAACTCAGAATTGAGTTTTCTTACAGCAAACCTTAGAGTGTAGAGGAGATAAGCGTAAAGAAGAGAGCATGAATGAAGTGTACAACTAAAGAGAGAAATAAAGAGGATGAAAGAAAAATAGAACGAAAAGTAGAGGAAAGAATTATTATATTATTGTGGTAAGTATACCACTATGCTATATATATATTAAATAGACATACATAAACATACATATACTTGTGTTAATCGCTGCTTCTTCATTGTTAGAAACTCTTGTCTAAAACGATGAATGAATAAGTAACCGGTATGCAAATATCAGCCCAATGACGTCCACTGTTGAACATAGGCCTCACCTAATTTCCGCTACAACGAGCGATCTTGTGCCGCCCGCATCCAAAAGTCACCCGCAACCTTTACCAGGTCGTCGGTCCATCTGGTGGGAGCCCGCCCCTCGGTGCGCTTTCCAATACGTGGCCGCCACTCGAGAAATTTTTTGCCCCATCGGCCATCAGTTCTGCGAGCTATGTGGCCTGCCCACTGTCATTGGGCTGATAATGATGATGATGATGCAAATATTCCGTGTAGTTATGGATTAAGAATACATAATGTCACTATCCAATTTCTATAGATCCGTGGGTGTCGTACAACGGAGTAACCTAAAGCAGACAAGAGTACCTACTGCGAGAAAAGGAAAATTCGAAACAAACGCTATACTAACCCGTCTGGCCAGCGTGATATAGTTGGCTAAACTCCCTCCACAATCTTTGAAGGAGACCCGTGTCTAGAAGTGGCGTTGAAATGATGATACCAATCTTACGATTCAAGTTTTATATTTATTGCTTGAAGTAACCACCGCTCAAGAACGTTTACAATGCGTTTGCAGCCAAGCTGTCTAACTTGAGAGGATAGATCTCTTTAAAACCTCGTCTGAAGACAGACATGTCATAGTGCTTAGGAAACACCGCTGTAGGAAGGTCACTTCAGAGCTGGCATGTGGGAGGAGTTTCCAATTAATTTTGTATGGTATTGGATTTGTCTGACCCTGGTTAAAAAGTTAAAAGGGTTTATAGGTGACCTGGAGACAGTCTCCCCAGCTATATCAAAAACTAGGGCCAAAACAAGATTGCATGTCTTGAATGTTCACATACGTTTTTACTGGATTGAAATGAAACCGTAATGGTTCATGCATTTGTTTTTTTAAGTTTTTTTATATAAAAAAATAAGTTTTCTCTTTGCCTGATGGAAATTTAAAAGAGAGCCAAAATTGCGCTGGCAGCTGATAGGATACTAACTAAAGTGTCATAATGACAACTGGCATTGCCCTGATGGGGTTATTTTTCAAGCTTGCTTCAGCTGTCACGTGGTAAGCTAAGAACCAAATTTAAACATATTAATGACGTCAATCGCTGCGTCTGTTATTACAACCCGTGATCCACGTGAGTGTTGTTGTTGTTAAGTTTGGCCCGGCCCGGCCCGGTCCTACGGTCCACTGCCTACGAACAAAGCGATCAACAAACACAACATTGTTTTATTTTAATACTCATATTTAAAACTTGAGGGTATGAAGTACATAATTATTTAAAGTTGGGCACCCCATACATACACGTTTCGTTATTTTATGACTAGCTGTTGTCTGTGGCGGAGCTCGTAGATTTTGAATACCATGACTATTTTGAATTTTTGTGAAATGAATGAAAACCTTCTTCGATCTTCTATGAGTATTTCAAAAAAAAATCATCTGAAATGGTCCAGCCGTTTTCGAGTTTTACGCTTAGCAACATATTTATAGATTATTTTTTAGGGTACCATACCAAAGAGGTACAAAAGAGACCCTTATAATCTCGCTCTGTCTGTTCGTCTGTCACAGCGTTATATCTTGGGAAATTATGCTATCGAAATGAAATTTGGATTAGTTTTAAATACTCCAAACAAATTAGGAAAATGTTTTTATTTTGCATGCAAAAGCGGCCTAAATGGGGTGTTGAAATTTTATTTGAGACTGGGTGCCAAATGAAAGGGCTTAATTGTTTCCACATTCCAAAACCAATCTTAATTTATTTTTACGCCTCACAGGAAAGTACTGCTCACTAAAAGCACACACTTTGAAGCACAATAGCGCCTTCTTTGTGACGTCATTACTGCACAGAAAACCGTGTATATATGAAGGAAATGAATTTTGTGGCAGCAGTAGCAGTGGGTAGCACTTTGTTTGCCAGCCAGCTGAGTCCTTGACCTTGAGGTCAGAGCTCGTCAGGAGTGCGTTGTTAATTCGTCGTGACGTTTCATTAGCCTTCTCACTGACTCCTCATCTACATTATAATTAATAAAACTCGAACAAAATATATTTAAGAGTCATTCTCACTTGAGTGTCGCAGTGGCGTAGTGGTTAAGGTGGCTTTGTCACACGGACTAAGTGTCGTTAATTCGATTCCTACACGAGACAAACATTTATTTGATTTATAGAGTATTATAAGTACTAGGTTTGGACATGTCGAAAGAATGAATTTGATTCTCTTTATTTTGATACCCAACTCGATAGGTTTGGTTAAAAAAAAATATTGAACTTCTTACAATTTGGCGTCAAAAGCCCGCCGTTTAAGTCTTTTTAATTTATTCTTAAACCCTATCTCTTGGGTTTTCTAGACGAATCTAACGATACCCTAATTGTCAAAATCCATCCAGCCGTTTGGAAGATTCGTGGGAATAAAGAAATTTACAAACATACAAGATACGCGCGAAAAACATTACCCGTCCTGACAGTCGGGTAAAAAATATATGAAAGAAAGAAAAATATTTTATTATGTCCGATAAATACAAACGGCGCAAAATACATAGATCTTAGAACATTAACATAATAACACAGATAATAGACAATAATATTTTTTTTACAATTTCTTACAATCTGTGGTGGCTTTTCCCATTGAAACTGTCAGACAGATTGACAGATTCCTAATTGTGACGTTTACAAGTCACTTGGACTTCTAGATGTTCTAGATATATTTCTTTGTCATAGAGATTGGTTTGTAGAGGATAGGCCGGTGTATATAGTGCTTAGTTTACGAATATCTTCTAGTTAGTTGTTCAACTACACCCACACTGCGACTGTCCACTTATTGTATCAGTAACTAAAACTTGCTTCCGCGGGCGGCCCCGCCCACGTAGTATCTAATTAACTTGTGGGTTATTCAACAACAGCATTAATTTATTTTATAAATATATTAATAGGTTCGCCTATGTACAGTACACTCGGCCTGGTCAATCACGTATTGGTGAAAACCGCATGAAAATCCATTGCGTAGTTTAGAAGTTCTAAGTGTATAAAAATTATAATACAATAATATTTCACCACATTTACACAGCGCCATCTAATCCCAAATTAAGTAATTATATTTGCTTGTGTTATGGGTACTAAACAACTGTACTACTTAAATATACCACTTAAATACCTTCATTTTTTTTGTAAATTCACCCAGACACAGAACAAACAATCATGTTTATCACACAAAGGTTGGTCCTGGGTGGGGATTGAACCCACGACCTCCAGCTTAGTAGTCAGGATCACTAACCACTAGACCAACAGGCCAGTCAAATATTGTATACAGTGGGAAGCGACTTAGTTTTATGTTTTTTTTATATATTACATATTATATTAGTTGGATTGGAAAGATTCCTCCTAACATGGACATCGAACCTGCGACAGTGCGAACTCAGACACGAGACTGACACAACTTGTTGACTTTGCGTGTTTACTCTGTTAGTTTACTGAGACGATCGTCTATAAATAATGAACGAGCTCACGGCGATAGAGGGGGCGAGGCAGGGACTACTTGCAGAGGGAGGGGGAACAGGACAATCAAAATAAGCAATAATTGTTTTACGCGACAATACGAGCGGCCCGGGCTAGAGCCCGCGGGCCTCCGCCGCCGGGGGTCACACACAACCGAATATCAACACTGATTCACATTTTATATTTAAAACTTTTAACTTTTTAAATTAACCCAAGATATCTCAAACAGCTAAACAATATTAAATATTAAAAAAAACCAACGAAACAATAAAAACAAATTAAAATATGGTAGAAAAAAAATCTTCTGCATTGCTGGCGCTGTCCACCGGCAAAGCAGCAGGGCAAAAATATAATGGCCTACTGCTTCTTTCTTTTGACTACAACTAACTATTCCATAAATTTACAAGAACATACTTAGTTCGTAGGATTAAGAAAATATAAAAGAAAAAAAAATGTGTGCACCATATAAATTTGCATCAAATTGGTACTATAATTTGAATTTTCACAAAATTTCTGGGAATTTCATGGATGATTGAAAATATGTCTCAATATAATTGGAAAAAAGTGTTTTTCCTTTTTGTTTTTTGTCAATTACTTATCCATTGTCTAATTAATTATCCGTGTTTTCAAATTATTAAATCATCCTATAATATTTATAACTGAAACTAAACTAATAAATAAAAAACCCTCGAAGCTCTCTCAAAAGAGACTCGAATCAAGTGACACGGCACGGTGTGAGTGGCAGCCAGTCACCACTTGTAAGTTACAAAGTCATTTGTTGTACTGAGATCCTTTGATTGTCCACCATACTGGCGTCTACAACTGCTACGGCGGCGGCACAGCTACGAATGTGCTACGAGACTGCTACGGCTAGATGAAAATGTGATATAGTTTTTTTTTTGCAATATTTAGGCCGAATCACTGATATGCTCATCATCATATCAGCCTAACACCCACTGCTGGACATAGGCCTAGCCTAATTTCCGCCACAGCGAGCAATTTTATGCCGCTTGCAACCAACGGCAACGGCCACCCGCAACCTTCAATTATGTATTTTATGTTATTTATTATTAAATAATTTATTAATACTTAACTTTGTACATGAAATAATTTTGGATTCCCATCGGACCCCACGTGGGGACAGAGTCATGGGGTTCGTTGGGAAAAAAATCATTTTAAAATATTTGTTATTTATTTAACTTTATTGGGTCGTTGGTCCATCTAAAAATGGTATTGGATATTGCTAACATGAAATTCCAGTATTGAGATTTTCCCGGAGTTTGGAAAACACATGTTCCCGGTAGATGACAATAGGTTCGCCCCCTATTTCATGGGACCAAACATAGCTGGCGAAATGAGTATGTGACACACCACTACCTACCCCATCGGGGAAAAGGCGAGATGATATGTAATCTTAAAAAATAAATAGCTGAATTGAGATCGGAGTTCACAAAACGATTTACTTACAGAACTTATATATACAAGTTAAATACGCGCGTCGTGCCTCTTCGATTATATTAATTAGGTGAAGTGATTTTACGAACGAAATTGGCTGAAGTTTAATTAATTAATCAACGGATACTTATTCTAATATGTCCCTCTATACTAAACGAAACACGCAACGTGTTTTAAGATTATTTATACACTAGAAGTCGCTAGGGGCTTCGCTCCCGTCGTTTTTGTTTGGCCACTGCTCAGCTGATTTCTGCTGAGCAGTGGCCATATAAAAAGAACCAGGCAACAATTTTTAACCCTTTGAACGCCAGAGACGTCTATACACGTAAAATGAAAATGTGCTCACCACGCCGATGACGGCATGGCACGTCAAAAATGTACTGTATTTTAACCTTTTGACCGCCACGTCAAATCGGTATCGCCGTGCCTTGTGCAAGCTTTTAAAATACAGTACATTTTTGACGTGCCATGCCGTAATTGGCGTGGTGAGCACATTTTCATTTTACGTGTATAGACGTCTCTGGCGTTCAAAGGGTTAAAAGCTTTGCGTGTAAGGCACGGCGATACCGATTTAACGTGGCGGTCAAAAGGTTAAAAGATAGATTGATGGCATGTTTTAAGGGGAAAAATTCAGAACTAATTAGGTTACAAGTAAAATAAACAACCAGCCTTTAAAAAGCTGAGCTTTTTGCTACTATAAAATTAAAATTACCTATTTCAAAGTATCGATATTTGAAACGCAATTTTCTATTGAAAGCACATAAATTAGTTTTATTATGGTTTTATATTGAAAGTGCATGGGTCACAGATAATCATACTCAAGGAGACATTATTAATATTCTTGGAATATTTTCTTTGAGTATTCAATATTAATATCTAGAAAAAATTTCTTCATTAGGCAAAATGTTTGTGGCTAACTATCTATTTCCTAACTAAGTAAATTTTCTACCCGAACTGTTTCTATACCCGAGTGAGGCTAAAACGGTTTAGTTTTAAAATTCTCATTATTTTATCATCGCATTACTCGACGCCTCTGTAGGCTTCACCCATACTACCTGGAACCTATTTTACCTTGTACGGTCCAGTTCCACGTTTTTGCCAGCTTTGGGGCGAACTTTCTGCAGTCGTTCCGTTTTTCACAAAATTGGTTGCAGCCATATTGAATTGGGACTAATGTCCAGTGTACATAATGTCTCTAGTGGCACTCGTGCCGTAAAAATCAACAAAATCGGCCTACGCGTTTGGTCGGTGCACAGAAGAGATAGGTTTTCTTTCATTGTTCTGTGGGTCTGTGTGCTACAAAGGAACATACATACATTCATACTTCCTTTGCGTCGCGCAGTCGGGTAAAAAGGTGTGAGCATCACGTCTTTTGACCCGAGTGATGTTACTTATCTTGCAAACAGTTTGCTACAAATGATTAGCCTGCCGAGTGAGAGACCTGTGCGTAGACTGCAAGTAAGGCCAAAGGAACTGAATGAATAGGTTCAGATATAGGGCTTCGGCTTAGAGCTTCAATGAACTTTTAATAGATCGTTCCACTGAAATACTTAACTCGTCGTCTTGTCATATTTATTTTATCGTTGGAATACAAAATTAAATTTACAATATTTGAACAGCTTGTTGCCTTTTTCTTGGCACAAAATATAAGCATTGCCATTTAACGTGGTAAAGCTTCTAAGTATGTACGTTTCCGGTGGACAGCAGCAGCAGTAGTGCAGAGGAATTTGATGAATATATATTCATCATCATCGAGATGATATATTATAATGAATATATATTGATCCGTGTAGTGACAGATTAAGAATACATAATGTCACTACCCCATCTCAACTCGTGGGTGTCGTAAAACGCGACAAAGGGAGTAAATGACCTTACGCAGACAAGAGGACTGCGCGAAAAGAAAAATTCGAAACAAACCCTATACCAACTCGTCTGGCCAGCGTGGTATAGTAGGCTAAATTCCCTCCACAGTCTTAGGAGGAGACCCGTGCCCAGCTGTGGGAAGTTTCTGGATTATAATGATGATGATGAATACATATTACAAGAATGACGGGGTTTCGCACCCGTCATTCTTTATTCATCCACTGCTCAGTTCCTATTAGCCCTAGCGTGGTGTTATATAGCCTATTACCTTCTTTGATAAATGGGCTATCCAACACTAAAATAGTTTTTCAAACCGAATCAATAGTTTCTGAGATCTTAGCATTCAACCAAACAAACTCTACAGCTTTACAATATTAGTATAGACTAGAAGTCGCGCGGGGACACAATTCTTAAGACTGAGGCTGAGCTTGGCTGGACTTGGGCTAACTAAAGCCATTTTATGCCATTGGCTGGGTAGCTTAACAGAGTCTAAGATATACCTACACGGTAACAAGCGCAAAAAATACAGGTCAATGACCTTAAGAGGGGACGCGGTCTGCGAGAAATTTGAAAAGTAGGTATTTGAAGTAGCTATTGCTGTCGCGTTTAGCCTGAGATTTAAATGTGTGAGTGGATGGTCCACATGCGTAGTAGCCCCCCCACCCTCCTCCTACCCACTAGCATCTTCCCCGCGCCCGTGTACCGGCGAGTCGGCGAATCTACATTTTGCATTTATTTGGTTTTTGAAATTTGGACCGATTTAAACAAAAATGATCCAATCAACACAAACCTCATTTTGAGATATTTGACTTTAAAATTCATTGCCGTATTTCTCTGGCTGTCAAAATGAGGTATATGTTGATTGGATCATTTTTGCTTAAATCGGTCCATTTGATGTCATCGTGTTACTTAGTTACCTACACGTTGTTATTATTGTTTTTACGTGTATGTAAATAATGGAAAAAATCGTAGTACTTACCTTACCTCTATTTAAGATTTATAAAATATTTTATCACTAACCTACATATGAATAAAATGTCCCGAGGGTCCTGTTCGAATTTTAATATAATTTTAGTTTTTATTAATATCATTGTAATGGTAATTAAGATCATTGTTGTATTCGTAAATCAAAGGCACTCCTAATACAGCAAGAGAATAATTATGGTAAAAGAAGAGGTAGCATGAAAACAATTTTTAGAAGAAACTAGATTGTACGTCAACTTAGTTATTCGTCAACAACAATAAAAGTTTATAAGCTGCAAGTCTTGATGAACTTGTAAAATATTATGGCTCAATAAATATACAAATAAAATATCGGTATAAAATTTCTGAAAAACTCCAGAAAATGGAATAGAAACTAAAAAAATATGTCTTATTTTGGCAAAATATCGAACCGAGACCAGCAGTGGGACTTAATGGGTTGCTGATGATGATCGAACTTATCTAAACTAGATATTTCTTTTCACGAATGGCCTTTGCTTGAAATAATTGACGGGATCACACAATTTACCCGTAAGCGAAAAGACAGAAATGACGATAGAATAAATGTCCTATTTATTGTTTTAAATTCTTTTTAGGGTTCCATAATCTATACAAAAGGAAAAAAAAACGAATCATTATAGGATCGCTCCGTTGTTCGTCTGTCTGTCAAGAATATTTTTCTCAAGAATGCGTAGAGGTATCAATCATTTTTGGGAAACCCTAAAAATACTCGGGTCTGCAATCCCTTGGAATATAATAAAATATCAGAGTTCTAAGTAAATGCAAGATATGAAAAGATACAGCAGTTTATGCTCCATTTTTGTTGCATATCTTGACGATAAAAAAAGTCAAAACCTATAGGGTACTTCCCCTTGACCTAGAATCACGAAATTTGGCAAAAAGCAATATTAAGTTGCACAAGTAAAGCAAACAGTCCGAAAACCGTAATCGTGTAGTTATATTCTATTTTTTTTTTTTATTCTTAAAAAGACAACGCCCGCACTAGGGAACAAGCCCTGTGTCGCGGGGAGCTTTACAAACATGAAACTAACGGACACAAAGTACACCCAGACTAGAAACAAATATCTATGAATCACACAAATATTTGTCTCGTGTGGTAATCCAACCCACGTCACCCAGCACGGCGATGTAGTGGCGAGGCGACCACCTTAACCACTGCGCCACGGTGACAGTCAAATAAAATAATATTAAATAATATTATTATAACTGATTATATTAAAACTTTATTGGAACGGGTATAAGATGATACTCGTAAATAAATTGAATAAGAAAGAGAGTTTATTCCGGACTGATGTGAACTTTACGTGAATGTTTATTGTAACTTATAGCTATCCCGTTACCTTCTAATATCTTACATTTTAATCACAAATACGGAACCCTCGGTGCGCGAATCTAACTCGCATTTTGACTATCTAACAGCTATATTAAATAAAATACCCACAACCTACACCTCTCTTGCATCCATTATAATGCGTGTATATGAATATACTTGATAAGACTAGTCTTACTTTTAGAGCAGCTAAATCAAATCGTTGTGACCTGATCTGATAATCTTATTAACTTAATAAAAAAGTCGGAAATTAACCTTACAGTTTCACAATTTAATAAATAAAAACAGTAAATCCTCAACATCGACATTGATGGACATCACTACAGTATCGATAAAAAAAATATCGACAGATACCACTTCCCTAGTCATATACATGTAAGTGACCCCCTTACCTCAAGTCACCCCCGAAGAGTGCGATAAAGATAGCTACAGCTCAGACAGATTTTAAGACAAAAATTTTGACGAAATGGACGTTTCGTATTCCCCTGTTTTCTCCTCGAAAACTGAGCCGATTCAATCCTTTTTTACATGAAAAATTCCAGAAAGAGTATGACTAGGTTCCTATCATTTTTTTTTATGGAAATAACTAATAGAATTCCTCTGGTAGTCCTCTAATTACGACATTAAAAATACGGCAATTTTAGCAATATTTGGAGGCTCATATTTTCTTTATTAATAAGTTTTTGAAAAAAAGGAAATGATAGGGACATGCCTATAGCTAAACTTGAATTTTTGAGCTAAAAAAAATTGCCTTTTAGACATTATTCAGGGAGAAAACAGGGGAATACGTTTGTATGAAGAATCGTGCGCCGCGTTCCCTCTTAATCAGCTGAGATAATTAAATTTTCTCACTGACTAGCTTTTCCCCGTTCCGTGTATCATTATTTGACCACTACTCAGCTCCTATTAGTAACAGCATGATGGTATATAGTCTATAGCGTTCCTCGATAAATGGGCTATCCAACACTAAAGTAATTTTTTAAATCGGTCCAGTAGTTGCTGAGATTAGCGAGTTCAAACAAAGAGCTATCGTATCGTATATAGCTCTCAAGGTAGGCAGCGCAGCGGCTTGGCTGTGCCCTTAGCATGGCCAACGTCAACGAAGTTTATTATATCGATAAATTCTTTAACCCTGTAAGATTCTTATAGAGGAAAAAGGTTTGATAACAAAAATAAAAACGCTATATCATAATGTGATTTGTTTATTAATAACTCTGTTTACAGTCAACATTATAGCTAACATTCAGCTCACAACTGATGTGTTTACTCTAGCTTGAGATTACACATACACATACACACGCACAATTAGTCCAAAACCATTGTTAACCACAGTAAATACTTCAATTATCTTTACAAGAATGTATTACTATCAATTTGTGTAAGTTTTTTTTTACTCTTCAAAGCAAAAAGAGGAGTAAGAGAGGAGTATAATGCTGAACTGGATGCCTTTTGGTTACATCCGTGAGACATATTTACTACAGTTGTTGTTATAATTTGATTTTGTATTTTATGGTATTTGTTTTTATTTTTTTTATATATTCTTTGTACCTATTACCTTTTGTGTGTATCTTTTAAATCATTTCCTTGTGTCTTTACTCTGTCTCTGTGCTGTACCAATAAATGTTGCTTTTATTTTCTTTTCTTTTCTATTATAAATTAGACGTGTTGTTAGTTCTTAGACATAATTTTCGGGATTTTCACCATTGTAATTTTTTAGTTCTTCCGTCATCATAACACTTGTATCAGCGGCGAAATATCGTACACTGATTAAAAAACGAAAAAGTAAAAATCTCGAAAATTATAACTAAGTAAAGTAAAGTAAAATTTAATCAAGTAATAAGGTGAATATGTATAAACAGAACTCTTAAAAATAACTTATAATCCGTTGTATAAAATTTCAAGAGGCTCCGACAATATACTGGCACATTCTTTGAAAAAATCAGCGTTGTACCATTTTGGCCATATCATACTTCATTTACATCATTCTTGCACTTCTTCTCCATATAAACTTATTATTGTATTATTAAAATAAACGACCAAGATAGTTTTTAAAGTTATCATAACTTTAAAAACTATGTTTAACAAAAGCTCTAGTCGGTTACGTAAAAAAATTCAATCCAATGTTCTTTTACATAAAGGCATTCTTAAATAAGTACATAGCAGATGATTCATTTAACAGTTAACACATCTATTGTGTAAGTTGAACAATAAGTATTATAACTACATTTAAATTTGTCGTGTGCACAATGTGTGTGTTGATTGTAAACCTTATTAGCATATGTATGGCAGCCGAGTCAAGACTTTTGATTCTAGTCTATTCACTACTCGAGGGTGAAGATAATAAACACAATGGTTCAAAACTTTTGTTCTAATCTTAGCTTTAAATTGATATTCATGGTTGTTTTAAAGCGCGCGGATTCTAGGTTTTTTATGTCAATATACTTTTAAATATCGAACAGAAATAAAAACATAACCAAGAAGGTATATAAACCTCTTTTCAAGTTTTTAAATTGACCACAGATAAAATAAAACAGATGATGTTGTGGTAGCACGAAGGTTGTTTACAACTTAACAGAGATTTAAGCATTGTGAATTTGTGATACTTCGACAACTTATGTAGATATACTTAGTTACCAAACTAAATTTACCTTTAAAATAATATAAATAACGTTTATTTTGATGTTAATGTGTCTGTATGTATGTATGTATGTATGGTCTCAAGTCATGACGAGGTCATGTGGCGCCCCCAGCCGCGGCGCCGCGCGACCTCGCATTAACACTTAAATAACTATCTTAAATTACAAATTACTCAATATTGTGGAGTATCGAACGCGTCGCCGACTGCTCTGTGATGATAATAGTTAGGTCAAGGTACTTCACAGTGCGGGGTAGTACAAGTTATTGATGAGACACAAAGTTATAAATATTATAAAATTACCCTAAAAAAAAGTTATAATAAATGAAGTTCTTGTTACTATAATTTATACATAATGCTTAGAGCCCGTCTACATAATAGACCATGACCGATTCTAAAACGGAACATTGACATCAACACTGACAACAATATTTGACATGCTTACAGAGAAGGCATATTACAATCATATTATAGTGGTGTAATTTAGAGTTGTTCTGGTAAAGTTGTTGTCTGTTGTTGGTTGGCGACGCGTGCGATGCAGTTGTTGCGAGCGGTCGACAATGTGACGTCACGGCGGACACGAGGACTCTTATTCCTCGTCACGTTCGCCCGCCTCGTGTGCGCTCCTCCTAACAACACAAAACAACTTAGGAATCGTCCATGTTTATCTTTTATAGTTGTTGTCCGGGGCTTCGCTTCCGTGGATATTTTGTTTGGCCACTACTAAGCCTCTATTGGTTGTAGCGTGATGTTATATAGCCTATGTACTTAAAACACTCTCAAGTTTGGATTGTAATTTAGTGGTCAACTATAATAGTTTAGTATTTGTAACTTTAAGTGGATGTTGTTTGTAACTTTAAATAAAGAAATAGCCTTCCTCGATCCAAACTTAAAATAAGTATACTTAGATTATCTTTTTTATTTTTTTTTTTTTACTTTTTTTTTATTGAAATTTTAAACCAAAGAAATTGCTTAGTATGTAATGTAAAGTATAGATAAATCGTGGTATAGTAGGCCAAATTCCCTCCAAAATCTTTGAAGGAGACCAGTGCCCAGCAATGGGACGTTTATTGGTTGAAATGATGATAGATTAATCACATGAGACCCTGAAATGAGGGCAAGTTGATACTCATCACGAAATATCACAAAGGAGGGTGTATTACAAGAGACAATAAAGACTTATTTGGCATTAAAAAGTATTCTGTTAGCGAATAGCGAACTGAACGTGGGCAAATTGTATTTTTTTATTTCATTTGATTTTCACTGAAGTGCTTACCCTTCCATTAGTTCTTGGCTCTGCTGTAATGAAGCGTATTTTGAATGAATACGTACGTATCATAGTGGTCTTTGTCGTGTCGTATGCAACGGTACAACGGGAACACACCCGTGTACTCGCATAGCAGCCCGGCGCCGCCAGCACCCGTAGCGTCCCAAACACCCGCCGTATGGGCCCCGCTGGCCCCCTCCGAGCGCTTACCATAGCGACTGCCCATGAAGAACCTGTATAACATTTAGGCTGCTTCATCTTGTCTGATAACCTAACCAAAACTAAATTGACATATGGCAATTAAAAAAAGTGTCCTGATTTTATTCTTCTCAGAGCTCAACTTTGTCAGCAAACTGGGGTCAGATCCTACTAAATTACACATGTCAACCAATCACAGGCCGGCATTATGGCGCGATTGACTTAGGCAGCCAATCACAACTGTTGGATGAAACCATCGGCTTACGATTGTGTTAGCAGACTTAGCCCCTGATCTTAAAATTTGCTGTCCGCTAAGTAATGTTAAGATTTTGCTGCGGAACCCCAGCTACATTGAGTATGGTCCGACATGCTCTTAAACGATTTATTTTTCTATTCACAGGGCCTGCAGGACCCTTATATCCGGGGGCCTCGGGTTGCAGCCCCTATAGCCCCTACGTAGATCCGCCCCTGGCAAGTGGTGAATAAGGCAAAGTTTCTTATAGTTTTAAACATTTTACCTGAAAATTATTAAAATTAACGTGAGATGTAGGCAATAGTAGACATCAATTAAAGATTACGGGTCACTCACCTTTAGCAGTCCCGACTTCCTTACATGAGTGACCCACAATCATTTTATTTGACTATGTAGAAGCAATTTACGAGTTATCAGTCGCTTCGCCCGCCAGGTTTTCGCCCGCGCGGGCGAAACGAGCAGGTCCAAATTTTTATAATATTTGACCAGGCGAGGCATCAATTTTTATTACAATTTAGACACCAAGTAACGACAACAAGTTAGAAAGTTTTTTTGATGCTGTCTGTACATGAAAACTAATAAAAGTTCCATCGGGCGAATCGCCCGATCAAAAATTATATAAAATTTGGACTAGGTCGTTTCGCCCGCTCTGGCGAAAAACTGGCGGGCGGAACGACCGATAACTCCAATTTGCTAATAAATAAAACGAAGCTTTTCAGACCATTCTTCACTGTGTCAGTTTGTGTGTGTGTGTTTGTTTAATATACCTGTCATTCCTCGGCGCGATTAGTTTGGGTGGCGAGCTGCGTCCGTAGCGGGAACCCATTACGAAAGGCATTGGAGACACTAAACAAATGTTATTAGTTAATATTAGAGGTCGGAATAGGTACAGTGATTTTATGTACTTGCATTGAAATTGCATCATGAAATCTGAAATTTATACTAACCTAAGTCAAAGACAAATCTTTAATTTTAATTTTTTTTGTCATACAAAGCCAATAAAAAGGTGTCAGCATATTTGCCTACGGCCAGTTCGCTGACAAGGTTGAGCTCTGAGAAGAACTTGGCAAGAAATTAAGGTCACTCTTTTCAATCACCATAGTAGTTACAATTTAAATTGGTATCTAATTGGTAACTAATCTACTCACAATAGATAAAAATAATATAAAACCTTTTTGTCTCTGAAACGGTGCATCTGAACGTAAAACTACCCGTAAACACCCCATTCACCCATCAATTACAGAATATACTTACTTAAAGTTTAAAAAGTCGATGTTTTGATGATTTTCCAAACAAAATAGACCAAATTTTTTGTTAAGTGCGCGACTCTTTTTGAGACACCCTAACCCGGAAAAGTCTTAATAGTTTTGACATTCCGAAAGCATATCCATAGAAATATGTATATATTTGACGTCATTCGCCCTAAATCACTACACTCACCGACCTCTGGTGATATTTCAAACTACTTTGGCGATTAAAAAGAGTTGCCTGAGCTTCTTGCCAAGTATATAATAATAATATTATTATTTTAATTTGCCAGCAACATGGTTACAGAGGTGTTAGAAATATAAATGTACAGGTCTTAGGCAAATTTGCTGACACCTATTTGGCTTTGTATGACGTTCACAAGTATTGGATCTATATGAAAGAAAGATTTTTACTGTAGAACAATGCAATGGCACCTTCTTAAGCGAATTAAATAATTGTAAGTAAAATAATAAAATATACTCAGTATTACATGACTCACTGTCAGCTCTCTTGTCGGGCACGTGCGCACTGGCGAGCGCGATCAGAGCCAGCACGAGGAGCAGCGCGCCCGCGCGGCCCACCCACGCTCCGCACGAACCACACATCGTGCAACACTCGTTATGGACCTGAGCAGGAGACTGTGGCGTTATCTTTAAGAGCGTTTTTGCCAACAGAGTGGCAATGTCGTAATTTAGTGTCATATTTCGTGGTTTTTAATTTTTATTATTTCATCATCATCATCATCATTTCAGCCTATTGCAGTCCACTGCTGGACGTAGGCCTCTCCTAACACGCGCCATAACACTCGGTCCTCCGCCTTCCGCATCCAGTCAGACCCAGCGACCTTTTTTAGGTCGTCGGACCATCTAGCTGGAGGGCGTCCTACTCTACGTTTGCCGAGTCGCGGTCTCCACTCTAGGACACGCTTGCTCCACCGTCCATCGGTCCTTCTGCAGATATGACTAGCCCACTGCCACTTCAACTTACTTATTCTATGCCTGTTGTCCTGTTGGTCTAGTGGTTAGTGACCCTGACTGCTAAACCGGCGGTCGTGGGTTCGATCCCCACCCAGGACAAATCTTTGTGTGATGAGCATAAAGGTTTGTTCTGTGTCTGGGTGTAATTTATCTATAATATTGTATGTATTTACAAATAAAAAATGTATTTAAGTAGTATATCAGTTGTTTAGTACCCATAACACAAGCAAATATAATTGCTTACTTTGGGACTAGATGGCGCTGTGTGAATGTGGTAGAATATTATTATTATATTAATTAGTAATCATCCATATTATGTTGCAAATATTTTATATATGGATATATATAAACAAATACATCCACGTTTCAGTTGCAAGTTATTCAAATTGATTTTTACCCACGACGGAACGGAGACGGTATATGCGTTTGGGGTGAGAGGCTGTGTGTTTGTGGGTTTGTGTGTTTGTGTGTTTGTGTGTTTGTGTGTTCCAACATAATGCCTTATATCACGGAAACGGTTTGACCGATTTAGATGCGGTTTTCTGTAAAGTGTGTGCGGCTCTTGGGGACAGGTTATTAGATAGGTGTTATGTTAATAGCTCGCCAGGGGGCGCTACAATACACTGATTTCGTTGAATCCTTTGTGCCCTCCTATCTTTAAAACGATTAGACTGATTTCGATACGGTTTTCTGTAATGTATTTGTGATTTATCGAGGATTGTTTTTGGATTCAAGATTTTGTATTTTTTTGCCAGGGGGCGCTGTAATAGACTAGGCAAACCTATGTTGATTTCGTTGAAACCTTTGGGCCCTCCTATCTTTAAAACGATTAAACCAATTTCGATACGGTTTTCTGTAATGTATTTGTGATTTATCGAGGATGACTTTTGGATACACGATATTGTATTTTTTCGCCAGGGGGCGCTGCAATAGACTAAGCAAACTTATGTTTACAGTTATCTGTAAAATAATTAGACCTGTTACTGTATAGGGACACGTAGTATTGTAGTACTGAGATATTGATTACACTCATGAGGTTAAGCAACTTCGGATAAGGTCAGTTCATAGATGGGTGACCGTTTATGCAATTTTAGGGTTCTGTACCTCAAAAGAAAGAAAACGGAACCCTTATAGGATCACTCCGTTGTATGTCTGTCTATCTGTCCGTCTGTCTAGAATATTTTTCTCAAGAACGCATAGAGGTATAAAGCTGAAATTAATATCATATAATTGGGTTTGCAAACCCTCGGCGTAAAATAAAAATCAAAATTCTAAGTTAACGCAATCAAAAGATACAGCTGTTTATGCTCCATTTTTGACGATTTATCTTGACGATCATAATCTATAGGGAACTTACCGTTGACCTAGAATCATGAAATTTGGCCAGAAGCGATAACAAGTTGCACAAGTAAAGGAAAAAATCCGAAAACCGATCTCGTGTTGTTATATCACTGAATATTAGTACTGAGGTATACAATGATAAGCCTAAAAAAAATTAGTAAGAGTGAGAGTTTATTCCAGACTGACGTTATATAAACACCTACCTACCTTATTTATTCTAACTTATAGGTATCCCGTGCTCGGGGTGTAACCAAATTTTCATCACTTTTGCGATAGCACGCACCGTTTTCGAGATACAAGCTATTATAGGTGGAAATCTGCGCTAACGCCGAAGGCAGTCCGGCTACGGCAATCAATGTGCGATAGCTAAACTTAACACCCCCCGATTCAGAGCAATCCGAATCGGACCGGTTAGGTTAGGGTTATTTTTTTTTTTCAAACCACCCAGAAGTAGGAGCCCTGCGAAGCGGGGCTCCGGCGACCTTTGTGCGACAGATGAGCACACAAGTCAACAAAAAATTAAATATATATAATAAAGTCGAAGCTCCATGCAAATTCCATTCATTCTAGAGCTTACATGGTAAGATAAGGCGCTCCTTAAAAAGTTTAAAATAAGAAAATTAAAATGATAATTTCAAGTTATAAGACTTACTGCAACAGTAAATTAAAAAAAAATGTGTTTGTTCTATAACTTAGTAACTATAAAACATTTATTTATCTGTCAAGGTTCTTAAAATTTTATATGAGTTACTTACAGTTAGTAAGATAGGGCGCTCTTTGAAAATATTAAAAAAAAAAACAAAATTAAAAATTTTGAAAAAACCCACGACGATAACATCTATACAAAATAAGAAACGTAACATATAAAAAGGTTTAAATAACTTTATTTTAAATCCCCGACGAAAAGATAATAAGTAGCGTAAAAACAATCCCAAGAAAATTCGTCGGGGGCTGCCAATATCATTACTGTTTCTAGTATTAAATATATATTGTAAACTAAATATTGTTAATAATTAGGTAGGTATCAAATACATAAAACTGCAATACTTTCGTTCATTTCAAGCCAGGGTATGGCAGCCCCCGACGGATTTTCTTGGGATTGTTTTTACGCTACTTATTATCTTTTCGTCGGGGATTTAAAATAAAGTTATTTAAACCTTTTTATATGTTACGTTTCTTATTTTGTATAGATGTTATCGTCGTGGGTTTTTTCAAAATTTTTAATTTTGTTTTTTTTATATGTTACGTTTCTTATTTTGTATAGATGTTATCGTCGTGGGTTTTTTCAAAATTTTTAATTTTGTTTTTTTTGTCAGAAATGGTGTCAAAATTTGTCATAAAATTCCAATCACTTTTTAGACACAGAATTCGAACCCAGACTTCTTCTATACTAATCTAATATAAGAAGAAAGATTTGTATTTTAGTATATAACAAATAAACTTAAAAACTACTGAGCCTATTTAAAAAAAATCTTTTGCCGTTAGTAAGCTACATTATCACTGAGTAACATAGGCTATATAACATCACGCTACGGCCAATAGAAGCTGAGCAGTGGCCAAATAAAGAACGACGGGAGAACAAGAGCACTACTTTATTTTTAAACGTCAATAAATAAAACTGTGTTGTAACTAAATCCAATTTTTAACAAGTAAATAATTAAAAAATTATAATAACCCGACTGCAAAAAATCAAAAGATAAGCAACGCACTAAAAAGACCGAAAAATGGTTATAATTATTACCCCTGTTTAAATTTAAATACATAACATAATATGTATATATTTGTAATCTCCATTGGATTATCTTTATTTTGATACCCTACTCGATACGTTTGGTTAAAAAAAAAAGTTAATTACATACAATTTGGCGTCAAAAGTCCACCATTTTGATTTTTTAAAATTAATACCTTTCTAAGGACACTTGGGTTTATGAAAGGAATCTAACGATACCTTAATTGTCTAAATCCATCCAGCCGTTTGGAAGAAACGTAGGAATAAAGAAATTTACAAACATATAATATACGCGCGAAAAACAATACCCCCAATATACTGGGTGGCGCAAAAGTAGTGGCACTAAAGAAAATGCTTTTTTTTTTTTTATTATACATTTTCTGTCATTCTGTTGTTGAAAATTGTGTAGTGAACAAATGTAAAATACACTGAAAATAAACATGGACCGTTTTACTCCCCAAGAACGTGGAATATCAGTGATAAGAACACAACGTGAATTTCGTCGACGATTTCCCCACCGTCCGGCACCGATTGGTCGCACAATTCGACGCTTTGCCACACACCCACTAAAAGTTACTGTATGGTGTGGCATCTGTGTTGACAGAGTGATCGGACCCTATTTTTTCGAAGACGCTGGAGGCAATGCGATAACTGTCACTGGAGAACGCTACAGAACCATGTTACGTGAGTTTTTGATACCCAGTTTGGACGAATTGGGGCTGGAGCACATCTGGTTTCAACAAGACGGCGCTACGGCACACACAGCGCGCGACACTATGGACTTAGTGAGGGACGCTTTTCCAGGCCGAGTTATCTCTCGTTTTGGCGATTTGCCTTGGCCTGCAAGATCACCCGATCTGACCAGTCCAGACTTTTTTCTTTGGGGTTTTTTGAAATCTCGGGTGTATGTGAACAAGCCACAGACTCTCGCAGCTCTAAAAGAAAACATTCGTCAAGAAATAACGAACATATCGCAGGAAGTGTTACGGCAAGTTATGCAAAATGTCATAAATAGGGCTCAAATGTGTATCAACTCTGGAGGTCACCATTTAAAAGACATCATCTTTAAATCCTAATGGTACGAAATTTAATGGCACAAATATACATTTAAAAAAATCTAAATCTAGTTTTCTAATTTAGAAAAAATGTTATAGCTGAACCAAATAGGGTCTTTACTTTTGCGCCACCCGTTATAATCCTGACAGCCGGGTAAAAAGAGTGGCATGAGTTTCTTGCCAGTTCTTCTCGTAGCTCCAATCGTCAGCTAACTGGTCGTAGGCAAATTTGCTGACACTACTTTTCAGATAACCTGTTACATTCTTAAGTTGTGACTTTCATAAGTGTTACTTCGTAACCTAGATGAATAAACGAGATTTCTTTTCATTTCATTTCATCCCTTCACTTGATAGAAGGCCATTACAACGGTTTCTTCATTTGAGCTAGTTTTCATTAGCGTTATCAACTATTAAATACAATTAATTACAAAGTTAGCGAGGGACAACGCCGCGGGGGTGAAGTGTGGGGAGGGTAGAATTACGTATGAATATTAAAATATTGACTTTGATTAGTTCGAAAACGAATTGCAAAGTTTTAATACACCTACGGCAATAATACCTGTGTATACGTGGGAGTACTTGCTCAAAAACATAAAGGTGTATTAAAATTAACGTGAACTAAATACAAAATTTGTTTTGTTTTAGTTTGTTACAAACAATAATGTTATTTATCGTCCCTATTTCTACTTATTACCCTATTAACGTAGAACGTTACGCATGTTAGTTAGAAAATTTAAACTGTACCCCCGGCGTCACCTGCCCCGAAAATTCGTACCAAATCCTATACATACCAGCCCGTCTGACCAGCGTAGTATAATAGTCTAAATTCCTTCCACATTCTTTAGACGAGACCCGTGCCCAGCAGTGAGACGTTTGTGGGTTGAAATTGGCAATAACGAAAGCGAAAGCGATGGTGGCTGAATGGATAAGGAACCGGCGGGCGTACAAATCACGCGGTCCGAGTTCGATCCCGACCGGCAGTACCAATGTGAATACAAATTTGTGGAATTTATATGTACTAGTCAAGTGTCTTACCATCTGCTAACGGTGAAGGAAAACATCGTGAGAAAACCCACATACTCTAGAAGAAATTCTATGAGTATGTCTGATCCGCCCGCACTAGGCCAGCGTGAGTGGATTATGGCCTAAACCCTCTCAGCTCTCTAGTTAGAGGAGAGGAGACCCGAGCCCAGCAGTTGGACTTAATGGGTTGCTGATGATGAATGACTACTGAACGTAAAATTACATAGTGGCCAGTGTCTGCGGGGTAGGTAGTAAGGTATAGTAGTGCGCAGTAATAGCTCTGTCATCTATATCCTAGGCGGAAATGACAATATCCTGCGGCGACGGGGTGTTTTTTCTCCGGAAGGTTGTTTTCCCGGCGCGGGCCCGTGTCCGGCCCCCGTCCGGTGCGACTTGCGGCTATTTATAGCTCTATTGGATTCCTTAGTTTGTACTCGTTAAGTACACATCACTACGTATTTACACACACAGACACACGCAAAAACTTCTACTATCAATATAGACAATATAGTTATTCTAGAAAGCAAACCGGTCAAGTGCGAGTCGGACTCGCACACTGAGAGTTCCGTAGGAATATGCAATTTTTTTAAATTGTCATTGTAATTTAAGACAAGTACCTAACTGCCGTACTCAGAGACGTTAAGTACCTACTTAATTTTAAAGTTTATTTAGTAAAAACATGTAATACTTAAGTCTATGCGCATAAAGACGATTTTTCAATGAAAAAATTGTGTTAATGACAGATTACTGTTAATTTACGTCTCTGAGTGCGGCAGTTAGATAGTTATAGGATAGTTATCATCAGCAACCCATTAAGTCCCACTGCTGGGCTCGGGTCTACTCTCCTCTATCTAGATAGCTGAGAGGGTTTAGGCCATAATCCACTCACGCTGGCCTAGTACGGTTTGGTGGATCAGACATACTCATAGAATTTCTTCTAGGGTATGTGGGTTTCCTCACGATGTTTTCCTTCACCGTTAGCAGATGGTAAGTCACTTGACTAGTACATATAAATTCCTCAAAGTGGAATCTACATTGGTACTGCCGGTCGGGATCGAACTCGGACCGCGTGATTTGTACGCTGGTCCCATTCAGCCACCATCGCTTTTCTTTAGGCTAGTTATATGTGAGAATAAATCTTAATCAAGCTTCATCGAAGCACTCTAATGGAACGATTGATTTTAAAAGTATTTACCGACATATAAATAGAAGTACCTATCTTTTAAGTGCGCGGTGACGCTCGTTACTTCAACACAATCAAACAATACAATTTACTTTTTATATTTATTTTGTATTTTAGTGGTTATAACGAGATGCGACGTAGGAGGTACGTCACGGGTATTCAATGAAAAGATTATTTCAAAGGCGCTCGCAATATGGTACTGAGAAGATCGGTACCATCATCGAAGTTAAGCAACGTTCGGCAAGGTCAGTCAATGATGGGTGACCGTGAGCTCAAGAACACAATGAGCTCGCAAGAACGGGATCAGAAACGAGTGTGATGGGACCTGAGCCCATTATACCCATCCCTTTCACATACCTTCGCACGATCGTGAACAAACGCACAAGAGATCTACACGGCAGAATCTGGACAAACCTAGAAGAATGTAGACAGGCCAGGGAGGCCCTCCCTATGCTCGACCACAAACTAACTAGGCGTCTGAGACAGCTGTCCAAACGGCAATTGCGCACAACCACAGCCGCTATCACAGGACATGGTTCCTTTAATAAACACCTTTTCGTTCTAGGCATCACAGACAGCCCTCTCTGCAGAGCCTGCATGAGTGAGGAGGAAACAGCAGCTCATGTGCTCCTACATTGCCCTGAAACCGTCACATACAGGGCTAAGTACTTCAACAACACAGGTACACTCCGACAGATCACCAGCAATGTCAATAGACTGCTGGCGTTCTTCGACGAGCTAGGGTGGATCGAGTGAGCTATCCACCCTCACGCAAAAACCGCGCCTTGACGTGGAGTTGCGGACAACAGCCCGCCAAACCATACCATACCATAGATGGGTGACCGTTTGTGGCAATTCAATTCTCAAGCGTCTCCGTGCTTTGGAAGGTAGAGCTATTGGTCTTGGTTATCATTTAATGTGGTAGTCGTTAAGTCAGGTTGGAAGCCTTCTGGTCGACGCGATAAATTCCGACACCAGTCCACCTGTCAAGCCCATGCAATAAGATGAGAATGAAGACTAAAAGAAGTGAATAGCGTATATCCATCCAATGAGATGCAGAATCTCTGCTGAGAAAATCTGAAAGTTCTTAGTTTCTACAGGACTTAGCAGAGAAAAATTTTCCACTCTTATAATATAACAATATTCTAACACATTCACACAGCGCCATCTAGTCCCAAATTAAGCAATTATATTTGCTTGTGTTATGGGTACTAAACAACTGATATACTACTTAAATACTTTTTTTTTTGTAAATATACATATTATGGGTGTAATTTATCTATATATATTATAGATAAATTACACCCAGATACGGAACAAACCTTTATGCTCATCACACAAAGATTTGTCCTGGGTGGGGATCGAACCCACGACCTCCGGCTTAGCAGTCAGGTTCACCAACAGGCCAGTCAAACTCTTGTTGCTATAAAAAGATCAAAACTGGTCGAAGTTTGAAAGAAACCACTGACAGTTTCTAACCTAACCCAACAAATAATAATAATAAAATAAATATATCGTCAGGCCCGTTGGTGTAGTGGTTAGTGACCTTGACCGCTAAGTCGGAGGTCGTGGGTTCGATCCCCACTCAGGACAAATCTTTGTGTGATGAGCATAAATGTTTGTTCTGTGTCTGGGTGTAATTTATCTATAATATGTATTTTCCAGTTGTTTAGTCCCAAAACACAAGCAAATATAATTGTTTAATTTGGGACTAGATGGCGCTGTGGGAATATTTAAAAAAAAATATAATAACAATAATAAGGCTGTCGTAAAAAGCGACTAAGGGAGTAACCTTATGCAGACAAGAGCACTGCAGGAAAGAAAATTTGAAACAAACCCTACATAGGTTAACACGCGGGTATAGCCGAGAGCTGAAGCTATTGCTTATATAAAATTAGATAGTTCCTCTTACTATTAGTACAGATAAACAATCTCCAGAACCCGCTAGACGTATCTGTGGGTCACACAAATAGTGTAGGTGTGTTACGAATAAAAGACATCGACGCGTTACAATATAAAGCATATTAACAAATTAATATAGAACTGTATAAATATGAATTCCTCCTCCAAATCCCCCTCTCGATACTCACGGTTTTTCTTTTCCTCCCTAATTCCCTTTTTCTTTTCAATAGGCAACCGTTTGTTTGTATTTTATTCGCAATTAATGCTTGAAGTTATTTGCATGTATTGTTGTCTACTATTGTGTAATTATTGTTTGTTATTAAAAAAATAAAAAGAATACAGCCATGTCCAAATGTCCATGGGCCGCGGTAACCATTAACCATGAGTCAGAAGCTCGGGGTATAATAATATTAGTAGTTATAGATATGGAATTATATTATATAATCGGAGTTATATTTAAAAAAAATGTTTAACTTTCATCAGCACCCCATTAAGTCCTACAGCTGGGCTCGGGTCTGCTCTCCTCTAACTAGAGAGCTGAGAGGGTTTAGGCTATAATCCACTCACGCTGGTCTAGTTGGTGGTAACCCTTTGTTGGTGGATCAGACATACTCATAGAATGTCTTCTAGTGTATGTGGGTTTCCTCACGATGTTTTCCTTCACCGTTAGCAGATGGTAAGTCACTTGACTAGTACATATTATAATGTTTAACTTATTATTTAGAATTAAGTGTCATGTGTCGACACCCTTGTGCCATCCCATGTTCCAAGCTCAGCGGGTTGTGCTGGCGCTGCTGCTGCAGCCGCAGAAACCCTCAAACGGCGAAAATACCATAATTTAATTGGTAATTATATTTTTGAGCCGTTTGGGGTCGACACTTTAGGTACGTGGGGTCCGAGTGCTAGGTCTTTGTTTAAAGATCTGGCAAAAAGGCTTATCGACGCTTCACGTGATCAGAGGGCTGGTGTGTTTCTCGCTCAGAGAATTAGCATTGCCATTCAACGTGGCAATGCCGCCAGCCTTTTGGGTACGTTTCCAGTTGACAGTGATGCTGACGAATATTACGATGCCTAAACAAGTTTTCTTTGGGTTATTTGTTTTTTTTTTATTGTTTAAGTTTTCGTTTTAGTTTCTTTTTTTTTTGTTTGTAATTAATTGTATATATAGTTTTAATATGTAAGTAGATGTTTAATTTAATTATTTTCATTAATAAAAACGTTATTTAAAAAAATGAGTGTGTAAATAGAATATTTATTCTCATATTGATATTGTTAAATGAAAGCACCTACTTCAGTTTTGTCTCTACATCACCCTAAAGTTGGCTGTTAGATAATGCCTCAGGTATTAAGTCCGCTTTTGTACTTGTTATGTGCAGAAAGTTTAATCTATAATATAAAAATGAATCGTTAAATTTGTTGGTAAGCGCATAACTCAACAACGCCTGGACCAATTTGGCCAATTCTTTTTTACGGATGGTTTTTACGGCGAGAAAAATTGCAAAAAAAAATCGATTGAGACAGTACGAAGTCTGCTGGGTCAGCTAGTACTAAAATAAAAATAACAAATAAAAGTTAAGAAATCATTGCGTTTACAGTTCTATTGTGCAAATAACACATTGGAAACTTGCTGGGCGTTATTTTCATAGTATAACTATAAGCATTACGGACATTTACTTTTTAATACTTATTCACGTAGTTAATTCTAAAAAGTGTATAGAAAACTTATCAAAATTAAAGCTCTGATTCAATAATAAAAATTTAAAACCACGAAATAATTGACACTAAATTGCGACGTTATCGTCACCCATAAGGTTTAAACACTTTTAAGAAAGAATATTAACATAACATAACTTGATTCCTCAAAGGTGTAGGCAGAGGTGCATCACACACACATTTCACCAGCTATGTTTAGTCCCATGTAATTAGGGGGCGAGAGAATAGGGGACAACCGGGTTCCATTTGTAATTTCATGATAGAAAAAGTCAATGCTATATTTTACCCGACCCGGGACCTTTTGCTCAGTCCTATGCACTTTCTACTGCGCTACTGAGGCAAAAAAAATAAAGAGATCAATAACATTAAGTATTTAAAACCTACCTGTTCACTTAGTCGCAGTTAGTTGAGAAGGGTAAGCAGAGATGCAGGCCGGATGCAGCTCTGAGCAGTGTAACACTAGTCTGCGGCTGCACGCGGACTCAGCCGCCGGACGCGCCGCCCGCCCTATAAGTACGCGTCACCCGCCCTTCGCCTCACAGCGTACCGATGCGCCGCCCGCCCTACACAAAAACTTACTCTTTATCTAATCAACGTAACAAAAATATGTTAATTTGCTCATAATTTGAAACATATTCACTATCATCATTTCAACCTATAAACGTCCAACTGCTGGGCTCGGGTCTCCTCCAAAGAATGTGGAGAGAATTTAGCTTACTATACCACGCTGGCCAGACGGGTTGGTATAGGGTTTGTTTCGAATTTTTCTTTCTGCATAAGGTTACTCCCTTAGTCGCCTTTTACGACACCCACGGGCTGAGATGGGGTAGTGAAATTATGTATTCTTAATCCGTCACTACACTAGATAATGTTTTCTATAATTGACGTTCTCATAAAATTACCGTAATATATACATACATACGAGTGTAGTAATATAATACATACAATAAAATATATACAAAAACAAAGAGAATACAGTAGATAAATAATAAAAAGGTATTAGCAACTTATATAACCCTTATAGTTAATTTTAACAGATCGGATATACAATTTTTGATTTATTTAAGTTAATCTCACCCTCATGCCCATCACTGCAGCTCCTGTAAGCCAGGTTAAACAGCGATGACCCTTGTGAACACCGAGTTTTGACAACAACAGCAACAAAATTAATCAGAAGTAAATGGAGGAATTTGAAAGAAATTATCTACTTCTTTCTTTTGAAATTTTGGCTACGGAAACCTAAAAACGCATCAACATTGGTCCATTCATTTAGGAGCTACGATGCACAAACCAAACCCACAGACACAGACACGTTAAACTTATAACACCCCTCTTTTTCCATCGGGGGTTAAAAATACTTAACTAATTTTATCTAGTTTTCACTACTAGGGCCATCTAGTGTGAAGTAGGTCCAAATTTCTCGGCAGCAGAGCTTATTTTACAAAATGTTCGAACGAGATTCGTTCTTTTCTCTCTATGTTAATGTAGATAAATATTGTCAGATGGCGTTGTAATAATATAGTACGCCATCTATGTAATTATGTGCTAAAAAACAAAAAAAAAATACTACAGTAATGCCATGCCATCTATGCAAACACAAACAGAGACAAATTTCGGTTATAATTGAAAATAGCTCTATCTATCCACCTTACTTTGAACTACAAATTGCGATGCTGCCAAAGTAAAAAAATATGTACCCAAGGTCAGTTTTGGGAAATTTACATAATCGAGGTCAAGGTGAGGTAAGGGTGTAAATCAATAAAATTACAAGTCACGGGAGGTACAACTTTGATAAATGAAACATGATAATGTATAGATAACAAAGTCAATATATTTGTCCTTTTCAGTAATTGACTTACTTTTTCTACACGTGTAAGAGGATAAAAGAAAAAACATTTGATATTCTATTTTATCCCTGATATGAGATAAGGGTTTGAGTTCTAAAGGAAAGCGCATTATTCCAGAATTCTGTTTTGTTTTTTTCTTTTACTGTGCAAGATTTGACGAAGTAAAAATTGGAATTTTAAGAGATTATTTCATGGCTCCTTGGAGATAACGCTAGAAGAATCTGACATTGGGAAAAAGTAAAGTTTATTGACCACAGCCAAAGTAACACTTTGCTTCCCTTTATGTGCTTAGTGCCTGTATACACTGCCAAGTAATGCCACTAGTATTTATCGAGCTTGATTGCTGACTGTAGGAGAGTGGGAATCAGGACTGTGGCTTCAGGCACTGCCATCGTCCACCATAGCTCGCTATGTGCGTCCATTTAGGTATCTCATTTGTTTTTCTGCATCGGTGCTCAGGGGCGGACAGTGAGTTTGTGGGGCCCTGGGCTACTCGGGGACAGAGGGTCTGTCTATATTATCAATAAACTGCCATTAATAAAAAACCGGCCAAGTTAATTCACAATGTTTGATATTTGATTGACACTTCTATCCGGGGGCCTCGGGCTGCAGCTCCTAAAGCCCCTGCATAGATCGCCCCTATCGGTGCTGCTGTGGTAAAGCTGTCTATTACTTTGGACATCATGGCCTATCCTGTAGCTGCAGCGCCAACCGCATATCATGTCACGCTAACTTAAATCACATATTCTATTTATCTCTTGTCGCCGTCCGCTAGAACCTAATGGCTTGATACGTGACGATGATAAGAGACCAGCCCCCTGATTCTGACTCGTCGGATTGCTCCCGGATCGTAAACTTTTTCGAATCCTAGTACGACGTATTTTTACGGCTTAAGTTATTTAATGTTATAAAGTTGTCTACCGTATAGAAAATTAAAAACTGATTTATATAAGATTTTTTCCTACAACTATCTATTTCTTTAGCATAATGTTTTTTAACTCTAATTAAACTGACATTTTTGGCCGAAAATATTCCGACAGCTCAGAATCAGGGGGCTGACGGTGTGTCTTTACTGCCATGAAAAATGGGTTAAATAGGTACGCCTTCGGTGTGGGCGCGACGTGAGTCGATATTGTTGCACCATCTGATCTTTCAGACAGCAGATTCTGCTGGCACTGATGCGGAGGAATTTTACAACATATTTAAATGTAGTTTTTCCTAATTAATATTTTTATATCATTATAAAGTACCTAGTTAAGTTGCGAATATAATTTATTACAAATTTGTGTATTATTGATTTATAATAGTAATCTAGCGATTGGAAAGAATAATTTTTATTATCAAATAAAGGATTGTTAATAGAGAATCATTGTGTTGATTGCCTAATATATAGTGCGGACAGTAATTCTTAGGTTGCAAACATTACCACCAGGCATACATGACGCTAGTCCGTCATATGTAGAAAAACGGTAGACTGTCATATAAGACAATAATAAGTTATTGAAGTCTTATATTATACTTAGTAGGGTTATTGTCAATAACCCTAATAGGTAAACAACTTGCCCTTGGCAAAATGCCAAATACAGTTACGTCTACAGGGTGTTTAATTTATTTAAAATCCATGTTGATACTTATCACCTTTAGATAAGATTTCTCTACCTGTCTATGGTATGTAAATTTTTTTATTACTATACTGGCAACACTAATATTTATTCGGAAATACATCAATAATTCTGATTTATGAAGTCTGAGACGATCGGATATGGTACTAAAATTTTACTACCGAATCGGTACAATGAAAGAGATGCTAATATAGGGGTAACAAGGAAAGAAATATTTCTATCTCTAGCATCCCTTTTTATTAGCGTTGCAGTATAGCAGTTGCAATGTAGGTTGTACTTAAGGTTGGGAATAGCGGGCAGGTGTAATCACTTATTGATTTATTACCTCTCCCCGTGACCCTTCATCGCAATCACCCGCTCCGTCTCGTCTACGACGCGCACACTATACAAAGATGTAAGAGCCCTCGGGACAGCACAGCGCAAACATAATGCAACGTCCAGCCATAATCATCTTTTATGTAAGTAAATTTGATTATCATTTAATGATTGAGTATCTATAAATCATAAAATAAATTAGTGCTTTGATTGTTATTTAAATTAAACCTGACTGTGATTTCTGAAACAGATTATTATAATTTTTTTTATTGCATGGCGACTTTAATCGTGGTTTATAAATTATGATTTAAGGTTTTTTCTCGGATTGTGTAATTGTTATATGTTACAATCCGAGATTAAGGCGTGTGCCCGAGGTCGAGATCAGTGGCGAAGTGAATATAAGTAAAGCTGCGGTGGCCGCGAGTCAATGATTCTCAGTAGCGATGGGGTGTGCCTCCCTTGTCTTGCGCTGTGTTAGACCTGCTGCTTGCGCAAATGCGCATTTCGTTTTACCATCGGGTGTCGTCCGATGATGGCCGATTACCACCCGAACTAACAAGAAAAATCATTATTTATTCATGATGTTTTAATGAGGGTAGAACATTCATCAATATTGCTTTCATTTAGCTCACTCAACTCAAGGAACTTATGAATAAAAATGTCTTCAAATGACCATAATATTACAATAATGGGTGAAGGTACTTCTGTGACTAGGTTTTCAATGAATTTATTATTTAATTCTTTAAAAAGACTAAATACTTATAACTAACTTGTTTCCTTTTAGTAAACGCCGCATAAAAAAATTATAGCAATGTGAGGTTAAGCGATTACGCTTCTATCATATATTATTTGTCTTACGCCTATGACGCATTTCAAATGAAAATGGGAATAGGAGAGTCAAAACGCATTTTTTTTCCGCGTCAACCTCATTGTGGATGTTTACGGTGTAGGCATTTTTTAGAGGTTTATTTCTCTGCAGACAGAATATCGCGTACAAGTGAATATCGATCGGCCATCCTGAGCCATTTCATTTCTATTAGAGTTAATCTCATAGCTGTTTTACAATCACAATTTATGCTAATAACACAAAATATTTTACAATGAATTCGCTCTACATCGATGCGATGATTCCTAAAATTTTGTTGTAACATTCCGTTTCACCTAAAGACACTGACTTGTGATTTCTGTCTTTAAAATTTTTGCAGTTTATGTTTTTTTTTGTTTGCAAATTATTATTGATAATCATGGTTATTTCACGGCTTGTATTCATGGTCTTATTATACTAAAATAAATATCAAATTATTAAGACTAACTTTTTGGGGCACTTTTCGACCAAGACCAGAAACTAAACGTTTCCTGGTAGAAAAAAAAAACGGAACGCCGCCGCGCCCGGCAAAACATTCTAAGATCAGTGTCTTAATTTTATGGTTGTTGAAAACTGCAAATATTATTTTTTAAAGATGGATACAATACAATACAACCAATTATAGTCATTTCTTTGTGTGAAATGGTCCATTTAAAACATAAATCGGTATTGGAAGTGTTGATGGATTCCGAGGGGACCGGACATCATATGTTTGTTGTGTATAATACACCTGCATTGGGAGTTGGTACAAAAACAAACTTAAAAAATTGAAAACGCAAAGCTCATAAATTAAGATCTGTATTAAAAAAAATATTTGTATTAATGGTGAATGTTTCTGATTTAACTCGTTCTTACAAATACCAGTATTATTAGATCTGATTTATTGTGAATATTTTATCCAAGTTCCTACATATCTATATAATTATGTACTGTGGTTATGCCTGCGGACTCAGGAAATCAGACAGACTGATAGAGTAATAACATAGGTACGTATTCAATTCTGTTCAATTATAGTTATTAAAGTTTTATGCATATCCAGATGGTGTATGAGAATGAATTCAATGACATCGGTTTTTTAATATAGGCGCTCTGAATAAATTATAATAGACATTGCGCAGGTGAAGAAAAAGATATAAATCTTGGTATAGCATATAGCATCTGGTGAGTGTTCGAACAATAGTTTATTATCCATTTTTGGTCACAAAATTGATGCTCAGCAGAAAACTTGGTGTATTTTTGGTATTACAACAGTAAAATCTGCCTGGTCATATGTCTATTAATAATTTATCTTCATATGGAATTAGATTGAGGCACACCCTATTGTTGGAATTCAATAAGTCCCCCAAAAGGCTTCCAACTTAACGACTACCACATTATCTACGTCCGAAGCATGGAGACATTCGAGAATGAAACTGCCACAAACAGTCGCCCATCAAGAACTGACCTTGCCTAACTTTGCTTAACCTCGATGATCAGTACCTCAATGCTATTAGCTATAGTATAATGGTCAACCCTTTAATATCCCACTGCTGAGCTTAGGAGTCATTTATCTACACAGTTGACGGTGGTCACTTTGGCATAGCAGTTAAGTTGGTCGCCTCGCCACTAACATTACCATGCTGGTTGATGTAGGTTGGATTCCCAAATAAGACAAATAATATAATATTCTGTTATTCATAGATATCTGAATTGTTGTTGGTCTCTGAATTTCACCACTTCATAAGATAGACCACAGCTGTGGTACCACTCAACGCTTTTTAAGGTTACTTAATAATCACAGTTTAAAATAAAGCAGTACTACGCCAGGCTAGCTAGCAGTATTGCATTTAAGGGCCCCACATATTAACAGTCGTACCCCGGATATTAGTAGTTAACATGTATCAAACGGAAGTTGTTGAACCTTCTAGAACATTACAACTTGTAAATAAGCTTGACCTATTAGTTTCATTTAAGTGAATTGCATAAACTCTGGTTATCCTTACTCGTCTTATTCAATAAACAATCTTGGTACAACTGTTTTTAACAATAACAGTTTTAAAAATGTATTAAATTAGTCCCACAAATAGAATTAAGTTAATAATCTATACTAATTTATTGTTTGTTTCATCGAATGCTGGGTACTCAAGAACTCCTTGTCCAATTTGAAAAAATCTTTTTGAGTTGGATAGCCCATTTATTGATGAAGGCTACAATAATAATCTAATAAAAATAAGGACATAATTACAGTAAAATTCACATAAAAATAAGCACGTACAATGGGCGGTCTTATCGCTTGCAGCGATTTCTTGCAGACTATATATATATATATTTTTTATTTATTTTAAATATGTTTATATTAATAGTATAGACTGGGTGTTTTCCGGGTCTTCGTTCCCGTTGTTATTTGTTCTCAGCTCCTATTGGCCGTAGGGTGATGTTATATAACCTTATGCTTTCCTGGATAAACGGGTTATCCAACAAACATTACAGTCAAAATAAAAAACATGTTCCAAGATTGTTTTTTTAATAAGAGGCATAAGGATACTACTATATGTATAAACAAGAAAAAGGTAAATCCCTTTAATTAACTAGTTACTCCTGTCAACGGAAAGGGGCTGGGCCTGGGGCTCTTGACGGATGGCTCATGGCAGACATGTTACTATAGTACATACATACATATATAGATCACGCCTCTTTCCCAACAGAGGAGACTATAGTGTAGGTGAATAATATGGAAAGCTAAATTATTCATGCATTTCTTGTTGTCTTATTAACTTTGTTTAGGTCATAGTATATTAGATATACAATACGTCTTATTAAATAAAACATAGATAGCAAACATTTCAAATTTTCCTTTACATGACTCATGTTTCATCATCATCATTTTAATCCTAAACGTCCCTCGTTGGTCTCCTCCAAAGATTGTTGAAGGAATTTGACCTAATATACCATGCTGGCCAGACGGGTTTTATTGGTATTGTTTCGAATTTTCTTTTTCTCGCAGTGCTCTTGTCTGCTTAAAGTTTGGTCCTTAGTCGCCTTTTACGACACCCACAGGTTGAAATGGGGTAGTGACATTATGTTTTCTAAATCTGTCACTACACAGACTTCTAAATCTGTCACTATACAGGCTCAGTAAAGTTTACTTTTTAGCTTTTTTAACTTATTAATTTTATTATGTTTGTTGTTGTTCTAGAATGTGTTCTATATCTGATTACTATGACCTAGACAACATTTGAGACGACTTAAGTGAATGCTGTAAATCTTTCTGTACAATTTCTTTTTTTATTAATTTATGTATGTACCTATAATTTATTATCATGTGTTATATTTTATGAAATGTAGGTTAATTACTTATTGACTTTGACTTTATGAACTTTCATAATTATGAACAAAAACAGAATGTTTGGAAGCTGGTTGAGCAGGAATCTGATAGTACAGCCGATCGAGTTCATTAATATATTGGCATCATCATTAGATATTTTTATTGAAAAGGGTGACTACAACTTATTGCATAATGAACAGCATATTTTATTGAACCAATCACATGAGGACGTATATTTGATCCATAGGTTCTATAGTATTTATTGAGCTTTTCAACGCTCACAATATTTTGAATCCTTGATGATGCCAATAAATTAATGAACTCGACTGTACATTATACTAATGTGTTATTCTGCGCTTTCCGCAATTGCACTTTACCTTTACCAGTGGCTTATCATCTGCTGCCGATGAGGAAAAACATCGTGATGAAACCTACATGCTCTAGTAATTCTAAGTGTATGTGTGGGTGCTACAATAGATCAGTAGTAACTGCTCGACGTAGCTAAAAAGGCTCTCTTGGCATCTTACCCAATAATAATATTTAAAAAAATTATATGCTGCGCTTGTCAGGTAAAACACATCACCATAAAAATAATTTAATTACTATTCATCAAGTGCTAGCTTATGTTTGGATGATTGTCTAATCTGTTTCTGTACGATTTCATTGAGCGCTTAATCTCTTCACGAACAGTTCTGATTCTAAGGACATGTTGTGGTTTGTTACGAACTCGAAATTGTTGACTGAATAATTATGTTAATGTGTTCTGTTATTGTATGTTACAGAATGTTAAGACATAGAGATAAGTCGGTGGAAATTGAGAAGTTCGCTCTCGCTTACAGCAAACATGAAGTGCTTGCACAGTATGCCCTCAGAGAGAACAACAAGGTTAGTATTTATTATCTACTATCTATCTGACTGGCCTGTTGGTCTAGTGGTTAGGGACCCTGGCTGGGGTCTGGCCAGCGTGGTATAGTAGGCTAAATCCAGCAGTGGGTCGTTTATAGGTTGAAATGATGATGATGATGGCTAGAAGTCGCGTGGGGCTTCGCGCATGTCGTTCTTTATTTGACCACTGCTCAGTTCCTATTGACTATAGCTTCACATTCATTGACCGGGCATCCACAGTCATAGCCCCTGAAAGGCCAACAAACATATTTGAATCTCACAGATAGTCTGCAAGATATATCTATAATTTTAAACTAATATTATAAAGCTGAAGTGTTTGTTTGGTAGAAAGCGCTGGCTTTTAATCTAAATAACCTTCCTTGAACCTGTGTTTTGGCAAATAAGCTGATTTGATTTGGTCGGAATTGAAAAATTATTTTAGTTTTGGGAAGGCTATATAACATCACGCTACAGCCAATAGGAGCTGAGTAGTCGCCAAACAAAGATCCACGGAAGCTAGATCTACTATAGATTCCTCACAAGGCCATGACATGTCTGCTTGGTAACTAGAAATAAAATTACTCGGCGATCACGTCGCATTTAGTGTAAAATATTTTAAAATAGGATGAGTAGTTTCGAAGATAACCCTCTACATTCGAACTCACGAATGTGACCTCTCTATAATATTAGCATAGATAAAGAAAAAAACGTATCCTTACACTAAATAAACACAATACATAAAATTCAATAGTATTTGTCATTCGTTACAAAGAAAAGGGTAATTTGAATATGAATTCACCACCGTTTGCCGGAGTAGGTACTGTTGTCTGTTACCTTGACTTTTAAATTGATATAATTCCAAGAACTATGTCTGGCTTCATGAATTTAGCATGTATAATACATTTTTTCTCAATCTTTTGCTAAAAATTACGTAGGTAAGTTTTAAGTATTGTGTACTTTTTTTAAAGAAAGATCAGTTTTTACTGAAATTACACTCCAAAACTAATAATACATATATATCTTAGATATATTTTTGAATACATTCTATATAAAATAACCCAGTGAAAGAAAAATTTTGTAAGCATTACATACAGTTGAAACGACGAAAGTTTGACCCAACGCTCGATAGATGGCGTTGTGCCGTCCGGCTGAATCGCGATATGGTTTCGTTCCACCGCTGAGTATAAGTACTGGCGCGTCACCTTGCCTCGTCGGACAAATATTTGTATGATTTAAATATTTTTGATAAGCCAATTGTGTAATAGCATATTGGCTTTAGAATTCCTTGTATTATTATTATATTTCTAGCTCTTTTAAGCTAAAATTGTGATATATAGTTGTTATAATTTTCTCGATTATTAATATTTATTAATACTTTGTCGACGCAGTCTTGAATTATTCTAGATTCTAGTATTTCTGTGTAAATGAATTGAGTCTACATTATTTATATGCGTAATAATAAATTTTGAATAATATCGTAGGAACTGTTTTATTTGCAAATTCCAACAGTGATGTTAAAATAAATTGGGCGTTTATAATGACAGCGCCACCTAGCGGCAACATTACGCAACATTTTTAAGAATTGCTTTTATACGAAGTTTGTATAAAAATAATGTTTATCAACTTTGTTTAATACTGTTACGTCAATAATATCACACAATTGTTTATTTCAAATGAACTTTATGTCACTTAAAATAAGTATTTAAACGATTACAACTTTGACATCATAATGCCTTGGACTGATTTTGACTAGTAATTCGATGTAGTTTATATAGCATACTATTACGCCTTTTACCCTGAAGGGGTAGGCAGGTGTATTACACCTATATTTCGCCAGCTATGTTTGGTACCATGGAATAGGAGGCGAGCCTATACATTTGTTATTCCTAACTCTGGGAAAATCTCAATACTGCCATTTCATGATAAAAAACCAAATACCATTTTCCCCCTCTCCGGGAATCAAACCCGCGACTGTCGGGTGACTTATTAGATAAGTAAGTATCCCACTGAGTGGAAGTCCCCCGAATTGGGATGAAATTTTTAATTAAAATAAATTACGTAAATTTACGTGTTATTTTTTTCTTTTACTTCTTTTTGTCATGGCAGTCGTGTTTGCCACCGTGCACGCAGGACGAAATTCAAATGATTTAATGCTCACCATATGTTTTACATGTTGTTACATAATAATAAAGACCAAATATGGACCCTGTCGGGCACGACAAAAACGGAAAGTAGACAGGAGGAAGCCACTGATTTTAAATTTTATTAATCTAATATTACATAATTAACAACAAATATTCTATTTTATCTAAAACTGTCGAAATTAAATAATAATTATAATTTATAAAATTATTGTTGTGATTTTGGGGTTTCTTTTATATATTCAGTTATACTGTAGTAGCATTTATCTATAAGCATATGTCAAAGTTCCCGAATAAAATTATTTTGGTTTGTTTCGTTTTTTATGTTAAATTTATGTGTTAAAATTACCATGACAAGTTTAAAAACAATAATGTACTGTGTTTCAGCTCAAATGCCTTGTCGCATACGAGCAGGTCTCGCGCGAGCTACACATACCAGCATACAACGTGCGCGCCTTCGAGAAGATATTTCGGAGACATCACTTAAGTATCGTAAGTCACATTAATCTATAGACGAAAAGAATAAAAATAAATAAATAATAAATTTTGTAAGCGTGTTTCTGAGGTATCACATGACCCAAGGGCTGGCCTCTATCTGGGGCAACGCATTAGCCTTGCTATCCAACGCGGTAATGTGGCTAGCCTTTTGGGTACGTTTCCTCAGGAATCTGATCTTAATCAGATATTCTATTTATAGGAATTTCCTGTAAATAGAGTATCTGGTTCTTTTTTCTTTTAATAGGTTAGCTTGTATGTGTTTAAGTTATGTGTAAATTAATGTAAATTGTTAATTTTATCATTGAAGTACATAAAATACAATTGAAAGACAAAAATAAATATAAATAAAAAATATTTAATTTTTTCTCACATCTTCCCTTATGTTATATTATATTAATGTTAATTTCTTTTATTACTTTAGTAATAAAAGAAATTAAACTTCAAATTCCTCGCAGACGGCGTTCCCTTTTAACTAAAGTACATACATACTTATGCATGACACATAAATGGTTTTAGTTCAGCAATAGCTATCTCAATCAAGGTTTGCATTTCAATCACAAAAAAAAATGCATAATCGTACGGAACCCTCGGTGCGCGAGTCTGACTCGCACTTGCCCAGTTTGTAAGGCTAATAGAAGTGCACTGTGAAGTAATATGATGTTGGTGATATAGATGGAGCGTCTTGTGTCGGGCGGGCTGCGGTCGGTACATGAGCTGCCCCCGGAGCCGGCCTGGCTGGCGCCGGCCGAGGCCGCCATGCGCCTGCTGCCTGCCCTGCTGGAGGAGCGGGCCTGGCGCGTGCGGGAGGCGGGGCGAGTGCGGGGCGACGACGTGGTCGGCGCGCTGCGTACTCAGGTGCGTCTGTTATATATCAGCATCCTATATATTATATAGGATGCTATTGGGTCTGCCTCGATTCTGTAGTGCTTCTACTATGTTTGCTGAGGCTAGGGTAGATGGTTTTCATGCTATCATTCGGAAACGGGTAGCCTCGTTACTGAATAGAGTGAGGGGCAGCGCTAATGGCATCCTAAAGACCATTGCTGATAAGTTCGACTCGCCCATCATGAGGGGATTCGAACGAACTTTAGTACATAATACTGTATATACACATTGAAATACAGAGCTCGGCTATCTCAATAATGTGTATTTACTTAATTATATAATTACTAACACTAGAATATAAGTTTTATTGTATTACTAACCAATTATGAACCACGGTTGTACGAAATAAATGAATTATTATTATTTAGTTGACCCCATCCTTTTTAGGGTTCCGTAGTCAACTAGGAACCCTTATAGTTTCGCCATGTCTGTCTGTCCGTCTGTCCGTCCTCGCTTAATCTCTGTGACCGTTAGAACTAGAAAGCTGAAATTTGGGACCAATATGTGTATCAATCACGCCGACAAAGTGCTAAAATAAAAATTGGAAAAAAATGTTTTATTAGGGTAGCCCCCCTATATGTAAAGTGGGAAGTGTTTTTTTTTTTAATTTTAACCCTAATGTGTGATATATTGTTGGAAAGGTATTTAAAAATGAATAGGGGTTTACTAAAATCATTTTTTGATAATGTCAATAATTTCGGAAATAATCGCTCCAAAAGTAAAAAACAAAGCGTCCCCCCCCCTCTAACTTTTGAACCATAAGTTTAGAAAATACGAAAAAAATCTGAAAAGTAGAACTTTATAAGGACTTTCTAGGAAAATTATTTTGAACTTGGATGGAAACAACAGATGGAAACTGCAGTTAACCAATATAATTTGGTCCCTGAATCGTATGAGCGCCTATACAATCCAGAGGTCAAGTTTCATTTGCCCGTATTTTTTTTTTAACTTCGTTTACATAATATTTTTGTGACGGACGGGAAACTACGGAACCCTACACTGAGCGTGGCCCGACACGCTCTTGGCCGGTTTTTCTTTATCTGTAGAATTGAGCGACCTCAGGGATCAATTGGCCCTTTTTTATTTTTGATGACTAGCTGTGCCCGCGGCTTTGTTCGTGTGGACAACTTATCTCGTATTCATGGAGTTTTAATTTTTTTTTAATTTATTTGTATAAATGTATAGAATGACTTGCCATTCTACGCACAGAATTTCTGCGACATAGTTCTATTTGCAGATGATACGTAACTTATTTTAAAAGTTGATTTAAGTAGCAAAAAGATTTTATATAAAAAAATGGACAGTTACTAATTCAAATAAAATATCAAATCGAGTACTAATAGATTCGCATTTTAATCGAAGTTTCATGGTAGCTGGAAATCACTAGACTGTCAATGATAGGTTGAAAGACCCCTTTGTTTACCAGCCCCCTGATTCTGAGCTGTCGGAAAATTTTCGGCTGGAAATGTCAGTTTAATTAAAGTTTAAAAACGTAATGTTAGAAAAATAGATGGTTGTAGGAAAAAAATCTTATATAAATCAGTTTTTGATTTTCTATACGATAGACTATTTTCTAACATAAAATAACTTATGACTTAAAAATACGTCGTACTAAAATTCGAAGACGTTTACGATCAGGGAGCAATCTCAATGACTCAATGACTGGCCTGTTGGTCTAGTGGTTAGTGACCCTGACTGCTAAGCTGGAGGTCGTGGGTTCGATCCCCACCCAGGACAAATCTTTGTGTGATGAGCATAAAGGTTTGTTCTGTGTCTGGGTGTAATTTATCTATAATATGTATGTATTTAAAAAAAAAAAATTAAGTACCTAGTATATCAGTTGTTTAGTACCCATAACACAAGCAAATATAATTGCTTAATTTGGTACTAGATGGCGCTGTGTAAATGTGGTAGATATTATTATTATTATAATCCGACGAGTCAGAATCAGGGGGCTGGAGGCATGAGGTATAATACTTACCTTCATGAATAAACGAGATTCAATCCCATTTTTTTATATCCATGATGATATCCATTTTTTTTAATAAGAGTGGCGTGAGTTTCTTCGCAGTTCTTCTCATAGCTCCACCCCGTCAGCGAACTGGTCGTAGGCAAATTTGCTGACACTACTTTTCGGATAACTTGTTACATTCTTGTGACTTTCATAAGTGTTACCTTGTAACCTAGATGAATAAACGAGATTTCATTTCATTTCATTTCAGGCTCGTCTCCGCGGCGTGTTATGTTCTCGCGAGATGTACGCGCACGTGATAGAGGCGCTGCATCTCACGGGCAATGTTGGCGATCTGCATCAGGCTTGGTGAGCGCCGTATTTATGTTACACTTCCTCCCTCCTCCCTCACCTACACTATAATTTATCTGTGTGTCAAATTTTATGCAGATTCTTTCAGCAGTTCTGGCGTTATTGAGTAGTAGAACGTTATAGCCTGACTTTTGTCGGACCGTCATTCAGCTTGTTTTCTATCGTCTTTATTATTATTCTATTATATTTGTATACTGTAGTGTGTAGTGGTTAGTAGTAGGGTTCGATCTCCACCCAGGACAAATCTCTATGTATGTATTTTAAAAAAAGTATATAAGTAGTATATCAGTTGTTTAGTACTCATAATACAAGCAAATATAATTGCTTAATTTGGGTCTAGATGGCGCTATGTGAAGGTGGTAGAATATTATTTTATAAAATAAAGTCGCTTCGCCGCTCTCAGTACACTTAGATCTTTTAAACTACGCAACGGTTTTTCATGCTGTTTTCACCAATAGGTAGTGTATCATGAGGCAGTTATAGGTGTATGATTGTATTACGTACATATAATGTAAGCGAAAGGGTAGTTATGGTATAATAAAATGGAAAAAAAAAACTTATTGGTGGTGTATATGATTAGTGACGTGTCTGATTGTGTTGTGTCTGATTGGGTTGTGTCTGATTAGTGACGTGTCTGATTGTGTTGTGTTTGATAGTGTTGTGTGTATTGCAGGGTGGGCATGCAGTCGTTGTCGCTGCGGTTCGTGATGTGCGGCGGCGTGGCGGGCGACGCGCCGCGCGACGTGCCCTCGCGCACGCACGCGCACGTGGCCGACGTGCTGCTGCTGCACAGCTCCGCGCAGGCGCGACCGGTAATGTTAATTGTATTTACGTGTCAATCTTGAAACGTATCTTAAATTTTAATTGTGATTTAAAATTATAGAATGATGCTTTGATTACGATTTTACATATTAATTGACATAATTTAGCCATATGGCATTAGTATTTAAATTTACAGAACTGTTATTAAAAAAGACGAATATATTTAAATGCGTAAAATATATTCAATTAACTGTTAATAACAAATATGTTTTTGTAACACTCGGTAGATCCTCCCCCCGGGCCCGAGCGCTCGCGCCCAGCAGACGTCGCTGCGCGTGTTGTGGCAACTGGTGCGGCGCCACCGCGTGGAGCAGCGCGCGCCGCCGCGCTCCTCCGTGCACCAGCAGCGCTGGACCCGCGCGCACCGGGACTACCGGGACACGTATGTATACACGCCTACATCATCGTCTTTCCAACCCATAAACTTCCCACTGCTGAACACAGATCTCTAAAGCAGACTAGCCAGACAGGTTAATAAAGTTTCCTTCTCTCGTAGTGCTCTTGTTTGCTTACGGTTAACTCCCATACAGCCGTTTTTAATTATCTATGAATTTGGTTACTAAAGTTAAAATTTTGACATATTTTGCATGGAGCTTATGTCAAAATTTTAACTTTAGTAGCCAAATCCATATTTGGTAATTTTTTTTTACACATTGCTAATTTACACATCATCATCATATCAGCCCAATGACGTCCACTGTTGAACATAGGCCTCACCTAATTTCCGCCACAGCGAGCGATAATTAATAATTTACACTTACGTGAAAATTATCAATGTGTAAAAAAAAAGATATAATATATATAATATAATCAGATACAACACATATAGCTTATGCTGATGATTTAAAGTTATATCGCAGAATTGATACACTTTATGATTGCCTAATGCTACAAAATGATTTGAATCTTCTACAACAATGGTGCGTGGATAACAAAATGTCACTCAACGTAACCAAATGCCAGTTTATAACTTTTACAAAATATATCGAATATAATTATATGATCGATGGTGTCCAGCTTCAAAGGGTTTCAGCTGTACGCGATCTGGGTGTAGTTTTGGACACGACACTTTCATTCCGCCAACACATTGGAAAAATATCATTGAAAGCTAACAGAATGCTAGGTTTCATAATTCGGATGGGTAAACCTTTTCGAAACAACAGCAGCATCGTCACACTGTATAATGCCTTGGTGCGTAGTAACCTTGAATACTGTTCCACTATTTGGTCCCCCTATTATAGTACTCATGCTGATGTTATAGAATCCATCCAGGCTCGTTTTATTAGACATTTGGCTGTAAGAAATGGGATACGAAAACAAATTCCTGATTATAATGATAGGTTAAGTCACTACAAAATGATAAGTCTGAGGGAAAGGCGCAATGTTACGGACTTACTGATTTTACACAAAATAATCAATGGGTCTATTGATGCTCCCCTGATAAATTATTTTAGCTTTAGAATCCCTCAACGCTCACTGCGACATCCACGTCTATTTGAAGTTCCTACATGTACCTTAAATACCTCTTTTAATAGCTCATTAACAAGAATGGCGCGGTTATATAATGAACTGGTTGTCGAATGTAGCAACTCCATCGATATACTCGCCACAAGTTATGGATCATTCAGGCACTTTTTATTACACCCATAATGTACTGTTTGTTTTCTTTAATTCTATCTTTATTCAAATTGCTAATAATATTATTTTTATTTTTTAATTCACGTCACATTATACATTTTATTTTGCAATTTGTAATCTCCTTTTATATTAATATAAACTAATTATTAAATGTTATACATGCTTATAATTTGTATAATTACTTTTAAGGTTATTTTTAAGTTTATATTATATCCCAAATGTTGTGTAATTGTACTGTTGGTGTGCTTATAAATAAATAAATATCAGACAAGTCACCAATCAGACAAGTCACCAATCAGACACGTCACTAATCAGACACTTCACCAATCAGATACACCACCAATCAGACTCACCACCAATATTTTTTTTTTCCATTTTTTTTTACCAGCAGTGGACTGCAATAGGCTGAGATGATGATGATGAATTTACACATGCACTGCCAGGCTTAGGTCTCCTCTCCTCTAACTAAAAAGCTGAGAGGGTTTAAGTCATAATCCACTCACTAATGCGGGTTGGTGGATCAGACTTACTCATAGAATTGCTTCTAGTGTATGTGGGTTTCCTCACGATGTTTTCCTTCACCGTTAGCAGATAATAAGTCACTTGACTAGTACATATAAATTACACAAAGTGGAATCCACATTGGTACTGCCGGTCGGGATCGAATCGGACCGCGTGATTTACAAGCCGATCCCTTATCCATTCAGCCACCATCGCTTTTTTATTATGACTTATAGTATCAAATAAAAACGAGGCCACAACATTGCGTCGGCATCTCATCGTATCGTAACGCATCGTAGAAATTTGCAATGCGCTGGCGCAAAGTCCAAATCTGCCATGCGACGACACGTTACTTTTTAATTAATGTTCACACCAAATGAACTGTGCGGGTATAAGCATGATTTAAGTTGGCGTGAGTTTCTTGCCAGTTCTTCTCATAGTTCGACCACGTCAGCGAACTGGTCGTAGGCAAATTTGCCGACACTGCTTTTCGATTACATTCTTAACTTGTGACTTTCATAAGTGTTACTTTGTAACTTAGATGAATAAACATACATACATAGCATCACGCCTTTTTCCCCGAAGGGGTAGGCAGAGGTGTTTCACACCCACATTTCGCCAGCTATGTTTGGTCCCATGAAATAGGGGGCGAGTCTATTGTCACCAACCGGGAACATTTGTTTACCAAACTCCGGGAAAATCTTAATACTAGAATTTCATGATAGAAAAACCCAATACCATTTTCACCCGACCCGGGAATCGAACCCGGGACCTCTTGCACAGCAGTCGTATACACTTCCCGCTGCGCCACCGAGGCAGTTAATGTAGGCAGTAGATGAATAAACGAGGTTTCATTTCAATGTTTTATCGTTACATTGCATTGCTGGGCGACGTCATTCTTGTGATACGACACTAACAAAGTGTTGTGGCCTCGCTCTAACGTTCATATCGACGAACATGGCAGTGTGTCAGGCAAGTTTCAATCTGTCAGACACAGCCGTGTGTAGTATTACACGAACCATTTGGAGTGTCATGCTCCGGGGCAGGACAGTTGACGATTTTGGGATTTTGTCTCGGGGAAAACAATTGTGCATAATGGGTGCATAATTAGTAATACCTTACAATAAATAGTACTTCTGTAGTTAAAGAGCACATTAACTTGAAATTGGGACTGCTGCGGAGCATCCTCTCCAGCAAACCATAATGCAAATTAGCGCTTCTGTGAATGATTTTAGCACGAAAGTAGTCTAAAAAAATGTACAGGAGAGATATATAATAGAACATAAAGAATTGAATTAATTGCAGGCGCCGAATAACAACATTTTTATATTTCAATTTATAATATGAAACTGTTCCTGATCCAAATATTATAGCAAAGTTTCTTATATATAAGGATAAGCGCCTACATTAATATTCAATTTAGCTAAATGAAACTTTGCTATAATATTTGGATCAGGCACAGTTTCATATTATAAATTGAAATATAAAAATGTTGTTATTCGGCGCCTGCAATTAATTCAATTCTTTATGTTCTATTATATATCTCTCCTGTACATTTTTTTAATACTACTTTCGTGCTAAAATCATTCACAGAAGCGCTATTTTGCATTATGGTTTGCTGGAGAGGATGCTCCGCAGCAGTCCCAATTTCAAGTTAATGTGCTCTTAAACTACAGAAGCACTATTTATTGTAAGGTAGTACTAATTATGCACCCATTATGCACAATTGTTTTCACCGAGACAAAATCCCAAAATCGTCAACTGTCCTGCCCCGGAGCATGACACCAAAAGAGGTGCATTCGTGCAGGGCGTAGCCTGCAACGGGTGCAACCGTTACAAGCCTCTCAGCTCTCGTAGATAGAGGAGAGGAGACCCGAGCCCAGCAGTGGGACTGAATGGGTTGCTGATGATAAATCAATATATTCAATGTCTAAAAATAATTAATGTTCACACCAAATGAGCTGTGCGGGTATAAGCATGATTTAAGTTGGCGTCAGTTTCTTGCCAGTTCTTCTCATAGCTCGACCACGTCGTTGCAAATCTTTAATTTATCTGTGGTTACTAATTGATTACAACTAAAATTAGATTACAACCAATTGAAATTGCAACAACTATGGCGATTAAAAAGAGTGTCCTGAGTTTCTTGCCAAGTTCTTCTCAGAGCTCAACCTTGTCAGTGAACTGGCCGTGGGCAAATTTGCTGACACCTTTTTTTTCGGCTTTGTATGACGTTCATAAGTATCATGAATGTGAACAGAAAATTTATAATCGAAATATCTCAAAGTGTATGGTTTCCTTGAGCAGGTCTCGGTTCGCGTCGTTAGTGGTGCTCCAGCGTCGTTGGCACGAACTGAAGCTGCGAGCGTCCGCCGCCGTGCGTCGCTACTGGCGCCGCACGCGCCACCTGCCGCACCACAACCTCGCCACAGAACTACCCACAGACCTCGACCTCGAAATTATCAAAACGTAAGTTTTATTACTTTTTACATGCCATAGACATCAGTATATGTCACAAAAAAGGTTATATACCGTGCCCTTAACCTCCTTATTACAAAATACGAACTAAGCATTAAACCAGGTTTAAATTGACAACTTTGACACTAAAACAACGGCTTATGTCAATTTAAACCTGGTTTAATACGTAGTCCATATTTATACAAATAAATAAAATAGGAGTGTCTGTTTGTTACATGAAAATAACCGCATTTTACTACATGCATATGAATGTATATACGGTACATAAACCAAATTTTTTTTTTTAAATTTTTGTCTGTATGTCTGTTTGTTCCGGCTTATCTCTAGACCGGCTGGACCGATTTCGACAGGACTTTCACTGGCGGATAGCTAATTTCACAAGGAGTTACTTAGGCTACTTTGATTTTTGAAAAAATATCAGAGTTCCGTAAAAAAAATTAAAACTCCATGAATGCGGGATTAGTTGTCCACGCGAACGAAGTCGCGGGCACAGCTAGTTGTGTAATAAGCGGGTTAGTCTTTAACTTATGAGTGCACAAAAAAATATAGTAATCAAGTTATTGACTGTCACCGTGGCGCAGTGGTTAAGGTGGTCGCCTCGCCACTACATCGCCGTGCTGGGTGACGTGGGTTCGATTCCCACACGAGACAAATATTTGTGTGATTCATAGATATTTGTTTCTAGTCTGGGTGTACTTTGTGTCCGTTAGTTTCATGTTTGTAAAGCTCCCCAACACAGGGCTTGTTCCCTAGTGCGGGTGTTGTCTTTTAAAAAAAAAAAAAATTTTACGTTTATCCAACATGCCATTGATACAATGGACGAGACGAGAGACGCCCAAGTCTACTAACACAATGGTAGGCCGATGGTCTTCGAAAGCTGTGATTGGCTTACAAAGTCAATCGCGCCATATTGCTGGCCTGTGATTGGTCGATATTAGTCCATTGGTCAGCTATCGACGTGTGTAATTTAGCATTATAATAATAATGTTTGGATATTCAAACACAGCGCCATCTAGTCCCGAACTAAGCTAATGCTTGTAATATGGATACTAGACAACTGATATGATACTTAAATAACTTTTTTTTTGTAATTACATACTGATTAGAGAAAGATTTCGACTGGCCTGTTGGTCTAGTGGTTAGTGACCCTGACTGCTAAGCCGGAGGTCGTGGGTTCGATCCTCACCTAGTACAAATCTTTGTGTGATGAGCGTAAAGGTTTGTTCTGTGTCTGGGTGTAATTTATCTATAATACTTATGTATTTACAAAAAAAAATGTATTTAAGTAGTATTTTATATACTTAGTTATTTTATTTCTTTCTTTTCTTATTAAGATGGCTTTACTATTGCATAGGTTTGTTTATTAAAGTGATAATTATCTAAATATAAAAAATAAATAAATAATAAATATCACAGGTACCCACACCTCGCCACAACGCAGATGACAAGCTGGCGAGCGCTCGTCACTTCGGGGAAGGTCATCATCACACCGCTCGTGAGTTTCTCAAATTTATCTATTATCTAAACATTACAGTATTGTTTTTATAATTTGTCGACTACACTGTTAATTCAAATATTTTTCCTTTTGGAAGTAATATAAGACGTCAAAAGTAATAACCAACCAGCTGATTAGTGGGGTCAACGTTCTCAAGAGTGTCGGCTACCCTACGGAGTATGTACGTACTACTGATGTGTTTATTCCATCGTGTTTCTTGGTAACAAATCATCTGACTCGCGGGATCAATGCCCTCCAGCGCGTGTCAGCTGCACTAGTAAATATCTCAGTACTAATAATGTGTGTACTATTGTGTTTGCTGATAACAAATTAGAAGATTCTTGGGATCAACGCTCTCCATTGCGTGTGAGCTGCACCACTAAATATCTACGTACTAATGATTTTTTTTACTATCGTGTTGTACTATCGTGTTTGTGGATAACAAATCGCCTGAGTCGCGGGGTCAACGTCCACGCGCGTCTGTCAGCCGCACTACTAAATATCTACATACTAATAATGTGTGTACTATTGTGTTTGTATACTATCGTGTTTGTACTATCGTGTTTGTGGATAACAAATCGCCTGATTCGCGGGGTCTACGTCCACGGGCGTGTGTCAGCCGCACTACAAACTATCCTCGTACAGTAATGTGTGTACTATCGTGTTACAGACCGACAACGGCAATGATGATGACGAGCAGTCCGCCATATTGCTTAACGAAGTGACCGAAGTGCCGACCGCAGAAGAAAGTACGTTATTTTTTTTCCAATGCTCCCACAAGGAGACAAGCCCTGTATCGTGGGGACCTGACACACATACAACTTATAAGTTTTATTAATTCGTGTAGTTAGAAAGAAAGAAAAATAATTTATTTTGGTCTCACTTAAACATAATTACAGTAAAGTAGATGAAATTACTCATTACTATTTGTGAGAAACAAAAATGGTCCTAACTCAGCGATAGCTACCTTGAAATATAATGATATCAAGATAGCGCTGGTATTCTGTTAGGACCCTGTGTGGTTGGGACGGACATCATACGTCACATTTACTAATTAAATTAAGTAATATTTTAATAAATAGATATTTATAGTTTTAATAAGAAAATACATAAAAATATATACAACTTAATAATAAATAGTTGTCTATGATAATATTGCAAAAATGACAGCTGACAAGTGACGTGACATTAATTTGACACTTGATAATCTATAATTAAATAATGCTCTGTGGAAGTGTGGAACTATAATTAAAAATTATTATTAACTTTTATTAAAATTATTATTAATTAGTTACGGATTAAGAACACATAATGTCACTATGTGAATGTCACAGCGATGGTGGCTGAATGGATAAGTGACCGGCGTGCAAATCACGCGGTCCAAGTTCGATTCCGACCGGCAGTATTGGTGGATTCCACTTTGTGGAATTTATATGTACTAGTCAAGTGACTTACCATCTGCTAACGGTGAAGGAAAACATCGTGAGGAAACCCACATACCCTAGAAGTAATTCTATGAGTATGTCTGATCCACTAACCCGCACTAGGCAAGCGTGAGTGGATTATGGCCTAAACCCTCTCAGCTCTCTAGTTAGAGGAGAGGAGACCTGAGCCCAGCAGTGGGACTTAATGGGTTGCTGATGAAAATTTCTCTCGGAACAAAAAACTGGTTAACTGCCGGCATCTGATACAATGCTTCAAATAAAATAAAACATCTTTATTTAATTTTCTTTACATTAGTATTGAGAAATATAAAACAGCTGATTCGCGAGGAAGATCAATGACCCGAACTTGTGTGTGTGGGATGTTTTCCTTCACCGTTAGCAGATGGTAAGTCACTTGACTAGTACATATAAATTCCACAAAGTGGAATCCACATTGGTACTGCCGGTCGGGATCGAACTCGGACCGCGTGATTTGCACGTCGGTCCCTTATCCATTCAGCCACCATCGCTTATTGAGAGAAAAATTTACATCTACCCAATATTTGTAATGGTTACATTCAGAGCTTCTAAAAGTTCTATTAAGGTGCTGTAACGGTGTCTATAAGGCTCACATTTCGAGTGCCGTATCGAGACTGAATGTTTCCACATTTATTAATATTGTTCTCTTGCTATTTCAGGAAGCATGCCGTCCATTACGAATACGAATTGTGATGAAATTTATCAGGAGAATAACGCTACTTCTGAGTCGGCCAGCAAGGTGGACGACAGTCTAACCAGCAAGTTGGACAGCACGATCGCACAGAGCAACGACGTAACGTCATCGGTATGTTAATTTTTTATTTATATTATATTATACCTCATCCTTTTTCCTGTAGTAATGGATTAAGAATACATAATGTCACTACCCCATCTCAACCCGTGGGTGTCGTAAAAGGCGATTTAGGAGTAACTTTAGCATAAAAAAGCAATACAAGAAAAGGAAAATTCGAAACAGACCCTATACCAACCAAATTTTTGTCTGTCTGTTTGTTCCGGCTAATCTCTGGAACGGCTATACCGATTTTGTCTTGACTTTCACTGGCAGATAGCTGATGTAATAAGGAGTAACTTTTATTTTAGAAAAATTCAAAAATTATTACTAAGTAATTAATGTTGCGTTTGTTAAATTCCACGCGGACGAAGTCGCTGGTAAAGCTAGTTTATAAATAAATAATAATAAATATTCTACCACATTCACACATCGCCATCTAGTCCGAAATTAAGCAATTATATTTGCTTGTATTATGAGTACTAAACAACTGATATACTACTTAAATATTTTTGTTTTGTAAATACATACATATTATAAATAACAAAGATTTGTCCTGGGGATCGAACCCACAACCTCCGGCTTAGCAGTCAGGGTCACTAACCACTAGACCAACAGGCCAGTCAGTTTATATTAGTAAGCTTCTAAAAACCTTGGTATTCTGAATGTTTCAATCTTTACAGGACGCAACGTTAAACATCGAGTCAGTACTAAATACAATAGACCCGAGCATAGTTAAAATCGAAGTGTTCACTGAAAGTGATCCAGAACTCGAGCCAGACATTAATGAGCTTTCAGACGAAGACAATAAGGACAATATTCAAATGGAGATATTAGAGTTTGAGAAACGCTATGCCTTGGATAATCAACCCAGAGTCCCTGATGATATGTTTGATGTCTTCATAAAAGAAGAGCCTGGTGTTAAGACTGGATCAATGGCTGATAGGATAGTGTTTTTAGAAGATGATAATGATATGCCAACTTTTGATATAAGTGATGACGAAGATGATGATAGTGACGGTTTTGGTGAGTATTCAGTCTTTTAATCTATACTCTATACTGGATTTCCCAACCTTTACTTTGCTGAACCTACCCGAACCCAAAATAATATTTTCATGCCCCCCCTTATCATCATCATCATATCAGCCGCAGGAAGTCCACTACTGAACATAGGCCTCCTCAAGAGATTTGCAATAGGGCCGGTTGTTTGCGGCCTGCATCCAGCGCGATCCTGCTATTCGGATCAGATCGTCTGTCCACCTTGTGGGTGGGCGTCCTACGCTGCGCTTGCCGGTGCGTGGTCTCCATTCGAGAACTTTTCGGCCCCAGCGGCCATCAGTTCTACATGATATGTGCCCTGCCCACTGCCACTTCAGCTTGCTAATCCGGTGGGCAATGTCGGTAACTTTGGTTCTTCTGCGGATTTCCTCATTCCTGATTCGATCACGCAGAGAGACACCGAGCATTGCCCTCTCCATAGCTCGCTGGGCTATTTTGAGCTTTTTAATGAGGCCCATATTCAAAGACCACGTTTCAGTGCCATAAGTCATCACTTACCCTTACACTTACCCCCCCTTAAGTTTCAACAAAATTAAGAAGCTCATGTTTTTTATCAACTAATTTTTTTATTACAATTTCAATTAGGTACATTATCTACAGATACGATATATAACGTTTTCGGAAATGTAAACGTACCTATAACGCCCCCTCTGACCTTTTTGTATACATCACTACTTAGTATAAAACAAAGTCGCTTTCTCTGTCCCTATATCCCTATGCATGCTTAAATCTTTAAAACTACGCAACGGATTTTGATGCGGGTTTTTTTAATAGATAGAGTGATTCAAGAGGAAGGTTTATAGGTATTAAATACATACCACGCGGGCGAAGCAGCGGGCGGAAGCTACTATACAATATGCGTGATCTAACTTGGTCGGCTTGAACGTAGCTTTAAAAAGTATGATACACCCCCCGCTCCTGTCACCAATGAGTTCCGCATATGTTTACTGCGCAGCCACTCGCGCGATGTTCAGACCGGTCAACTTAAATAGAGCGTACTGTAAATAAAATTGGAGTGTCTGTTTGTAATATTATAATACCCGCTTTTTACTACATGCATATGAATGTTGTATATGATACATAATACCAAAATAGTTTTTTTTACAATTTTTGTCTGTCTGTCTATCTGTCTGTCTGTTTGTTCCGGCTTATTTCTGAAACAGTGGGACGGATTTGGACGGGATTTTCACTGGCAGATAGCTGATGTAATAATGAGTAACTTAGGCTACTTTGAGAAAAGTAATGTTGGTTTTGTTAAATTCCACGCGGACGAAGTCGCATGCACAGTGTTGTATATGATATATAATACCACAATATATATATTTTTTAATTTTGTTATCTGTCAGTATTTCTGTTTGTTCATAGCGCCTGTTTCACCATCTTCAATTGCGTCGCTTGCGCCGATCCCTTTTGCATTTGGAGATAGTTTTGTGCAGAAAGAGTTATAAATATAAATAAAAACAATATCTATTACAGATATGAAGCTACTGATGGTTCCCGTTGTAGTGGTGTCACGAATATCAGACAACTATACAACAGACAAGACTTACAATACCAAAGGTAAGGTCTTATATTCCTTCATCATCAACAGAATATTTTTTACAAGATACACACAGCGCCATCTAGTCCCAAATTACGATTAGATGACATCTCGGTGTTCACACTGCGACATACCTATATTCCCGTCTTTTCTTACGTGTACAAACTGGAAAACAAATATGGCGTCAAAGACAGTCATAGACAAATATAGTGATGGGAAACGTTCTTTTTATTTATAAAAGAATTTTTTTTTTAAATTTATTTAGACTGGCCTGTTGGTCTAGTGGTTAGTGACCCTGATTGCTAAACCGGAGGTCGTGGGTTCGATCCCCACCCAGGACAAATCTTTGTGTGATGAGCATAAAGGTTTGTTTTGTGTCTAGGTGTAATTTATCTATACTATATATCAACCGGGAACATTTGTTTACCAAACTCCAGGAAAATTTAAATACTGAAATTTCCTTATAGAAAAACCCAATACCATTTTTACCCGACCCGGGAATCGAACCCGGGACCTCTTGCACAGCAGTCGTATACACTTCCCGCTGCGCCACCGAGGCAGTTGACCCAAATATTTTAACAAATATGTTGTTATGACAGGTGTAGCAGAGAGATCTTCACCCGTCTCCTCGACGAAGCCCCAAGTCGACTACGATAGCAGTTCTCTACGTTACAACTTTAGTTATTCAGTAAGTATACTTTAGACCAGGGGTTGTCAACCTTATTAGCCATTTTTAGGGTTCCGTTATAGCATATAGTAGCATTGTCGTACTGAGATGTTCGTTACGATTATCGAGGTTAAGCAACACTCGGCAAGGTCAGTCCATGATGGGTGACCGTTTGTGGCGATTTCATTCTCGAGCGTCTCCGTGCTTCGGAAGGCACGTAAAGCCGTTGGTCCCGGTTATCACTTAATGTGGTAGTCGTTAAGTCAAGTTTTTTTTTTTATTTATTAGGAACAAAAAACAGTTAATGCTATGATGGTACAAAATCAAATTTTTCTACAAGTATTAGCAAACATATAACACACACTATTGTTCACAAATTTTCATAAGAAATATAAAGTTAATCAGACAGATTGAAGAATCGAAAATCCATACAATTCCAAAATTCTAGTATATAATGGACTTTATTTTAAATTGGAAGCCTTCTGGGTGACTTGATAAATTCTAACACCAGGGTCTGGCTCAAGCCCACACGATAAGAATAAGAAGGATTCCGTAGCCCACATGATAATAATAATAATAATATTAATAATAATATTCTACCACATTCACACAGGGCCATCTAGTCCCAAATTAAGCAATTATATTTGCTTGTGTTATGGGTACTAAACAACTGATATACTACTTAAATACATTTTTTTTTTGTATATACATACATATTATAGATAAATTACACCCAGACACAGAACAAACCTTTATGCTCATCACACAAAGATTTGTCCTGGGTGGGGATCGAACCCACGACCTCTGGCTTAGCAGTCAGGGTCACTAACCACTAGAGTGACTAGACCAACAGGCCAGTCAAATGGCAAAAACGGAACCCTTATAATTTCCTCCTGTCCATATGTCACAAGTATTTAAGACTATTTAAATATAGCAATTTCCATCGCTTAGGTTTAACATTTCATATAAATGCTAAATAAGTAATGGAAAAATTCAAACCCACGACGGGACTTGAACCCGCGACCCTGCCATTCCGTGTGCAGTGCTCTTCCATCTGAGCTACGCGGGTGGACGTCCCTGAGATCGAATTTATCCATTACCTGTTAACATGATGACGTCATGACAACGATTTTCTACTTAGGGCTTGAATTTTTCCATTACTTGTTTAGCATTTATATAAAAAAAATTTCAGACTAATTTTTAAATTAAAATCTACAAAATATAATTTGATAGCGTTTTGTTTACAAACATTCTACAATTTCTGCCCAAGTATAGGCTTTATGTTTTAAGAAATAATTTAAAAAAGGAAAATTTAATATAAAAAAATCTTTTATTACAGGAATTTGAACCGACATACGACACTTTGGAGATTGACGAAGGTAAATATGGCGACGTTGCAGTTCTTATGTGTAAACACTCTAAAGCCATTGATCTATTTCGTCATCTATACTTGACGAGCGCAAGCGTGCCCTGAGCGCCGATGTCGTCTATAGATGACAAAACTCAGGTCCATAAAAATACATACATACATAGCATCACGCCTTTTTCCCCGAAGGGGTAGGCAGAGGTGTTTCACACCCACATTTCGCCAGCTATGTTTGGTCCCATGAAATAGGGGGCGAACCTATTGTCATCAACCGGGAACAGTTGTTTACCAAACTCCGGGAAAATCTTAATACTGGAATTTCAAGATAGAAAAACCCAATACTATTTTCACCCGACCCGGGAATCGAACCCGGGACCTCTTGCACAGCAGTCGTATACACTTCCCGCTGCGCCACCGAGGCAGTTTATAAAAATACAAGATAAAGATACTAAATCATTAGTTTCATGTGTTTTGTTACCAAATCTTAAAAACCGAATCTTATGGCTTGGCGTCCAGGGCATGTATGATGCCGAATGCCGATTTGACGTGGCGGTCAATAGGTAATGTGGTTAAGTCAAGATGAAAGCCTTATTCTTCCAAAATGCTCCGATGAAGTCCATGATTTGGTGCCATCGTCGCCTTTCTATCATCGCACCACTCGACGCCGCTGTAGGCTTCACCTGGAGCCGATACCGTCTAAAACGGTAAGGTTCCAGCGATCATTCCTCCCACGTACGTGAAGGCTCTGGGGTGAACTTCCTGGGGTGACATGTCCTTCTTCAAACGAGGTTTAAAGAGAGCTATCCTCTCAAGGTAGGCAGCGGCTTGGCTGTGCCCCTAGCATTGCCAACGTCCATGAGCGACGGTAACTACTTACCATCAGGTGGGCCGTCTGCTCGTCTGCCACTACAGGCAATAAAAAAATATAATTTAAAAAATTTAATAACCCGACTGCAATAATCAACAGAGAGCAACGCACTAAAAAGACCGTAAATATTATTGTAATATTATTATACCTGATCAAATTTAAATACATAACATATGTATATATTTGTAATCGCCATTTATTCCCTTTATTTTGATACTCTACTCGATAGGTTTGGTTAAAAAAAAAATAGAACTGCTTACAATTTGGAACCATTCAATTATTTATTATCTCTTTTTGAATATATGTAATCTCCTTTTGATTCTCTTTATTTTGATACTCAACTGGATAGGTTAGATAGGTTTGGTTAAAAAAAAAAATTGAACTTCTTACAATTTGGCGTCAAAAGCCCGCCGTTTAAATCTTTTTATTCTTAAAACCTATCTAAGGACACTTGGGTTTTCTAGACTAGACGAATCTAACGATACCCTATTTGTCTAAATCCATCCAGCCGTTTGAAAGAAACGTGGGAATAAAGAAATTTACAAACATACAAGATACGCGCGAAAAACAATACCCGTCCTGACAGTCGGGTAAAAAACGGGTTTGCCTCAAGGACTATCAATAAAAATATAATAATTGATGTGTTAAAGTTTGTATCTTAAATCATTACAGAAGGACCCCTGCCCACAATGGAAGAGCTTAAAGAAGTTCTGGATGAATTATCGGTAAGCTATCTTAGTCATAACTATTTGGGTTATTTAAATTATTTTAAAATTTTACAGACCAACTTGTACCTAGGTAAAATAATATTGTGCTTCATCATATCAGCCCAATGACGTCCACTGTTGAACATAGGCCTCACCTAATTTCCGCCACAGCGAGCGATTTTGTGCCTCACGATGTTTTTCTTCACCGTTAGCAGATGGTAAGTCACTTGACTAGTACATATAAATTACAAGTGGAATCCACATTGGTACTGCCGGTCGGGATCGAACTCGGACCGCGTGTTTAGCACGCCGGTCCCTTATCCGTTCAGCCGATTCAGCCACTGCCACACACACAGCCACAAATGGTATTTTCTTGTTTCGTAAAGTGTTTGGGTCGTAATTTAAAAGTTCTAATAAAATTTATAGTAAAATTAATAGAACAAGTAAATATAATAAAAAAAAATTAATAACCCGACTGCAAAAAATCAACAGAGAGCAACGCAACGGCGCGATTTAACTAGGCAACCTATTTGCAATAAGTCAATGTGAATATATCATTATTTGTTATCACTAATAAATAACAGATGAGGGTAAATATTCCTTAATGGGATCTTAGACTAATATTTCAAGCAAATAAGCACTCTATTCTATTCTATTCTATTCTATTCTATTCTACGTATTTGCAGAATATGTCACTAAGCTCAGACCTGCGCCTGCCGGACGGCGGCTACTGCTGCCTCGCGCGCCGCGCCGCTGACGCCCTCCCCACTGCTACTGACGCCGTACACAAGTAAATATACTTTGTTCACTATGCCCACTACGCCCAGCTGTGGGACAATAAACGGCTGGATGTTATCTTCACAAAAATAATAGTCAATCTCGGGTTGTTGGTTATATACTCGCGTCGAATTGGATGTAGCATGCTTTGTGGCAGAAAATGGAGGATAATTTAAGAAACCGAACACCATTGTAGCCCATTATCGCAATAAATGAGTTTGAGTATATTTGTTAACAAATCAATCAATCAATCAATCATTTTATTTGTGACCATAGGTTCATAAAGGTGGTACAGTGTTTATGCAATATATCGCTATGCTCTGCCATATAATTGGCGTACAAATTTAGTTAAAAATATGAAAGTTATACATGTTTTTGTTCAAAAATAAAGTAAAAAATTAAAGTAGGTATAAACATCTTAAATACATAAAATTATATTATTACATACCTTATTTAAATTATTATTCTCATTATTATATTATTATTGATTATCATTTAATTCAATGTCACAGTAGTTTACAAAACCCACAAATGTCTATTATAATATAATAAATATACAATTAATTAATTTTTATCATTAAGAAAATCTTTTATAGAGTAGAATGTCTTATTGACTAGAAATGCGAACAATTGGTTTTTAAAATCACTGTCAAAATGCTGTCAGATAGATAATACTGACCGCATTGATATCAGCAAACATGGATCATAATCAATTACTTCACAAATTAATTACAAAATATCTAGGTAAGATAAAAAATATATACACACAAACAGACGTAAAATTATACCACCATGTTACATTTTTTTTTTACCACATTCACACAGCGCCATCTAGTCCCAAATTAAGCAATTATATTTGCTTGTGTTATGGGTACTAAACAACTGATATACTACTTAAATACTTTTTTTTTTTTTTGTAAATACATACATATTATAGATAAATTACACCCAGACGCAGAACAAACAATCATGCTCATCACACAAAGATTTGTCCTGGGTGGGGATCGAACGCACGACCTCCGGCTTAGCAGTCTGGGTCACTAACCACTAGACCAACAGGTCAGTCATAGACTAAATTGTATAAGTTATAATGTGTATGAATGATATGTGCAGACACCCCGAGGGTAAGCAGTGCGACTGCTGCTGCTGGCAACTTTGCGCGGCCACGTGGCGTGACAAACTGATGGACGAACTTCAGGAAATTGACGATATCGTCACCGCCATGTTACCGGTAATTAATACTGTTATCTATTACTTCATCAGCAACCCATTAAGTCCCACTGCTGGGCTCTGGTCTCCTCTCCTCTAACTAGAGAGCTGAGAGGGTTCAGGCCATAATCCACTCACGCTGGCCTAGTGCGGGTTGGTGGATCAGACATACTCATAGAATTCCTTCTAGTGTATGTGTGTTTCCTCACGATGTTTTCCTTCACCGTTAGCAGATGGTAAGTCACATGACTAGTACATATAAATTCCACAAAGTGGAATCCACATTGGTACTGCCGGTCGGGATCGAACTCGAACCTGCAATTTGCACGCCTGTCACTTATCCATAAAGCCCTTACCGCCAACGTAAGCGACAGAAATCAAGTTTTACAGAAGTACTGAAATGTTCTATCTTATTGAGTTTAAAGTTGTTATATTTTTTTAATTTATGTATTTTGACGCGAAACTTTAATAAGGATTGGTCCGTTACCGTTTTAGCTATTATTGCTGACAAAAGTCTGAATTTCGAAAAAAGTGTCGCTTACGATAAAATAGCTGGACGGCCCCGCTTTGAAAATGTTAATAAATTTTTAACAAAAAATCTAACATGGTATAAAAACTATTGGAATCGATTCTATTACTATATTATTATAATGTTTATTTCAGACGAATGGTGCTCAGCGTAAAAGTGAGTATTTTTCTTTAATTAATTCACAGTATAGATGATTCATCATCATCATCATATCAGCCCAATGACGTCCACTGTTAAACATTGGCCTCACCTAATTTCCGCCATAGCGAGCGATTTTATGTCGCCCGCATCCAGCGGCCACCCGCAACCTTTACTAGGTCGTCCGTCCATCTGGTGGCTGGCCGCCCCACGCTGCGCTTTCCAATACATGGCGGCCTGTACCTGTGCCTTTGTCTATATATTTTTTTCACACTATTTACGGTCAGACATGGTATACTTTTACTATACCTAATAACACAATGTTTCACGCAAATAAACATTTTATTCTGCAATTATTCTCTAAATAAACTGTATTTTTTTTTATTAACGTAATAAATATTTAAGGCCCCTGTGACAGTATTAATCTGAGGATATTCCTTAAAAAAAACTACAGAGTATCTCATCTCAGGTCTTAAAACAATTACATGTTAACATATATTTCTTATATTACTTACAGAAGCATTAAAGCGTCTCGATAAGCAGCCGAAGCCTCGTATCCGCAAACAACGGTTGACACCTCGTGCTGATGGGTGTACCTCTGCCAGAGAGGATTATGACGAGTGGATCAGACAAAAAAACATTAACAACCAATTCTTCACAGTTCCCGGCACTAGTAGCCAAGGGACCGATAATAGTGTTGCTACACCTAAAAGAAAAGAAAATATGGCAACACCACGAAATACTATATCATCCTCCAAGCCTTTGCATATCATTAAAGAAGAGATATCACCATTAAAAACCACTGCTACACCAACCTCATGTGGTGGATTACCTGGTGCAGACGTTAGCGAACCCTCAAGAAACACAACCAAAGGGCAACCCTTATCAACAACAGTCGGCACGCAACCTTCAATGACAACTGTCGCCAGGCAACCATTAACTCAAGACGAACCTGCTGCTGTGTCAGAATCTACATCTACGACAGACGGTTATGACGAGTGCATCAGACAGATAACCGTTAATAACAAATCTACGGTTCCTGGCACCAGCAGCCAAGTGAAGACTAACAATGCCATAGGAAAAGAAAGTGTGGCAACACCACAAGAGACACCATCCAGCTTGCCTATCCCTAAAGATGGGATAACACCATTAAAGACCACTGCTATACCAACCACCTGCGATGGATTACCTGTTGCAACATATACGCTAGCACCCTCAGCAACAATATCCACAGCAACCCCTACTACTAACAGTAATATATTATCGGATACAAACGTTAGGCAACACTCAACAACAGCCGGCAACCAACCGTCCATGACAATTAACACCCGGCAATCATTAATTTCAATCACCAGCTGGCTTCTTAAAACAGCGGACAGGCAACCCTTAACAACAACTGCCAGCGGGCAAAAATTAATACCAATTACTGATGGAAAACTCTCAACAACATCAATTGGTTGTCAACCCTTAACATTGTTACCCGATACAAACGTTACGCAATGCTCAACAACAACAGCTGGAAACCAACCGTCCATGACAATTGACCCCCGGCAACCATTAATTTCAAGCACCAGCTGGCTTCTTAAAACAGCGGACAGGCAACCCTTAACAACAACTGCCAGCGGGCAAAAATTAATACCAATTACTGATGGAAAACTCTCAACAACATCAATTGGTTGTCAACCCTTAACATTGTTACCCGATACAAACGTTACGCAATGCTCAACAACAACAGCTGGCAACCAACCGTCCATGAAAATTGACCCCCGGCAACCATTAATTTCAAGCACCAGCTGGCTTCTTAAAACAGCGGACAGGCAACCCTTAACAACAACTGCCAGCGGGCAAAAATTAATACCAATTACTGATGGAAAACTCTCAACAACATCAATTGGTTGCCATCCCTTAACATTGTTACCCGATACAAACGTTACGCAATGCTCAACAACAACTGCTGGCAACCAACCGTCCATGCCAATTGATCCCCGGCAACCTTTAATCGGTTGGAAACCGCCAACAACAGCTGTTAACAAAGTGTTCATTGTAGCCCTTACTATTAGCAAGACAACACCTGCCAATATTCCACCAGCAACAACAGTTGCCAGCATCGCACCCGTGACAACTACTAAAGCAAACGTAGTTCCTATTTCAACATGTAGAGTAGCCCCTAATATAAGCAGTAACGTCGCACTCGTTCCAGATACCGTTAATTGTATAAAAGAGGATGACAGCGACAAAAAAGATGGTATTCCAATAAATCTGGTAACGAAACCGATACGGCTAGTGATACCGTATTCTAAACTAACGCCGTTTCGTGCAGTTTTATCTAACAAATCTAACACGCCTACCGCGCCGGGAACTGAAACGCTTACGATACGGGAAATGGAGGAATCAAAGGCACATGCAGTGCGGGAGCCTGAGACTCCTGTGGTACAGGAACCCAAAAGTTGTATGATAAAGATTTTAGAGTCACCTATACGGGAAATAAAAACATCTGCAATATGTGAACTTAATACACCTGCCGTACGGGACTCTCAGGAATCTGCAGTGCTGCATTCAAAGACACCACCAATGAGCGAGCTTGAGACACCTGTTGTACAGGAACCAAAAATCTCTATGATGCAAATATTAGCGTCGCCTGCACTAGATATAAAGAAACCTAGAGTACGAAAACTAATAACATCTGCATTACGCGAACTTAATACATCTATGGTACAGGAACCGAGAACACCTTTAGTACAGAAAGTAGAGTCACCTTTACGGGAACTAAAGATACCTGCTGTACCTAAAATCAAGATACCCGCAGTTCTTCAACCAAAGGCGCCTACAGTGAAGGAACTAAACACACCTACAGCATTAGTACTAAAAACGCCTGCAACACGGGATCTACATACAGTACAGGAAATTAAACCACCTATAATACCGGTACCTAAACCTACCATTAATATAAAAGATGTACTTAAAGTTGATCTACAGACTGTTGAAACTTCAAAAAAATCTTTACCACAATCTTCACATATAAATAATGCCTCATCTTCCTGTATATCACCTGGAAAGAAAATAAATTTATCACAAACTAACGTACAATCGTTACAGAGAGAAGCAAATAATAAAATGAAAGAGAAAGAGGTATTAGAAGAGGAAGATACAGAAAGTGCAGATACACTAGTAATAAATGAAGATATACCAAAAGGAGAACAAACTTACGCACCTTTAGTAGAAAAAGAGGCATTAGAAGAGGAGAACTTAGAAAGTGCAGATACACTAGTAATAGACGAAGATATACCAAAAGGAGAACAAACTTACGCACCTTTAGTAGAAAAAGAGGCATTAGAAGAGGAGAACTTAGAAAGTGGAGATACACTAGTAATAGAAGAACATATACCACAAGGAGAACAAACTACCGCACCTTTAGTAGAAAACGCTGAACCACTATCATTGCCTGAGAATACAGCCAGCAATAGTACTGAAGAAGGGGAAGAATTGACTACAACAGAAGAATCAGAGCGTAAAGCGAAAGGCTACAGGGTATGGTTCCATGACCTAAACCAGAATGAAGTTCAAGGAACTGATGTCTTTGAATCGTCGGAACACAGGCAAGAAGAAGAATCCCAATTATCTAATTTAAAAACGGTTCGTAAAGTAAAAAAAACGAAAGTAAACAAATCAAAGACTATGAACCGCAAGCGTCCTTATACAAAGAGAAGGATCATTAAAAAAAATAAGAAAAAAAAGAAGTCGCATAGTGACGTAGAGAGAAAAAAAGACATAGTACCGGGAGTAACCAGCAAAATTGAACACAGTTTTGATGTACAGATACCGGTAAACATACAGGTAACAGACGAGATACCGTTACAACCATATAACGATACTTCACGATGTAGTGATGTACTAACTCAAAAAATAACGGTACAAAATGATATACCACTAACTTGTGCACACACGCAAAGTGAAATACCGTTACATGGTTCACTGATGCACAATCAAATACCGGAACACATACAAATACCGGTACACAATGCAATGGTAACAAATGTACCGTTACATTGTCAGCTGGTAAAGAATGACATTTCGTTTCATAGCGCACCGATACCATGTGAGTTACTCGATATACCGGTACAAGCGCCAACTCAAGATGTAATGGTACAGTATACAAATCAAAAACCTTACATTACTAACCATTCTTGTATAGTATCAACTAACCTTACTAACACCGCACAAACTAATCTAACATCTGTCTTGGAGACTAAAAATAATGTAAGAGTAAAAGAATACAATAATAATGTATGCCCTCATACAACAGATTCTGAAACACTCATCGAGAAAAGTATACCAGAATGGAGATTAAGTGAAACGTTATCTGATTCCTCTGAAGACGAAGATGAATTTCTATCAGATACAACAGAAGATGAACCTAAACCCGAGGCAAATGTAATTACTTCTACATCAGCCGCACCAAAGAATAATCTCGTAAAAGGATCATATAAAGAGATGGCAGATATGGTTTTATACCCTAAACCTTTAGCTATATCAAATGAACCCATCACTGCTATGATAGATAAAATGAAAAATATGTCTTTAACTGAGAGAGTATTTCGACTACTTTGTGTAAAAGTTGAAACACATGTTACACCAATTCGCTGTAATAATAAAACTTCGTTGGTGTCTCCTTTGAAAGTTCATGTTGTGGGAGAGTATCCATCTACGAAGAGGATGAAAACTGTTATATGTAATGATGGGGATGCGAGTCTTGAAGTAAAAAATATACCTTATGTAGATGTATTTGGCAGATACCCAACAATAAAAAAAGATAATGCTAGTAAAGATACTTTCAAACAAAGTTGTGAATCAGCACCAGAGATTCCTGATGTTTCTCTACGAAAATCAACAGATATTTGTTCTAGTTCTGACGAAGTAAGAAATGACGAGATTGATATTATTTCAGAAACTACGAGTGATAGAGTAGACACGGATACACAGAGATTGTCACCAAAAGAGGAGAATTTACCTGAATTTCTCTCTCCACCAACGCCCTACGTGTCACCAAGAGACAGAGAGACTGGGGAAGAGTTCCTGGTTCCAGTGCGTCGAGTATATAGACGGTTGTCAGACGGAATAAGGAAGAGTTCTATCTGCATGGTCCCTTCGTCGTCGCCCGGCCGAAATAACATCATCAACGTACCAGAACATAAGACTATCAAGTTAGGCGATACGGAATTGTTTAAGGAAAACAATTCACAGACTGAGACTTTGGACCCTGTAAGGCATATACCTCGAGTTACTACTACCGATCTGCCGAAACCAGACCCGCCGGAGCCAGCTAAAATAATCAAACGACGGATATCATTCGTACAACCTGGAGCTAACGATAAGGACCTGAACCTTTGTTCACCTAAGAAGTTCCAAGAAGTGCCTGTCATACCAGAAGCTATAGTAGCCAAGGTAATGGAACAAAAATGTAAAGTTAAACCTAGTTTAAGTGATATTGTAAAGAAAATAGAAACTACGACTGTTAAGATTCAGAGATCAAATTCTGCAAACAACGTGACTTCAGATAATATGACAAGATCAACGAAGGATAAACTTAAAGCTGAGTGGGAGAAGAAGTTCGTTCCTCATCGCAAGCGGCGACAACGACAGAAGACCGTCCCTAGAAACTCAGTTAACGTGCATGTGAATTTACTTTCACCAACCACCGTGATAGAGCCTCCACAAACTGACGCCATACCAACGAAGCCATCTCTTGAGATTAGTGAAAAGAAAGTTAAAATATACCCTTGGTCTGGTGGAAATAACGTGAGGGCTTCCTCTAGGTCTGTGAGGTCTAACTCCACCTCTGTAGATTTAACAGCTGCCAGCAATGATCTGATCAACAACAATACAATAAAATCAGATTCTAAACTCACTTCGCCGAAAATCTCGCCGAGAACCATCCAGTCGTCTAAAAACCTGACATCACCAAGAAGTGGTCTAAAAGAGAAATTAACTTCGCCCACAATATACCCGCAACCTCTTGTTTTACCTAAGAGACGTAATTCTATAGTGCACATCAATCCTTGCTCGTGGGGTAGTAGTAAAATAATTAACCTTGTCTCCGACCAGTCGGCCGATGAGTCGAATGAACCGTCGACCTCAGAGCTGAAGCAAGCTACCCGCTTGTCTGAACATGATCGCACGGTATCCACAAAGCACTCATTACAGAAAAAAGTACATTTTGTTTGTGAGATTGGTGACGACATAAAACCGCGCAAAGTACCAAAAAGACGTAAGTCTTTATACGATACGGCAGATGATGATACTAACACGTGTAAATTACCGAAAAGACGTAAGTCTCTATGCGATACTACAGACAAAGTGTACCCCAAATCAAGCAAATCACCAAAGAGACTTAACTCACTAGGCGATACTACAGACGAAGATTACACCAAACTAAGCAAATCACCAAAGAGAAAGAAGCCTCTATGCGATGATAACTCTAAGGCAAACATATCACCAAAGAGACGTACCTCACGAGGCGATACTACAGACGAAGATTACCCCAAAGTAAGAAAATCACCAAAGAAAAAGAAGCGTCTGTACGATGATAACTCTAAGACAAACAAGTCACCAAAGAGAAGCAATTCTCTTGGCGATACGTCAGAAGGTAATAACTTCAAATCACTAAAAAAACGTAACTCTTGCGATACTACAGATGAAGTTAACCCCAAAGCACGCAAATCACTAAAGCGACGTAAGTCTTTATGCGATACGACAGACAGTGATAGTGTCAAAGCACACAAGGCACCAAAAAAACTTAAATCTTTTTCTGATACACTATTCGAAGACAAGCCCAATGCAAGCAAATCACCAAAAATACATGATTATATTTGTGATACGACAGTCAATGACAATGAAATTAAATGCAAAACACAATTACGAAAATTATTGAAAAAGATACGTAAGTATAAATGCGATTCGACAGACAAACATAGCCTCAAAAAGCGCAAATCAAAAAAATGTAAATGCGACACAACGTCTAAGCCGCACAAAAAGTCAAAGAAAAAGAAAAAAAATAGAGATCGACCAGTCTTAGATAAAATTTCAAATACAGATACGACGAATACGACTAAGGAAAACCAGGAATCTTCTGAGTCGACAGACCGTCGCTCTAAGGAAAAATATCAATCAATACCGATCAATAGCATGCTGTGCAGGTATATAGCTGAACAGAAAGCAACGATGAACCAGTGCTACGACGCACCGGAGCCTTCTGTTGTTGCCCTTCCTGCCGAGTCGGCCAACGAACCTGTTACGTCAAGTCGACATAACTCCGAGCTACATATCACAATACCAGATGATGTCTACGTTAAAGTGAAAACGGAACAATGTCCCTTATCGTCTGACGCTGCGCAAAGTTTACTCCTAGTGCCTATAAGTGCAACGTCTATACCAGATAGTGATGAGTTAAGTCCTGAAACCGTAATAAGTAAATCTACGGAGCTAGGAAAATATAATGTGTTACCTGGCGTAGGCGATATTTCATCGAAGGCAGAAAGTTCTGATGGTACAAGTGAACCTCGTAAGGAATGTGTAAAAACTGAAGTAAAGATAAATAAAGATCAGATTAAACCAGAAGCAGAGAGTGGGAGTACAGTTGCAGCGTGTAATTTAATCGAAATATCATCACCTGATTCGACGACAGAGTGTAAGAAAAAGGCACAAAAAATACATGGTGCGTTTCCCTCCTGCCTCCTCGCGCTTAAAGATATCACAATTACGCGTAAAATCAATACTACCAGTGATAACGATATAACGACGATACAGAAACAAAAGAAATTTACTTTAGTTGAGAGCGATAATAGGATACAACATAATAATGATATTCCGACTCTGGAGATCAAAACATATGATGATATAACAACATTGGAAAATAAAACGAGTGAAGATGTTACGACACTGGGAAACAAAACATTAAATGAAGATATTAATACACAGGAGAACAAAACATTACATGAAGATGGTATTATGACACTGAAAAACACAATATTAAATGAAGATATTACGACAACCAAGATCAAAACATTACAAGAAGATAATATGATGACACTGGAGAACAGAATATTACATAAAGATGATATTACAACTCTGGATAATAAAACATTAAATGAAGATATTACGACAACGAAGAACAAAACATTACAGGAAGACATTACGATACTAGAGAACAAAGTATTAAATGAAGATATTACAACACTTGAGAACAAAACATTTAATGAAGATGATATTACGACACCCAAGAACAAAAGATTACAGGAAGATATTACAGCATTGGAGAACAAAACGTTACATGAAAATGATATTACGATACGCAACAAATTACACAAAGATATTACGTCACGGGAGAATGAAACAGATGATAATAATAAGACTCAGACAAAAAACACTTTAAATATAGCCATTGGAAAAAAGAGAGGTCGCCCCAAGAATAAGAATGGAGCCGGCAATAAGAAGAACATTTTTAAACCTGCTAAATTAAAATCAGAATCATCAGACGTCATAGGTAAGAAATTTATCGTTTTTTTGTTTTTTGGTTGTTAAACTCAATTATCGAAATATAATTTTAACAGCTATGGTGGCCGAATGGGTATGTGACTGGAGTGTAACGTGGGGAAACCCACATACCCTAGAAGAAATTCTAACTGTATGGCTGATCCACCAACCCGCACTAGGCCAGCGTGTATGAATTATAGCCTAAACCCTCTCAGCTGTGGGACATTGATATTTTAATAATGACTGGCCTGTTGGTGTAGTGGTTAGTGACTCTGACTACTAAACCGGAGGTCGTGGGTTCGATCCCCAACCAGGACAAATCTTTGTGTGAGGAATATGATTGTTTGTTCTGTTTCTGGGTCTAATTTATCTATAATTTGTATGTATTTACGAAAATAAAAATGTAACTAAGTAGTATATCAGTTGTTTAGTGCCCATTACACAAGCAAATATAAATGCTTAATTTGGGACTAGATGGCGCTGTGTGAATGTGGTGAATGAGTTTTAAAAAAAGTGTTTATTTGTTTGTAGATTTAACCGAGATGGCTGAGTCGGACATATTGGTTGACAAGGAGACTAACAATAACGATCTTTCCGGGGACATTTCCCGAGATGTCGCCAAACACGACGTCGGCGAACACACTGTACTCGACATAGTCATATCTGGTGAGAATATATATATATACAGTCGTGGTCAACTAATTAGGGACAATCTCTAGTTAAGCCAAATTGTGTATTTTTCACTATACTTTACTGTCCTTAATTAAGTTTCCAGCTACACAATCGTACATTAAAATTGAATACATGATTAACCTTTGAAATTAAATACTTTTTTCCATTTAATTAATCTTTTATTTACAGCCATTTATAGCATAATAATCGGTCCAAATTATGCAAATAATAGGTGCTTAGAAATCAATAGGGTTTTATAATTATATGTACATAACCGGTTATAGCTCTTCACTATCTTGAATGTCCCTAATTAGTTGACCACGACTGTTTATGTATTACTCGCTGTGCCCGCGACTTCGTTCGCATGGACAACTTATCCCGCATTCATGGAGTTTTAATTATTTTTTTACGGAGCTCTGATATGTTTTCAAAACCAAAGTAGCCTAAGTTACTCCTTGTGACATTAGCTATCCGCCAGTAAAATCCCGTCGAAATCGGTCCAGCCGTTCCAAAGATTAGCTAGAACAAACAGACAGACAGAAAGACAGACAAAAATGGATAGGATGAGCTGTGTATGTGCAGCAAGCCTCAACACTAGCTGCGCATGCGAATCCGTTCGCGTGGACAACTAAACCGGCATTTATGGTCTTTTATTCTTTTCACGAAACCATGATATTTGTTCCAAAATCAAAGTAGCCTAAGTTACTCTTTGTGACATTACTTATCCGCCAGTGAAAGTCCCGTCGAAATCGGTTCAGTCGTTTCGGGCAGACCGGGCTGGTCTTTTGAATCAAATAAATATTTTTGACGTGACTTTCTGGTGGATGGCTAATGAAATCAACTCAACTTTGTTTGCAGTAGTACATATAAATTCACTAATGACATATTTTGTGTTTATAGAAGACGTGCTCAATATTCCACTGCCACCGATAGAGGAGATACCGCCGCCTGACGTCACACCGCCTGACGTCACGCCGCCTGACGACACACCGCCTGACGTCACGCCGCCTGACGACACACCGCCTGACGTCACACCGTCTGACGTCACACCGCCTGATGTCACACCGCCTGACGTCACACCGCCTGACGTCACACCGCCTGACGTCATGACGTCAGACGTGATTCCCGCGATGCCAGAGCTGGGTGAAATCCCGCTGCCCTCGTCTCCGCCGCGCCCGAGAGAGGCACGCTACTACAGCGCCGCGTCGCAAGCCGGCATACTACCCAAGAAGCGAATCTACATCCCTGTCTACGGGGAATTCAAAGGGTAAGTAAAATCCGACACCAACATTTGCAAATCATACAAATGTTTGTTCTGACCCGTCCCCTGATTCTGAGCTGTCAGTTTATTTAAAATTAAAAAACAGAATGTTAAGAAAATAGATGGATGTAAAAAAAACCTATATTAATCAGTTTTTAATTTTCTATACGGTAAACTAATTTCTAACACTTATAACTTAAGCTGTAAAAATACGTCGTTCTAAGATTCGAAAAAGTTCACGATAAGGGTGCAATCAAATGAGTCAAAATCAGGGCCCTGGGTATAGGACCCGGTACCTCGGTACGCCGAACCTTATACACACGTTCGGAACATATATATTTCTTTATTCAAGTTCTTAACCTAACCCGCGACTTGTAACTTTTCTACAATAAATACTCGTACGACATACTTTTATGTTTCTATTTTTTTTTCTCTAGTTTAGGCAAGTTATGACCAACAATTGAATACGCGATTTATATATTGAATAAAGTGATAAAATTAATTGTTCTATGTAAAAAAGTGTATGTTCAGAGACGATAGCGCCAGTTAAATGTATGGAGGCGGTATCCTTGCTCCTTTTAACCCTTTGACCGCCACGCTAATAACGAAAAACTGTGTTTCCTACGCCAAGCAATAAATAATATGAACAGTTAATGTTCATGATTCTGAAAATCAACATCAGCTAACTTTTATCCATCACTAAAAGTTGAAGTGCGATGGACGCTATAAGACGTCGTTGGCGTCTCCTTCAAATTATTGAATGACGTTTAAACACGTCCTTGGTGGTCAAAGTGTTAACATAAACTTAAATCTTTTTATAACTTGAGGTGGCAGACGAACAAGCGCCCCACCTGATGGTAAGGGGTAGCATTGACTAAACCAGGGTTGTTGCTTCTTCTTATCGTGTGGCCTTGAGGTTGGAATTTATCAAGTCACCCAGAAGGCTTCCAACTTGACTTAACGACTACCACATTAAGTGATAACCGGGACCAACGGCTTTACGTGTCTTCCGAAGCACGGAGATGCTCGAGAATGAATTTGCCACAAATGGTCACCCATCATGGTGACTGACCTTGCCGAGTGTTGCTTAACCTCGATAATCCTAACGAACATATCAGTTCCACAATGTTACGAGCGCTCTTTATAAAGGATTGTTGCTGATGCAGGCTTTTAACAGTATCAGCGGATGTTGATGCTGATTTTTTCAAATCAATATCAGCGCACGCTGATGCTGATATTAAATGGATTTGAATGGAGGAGGCATTTGAGTTTGGTTTATGAATTATATTCTTATTTATTACGAATACTCTCTCACTCACGTCAGAATCTCCAAATTAATGTTGACTAAACAACCAAATGAAGGAACAACCCTGGACTAAACAATGAGAAGAAGACACAACCAAGTCGCTGCCTATGGAATGGGAAATAGGGGGTAGAGGAAAAAGAGAGGGATTGAGAGGAGAAATTGGGCCTCCGGCGCTTTGTTCTATATTAGTTTATGATTTCTTTTGGAATGCTGTATGTTCTTATTTTTTATTTAATTTATTTATATTACAAATTTTAATTTTCACAGGTAATTTTCACCCTTATCTCATCCGTCAAGGTAGGTTTTTCAAACACCAAAAAGTACCCATTTACACATTACTTGAACTGAAGTGCTAATGCCATAAAGACCATACAAATAACGACCACTTTAGTTTTCACAATTTGGGGGTTATTTTCTTTGGGGGTAGAATTTTCAAAAATCAAGAATATATTTATTTGTGCTTCGTAGTATAAGTATAATGTTTCGAAGTAAAAAAACACCTAAATAAAATTTCTACGTACAAATTTTGATCCCCCGTTTCACCCCATTAGGGTTTGAATTTCTAAAAGCCCTCACCTAGTGGATACGCACACATCACAAAGAACACCCTCCAATTTTCATGTCTCTACGATCAGCGGCTTATGCCATGCGTTAATAAATCAGACAGTCAGTGAATCAGTCAGGACTTCGAATTTATATGTTATTGATCATGCATTAAAGCCGTTTGGAGTCGAAATGCTTGGTCCAATTGCTCGTGCTTTTTATAAAGAGATATAAGAAGAAGAGACTTTCCAAACGTTTGATAGAAACCTCACGTGACCAGCTGGCTCGCTTTTTCTTGGCACAATGAATTAACATTGCCATCCAACGTGGCAATGCTGCCAGTCTGCAGGGCACGTTTCCAGCGGAGAGCAGCAATGATGCCGAGGAATTTTTGACGCATTTTAAATTCCGTTTTTTTTCATACATTTTTTTCTCATTCATTTTTGTTATGTAGTTTAGTTTATTTTTTAGAAAATTTTGTTAATTGATAAAAGTCATGATGTATTCTAATAAAAATATTAACTGTCCACAGCACATCATAAGCTCAAAGATATTGTAACCACCGCAGCGTCACCGGCCAATAGTGATGTCATGGACAATAAAAGTCGGACTTGTTATATTAGTGCACGAACAGTTAAACACTTTAATAAACGTGGATGGCAGGGAAGAGACAGTGCTGTGAAGTTGTAAGTATATATTATTAGTTATGTATTTATACAAGTAAATAATTAAAAAAATATAATACCCGACTGCAATAAATCAACAAATAAGCAATGCTTCAAAAAGACCGAAATTTTTTAATTATTATTCCTGATTAAATTTAAATACATAACACATGTATATATTTGTAATCTCCATTTGATTATCTTTATTTTGATATCCTACTCGATACGTTTGGATAAAAAAAAATTTAACTACTTACAATTTGGCACCAAAAGTGCGCCGTTAAGTTCTTTTTTATTAATACCTGTCTAAGGACACTTGTGTTTTTGAGAAGAATCTAACAATACCTTTATTGTCTAAATCCATCCAGCTGTTTGAAAGAAACGTGGGAATAAAGAAATCTACAAACATACAAGATACGCGCGAAAAACAATACCCGTCCTGACAGTCGGGTAAAAATACAGTTGTTTTGGGCTAAATCATAAAACTGGCCTGTTGGTCTAGTGGTTAATGACCCTGATTGCTAAGCCGAAGGTCGTGGGTTCGATCCCCACCCAGCTCTGACTCTCTATCTCGTTCTAATAAATGTTGGTTCTAAGTGAAAGAAATGGATAGAATCATAGAAAATTGTTATACCACGCAGTCGTTATACCGCGATTATGGGCATAGTAGGCAGAGGTGTTTCACACCCACATTTAATAATAATATAATAATATTTCACCACATTCACACAGCGCTATCTAGTCCCAAATTAAGCAATTATATTTGCTTCTGTTATGGGTACTAAGCAACTGATATACTACTTAAATTCTTTTTTTTGTAAAATACATATTATAGATAAATTACACCCTGACACAGAACAAACAATCATGCTCATCACACAAAGATTTGTCCTGGGTGGGAATCGAACCCACGACCTCTGTCTCAGCAGTAAGGGTCACTAACCACTGCGGAGGCTTCAAATGACAGTTCTAAGTGGCAGGAAGGGATAGAGACGTGCGATTTTAACCAAAAACCTTACTTTATTTTTTCTGTCCTCTTTGTTTTCAGATACATCTCCGTACGCAGCCTCATATACGTATACGTACGCACGTATACGCATACACGTGCACGTTGGCACGTAGTTGTAAGTAATTGTCCATTATGTACAATAAATTGATATTTATGTAAAGTTTATAATGATATTTTGTGTATTAGTCTTACAAATATGAATCACTGAGAATTTGTTACTTAATAATATATATGACACGGAGTTATTAGATGTGATATAGTTCTGGCACATTCGGAGCGGCAGTGACGAAAATGCATATTTGAAAATTTTACACTTTTATTTTTAAAGATTATTTCTTAATATTACCAAAGATTTTTTACTTTTATGTATTATGGCTGTCATGGTATTTTATTATTGTAGTTTTAACCCTTTTTGATTTACTTTTTTTAAAAAGAAAATATCTTTTGTAAAAGATTTTGTGTAAAATTCACATTTTTATGTTATTGTTGCTCCGGATGAGTAATACATAAATTTGTTGTACGAGAGCATATTATCAAGATGAATGTATCCTATTTTTTGACCCAATACATACTCTATCTTTATGCTAAGTTTCATCAAGATTCGTTCAGTAGTTCCTGCGTGAACGGAACGAACATCCACCCGCACAAACTTTTGCATTTATCCTAATTATTACTATGAATGTGTGAGTATTTGGTTCTGCTAACAGGCTAAACCACTGAATGATTCGTAATGAAATTTGACATAAACATAGTCTAGATTAGGGATGGTGGAACTTTATTGATATACGTGCCCTATTTTTTTAAACCAATATAAATGTGTCCACGGCCATGCACTTAAAGAATCTTTACTATTTAATATTATAACGAAGTTTTTTAGAAACACATAAATTTGACAAAAATTTAGCTTGCGTGCCATTTATGGCACGTGTGCCAGAAGTTCGCCATGCCTAGTCTAGGAGTTAGAGAAAGAAATAGGCTACTTTTACCAGCATGCTACGCGAGCGAAGCCACGTACAAGAGCTAGTACTATTGTTTATGTCTACTCGCCCCAAGTTACAATAAATTCACATTTCCCGCCTAAACTCAGTGTTGCTATCCTATCCTATATTTTTTAAACTTTTTCTAAATTTGAATACATAAATACTTTACATACAAGGTTGTGAGGTAATCCCAACAGATGTGACGTCACACCTGTCGCACAATTATTATGTAATCAAAACATCTTTTTCGAATGGCTCGTTTACACAGTGCGAGCTTTTACTGCAGTTACTCGCACGTAACTCACGAGTAATTGTACGTGCGAGTTGGGCAGTAGCCCGCGTTCGAGTTACTTCAACGTTTTTCGTTTTCGCAAGCAACTCGCACAGCAGCTCGGTCATTACTCGCATCGGCTGGACGCGTTTGGCAGTAGTTCGTCAGTACCAACTGAATAATTGTTTTTTTAATTAACACCAGTTTGCAACTGTGGGCGGTAGCAACTATGTATTGTGTAGCTAAGGCGAGCCGAGCTACTGGCGTACGAGACCAGCCGAGTAGCTCTACTGGCTAGGCAGCAGCTCGCACCGTGTAAACGGGTTCATATTCAATTTCATATCACTTGCCAAGGTGATGTGAACTGAACGAGCTTAGTTATAAGGTTCTTTGTTGTACCTACGTTATTTATACGTATCATAGTCTAAGAGTCTTGTTTTGTCTAAATGTATCTGTGTCTAAGCGATGGGGGATTATTAAGAAATGTTGTTGTTCTTACGCCAAAGTATATGTTGGTTTTCATTTGCTGGTCATGTAGGGTTGCCACACTACGAGTTTCCCCGGATTTGTCCTAGTTTATAGGCGTCAGGGAAGCGTCTGGGTATTAGTTGTAGTCCGATATTTTAAGTTTTGGATTTATATAAAAATTAAAACTATATTTAGTTTTACTGGGTAATAGCAAAAATTTGCTCATTAGTTTTAGATATGGTAACCCTATGATGGCCATGCTACGTTTGGAAATTAAGTCAGTAATTTTTTTTTAATATAGTTAGATGTATTTTCATTGTGATAGAGAAACAAATATTAACTATCTTCATAAGGTGCCATTTTTTATTTTGAACATGAACCAAAAATATTTTGTACAATTTTTAAATAGTTTTTTTTTTTGTAATTTTCAATTACTGTTGTAGTTTTATCTCAAATAGGTGTTTGTGAAGTCCCCCACGTGATCTGATATTCGTCTATATTATAATGTAGTGACTTTTTATTAATATAAATGTGTTAGAAATAAATTAATATATTAAATATTCAAATATTTGTCTAAGTGACAAATCTATGTCTAGTATTATTATCTTGTGAGAGTAGATATATTGAGAAAGTTGTGTAATATAATTCTCACTTTGCACACAAATGGGAAAACAATGTATTAGTTAGGGGCTACCCACATACTACGTGACACGTTAAGGCCTAAATCTCTCTAAACAACTGTGGCGATGCAACCATTCGAACACAGTCGAGTTATATAACCAAGGAAACACTAGAACTCTTAGTGTTTTATATTTTGTTGGTGGCGGGACTGGTTGCGTCGCCACAGACCTATAGACCTAAAAGGGAGGGAGGATATCGTTTAACAAGAGGGCATGCGGGTCAATATCATGGGAATAGTGTCACATATACGTGATTACTACTGATAGTGTGATAACTGACAAAGAGTGAGGTCATGAAATTCGTTTAACGTATTTAATGTTCGGCCCCTTTTGGCACCACTTTCTTTTTTATAAATTTGAAATTTCCACGTGCCAATTTACCCCTAGAATATTCGTAATATCGATGTCTATATGTATGCGTCAAGACGCGCTAGTTTTTAGTCAATTAGGCACTAATTTGTGTGTTTTATAGATTTAATATATGTATAGGAATTAAGGTACAGTCACCAAAGAAAGTGGTCTACCTAATTTTGTAAAAGTTCCTATGAGATCTCATTATCGGTAAGGTTGAATTCTCTAACTTCAATTGAAGTAATGGTTAGACAAGGAGGTGATTTTGCCTATGATAATTCAAACTCGATTTATGGTATGACTACACGGTCAGAATATTGCAAGGAAAATCGAGTTTGTTGTTTCACGGCGTTCAAATGATCCTCAACCATAGGGGTGGTTAGACCATATTTTTTTGTCGACTGTACCGAATGTTTTTACTGAAAGAGTAAACACACCTTTTGAAGCAAAATTATCATACCAAGAAGCAATGATATTGTATGTTAAAAAAGGTGTAGATAGGTTATAAGCGCTCGACAAGTGGCACACTAAAAATAGTCTTATTAGCAAACTTCATCTCAATGTCCCGTTGACGGCGAAGGTATTTTGACATTGCATTATTACGATATCTATGTGTGCGTTTGTGTGCCATTTCCAAAGATCGAACGCTATGTAGGTAACCTATCTACACCTTTTTTAACATACAATATCATTGCCAAGAAGGTAGAGTATGTTCTTTACATTTTTTTTAAACAATAAATGACTCGAAATTACTATTCAACAAAAACAAATAAATTTTGATTATACACTATTTTATATCATAGCTATGGTGGCTGAATGGATAAGGGACCGGCGTGCAAATCACGCGGTCCGAGTTCGATCCCGACCGGCAGTACCAATGTGGATTCCACTTTGTGGAATTTATATGTACTCGTCAATTGACTTACCATCTGCTAACGGTGAAGGAAAACATCGTGAGGAAACCCACATACACTAGAAGAAATTCGTATGAGTATGTCTGATCTACCAACCCGCACTAGGCCAGCGTGAGTGGATTATGGCCTAAACCCTCTCAGCTCTCTAGTTAGAGGAGAGGAGACCCGAGCCCAGCAGTGGGACTTAATGGGTTGCTTATGATGATACACAATTTTTTAAATATCATTTTTTAATTCAAGTTAACTTGGTATGGTGATTTGATTCTATATGATATCAACAGTGGACGTGTATGTAATGTAATATTTGACAGCATTTCAAGTACAGTGGCGCCCTCCTTGTGACGTCATTGATGCACAGAAACCTGTGTCAACTCTCTCAGTAAATATTTTTGTAACGTAGTTTAGTTGATAAGTGTAGATGTTATTGATGTTCAATTCTTAAGTGTACGGGCGATACAGGGTATCGTTAACACGTTGTTTAGTGTCAAAGTGCCAACGTATCGTCGGTGTTTCAACGTATACGAATACGTATACGTGCAGGTGTCAAAAATTTGAAACCTTTATAATATTTTTGTTAATTGTTGTGTCTAGTTAGTGTGACTTATATATATCTAAGCATTTTTTTGTATATACTGACTGTATATTTATATATATATTTAAATGTAGACAAAAATAAATCGAAAAAAGAATATATATTTATACAAAATATATATTCAATGATTGGCTTTAATAAAGAAACGACTTGAGGTTGTTATTAATTAAAAATTAAATTTTTCTAAAACATACAAATAAATATATAGATATATTTATTTATGTCTACAATTTTGTAAAATTATATATAATATAATTATATATTTATTGTTATTATATATTTATACTATTGTATTCTTGTAATGCGTAAACCCTATTGTATTCAGAAACGAATGACTAAATTATAGATTTTTTTTTTCACTTCATTTGTACTTACTGTTGAAGATACGTGTCTAGCCGTCGACTTCATGCTTGCCGTTATTTCCCGTCGCGTTTCCACATGCCTCAGCTTAGGCCAGACCTGCGACTGTAGCGTTTGCAACAAAACCGCTCGCCATCGGCAGGGAGTTCATCCCCACACCTTGGAACCGAAATGGTCTCGTACCGCGCGATTCCAGAGGCATTTCCTCCCAAGAACTATCAGGTTGTTGAATGAACTCCCTAACGAGGTTTTCCCAAGGGACTACAGTATGGGGTTCTTCAAAAAAGGAGTGAATAGGTTTCTTAAGGGTCGGCAACGCGCTCGTGATGCCCCTGGTGTTCAGGCGCACATAGGCTACGGTAACCGCTAACCATCAGGCGGACCGTAGGTCGGTTTGCCACCGTCGTGGTATAAAAAAAAAAAACAAGCGTCACTATGACCACATGACAGTTTTTTTAAGAAAGGTGTTGTGGTTATTATCGAGGAGATTTCGAGTCAATACTGCGATTCGTTTTTGCACAATAAATTAGGGTAAACATGATATATAAAAATCTATTAATGTAATACCAATAAATAAATGCAAAAATAATATTTTTATATTAAATTCATCATCTCAGCCTATTCCAGTCCACAGCTGGACATAGGCCTCTCCTTACACGCGCCATAACACTTGTTTAATAAATATTATATTCACTGTAAAAGATACGTGTCTAGCCGACGATTTCAACTTAATACTAGAGGACGCCTATGTCCAACAGTGGACTTCCTGGGGCTGATATGATGATGATGATGATGATAAATATTTATTTAGTTTGTTAACCCTTTGAACGCCAGAGACGTCTATACACGTAAAATGAAAATGTGCTCACCACGCCAAAGACGGCATGGCACGTCAAAAATGTACTGTATTTTAAAAGCTTCGCGCTCAAGGCACGGCGATACCGATTTGGTGTGGCGGTCAAAAGGCTAAATACATAAAACACTGAATTTTATAACGCTTTCACAAACATTATTTTCATAATCTTTTTATGTCAACAGTACTAAAAATTTTACTGTCACCCAATAAGTATTACAAATTACGGACTAAGCATTAAACCAGGTTTAAATTGACAACTTTGACACTAAAACAATGGCTTATGTCAATTTAAACCTGGTTTAATACTTAGTCCATATTTTGTAATAATGGGGTCACTTTCTAAGTCGGCAATGGCAAACATGAAATCGACGAGTAATTCTATATAAATACTGAATGGACGAAATCTCTTACGGTACCGAAGACTTGTGAGACACATGCCACTAATATATAAAATTCTGCTAATATTTAAACAATGACAATTAAAATAAAATGTAAATTTTTAAAGAAATATCTCTGTTTAATTTATATCTTTAGCTTTGTGAAATTTGAATTAACTCAGCTGGCTCGGATAAGTCAATGACCCGTTGCTATTGTGAGCGTTGAATGAATGGTGCAACTTTACTGTTGTGTTAAGAATCACTAAAGTCCACGTGGTTGTAATCTTGCGTTTCAATAGAGGTGACCTTGGTGGGAGCTTGGATCCCATCCGCGTATTTTGAATGAAATTTGGATTACATCTGCGGGCTAGATCGATGGAATCACACTTTACTGTCCCTAGTTTTCGGTACTGAGAGGTCTATCTTTCCATCCTGTGTAGGTACGTAAACATTTTTTACATTTTGGCGACTGCTATTAATTAAAATTTGTACTTCGATAAAATCTCGCTTTTCCAGTTTAGGGGCTATCCATTAATTTTGTGACACGGGTGACAGGGTCAACGAACTGTGACATTGTGTAATAGATACATTGGTGGGGAGCAGTCAATAATTTGGTGACGTCACAGTTTAAAATTTATATCTGTTTTACAACGTGGCATTTTAATTAATAATGATAAACTTATAAATTCATTAACCTATATGATTATAAGGTTTAAATTGTGTTGTTGAAGAGCTCACAGTCGCTACAGTAGAAAAGCCAATGAAGAATGCCAAATATAAAATAACGAGCGAGAGTCAGAAAATAAATGTGATGCCAAAAAAATAGAAATTAGGTCTGAAATAATTTATGGATGACCCCTTGGCTGTAATAATTGTTTTTTTTTTTGCTGTAATAATGGATAAGTCATGCTATGCCGAGCGAAGTATGGTCTCCGAGATATCATTGCATTTTCTTTAGTAAGTACATGATGGAGTTCGCATTATTCTAAATTGAACACTTTCCCGTAGTGGGGTAATTATAGAATGGGGTCCGTGGCTAATTTGTGAAATGGGGCCGCCCGATAAAAAATGGGCGTTGTTAATTTTAAAGAATCACTTGTACATTTTTTTTTTTCAAAATCTTGTCATACTAAATCTTACTTCAGAAAGCTCCCAGATCTTAATTTTTTTCAAAGCTGAGAACGAGGTATATTCACAGCTTAGGGGTCGTCCATTAATCACGTAAGACTCGAAACGGGGCAGGGGGTTTGGAAATAATACGAAATATCACTAGAGGTGAGGGGGATTGTAGTGAGATATCATAATATGTATTTATTTTTACTTTGAACGCGCGATTTCTAAACTCAATAACATCTGTCTGGACATTTTTTGACGTTGCGTCATTTTCCAGCATTCAATTATAACTGTATTGCAAGTAATCTTCTATAATATAAATATTTTAGGATGTTTTGCACAATAAAAAATCACGTGTATTGCGTAGGAGGTGGGGGGGGGGGGGGGGGGGGATGTCTAAAACCTCTCCATGTTGATATACAGGGTGGAGGGAATGGAAAAAGCTGCTAAAAACATCGCGTGATTATTGGACGTCCCCTTATGTAGTTTTATAAATGGTAGAATTTTTTTGGTACAACCATCTATTTTCTACCATAGGGTATTTTGCTCTGACACACAATTTCGAAGGGAAACTTTCTGATAGTTTGGAATATGAGGCCGCCCGGGGTCCTTTTGGGCAGATCCGTAGCATTTAGCCAGTTTTGCGACCCTATAAATACGCCACTGATGTTATAGTTCTATGTTGTCACCAGCTCAATGTGTTTGCGCACAAATTCAATTTTATTTGTTCGCTCAAATTGTATAATTCAGGGGCAAAGTAATAATAGTGACAATCTCCATTTTTGTTAACTTCTATGTTTACATAATTCTTTTTTTTTAACGCGCTCGTGATGCCCCCTGGTGTTGCAGGCGTCTATTGACTACGGTAACCGTTTACTATCAGGCGGGCTATACGTCTGTTTGCCCAGACGTGGTACAAAAAAAAAATTGTGTCTTTTACAAAAACAATAGTAGTCTAAGATCCCATTAAGAAATATATACCCTCATCTGTTTTTTATTAGTGATATGAAATAAATGATAGATAATATTCACATTGACTTATTGCAATTAGGTTAGATAATATGGATTAATATCGTGCGCAAATGTTTTTGTTGATGAGACTTCAAGCATGGTGGAATGAGATTGATGTCCATACCTTCTATTTTTTTCATAAAGTGCTCTCATCAGTTATTTAGTCGAAAAAAATATCAAATGAAAGCCTATTTTATTCTTAATTTAACTGTATTAGGTTGCCTTATTAAAAAGTTGATGTATTCATGGTATCCTAGATTTTGTATGTAAATTTTAAATGCGAGTAACTTACAGTGAGCACTTTATGAAAAAAATAAAAGGTATGGACTCCAATCTCATTCCACAATGATGGAAGTTTCTCCAACAAAAAAATTTGCACACGACATTAATATTATCCGGGCGCGATTTAACTAGGCAACCTATTTGCAATAAGTCAATGTGAATATTATCTATCATTTATTTCTTATCACTACATAGTATAAAACAAAGTCGCTTTCTCTGTCCCTATATCCCTATGTATGCTTAAATCTTGAAAACTCCGCAACGGATTTTGATGCGGTTTTTTTTAATAGCTAGAGTGATAGAAGAGGAAGGTTTATAGATATAAAATACATACCACGCGGGTGAAGCAGCGGGCGTAGTCACTAATTAATAACAGATGAGGGTATATATTTCTTAATGGGATCTTGTACTATAAGTAAAATGGAGATTGTCATCTTTGCTTTTATGGGTGAATTTCCCGGGACCAAAAATTGCGTGGCATCGATGAAATCTTCATCGCTATGGATAGATATAACATTCTATTGAATAAGTTTGTCGTCTTGATTGACATTCGATAGAACGCCATTTCTTTTGTTTATTTGTTTGTTTACTTCGAACAATCAATAGACTTTTTGTTATTTTATATTTTTGCTTTAATTTTCATCGCCATGTTCTCATTGCTATGGTTTCCGTGCCCAAAATTTGCTATGGCAATGAAAAAAAAGACACGTAAATTAAAAAACTTTAATTTTTTTTAATATAAAACTAAAGATAAAAAAATCCACGGAAATGAATATTTTAATGGACCTGTTGAAATTCACCCCTATAAGGGTGAAGTTTTTTAATTTACGTGTCTTTTTTTTCATTGCCATAGCAAATTTTGGGCACGGAAACCATAGCAATGAGAACATGGCGATGAAAATTAAAGCAAAAATATAAAATAACAAAAAGTCTATTGATTGTTCGAAGTAAACAAATAAATAAACAAAAGAAATGGTGTTCTATCGAATGTATAATCAAGACGACAAACTTATTCAATAGAATGTTATATCTATCCATAGCGATGAAGATTTCATCGATGCCACGCAATTTTTGGTCCCGGGAAATTCACCCATAGGTATTCCATTAAAAAAAGGAATACCTTTTATTTTTATAGGTATTTGGTTATAATGAATATTGTTTGAATATAAGCTCAATTATGTTTATATATATAATAAAAAACGTATATCTTATGATACTGTAACGACAACTTTAATGTGTTAAAGTTTTAATTATTTTTAATTTAATTTAATAAATGTATTTCTTATGATATTGTAATGACAGCTTTATTTTTTTATTGTGTTTATGGTTTAATTCTTTTTAAATTGTCATAAGTGTATTTGATGAATATAAACTATTTTAATTTGTAGAATGTTTAATATTTTTTATTTTTATGTATATTGTTGTGAGTAACAGTTTTGGGAAAACTAGTTAGTTTTGCGCGAGTGATAAAATACTGCTGGGCCCGTGACCACGATCGGTGCAATACGATCGAAACGTCGGGCAAATAAATAAGGTATACTATTCCTTATAATTTAATACGTGACCTAGACACGTTTTATAATAATTTAAAATGAATACTGCTAGCCTTTCGTAACCGCCGCTTGCAGGGCTGGTCAACCTTATAGGAGAGCTAATATTTATAATAATAATGTTTGGACATTCACACACAGCGCCATCTAGTCCCAAACTAAGCTAATGCTTGTAATATAGATACTAGACAACTGATATAATACATTAAACCCAGAAACAGTACACATAATTCGAACCCACGACCCCTGTCTCAGCAGTCAGAGTCACTACACACTGAACCACGGAGGCTTCTTTTCCTATTTTGTATCAGCTCGCATATTTTTGTGACATGAGCGAAAGGAACAACAGATTATTTTTGATGGTGTTTTATTCTGAAGGGACAGTCGCTACCCAGTTGCAGTGGTAACTATTATAAACTCTTGCAAACACCGAATTACGGAAAACCCAGTGTCTAGCCTTCTGTCTTGTTACCTACAACGAAATTAATCAAAAGTAAATGGAGGAGTTTGAAAGAAATCATCCACTTCCAACTAGCAAAGGTAATCTGTATAGCAGGACCTCCCAACCAGGGCGGCACACCCCCCTTGGGGGCGTAGAGAAATGTCAGAGGGGGGCAATAGGCACGTTTACATTTCCGAAAACGTTATATATCATATCTGTAGGTATTGTAGCTAATTGAAATAAAAAAAATAGTTCATGAAAAAAATATGTATTTATAATATTATAATAATATACTACCACATTGACACAGCGCCATCTAGTCCCAAATTAAGCAATTATATTTGCTTTTGTTATGGGTACTAAACACCTGATATACTACTTAAAATCATTTTTTTTTGTAAATACATACACATTATAGATAAATTACACCCAGACACAGAACAAACCTTGATGCTCATCACACAAAGATTTGTCCTGGGTGGAGATCGAACCCACAACCTCCGGCTTAGCAGTCAGGGTCACTAACTACTAGACCAACAGGCCAGTCATGTTTCTTCTTTAGCAATAAATATATAGTGTAGGTTTCCCGGCGCTCTTCTTTACTTTAGGGACAGCAACCCTAATCCAGGACTGCCCAACCAGGAGGGATTACAAAAATGTCAGGGGAGGTCGTAATAGGTGCGTTTACATTTCCGTAAACGTTATATCGTATCTGTAGGTATTGTTCCTAATTGAAATTCAAATAAAACAGTTGATGAAAAAATATGTTTCTTAATTTTGTTGAAACTTGGCATGAAAATATTATTTTGGGTTCGGAGAGGCTCAGCGAAATAAAATTTGGGAAACCCTGCCCTAATCGATGATCACTCGCGCGATAGTCTTGTAGTTAATAATGTTGTAAATATAAATGATTTTCTGTAATCATTAATAATTAAGTGAAAATAATTTATCTATTGTTAGCGGTGTTGTGCATGTTTGTGGCTTTCGCGGTCAACTGGCAGACATTTGTGATTCATGATTTTACTGTTAATTGGACATCAACTTTCTGATAGGAATGTCCGTAAACTTACATCCCTTGGAAGAAATTCATTATGTCTGATCCACTAACCCGCAGGCCAGCGTGTGTCGATTTTGCCGTATGTCCTCTCAGTTCTTGAGACAGGAGAGAACTTTGCTCACCTTTTAATACACACGCACACCGCGTATAGAAGTGACTCGAGCTATATTACTCTAAAGATATTTACGAATCGGATACAAAGGTAGTATTCTATAAGTATTATTGTAAGCGTTAACTGACTTGGAGTGAGAGCATATCCAGTAATTGTGTGGTGCTTATGGAAGAGTGAAAGCGGGTCGCGCGCCTGAGATGTTGAGAATTTAAGAATCGATCATTTCAAAAATATGTACCTACTACAAGATTTGGCAAATTTGTTTTCATCGTGTGTGTGACAATCGTTTTGCATCGCGGTGTCGGATTATCGATTTGTAGGATTACAAAGTGCTCCCACCGACAGGTCGCGACCTCTTGTAGTTCGAAATATTTGAGAGAGGAGTACATTGTAATCTGACAATTTGTACAGGATGGATTTGTGTAACGCCACTTGGTGGAAAAGTAGGTACTCTCTATACAGGAGATTGAAAATTTTACTCATAGACATCGTTCATTTATTTTATATAGGAAACAAATCGGCATTCAAAGATTTCGAAAAGCTTAAATCTAAAAAAATGACACCCTGAATTTTTATGGCATCGAATAGTGTCGAAGCTCTAACAAAAGACACTTTTCAGCCAGTGGTGAAATTAGATTTAAAATTAATGTTTAAGGGCCACAGCACACATACTAATTGATATCAGTGATTTAGTCGCTTTTTAGAAACTAAATGCAGCGACAGAATCTTTAAAACACGATATTAATACTGCAATTCGATGGTGCAGAGTCGCGAAGCAATTCTAAAAAATATTACCTCTGGCCCTAAACACAGGCGCGCGAATAAAATAAGTTGGTAATGCAGGGTACAGACAAGTTGGAGACGAAGCATCAAGTATAGTGTTGTCTCTGTCTATAGCGGCGGCCAGACAGAGATAGCAAGATACTTGTCCCGCAAATTGTCGTGAACATGTAAGTGAGATATGCGGCCTATCCGGTAGACGTGTCCAAAAAAATATTGTGAGTTGACGCTCAATTTATTTGTATTATTATAACCTCTATGTAAATAAGGTGTTTTTGTGTAGAAAGTTGTTGTTTTGATGTCGCCTTAATTCTCCCATTGCACATTGTTATCGATCTGATGGTAAATTTTACCGTCGAGATTCTGAGTAGGCACTCTGAGGGGAGAGAAGGAGATATCTAAACCATCGACGTATGTATTAAATGTTCATATCCCTATTAACCCTCATTGGGACTAGAGATCCGCGTCTGATTTTTGTGCTAAATCGTACAATCACACGCGGTTGCGAATAAGCGGCTAGCAGCTCGTTTAACCCCGCGCCAATGACGCTGGGCCATATTGACACAAAGTGATTTTGGAAATTGTATGTTTCGAAAAAACTAGCGTGCTAATGAGGGTATGATTTCGACATGACTGAAGACAGAAGTGTTATGTATTTTTTTTTTCCAAATATGAATGTTATATGTTATTAAATGTATTCAATGTGTCAATTTGTTTTATTCATGAAAATCCTGTTTACACGATGGCAGAAACAGACTATTTATTATTTATTTAAAAGTACTAGGCTAGCATAAACTTGTAGGAGGTAATTTTATATTTTTTTAGAAATCTCTTGAAACGTTTATAAAATTATGTATATACTTTTATAACAACCTTCTACAAGCTTATACTAGCATAGTACTTTGTTCAAAGAGTATTAGGATAGCAGATAGGGCAAATGAGCTCATCGCATATCGACGTTCATATGTCAATAAGCCCGCAATATAATGTAGTACTAGGATAACAGCAGCGTGTAAGAGATTTCTAAACATTTCTATAATTATGTTTAAATTTTTATAACAACCTCCAACAAGCTTCTGCTGGCCTAGTACTTTGTGCAGATAGGGCAAACGAGCACATCGCGTATCGACGTTCTTATGTCAATAAGCCCACAATATAATATAGTACTGGGATACCAGAAGCATGCAAGAGATTTCTAAACATTTATAAAATTATATTTAAACTTTTATAACAACCTCCTACAAACTTATGCTGGCCTAGTACTTTGTTCACACACAATACAAAACTTTAGGAGAGGGCAGCCTTTTTTTAAGCTTATGAACAAGGACTTTATTGATTATTATCATCATTATAGATATAGATCATTATCATAGTCAAACCAGTTTGACTACGAGGAAGAAGGCTTTTTCCAGAAAGGGCTGTTTGCTTCCAGAATTAGTCTCTTGGTCATTGGTCGAAATTAGTCGCCAAATATCAGAATTCGTCGCTAACGCTTTGATCTAGCTATATTAGCGACGAATTTTTTGCATTAATCAAAATCCATGATGGTGGCTAAGCCAGTGTCAGCCACACTTCCCTGAGACTCGAGTGTCAAAAGTCAGTGTTCGAAAGTGTCATCGCTTTGAATCCTGATCCTGGCTTACAGCAGTTGTAGGGGTGGGGATTGTCTCGTAGACACAGTGTACAGGGGCTTTAGCAAATAGGTTTTGGGTTAAAAAAAAAACCAGTTTGTCAATAAATAATACAAGTATATTATAATTGTACAGAGTGACTCCATAATACTTACTACAGACTTACAGATACGTTCATGTACATCTGACTACCCATATCACTGTATCTGGGCACATGGTACAAGGCATCAACCGATAACAGATCTTGTTGGAGAATAAACTAATTCGTGATGAAGAAGTTTATTCGAAGTTTATTCTTCATGGAGAACTGTTTCTTTATTAAGAAGTTAGAACGCCAAAAGCTAGGGTTACTCGCCTTGCTTTCGAATAAAAATGAGTCTAAATTCTTAAACTTTCACGATTTGTACACATATTAAATTATTATTAAACGGGTCTGCATCGGGTCGGCGTGCATCGAGGACAACGCTCGGCAGCCACCTCAGTCAACCCGTGACCACGATCGGTGCAATTCAATCGAAACGTCGGGCAAATAAATAAGGTATTTACTATTCCTTATAATATAATACGTGACCTAGACCCGTTTTATAATAATTTAATATGTGTCTAAATTCGAATAAAAAGACACATTTTGATCCGTCACTATTGGCGGTTAAAATGTGGTTATAATAATTTATTTCCCAATAATATTTAGTTATATTATAACAATTATATTATGTTATTGGGAAATTAATAATAGAAATTAGTGTCCAGTTACAGTGTTGTGAGTTAATCGTAAACTACTATACAATGACATGCATCGTATCAATTTAGAATATAAATAATAGCCAGTCTCTTGTGGGTGGGAACTAAACTGTCGAACTAACGGAGCATTGCACCACGTCTTTATAGAGACTACAAAGGAAAATTGGCAGAAAAAAAACAACAAATAGTTACCACATAGGCAACAATTTGTTGCTAGAGGAGCAACAAAAAGTTGCTCATTGCCAATCATATTAGAGATTTTTTTTTTTCGCAACTATATTCTGTTTACATAAGATCATTTAACAATAAGCCCTGTTTCAATACTGGCTATTGACAGATTTTTAACTTATTTTTCATATAGAATCGGTCAATGTCACAGTTTGGCAGACACATATCTACCAGTTATGAAACAACGCCGTAAGATGGTATTATATAGTTAGTTACCCGTGGTCGGTAACAACGCTCCGCACCAAATTAAATAATTCTAAAACAAACAATAAAATCATTAAATCAGTCTAATTGTTTCACTTAAATATAATTACGAGATAGTGTAGCACATGTACTGGACATACATTGGAACCAATATATTGGACACAAATGTTTGACATCTTAATTTCAAGAAAATTTGTGTGACGTGATAAACGTGTTTAATATTTTCATAAATGTGATCTTTGGTTCCAATATTTGTCCTGTATATGTCGATTCGTTAATATTGCTGGAAGAACATACGTATATTTAGCTATTGAGGAAGTAAGTCCGTTTGAGAACGCTGCCGCCCGAAACATAATGTGTGGTTGCATAGACATTTACCTACAACATTACAACATTCTTTGACAAATATCTACTTTTTTAAATTTAAGTCTTTTTTCTTCTTCGAGATAACATAGTCTTTAGCGAGTCTGATCACAGGTTTGTATGTAAATTCTGTCACTTATCTAAGTTATGAATAGGTTAACACTGTTACCAGACACATAACAGGAAGTGATCAAACATGGCTTAAGTATAGTATTTTCCACAAGTAAAGTTTACCTTTAATTAATTTATTTAATTGTTGTAATTCGTTTGTTTAATACATTGTTGTTGATAAAGCAACTTAAAGTCGCCCAGTACATAAAAATTGTCATTTCTGCCTCAAACCACCAGTGTTCTAACAAACAGACGTACTTACAAACAAATCAATTTCATAATGCAATTCCTTCACTTACACTACAAAGTACATACGTACAATATTATATTTACAATAGATATTACATTTATTAGAAAATGCAAACGTCACGATACGAGTCAAATTACAAAATTTTACAAAATTCGACGTGCGATCACATCTGACAGCACGAAATTTCGAGTTTTAGTTTTACCTAAACATATTTAAATGGTACATCATTATCACCGGTTCATATATCCCATTTGACATTTATTTATATAAAGTGGCCCATCCATTTATCCATCAAAAATTATATACTTAAAATAAAAACCACTTCTTCGTGGCACAATAATTTCGCAACTAAAAGTTGCCCGTCTGTGATATTGTGAGAGATTAGTAGTCTTGCCAGCAACAACTATCACTTTCTTCCTACTAAGAACTACATTGAGCTTATATCATTTACAGCGTAATTACGTATATGTTTAGTGTCAAATTAATTAAAACAACGTATTGTTTGGTACCTTTTTGTTGTATAATCTAATTAGGTAAAAAATTGATTTGCCTAAAATTAATCGAAACCTTTATGCACCATTTCTATACTTTTAAAGTATCTAAATACATTCCAAAAGTGCTGGGTCTGGGTGTAATATTGTAAGATGTGAACGCACGGTATATCGATGTGTATGCTTTTAACAAACGTGAGACGTGAGCAGATGAGAGACGACGTGCTCGAACGCACACACCCTACACTTAGCAAACCAACTGTTTTTAATTAATCTAGGTTCGGTCAGAAACAAAAGTAAGTAGCTGAACAAATTCAAAATTTTGCCAGAATTGAATTTACGTTTTTTAAGTAGTTTATTTATGCTACGGTATAAATGTGTTTTGTTTTTATTGAAACACTAAACAAAATTGATGTAATATTCCTGTCTAAGTACCTCCCAAGTTATAACATGTGTCATATTAAATTGAATAAAAAATCTTGGTAGGTCTATTTATTTTCATAACTTTTTTTAGAATGTTTATACCTACTAGTCCCACAAATAGATAGGTACAGGTTATAAATATTAATTAATGTGTTAAATGATTATCATAGCATCTTTTTAAATGTCAATTAAAATTAAAAAGATTTGCCGAGATCGTTTAATAATTAAGAGACGTAAGTTAGTATTCGCACGAGCATGTCATCATCTGATTAATAACATTAATTAAGTGTTGTGTACCAAATTGCAAATTTACAAATACACTTACTAGTATCAAAAAGTTTTTACAGTCTTACCTATTATTTATATATTTGTTAGCGGAGAGTTACAAGTAAAAGAGTATAAATTTAATCTAGAGAAAAATATGAAAAAAAACTTTGTTGGAGCGACGTCGGCCGACTGTTGGGCGACACTACTGATATCTATGCCCAATAATGCCATATTTCTGAGGGATAGACAACCGAGTAACACGTGCATATTTATTATATTTTCCTAAATATTTGGGTAAACTAAATATTAAATAACTTGCCTTAGTTTTACCTAAACATATTTAAATGGTACATCATTATTACCGGTTCATATCCCATTTGACATTTATTTATATAAAGTGCCCCATCCATTTATCCATCAAATTATATACTTAAAATAAAAACCACTTTTTCGTGGCACGACAATTTATATATTATGTAACTAAAAGTTACCCGTCTGTGATATCGTGAGAGATCAGTAGTCTTGCCACAAAGTCCGCACAACTAACACTTTCTTCCTACTTATAATACCTAATACAAATTACTGACTAGTACTTTACATGTATGTATTTAATCATATTTAAATTCTATATAATTATATTATATATATCTACTTATATTATAGTAAAACTAACTAAATATCTGGCGTACTTAGGCGAGTAACAGACCAGCCTAATAGTTAACTAAGTATCGTTTAGTTCACTGTATACTATTTAGTCACTTTCAACTAAAAGTTACTAAAGTCGATTGAACTAATTCGTTTGTAGAATACCTAACTTTCGACTTAAAAAAATGAGGAAAGTGTTTCGCGTTTTATTTTCATGAATTGACATAAATTTAGTTACTGTGGACCTGTTTACCATTCAACTAAAATAAAAATATTTTTTAACTATATTACTGGTGCAAGAATATTTATATACACGAACTCAATATGTGAAAGCTTGTTATTAGCAATTTAAGTTACTTATTTATAACCACACATGTATCCTATTAGTCTGTAAGCTTTCTGAACAGTAATAAATAAATAAATAAAATATTTAACGCGTATTCCACGGTACATATCGCTTATAATCTTTCATAGTATACTATGAACTAAAGTATTTATGTGACTAAACAGTGACTAATGAACTAAACTTCAGTATAGTTGAGCGTAGGCCTTCAGTTAACAGACACAAGTGTTGAGCGAGACGAGCACATTCTTTACACGAATTGCAATACACGTAACCACTAGAGTATTTCGTTGAACATTACACAATTAAAATTGCCTTTATATCTACAGACAATGGACGTAACAGACACATGCCGTGTCAGACAAAAAAAATCTTCTATACTGTTTTTATCTATCGTAATGGGAGCGTGGACACCGATAGACACGGGCCGTTAGATTCTATAAAAGATTATTATTTTGTCTGGCACGGCATGTGTCTGACAAGTTGTGTCTGTTGATAGAAACCAAACAATTGCAAAACACTGAGATCAAATTTCGGTATTTTTTTGTCTTTTATTACACAAACATAGGATCACGCCTTTTTCTCCGAAGGTGTGAGCACAATTTAACAGCTGTATTAGGACCTATCTAATAGGCGCAAGCCTATTGCCAATAACCAGACATCGGGCTAATACTGAAAACCTGAAAATGCAATAGCCGCTTCTCTCTGTATGTCCTCTAGAACTTATAAACTATGCAACGGATTTTGATGCGGTTTCACCAATATATAGACTGATTCTTGAGGAAGATTTAGGTGTATAGTTTTATTACCTACATACCACGCGGGCGAACCCGTAGGCGGAAACTGGTATTTAAAATAATTCCACAAAATACTCGAATGGCACACATTATCAGTCAAAATTATACAAAAATTTATTTAAATATGTAATTTATAAACTAACGTACAACGTATTTAGTACTAACAATATAATATAATTAATATTAATATATATACACTAGGGTCTATCATCACAATGTACAAGGACAGGCAGTGGTGACGTCATAGCGATGACGTAACATAGGACATGATGGCAAATAATCCTTATGGCTCATTTTGATTGGTCGATAGAGCCCGCATGCGGCCGATTTCTGTATAAGCATGCCATAGGCTCCGCGTGCGATAACAGTTTTTATTAGTCGATGGAGCCTGCATGCGTGATGCGGCAGGTCACTAACCGATAAATTTTATTTATTATTAGGCAAATTGCGGAAAGAACCCGCATGCTATAATGTCTATATAGCATGCGGGTACTCCCAGCAATTGGCCTTAACGCATTGCTTTATTTCAGTGATATTGATGTGCGCACCTTCATTATTAATTATCACGCATGCAGAGATACCAATAAAAAGGAATCCACAAAGATTAAACAATATGTAAGTATTTCAATGGCACACTTGCTTTTTGTCCTATTTTAATAGTCATAAATGCATTATGCACACGTGTCTACAATTTATCAGATAATAATGATTTTCAAGGGACTATTTAGAGGTCGATAGCAGACCAATGGACTAATATCGACTAATCACAGGCCGGCAATATGGCGCGATTGATTTAAGCCAATCACACAGTTGTGATTACTTTACTGATAAGCCGATGGTCTCATTTGACAGTTCAAATGAGACCATCGGCTTATCAGTGTGTTAGCAGACTCGAGTCCCAGACACGTAAAGACCCCCACAAATCAGTGAGACCCAAAGGCATACTCGGAAATCACTTAGTATAAGAGATGTCTTATAAACAACCAATAGGCATGTAGATACAATGCGTCTCGATCATTGACGGAGTCTGAGGTCAATATTCCAATGGCCGATTTCAAAATCAGTGTGGCAAATGTTTAAAAAATTATGATAATTTTAAATTTTTATTCACTTGCCCATCGAATTCCGAGGGCCTCACAACCTTCAAATAAGTGTCTAATAAACTACCTGACTTTTTTTGATAGATTTTATATGAAAAATACGTCAAAAATCTGTCAAGTAAGCTTCTAGGCTATCTAGCACTTATTTGCCAGTGGTGAAAAAGGCGCTTAGAGTAGAGTCCTTAATTCATACTATTATCCGAAATAGCTTTAAAGAAACTAATTGTCTCAATTTTAGTTCTTTTGTTTCCCTCTTTTACCTAAATATTTTAAATAAATGTGTGAATCTTTCACTTTAATTCGAATTGTAAAATTCATAGAAATGATTGGCGTTCTCACGATTTAAAACGTTGACCAATCTATGACCTTAGATGACTAAGAAATAGCCTCCACAAGTGAGAGTTTCGTGTCGTGTGATATTATCGTGGTGTGATACATGGGCGCCAGGGGGAAGGTTTTGGGGGTTCAAACCCCCTCGAAATGTTTAAGGTATTACATTAATACAAGATGGTACCAATATATAATTTTGTAGTTATAGTGTGTGTTGTCTCTCCCCTCCAGAAACTAAAACCTGGCTAAAACCCCCTCCAACACTAAAACCTGGCTAAAACCCCCTCCAAAACTAAAACCTGGCTAAAACCCCCTGCGAAACTAAAACCTGGCTAGGCCCGTGGTGTGACATGTATTTATTTCTATACATTCTCTCGTCGCACTAAAATTGCCGTGTAACTTGCCTAGGTTAGCGTAATAACGGGTGGCGCAAAAGTAAAGACCCTATTTGGTTCAGCTATAACATTTTTTCTAAATTAGAAAACTAGATTTAGATTTTTTTAAATGTATATTTGTGCCATTAAATTTCGTACCATTAGGATTTAAAGATGATGTCTTTTAAATGGTGACCTCCAGAGTTGATACACATTTGAGCCCTATTTATGACATTTTGCATAACTTGCCGTAACACTTCCTGCGATATGTTCGTTATTTCTTGACGAATGTTTTCTTTTAGAGCTGCGAGAGTCTGTGGCTTGTTCACATACACCCGAGATTTCAAAAAACCCCAAAGAAAAAAGTCTGGACTGGTCAGATCGGGTGATCTTGCAGGCCAAGGCAAATCGCCAAAACGAGAGATAACTCGGCCTGGAAAAGCGTCCCTCACTAAGTCCATAGTGTCGCGCGCTGTGTGTGCCGTAGCGCCGTCTTGTTGAAACCAGATGTGCTCCAGCCCCAATTCGTCCAAACTGGGTATCAAAAACTCACGTAACATGGTTCTGTAGCGTTCTCCAGTGACAGTTATCGCATTGCCTCCAGCGTCTTCGAAAAAATAGGGTCCGATCACTCTGTCAACACAGATGCCACACCATACAGTAACTTTTAGTGGGTGTGTGGCAAAGCGTCGAATTGTGCGACCAATCGGTGCCGGACGGTGGGGAAATCGTCGACGAAATTCACGTTGTGTTCTTATCACTGATATTCCACGTTCTTGGGGAGTAAAACGGTCCATGTTTATTTTCAGTGTATTTTACATTTGTTCACTACACAATTTTCAACAACAGAATGACAGAAAATGTATAATAAAAAAAAAAAAAGCATTTTCTTTAGTGCCACTACTTTTGCGCCACCCAGTACATATTTTTAAAGAAATTAGTGTTCAAACATTTGAATACTACACTTTTTTCCATGACTCTATGAATTTTTTTTTGTTCTAAGAGAGTGTACCTAAATCGCCGCGATTCTCTCATTCGTAGAGGCGATCCCTAAGTGACCTCTGTGTCAAGAAAGTAAGGGCAGTAGTTCAGACAGGTGTACTTATATGTCTATTTCATTCTCGCTTATAGGCTAGTAAGAGAAAGTCAGAAAGAGATGCAGCAAGGTTGTGTGCTCGTTTATCAATACTTTGATATTGAATTTAATGAGATGTTTATGTATTAAACCAATATTTTATTTTTGCTATTAAAGGCGACAGACATTGTCTGCTTGGGACGCTTTCTCTCCTAAATCACTCAACGATTTTTTTTATTGTCTTGGTTGGCAGACATTATTGTATGTGGTTACCGCCTAACTTACCCATTTCGGATCCCCCCAAAACATTGTTTGGTGACAGATCTATCATTTTGGTGATAAATCTACTATTTTTGGTATCTATTTATTAAGATACACATTTACATTAATAACATTTTAATGACTAAGCTAGGCAAGTGGTTAAATGTTGTCGATTGAAGTCAGTTGCCTGGCCATTTAATTGAATGGCAAATATCACTCAGGTAATTGAACGCCGCCATTTACTAAAACGGCTAGGCATTTAATTGAATGGCTCATTTAACCAGTTGACAGCAACATATATACACTATATCTCATATAGTTCCTAGACAATATCTTAGTCTAGGAGCTGGAGAGTTATAGAGCGAGTAAAGTCATCAGCTGTAGCTAGTTAATGCACAAACATCTCATTAGGACATAATTATTTTAAGACGGCGTGCAATTATGTGAAGAGATTCGTTAATACTACCTAACCTAGGTAGAAAATCTAAGTCTACTGTGACCACAGAAACACACATATCATGTTAGAATAATTTCAAAGAATCTAAAAAGATTTATAATAAAAACATTTTATAGTAAATTTATCACAAAATCTATAAGTATTGGTGGCAGTGAAACGCATAAAATTGATTCTATGTTGGCTATATATACATATATATATATACGTAACATCGTCTAAGAACGTTGAACTCTGAAATCAGCTGATTTATTACACATAAAATTTTAATTCACATTATATTGTCTTCATATTTTGATCTATAATATACAAAAATGATTGTTATAATAAGTACTTTATTTGCATAATTCTAAATATTTAGTAAGCGTTTCCCTTCCACCCACCTATAGCAATGTATTTTACAAGTGAAACTTGACCTGTATACGTAATGTGTGTTTTATGGTGGTCACAGTGACGTGACAAGGTGTCTGTGACACCGACGACTGTCTCCCCACTCTCCCCTTTCCCCAGCACGCGCCTATCGAACTTTCAACACTAAGTTGAGCACTGAATAATTATATTATTGTATTGGTCATGAATATTGTTATGGTTCGTAACTAAGTAAAAAGCCGTGTTTCCAATATTTAACAAATTCATAAGGCAGTATGTCATTAGGCAAGTTACTCGTATGCAAGTTACTCGTATGCAAGTTACTCGTATGCAAGTTACTCGTATGCAAGTTACTCATATGCAAGTTACAAAAAAGTTATAATTTGTATGAGATACTTCGAACTTGGACTATTCAAATGACATGCAAATTGCACGCAAATGTTAGTTGCAAATTTTGAATTATTGCTTCTTGTATCCAAGTCAAACCTGTAATTTGCACACTCTCGAAAACATATTTGCAATGCAAGGAATTTGTACGCAAATATGACGTCATATTTATATGCAAGACTTGCCTAATGGAATAGCGCCCATAATGTCTTGCTTTAAAGTTATAAAATATAACTACTCGTTTTTAAGATACATACAATTCTGTAATGGGTAGGCAAAGTTCCATCACAACCACATATTGCCAGCTATGCTGAATTTTGCCATTAAATGTACTAATTTTGCCTTAAAAACGAGTAGATGTGACGCGTCGTATTATATACATATGTATTTGAATCAATTAATTATAAAACGTTGTGCGATAATTCCATCTGTCCATCTCCGATTATACATATAAGGGCGAAGCCACTTCACTGCGTTGTATATCCATACCACAAAAATCTATGATATACCATAGAGATTATTCATTTAGATTGTTTGAATGATCTTTATGATCACCAAACGATGTCAATTAACCGTCCCAAAGCCAGAAAGTATGGTGTTTTGGTTATAAATTATAATTATTTGACGTGAAAAAGATTGCCCTAAGTTTCTTTCGCGGGTTCTTAAAGCCGAACCTTGTCAGCGAAAGGGCCTTAAAGGGTCCCTAGAAATCGGGTAGTCTAATAAGCCTTATAGAAAAAAATCCTGACACATTTCTGGCTTTATATGAAGTTAAGTATCATGTAAGGTCTAAATGAATTACTGACGAATTGACATAATATATTATTATTTAGTTTTTGCGATATCACAAAACAGTGATATGGTTCCCCCAATCACTCAATATCTTTAGTACCGGCAGTAGAGGGGCGGCTGGCACTCGCAACAGCAGCAGGGGCATCCGGGACAGTCGTAGTACCAACACTAGCAGTGGAACTGCTGCTGCGTGATAGCTGACAGGTCCTTCATCAGGCCTTCAAGGTTCTGCATCTCTCGGTGCAGGCGTTCAGTGGAACGCGAGGGGGTTAGTGGCTCCAGTTCTGCGGGGCAGTGGGCCACAGCGCCTCCTAATTGTAGTCTGTTAGTGGCTGCATGGCCAGGAGATGAACTCGCGCTTTTCTTGTATGGAGACGTCTCTCGAACACTCCCGCGGGAATGAGAGTGAGAGTGGGAGTGTGTGGGAGTGGAGTGGTCTGACGCTGTGTCGAGAGCGAAGCTGTGCAGTGGCGCCGCATGTGGCGCGGCTCGTCTTTGTAGGGAACCTGCCGCGCTGTGAGGCCCGCCACCCATTGTGGGACCCGCCATACTTGGGCCCTGCACTACATCGCCGGTCAGGGAGTCACGGCTATGTGGAAAAAACATAGAATAAGTAAGAATAGTAGGGACTTAAAATAGAACCCTGCGGTACACCCGTAGCAGCCGAGGATCCTAACCGATCTCTTATTAAAATCTTTTAAACTTTCGCGACTTGTACACATATTAAATTATTATATAACGGGTCTACGTCACGTATTATATTTAAGGAATATGAAAATACCTTATTTGTTTACAAGGTGGATTGCAGCTGTGGTAGTTCCTATATCGGACAAACTAAGCGAACAATAGCGGAAAGGGTCAAGGAACATATCACAGCTGTCAAGAACCGTCAAACTAATAAGTCACACTTGCTGGAGTCAGGGTCCAACCACAGGATTGAGTTGCACAGGCCTCATGTACTCTCCACCGATCGTCACTATTACTCCAGAATAGCACGAGAAGCGGTTGAAATTAAGAAACAAAAATTTTAACCGGGAGGATGGGTACCGCTAATCAACATCTTGGAATCCAGTCATCAGCAAGTGTAAACATCGCCGATATGACAAAGTAGGCCCGTGTGTAGACGTTATTAGTGTAGTGTGTCGAAGTACCGACAGTTCAAAAACTATAAATATAAATGACCAAAGTGAGGGTAGTAGCAGAAACCCGCACGCATCAGGAACGACGCTTTCGCGCGAATTCGACCGAAACGTCGGGCAAACAAATAAGGTATTTTCATATTCCTTAAATATAATACGTGACGTAGACCCGTTATATAATAATTTAATACGATCTCTTATTTCTTTTACAAGGATTTTTCAGTTCAATTATTAAATTTTAAAAAAAGTTGGGTAGAAATACGTGTCCTTTATTTTAAAATTCCATGGTAAACACAATTGAAGGCCTCGGACTGGTCACAAAAAGTAAAAAGTGGTTTTTGCTTTAAAATCTAAATCTTCTTGCTCAAATCATAAATAAATAAGTAAATAATAGCGTTACTGACTGTGTGTAATGTCCGAGCGGCTCATACGCGACGTAGTGTCCTCTCTCTCTAGCGGCTGACGCGTAGATGTCACCCCCTGGGATCGGCGCTGAGCACGCTGCGCCTAACGGACAGGTGCCGGACCCACCTGTAGCATAGCATGGTATGGAGAATACTAACAAATATATAATTAAAAATAATATTTATGACCCTAATTGGAATTTTCTTAATTATGACTTTCATGAAATGTACTTTGTAACCTAGACGAATGAATATAAAGATCAATATACAATAAGGTCGAGTTTTGTTTGCTGTGATTTTTTAAAACAACATGTATTTAGTTTGACGGTTTAATCGCAACTAACTGAAGTTACTCACATAGTGGACTGTAAAAACGTATAGATAGGTACTAATTGTGTCTTTGTTTAGGCTCACGATTAAAAAAATCTTAATCTATTTGGACGCCGTGTCTATAATTAGCTAAGATATTGAAAATACCAATACATACAAGGCGCAGGCGGCGGGTGCAGAGGCGCGAGCGAAGCTAGCGACGACTGTGGAGACACCATTGGCGCCACTCCTGCTAGCAGCGGCGTACTCTGGAACCACAAGCATGAACTACATAGCATACATAATCATTATCAACTAAGGGTAAACTGGTACTATTTCCTTCCACCAGCTACGATTCTCATGTTGCGTAAATCGGAAGCTCCCAGTGTCCTTGGTGCCCATATACAAATGAATGAAAGAAGGTTGACTGTTAAGGCATTTATTGCGTGTTCATAACTTGGCCTAACGGAGACCCTGAGCTTACTGACTAACTTTACAGAGGCATGTATTACACACAGGTACATGTGGGTGTGTAAGTGCATACATGTCCCTACACTAACATACATCTTTCGCTTCATCAACATTCATCAATCTTTTCATAAATACTCGTCTGATTAGGGTACTCCTGACCTGTTTTTTTGGGACGTGCTATTTGTACAATGAACGTTCTTCTAAGTCTAGTGCCGAGTCTCATCCCATTCCCCCACGAGACAAACATTTGTGTAATTCATAGATATTTGTTTTGATTCTGGGTGTAATCGTGTCCCGCGACACAGGGCATGTTCCCTAATGGAATCTAAAATCTCATGTACTATCGAAAAAGTTCATGCATGATGTACTATGCTATACAGTAGTTCCATACACTGCCACAGCGCCACCTATACAAACTGTTTACAAATGAAAGTTAAGAGGGTTCATACGCCCTGCAAATTCCAATGTGTTATTTGCTTATAAATAGAACTGTGAACGCAATGATTTCGTACATTTCACTTTTCAATTAATTCTAAAAAGTGTATTGAAAGAAAACTTTTAAAAAAAATTGTTCCGATTCCAAATAATAAATATCGAAAACCACGAAATATGGCGGTAAATTGCGATGTTGCCATTCCTACGTATGAACCCTCTTAATACAAACGTTGTTGTCTCCATACCTGGTCAGGATGTTGCATCCTAGCGTGTTGTCTCCTGTCGCAGGTGGAGGCGCAGCCCACGCCGCCCACGCCCACTCCCACCCCCATGCCTGTCATCGCTGGGCATACAACAGAACAGTTTCAGATAAATACGATACACAAAGTCGATAGCTTATGTCAGGAATGTGTTCAATATTGAAAATGTTGTAAATCAAGGATTTTTCACTTGTCTAGGAGGCTGTTCTGTAATTGCGTGACGCAACTTCCGTCAGATTTAAGGCGACATAAGAAATAAAACTAATAGTGAAATGAAAGCAAAACCAAGCGGAGAATGACGTACATGTCTTGTAGTCGCAGTCACAGCGGCGGTAGTACAGCTCGGCGGGAGATGAGCGGAGCGGAGCGGTGTCATCACTGCCCGCTACTGACGCCGAACGGGACTCTGATGTGAGGGGGGGTTCAACGCAAATCATAAAATAACTTGTGCGAATGATGGAATATTGTGATGGTTACTAAAACATGCGACGTAATGGTGTATCACAAAATAAAAACGTATAAAAGACAAGCTACATACAACGTGCGCTTGAGCAACGCACACATAGACCTCGCTCACGGACACTATCTCAATATGTTTGAGGCGAACAGTGCAGCGCTAGTGCCATCCGCTTCAGACTTTTATGTTTTTAGCCTACCTGTTGTATCAGAGATGTAAGTAGGTACCTTTGTTTGTATTCTAGACGCGGCGGAGGACTTTGTTTTTATAATAATTACGTATGTTGTAGGTATTTATAACCGTATATCAAAAATCTAGACCAATTTGTTTGATTTTAAAATTGTTGTGTATTGTTTTACTAAATCACTACCTACATTCCTTAAATGTAGTGTAATACTACTGAATCAGTACATTTTTATCCTAGTAACACTAATTTTTTTCTCAGATTAAGTTAAAAAAAATTGTAGTGATGAAATTTTAATACCTAATTCTTTTATGAATACAATATAACATTGCTAAAACCCTGATATCGCAGTGCAGGCTTGAGTCAGGGCTTCCATAGTAAGCATCCATTTTTTTCTAAATAAATATTTCATTTCACATTATGTCTCCGGTCTATGCTCGGGAGACGCAGGTGGCTCAGTTTGAGCGGCAGTTACCTCTGTTTAATGCGGTGTACGTACCGACGTATGTAGGCACGTAGTGTCTCCGGTCGAGTGAGGCGGGGGGCGGCAGTGCGGGCGGGTGTCGCGCGGGCTCGTACTCGGCGGGCGGCGCGCGGCCCAAGGTCAAGGTCGACGACACTAGCGCCGCGCCGCCCACGTCTGCGCTACTCGCTGACACTGAGGACACACCACACACGTCTATAATTCGTTATATTACTAAGGTTACAAAAGGCTCCCGGAGAGCGTTGAAACTTGAAAGCGGGTGCTGTTGGTCAACAGGCTGCAAGTGTAAAATGTTTGGCAGTAATCCTTAAAAGGTCACTATGACCTCACTGCTACACGCAGCGAACCTGCGTATCAACATGTAACTCTGCACTGCCAACGCTCTCCGTTCCCTCTCAACAAAAAGTTTAACCCCGCGATGGGATTTAAACCAGCGATCCTGGCAATCCGGTTCCAGTTTTCTCCCAACTAAGTTGCAGTTTCATAATATAAAATTAACTTAACATTTTCTAGAATAGGCATAGTTTCCGCTATGTAGGTGTATAGGTCGCAGCCAAATGGCTTAATCAGCCCTTCAATTAACAATCTAGCCGTTTAACTAAACGGTGCCGTTCAACTAACGGCCTGAACTATATTTGCCTTTCTAAATCGTTAAAGTTTTTAACTAGTTGCCTAGTCTAGTAATTTAAATTTAGTTCCTCTTTCTGCCACCTAGCGCTGAAACCCACACACTCAAATTTATTATGCCAAAATGGCGCCGCCAAGCAACAATTTAAAAATCTTAGATGACTGCGAATATCGACCATGGATTATTTAGCAAATATGATGATATGGGGGGCTTCTGAATTATTCAATTCAATAATTTATATGTCATTCTGTTGTATAAATGGTCTACGCCAGCATTTATTAAATGTTGCATAAAATGCACGGCTAAATTTCATTTAGGCCGCCAGTTGAACGGCGCCGATTAGTGAAACGGGTAGGCTGTTTATTGAACGGCTAATTAAGTTAGTTGGCTGTGACATAATACACGTAACCATTTCGTACTCTTACTAGCAGAGCTGTGTAAACTCTTATCCATATGTTTCAACTCCATCTGATCATGGTGTATCCAGAGGTCTGGTGGTTTGATGGCAGCCGACGCTGAAGACTTCTGGTAAGTGCTAGTGTCTGGGGATAGTGGTGGAGTAGAGCGGCGACAGCACAGTGATAGGGCGAGTGCAGCGGCGAGTGCTAGTACTGCGCAAGCGCCGCCCGCTGACGCCCATAGCCAGGCTGAAGTTGCGCTAGCTAAGCCTCCGCCTTCGCCTGATTCTGAAGAAATAAATTTCCATGAGAAACAATCCACTGAAATAGTCGCCTAACTATAGAATGGCAAAGCGAACTTTCGCGACTATACTGATGCCAAATTGAATGTAGAATACATAATAACAAGTTTTGGTGAAACTAATTGAATGAATAAAAACAACTTGTGGATTTGACTGGCCTGTTGGTCTAGTGGTTAGTGACCCTGACTGCTAAGCCGGAGGTCGTGGGTTCCATCCCCACTCAGGGTAAATCTTTGTGTGATGAGCATAAAGGTTTGTTCTGTGTCTGGGTGTAATTTATATATAATATGTATGTATTTATAAAAAAAAATGTATTTAAGTAATATATCAGTAATTTAGTACGAATAACACAAGCAAATATAATTGCTTACTTTAGGACTAGATGGCGCTGTGTGAATGTGGTAGAATATTATTATTATTATTTTGATACGTTTATAGTTACAAATTACAGCCAACATTTTGTCACTGATACCGGTTTAAGAAAATATATTATAAATTAAATCTTAAAAAATTATAATAACCCGACTGCAAAAATCAAACACTAAAAAGACCGAAAAATGGTTGTAATTATTATTCCTGATTAAATTTAAATACATAACATAATTATGTATAAATATTTGTAATCTCCATTTGATTATCTTTATTTTGATACAATATTCGTTACGATTGGTTAAAAAAAAATGTTAACTACTTACAAATTGGCGCCAAAAGTCCGCCGTTTTGTTTTGTTTTTTTATTACTATCTATCTAAGGACACTTGGGTTTACGAGAAGAATCTAACGATACCTTAATTGTCGAAATCCATCCAGCCGTTTGGAAAAAACGTGTGCATAAAGAAATTTACATACAAGATACGCATGAAATACAATACCCGTCCTGTCAGTCGGGTAAATACAATTTGACTGTGATGGTAACCACTTGATGGTGGTCCTGCGGGGCCAGTTCTTTTATTAATACTATACTCGCTAAAGTAAATTGAACCTTAAATTATACAACAAGAAAATCATAGTTGTACACACATACCCATTGCAGTAGTATAAGTGATAGGTGCACAGAAGGGCCCCAGTCCCTTGGAGTTCCGCGCCTGCAGCTTGAACAAGTAGGTGGTCCTGGGGCGCAGGCGCTCCACCCGCGCCCTCGTGCGCTCGCCCAGCGCCGCCACCGCCGTCCACTCCTCGCTGCCGCCGCGAGACACCGCGTACATTATCACGTAGCCTGGAATATCATTCAAAAGGTGATCATCTATATACATACACTAGCTTCCACCCGCTGCTTCGCCCGCGTGGTATGTATTTTTTACCTATAAACCTTCCTCTTGAATCAGTCTATCTATTAAAAAAACCGCATCAAAATCCGTTGCGTAGTTTTAAAGATTTAAGCATACATAGGGATATAGGGACAGAGAAAGCGACTTTGTTTTATACTAAGTAGTGATATAGATCACGCCTCTTTCCCACAGAGGGGTAGGCAGAGACCATTTCCTTCCACTTGCTACGATTCTGACATACATCTTTGGCTTCTTCAACATTCATTAATCTTTTCATGTATTCTCGCCGGTTGAGGGTACTCCTGATCTGTCCCTTCTTTGAGAATTTAACTTTAATCTATATAAACTAATAATAAACTATAAAATTCTATATAATTAATTATTATTTATTTATTTATAGATATTTATTTTTATTGACATACCTACTTATGTTATTATAGTATATATCTTTATATATGTATATAGTTCTACTGTACGTGTATTGACAGTGAATACCTCCTAAGCGGCTGAACCGATTTGAATGAATTTTTGTGCATGTGTTCAAGTGGATTCGAGGATGGTATAGATTCACAAATAAAAAAAAATGAAGTCGATTGGTATATCATGCAGGACAACGTCTGTCGGGTCCGCTAGTAAATAAATATATAATCTGTCATTACACGGTAGATAGATACCTAATAAAGATTAAGGAAATCAACGTTTTCTATAATACAGGTTGCAAATCAGTACAGGAGACATAGGTAATTTTTAATAACATAATATATAACACAGCATCACGCCTTTTTCCAGGTAGGCAGAGTTGTTTCACACCCAGGGCGAGCCTAATGTCATCTACCGGGAAGGTTTGTTTACCAAACTGCGGGAAATTCTCAATACTGGAATTACATGTTAGAAAAGTCCAATACCATTTTCACCCGACCCGGGAATCGATCCCGGGACTTGCACAACAGTCGTATACACTTCCCGCTGCGCCACCGAGGCAGTTAAATAAAATTTATTTATTTGTATTATTCGCTGGACTACAATTGGTTTTGTGTCCAGCAGTTTCACAGCTACACAGTACGTACCAGTGATGAGTCCGTTGGGCTTGACAGGCGGCTGCCACACGAGGTCCACGGCGCGCGCGGGCGAGGCGGGGGGCGGGGCGGGGGACGGGCGCAGCTCGCGCGGGGCGGAGCCCGGCGGAGCCTCCAGGGTCGTGTTCGACACCAACATCGACCATGCTGACTCACGACCTCCTAAAATATAGATATTGATATATTTATTATTTAATTACCTCTAAAGAGAAAATCTTTCTACTTTCTGATTGATGAATTTGACTATAGTTTTTTTAATCAATCAGTCAAAATATATTTATTGCGAATATAGGTAACATAATTATGTTGTTGTAATACAGTTTTTTCAGGGCGCCATATTCTGCCTTTAAGCTTGCAATATACAATAATATACATATTATCAGTTATAATTAATTATCACAAATGCATTTTTTTATTTTAAACATTATTTATCATTTTCATTAGTGATTAGTAATATAGAATGTCATAAAAAATAAATAATAATAAAATGTCAAAATATTAATAAGTTGTGGAATGAACTGTGGAATAGTTAGGTGACGCGCTCGTGATGCCCCCTGGTGTTGCAGGCGCCCATAGGCTACGGTAACCGCTTACCATCAGTCGGACCGTACGTCTGGATATGGCAAACAGATGTACAGCCCGCATCGTGGTATAAAAAAAAATCCTAAATAAAGATAATAATAATAATAATATTCTACCACATTTACACAGCGCCATCTAGTCCCAAATTAAGCAATTATATTTGCTTGTGTTATGGGTACTAAACAACTGATATACTACTTAAATACATTTTTTTTTTGTAAATACATACATACATACACCCAGACACAGAACAAACCTTTATCCTCATCACACAAAGATTTGTCCTGAGTGGGGATCGAACCCACGACCTCCGGTTTAGCAGTCAGGGTCACTAACCATTAGACCAACAGGCCAGTCATTACTACAAAAGTTTGTTATCTAAATATTTTGTAAATTAAAATCTATAAAATTGTTGCAGCGTATGTGCACGTGCACGTACCTTTAATAAGTTTGACAGCGAACTCGTACTGCGTGTAAGGTCGCAGCTCGTCCAACATACAGTTGAGGTCCGTCGCGTTGAACGTACGAGCGCGGGCGCCCGACGACGACCAGCGGACCACGTAGCGCCGCCCGTCCGTCGCCGTCTGTGTATATATAACGGGTGGCGCAAAAGTAAAGACCCTATTTGGTTCAGCTATAACATTTTTTCTAAATTAGAAAACTAGATTTAGATTTTTTTAAATGTATATTTGTGCCATTAAATTTCGTACCATTAGGATTTAAAGATGATGTCTTTTAAATGGTGACCTCCAGAGTTGATACACATTTGAGCCCTATTTATGACATTTTGCATAACTTGCCGTAACACTTCCTGCGATATGTTCGTTATTTCTTGACGAATGTTTTCTTTTAGAGCTGCGAGAGTCTGTGGCTTGTTCACATACACCCGAGATTTCAAAAAACCCCAAAGAAAAAAGTCTGGACTGGTCAGATCGGGTGATCTTGCAGGCCAAGGCAAATCGCCAAAACGAGAGATAACTCGGCCTGGAAAAGCGTCCCTCACTAAGTCCATAGTGTCGCGCGCTGTGTGTGCCGTAGCGCCGTCTTGTTGAAACCAGATGTGCTCCAGCCCCAATTCGTCCAAACTGGGTATCAAAAACTCACGTAACATGGTTCTGTAGCGTTCTCCAGTGACAGTTATCGCATTGCCTCCAGCGTCTTCGAAAAAATAGGGTCCGATCACTCTGTCAACACAGATGCCACACCATACAGTAACTTTTAGTGGGTGTGTGGCAAAGCGTCGAATTGTGCGACCAATCGGTGCCGGACGGTGGGGAAATCGTCGACGAAATTCACGTTGTGTTCTTATCACTGATATTCCACGTTCTTGGGGAGTAAAACGGTCCATGTTTATTTTCAGTGTATTTTACATTTGTTCACTACACAATTTTCAACAACAGAATGACAGAAAATGTATAATAAAAAAAAAAAAAGCATTTTCTTTAGTGCCACTACTTTTGCGCCACCCAGTATAATAATAATATTCTACCACATTCACGTAGCGCCATCTAGTCCCAAAGTAAGCAATTATATTTGCTTGTGTTATGGGCACTAAACAACTGATATAATAGTTAAATACATTTTTTTTTGTAAATACATACATATTATAGATAAATTACAACCAGACACAGAACAAACCTTTATGCTCATCACACAAAGATTTGTCCTGGGTGGGGATCGAACTCACGACTTCCGGCTTAGCAGTCAGGGTTACTAACCACTAGACCAACAAGCCAGTCGATATATATATTTATTTACTATATATATTTATATTCTCCGTGTAGTGACAGATTAAGAATACATAATGTCGCTACCCCATCTCAAACCTTTGGGTGTCGTAAAAAGGGAGTAACGTTATGTAGACAAGAGTTGTACGGTTTCGCACACTTGGACAGATTGGTTTTAGTGGAGTGTGTAGAGAAAGATCACAGCACGTTTACATTTAGTTTATTTCGTAGTTAAGTTACACGTAAATGGACTGATAACTAATCTTTACTCTAATGGTAGTTGTTTGTCACACTGTTTAATGCACACTGACTAAAATATATTAATTTTAATAATTATACATAAATTGCATATTATGACGCACCGCATAGTAAAGGTCGCGGCCGTCAGCAAATTATGTACAGTGACTGTACAAGAGTACTGCGAGAAAAGGCAAATTCGAAACAAACTATATACCAATCCGTCTGGCCAGCGTGGTATAATAGGTGAAGATCCGTGCCCAGCACTGGGACGTTTATGGGTTGGCGGGCTGATGAAGATTATGACATGGCCATAATATGGCCATGTCGACCCTTCCTCCTTACATAAATATTATGTAAGAGCGCTATGACATGTCCTTCTTCAAACGAGGTTTAAAGAGAGCTATCCTCTCAAGGTAGGCAGCGGCCTTGCTGTGCCCCTGGCATTGCCAACGTCCATGAGCGGCGGTAACCACTTACCATCAGGTGAGCCGTCTGCTCGTCTGCCACTTTCGGCAATTAAAAAAAAAAAAAAAAAAAAAGGAGGAAGCGTCCCAAGTTTTCGCCCCCTCCCCTTTAGTATCTAAAATCCTAGGATTTAGGAGGGCATGTGTAATCAAATAATTGAAGCCCGGACATATATATTATGAAAGTTTATTTATGATGCTGAAAGATCAACACACCTGTCCCTTAGGTAACGAAGGATCGGTCCAGTAGACAACAGCCGTGGTACCGCTCAACATTATCACCTGTATAAGAACACATATTATTATAAGCTTATTTACATATAATTGACAAATCAAAAAAAGGTTTGACTGGTAGAGAATGCTTTTAGCATTAAGCCCCCCTTTTTGTAACGTATTTTGTGCAAGAAGTTTTTTAAATAAGAAATATCATAGGTGACGGTATAACCGCGAAACCGTTTGAGATACAATAACTAAAAAAAATTATAAAAATATCTAGTTTTCTTTTACACCCAAACAAAGTTGGTAAGACGATTAAAAGTGCTCGGTGTATGAATATGTTACGGCTAAAGGTACGTGTGAATAATCTAGTCATAGTCATAATCTTTATTTCATTTGGATCAAATACATGATACTTATGAACGTCATACAAAGCCAAAAAAGGTGTCAGCAAATTTGCCTATGGCAAGGTTAGGTTATTTTTTAAAGTTAAGATTAGCCGGCTCAAGTTAGGCTTATGTTCACACTTACCTTTAGCCATAACATATACACATAACAATGCATTTTGAACTATTTTATTAATATATATTTAATTAAATAAAAAAAAAATAAAGGTTGCGAGTGGCCGTTGGATGCGGGCGGCACAAAATCGCTCGCTGTGGCGGAAATTAGGTGAGGCCTATGTTCAACAGTGGACGTCGTTGGGCTGATATGATGATGATGATATTTAATTAAATTTTAGTAAAAAAAGCGACTGCGCTGGATGCAGGCCGCATACAACCAGCCCTATTGGAAGTCTCTTGAGGAGGGCTATGTCCAGCAGTGGACTTCCTGCGGCTAATATGATTGATTGATTGATTGAAAAAAGCGACGATTTTTCCTGACCTTGACCCCAACAGGCGGTATGAGGGGGGGCGGCTCGTCTTGGTCCTCATCATCCTCACTGTCTTCGTCTTCATCATCCAGGTCGTCGCCATCAGCAGCGGCCGGCTTGGTGCGGACCGTGGCGTATACAGCAGGGCCCAGACCGCGGGAGTTGCTCGCTCGTAGAGATATCACGTATTCCGAGTTCGTTTCTGTCGGAAGTAAAATGTAATGTCATGTCTAAGTAGAAATCAGAATCAGATATATTTATAGGTTTTTTTTTTTAAAGACAACGTCCGCACTAGGGAACAAGCCCTGTGTCGCGGGGAGCTTTACAAACATGAAACTAACGGACACAAAGTACACCCAGACTAGAAACAAATATCTATGAATCACACAAATATTTGTCTCGTGTGGGAATCAAACCCACGTCACCCAGCACGGCGATGTAGTGGCGAGGCGACCACCTTAACCACTGCGTCACGGTAACAGTCAGGTTGTTCTATACATGTAGATCTTATTTATACCTAATAATACTAGCTGACCCGGCGAACTGCGCACCGCCATATTTTATTATTAGTGATAATGTTCCATTTTTAAATGTTTAACGTAAAAGCTCCTATTAACGACCCCCTAAAATGTGACTCTATTAACGATCCAATTTTTAAATCACTCATATTGGACATAAAATAGAGTTTCAGAAATGTCATACCTTAAAAATTAGTTACGTATTTTTGTTGGCCACCAAAAAGTGTAAAGTTTGTGTGTTTAAATAGCCAGTGAAAGAAATAATTTGAATGTTAATGGGACGCGCCCGAAGCGGACGCACATTTCATAGTGTCGCGTCTCCAGCCACGTAAGTACACCTAAATATTACTTAAGGAAAATAACACACTAAAAATGGATTTGTCTTCTTGTTATCACATTACAACTGTAACGTATATATTCTTTTTCTAAAGTAACTCTTAATATAATACTTTTTATTGGTTTTTGTGTTATAAAATCATGTTTTAACTTAAGGCGGTAATACAATCCAAATTTCAAAACTTGATTCTAATAACGACCCATGGCGTTGTTAAAAATTTTGAGAACATTTAGTATTTTAAAATAATATCAATTATAAACTACCTCATTTGATTTTATTGTTTTCTTGTTCAGTTCTTAAAATTATTTTACATCGTTAGATCTATTAACGACAAAGCTATTTCTTAAAGATTTTGTGTAAAACTCGATTCAACGTTAGACAATATCCCTATTATTATAATGGGTCGCTAATAGACCTTCATACTTGATTCTATTACCGACTCACAACTGTGACGATATTTTTGGTGATATAGTACACAAAAATAAAATGTATATTTTTGAACAATTTGGCTTATTTCTTGCATACGTGACGTTTTGAGAGATTTTGTCACAGGACATATTATTAATGTAAAATAATATTTGCTATCCAGTTTCAGTCATGCTTCATGGCATTGGCTATATTTCATTTGTTTTCAAATCAAATAAAAATGGCGGGACGGAATGCGGGCCGTGTAACTTATATCTCTATCTATATCTCTTTAAAGATTGTGTTCTTTTATAGAATCATGGAGCCGTAGAAGCGCAAGCAGTACGCCTCTGCTCAACTAGAAACTGCGCTTCTAGCTATAAATGAAGGGACCAGCATATACGAAGCTTCAAAAACCTATGGCATACCGAGGATAACTCTGCGTGCCAAGAGAAATAATAAATATATATTATTATATATATATATTATATTTTAATTATATATATATATATCACTAAAATAACAAAAAATAAGTGCTCTAAGCGTTGCAATAAATAATTATGTTCATATTGTGATAATGTTGATCTCATAACTATTGTTGTTATATAATAAATGCCTTAAAAACTATTTTTTTTTATTTAATAGTATAGAAGAAATGACAACTTCGTACCGGTCGGTAAAAGAAGTAGAAAAATCGTTAATAGAATCTTGCCGCATTCTATGGGTCGGTAATAGAATCAACTACTCTTTTGGATTAAATAATTATTTAGTAATTATTGTGTTATTGAATATTGAATTTAAGTACTGAATTGCAAAGAATACTTCGTTGAGATTAATTATAAATTATAACATCTTTCCTAACATAACAGCTTATATCTATTTTTTTAAAGTGAATCCTAAGACAGCTAAAACTGGCGGTAATAGGAGCTTTTACGTTATATGGAGATTTTTTTTTTTTTGTAAATACAGACACCGAACAAACCTTTATGCTCATCACACAAAGATTTGTCCTGGGTGGGGATCGAACCCACGACCTCCGGCTTAGCAGTCAGGGTCACTAACCACTAGACCAACAGGCCAGTCAAATTATATTTTTGAAACATTATTTTACGACTATCCTGTCGGCATAGTGGTTACCAGACTGCTAAGCCGAAGGTCGTGGGTTCGATCACTGAGCTAGTACGTACCGAGGCCGCGTATGACGTGCGAGTGTAGATGCGCGGGCAGCTCGCGCGCGGCGTCGTCGGGCACGCCGAGCCCCCACCCCAGCACCCACCCCCGCACCAGCGCGCCCCCCGCCCCCGCGCCGCCTTCGTCCGACCACCACACTGAGATCCAGTCGCGACCCGCGCGAGCTACAACACAAGTATATTACATAAAACAACAGCATTGAAAATTTCGAGTCACCCCCGACATTTCGACCTTGAAATAGCATGCACTAATTTTAATTAAACATGTCAGTTTTCAATCCAAAAACCATAAAAACTGGCAAATTCGTTTAAGAGCTACGTTGCCGCATGAGACACGTCAAACTTACAAGACCCCTCTTTTTACGTCAAGGGCAAAAACACCTTCTTGCCTTATATTCCCGTAGGGGTATACAGAACTACATCTACGTATAGGATCGAGACTAGTCTGAGAATATAGTTTTGTTTTCCTCTCAAACTTTAAAACAAGGGGACATCATAAACAGACATAGCCTAACGCCTTTTCCCCGAAGGTGCATAAGTGCATCACTCCCATATTTGACCAGCTATCTCAGATCCCACGTAATAGAAGGCGAGCCTATCAGACTTCAGCTGGGCATATTTATTTATTTTCAAACCAACAGCGATATACATAGTATAAACCAAAAAGGTAACAATAATTTAGGTATGGCCAATGATAGGTTTTCTTATTATTTCTCTGTACATATTTCGGCTATTGAATGGACGAAAAAAACAGTCAGCGATGTCAAGCAGAACAAAATAAATTATGATAATAGAGAAACTCAATACCAATAAAATGTATCTATAGTTGATCGTTCAGTAGTAAGTCATTATCATCATCATGTCAGCCCAATGACGTCCACTGTTGAACATACCGAGTGAACAACTGGGTGGCCGTTGGATGCGGGCGGCACAAAATCGCTCGCTGTGGCGGAAATTAGGTGAGGCCTATATTCAACAGTAATAAGTATTTTAAAATAAAATTAATTTAAAATTGTGTTCATATTAAGTCTGTGTTGTCCCACTGCTGGGCAAAGGTCTCCCCCAAGCTCTCCCATTATTTTCTATTGGATGTTTTGATCCTCCAGTCCTTGTCAGTGAAACAACACAGGTTGATTAAAAAAAAAATTAAAAACAAAGAAACACAGTTTCGTGAATAGGTTGTCGAAGAACTCAACGAACGCCAAGGCATAGTGGTAGTACTGACTGGTAAGTGGCGGCGGCTGCGGTGGCACCCTGCTCTCGTCCAACTCCTGACGTTGAGTGCTGGCCGTCACCCACTCGCTGAACGGCCCTGAGCCGTTCGCGTTTATCGCGCACACACGGATCTGTAATAATACGTTTAAATATTAAAACCGTTAATTATCCCTGTAGTTTATTTATCCGTGTAGTAAAGGATTAAGAATACATAATGTCACTACCCCATCTCAACCCGTGGGTGTCGTAAAAGGCGACTAAGGGAGTAGTAACCTTAAGTAGACAAAATCACTGCAAGAAAAGGAAAATTCGAAACAAACCCTATACCAACCCGTCTGGACAGCGTGGTATAGTAGGCTAAATTCCCTCCACATTCTTTGGAGGAGACCTGTGCCCAGCAGTGGAATATTTATGGGTTGAAATGATGAAATATTAAAACAATAACCTTGAATCACGCGGTGACAGTGTTTGTAAGTGTGTGAGTGAGATGTCAATGACCTTAGTGTTGTGTACTATAATTGGCTTCAGACGTTGTTTAATACGTGCAATATAGTAAGACGGATGGTTATCATGTCAAATGTAAGGAAATTTAGATATGGTCGCTGTCACTGTCAAACATTTGACAGCGACATCAAAACCGAACATTCGAATGTCAGAGTAAACCCCCTGTAGTTATCAAATGTCACTTAACAGTGTTTTTTTCGACCAATTCAACTAGTTTACTAACTTGATAAGTAGTAGCAGTATCCAGTTGTCGCAGTTCCGCTCGCCTTTGGTCGGCAGGCGTGGTTAGTGAATCCGCTTTCCGTCGGGCGGATGATCCGCCAGAAGCGACAGGGCCCGCGGGAGGTGCCGAGGCAGGTGGTGCGGGAAGCGCTCGGTACCGCACTTTGTAGCCTGTCAGTGGACCCCGATGTGTGCGGGACGGAGGAGCCTCCCACCGGACAAGGATCGACTGGAAGATATATAATAAATAGATCCGATCGGGCACATTTAATTTTGTTTCCAAACTCCGGGCTGAATCTGAGAATTTCATCACAGAAAAATCCAATATCATTTTGCCCGACCCGCAAATGTAAATCGGGACTTCTAGCGCAGCAGTTGTGTACACTTAGCGTTGCGCCGCCGAAGCAGTTGCAAATTTTGATCTCCAAATAAAAAATAGAAGAGGACCAAAGATTGTACCTTGTGATACGCCTGGATAAAAATGTACAATGTCCAATAAAAATTACCTTTTATAACAACTTATAAAATGTGATTAGATATACATACATACAAATAAGAATTTAATCAATGTCATCTACGACGTACATACACGACTAGCAATATTTTCAGATTTTATACTTATTAATATAAATACATTTTCACATATTTGTGATTCACAGTGTCGAATGTCTCTTACAAGTCAGTGTGTAAGTGCGGTGTACTTACAGTGGCACTGGTTGCGATGGCGCTGAGGTTGGCGGGCGGCGCGGCGGGCGCGTCACTGACGGTGCGCGCGCGCATGTCTGCGGGCGCGCCGCCCGCCGCCGCCACGCGCACGCTGTAGGCGCTCGCCGCGCGCAGACCGCTCACTGTGTGGCTGATGAGTCCCGACGATCCGGCACCTACTTCCACCCATTGGAACTGCTCGCGACCGCTATCCACCTGTAGTATTATCATGTAATCTGCTCGTCATTCCTTGGCGAAGGATAAACCCTCTTATGTCAAAAATGACATAACGAATACAGCTCATAAACGCATCTAAATGTACCTCAGTGTAGTGTATAGAGTACTTGTTCGGCAGCGGCGGTTGCGCAGGTGGCGCCCAGCTCACGCGCAGGGCGTGCGGGCCTGCGCTCTCCACGCGCAGGTTGAGTGGGGGACCGTGCGTCACTTCCTCCTCCGATGTGCGGACTTCTATCATCTATGAAACAAAATAATTATATAGAACTATTGGAGTGCCACAGGGATCTTATCTTGTACCATAAACTTTTGAAAATTACTAATTTTAAAATAAAATTAACAATGTTTTTAAACCAATAGAATCTCGAAATTTTGTCATATCAATATGGTAATAGTGATAATGACGATGGTACTTACGTCAGTAGGCGGCGAGGTGCCGTGCTCGGTGAAGGCAAGTACAGCGAACTGGTAGGTGGTGTTAGGTTGTAGCGACGCAACATTCATCTCGTGACGAGATGGACCGCCACGTGTCACTCGCTCCCTAATAACAATGTGTTGTTTCTTTATACATATAACACACACATAGACATATTATAATGATACATGTCTCCTAATAGGCAGAAATCGCAGCTTGTCATTTGGAATATCAATTGCACTAATAGAAAATAAGGACCATATAAAAATACTTATGTCTGACTTAGCGGCGCTGGCCACTTTATTAATTGTATGAAAAATTATGTGCTTATAACATATCGCCACTTGCTGAAGGGAAAATGTTTCAGGTAATACAGTGAGCCTATAGCATTCAATTCTGAACCCTGGATCGTTCATGCTACTATCGTAGACTCTAGCTGATCAGCCCCCCTAGACAAGAGACAATTGGCTGATTCTATTAGAAATATTTAAATGTCACTTTAACACATTTGAATACATCTCTGACATAAGCATGTCACGTGATCAATGTACTAATTTGACATGTCGATAGAATAGATAGATCGAATCGATTGCCACTTGGCCAGAGAGGCCGAAATAGTCAAAAAGTATGTAACTCAATAATCTCACCTCTCACTCCCTTTCACTTTATAGATGACAGCATAACCTGTCACTTCTTCACTCTTATGTTGCGGTTCCTCCCAGCTCAGGGTCACGAACCTGTGCTTTACGATCACAGCCTTCAGTGACCTTGGAGATGAGACCAGGCTCGCGTTCGCAGACTTCAACGTATCCAGGTCTAAATTCAGACCTTTAGCAGCGTGTAACGAATCGTCACCGGTTAAATTTACTGAATTATCATTTGTTTCTAAACTATTAGTAGATGATGCATCATCATCATCATCATCATCATTATAATCATATTCTATGTCAGGTCCTGATGTATATGCTGATGATGTTTCTCCTAGGAAGTCAGGGTCTTCAGGTGTAGTGTCAAAATCGTGGTCTGACACTAAAGTGGTGAAGATGTCGTGGGTTGTGTTCCTTGTTGGTGGAGATTCGATCGTGATGTTGCGAATGTCTGTAAGGGGGTGGTGCGATAGCGAAAAACAAAAATAAAAATGTAAAAAATAAAACAAAATAATCAAATAATAGTTTTAAAAATAAAACAAATATAACATTAGGGCCCGTTTATAGAAAGGTGTGTTTTTTTTTATTTTTTACTATAACCGGACCTTAATCTAAAACTAGTATGAAATGGAAAAATTATAAAATAAAAAGTGTACAGAAAATTATGCATTTTCAAATATAATAATCTTAAGAAGCACAAAATTAGAGTATTAGCAGCGGCTTGGCTACGTTTTCTTGACAATTAATACTTAAGATTCATTCAGTATGATAAGTGACTGGCACCAGGCTCCTGGCCTATCTCTAGATGTTCTACTGACCGTCAAGCGGCGGCAACACAACGAGTCGCAGCGTTGCAGTCGCGGAGCCTGCCGCCGACTGCGCTGCGCACTGGAACATGCCGGCGTCTACCCGCAACACGCCTTGGATGCGCAGAGACGACCTGAGGTACATACAGTGTTAATTATTACGATAATAATATAAATTTGTAGTAACCAATTTAAATTAATACAAGTGTTTATTTAAAAAAAAACAAAAAACTCGACTGCCTTACCTTGCCAAAAAGTAGTCTTCGTCAGTCAATATTATTAATTATTATGTAGAGGCACGGGCATTAGTAAGTGCATATATAATTGAATTAGGCTATTAATTAGCTTTCATCTGACACCCATATTGGGATAGCACTAAAAAACATCTGTTTTGACAGTTTACGTCCGCCATATTGTTTTTTTTGGCTGACACCTCACACTTTAAAATCAGCCAAGCCGTTTAGGCTACCGAAGGTCACAATGGAACAGAAATGCCCACATACATACATCAAGTACATACATACATACATACGCGTGAAAAACATTACCCTCCTTTTTGGCAGTCGGGTAAAAACAACTTTTGGATTATTAATGTCATGAATGATGATTTTGGCTTAGGAATTCTTCATCTTTAACACTATATTCAAATACCAGCTACCAATTATAATTAAAAATAATGATTAATACTTAGTTTAAAAATAATTACCCAAATGCAAAAAAGGAGGGTAATGTTTTTCGCGCGTGTATGTATGCAAGCATGCCTGTTCCATTGTGACCTTCTGTAACCTAAACGGCCTGGCTGATTTTAAAGTGAGAGCTGTCATTAGATTCGTAATTTTTCCCCGAGTGTCATAGGCTATGTGACGTCAACAAAAAACCAATATGGCGGACGTAAACTGCCAAAACAGACGTTTTTTTAGTGCTATCGCAATATGGGTATCAGATGAAAGCTAATTAATAGCCTAATTCAATTATATATGCACTAACTATTGCTCACGGCTTCACTTGTCTCTTGTAACCTAAATAGCTTGATCGATTTTGAAGTGCAAGGTGTTCAATCCGTATTCAGCACCGAATCTCTATATCTAAACATTTAGACCTTTTACTAGTATATTTTTCGAATTCATTGCTCCAAATTGACTGTCGAAGGGTCGGGATTTTTGGTTTTTTAAATTAATACTTGTTATTACTATTTTATTACAAGTTTAATGTCTTACCCATCAACAAGTGCAATATCATGATTGTTAGGTGTGAGTGGGTCGCCATCTTTGAGCCACGTCACAGTAGGCACGGGCCGGCCTCTGACGTCACAACGTAGTGTGACGTCACCGCGCGCGTGCGCCGTCTGCACTGCGCCCTCCGATATGTGCACGCGAGGTGCCGTCTGTAAGCGAATATGCACTTTATTTTTATAGTCCTAGGTTTGTTTTTTGTGTGAATGAAGGTAAAAGGCATTTAGAAATATAAATTAATAGTCAATAACAAAAATTATTAAGGGAAACACCCTTGAATGTTCTTTTTTTAAATTAGAAATACTACCTATGTATTACTAAACTGTTTTCTTAAAAAAAAAGGAAGAGGTTATACGTCTATATTATGAATGAAAAATCTTTCGTTCAGCAATTGTATACACACTCTTGTCGTGCTATTAAAGAAGTCGAGAGTTAATGGATATAATATTAAAACTTTTTAGATGGTTTCTAAATAAAACCCGCTTCTATGTGGAAATAAGGTTCATTTTAGCGTATTCTAACTAAAGAGTGTGAAAAATCCTAATTTACTGTAAACAAAAATTAACACTATGAGTATAGAAATCAGGTTGGTTTTATGATGTACTTACCAACACGTGCAACTGTGTGGTATGGTCAGCAGAATCCAGCCTATTGTGCGCGCGGCAAGTGTACGCGCCTGCGTCCAGTGCGCGGGCTGACTGTACGCGCAGAGACCCTGACCCCACCAGGTAGAAACGGGAGTCTAAGTCACTGGGGACAAGGGGGATATGCGGTGAATAAGGGGTATACTAACACTTGTTTTGTTTTAACACTTTATTGCACACAAAAAAATATACACTGCGCAAGAAGTCCCGGGTTCGATTCCCGTGTCGGGTGAAAATGGCATTGGGGTTTTCTAACATGAAATTCCAGTATTGAGATTTTCCCGGAGTTTCGTAAGAAAATGTTCCCGGTTGATGACAATAGGCTCGCCCCCTATTTCATGGGACCAAACATAGCTGGCGAAATGTGGGTGTGAAACACTTCTGCCTACCCCTTCGGGGAAAAAGGCGTGATGCTATGTATGTATGTATGTAGAAAATAATACATACAATAACAATATACACAAAAAGCATGTACAAAGGCGAGCTTAACTCAGAATTGAGTTCTCTTACAGCAAACCTTAGAGTGTAGAGGAATCTCCTCTCCACTCTAAGGACAATATGGCTGTTCAATTACATAAATATTAAGTAAGTAAAAATAAAAAAATCTGCTGGTTAGTATACATTTATGATGACCTCGTTATCGATACAAGTTGGAAGGTCTCCTCCTTCGATCAAACCGTTGATTTTGTAGGACCATATTTTTTTTTACTTACTTAATATTTATGTAATTGAACAGTCATAATCATACAAATTGCGTGGTACGTTATCCCGGTATTTCCTTCCCGGTCCGGTATACCCTTGCTACGTCTGTTAGCTACCACAATCAAACTTTTGGAATACGAAATTATTGGGCGTCTCATCGAAATGAAGCGACTCACGAAAAATTAGCTTGATAGTAATAAAAAAATAAGTACAATAAGTAAAGTACTACAAGTAAGTAGGTAAGTTGAAGTGGCAGTGGACTGGTCATATCTGCAGAAGGACCGATGGACGGTGGAGCAAGCGTGTCCTAGAGTGGAGACCGCGACTCGGCAAACGTAGAGTAGGACGCCCTCCAGCTAGATGGTCCGACGATCTAAAAAAGGTTGCTGGGTCTGACTGGATGCGGAAGGCGGAGGACAGAGTGTTATGACGCGTGTTAGGAGAAGCCTACGTCCAGCAGTGGACTGCAATAGGCTGAAATGATGATGATGATGATGATGAATAAAAAAATAAATTGAACCAGGGATCCCGGACTAATGATGACCTATACACATCTCTATAACAGTACAGAGTACAACACATAACATATCTGATACCTGAGGTCGATGGCGGCTCCGTTGTTGAGCCACGTCATCTCCGGCTTGGGGTTGCCGACAGCCGCGCAGTCGAAGGTTACTGATGCTCCTGGAAAATTACACGTCGATACGTCACTTAACTGAGTAGAATTACACAAAAAGTGCGGCCACGTATTGGGAAACGTAGCGTGGGGCGGCCCCCCGCGAGATGGACTGACGGCCTAGTAAAAGTTGCGGGTGGCCGTTGGTTGCGGGTGGCCGTTGGTTGCTGGTGGCCGTTGACTGCGGATGGCCGTTGATTGCAGGCGATACAAAATCGCCCGCTATGGCGGAAATTAGGTGAAGCCTATGTCCAGCAGTGGACATCATTAGGCTGATATGATGATGTATTTAAATGTTAACAGGCAATGAGAGTAGAAAGTGGCTGACCTTCCATGACGGTGAGAGGTTGTGGTGTGGCGATGAACCTCGGCGGTGACTCCACATTGGCTGTCTCCGCGCTCACGCGTAGCTCTGTCTCCTCGCTCGTTCTACCGACACCAAGGGACAAATATTAAAAATAAAGAACACATTTATGCTGTTTAATTTTAGTGAAATAAGATTCTACTTTAAACCAGTTTGGTCAGAACTGAGGTGATAAAATTTGTCCCAAAAAATTAACTTTACACGGTCCTTTTAAAGTTACACGATTTTTCATTAGTATTCAGAAAATTTGTGGCGGTCACATGCCGACGGGCGACATTGTGTATATATAATATAACTAGCTTCCGCCCGCCGCTTCACCCGGGTGCTATGTATTTTATACCTATAAACCTTCCTCTTGAATCACTCTGTGTATTAAAAATAACCGCTTCTAAATCCGTTGCGTAGTTTTAAACAGACAGCGACAGCAACTTTGTTTTATACTATGTAGTGATATTGATAATAATATATAGTAGAGAATGATAAAACGTAAATTCATAGTTACAACCTGATTTAGTTCCAACTCCTCCATTTAATTCTGATTAATTTCGTTGCGGATTCTATACTAACATTATAAATCTGTAGTTTGTTTGTTTGGTTCAACGCTAAGATCTCAAGAACTACTGGTCCGATTTGAAATTTTTTTATAGTGTTAGATAGCCGATTTATTGAGGAAGGCTATAAGCTATATAACATCGCGCTACAGCATATAGGAGCTGAGCAGTGACCAAATAAAGAACGACGGGAGCGAAGCCCCGAGCGGCTTGTATCGTAGGAGTATAATAAACATTAATCTATACATAATGTGGTATACTCACTTGTATAAATGCGGCTGAGTTAACAGAGCGACCTTACACTTATACCGTGCCTGGTCATGAGCACGCAACGGGTCGATCTCTAACGCTCCGCTCGGTGTAACTGCCACCCTTGCGTCAGTTCGCACTACTGCGCCGTTCTTCAGCCAGGTGACGTTGAGCCGCAGTAGCGCCGGCGCAGGCGCCACCCGCGCCGCGCCGTATACCCGGCGGTCTAGTGCGGCTGATTGTAGTCGGAGAGCTAAACGTGTAGGGGCTGTTACACCACATGGGAGTAATGCAGCACTTCCAATTGTACCTAGCACTGAGCGCGGCCCGCCACGTACCACCGGTACTTCTGCAATATAATATATGGCCGATTTCAATAATCTATCCATGGATTTAGCTATTAAAGTTAGAATTTTAACATAAGCTCCATACAAAATATGTCACGTTCGAACTTTAGTAGCCAAATCCATGGATAGATTATTGAAATCGGCCGTAAGTCTACTTGTTTAAGACCATATCAATATGATAATAAAGAAATATTTTATATAAAATACAAAGTTGTACATTAAGCTCGATAGATGGCGTTATCCCGGTTGTCTGAATCGCGGTATAGTTTCGTTCACAACCGGGTTATATAAGCCCATCGAGCGGACCCATTAAATGTAGATTCAAGATTAGCCATCTGGTGTTTCATTCATGAACTAATAGACTCAAGCCCAGTAGTGACCTCTACAAGACGGATGCGTGCCGAACACAACTTGTTATAACTCTTTACCAGAAACAAAACTGGGACTCTGTTCGCAATCTGGATATTAAATTGGTTGAAGTAAATATGACTCATTTATCTCGCAGAGAATCTGCTGAGCTGAGCTGCTAGCCTTCTGGGCACTTACCCGTGTGTCAGTGATGCCGACGAATACTATGACGCCTAGCCTACATTATCATTATTATTTATTTTATTCTGGTAAATAGTACTTGTAATTATATAAAAAGATAATTTTTATTACTTTTAAACTTTTGCGTTGCGTGATAATATTTATTGATTTAAAACGGGAATTCACGCGATTATGATTTAGGTATTTACATACCTTATGGTGCTTGACGTTTCGACCAGGTTAAGTACACCGGCAGTGGACGGAATTCCCGTTTAATATCAATAAATATTAGATAGTTTTTTATTTAGTTTTAATTTAAAATATTGTACATGAGACTGTTGAATGAATAAAGATATCGCTGTTATTATCTATATTTTTAACATACATAACATAGCATCACGCCTTTTGCCCCGAAGGGTTTCACACCCACATTTCGCCAGCAATGTTTGGTCCCATGAAATAGGGGGCGAACCTATTGTCAGCAACCGGGAACATTTGTTTTCCAAACTCCGGGAAAATCTTAATACTGGAATTTCATGATAGAAAAACTCAAAACCATTTTAACTCGACCCGGGAATCGAACCCGGGACCTCTTGCACAGCAGTCGTATACACTTCCCGCTGCGCCACCGAGGCAGTTCTATATTTTTTATATCGTTTATTTAACCAATAAGAGTTTAACAGATAATACAGATATACGTTTATTACAAGTCATAAGTCCTGACCTCAATACAAAGGGGATCAGTGATGTGATGTCACATCACTTTGATATCTACACAAAGGGTACCTATCGATTATCAACGATCTGAGAGGCCGGAGATCGTCCTGTCACGAGGGCGCGAGTGCCTCAGAGACCGTGGGACAGATATTGTACTGTGTCGACGAATTCTATTTACAGTGTCCAAAACTGCTTACAAGTTCTTTTTTTGAAGCAGCGGCAAAAATAGGAAGTGGAAAGAAAGAGGACATCGAAATTAATATAAATGGTAATATATAATTTTGGAATCATCATTTCAACCCATAAACATCCCACTACTGGGCACGGGTCTCCTCCAAAGAATGTGGAGGGAATTTAGAGTGCTTTTGTCTGCATAAGGTTATCAGTCAACCATTGGGTGATGTAGAGAAATTGTAGAAGTAGATGCATAAAGTCGCTTTTTACGACACCCACGGGTTGAGATGGGGTAGTGACTTTATGTATTCTTAATCCGTCACTACACGGACTATTTTGGAATACTTTCCAAATATTTCTGATTACAGAATGAATAATTAATCTCTAAATTAATGTCTCGTGCCATCTGTGATGCGCGGACAAATATTTCGGCATGCCTACCATAGATATTATAAGAATAAGAAAATCAGTGTTCTATATTTAGGACATTTTTAAGAGCTCCGCGACACAGAACTTGAAAAAAAAATTGATAGGAGGCGTAGTTATAAGAACAAAATGTACTCACCAGCTAAGAAGACAGTAGCCTGTCGCGACAGGATGGTCCCCACTCCGTCCACGATAGCGACGCACTGGTAGTGGCCAGCTAGCGCCGCAGACATACTATCGATGGACAACGACCCGTTTGGAAGCTGGCGTCTGGAAAATATACAATTATATTGTATTAGTTCTTCTAGCTTCTACCGCCACAAGCGATTGTGGTCAACTGGATAAGTGACCTGCATGCAAGTCATGTGCATTGAGTTCGATTCCGACCGGCAGTACCAATATAAATTTCACTTTGTGTAATTTATATGTACTAGTCACACTATCTGCTGACGGTGAAGGAAAACATCGTGAGGAAACCCACATACTAGTAGAAGTAATTCTAAGTGAATCATAATGTCACTACCCTATTTCAACCCATGTGTCGTACAAGGCGACTAAGAAAATAACCTTATGTAGACAAGATCACTGCTAGATAGGGAAAATTCGATACAAAACCCTATACCAACTCGTCTGGCCAGGGTGGTATAGTAAGCTAAATTCCCTTTAAAATGTTTGGAGGAGACTCCTGCCCAGCAGTGGGACATGTAATGATGATAAAAAGCGCACCTGTATTTATCAGTGTCAGTGATGGCATGGTCCCTTGTAGGTACACCGGCGGTGCTATGTCGCCATTGCAGACGCAGCGCGCGGCGCGAGCCAGCCGAGCACGGCAGCAGCACCGCCTCGCCCAGACCCACTACTACGTCTGAAGGTTCTGTCGTGAAGTGTACGCCGACGTCGGGTGGGTCTTCGCCTCCTGTAGAAAAACACAGAGTTTTGTGGTTATCTATACAAATAACTAAAAATTGAAGTGTCTTTTTACCCGACTGTCAGGCAGGACGGGTATTGTTTCGCGCGTATCTTGTATGTTTGTAAATTTCTTTATTCCCTCGAATCTTCCAAACGGCTGGATGGATTTTGACAATTAGGGTATCGTTAGATTCGTGTAGAAAATTCAAGTGTCCTTAGATAGGTTTTAAGAATAAAAAGACTTAAACGGCAGGCTTTCGACGTTAAATTGTAAGAAGTTCAATTTTTTTTAACCAAACCTATCGATATGGTTATCAAAATAAAGAAAATCAAAAGGAGATTATATATATTTAAATGAGATACATAATTGAATGGTTCCAAATTGTTAGTAATTCTATTATTTTTTTTAAGCAAACCTATCGCGTAGAGTATCAAAATAAAAGGAATCAAATATATACATATGTTATGTATTTAAATTTAAAATATATAATAATATTACAATAATTTTACGGTCTTTTTAGTGCGTTGCTCTCTGTTGATTTTTTGCAGTCGGGTTATTAAATATTTTTAATTATATTGACTCGTTGTAATATCAAATTAATAGCTATTTGGATTAGTGATATGTGTATTTTTTTATTGATTCACTAAACTGAACATAACACAGTACAATAAATCACACAAAATAAACAACTTTCGTGTATGACCTTCTAGAAGTGAACACACGAAAAACAAAAACAAACTTTAAAAAATATATATTTGTCTTTTTTGAGGTAAACTCCGAACCACCTGAAACGATTTCGACGGCACTTTTACTAGCGGATAGCTACTATTACAAGGCGTTAGGCTACTTTAATTTTTTTAAATAATCAGTGTGCCGCACCGTGAAAAAACAAAAAACTATGTAATCATTGTCCACGCGAACGAAGTCGCGGACATAGCTAGTAGGTACCTTTTATCTAAATAAATAAAACCGCTCGTCCTGACCAATGATATTGTATGTTAAAAAAGGTGTAGATAGGTTACCTACATAGCGTTCCATCTTTGGAAATGGAACACAAACGCACACATAGATATCGTAATAATTAATAATAATGCAATGTCAAAATACCTTCGCCGTCAACGGGACATTGAGATGAAGTTTGCTAATAAGACTATTTTTAGTGTGCCACTTTTCGAGCGCTTATAACCTACTAGCTGACCCGGCATACTTCGTACCGCCATAAATAAAAAAAATCGTTATAAAAAAAAAAAGCGCGCGGATCCTAGGTCTATGGTATTTGTATTCTGCTACTATACTACCTTGATACTGCAATGTATTTACTTTTCTACGAAAAATATTTTATTTCATATTTTACAATATCCACAATTGTTTTATTTTTATTAGTTTATGACTTTAGCGACCATAAATACATACAATGATAATTCACTGTCAAATGTCAAATTTTAGACCGAAAATAAATGGCGCGAATACATTAAAATGGCGCGCGGATCCTAGGTCTATGGTATTTGTATTCAGCTACTATACTACCTTGATACTGCAATATAATTATGTATTTACTTTTCTACAAAAAATATTTTATTTCACATTTTACCTTATTTGATAATTTTACTACACAATTGTCATAATATATTCTTTGAATTTACTGGTGAATGATTAGTAATATATTCAAGTAATGAGGTTGTATAGTAAGCAAAAAGAAAAAAGAGATCTTTGATTTCTTTTTAATCTGTCATACTGAATTGTCATTAGGGTTGACGTTGATATATATAGTAATATACATACACAAAGTTGAAAGGATGAATGTTTGTTTGTATATTTGATAATTTTAACCAAAAAGACACGGGATGAATGTTTACAAAGATAAGTACTATTCTAATCAATCACGTAATATTGGTTATGTTTAATCTGAAGTAATTATCTGTGCTTAGAAAATATTGGCCGAAATTTCCCCTCTAAAAGTGAAAAGTTGTTGTGGTCACAGGAACAAAATAACAGGTAAGCGAAGTCACGGGTGACATACAGTATTATTATAAGATTTTTGGGATTATATACTTTTCATTTAATATCGTAATAACTTTTAAACTATTTGTCGAAATAACTTAGTGTAAACGACAAAAATTATCTACATTAAATGACAAAAGTGATAAAGGTATTTACATTCCTAGGAATTAGTTTAATACCATGAAATTTTTCACTTTAAATGCAGTATCCAATTTAAATGTATTTCTTGCTCACTATTCTCTCTATATCGACTTCCACATAAAAGATAGGCATATGCTGTCGCGGACTTTTTTTTATAACTATTTAAGAGTAACAATTCCTCCATACATTGTCCTTATGTAAAACTAACGGTTTACGTAGAGAAATCAGAAATAGCTATAAGATGGCAGATTTTTCTCCGACTTACTTTACATTTGTTCTCATGGTTTAGCCAATTTACGCGATATCTAGATAAAATATAGCCTATATGTTTTTCTGATGTATAAGGTACATTACTGCAAAGTTTCATTGAAATCTATTCAGTGGTTTTTTCGTTTACTGGTAACAAACATCCAAACATCCAAACATTCTTACAAACTTTCGCATTTATAATATAAGTAGGATCTACCTACACCTTTTTTAACATACAATATCATTGGTCCTGACTGATTTATAAACGCAAAGTCAAAACAACTGACAGCCGTATTCAATATAAACTAGATTCCTTACAACTTATATAATTACCTAATACCTACATTACAATGCCAAATATTTATTTATTTAATCTTAATTCTTAATACATACTTATTGTCCTTACAGCAAACCTAATGCGACAATACAATACTTAAATCTAAGGTACAAATAATAAATCTATGCTTAAATCTAATAATAATTAATTAATTAATGTAATTTTTTTTTTTTTTTAAAAGACTACGCCCGCACTAGGGAACAAGCCCTGTGTCGCGGGGAGCTTTACAAACATGAAACTAACGGACACAAAGTACACCCAGACTAGAAACAAATATCTATGAATCACACAAATATTTGTCTCGTGTGGGAATCGAACCCACGTCACCCAGCATGGCGATGTGGTGGCGAGGCGACCACCTTAACCACTGCGCCACGGTGACAGTCAAATCTAATATTTACACACACACTTCATAGTCACTTTAATATATAACCTCTAGTACTCGTAGTAGGCAAATCGATCTACAGATAGATTATTGAAAACAGCCGTATCTGAGTATAGACATCTGAATCTTCTCAACAAAAGGAAGTAAGCGCCATGACGATACGCTCTTTTGTTACGGAACCATACATTGAGCATGGTTCGATTACGATAACCATTTTTTTTTTAAATTGCTCATTTAGTATTTCGATATATTCGATAGATAGGAGTTTTATTGTGTGTACCTACAATACAATAGAACCCAGCTATAAATATCATTAATCTTTATAAAGCTCTCGTTATCACCGCGCCATCTGTCGCTATTCTTATTGACAGCTCGGGGGCGTTCGGCTAAAGTCGGATATGTTCGGTATTGTATATTGTGTGTATAGTTGTATACTGTATCGGAACAAGGCCAACCATGAGCCAGTGTCCAAACAAAAGTGACACATTTTTAAAAGGGTATAAGTACCTACCCAAATAGGTATACTGCAAATAGATTTTTTGAAAAACACTTATTTGGCTTATAATAATATAATTACAAATTTCAGTTACAAATTATTCAATTATTAAAAAATAATTTGGCTAAAGACGCCCGAGCGTGTATCGAGGTTTAGGTGTGCGTGTGCTGTAAGGGTTTTGTTTTGCCATTTGATCTACGGAATCCTAAAAATGGCGGCGCCCCATCCGCCCGCATGTGTATGCTCATCGATAGTAAATCATTAAATAAATATTGAACTACTTCTCTTTGATTGTTGATTAAGTGGAATTTTCAATGGCTTGGTATAATATGGGTAAAATTAATGGGTTTTTAATGGCGGTTAAATATGTTACCGTTGTTTTTATTGGGATTTATTTATTGTCTCCGACTTTCTGAGTAACTGCGTCGGTGAGCAAGAGGTACCGGGTTCGATTCCTGAGACGGGTAACAATGGTATTGGGTTTTTCTATCACGAAATTCTAGTGTTCAGTCAGGAGTCTGGCAAACTGAGCTCGGAATTTGCCGTAGTTCGGATAACAAATGTTTTCGGTTTATGACAATAGGCTCCCCCCTATTTTATGGGACCAAACATATCTGGCGAAATATGGATGTGATAAATTCTGCCTACCCCTTCGGGGAACAAGGTTTGATGCTATTTTATGTTATTTAATACTAAAATCAATTAACAGTTATTGATAAGATAAAATATAACTTAAACAAATTAAAAATGACAGTTGTTTGAATAAACTATGTAGTTCTATTAATATTGTTATTCTTTTATATCCAGTCAGGTTATACCATAGACTTAGGATCCACGCCCTACCGTATCTATGGGTGATACTATAATCGATGAATAACTTTTGTTTGATAGTTCAGAAACGGGGCATCAGTCGCTAAATTTGATTTTTATAAGCTAAATTCAGCGACAGAATTTTAAAACTGCGACGGAACGCAGTCGACAAAACGCGGTTCAACATCAATGCAGTTGTAAAATCAGCCGATCGCCGATGCCAAAATAGCGTATGTGGTATGGCCCGAAATCAGAAACATAATCCCATAGAGATTGACACAAGTCGTTCATGGCTTATGGCGCCGAGATATCTAAGTGAGATAACTACCAACTGTGATACATGATAGTCTGTGACATATTTACAAGCTAAGTCATGACAAACGAACATACACAGACTGACGCCGATGATACGACGCGACGTAGAAGAAAGTAAATATAGGTCAATATAGGTGCGCTTTTAACCAAAATGATTTTTAACTGCCTCGGTGGCGCAGCGGGAAGTTTATACGACTGCTGTGCAAGAGGTCCCGGGTGCGATTCCCGGGTCGGGTGAAAATGGTATTGGGTTTTTCTATCATGAAATTCCAGTATTAAGATTTTCTCGGAGTTTGGTAAACAAATGTTCCCGGTTGATGACAACAGGCTCGCCCCATATTTCATGAGACCAAACATGGCTGGCTAAATGTGGGTGTGAAACACCTCTGCCAAATCATAGTAGTTATTTTCTTATTTACAACGATATACCTCTGCCTACCCTTTCGAGGAAAAGGCGTGATGCTATGTTATGTTATGATTTTTATTTTTGACAATAACGTTCTGTGTTAACGTTCTTTAATGGACACAAATATACCTAGGACTCGAATAATAAACATCTATCACACAATAATTAGTCTCGTGTGGGAATCTGTTAGACGGATTAAGAATACGTAATATCACTACCCTATCTCAACCCGTGGGTGTCGTAAAAGACAACTAAGGGAATTTATTTATTTAAACTTTATACACAATAAAGTACAAAGGTGAGCCTAATGCCAAAGGCATTGTCTATAATATAATATTCTACCACATTCACACAGCGCCATCTAGTCCCAAAGTAAGCAATTATATTTGCTTGTGTTATGGGTACTAAACAACTGATATACTACTTATATACATTTTTTTTTTGTAAATACGTACTTAATATAGATAAATTACACCCAGACACAGAACAAACCTTTATGCTCATCACACAAAGATTTGTCCTGGGTGGGGATCGAACCCGGGAAACGACCTTCGGCTTAGCAGTCAGGGTCACTAACCACTGGACCAACAGGCCAGTCTATATATATTAGTGTAGATATACCTTAAAACATAAAACTAACGAGTCAATCCATTTCTCAAATCTTTGAACGCCATTTCGTACAGTTCCATTCACAACAAAAGTTTCAAATCCTTTGCCCACATTGTATCGACCACAAACCGACTTCAATTTATTTATTTTATTTAACTCGAAAGCGCATTCACAAAAGTACACGGCCAGTCGCTATATTAATAATCCTTAATATACTATAACAACATAAGTCATAGGAATCTAGCAGAAAAGAGCAAACGGAAAATTCGAAACAAAACCCAATACTAATCAATCTGGCCCGCGTGGTATAGTAGGCTAAATTTCCTTTACAATGTTTGGAGGAGACCAGTGCCCAGCAGTGGGAAGTTTATGGGTTGTAATGATGATGATGATGGGAATCGAACCCACGTCACTTAACCGCTACACCGCATTGACAGTCTCAGTTTTATGATCCTAAAATCATATTTTTTCGGATCACTTTTGCAAGTTAACAATAACATCAATGAATCAAGCTCCAAAATACACAATGGCGACATTTTGCCAACAAACCAATTTGTCATTATGTCGTCGTACCTTTTTCAAAGAGAGACAAATTTGAGGAAGTCTGGACAGATGGTCTAATGGTGAAACGTCTGTCAATATTGTTTGCGCGTCACTGCGGTAGTGCGGGTCGAGCCTTCGACACTATTTGTATTAGATATATACAGATAAATTTGTTTTTATACTAATCCCAATCGAGGGGTCGGCAAACTAAAAAGTGTATTGAAGATATTTTTTAAATATAACTCCGATCGGATAATAAAAATAGAAAACCACGAAATATAACACTAATTGCAAGTTGCCGTTCATATGTATAAGCACTCTTAAAATTTCCTTAATAACCGATTTAAACAAAAAGGTTTTATGTACCTATGCATTTTTTTATATTATTCACCGATTTCTCGAACATTTTGGTTCGATTTTCAAAATTCTATTCTTTTTAAATAAGTATTTCATTTCCTAGTACTGCTATGGCCACCCATTTGGACAGGTGCCAAATACAGCGCCATCTAGGTCACGTACAATGCAACACATGTCGTATCTCCATCGGACGTGAGTCGCCGTGCATCACATTCAGGTCAATTAGTTGGACGAGAGTCGCGCGACTGTTGACATACTGGCCACTTAAGTGATTGACTAAGATATGTTTTGGTTTAGTTTTCAAAAAAGATATTTTCTATTTTGATAGACACTACGTCGTTGGCAATCAGACATACGGCTCGTTCTAATTAATTTTTTTTTAATAGTCTTCATAGGAATTTCGCAAAAACACGGGTAATATAATTAGATAAAGGTGAGAAGGTCTCAATAAAATAACCACGACGAAAAGGTTCAGCCTTCTTTATGCCAGACTCAGCCAGGGGCGGACTGTGACTTTGTGGGGCCCTGGGCTGATAGTACTCGGGTACCCTTAGGGGACCTGTCTAAATATCAATTAACTGTCATTAAAAAAACCGGCCAAGTGTAATTAAATATATATAATAATAATAATATAATTTAAAAAAGTAAAATATAATTTTTTTTAAACTTAAACAGAAGTACGATTTTTTTTAATTCACAATGTTTTCAATTGTGACTGGGGGCCCCTTATATCCAAAGGGCCGAGGGCTGCAGCCCCTATAGCCCCTACATAGATCCGCCCCTGGACTCAGCCTACTCTTTTCCCAGTAAGACAGAGACTTGCTTTCACCGTTATCTAATAACTAAAAGTCACACGGGGCTTTTTCCCGTCGCTTTTGTTTGCCACTGCTCAGCTCCTATTGGCCGTAGAGTGATGTTATTTAGCCTATAATCTTCCTCGACAAATGGGCTATCTGACACTAAAATTTTTTTTCAAATCGGATCAGTAGTTCCTGAGATAGCGTTCAAACAAACAAACAAACTCTTTAACTTTATAATATTAGTAAGTATAGATAATTATAATCTGTGCTTTCACTTACGACATTTAGATACACACGAATTTGCTATTTCCGGAAGACATATCCAATCCATGTCATGTTAACCTATGAACTTTATGTAAATTTCACAAAAATAGCTCTGAATAAATAATAAAAAGTTGCCATTTCTCTGTATGAACCCTCTTAACAGGGAAATTATTATACAGATACCTACTTCAAAGAAACAGACAGAACAAAAGAACAAAACAAATTAATCGAATTGTTTGCCGTCTTCGTCGATATATTAATCCTAGAACTTCAAATTACTTCTAAAAGTTAGAACAGGTACTTCGATAAGTAAGTAAGGCTACTCTGACAAAACAAAGTCAATCTCAGTATCGAGTGCCGAGTCCCTCCGCAGTTACTTTGTGAAGTCCAGATAAAACTTCGAGCCCTCGACTATAAACCGTTCAACTTTTACTAAACTATGCAAATCTTTTCCCCTTAACGTCGAAAACTTAATACATAATAACACCGTTTGACTTTCAACCTTAAACTTCAACAATTAACGTCAAAATTCAACTGAAACATCTCCAAACTTCACTATTTTGTAGACGAAATCTTTGCCGCATGAATTTCGACTCCGCGTGCCTGATATTAAAATGTATATTTCTTTGTGGAGATTTTGGAAGAAATGTACTGGCATTAGTGGTAAAAAGTTGGTCGATAAAAAACATTGACACGAACGTTCATCATATAGCGCGCGACAAGACCGTGACAGACGAGCAACTTAATGCAGATATTAAAGAAATGAAGTAAGTTCAAAATATAAATATGAAAGTTAGAAGGACTGGATGTTCCATAGATAGCTGTTTGTTACTCAACCACGCCAGAAAAGCTGAAAGGATTTGTATGAAATTCGGCAAACAGATAGATTATAGTCCGGAATAGCGCAAAGGTTACTTTTACCGACTTACCAAATGGGCAGAGCCGTGGGCGAAAGCTAGTTGTTGATAAAACATAAAACACATGAATATCCTGTCACTTAATTGACATAGTTTTCATATAAATACGTCACGTAAGTTTCGGAGAGATCTTCATCATCATAATCAAAATCATAAATCTATCTTTAGGTTACAAAGTATTTTTATAATAATGTTATTACATATTTTAAAATATCTTTAGGTATATTTTAAAATTAATTAATGAAAAATATTTTTATGGGCTAATATCGAGAGTTCGATCCCGACCAGCAGTACCAATGTGGATTCCACTTTGTGGAATTAATATGTACTAGTCAAGTGACTTACCATCTGCTAACGGTGAAGGAAAACATCGTGAGGAAACCCACATACCCTAGAAGAAATTCTATGAGTATGTCTGATCCACCAACCCGCATTAGGCCAGCGTGAGTGGATTATGGCCTAAACCCTCTCAGCTCTCTAGAGAGAGAAGAGGAGACCCGAGCCCAGCAGAGGGACTTAATGGGTTGCTGATGAATATCGACAACGATCAATTAATTAAGCTAATAATTACTTTTATAATATATTTTAAACATCTTCCTCAGATTATAAGAGCTGAACAATGAAACAAAAATCTTATAACATTTACATCTTTCAACATTAGGAAACAGGGTAAAAATTATGTCATGGGAAACCAAATAGCTAGTTCATAATAAATATATCGTTTTATCACTGTCTCACAAAAACTAAATAATTGTTGCTGTTGTCGCTCGACTATCGCTCGTCTACAACACCACCACTTAGGGAGCAGTAATATTAATGGCGAAGTAACAGCCGCTCATTGTACAAATATGATTTATATGCCTCGATGAGGTTTCACTACAAATGTACATTTTATTAGTTCAGAACTAGGTCTGTGGTTCAATTCCAAGTATTTTTTAACTTTTATCGGCAAGTTTGCGGATACAACTCGGTTATAAAACTTTAGTTTTGCATGACACAAAATATGCTGCAGTAGAAATTAAATATTTATGTAAAAATATTGGCGTTATTATGAAAGCTTTGTGGGAATAAAATATCATGGAGGCTATAGACTGTGTTAAAAATAGAAAAAGAAATCCGCTTGTCTTGTGCATAGCAATGAAGTAGCTTCAAAAATAAAAAGTTAATATACCTATCTCGATTATTATTCTTTTCAATAATTATTTTTTTGTCGCTGGTATATTGTTAAAGCCGTCATTTTATAATCTTACTAGGGAAATTATAATAACACGATATTATATTGTCAATCGGCTCTATTTCTTGCAATTTAATTGTATATTTTTAGTGTCATTATAATTTCACGAGGCTGCTATTGTAAAAATACTAGGTATATTAAAAAAGCGTTGGTGGCTGATGGATAAGGGACCGGTGTGCAAATCACGCGGTCCGAGTTCGATCCCGACCGGCAGTACCAATGTGGATTTCACTTTGTGGAATTTATATGTATAAGTCAAGTGACTTACCATCTGCTAAAGGTGAAGGAAAACATCGTGAGGAAACCCACATACCCTAGAAGAAATTCTATGAGTATGTCTGATCCACCAACCCGCACTAGGCCAGCGTGAGTGGATTATGGCCTAAACCCTCTCAGCTCTCTAGTTAAAGGAGAGGAGACCCAAGTCCAGCAGTGGGACTGAATGGGTTGCTGATGATGATGATGATGATGAACTTATCCATCCGGCCATCATCGATTCAAAACAATATTGAAAATTTACTGTAACGTAATCTATACTATAATAATATTATAAAGCTGAAGAGTTTGTTTGTTTGAACGCGCTAATCTCAGGAACTACAGGTCCTATTTGAAAAATTCTTTTAGTGTTGGATAGCCTATTTACCGAGGAAGGTTATAGGCTATATCCCATCACGCTACGGCCAATAGGAGCTGAGCAATGGCCAAATAAAGATCGACAGGAGCGAAGCCCCACGCGACTTCGAGTAATTTTAAGCTACAAAAGACGTTAGGTTACTTTAGGACCGTTCGCATTGGCGTAAATTAGGTGAGGCCTATGTTCAGCAGTGGACGTCGTTGGGCTGATATGATGATGATGATGATGAAAGACATTCAAATGAGTAGGTACATTAATATGTTTATTAATTCAAAGAATAAATTAATTATTCAATTATTCATATAGTTAGACTGAATTGATTCATAATTAAATGAAAAGCTCGTCTCGAAACGCATTTACATTTATCCGTAAAAGTTGTTAGTTTAATTAATTGAAGGACGCTGAAGTAGCAATTTAGTAACATTTGTATAAATGAGCGCCGTTTCTTTGAGTCCGACGTGAGTTGGGTACACAATAGATACTGTTGGTTATATTACCACTCGATATAATATCCTATTGATTGCTTTCAGCCATTGGTAGAATCTTAAAAGGGAACGCGGTCTGCAAAGAATTTGAAAGATAGGTATTCAGAGACACTATTGCCGTCGCGCTCGTTCTTAACTCAAGACTGCAATCGTAAAGTGTGATAGAGACAAGTGAAGCTCAGACAGATTATAAGATAAAAAAAATTACGAGATTGACCTTTCGTATTCCCCTGTTTTCTCCTCGGAAAATGAGCCGATGCAATTCTTTTTTACATGAAAAAGTTCCAGAAAGAATATTGCTAGGTTCCTATCATTTTTCTAAATGTTAATAACCAATAGAATTCCTCTGGCAGTTCTCTAATTGCGACAATAAAAATACGGCAATTTTAGCAATATTTGGAGGGTCATATTTTCTTAACTAATAAGTTTTTGAAAAAAAGGAAATGATAGGGACATGTCTACAGATAACCTTGAATTTTTAAGCTAAAAAAAAAGCTTTATAGGCATTATTCAGGGAGAAAACAGGGGAATACAATTGTATGAAGAATCGTGTGCCGCGTTCCCTCTTAAATACGACCATTTTTCTTTTTCTCGCAGTGTTCTTGTCTGCATAAGGTTAACTCCCTTAGTCACCTTTTATGACACCAATTGGTTTTTGTAAAATTGTAATCAATTGAAATTGTAGTTATGTATTTTGCGAAAAAAAAAAGTCCGGAGTGTCATGTAGTCCAAGGCTCAATCTTTTTGCCTTAGTAAGACGTTCAATGTCATTCAGATAATCTATGAATAAACTTTATAAAAAAAATCTCTGTCCCACGTTCAGACTATAAATAATTTCAATCCAAATCTTACTAACCGTTTCTTTATCTTCTACATCCGTTTCAAAATAAGAGAATGAACATCATTTTAATCCCCAAAAAATAAATAAAACTTTCCACTTAAGTATTCTGCTGACAACACTTTATATATGTTCACAATCAAAGCTCAAATATTTTCAATAGACCATCGCAATCAGTTGACAAAGGCCCTTTACTGCGACACGAAAAAAAATCTCAAAGCAATATCTATGTCGCCACAAACAGTTCTTAACAAAGGCTGAACGCGGTTGCCTTGGTCACGATCGGGAAAAAAGCGAGCTGTCACAAAAGAGCGGGAACGCCATGATTGTAAAATGGCGGATGTGGGGCACGCGGACATTTTGTAATGATTTGTGTGCGCTTATACGTGTGGATGGATAAGTTCCATCTGTGAGTGGTATAGCTCCGAATGGATAGAATGGTGACCTAAATGGTTTCATAGTTCTTGTGTGTTTTACGAAAGTATTGTTTTAATTTCAAAAGCAAGTGGAAAAGTGACCGGCGTTATATGAGGTTGTGAAATTTATAAGTGCTAGTTTTAACATTGTTATTATAATGAAGGAAAACATCGTGAGAAAACCCACATATCCTAAAAGCAATTTTCTGGGTATGTCTGATCCACTAACCTGAATTGGCTCAGTGGGAGTGGATTGTTGAATCAACTCTCTTAGCTCTGTATAAAGGAGAGGAGACCCTTGCCCAGTAGTAGCATAAAAATGAGTTGATATATAAAATTGCTATTAAAATTTGATGGTCATAAACCGGTATATTTCAAAATTACGCATGAAATTACAATAGACTAGAAGTCGCGCGGGGTTTCGCTCCCATCGTTCTTCATTAGGCCAACTGCTCAACTCCTATTGGCCATAGTGTGATGTTATATAGCCTATAACCTTCCTCCCTTCCTTCCTAATAAATAAAAATAAATTTTCTAATCGGACCATTACTTCCTGTGATCCTAGATTTCAACCAAACAAACAAACATTAATAGACATGATCGATGCTGACTTTGATGCGACTGCATAGTAGGAACAGTCGTATGAATTAAATCGAAACATTGGAATTGTGAAAATATGATACCAAACTTAAAACATATAAAATAAATTACATTTTTAATAATTAATTAAACTAATTTCGCCTTCCAATACGTGGCCGCCACAGGAGAACCGTTTTCTCCCATCGACCATCAGTTCAACGAGCTATGTGCCCTGCCCACTGCCACGTGGGACGGCCCCCCACCAGACGGACCGACGACCTGGTTGGTTGCAGGCGGCACAGGCCGTTCGCAGTGGCGTAAATTAGGTGAGTTGGGCTGATATGATAATGATGATGAAACCCATTTCAGTCATCTTTATTTTACAAAATAGACAGCTGTCACCAGTTAAAACAGAGCGTAACTCGTTGACTTGATGAATCAAACTTATGCTGCAAACTGTATGCAGCAAACTCGCGTGCCACACGTTGTACCTACGTGGGGCAAATGTTGCAAACAAGTGTTCCAACGAGTAAGTGTAATTAGTTTGTGCTGGCAAGTTGTGTTACAAACTGGGACGATTCGTTGACAACTTTGTGTGCGAGTTGAAGGTGATTATGTTAGTGTGTATCCGTGTAGTGACGGATTTAGAATACATCATGTCACTAATACCCCATCTCAACCCGTGGGTGTCGTAAAAGGCGACTAAGGGAGTAACCTTATGTAGACAAGAGCAATGTAAGAAAAGGAAAATTGGAAACAAACCCTATACCAACTCGTCTGGCCAGCGTGGTATAGTAGGCTAAATTCCCTCGACATTCTTTGGAGGAGAACCGTGCCCATCAGTGAGCCATTTATGAAAGAAGAAAGAAAGAAAATACATTTATTCACCACATTTGTGTGACACAAGTCAAGATAAGAATAAAAAAAAATACAAAAAAAAATAATACATAAAAAAAATAAAAATACAACGCCAAAAAAATATCCAATTGCACCTACTGCATGTCACACCTGACCAAAAAAATACGTAAGCAAGATAAAAAAAAAAGAAAGATGTGTAAACTTTTTTTTTTTAATAGGGTGGAACGATGGTGTTAGTTTGGCAATGAAATAGCTGGGTGTTTATCGACTATGTTGTGCGTATATAAGCTTGTGAAAAGCTTTTTGGAGATTTAGAATAGGAGATTCTATCGTTCTACCTACTTGTCCAAAATGTGCAGATTTTGCCAAGAGTCAGATGAGACCACAATGCATGTCCTATGCTCTTGTGGGCCACATGCACAAAAGAAGCATCCTTTTAGGACAGCACCACGTGCAACCAGATGAGATACAGTCTCTCTCTGCTCAGACAATCTGGAAGTTCCTAGCCTATATAGGACTAAGCAGAGAACTATAAAACAAAAAGGGGCGCTACAATAGATCAACTCTGGTCGAGGGAGCAAGGAGGCCACTAGTGGCTTCTGGCCCAACTAACCGTACTTAATAATAATATTCGTTCTATTTAAAAAAATAGTTCTATTCGTAATTAGTAATTCTATTTAAAAGTCTTTGAAATTAATTACTAAATTACAAATAACTTTGCTCGATGGACACCAGTGGTTATACAGATCATAATTATTTTTTTGCCAGAGGGGAGGTTTTGATCGTATTATACTTGGTCACGTGATCAATTATTCTCTGTCTCTGTCTCACATTGTCGTCACGTCCGCGTCGCTATCAAGTCGCTAACTAAATTACCACTGCCTACACCTTTCATCAGTGAACTTGAACATGTGAGCATAGGTGACAGAGGGTTACTAAAGGACGAATGTTGGGGTAGTTTTATTGTAGTTTATAGAATCGCGAGGGGTTTCTCTCCCGTCGTTTATTAATTGGCCATTGCTCAGCTCCTATTGACCTTAGCGTGATGTATATAGCATATAACCTTCCTCGATAAATGGGCTATCCAACACTAAAATAATTTTTCAAATCGTATCAGTAGTTTCTGAGATCCTAGCGTTCAACCAAACAAGCTCAACAGTGTTATAGTATATCATAGATGTAAGTACTTAATATTAATATAGATTAGTTTAATAGCTACCTAAGAATGAGGTACCATTAGGCCGTTTTCTCACTACGCCAAGACAAACCGTGTTGTGTTGATGTCGTGTTGGTTTGGCGTAGTGAGAAAGCGGCCTATATAGTCTGCAAGGCGGCTATGTTGTCACAACAAAAAAGTTGATCCGATCTAGCGGACAAGGCAACTAAGCCGAATTGTTGGTTCAAAGTTGTGTTGCTGTTGTGTTGACCTCGTGTGTGAGAAAACGGCGCATACATTAGTATGGCGGTTGGTGTTGTCACAACATTATATATATATATATATATAGCGCGCACACACACAAACACACAAACACACGCACACACACACACACACACACACACACGCGCACGAACACACACTTTGTATGTATTTTCTCGGCATCCGCGTGACTTACCAGGCTCCAGCAGAATACCAGCGTTAGACTGCTTTATAGTAGACTGACACAAGCTGAGCTGGAAACCCTTTTTTTAACACAGAGACAAAATTATGCACTGCTAAATGTTTTTTTTTTTTTTTTTCTTCTGTTCATGTCTCGTGTGAAAAATAAAGCTTTTCTTTCTTTCTTATTATGTTGTGTTGGTTTGGCGTAGTGAGAAAACGGCCTTACAGTGTCAAACACAATTACCTAACCCTACACACGTTCAACAAGTAAACTTCAAAACAGTGAATGATCCCTCGACACCTCTAGTCACTCAGTGACGACTCCTTGTCAATCATGATCGAGTGGCGACAGACAGACAGTATTGTCACCGAAATGTCGGTAGTGACATGACACTTTAGGGCCTCTACTCTCGGTCGATTTCCAAATGATTGTCATGATTTTTATCCGACTGCCAGGAAGAGTATTGTCTTTCGCGCATATCTTGTATGTTTGTAAATTTCTTTATTCCCACGTTTCTTCCAAACAGCTGGATGGATTTTGACAATTAAAGTATCGTTAGATTCTTCTCAAAAATCCAAGTATCCTTAGATAGGTATTAATAAAAATAAAAACAAAACGGCGGACTTTAGGCGTAATATTGTAAGTAGTTAATTTTTTTTTTACCAAACCTATTGAGTAGCTTATCCAAATAAAGAAAATTAAAACCGACCGAAAAAATTACAACCATTTTTCGGTCTTTTTAGTGCTTTGCTTATGTGTTGATTTATTGCAGTCGGGTTATTTTAATTTTTTAATTTTTTTAATAATAATAATAATAAAGTTTATTTCTCACCATACATGTTACATAGAAAGTCTCGAATACAATACAGCAGATAGTAATTTTAAAGCTAATACAAGGATCGATTTCAATTATGGCGGGTTGGTACCTGAACTAGGAGAGTCCTGTGTCTCAGGTTACCAACCCTCCACCCCTGGCAAGTATCTAATACAATTTGTCGAGATATGTGTGAAGAACAAAAAGTATAATACATGGTGAATGTTATGTATGTAATGTGTGTGAGTGTATATAGAGGAGCATGTGGATGAGGAAGGACTCAAGTTCATAGTGGGTTTTGCTTTATACTCGTAGAATGTTTTCTGTGCTATGGTAATCAAGAGCCGTTAGGTATTTTTTGAGTATCAATTTTAGCCGATTTACGAATTCGAGTCGATTTTACGAATTAATTACTTTTCAATCATATGGCAACGATACATACTGATATGACATAAGACTGGCCTGTTGGTCTAGTGGTTAGTGACCCTGACTGCTAAACCAGAGGTCGTGGGTTCGATCCCCACCCAGGACAAATCTTTGTGTGATGAGCATAAAGGTTTGTTCTGTGTCTGGTTGTAATTTATCTATAATATGTATGTATTTACAGAAGAAAATGTATTTAAGTAGTATATCAGTTGTTTAGTACCCATAACACAAGCAAATATAATTGCTTACTTTGGGACTAGATGGCGCTGTGTAAATGTGGTAGAATATTATTATATTATTATATCAAAATAGAATTTTAGAGTACCTAGGCCTTTCTATTGGCCTTTCTAATCATCTGTTTTCTATCTAACTGCGGGTCCGATTTGAAAAATAATTTTAGTGTTGGATAGCCCATTTATTGAGGAAGACTATAGGCATATATAACATCACGCTAATACTAATAGGAGCTGAGCAGTGGCCAAATAAACGCGACTTTTAGTATAAAATTACTTTTGAACTTTGACTTTAACATTTAATTCTACTAGGTACACACGAAAATTTTCACAAAAATATTTGTCTCGAACCCACGTTACTATAGGCACGGTGATGCTATTGGCGAGGCACATTTACCACTGCGCCACAGTGACTGTACCTAGAGCAAAAAAATTCATACAATTTTTACGTCAGCTTAACTTAAGTACCCCACCATCTTAGCTTGCACTTTAGTTAAAGCAAAAAATAAATAAATTGTGTCTAGACTGGTGACAATTTGCGACTAATTGCGTCTCAGTCGCCGGTACGCTCGCTACCTTATTTACTCTTGCTAAAGATATATATCTTGTAATTTTAAAGCTAAACTCAACTAAGCTCAACATACTGTCACAACATGTCGATTTGTTTAATTGTACACAGAATGAATGCACAAGGACCGCTTATTATTTTATAGCGTTGGAGTGTGTGAAAACCTAGAACTAATACGTATTTTATTTTAATATAATATAGATATTCCTTTAGATATTTATTAAGGGATATTAAAAATATTTACATATTATATCTACAATAAAATAAAATTTACAGCTAAAAGTAGTAGGTACTAAACAAAAAAAAATAATACGAAAATAACTTAAATTTAAATGCGTCAAAGAATTCCTTAGCATCAATGCCGCTGTCCGCCGGAAACGTGCCCAGCAGACTAGCAGCATTGCCACGTTGGATGGCAATGCTTATTCTTTGCGCCAAGAGGAAAAAATAAAAAAATTATATGTATAGATCGTTAGATTTAGTCTTGTAAAGGATGTCCATACACTATTGAATTAGGTAACACCTGCCAGGATAGTTGTATGTTTATATACAGGGTGTATACGACGATACGACATTAAACGATAAGGCAGTCAAATACTTTTTTTTTTGTAAATACATACATACATATTATAAATAAATTACACCCAGACACAGAACAAACCTTTATGCTCATCACACAAAGATTTGTCCTGGGTGGGGATCGAACCCACGACCTCCGGCTTAGCAGTCAGCGTCACTAACCACTAGACCAACAGGCCAGTCAGTACATACATATGTCATACATCTTTGGCTTCGTCAACATTCATGAGTCTTTTCATGCATTGGTTGAGGGGAGTACCCTCAATCTGATCTGTCCCTTTTTTAGAACGTCACCTATTTGGTCATGGTATGTTCTTCTATGTCACACAACAGAACAAAATATCCAAGTATTCTACTATATACATTCCAACATGGTTCCTACTTGTAAGTTAATAATGCACATATTTATGTGTCCCGAAATAACAAGCTACTACAGAAATTTAATAAAGTGGTTCCCTTACAGTGTTGCCAGCTTCTTCTTTTTTCGAGCGGGCTTGAGGCAGTACCCTAGTGTTGGAATTCATCAAGTCGTCCAAAGGCGTCCAACTTGACATGGCGACTACCAAGTGATAATCAGATCCAACGGCGCCACGTGCCGCGTCGTAGCACTGAATTTATATCTAAATTAACTGTTGTTTGGCTTCGTGGATCTTTGTTTGGCGACTACTCAGCTCCTATTGGCTGTTGCGTGGTGTTATATAGCCTATAGCCTTCCTCAATAAATGGGCTATCCAACACTTAAATAATTTTTCAAATCGGACCAGTACCAATCAAACTCTATAGCATATTATAATATTAGTATAGTTAACGAACTGTTGCCCGGGGCTTCGCTCCCGTGGATCTTTGTTTGGAAACTACTCAGCTCCTCTTAGACATATCGTGATGTTATATAGCATTTAGCCTTCCTCGATAAATGGGCTATCTAACACTAAAAGAATTTTTGTAATCGAATCAATAGTTCCTTAGATAAGCGCGTTAAACAAAAAAAACTATTCACCTTTATTGAAAAAAATATATAAAGTTTTTTCCGTCCAAAATTGTATCCGTTAGATCTGGCAACTTTGTGGCACACTATTAGATAGGTAAGAAACTTGTAATAACAAATACCTCCGCCATATTACACTTTATTACAATGTTATGAAAAAAGTTCCACATATTTGTTACCATATGATTTACTTGTGCGACGCTGCGGGAGAAATAATATAAAGTGGCGCGGAATAAACCAAAGTAGACAAGAGAAGGAAACAACATAGACTCAAGTTAAGTCGGTGTATTATCTGTGGCAAACTAGTTGTTGATAGCTCATCTGATAAATTTTGTAGTAGTTATTTGTACTTGAATGAGAATGCATGAAAAGACTGATGAATGTTGAAGAAGCCAAAGATGTATGTCAAAATCGTAGCAAGTGGAAGGAAAGGGTCTGTCTACACCTCTGTTGGGAAAGAGGCGTGATTTATATGTGCATGTATAATGTATCTTTCTAAACCGAAGGGTAATTTTGAGCGCTATGTGAGTGTCAAAACTCTTAAAAAATAAAGTAATGATAATATTTATTATTATTGCTAACCTAACACAACCAGTTTTGAAAACTTATTTAGTACCTCTCTTTACTTTTTTAAGAGTTTTGACTGATATAGCCAGTCAAAACTACTTTTGACTGGTTAAGAATTTTGACTGTAACATGTACACTCGTATATGTATATATCTGTGGTAGTTCATAAACGGGTGAACCGATTTGAATACCGTTTTTTTTTTATTTGAAAGCAGGCTTTTTATTCATGATGATTCTTAGACTTTTACCAAAATTGGTCTACAAATATGATTTTAGTTTTAATATGGCACCACAGATATATATAGACACAGGTCCCGCAGTGAGTATTGACTTTCATCAATACTCACTGCGGGACTAATTAAGGGGCACCTTTCTTGTGAGCAAAGACCCGTTTATAATATATATTTTGATATACCTCCTTACATCAAAATCTTAAGCTGTCTTGACCTTAATGTCCTTTAACCTCAGATTCCACAAGCCTCGCCGGAGGGAGTGTTTACCCAATTAACAAAATACCTTTACAGCAAGGGGAGCTCGCTCACGTAGGGAAGGAAGTAATGTGTGAGGGCGCGGCACTCCCCGGACGTGTCCGGACACTGCCGGACGGGGATCGCTCCCTCCGGACAAGACAAGAACCGTCGTTAAAGGATAATAGGTTACCTGAAAGACGGCGACCATGATGTAATTACGAACGTTTGTAAAAGTAAAGATATTCATCATTTCAACTTATAAACGTCCCACTGCTGGGCACGGGTCTGCTCCAATCCAAAGGTTTTGGAGGGAATTTGGCTTACTATACCACGCTGGCCAGACGGGTTGGTATAGAGTTTTGTTTCGAATTTTCTTTTTCTCGCAGTGCTCTTGTCTGCTTAAAGTTAGGTAGTGACATTATGTATTCTAAATCCGTCACTACACTGACAAAATATTACGGTAAAGATATTACTGGTTTAATGTACCGATTGCTTCTCTTTTTTTTTTATCATAGTGTTAGATTTACATAAATTTGTTAATTTGTAATAGCTCACATAATTTTAACTAGTCTATTGTTATACGTGACGACTTGTCATTGGCTTATTGTCATATATTCTAGTGTTACTAATGTAGTTATTTAGCTGTAACTTGTAAGTTGTAAGTCATCCATGTACTTAATAAAAAAAAATAAAAAAAAAAAACTATGACTTCGATCCATAGATCATTTACTCGATCCGAAATGGATGTAAAATAAAAGAATAATAACAACATACTGTCGTATAAAGTCTGTTTGTATAAAACTAATTAAGAGGGTTCATACAAAGGAATGGTAAATTCGCAATTTAGTGTCATATTTCGTTATATTTTTATTATTAAATAGTATAACAAGAAAATAATAATAATAATCGATCTTCTTTTCATCGTGTGGGCTTGAGGCAGACACTGGCGTTGGAATTTATAAAAGTCGCCATAAAGGCTTCCAACTTGACTTAACGACTACCACATTAAGTGATAACCGGGACCAACGGCTTTACGTGCCTTCCGAAGCACGGAGACACTCGAGAATTAAATTGCTACAAACGGTCACCCATCATGGACTGACCTTGCCGAGTGTTGCTTAACCTCGATGATCGTATCGAACATATCAGTACCACAGTGCTACGAGCGCGTATAACCGATTATGCGTCCTATAGAAAAGTTGCCGGAGGAACAGTCAGACAGTCCAGGGACGAGGAACATGGACGACAGACAGTCCAGGGAAGTTTGGTCTTTGGATGTGACGGTAAGAATAACGTGCTGGGGTGATTAAGATTTGCTTACGCCAAACATCTTGTTGATCTTCGTAGGTACCTGGAACAAATTAGGTTTTGTTAGTAACCTTATTATTTTTTTTTCTTTTAAGCGCGCAACAAACTGCGCTATAATATACAATTTTTTTTTAATGAATATATTGCAATCGGTCGCTTATTTATTAATTTATAAGAACGAATTATTTATAAGACTTAAATGGCAATTCTGGTGGGGTGGCCAGCGCCAACTCTACCATTCAAATAAGGTGATCCCTTTTAAGCCTCTATACCACCCTAGATGTGTCCAACAACTTCCACAAGTAAGGCAAAGAAACTTTTATAATTCTAACTACCGACGCCATCTGTAAAAAATATACGTACTATAATTATCTTCCACGATCCAATCTAATGTATACCTTATCTACTTTAAAATATGGTTCATATCACCAAGAACGATACGTTTTAGAATGATATTATGCGAGATTGGACGTAAACTAATTATCCGATGCCTCTAAACAGCTTAATTATAACTCTCCGTCATATTTTTTTAACTTTATTTCCTAACGTTAAGATTGATATTTCACTGTCAACTAGACAAACTGGTTACCAAGCAAAGATGTAATTGGAAAAATGATTATAAATTTTTAATGGAAAATGAACTTAATGTTATGAGCTTAAAGTTAATATTTGAATGATATAATTTTAAATACATTTTCCTTCAAATGACTTTCACAGTCAATCTTTGCTAGTTAGATTTAGTATTGTTAACTAGTTAGTACATATTTATGGCAGTAGGTTCAATTCTATAGAGGAAATTGGTGAGATTGAACTACATTCCTTATTGGACCGAGACCCTCATTATGATTATTGTCAGACGCGTGCCGTGTCAGACAAATAAATATTGTTCTATAGCGCTACCTGGAGCCAATATTTATTCATTAACAACAACACGACGGGGTGGGGCGGGCCGGGGCGATCCGGTCATTTTCACTGCGAGCGATAGAACAACGCATACCCGGCGGACCGGGGCGGTCCAGTCTTTTTATCCGCCGTGTGTACTACTAGCATTAAACGACTTCCTGTATCGCCTGCTGTGAAAAAGAACGGCCCGTACCGGCCCGGCCCGCCCCATCGTTTATTGTAGACCTAACATGATATATTTATTTTCAACAACCTTCTCTTTTTTTATCATTACATTACTTTCATCAGCATCATCATTATCATATCAGCCCAATGACGTCCATTGCTGCTCACCCAATTTCCGCCACAGCAAGCTATTTTGTGCAACATTGTGTTTCATAACAATAATAAACCTTATTCTGAGAATTTCAAGACAAAAAAAAACCCAATGCTATTTTTGCCTGAGCCAAGAGTCAAACCTGGAACTCAACGTAACAGTCTTACAAACTAGCACTGCGTCACCGAGTCAATCAAAAATAACAAGATATTTATTTATTTAACTAAAACAGTCACAGTTAATCAGGACCCATTCAATTAACTTTGGTATTACTACTAATACAAGTTTATTAAAATCCACCCTTCGTCAGTTGGGTAAACGTATTAGCAAATAAACTGCAAATAAAATATACTTAAGTCGTGGGGTGTGTGGTTACCCTAATATTGTCACATGACATTGTAAAATGAGTTATAATTACATATAAATAAGAATGACAATACTATGACAGATTCAGTCTATACTGAGATAACAATACCAAATAACAACTAGATGCATTTAATAAACGACTTTATGTCGTTATATTAAGAGCTAATATTGCTTGAAATACATCTGAAGATGTTTTTTAACAGTAAGTCAAGACAATATAAATTTTATCTCAATACAGTTAAGGGCTAATATAGCTTGAATGAGGAATTAGTATTGCTGACTCTTTATTAACAAGGGTGACTTGTATAGAGGGGATGATAATAATTGATATGAGAACAAGTTTTTTTTTATAAGATAGATTTATCTTATAAGATAGTGTTTTTATTTGTTGAATTGTTTTATTTTAGAGTTTTACTTATTAAACATATCCAAGATGATATTAACACAGACACAAATTCAGATTTTTTAAAGTATATATATTTCTTATTAGTCATAGTCATAATCTTTATTTCATTTGGATCAAAAAAATAATACTTATGAACGTCATACAAAGTCATAAAAAGGTGTCAGCAAATTTGCCTACGGCCAGTTCACTGACAAGGTTGAGCTCTGAGAAGAACTTGGCAACAAACTATTGGCTTTTTGATTGATTTGATTTCTTATTTGACTGGCCTGTTGGTCTAGAATTTAGTGACCCTGACTGCTAAGCCGGAGGTCGTGGGTTCGATCTCCACCCAGGACAAATCTTTGTGTGATGAGCATAAAGGTTTGTTCTGTGTCTGGGTGTAATTTATCTATAATATGTATGTATTTACAAAAAAAAAATGTATTTATGTAGTATATCAGTTGTTTAGTACCCATAACACAAGCAAATGTAATTGCTTAATTTGGGACTAGATGGCGCTGTGTGAATGTTGTAGAATATTATTAGTATAGATAACATAGACATTTCCAACTATTCTATCAATATAACGTCAATACCAAAACACATAAAACTTAATGGAATTATAACTGAAGAGCGTTGATCATATTATCCAATTTAGTAACAAAGAGCCTCATTGAAACTTGCTAATCCATTTATAAGTTCGATGTATATATATATATATGTATATATATATATGACGTGGGTTCGATTCCCGCACGAGACAAATATTTGTGTGATTCATAGATATTTGTTTCTAGTCTGGGTACTTTGAGTTCGTTAGTTTCATGTTTGTAAAGCTCCCCGCGACACAGGGCTTGTTCTCTAGTGCGGGCGTTGTTAAAAAAAAAAAGTTTAGCTATGGGGGTCTGAGGCATCAGTTCATTTTGGAAAAAGGGTCTCTTTACTTGAAATAGTTTGGGAATCCCTTATGAAGTTTTCGCTACAAATCCGAACGAAAAATTCACAAATCTCACATACCATCAGGGCCCCGAGTCTGCTAACACAATGGTAAGCCGATGGTCTCATTCGACAGCTGTGATTGGCTTACTAAGTCATGGCGCCATATTGCCGGCCTGTGATTGGTCGATATTAGTCCATTGGTCTGCTATCGACGTGTGTAATTTAGAAGAATCGACCGATCGATCGTCTACAGGCTATATAAAAATCTATCCCACAGTCAAACCACTAAATGGTTTTGTGGGGGAAAATGATTAGGTACTGTATTTTATGTATGCAATAAATAAATAAAAAAAAAAAATCAGCTTTCAAGGGAAGGATAAAAGTCTACCTACTGTTGCCAAGCGAATCGATCCCGAAGACGGATTCGTCGGGCGTTCTGACACCGACATACTCAACGACACTGCACCGATAACTACATTTTTATAGAGATCCACCTAGTAATATTAGTCGAGCAAAGGATTTTATATTGATGATTAATGTATACCTAATTAAATGACATAATTTTGGACATAATTTTAAATGATGATGTTGTTATGATCCTGCTATTTAAAGTATTTAATTCTTATTTGTGACGGTATTTAATTTTATTAATTGTAATTACAATATTTGCATGCCATTATGGCGAATGTGCTGTGCTAATAATTATATAAATACCTATAATGTACCCACATTTCAGAAAATAAATTAATTTAATTTAATTTGAGATATTTTTAGAGCACTTGAGACATGTTTAGCGATACATACTTGTACGTAACGATGCCAGCCCGACACAAGTAGGGCCAATGAGTTAGTGTGCCCTAAAATTTGATAGAATTACGTTGGTTGACCCAAACACAACTGGTACGATTTGAAAAATTATTTATTTATTGTTGTTATATTTATATTTAGTGTTTGATAGCCGATTTATAGAAGAAGGCTATAGGCTATATAACATCACGCTACGGCTAATAGGAGCTGAGCAGTGACCAAATAAAGAACCACAGGAGCGATCGAAGCCCTCGGGACTTCTAGTAAAATATAAAACGCGGGCGGAGCCGCGGGCGAACGCTAGTATACTTAAATCAATAACACATAAGCTGTTGTTATTCAAATATTATGTTGCTATGGGCAATGCCGAGGGCAAAAACCAAGTAAATACTTAATTCTCATTTCACTTAGAGTTAATCTCAATACCTAGCGCAGAGATTCTCAAAGTTGTCAATATGGGACTCCAAGGGGACGACATAAACAAAAACTGATTTTAGGGTACAATACAACACAGAACAATGAAAAAAAAAACTATCTCTGATCTGTGGGATTACTAATACTTAAATACATCATAGATTTCAAAAAAAATTGCCGTTAGTAAGCTACATTATAAGCGATGGTAGCTGAATGGATATGGTACGATTCAGACCAACCGGCTCGCGTCGCGCCGCATCGGAACGGAGCCGTAAGCGTGCCGCGGCAGCCGACAGCGTCCGCTGGAATCCGTACGCACTGCAAGCGCCCTGAAGTGCCGCTCTCTTTGCGCCGCGTATACGTAAAGTGAAATATTATTTAAAATATCGCTTGAAGAACACAACTTGAATGATTCGCTAGCTGTTGCTGCACCGTAATCTCCGTACGACACACGGCCGACCGGCTCCGAGCGGACCCGACGGCAGCCGGTCGGAGCCGGTCGGAGCCGGTCGGAGCCGGTCAGAGCCGGTCGGAGCCGGTCGGAGCCGGTCAGCCGTCGCGACGCGTCGCGGGATGCCGACGGAGGTAACTATGCGTAAGTTGCATGCAAATATGAACTGTAATTACTGTTGATACATTTCAATGTTCTTTAACGCATTGTAAAATGCCGCCCGGCGCGGGCCGATGCGAGCCGGTTGGTCTGAATCGTACCTAAGGGACCGGCGGCGGCGTGCAAATCACACGGTCCGAGTTCGATCCCGACCGGCAGTACCAATGTGGATTCCACTTTGTGGAATTTATATGTACCTACTAGTCAAGTGACTTACCGTCTGCTAACGGTGAAGGAAAACATCGTGAGGAAACCCACATACCCTAGTAGAAATTCTATGAGTATGTTTGATCCACCAACCCACACTAGGCCAGCGTGAGTGGATTATGGCCTAGAGTTAGACCCTCTCAGCTCTCTATATAGAGGAGAGGAGACCCGAGCCCAGCAGTGGGACTTAGTGGGTTGCTGATGATGATGATGATGAAGCTACATTATCACTGAGTAATTTGGGCTATATAACACCACGCTACGGCCAATAGAAGCTGAGCAGTGGCCAAATCACAGAGTACACTATTACGTACGACCACGTTATTAAACACAAGTTCTTATTTGAAACTTTCAAGATACTGTAAAGTTGTGTTACATGTATCTACTTGTTATAAGAAGCAGTCAGAAGGACTAATTCTGATGAGAAAATGATGTCAAGTTTACTCACTTCATCATCATCATCATCAGCAACCCATTAAGTCCCACTGTTGGGTTCGGGTCTCCTCTCCTCTAACTAGAGAGCTGAGAGGGTTCTAGGCCATAATCCACTCACGCTGGCCTAGTGCGGGTTGGTGGATCAGACATACTCATAGAATTTCTTCTAGGGTATGTGGATTTCCTCACGATATTTTCCTTCACCGTTAGCAGACGGTAAGTCACTTGACTAGTACATATAAATTCCACAAAGTGGAATCCACATTGGTACTGCCGGTCAGGATCGAACTCGGACCGCGTGATTAGCACGCCGGTCCCTTATCCATTCAGCCACCATCGCTTTTATAAGAACTATATTTGATGAGAAAATTATGTCAACTTTACTCCCCTAACCAATCAGAAAGTAATATAAAACTAATATTATAAAGCTAAACAGTTTGTTTGTTTGGTTTAACGCGCTCCAGAACTACTGGTCCGATTTTAAAATTATTTTAGTGTTGGATAGCCCAATTATCGAGGATATAGGCTATATAACATCACGCGACGACCAACAGAAGCTTACTAGTAGCCGAAGAAAGAGCCACGGGAGAGAAGCCCCGTATAATAAACTAAAGATAAGATTTTTGAAGTAATTTAGCTATTTTCATTTTGGAAAAGGGGTCTCTTTACTTGAAATAGTTTGGGAATACCTGCCTTAAAGAAATACCCTCGTTATTCGCTCGACCTTGAAGCTAACGTACTCGCCTACACTTGCTCTACACGAGTGTGGGGTGTGTAATATACCCCACTGTGAACACATGGGGTATTACACACCCCAATAACATGCTAACACACTTTCATTGTTGTTCAATATTGATTACTAACTCTTGCGCGGGATTTCACTCCCGTCGTTCTTTGTTTGGGCACTACTCAGCTCCAATAGGTTGTAGCGTGATGTTATATAGCCTATAGCTTTCCTTGGTAAATGGGCTATCCGACACTAAAAGAATTACTCAATTCGGTTCTATAGTTCCTGAAATTAGCGTGGTTAACCAAACAAACTAAACTTCAGATTTATAATATTAGTATAGACTGACCTGTTGGTCTAGTGGTTAGTGACCCTGACTGCTAAGCCTAAGGTCGTGGGTTCGATCCCCACCCAGGACAAATCTTTGTGTGATGAGCATAAAGGTTTGTTCTGTGTCTGGGTGTAATTTATCTATAATATGTATGTATTTACAAAAAAAAAATGTATTTAAGTAGTATATCAGTTGTTTAGTACCCATAACACAAGCAAATGTAATTGCTTAATTTGGGACTAGATGGCGCTGTGTGAATGTGGTAGAATATTATTAGTATAGATAACATAGACATTTCCAACTATTCTATCAATATAACGTCAATACCAAAACACATAAAACTTAATGGAATTATAACTGAAAAGCGTTGATCATATTATCCAATTTAGTAACAAAGAGCCTCATTGAAACTTGCTAATCCGTTTGTAAGTTCGATGTATAAACAAACAGTCCAACTCCTAAATTTATTTAACTATATCTATTCTTTCGGTAATTAAAATACAATATTCTTTACAATGGACACAATAATGTTAAATTTTATGGAAGAAGAATTTCGTGTTTTTTTTTTATCAAGCAATCACCTATCACAAATCACTGTCAAAATGACTTCAAATTGTATTTTAAGATTTAATTTATAATATATTTCATCGTCACATAACATCACGCTCCGACCAATAGGAGCTGAGTAGTAATGCTATTAGATAAATAAAAACTATCTACTTACATATCTACAAGTACTATTTACAGTCATCATCATCTTATCAGCCCAATGACGTCCACTGTTGAACATAGGCCTCACCTAATTCCCGCCAGAGCGAGCGATTTTGTGCCGCCCGCATCCAACGGCCACTCGCAACCTTTACTAGGTCGTCGGTCCATCTGGCGGGGGGCCGCCCCACTCTGCGCTTTCCAATACGTGGCCGCCACTCGAGAACTTTTTTTCCCCATCGGCCATCAGTTCTGCGAGCTATGTGGCCTGTCCACTGCCACTTCAGCTATGCGATTCGGTGAGCTATGTCGGCAACTTTAGTTCTCCTGCGGATCTCCTCATTTCTGATTCAAGCACGCAGGGAAACTCCAAGCATAGCCAAGTATAGCATGGCTCGTTGAACAACAGTGAGCTTTCCAATGAGCCCCATAGTTAGCGGCCACGTCTCACATTGGTTGAAGAAAGTTGTATTCAAACACAACACAATACTATAAATAAATAATAATATAAATGGTAATATGGGCTAGGCGTCAAAGTATTCGTCGGCATCACTGTCACACGGGAAAGTGCCCAGAAGGCTAGCAGCATTGTTACGCTGGATGGCAATGCTGATTCTCTGTGCAAGAAAAAAACTTATTACTTTATTTTAATTTTCAACAATCGATTCTCTACCATGTTGCGATGTTTACAATAGGGTAAATACGCCAATAACAAGCCGACACCCCAATATTACAAGAGAGCCGCGCCCCCCGGCGTCACTCAGCATTTTAATATAAATTACATTACGTGACTTCGCGTTAAATTGTGCCCAATTCTGCTTATAAATGGTTTAATTAAAAAATAGGGTGTTTCTTTAGGAGACTGTAAGTGAAGTGAAATCTTGTGATCCACAGTTGAGTAACCCATAGATAGCTCTTCTGAGTCTGGGTGTATTTTTTGTCCGTAGACTATGTTTCCAGAGACCTGCGCCATATTATAGAACTTGTATTTTTTTTGTTTCATCATCATCTGCTGGGTTCAGCTCTCCTTCCTCTTTCTAGAGAGCTGAAAGGATTTTTTTTCATTTAATTGCATGAAATATACGTACCTACCATGCCCAAATAGGTGACGTTCTAAAGAAAGGACACACACATCACAAGTACCCTAAACAGCGATAATATATAAAAAGACTGATGAATATTGAAGAAGCAAAAGATGTATGTCGTAATCGTAGCAAGTGGAAAGAAATAGTCCGTGCCTACCCCTCTGTTGGGAAGGTGTGATCTATATGTGTGTATGTATGAAATAAACAAAAATGTATGAAACATTACAACTTTCAAACGTCGCCATCCCGTCCCGTTCGCTGCGTACCCAAAGCCCAAGCCGTTTACAGTGAACCGATATAATAATAATAATTTAATATTCTACCACATTCACACAGTGCCATCTAGACCCAAATTAAGCAATTATATTTGCTTGTGTTATGGGTACTAAACAACTGATATACTACTTAAATACTTTTTTTTTGTAAATACATACATATTATAGATAAATTACACCCAGACACAGAACAAACCTTTATGCTCATCACACAAAGTTTTGTCCTGGGTGGGGATCGAACCCACGACCTCCGGCTTAGCAGTCAGGGTCACTAACCACTAGACCAACAGGCCAGTCCTTAATAACACTAAGTAAACGTTAAGCTAAATTTAATTAGAAATTTTATGAAACATAAAATTACAATAACGCTTTTATTATTTTAATTAAACAGTTTATTATCAAATAAATAAAGACATGGTTTTTAGTAAAGCCGTGCCACATGGTTATAAACTTGCCTTCCACAGAGGTGCCCTTGGTGGATTCCAACCGTGTAGCCGGCTGTTGTAAACCAAATTTCATACAAACTACCAAGCTACCACCAAGGTCACTCTGTTGGAACGCAAGTTTATAACCGTGTAGTATACCTATTAATAACCTTTTGAACGCCAACGTCGGCTATGAGTACTCATCAAGTGCAAACGTGCCCTAAGCGCCGATGTCGGCTATAGTCGACAAAACTCACGTTCATGAAAATACAAGATAAAGATATTAAAAAATATTTTTTGTGTTTTATTACTAAATATTCATCATCATCATCATATCATTGGGCTGATATGATGATGATGATGATGATGATTACTAAATCTTTACAAGGTGCAAACGGTTCAACCGTCGCTTTCCACAACCACTTAACCGAGAAGAATGTCCATCCAATTTCGAAAACCACTTTTAAAAAACTCCCGTCAACGATCGCTCAAACAAAAAATCCACAAACTATCGAATAGCCACTTCGTTTAAAAAAACCCAATGTTTTCCCAAACTCCCAAAAGAGATTAGCCCCGCTAAAAGCTGCCAGTGTTTGTATACCTCTATGTGAGTGTGATGTATGTGTAAGGTAATTGTATTTGTGTGCGTGTTTGATTGGGTTATCCCCAACTAATATTGACATAGTCTGTGACACGCCGGTAGCCAAATATACGGTATAATGGAGGACATAAATATTGCGTTTTATAATATAACATAGTATCAACACGCCCTTTGCCCCGAAGGGGTGGGCAGAGGTTTATGACATCCACATTTCGCCGGCTATGTTTAGTATTTGTGTTTTTAATTACAATGTTCACTGATACACACAGAGCGTCATGCTGCCGCCACGCCTACGTCACGCTGCCACCACGCCTACGTCACGCAGAGATTTAATGTATCTAAACACTTTGTTTATGCAATCAGTCCCAGCAGAGACATAAATAGTTAAATTGTGGCATTTTGCGGTTATATCTCTGATACTGTGTAAAGTGTAATAAAGATAAGATAGCTGAAAGGCTCTTAAGAGCTCCAAATTATACAATTTATGAATATATATAAAATAATAGCAACAATAATCACTGCTAAGTGTCCTTTCATATAGACCGGCACGATGAGCAGAGAATTTGTACAATATTAGATACTTGCTGACCCGGTGAACTTTGTACCGCTATTTTATTTTTCGTGAATGTTTTCGAAAATCCTGGAAGACGTGTTTAACTATTTATGTCCACCTCAGGTTCATACATCATCTTCCATTTACAATACGCCCCTGAACGGTTATATAATCGAATATAATATCAATCGATCCATACAAAAGATAATAATAACCACTATGTTTTAATCGGTATCTTATACACCCCGATTCGAACACTCTACGTAACTATGAATAACACTAATATTTGCCTCATATAGGAATCGAACTCACATCACAACTTGGCACGGCAATTTTAGTGGCGAGTCGACCTCTTTAACCACTACGCTAACGTAGTAGAATAATCATTCATCAGCAACCCAAGTCCCACTGCTGTTCTCGGGTCTCCTCTCCTCTATCTAGAGAGCTGAGAGGGTTTAGGCCAATCCACTCACGCTGGCCTAGTGCGGGTTAGTAGTAGAATAATACTGGCAATAAATGCACTTTAATGTAGAAGAAGTGTCCTATCCCTAATTCCCTACATAACGTGTGTGCACTGCCGACGCATCAGAGCCATTACGATATTACGACTCGTTCGCACGGCAGACTGCAACACGAAGTTACCCGAACATATCCGAACGTTCACGAATGATTGAACGATGCGCGCGTAAATATATGTGGGGCTATAAATGGTTTTACTTTAATAATTTACTATAAATAAATTTCAAGTGAGTATTTATATAGATAGATACTTAAATAGATACATACACTCACTGTGAGTCACTCATGTACAGAGGAAGCATCCATTTAGGAGAGTACCAGTAGTAGGTGCAACCAGATGAGATACAGTCTCTCTCTGTTCATAAATCTGGAAGTTCCCAAGACTCTGGGGGTGATAATTATCTTATTTTATGGCTTTGTTTGCTTAAAACATTAATAACGTACATATAGTACTACAAACACAAAGTAAGACAGTAACTAATGAAGTCCCTCTTTGGGCGCCAAACAACCTAACCTCAAAATGTTCCCTCTTATAACAAAAGACGCTGCACTATAATCAGTCACAAGGCACAGCTGTGACGTTACACGTTGTGTATACTCTGACGTCACGGCGTTGTGACGGATCACGGCCCCACGGTGGGCGCCAATAAGCTTCAAGGGCTGTTGGATTATTACAACTGGTTGTAAGGAGTTTGTTCTTGAATATTAATATGACCTCCTTATTTTTATACTCGGAGATAGTTGCTTTTTATTTTAGACATTTCTCGACATCCATAAATTCTTTAATTTCATGATATATAAATTGAGCATCACCTTACAATTACATAAATATATACATCAAGGTCAACAGTCCGTGTAGTGACGGATTAAGAGTACATAATGTCACTACCCCATCTCAACCCGTAGGTGTCGTAAAAGGCGACTAAGGGAGTAACCTTATGCAGACAAGACCGCTGCAAGAAACAAACCCTATAGTCTATACCAACCCGTCTGGCCAGCATGGTATAGTAGGCTAAATTCCTTCCACATTTTTTGGAGGAGACCCGTGCCTAGCAGTAGGACGTTTATGGGTTGAATAGACGACAACATGGAACCAAACATAGCTGCGAAATGTGGTTGGTATACCCCCCTTCGGGGAAAAAGGTGTGTTGCTATATTATGCTAACAATACAATTACAAATAATTATTAACAACATGAAAAACAGCTCTTACTATAACTCAGCAAATAACCAATTAATTCACATTCGCTTCATCTACCCTACTCCTCCCCTGTACAATATGAAAAGCTGCTGAAAGTTCACATTAAAAAGTAGCAACGCATTAATCTTGTAGGGAGTATGTACGTGATAGACGAGTGGTGTAGGGGGAAAATGGGGGAAATGTTTTTAAAAGAAAGTTCAGTTTTCAAAACATTGAGTGCATGAGGGAGCACTGCTTAAGTGGTCGTCATTTATCAATGAACCATGTGATGTATGTAGGTTCAAGTTGAATTTGGGATTTTTTAAGGCGCTCGCAGCATTATGGTAACGAGATGTTCGTAATTTTTTTATTGAATTTGATTTAGTATGGAGTTTTGGTTCTGTACTTTCTGTGATATTTCAATTAAAATTGTAACAACTATGGCGATTGAAAAGAGTGGCCTGAGTTTCTTGCCAAGTTCTTCTCAGAGCTCAACCTTGTCAGTGAACTGGCCGTAGGCAAATTTACTGACACCTTTTTTGGCTTTGTATGACGTTCATAAGTATCATGTATGTGATCCAAATGAAATAAAAAGATTTGACTTTGACTTTGTAACTGTAGTATTCGTGATTATACTTAAACTTTTAGTTTGTATTGATTGAAATTAATTTACATATTTCACCAACTTCGGAGATAAGGGGAGGGGAATGGTACTTTTTTTAGTGCCGTAGCCAGAATGGCAAAAACGGAACGCTTAAAGTTTCGTTCTGTCCAACCGTCTTCGTCTGTCCGTGAGTCACAGGCATTTTCATCATCATCATCATCATATCAGCCCAACGACTTCCACTGTTGAACATAGGCCTCACCTAATTTCCGATCGATCGATAACGATCGATTTTGTGCCGCTCGCATTCAACGGCCAATCGCATTTTACTCGAAAAAAAATCTCAAAAATAACGGTTATTAAATACTTTCAATATTTTCATTTTGAACATAATCGGCTGAACCGTTTTGAGTAATTGCCGAAAACAACGCTTCTCAACAAAAGGACGTAAGCGCTATGAAGATACGCTCTTTTGAGCCTACATTAAGCATGATCCGATATGATAGGTTTTTTTTTAATCCCAAATCAAAAACTGTCTTTCTCAATTTCTTAAATCTTGAGTTGAACCAGCAGTGTTTAAAACTATTTTAAATTCCATGTCAACAGCATAAGTAGACAATATACAGACAGATTAAGACCATAAGGGTTCCTTCTGTACCTTTTTGGTGCGGAACCCTAAAAAGATAATTGCCTCTGATATCCTTTGAGTAAAAAAATAATGTGAACATGTAATGTCGTTTATGTCACGATATCTAAACTCCCAGCGGCTATCCCCTCCAGTGTGTCAGCTTAATCCAAACAGAGCTCGTTCGGTTTTATTGTTTAATCTAAATATTTTGAACTGGACGCATTTCATAAATAATTAAACATTTAAAATAAATCGTTCTTAGGGTATCGTACACAAAGGGTAAAACGGGACCTTGTTAGTAAGACTCCGCTGTCCGCCCGTCTGTCTGTCTGTCCGTCTGTAGTTGAAATTTTCACAGATGAAGTGTTTCTGTTGCCGCTATAACCGTTTATTGCCGTTTTTATAGACGCGAGTCTGACTCGTACTTGACCGGTTTTCTAAATCTCTCATCTTAATCTCTTTACTCAAATTTTTATCAAGACTTTGACTGTGGCACTTTCATTTTCGAGCGTCTCCGTGCTTCAGAAGGCTTGTAAAGCTGTTGGTCGCCGATAATAACTAATTTAGTAATCATTAAGTCTCCTAGACGATTTGATATATTACAACACAAGTTTCTGCCATTTTCAGCATTCAAACAAAAACAACACATCAAAATCGGTCCATTCGTTTAAAAGCTACGACGCCCCACACATATAGACACATGTCAAACTTAAAAGACCTCTGTTTTTGTGTCGGGGGCTATAAAGTGTGGTCTATAAATTAATATATCAGTCTATATCATCATTTCAACCCATAAACGTCCCACTGCTGGGCACGGGTCTCCTCCATAGAACGTGGAGGTAATTTAGTCTACTATAACACGCTGGCCAGACGGGTTTCACGCAGTGCTATTTGTTATTTATCTATAATATGTATGTATTAACAAAAAAAAAAATGTATTTAAGTAGTATATCAGTTGTTTAGTACCCATAACACAAGCAAATATAATTGCTTACTTTGGGACTAGATGGCGCTGTGTGAATGTGGTAGAATATTACTTATTACTTAGTGCTCTTGTCTGCATAACGTTACTTTTACGACACCAAAGGATTGAAATGGGGTAAGTAGTGACATTATGTATTCTTAATCCATCACTATACGGTCCATATAAATCCACTCAATTTTTATAGCCTATCTAATATTCCAGAAGCTTTTTCGAATTCCCAATCTGTAGTGGACGAAATATTCATGATATACAAACAATCGATAAAATCCGTCAGAACGGAGCAAATAAAACTTTTATAAACTAACCATTTGAATACGTGATAAACATCGTTCTTCAAATGACAAATAAATTGTATTTACAAGTTTGTTTTGTGTGTAATAAACGTAACGTTGTTATTTAGTTCCTGGAGTCGAACCCGTCATCGCCGCTCTCGACAGACAACTTCAGCTTCAGCGCTCGCACCGTGCTCGTACGTACAACCTGCCGCCGACGATAGGGCCTCTCGTCTACATGACGACTACAGCATGGGGTTCTTCAAAAAAGGAGTGAATAGGTTTCTTAAGGGTCGGCAACGCGCTCGTGATGCCCCTGGTGTTGCAGGCGCCCATAGGCTACGGTAACCGCTTACCATCAGGCGGACCGTACGTCTGTTTGCTACCGTCGTGGTATGAAAAAAAAAAAAACGAGAATGAGATTAACAAGAGGTGTCCTCTCCTCTATCTAGAGAGCTGAGAGGGTTTAGGCCATAATCTACACACGCTGTGGTTGTTGGTGGATCAAACACTTAGAATTTATTTTAAGGTATGTGGGTTTCCTCACGATGTTTTCCTTCACCGTTAGCAGATGGTAAGTCACTTGAATAGTACATATAAATTCCACAAAGTGGAATCTACATTGGTACAGCCGGTCGGGATCGAATTCGGACCGCGTGATTTGCACGCCGGTCCCTTATCCATTCAGACATCGCTTAGTGGCACCTTTTGCGGCTAGAGCTGTTGTCAATGTAGTTTTTAGGGTTCCGTTACAATAATGGCAAAAACTGAAACCTCATAGTTTCGTTCTGTCCGTCCATATGCCACAGCCATTTATGTAACCCGTCTGCCAGCGTGGTATAGTAGGCTAAATTCCCTCAACATTCTTTGGAGGAAACCTGTGCCCAGCAATGGGACGTTTAACGGTTGAAATGATGATAGATTATCATAACATTGATATTATCGCTCGCCTCCCTTACGAGCTACGACTGTCCTTCACCCAGGCCCCGTAATGTTGACTTTAGCAGGGCGACGAACTTTGTCTGAGCTATTATCTACAACGCTAGCTTAGAGGTTCTCGGGGACAGGTGATTTATAATAATAATATTTTTTTCACAGAGTTGCACAGCGCCATCTAGTCCTAAATTAAGTAAGGCAGGCAGGCGTCCATAGGCTACGGTAACCGCTTACCATCAGGCGGACTGTACGTCTGTTTACCACCGTCGTGGTACAAAAAAAAATTTGCTCGTGTTATGGGTACTAGACAACTGATATAATACTATTTATTTTCTAATTTATAAATAATATAATAAATTTCTTTGTTTTAATTCTAAAAGATTTGTCCAGGATGGGAATCGAACCCCCAACCTCCGGCTTAGCAGACAGGGTCAAAAATTTTCTTACACTATTGTATTGGGTACTGTTACCGGTAAAGATAGTGTAAAATACAAAATACAAATCATTTATTTTGTACACATAGGTAGAGTGGTAAAAAAATAAAATACATTTTGTGTCATATAGTATTGATAAATATCACCAAATTTCGGTACCAAGCAGTCTCCCAACACCCGCTATATTTAAACAATCTTATTCCAAACCTTATCTACAGATTTTATAATGAAACTGGCACATAACCGTCTACCGTTCAACATAACGACCAGCCTACGGAACCCATCTCATACGAACTAATGGTAACTCAACACAAATACACTACGTTATGTTATGAACGCCAAACGTTTCGTAAAATCTCCGTTTTATCTCACACCCCGATCTGAAATATGAAATGTATAATAATATGACTGGCCTGTTGGTCTAGTGGTTAGTGACCCTGACTGCTAAGCCGGAGGTCGTGGGTTCGATCACCACCCAGGACAAATCTTTGTGTGATGAGCATAAAGGTTTGTTCTGTGTATTTACAAAAAAAAATGTATATCAGTATAGTAGTATATCAGTTGTTTAGTACCCATAACACAAGCAAATATAATTGCTTAATTTGGGACTAGATGGCGCTGTGTAAATGTGGTAGAATATTATTATTAAATGATAACTTTAAGTGTAAGCATACAAGTAAAAATTGCGTAGGGATGTGGTGTTGCTACTGTCGAATATCGATAGAAAAGTGGCCTGAGTTTCTTGCCAGCTCTTCTCAAGGCTCTAATCCTTTCTTTATACCACGATGGTGGCAAACAAGCTGATGGTAAGCGGTTTTCGTAGCTTATAGACGCCTGCAACACCAGGAGCATCACAAACGCGTTGCGACTCTGTCAAACTCCTTCCTTGGCCGGATTGACATGACGTATTATGCCAGCTCCACACGTTGGGCCAACTTAAGCCAATGTAAGCCATAGTATGCTAAAATTATCTTTAAAACATTGTACTACTGTCTGTAATGTGGTTATACTGTTGTGGATATTGGCGCATGTTTGGCCAACGTATGGAGCCGGCATAAGTATCATATATGTGATCTAAATGACTTGATAGAAGCACCGATATACTTCTATAAAGTAATATTTTTGTATATAGATACAATTTATCGATTTAGTTTAAAAATGAACTAATAATTTATAAGAACAACTATTTGTATATAAATATGTGTATGATTTGTACATAATTATATATTTGTTAAGTCTCCTGTGACCCAAGGTTAGTTCCTTGGCGCGAGTAGTTTCAAAAAAAAATCAAAAACTAAAAAACAGCATCACGCGTTTTTCCGCGAAAGGGTAGGCAGAGGTGTTTCACACCCACAATTCGCCACCTATGTTTGGTCCCATGAAATAGCGGGCGAGCCGCGAGCCTATTGTCATCAACCGGGAACATTTGTTTACCAAACTCCGGAAAAATCTTACTACTGGAATTTCATAGAAAAGCTCAATACCATTTTCACCCGACCCGGAAATCGAACCCGGAACCTCTTGCACAGCAGTCCTATGCACTCCCCGCTGCGCCACCGAGGCAGCTTGTCAACATTACTTTAATAGAATGCCAATATAATATACTTATCGATACACTGTGTGTACAACACTACGTCTAACAGGTCTCGTCTCTAGGGCGGCATTCGTTCGCGATCGTATTGAATCCACCCGTATTTTTTGTATTAAACTCATATTGTGCAAATTTGTAATCTTTCAACATTACCCCGCTGAGAATTGCTCGAGGTTAGGCTAAATTATTATAAAACTTTATTGACTGTATATCTACGTGTGTTGATTTTCAATTTTTATTTGTACAGGTGTGCTCTTGAAAATTAAAGTGATTGGTTTTTTAATAATATAGAAGTCTTGTTTGTTGATGCATAGTATACTGTAATATACTACAATACGTGTAGTGACGGATTAAGAATACATAATGTCACTACCCCATATCAACCCGTGGGTGTCGTAAAAAATGACTAAGAGAGAAACCTTATGCAAACATGAGCCCTGCAAGAAAAGAAAAATTCGAAACAAACCCTATGCCAACCCGTCTGGTCAGCGTAGCTAAATTCCCTCCAGATTCTTTGGAGGAGACCCGTATAGGGTTGTTGTTTATGGATACTACAAAGAACTTTAAAAATGTAAGAAATTTCGATTTAAGTAATATTCGTTTACCAAATTATTTTTGATTGTACCAAATCTCTCTGTGTAAGAGGAGAGTATGCTAAGCCAGGTCATACTAAGCCTACCATCATAAATAAGTATACATGGAAATATATAATATGACATTACCACAAAAACTCCCACATGACATCATAATATTGAGGTAACATGAATAGACCGGTAATGGCGCCCACCATGGGACCGAGTCTCCTTCTGTGTGTTGTCGACGTCACGTCTCGTGGGAACGTCACCCTCATAGTGTTAGAACGACAGGGTTGTTTCGTCTAACTGTCGTGGTTGTAAGGAGGATGATTTTTTGTAATAAGTTAACTTTCTGATAAATATAAGATATGAGAAAGACAAGTTATGAATGGACGAAAAAGACACATTTACTATAATGTTCATGTGTTAAGGAGGTCAAGGAAAGCGCAAGCGTGGCCGTCCCAAACAGACCTGGAGACGTACAGTGGCAGACGAGGTGAAGAATATCAGGAAGACCTGGAGTGAGATAAAACGTGAAGCCCAAGACCGAACGCGATAGAGAATCACTGTGGACGCCCTCTGCCCCAACCAGGGGACTTAGGATATTAAGTCAAGAAAGTCATGTGTTAACATTTTTTATATTAACCTAGCAAAATAGCAATTCAACAAACCTCACAATGATGAGGTAAACATGAATATATTGGTAATGGCGCCCATCAAGGGGCTAAGTCTCCCTCTGTATTGACGACGTCACGTCTCGTGTTATAATATATATGTAGAATCAGAATAGTGTGGATGGTCAGGATGGTGAGAATAAATTGAATTAAATAAGATGAGAACATAAAATCAGACATCTCTCTTTAGTGGGCGTTAAATAATAATAAAAATGGATTTCTAAATCGGAACTTATATTGACAAACAACAATTGATAAATAGTGGCTTAATACAAACTATATAGACAAAGGAACCTGTGCGTACAATATTATTAATAATTAATTTATCAGCATTAATAGAGGTCAGGCATAAAATGTAGTACAAACTATGTTACTAACATTAGAGGTCAATTATTGGTATACAAACTATTTTAAGTTACAAATAATGGAGGTCAGTATCTTGGCCGACATTATATTCTCTTTGGCCGACACCTCCGATACACAGATAATAATTATGTTAAAGCAATTAGAAGTTAGAGTACCTGGTCAGACAGCCTATATGGGCGTCACATACCGTACTGTGGTGAAATACATTACCTATGCCAAAGCGATCGCAGAGCAATCTAGCTAAGGCAAATATACAGACCATGGGTTAGAGTCTGTACCGAATAGTCCCTAACGAACACAAACAGACGAGCCGTTATAGTTCGTACAGTGGCATACACCACCCAAAACCTAAGCGATCGCAGAGCAATCTAGCTAAGGCGAATATACAGACCATAGGTTAGAGTCTGTACCGAATAATCCCTAACGAACACAAACAGACGAGCCGTTCAGTTCGTACAATGGCGAAAGCCATCCAATCATCCGAACCTTCACTGAACCAACCGGCCAGGCAGGGTAGCCCTTGAACCGTAGATAAGAACAGCTGAAGTAGGAGAGTAAACCGACAGTTCTGTCGGGAGCGGGGAGCTCTATGAGTCTTTCACAAGGATCGACTGGCGGCAAAATCAAATGTATGGGGTTTATATACCCACCGAGTTCCCGCCAAACAACTCTGTCCATTGGCGCCAGGAAATGGGCGCCAAAGCGTTTACTCAAAACATAACTATTATCAAAATAGATCTTAAATCTAATAAGATACACATTGTAAATTCATTAAATAATCCAATAATAATTATCATTAACTAATAACAAGTATTAGAATGATATTAATAATCTTTACAATAAAAGTTGTGATATTCAAACATGTCCCGCCAATAAATTTTACAAAAACATAATTTTATCATAAAATGCTATGAATCACATTTGTATGCACATAAACAATCATCTTATAATTAATTAGGCATCATTCAATAGTTATATCACATAAATAGACAATTATTAACAATAATTGAAAATTCCAGTACTTAACCTCAATATTGTATTTACAAATTTAATAATCTCCGACACGGCCAGAACTGACATTACACACGTCCTCGTGTGGTTCTACAAGAAAACAATAATGATATTTACTAAATATCGTTCGGCCTTTCTGACAACTTCTATGCAAAAGAATATGAGGATCCTTTTGGACGCTACGTAAGTACTGAAAAATCATGATACCAACAATAATTCTCAATAAAAAAATAATTTCAGTAAACAACAATACCCTTGTAGGCATAACACATAGCATTTAATTAAAATTAAAACAGTCGTATAGACATTCAACATAGAAGTCAAGATCAACTTCATAATAAGGGGTCAAAATAGACAACCACAAAACGATTTGTAATAATAATAGTTTATACAGAAAATTCCTGAAGCCATAAGTTATTCTCAAAATTATCTTACGAACTTGTGCAACTACACTGTTGTAGGCACATTACATAGCACAAATTGCAAAACAGTCAGAATATACATCTGACATAAGAGTCAATATCAACTTCAAAATTACATAAAATGCGTCTTTGACAACAAAACAGACGTCAAAATCGATCATCACATACAGGTAGGTTTCCAAAATAAGATTATCTAGAAAAATCCTAAAGCCGTAATTATTAATTAAAAATTAATCATTTTAACTCTAACATCTATACTGTTATAAGCACATCATATAGCACAAATTACAATACAGTACAAAGAATGTACATCCAACATAAAAGTCAAGTTCAACTTCAATATTATACAGGTGCCAACCACAAATAGGCGTCAATTTAGACAGCCATACACTGGTGTCAAAATAGACAACCATACACAGGTGTCATAATAGACTACCTTACACAGTCATCATACTAGATAACCATTCACTGGCGTCAAAATAGACAACCATACACAGGCGTCATAATAGACAACCTTACACAGGCATCATACTAGATAACCATTCATTGGCGTCAAAATAGACAACCATACACAGGCGTCATAATAGACAACCTTACACAGGCATCGTACTAGATAACCATTCATTGGCGTCAAAATAGACAACCATACACAGGCGTCATAATAGACAACCTTACACAGGCATCGTACTAGATAACCATTCATTGGCGTCAAAATAGACAACCATACACAGGCGTCATAATAGACAACCGTACACAGGCATCATACAAGATAACCATTAATTGGCACCAAAATAGACAAACATACATAGGCGTCATATTAGACAACCTATTGCATTTAGGAGTCATCAAAGACATCCTCATCGCATTAAAGACATTCCGAACAATAACTTGGCTATGATGTGTCAGTAACAGTACAATCATCGTCATAATAATATTCTACCATAATAACAATATTCTACCACATTTACACAGTGCCATCTAGTCCCAAATTAAGCAATTATATTTGCTTGTGTTATGGGTACTGAACAACTGATATAGTACTTAAATACATCAGTCAGTCAGTAGGCAGTCATCATTGAAGGCAAACAGAAAATAGACATTCAGGCATTTTTCTTAGAAAACCAATGGCACATTAGTAAAAATCTAGAATATACCACATAAAATTAAACAATTATCTCAGTTACTTTGCATTAGGTTACTCAATTCCATAAAGTTGTAAATTAACTTGAAATTCACGCAATTAAATTAGGCAGTACCTAATAACTATCCTGACACAAAACTTGAGAAATATAACATAGCATCACGCCTTTCCCTTCTTCTTCTTATCGTGTGGGTTTGAGGCAGACCCTGGTGTTGGAATTTATCAAGTCGCCGAGAAGGCTTCCAACTTGACTTAACGACTACCACATTATGTGGTAACCATGACCAACGGGTTTACGTGCCTTCCAAAGCACGGAGACGCTCGAGAATGAAATTGACACAAACGGTCACCCATCATGGACTGACCCTGCTGAGGGTTGCTTAACCTCGATGATCGTAACGAACATCTCAGTACCACAATGCTACGAGCGTCTGCAACGCCTTTCCCTGAAGAGGTTAGCAGGGGTGCATTACACACACATTTGGCCGTCACATGAAACAGGGGTGAGCCTTCCAACTGGAAACATTTATTTTCCAAACTCTGAAAAGCCCAATACCATTTTTACCCAAACCGGGAATCGAACCCGGGACCCCTTGTACAGCAGTCGTATATACTTTCTGCTGCTTCACTGCGACAGATACAATATGAGAAAGCCATTGAAAGTTAAATAAAATCAATAGCACTTTAAAAGTCAGCAATTAACTTCGATTTTCACATTATCTATGCTCATTAAATCAAAAGATTATTTACAAACGCATAAAACAATAATTCAAAAATGGTCAATAACCAATACATTTTTAAGTTTCTCATTCATTCAAAGTAGTTATTGTTGATGAAACTCACAACAATTTATTTTTGTTACTTTTTGTCGTACTAATGATAATTATGAGTAACCAAAATAGCTGTCATAGCTATACCTATTAAAACAGGAAATAGCCTAATACTAAAAAACAATTATAAACAACATTTTTTTTAAGTTGTAAATAAAATTGTTTGGTACTTCATTCTCTATTTAATTTTACTATTTGCGTAATAGTTGTTTTAATACACAAAGTATAGAAACATTCTCAGAAACTCTTTTAAATAAAAGTTTAAATTTAGAATTCTCAATTAATTAATGTAAACTACAAAATGCAACTATTGTTAAACGATACCGAAGTGAATCTAAAGAAATACTTTCATTAGATAAAAATTTAATAATAATAATAATATGAGCTCCAATTTAATGCTGAAGTTACAACTCTATCTGAAATATTATTTTAGCGGGAAAAGTTGTAAATGTCAATTTCTTAAAAGTGAAAATAAGAATTATTAGAAAATGTAACAACAACTTTTGCACTTGCCAATTGAATTTACAGCAAAGCTTTTTAAAGCTACTCTAAGTCTTAATCCTCATATTACAGTACCAAGTTTGAGATCATATAAAGCGTCAATTAATTTTATTAAGGTAAACACACATACTAATTGTTGTCAGCGGCAATATTGACATTAATTTCTATTTTAGACTAAATATTAACCGCTACATTTAGAGGTTTAAATATTTCTTAGTAGGTATTTATCTTTCTCTAGTTAGAGGAGAGGACACCCGAGCCCAGCAACGGGACCAAATGGGTTGCTGATAAGTGATGATGAGGTATTTATAAAAATTACTTTGCTTCGCAAAAATCAAGTAAAGTCAGCGAGCAATCATGTAAAGTTTTGCAGTAATGCAATATTATTATTAAACCATAAAAATAACAAAACTTGTCTCCATATGGGCTAGAGAACAATTCAAATAATCAATCTTGTGGTGTCATACAATTAAACGACTTTTGGTAAAGTTCGTGTAAGTAAAAGCTTCGTGGTTGAAGCTTTCCTTTGATTATCATTTTACAAAATGTTTACTTAGGTAATTCGTTCATTAAAACATCAATAAACTAAAGAACATTCAGCCTCAAAATAATAACGAAATAAAAGTACATCACCGGATCATCACAAAACATCGGAGACAGTTCGTACTCCACAAGATTCCACTTGTTTAGCAGTAGGTTTACTGCTCGGCAACTGGTTACTAGCAGGTCATCTTGAAGGTCTCGAGGTCCACCACTCGTATCTCCTGGACGCTTTACACCCTGGAGTGATGTGGCACAACTCCCCGAAGCAGTAGCAGATTTTCTTATGGGCTGGCCTTTACGAAGAACTTGTCGATGCAGAATGTGTTACTTCAACAATTTTAAACCTTATGACAGAAAACACAGATTAAAGTACTTGTTCGTATGTTTATAAAAATAATAGTGCGAGTCAGATGAAGACTGTGATTTGCTTCAAGACAAGACACTCAGTTCTTGTTGTACCATAGACCCAGTTAACAATTCAATAGTAAATGCAAATTAATAATGAATCGAATTTGAAAATTGAAAATGCAATAAATTCAACTCTCATTGTTTCCATTTGGACTTTAAAGAAGTACCTAGTCAATCGGTTAGTACGGACAGCTAAGGGAACTTTGTCTCTTGGTTCCTTATTATAAAGTAACAGTTTCAGAAATATAAAACACTTTGAAATCTATCTAAATAACATCCGCGTAAGATACTTGAGCAAGCCATGTACCACTAAAGCAATGACTAATTGCAATAATAAGTTTAATCCAACAAGCAAACGTTAAAAGAGACAACCCGATGTGTGCTAGACTCAGTTATATCAGTATTGTGACAAGAGTAACACAGACACATAAGTTTAAGATATTCTCATAACTTTGAATTATAGTGCCTTATTATTCCGGTTCTATAATTTTTATAATGCTCGCCATGGGTCATCAGTCTGTGTATAGTTATGTTTCAGACTGGATCAGATCAGCTCTGATCCCACTTCTGATGTAGAATCAGAATAGTGTGGATGGTCAGGATGGTGAGAATAAATTGAATTAAATAAGATGAGAACATAAAATCAGACATCTCTCTTTAGTGGGCGTTAAATAATAATAAAAATGGATTTCTAAATCGGAACTTATATTGACAAACAACAATTGATAAATAGTGGCTTAATACAAACTATATAGACAAAGGAACCTGTGCGTACAATATTATTAATAATTAATTTATCAGCATTAATAGAGGTCAGGCATAAAATGTAGTACAAACTATGTTACTAACATTAGAGGTCAATTATTGGTATACAAACTATTTTAAGTTACAAATAATGGAGGTCAGTATCTTGGCCGACATTATATTCTCTTTGGCCGACACCTCCGATACACAGATAATAATTATGTTAAAGCAATTAGAAGTTAGAGTACCTGGTCAGACAGCCTATATGGGCGTCACATACCGTACTGTGGTGAAATACATTACCTATGCCAAAGCGATCGCAGAGCAATCTAGCTAAGGCAAATATACAGACCATGGGTTAGAGTCTGTACCGAATAGTCCCTAACGAACACAAACAGACGAGCCGTTATAGTTCGTACAGTGGCATACACCACCCAAAACCTAAGCGATCGCAGAGCAATCTAGCTAAGGCGAATATACAGACCATAGGTTAGAGTCTGTACCGAATAATCCCTAACGAACACAAACAGACGAGCCGTTCAGTTCGTACAATGGCGAAAGCCATCCAATCATCCGAACCTTCACTGAACCAACCGGCCAGGCAGGGTAGCCCTTGAACCGTAGATAAGAACAGCTGAAGTAGGAGAGTAAACCGACAGTTCTGTCGGGAGCGGGGAGCTCTATGAGTCTTTCACAAGGATCGACTGGCGGCAAAATCAAATGTATGGGGTTTATATACCCACCGAGTTCCCGCCAAACAACTCTGTCCATTGGCGCCAGGAAATGGGCGCCAAAGCGTTTACTCAAAACATAACTATTATCAAAATAGATCTTAAATCTAATAAGATACACATTGTAAATTCATTAAATAATCCAATAATAATTATCATTAACTAATAACAAGTATTAGAATGATATTAATAATCTTTACAATAAAAGTTGTGATATTCAAACATGTCCCGCCAATAAATTTTACAAAAACATAATTTTATCATAAAATGCTATGAATCACATTTGTATGCACATAAACAATCATCTTATAATTAATTAGGCATCATTCAATAGTTATATCACATAAATAGACAATTATTAACAATAATTGAAAATTCCAGTACTTAACCTCAATATTGTATTTACAAATTTAATAATCTCCGACATATATAAATAATATAATATTCTACCACATTCACACAGCGCCATCTAGTCCCAAAGTAAGCAATTATATTTGCTTGTGTTATGGGTACTAAACAACTGATATACTTTTCTTTTATGTAAATACATAAATATGATACAGACATAGAACAAACCTTTATGCTCATCCCACAAAGATTTGTCCTGGGTGGGGATCGAACCCACAACCTCCGGCTTAGCAGTCAGGGTCACTAACCACTAGACCAACAGGTCAGTCTACCACTTACTTACTTACTCTAATAAGTGAGTATATTTAAATACCGCACACACACTATTTTTAGAAGCATTAATATATCGCTGAACTTGCGTTATGTGTGTATTTGCATTAGTTCACATGGATGAGCTGTTATAATTAGATTCTGACATACGCGTCACTCAGCGGGTGTTCACGACGCAACTGAGCAGTTTTATATAGGTATTTGCTTTTATAAATCAACTAGCTGACCCAGGGAACTTTGTATCGCCATATATTATTGAATATTTTCGAAAATCTTGAAAGATGTGCAAGATCGATCGCTCGGTGCAAGACCATTTCGGCTTCAAGGTGTGGGGATGAACTCCCTACCGATGAGATTAGATAAAAATAGGCTGACTTTCAAACGTAATGCTAGATGTCTTTTCTAGGAAAGCGCGGACATTCACTGAAATTTGTTAAAAAAATCTATTATGTTTTGTAATTTAATAAATGAAATTTGTTTATAGTAAATATTTATTGTAGTATGGTTGCGATTTCTGAGGTCTTGGTTCGATATATTTGTATGATCTTCAAATGTTTGTTTTGGTGTTTTAGTATAATATGTAGGTATCTTAATCAGTTGTGATGTGTTTTACTATTTATGCTCGCCTGGGCTTCATACTTCACACGTAACATATTTATAATGACAAAAAGGAGACAAAATCATGCGTTTACAATACGCCCATGTAATGAAATAAAATTATAAATCATTCGACCAAAACTTAGTGCCTTCTAATCTTAAATTCCAAAAAGGAGCTATCAAATACATTTCAATATTATAAAAATTAAATAAACAAGTGAATATAATTAAAAAAAAATAATAACCCGACTGCAAATTATTGTAATATTATTATACCTGATTAAATTTAAATACATAAAATATGTATATATTTGTAATCTCCATTTGATTCCCTTTACTTTGATACTCTACTCGATAGGTTTGGTTAAAAAAAAAATAGAACTACTTACAATTTGAAACCATTAAATTATATATAATCTCTTTTTGAATATATGTAATCTCCTTTTGATTCTCTTTATTTTGATACCCAACTCGATAGGTTTGGTTAAAAAAAAAATTGAACTTCTTACAATTTGGCGTCAAAAGCCCACCGTTTAAGTCTTTTTATTCTTAAAACCTATCTAAGGACACTTGGGTTTTCTAGACGAATCTAACGATACCCTAATTGTCAAAATCCATCCAGCCGTTTGGAAGATTCGTGGGAATAAAGAAATTTACAAACATACAAGATACGCGCGAAAAACAATACCCGTTCTGACAGTCGGGTAAAAATAATACACGCAATAGCTGTCAGTCACATCCTTTAAAAAAATATAGAAAAATAAATAAATTTAAAATAGTTTTAGCATGTAGTTCCAACACCAATACCCCGAAATTGAAGGTCAATAATTTGAAAATTAATCTAGATACTAATATTATAAGGCTGTAGAGTTTGTTTGATTGAACGCTAGGATCTCAGGAACTACTGGTTCGATTAGAAATTTTTTCTTAGTTTTGGATAGCCCATTTATCGAGGAAGGTTATAGGCTATATAACATCACGCTACGGTCAATAGGAGCTGAGCAGTAGCCAAATAAAGAACGACGGGAGCGAAGCCCGCGCGACTTCTAGTTTCCAATACAAATAACTCAAAATATTACCAAAAGGTTATAGATTGTCACATTAATTCATATTCAATTACCGTTTCTTTTGCAACAGCACTCTAAATTCGATATTCGTAACGAATATCTCAGTACCACAATGTTACAAGCGCCTCAATTCGCCTCATCCATAAACTAAAAGATAACCAACTCCTTGGCATACTTTACAAACAGATGCTTAATTAAAACAAGAAGCCATAAATTTTGATTCATTACGTGGAACAGGCTCTTTTCATTAAACATTTTTCATAATGACCCGTTTAGGCGAGCTTGAAATTTTCTTTGTGAGAAAATATTCATTTTTCTAGAGTCAGCTCAACGAGGATATATTTAACAAAGGGACTCAGGTATTTGTTCAACCTAGAGGTTATTCTTAAATATTGCTACTGTCAGCTTAAGTTATGATTTCTCATTACGTATAAATTTGGTAAACTGGCCTGTTGGTCTAGTGGTTAGTGACCCTGACTGCTACGCCGGAGGTCGTGGGTTCGATCCCCACCCAGGACAAATCTTTGTGTGATCAGCATAAAAGTTTGTTCTGTGTCTGGGTGTAATTTGTCTATAATATGTATTTACAAAAAAAAAAATGTATTTAAGTAGTATATCAGTTGTTTAGTACCCATAACACAAGCAAATGTAATTGCTTACTTTGACTAGATGGCGCTGTGTGAATGTGGTAGAATATCTATTATTATAGACTAGATGGCGCTGTGTAAAAACAGTGTCCATTAAATTCTTGTATATGAAAGATTCTTACGATTTAGAAAATTATGTTTTTCACGTCAATATATTTTCCTCAAATAAAGTGCCTCCTGCCGTGTTGGGTGAACACCCCGATATTAAAAAAGTATGTACAAAATTTTTCCCGTAATTTTTCAGGAACATTTTTATCGGTATTTTGTATAATTTGATAACCGACTAGGATCACAAATCAGAATGATTAACTGCTGCGATGAATCGACAGTTTTGTGCGAGCGCGGTCGCCGCCAGTAATTAGTCTCGGAGATTAATTGGTTTTTGATATCGAAAATATTTTTTCATGTATTTTGACTGGCCTGTTGGTCTAGTGGCTAGTGACCCTGACTGCTAGGCCGGAGGTCGTGGGTTCGATCCCCACCCAAGACAAATCTTTGTGTGATGAGCATAAAGGTTTGTTCTGTGTCTGGGTGTAATTTATCTATATTAAGTATGTATTTACAAAAAAAAAAAGTATTTAAGTAGTATATCAGTTGTTTAGTACCCATAGCACAAGCAAATATAATTGCTTAATTTGGGGCTAGATGGCGCTGTGTGAATGTGGTAGAATATTATATTATGTATTGGCATAATTAGGTTTAATAGTAAACAGTTACTGTGGTGAGATAACCAACATACCCTAGAAGAAATTCTAAGTGTATGTCTGATCCTCCGTTTAGTGACGGCATAAGAATCCATAATGTCACTCATCGTCATCATTTTACATAGACACGAGTCTGCTCCAAACATTTTGGAGGGAATTTACTATATGCCTACTAATATCACGCTGGCCAAACGGGTTGGTATAGGGTTTTGTATTGAATGTTACTTTTCTCTTATTGCCCTTGTTTGCTTAAGGTTACTCCCTTAGTCGCCTTGTACGACTCCCACGGGTTGATATGGGGTGGAATAATATGACTACCCGTCTCAACCCGTGGGTGACGTAAAAGGCAACTAAGGGAGTAACCTTATGCTAGCTTCTCCTCCTCGTAGCGCGATGTTATAATGAAATTAAATTGAATTAAATCTCGTTTATTCATCAAGGTTACAAGGTAACACTTATGAAAGTCACAAGATAAGAATTTAACAGGTTATCCGAAAAGTAGTGTCAGCAAATTTGCCTACCTTTAGATTTGATACGATATATAGCCTATAGCCTTCCTCGATAAATGGGTTATCCAACACTTAAAGAATTTCTCAATTCAGTTCAGTAGTTTCTGATATTAGCGCGTTCAACCAAACTAACAAACAAAATTTCAGCATTATACTAGCTTCCGCCCGCTGCTTTGCCCGCATGGTATGTATTTTATATCTATAAACCTTCCTCTTGAATCACTCTATCTATTAAAAAAACCGCTTCAAAATCGTTGCGTAGTTTTAAAGATTTAAGCATACATAAGGACGGATAGACAGCGACAGTGACTTTTTTTTATACTATGTAGTGATATATTAATAAATATTTAGTACCGACTTTACAAATAAATTATAATTTATTGCTATGCACACGTACTGTGTCAATAAAACGTATTTTTTCGCAAAAATGATATATTTAATGTTCGTCTAACGATGTTTTCTGTTCCGGTCCCCTTTCACACTTTAAAAGCCTTGGTACCTCTTGACCAAGCCCCAATAGTGTTGGGACACACATGCCACTGTATCGAACATCAAAGATATATAAAAAAAATCTTTATATTATATTTTGCTATTATAATGTTGCTCAAGGCTTCACTCCCATGGATTTTTGTGTGGTCACTCACTACTAAGCTCCTATTGGTTATATAGCCTATAGCCTTCCTCGATAAATGGGCTATCCAACACTAAAATAATTTTTGAATTCAGACCAGTAGTTACAAAATACGGACTAAGATTAAACCAGGTTTAAATTGACAACTTTGACATTAAAACAATGGTTTATGTCAATTTAAACCTGGTTTAATACTTAGTCCATATTTTGTAATAAGGGGGATTAATTTTAAAATATTAGTATAGTCGACCACATAAATGCTTTACGACTTTTAACAAAAATTTTCGTCAAAATTAAAATTCAATAAGACTCGCATTGATGCAACTGTCACTATACTGACGTCACTTGCAAACGAGATTTACTCTGAAGGTGGTAAAGTAGTTTTACTGTCGACTATACCTATAGATTACTTCTACCTGTGTCTGGAGTCAGTAAATACGTCCCATCCCTACCCACTTAGTGACAAGGGATGTAAAAACTCATACGTATATACAGGTGTACGAGTATAATTGAGTATGTGTACTACCCTCGGACTTTTGGAGTAGAGGGGTTGTGGGGGGAGCGGTTTTGTAAAAATGATCCCTTTGTAAGGGTTTACTGATGTAATTAATTTTGTGCTACTAATTGAAATATAGGTATATATTAAATTTACGTTTTGAACGTTTGTGGCTTTCTTGTCGTTGATAGAAGTTTGATATTCACACAGAACAAATGTTTGTATACCTGTGTTTGTTTGACTGACCTGTTATTTGGACACCCAGTTTAAAAATCTATACTAATATTCATCATCAGCAACCTTTTAAGTCCCACTGCTGGGCTCGGGTCTCCTCTCCTCTAACTAGAGAGCTGAGAGGGTTTAAGCCATAATCCACTCGCGCTGGCCTAGTGCGGGTTGGTGGATCAGACATACTCATAGAATTTCTTCTAGGGTATATGAGTTTCCTCACGAATGTTTTCCTTCACCGTTAGCAGATGATAAGACACTTGACTAGTACATATAAATTCCACAAAGTGGAATCTACATTGGTACTGGCAGTCGGGATCGAATTCGGACCGCGTGATTTGCACGCCGGTCCCTTACCCATTCAGTCACCATCGCTTTCGCATACTAATATTATAAAGCTAAAAGTTTGTTTGTTTGAACGCGTCAATCTCAAAAACTACACACACACACACACGGTCACAAAGATCCACGTTACCGAGCCCCTTACAACAGCCAGTAAATAAATATACAAAAACTCCTCGTTTAAAGTATTTCATATCAATATTATGTATTCGTTAAGTATCGTTAATTGCCGAACGCGAGCCGAGCGATCATGATCAAAGAGCCACATGTAACCCTAAACAGTACAAGGGGGTAGGAGGGACACTCGAAGTGGAGTATTACAGTTAATTGGAGGGTTAACGATATTAGTGAGCACCCTTATTGATACAGACATTATGTTTGAAAGTATCTATGTTTGGATTAGCGTTCAAGTAGTTGTTACGTTTTATTTTTTAAGGTAACCTCTAGCTCTAGGATAGAGGTCGCCTATGTCGAGGACCGACACCCAGTCTCGCAACAGACATTAAATAAATCTCAAAAATGTTTTTCTCGTGTGCAAATGAAAAGCGCGAGGCTCGGCATGCCTGATCTTTTTTTTTAGAGCGGAATACCTTACGCATGCTCCCTTTGCGGGGAAACGAGACTGTTGCGTGGAACTCGCCAGTCCAAAGAAACCCAAGGAAAACCCATTATTTCAACCCATAAACGTCTTGGGTACGGGTCTCCTCCAAAGATTGTAGAGGGAATTTAGCCTACTATACCACGCTGGCCAAACGAGTTGGTATAGGGTTTGTTTCGAATTTTCCTTTTCTCGCAGTTCTCTTGTCTGCATAAGGCTAATTTCATAATTCATAAATCATTTATTGCGAATACAGGTACAGTTAAAAGGTGTTAATTACAGTAAAGGTGTTAGGTCGCCATATTCTGCTATAAGATAAGATAAAATAAGATAAAATTTATTTGCTAAAAATGTGGTAGTACATAGGTGGTATACATATTTATAAAAGCTCAATACACATTTTGCTATATAATACTAGCATGCAAATTTAGTTTGGTACATAAGTATTTATACAATTCTCCGATATAGCACAGGGAAAGAATGCGACAATACACAGCAAGTACATACATAATATGGCCTTAATTTAACTCATTTATAGTCTAAAAACTGTTTGACAGAGTAGAAACTATTTTCTACTAACCAATTTTTAAGTGCCGGTATAAATTTATTCAGCGGTAAAGATTTGTAACATAAATAGAGCATGCAATACATTTTGTTTTTTAAAATCTACATATTAATTAAATTAAATTAGTCTGATTAAATAATTAAGTTCAAGGAAAACCCAATAAACTTCAATGGACTGGAATACCCACTAAAACCCTATGTACACTGTCGCTTCGCCGTAATAGGTGAACCCTAGAACCTGAAACATCGTCAGGAGCCCACCCAGCGACAGCCCCTTAAATGACTGCGACAGCATGAACATTGTCATAGTACAATTCCATCACACACTCAAATAGAACACATTAGGTGTCCAATATGAGTGGACTGGTTCGCACCAAGCACGCAACACACGAAATGTAGTAGCCGCAGTTAATTTTACGATCGACTATTAAGTAGTTGCACTATACTATGCTGCGTTGCTAATAAAAAAAGACGCAGTCGCATCATATGAGCTGCGGGGAAAACGCACGTAAAGTCTCTACTTTTAGATACAATTTGCCATGTCCCGTGAAATGCAGTTATGTCGTTTTTGTAGGGCAGTATGGGTGTCTGTCCCACCGCAGAAAGAAAGAAAAAAAATAAAGAATTACTTTTTTTCGAGCGATTTTGGCTCTACCAACAAGCAATATATAGATTCGATTGTCAAAAACTCGATAGGTATTCACTTTTTTAAGCAGTTTTGAATGTTTATAATCAATAACAGTAGTCCGTTAATATAATATAGCGGGTGGCCTCTCCTCTATCTAGAGAGCTAAGAAGATCTCCACACATGCGGGTTTTTAGATTTCCTCGCGATGTTCTTCTAGTACATATAAATTACACAAAGTGAAATCCACATTGGTACTGCCGCAATCTAACTCTGACCGCATGATTATGATTCAGTCACATTCCAAAAATCATCACTAGCATTTTGAATTTAAAGACTGGACTTCAAAAATAAGAACTTCCACAACCAGCTTTACATCTTTAGTAGGGCCCCTAGTAAGACAGTCTGCTACCCCAACCAGTAAACTCGTGGTCGAAGTTGAGGCATTACTCGCTTCCGCTTATCGTCGACAGTGGGACAAACGCCTTACCTAGTGGAATGTACCTCTGTAACCAATGTTAATTGTTTTTGTGTTTATTTGATTATTTCACTAAAATACTGCGTTATTAATGAGCGGTCGGAGTTATTTTATAGCTCATTCATTCTCACAGTGAGCTATTAAATGTTTTATTGATATAGTAGGGCTTCGTCTGCTTTCGTTGCGTTTCATGTTACCGAATTTAATTTCAGAAAGCGTTGTTAATTAAAACAGGCTATAGGCAGAACGCTTAAACAAATACGTATATTTGCTTTTAATTACATGAATGAATTAGAATTAGGTAGATTGGTATTTAATTACCTAAAGGTAATATTTAGCTTACGCCATGACTTTTACTAGCGGATAGCTAATGTCACAATGAGCAGCTGTTTGATTGTGGAAAAAAATCATCTTAGTATTAATAATGTTTTATCGTTACATAAAACAAAAATGTTATTATTATAAGCAAGCAAAGGAACCCATTAAGTCCCACTGCTGGGCTCGGGTTTCCTCTCCCCTAATTAGAGAGCTGAGAGGGTTTAGGCCATAATCCACTCACGCTGGCCTAGTGCGGGTTGGTGGATCAGACATACTCATAGAATTTCTTCTAGGGTATGTGGGTTTCCTCACGATGTTTTCCTTCACCGTTAGCAGATGGTAAGTCACTTGACTAGTACATATAAATTCCACAAAGTGGAATCCACATTGGTACTGCTGGTCAGGATCGAATTCGGACCGCGTGATTTGTACGCCGGTCCCTTATCCATTCAGCCACCATCGCTATATCGCCGTAAACTATCATTTAATCTAATTTGTATTTATTTCTAACATAACATAACATAACATAGCATCACGCCTTTTTCCCCGAAGGGGTAGGCAGAGGTGTTTCATACCCAGATTTCGCCAGCTATGTTTGGTTGCATGAAATAGGGGGCGAGCCTATTGTCATCGGGAACATTCGTTTACCAAACTCCGGGAAAATCTCAATACTGGAATTTCATGTTAGAAAAGCCCAATACCATTTTCACCCGACCCGGGAATCGAACCCGGGACCTCTTGCACAGCAGTCGTATACACTTCCCGCGCCACCGAGGCAGTTTATTTCTATTGATATTTATTTCTATTGTCAGTATTTTACAAAATACAATTTAGATCAATTGTTAGTTTACGGTATTTAATGCTGAATTTATAATAATTTCATTTTTGATTTCTGTGACGATAAAACATTATTTAGCTAATAGGATCAAAAATTTTACATTTTCTTATCCGTGTAGTGAGTGACGGATTTATAGACGGAGAATACATGTGTAGTACAAGGCGACTAAGGGAGCACCTTCTGTACACAAGAGCACTGCGAGAAAAGGAAAATTCGAAACAAACCCTATACCAACCCGTCTTGCCAGCGTGGTATAGTAGGCTAAATTCCCTCCACATTCTTTAGAGGAGATCCGTGCCCAGCAGTGGGATGTTTATGGGTTGACATGATGATGATGATGATGATGATGATTAGAGTTCCGTGAGAAAAATATCAGGGTACAGTGATAATAGAATACGAGATTAGTTGGGAAGTCAATCAATATATCTGATTACAATAATTACTATGCTACCATTAGTAAGACGACTAAAACTAAACGGTGTGTAAATTCATCAACTACCCTCCATCGATATGCCCTCACATTTATTTTACAACTCAGAATACATAAACTAACTCATTCACGCTTCAGTCACGAAACATTTAATAGAACATTCGAGTATTTTTACGAACCGAATACTTTCTTGAAATATTGAATAATAAATGGTAGCTACTGCCTACCCTCATTGACCCACAGCGTTGGGAACATTGATTACTTATTCAGAGGCTCCAGAGATCTCTGGCTCCTATTTCTCGTGTAAGTGAGAGGTATATAACTTTGAGAATGTACAAATATACCTCAGAGAGAAGCGGGGAAGTTTTAGATTATTGTCGCGGTTGGCAAAATGATTTCGGGGAAAAGAGGCAAATAAATTTTATTACAGCTCTGTCGTTTATTACGATTGCGAAACACGGAGTTGTGATTCTTCCCTATAGTAGTAACCCATTCATCAATTCACTGCTGAATAAGGGTATCCTCTTCTCTGTCTAAAAAGCTAAAAGGTCTAGGCCATGATCCACACACGCGAGCCTAATAGCTGGGTTATCCCAATATGGAAAAAATAATGTAGGTACAGTACAACATAGAACCTCCTTCTTTTTTGAAATCGAGTAAAAATTTTGTGATTGAAATTGTATCGATCCTAGAGAGAGGTTTAAACTGGTAGTCACATCGATTAAGCTAACGTTTGGGCATCACGCATTCGATACGATTGCAACAGTCGCATGCCGCAGGCTGGCGAAACTAAGGAAAGAAAGAAATTGTCGATTTCCGTGCCTTTTATTAATGTTTTTTTTTATTTGGATATATATAAAGTTTAAAAATTTACGAAGATATACGCATGTTACTCACGCATTAATGTTTGATGACACTTTACAGTAACTTACAGCTTGAACATAAGCCATTATAACATGTTATTTAGTCGTAACTTTGTGAAACGAGCGAGACGACGAGTGACGGCGCAGAAACTTGTATATCATTTTATTTACAGCGCCAAACAAAGCACCAATCAACACTCGAAATTGTAAGATCAAGCACGAGCACCTGACAGAATTACAAAACAGGAAAATTGTACAAAAGGTGTTTGTAAGTAGGTACTAACGAAGAGAACTGTTTGGAACTGAAATTATATTTTATATCATAAAGTTCCTTTTGGCTGGTTACGTTATAGAGTGACTTTAAAGCCTATAAGGCTTTAAATGACAGCGAATATTATTAAGTATTTCATATTAAGAGCGCGCAGCAACACGTATTTGAATTAAACAGGTGTGCAAAGTTCTACACGCTGCATCTGACTTGCATGCGTAACACGTTTGTATCACTACCTCTGCAGTGGGATATATCAGTCTGTAATTTCATTCATTCAATATTGAAATGTACGCGAACGAAGTTGCGGGTATAAGCTGCAGCGGGAGTGTTTAAGATTCAAGAGATTGATTCCCAGCTCGGGTAAAAATAGTGCTGTTATATATATCCAAACATAGTTGACGCAACGTAGATGAGGTTCGTCTTGGCCTCGTCCGTCGCGTATGTGATCTACGGAAATCGTTACGATAAATCTCGTTCTGTCCCCGACCTTTCAATTTCGTCTACGAGATAATCCAGTCCCGCTCTCCCTACATACTTATCACTGTGACTCCTGTAAGCCAGGATTATGAATTGCAAACACTGAGCTACGACACACGTGTCAGGGAAACTTGTGCCTATGTAAAAATTACATTGATATGTGGATCCTTTAGTTACTAGTACAACATGAAAGAAGACAATAAACGACTGTTTGACTAAACTAACATGTATTTATAATTTTATTCCCAAATATTAGTTACATTTAGATATACAGCGTGTATACGACGATACGACATGAAATGAAACCACGTGTAGCATGTGATGTTAGAAGGCTTTACCAAAAAAATTAAATAGAAATTTGCAATAGTTTAGACGCAAATATACTTTCTTTATTTCACAGTTTTTAACAACCTGTAGGTATTTACGTTGATCATATGTTGTCATTGATCATATGTATGTATGTATATGTTGTCATTACGTCCTTCAATTCATTTAAATATCTCTGACTCTTTCATATTATCTTATCTCTTACTCTGTTCCGCACTTTTGTCGTCGTCATGTCGAAAACGTCATGATAGAAAAATAATGTGTAGTTTTATATTTTTAAATTTTTCGACTTTTTTTTAATGATTATTATTAGAATATGTTTATGAGGGTTAACACTGGCTGCCTTATCATTTAATGTCGTATCGTCGTATACACCCTGTATATTTAACCTAAGTAAAGAAAACGTTCTCTTCTATACGAAAAGTCCTATAAAAGCTAAAATGCCAACTGCAAACAATGCTCTATTCACAACTGGTTTTATGTGTCTGTTTGTGGAGAGTGGGCTAGCTGAGGGTCACGTTGGGCAATAGGTGAGACATCCCGAGAGACTCGCTGTAACAATGCACTGTACGACCCCACGTTGGGCGCCATTACGACGCACCAACGTTCTTGATCGTAAACGTGGCGTTCCATCTTTATTGTCCTGACCGCTGGGAATAATTACTGGTACGGGGTGAGTAGATATTGACGCTCTAAAAGCTGCCGACCGTAGCAAAGGTAAAATAAATGTTGCTATTTTATTCTGTTAGCTGAAACTCTGTACTATTCAACAAGCATCAGACAAGCGATGTAAATTCCTAATCAGCTTCTGTAACGTATTATACAGGGTGTATACGACGATACGACATTAAATGACAAGGCAGCCAGTGTTAACCCTTATAAACATATTCTAATATAAATTATTAAAAAAAAAAAGAAAAAAAAAAAGAGCTACACATTATTTAAAGTCGAAAAATTTAAGAATATAAAACTACACATTATTTTTCTATCATGACGTTTTCGACATGACGACGACAACAGTGCGGAACAGAGTAAGAGATAAGATAATATGAAAGAGTCAGAGATATTTAAATGAATTGAATGACGTAATGACAACATACGATCAACGTAAATACCTACAGGTTGTTTAAAACTGTGAACAACTGTGACATAAAGAAAGTACATTTGCGTCTAAACTATTGCAAATTTCTGTTTAATTTTTTTGGTATAGCCTTCTAACATCACATGCTACACGTGGTTTCATTTAATGTCGTACCGTCGTATACACCCTGTATAAGTTATATATCCATTTAAAAAAATATTTTAACTTTTTTTTTTTTATACCACTACGGTGTCAAACAGACGTACGGTCCGCCTGATGGTAAGCGGTTACCGTAGCCTATGGGCGCCTGCAACACCAGGGGCATCACGAGCGCGTTGCCGACCCTTAAGAAACCTATTCACTCCTTTTTTGAAGAACCCCATACTGTTCCAAACTAAGTAGCGGGACAAGACACCTATTCTTCATATTTCATCAATATACATCGAATCGTTAGTTCTTTAGTGAATAAAATGGCTGTGACATACGGACGGACGGATTCTCAAAAGAATATAGAGGGAATTTAGCTTACTACCACGCTGGCCAGAGAGGTTCGTATAGGGTTTGCTTCGAATTTTCCTTTTCTCGCAGTGTTTTTATTGCATAAGGTCATTCTCTTAATCCTACGCAGCATATCTCTATCTAACTGGTAAATTATGGATGTAACGTGATGCACTAAAGGTGCTGACTAAAAGTTATATTTATATATTATACTATTTATATTTGTTAATCTACACGAATATTCTAAAATAAAGCATGTTTATGTGAGAAATTCCCGTATACGCTAATGGCGCCCCAACAGGGACTCTCTATCACGCGTCGATAATCACCTCACCTGGCTGTAAGGACAAGACGACGTTTTAACGTAGAGAGCTCTAGCTAAGAGGTTTGTTGCATTAATATGATGATGTAGGTAGGAGGTAGTCATTTGTGGATTACTGTTATTTATACGGTTAATGTATGGGATATTAAGCTTCGCTCGAGTCGGCAGTTAGTCTGTGGAAAATGGTGACGAAATATATAAAAAAATAAGAAACTACAACAATTTACTGAGATAAACATGAAAAGCAACTTTTATCATCTAAAATATTTAAAAAAAGAATTAAATCATTTATTTTAAATCCCCGACGAAAAGAAAGTAAGTAACGTAACGAAAAAATCCGACGAAGGCTGTCATACTCTGACTTGATGAACAAAAATATTGGAGCTTTTCAAATTTGAGATTAATGAAAAGTACTTTAAATATGTTTGGTACTTAGTCTCTAGTATTTAAATCAATTTCTGCATCTCCTATATATTTCTAATTTGCTGCATTTTAATAGACATTAACTAGGAACAGTGATGATAAGGGCATCCCTCAACGGATTTTCTTGGTTTCGTCGTGAGTAAAAAAGTCATCCAAATAGAAATGTTATCGTGAATGCATCCATAAGTACATAATAACAAGTCTCACGAGGCTTTGCTCCCGTCGTTTTTATTTTGCCGCTGCTCAACTCCTATTGCCCGTAGCGTGATATTATGTACCCTATAACCTTCCTTGATAAATGGGCATTTAATTTTTCAAATCGGACCTGAGATCCTAGCGTTCAACCAAACGAACTCTTCAGCTTTAAAAAAATACTATAGATTAAAATTTAATGTTAAATATTTTCCTAGTTAACCACATAAATAATAACTTATCCATCCACGAGTCCATCCAAAACCTTTTAATTCCTCAACATGTGATTCAGAAAGGACAATATTTGCTCACTATTTCCCCTAAGCCTCGCATATCCCATAATGTCATAAAGAACTTTATTCCACAAGTCATAAAGCCGAAATTCGGTTCACATCTTATTAAGACATAAAACTCATTAAGGATGGTCAAGCAGTGAGGCAAGTTGAACTTTGTCATTAAGTAAATAAGGTTTAAAGTCGATGGTGATGTTTAATGGGAGGGTGGAACAATAATGTTTTGTTTGACAATTATATTAAGAGCTCCTGCGATTCATGTTGTCCTGGTACTTGAGTAAAGAGAACGCTTTTTATTTATAACGAGCTGAAGTGTAGTTAGAAAATGAAACGTCTTTACTTTGAGAAGTCCAGATTTATTATGTTCCCACGATCGGGAACGACAGTTTTTGCAAGAACTTATAATTATGCTTACTTAACTTAATTCTAGGAAAGTATAAGATTACAATTACTTAAACAATACATTTAACTAAAGGTGTACATACACTACACCTCCGGGGGCAAAAGAAAAAAAAAAACAGAACTCTTTGCTTTTTTTTTTACATGATTTTATAAAAATAAAATAAAATATTAACTATGAAATAGTTTAGTTCTATCCTTATGGATCAATTCTATCTTATTGTGTTTAATAATTTTAACATTAGGACCCATATCCTCTAATACAATGTAAGGGCCTTCAAAAATATTATCCAATTTCTTATTTCCTTCTTTTTTAACTAAAACTAAATCATCTTTATTATAAGTAACTGTTTTACATTTCTTATCATATAACAGTTTTCTATTTTCTTTACTATTTTCTAAATTATCTTTAGCATCCTTAAGTGCTACTTGTAACCTATATTTTAAATCTAAAGAGTAGTCATTATGGTTATATAATGGATCTAATCTATTACAATTATTATTCTTAATATTATTAGGTATATTACACGACCTACCAAAAATAAGTTCAAAGGGCGTGTACTTCGTCGCTGAATGGACGGTATTATTATAACTGAAACACCAAAATGGTATCCAGTGCGGCCAGTCAAAGCCGTTTTTGCCTGCATAGGTCCTTAGAAATGCACCTAGATGCTTATGAGCATTCTCGAGTGAACCGATTGATTGATGGTGATATGCTGTCGAAGTTAATTTTTCTATTTCTAATAATTTGCAAACTTCAACCATAGTGCTTGAAATAAATTCCGTACCTCTATCAGTAGCTATAACTTTAGGGATACCGAATCGTAAAACGAAATTTTGTATAAATGACCTTGCTACAGTTACAGTTTCTTTATTTTTTATTGGATATGCTTCAATAAATTTAGTTAGTTCACATTGAATCGTTACAAGATAGCAATTTCCATCTTCGTCTTTATCTAAAGGGCCAACCAAATCTAAAAATATTTTTTCAAAACCTGACGACGCTGTTGTTGTTATCGTCATCGGCTGTTTGGTGTACCTACTGTATTTAGTCTTCTGACATATGGAACACTTTTTTACAAAATCAGTAACATCTTTATCGATACTGTAATATATTGTAAATATAAATATAATGTAGGTAGTTATTATTCGTTTTGTGTAACCGTCTTGTGATCGTCAGTCTGTCAATATACGTTGTCTCGTCAAGCTGCTCTTTTAGTGTATAGACCCAGACTACCAATACTCTTCAGTGGCGACGAATAAAGAATATCACGCGATATAAAAATGTCGATCGGCAAAATCGCAGAATTTAAAGTGCATTGTGATGATTGGGAACTTTATGTGGAGCGCTTAGAACAGTATTTCGTAGTTAACAAAATACCTACGGAGTTAGAAGTTCCTACGTTAATAACAGTCATGGGTGCGGAAAGTTACGAACTTTTAGTGAATTTGTGTACACCAGTTAAACCTAAAACTAAGACTTTCGCACAAATCACGGAAATATTGGGCAAGCATTTACAACCGAAACCGAGCGAGTTAGCCGAGCGGTACAAGTTCCGGCATAGGAAGCAAAAGGAGGGCGAAACCATTTCAGAGTACACGGCCATTTTGAAAAAAATGTCGAAGACCTGCGAATTCGGAACGTGGTTAGAAGAAAGCCTGAGAGATCAATTAGTGTGTGGTATAACAAATGAGACAATTCGGCAGCGGTTATTTACCGAAAATAAGTTGGATTTCGGGAAGGCATACAAATTGGCGGTGAGCATGGAAGCGGCGGAAAAGGACGCGGCGGAAGTTGTAGGAAGCGGACAGTCCTCGAATGTTCCTTCAACGGTGCCGGTGCAGGTGTCGTGTCAAGCGATGGCGACAACAAAATTATCACGGCGGAAAGGGGCGGCGGCGTCAGGCGCTGCGCGTGACGTCAGCGGAGCGGCGCGGGAGGCTACTTCGCAGGCAACGTGGCGGCGCGGGCCGCGCGCATCGGCAGCGCTCGCGCCCGCCAAGCTGGGTGAGCGTGCGCAGCTGCAGTGTCGGGCGTGCGGTGGAAGTCACGCAGAGGCCACGTGCAAGTTCGTACGTTACGTGTGCCGGGTGTGTAACCGACAGGGGCACCTGCGACGTATGTGCCCGAATTTGGCGGGCAACTTCAACGTGGACATCGAGCAAGTAAACGAAGACATTGGCAGCGACAGTACTCAAAGTGACGAGGTAATTTTTATTGATATATGTCAGTTATCGGCTGCAGAGTGTAAACCGGTGTACATTAATTTAAATGTCAACGGCAAAAACATTAAAATGGAGTGTGACACCGGTAGTGCTATTTCGTGTATAAGTAAGGAGTGCTATGATAAAAAGTTTACAGATTTATGCATTAATCCTTGTCGATTAACTCTCCGTTACTATACGGGGGAGACAGTTAAACCCATAGGGGTGATACTGCCAGAGGTGAGATACAAAGACATGTGTAAAAAATTAGAATTATTTGTTATTGAAAACGGTAAAACCATTCTCTTGGGTCGGCAATGGATGGCCGAATTAAAGATTCAATTACCTATAGTAAAGTATGAGTGTAATAATGTGGCCATGGGCAAAGATTGTTTATTTGATATGTCGACTTTCAGTTCCAAATACTGTGAGGTGTTCGCGGACGGTCTGGGCCGATTTACCGGGGGCAGGGTGAGCGTGCATGTGCGTGAGGGAGCGCGGCCGGTGTTCATGCGCGCGCGGCCGCTCGCCTACGCGCTGCGCGAGCCCGTCGAGCGCGCGCTGGCGCAGCTGCAGCTCGACGGCATTCTCTCACCCGTGGACCGCTCGGACTGGGCGACACCCATCGTGCCGGTGGTCAAGAAGGACGGTAACATTAGGATTTGTGCAGACTATAAATTAACATTGAATAAAGTTATAGAAGTTGATCGTTATCCACTGCCGAGGGTAGAGGACCTGCTGCTTCGTTTGAGGGGTGGTGAACATTTTAGTAAAATAGATTTATCACAAGCATACGCGCAATTTGAACTCGATGATACAAAAAAATATACAGTAATAAACACCCATAAAGGTTTGTTTATGTATAATAGGCTTGTTTATGGACTTTCTTCTAGTCCGGGTATTTTTCAAAAACGTTTGGAACAATTATTTGCTGATCTACCACAAGTAGGCGTGTTCTTAGACGATATTATTATTACGGGGTTCAGCAGAGAAGGTCATATAAGTAACTTATGCAAAGTTTTTGATCGTTTAAAAAAATATGGCCTAAGAGTAAAAAAAGATAAGTGTGTTTTCTTTGAAAAATCTGTTAACTATTTAGGGCACACGATTAGTAAAGACGGTGTTCACACGTGTCCCGACAAAGTGAAAGGTATAGTGAAGACACCAGCCCCTACGAATGTGTCCGAGTTGCGAGCGTTCATTGGGATGGTCATGTATTATGGCAAGTTTGTTAGAAATGTTAGTACAATATTAGCTCCACTATATCGTTTACTTAAAGCGGGGGTACCTTACGTGTGGAGTAACGAGTGTCAAGATGCTTTCAGTAATATCAAGCAATGTTTAACTAGTAGCGAAGTTTTAATGCATTATACTCCAGAGTTACCTATAATTTTGACGACAGATGCGAGTAGTGTGGGTATAGGTGCAGTTATATCACATATGACGGAGAGGGGCGAGCGGCCCGTTGCATATGCGTCTCGATCTTTAACTCAGGCCGAACGCGGCTACTCACAAATAGACCGGGAGGCACTCGCCATTGTTTATGGGGTGCGTAAATTTCATCAATACCTTTATGGGCGTAAATTCATTCTTAGGACCGACCATAAGCCCTTGACCTACATTTTAGGCAACAAAGTAGGAATTCCAGTGATGGCGGCTTCTAGGTTACAGCGTTGGGCGGTACTATTATCAGGGTATACGTACGATATAGAATATGTATCGTCTAGTAAGAACTGCGCAGATGCGTTGTCAAGGTTACCATGTAAAGAAAATAAATATTTAGGAGTAAAAAATGAAAATACATACGTTAATTTTGTTGAAAAATTTTTGCCAGTTACTAGTAAGGATGTTAAGGAAGCGACTTCTTGTGACAAAGTTCTCAGTAGACTTTTAAGATATATACAATCAGGTTGGCCTTTGACTTGTCCGGACGAAGTAATTAAACCATATTTTATAAGACGTAATGAATTATATACGGAACTCGGGTGCGTAATGTGGGGTTATCGTATGGTCATACCTTCCTTGTTACAAAATACAATTTTAAAACAGCTTCATAGTAGTCACATGGGGATAGTGAAGACAAAAAGTTTAGCGCGTAGCTATGTATGGTGGCCGAACATAGACGCGGCTATAGAAGCGATGTGTAAGCAGTGCGAGACTTGTGCGGCGGAGGCCGACGCGCCGCGGCGTGCTGTGATACGGCCTTGGCCGTACTACACTCGCCCCTGGAGCAGGCTGCACATCGACTTCCTAGGTCCATACAAGGGATTAACGTTTTTGGTTATAGTCGATTCTACTTCTAAGTGGATAGAAGTTTTTGAGATGGCCCGCACTAGAGCGTCAAATGTTATAAGACAATTAAGAGCCACTTTCGCTAGGTATGGCTTACCGGAAGAAGTAGTTTCCGATCAAGGCCCACCGTTTACTAGTTCTGAATTTAAAACGTTCTTAAGCAATAATGGTATACGACAGTATTTTTCACCTGCCTATCACCCTTCCTCAAACGGGGCAGCAGAAAACGCAGTAAAATTATGCAAACGAGCTATTAAAAAAGCATTTCGGGAGCAGGTAGATGTGGATACGGCTTTACAAACGTTTTTACTAGCGTACCGCAACACGGTTCACTGTACAACCGGTGAGACTCCGGCCATGTTACTGCAAAGGCGATCATTACGATCCAGACTAGATTTGTTACGTAATGAGCGTGCAGTACAAGACAGAGTACTTGAAGCACAAAGGCGTCAGGTCGAATACGCCGGCGGAACTCCGCGTGAATTTCGAGAAGGGGACTCAATTTGGGCACGCGAGTATGGTTCGCAGGACAAATGGGTTAAGAGTACTGTGCAGGGGGTAGATAGCTCACGTAGGTACTCGGTGATGTCGGATAACGGTCAACTTTATAAGAGACACATTGATCAAATGCGTCGCCGATCTCGATTGTCTGATGTTACCTGTCCGGAAGGGAATGATGAACAGCACCAGGGTGAGAAGAGTGTGGTCGAGCCGCTAAGCGAGGAGGTGTTACCTCTTGTAGCACCGCCGGAAAGTGTAATCGTAAACACTGACAAAGAAACTGAAGACAGTCAATGTACTGTTGCTTCAGAACATGAACCACCCAGGGTCGTAACTCCTTCTATGTCACCGGGTAGTCGGCCCAAGCGTACGCGAAGACCCGTAGATAGATTTAAGATAGAATAGTTAGATTTAAGATAGTATAAGTGTATATATATATATATATATATATATTTAGTTATTAAGATATTATTGTTGTATAGTAGTGGAGGTGTAATATATTGTAAATATAAATATAATGTAGGTAGTTATTATTCGTTTTGTGTAACCGTCTTGTGATCGTCAGTCTGTCAATATACGTTGTCTCGTCAAGCTGCTCTTTTAGTGTATAGACCCAGACTACCAATACTCTTCAGATACCTGGCCAAAAATATCATCTTTTGATGTTATTTATCATCCTGCGCACACCAGCATGTCCACTGGTGGGCAGTAAATGAAAGTCATTTAAAATAAATTGTTTTTCATTACTGTCACCTATTCTTTCTATTCCTCTTAGTATACATACTCTCGGACCGGTCCATTCTTTTAACGTTTGTATTTCATTACACAAACCTTTTATAAAATCTTCATTTTCATTATTTTTAACTATGCATAGTTCTTTTATTTTTATACGTTTGCTAAACTTCTCTAACTTAGTCACAAATTCGGCTCGCGAGAAATGTGCCCTAAAGCTGAGGTTTACACATAATATCATTTTACTAGGAATATAAGCGAGACACTCGTCCTCGAAACTTATCATATTATCTCTTCTATATTTATCAACTTTATCTTTTTCTAACAAAATCATCTCTGCGACATCACTTGGCTTCTTTAGTAACTCCACGACTCTAGGCTGATCAGACCCTTTGTCGGTAGCCTTACTAATTGGCGGTGATACCTTCTTACTCTCCTCATCAATTCTTCTTTTTTGTGCCCTAGTCATGACATTTACTTCCGAAATTTTCTTATTCATATTTTTTAATTCGCTGGAGGTCACATTTACCCTGGATAATGCATCCGCTACTACATTATCTTTTCCTTGCACATACACTATTTTGAAATCATACTCCTCAAGAACTAAACGAAACTTCAAAAGTCTGCTAGAGGGATCTTTCATACCAAATAAATAAATAAGTGGCTTATGATCTGTCATTATAGTAAAATGCCTACCATAAATATATGGTCTAAAGTACTTAACTGCCCAGACTATAGCAGTCAGTTCTTTTTGTATTGTGGGATAATTTAATTCTGCCTTATTTAATGGTCTACTAGCATATGCTACAGGTCTTAAGTCCTTGTTACACAAAACTGCACCAATAGCTAAACCTGACGCGTCTGTTTGTAAAATAAATTCATTTGATTCTGAGAAATCTGGGTACTGAAGTATGGGTGGGCTAATTAATTTTTGTTTTAAAACCTCAAAAGATTTTTGACATTCGGTAGTCCAATTAAAAACTACATTTTTTCTGCACAATCGATTTAAAGGTAATGTTATCTCAGAGAATGATGGTACAAATTTACGATAGTAGTTGCAAAAAGCTACAAAGCGTTTCACTTCTTCTACATTTTTAGGTACAGAATAATTTTGTAAAACTATTGTCTTTTCTGGATCAGGTAATACACCATCAGCAGAAACTAAATGCCCAAGGTACAATATTTCCTTTTTCAAAAATTGGCATTTACCTGGATTTAATTTTAAATTTACTTTTCTTAATCTTTCGAGTACATCCATTAAATTTTTATTATGAAAATTTAAATTTCGCCCAAAAATTATTAAATCGTCAAGATAAATAAAACATTTATCATACGTCAGACCAGACATAGCTATTGACATTACTCTACTAAAATTACTACAGGAAGTTTTCAATCCCATAGGAAGACGCTTCAACTGATACTGACCCGAGCTAGTTGAAAAAGCAGTATATTTACGACTATCAGGACATAAACTAACTTGATAATAGCCTTGGTTTAGGTCTAAATGAGTAAAATACATTGAGCCTGAAAGCGAATCTAAGATGTCGGTGATGTTCGGCAGTGGGAACTTATCATCGACTATTACATCATTGAGTTTCCTATAGTCCACTACCAGTCGCCACTTTTTACAACCTTCAGATTTTTTGGGAACGAGTAACACTGGACTATTCCATTCGCTTGAGGATTCTTCTATTATATCATCTTTCTTCATTTGCTCAATTTGTCGATTAATCTCAGGCTTTAACGATTGAGGCAATCTATATGGTTTAACATATGAAGGATTAACGTTTGGTTTAAGTGTTATGGACTGTTCGTAAACGTTGGTGGTGGATAGCTTATCTCCTGGTAGAAAAAATACATCAGAATATTTTGAACAAATTGTTTCGATTGAACTCTTTTCTTCAGAATTAAGATGATTTAAATTTAATAAAGAAAGTAAAGTTTCGGCTCTATTAACATTTGAATTAGTCTTATCAAACGAAAAAATATTATACTCGCTTAGAAAATTTACTTCTGGAACAAAATTTTCTAAATTAACTTCTTCATCTCTTACGTTGAGAATTCTGATAGGTATCCTACCATTCTTAGGTCTAACTATAGCAGCTGCTAGAAAAATATCTTTCTCTATCTCCTTCGAACAAAGAACATAATCATCTACTGTATCAAAACCTAAATGGACGTAATGGAGCGATTCACTTCGAGCCGGTAATACTAGACAATTACTATTTGTAAACGTTAAATCGAGTCTAGGTGAGATAGGTAAATAAATTAATTTACCAGCATTATTAATAACTAACACGTTGGAGGCCAAATCAATATTACAGCCATAAGTAGAAAGAAAATCTAACCCTAAAATTCCAGTGGCCTTGAAGGGCAAATTTTCAAAAACATAAAATTTATGGAAAAACGTGTCATTATTTGTAGAGACAAGTTTTAAGGTTACATATCCCAAAGAGTTAATCTGTCCGCCTATTCCGTTTATAGTCGTACTATTATAACAAATACGTATGGAATCGGGTAATTCATTTTTTCTAATAATAGATATTGACGCACCCGTATCTACTAAAAAGGAATATTTTCTATTGTTTGAATAAAATGTTACAAATTGACATCGCCCTTTGCAAGCCAAAATATAATTATTAAAATCGAAAAAACTGCTTATTGTTCATATTTTGAGAATTTTCACCTTCACTAGAATTTTGGGAAATAACCCCTTGCGCTGAGGCTTGCGCTGACGGTTGTGTGGGTTGCGCGGAGTAAATATTATTGCGATTAAAATTATATCCTCGCCTGTTACCACGATTATTGTATCGGCCATTATTAAAATTCACTTGAGAGAAAGGTCTACCGCGATTAGAATTATGAAAAGATCTTCCATTACCACGTGGGTTATAATTATTAAAAGAACCATAATTGCGGCCACGCTGGCCTTGACCCCTTGGTCCCGAAAAATGCGTAAACCTACCTCGACTTCTTCTGGAATACTGCATGACGTCCGGCTTAGCGGACGTAGAAGGCGCTGATACTTCCTCGTCCTTAGCACCCTGTATGGCGTCCTTGAGACTACTATAGTTGCGAGCAGCCACGACGGTGCTCAACCTTGAATTTTTTAACCCATCTGAAAATTTCTTAATAGCCATTTTCTCATTTAATGGCTTTAGAACAGCGAACTTTGTCGAGTCCCCTTCTGCTTGTGAGATAGTTAAATCGGTAAAAAGTTTTTCTAATTCAGAACCATACTCATCAATCGACCTAAAACCTTGGTTCATGTTTTGGAGGCGGGAGTGAATGGCGGTAAAAGATTTAGTAGTCAATAAATGTTTCCTTAAATCCTGTATCAAATTAGAAACGGAGATATAGTTATTTGACAAACGGAGTTTAGCATTCTCAGATAAGCGACCTTTAAGCACAAATTTTATTAAAAGATTTTTTCCCACATCGTCTAACATATCCGCATACATTTCCACAGCATCAATCAATCGTTTCGTGGTTACTTCCTTGTCATCCATAAAAGGAATTAAATTACACGCCGTTCGAATGTCGAATTCCATTGTTAAAACTTTATATTTACTAGAAGGCGAAACACACAACTGACTTATCTTAAAATATACACTTTGAATATTATCATAGTAGGTGGACAATTGAATCAATAAATCGGGGTTTAGATCATGCGACAAACTGGAGTATAATAATTTTGCCTCACCAAATAAATTCTCAGCCTCTTTCAACTTATTTATCGCAATAGAACCCGTAAATCTAGCTTGTCCTTTCTTTATTAAATATTTGCTAATTTCCACCAAACATTCATATATTCTAACAAAATCATCGGCCATAATCTAAAAATAAAACATAAAAGAATGTAATAAAATCATCCTAACAACTAAGTATCTTCATTACAATAATAATTCTCATAACTATATTCTTGATAAGAAAGCAACGCGAAACAATTCCATATATGGCGCGAGGCATCAAGTTCGGTTAGTCTCCGTGCACATTTTTTGAATTGTTACATATTTTATATTCGTTTATTAAAACTTATACTAATTACTTACTTGAATTAACACAATTATGCATCTTAAATGCGTTTATGTAATAATAAAAATTTAAAGTTAATATCTAAATACCAATATGGGCGTCCTTACTCACAGTTTAACTCTTAAAAAGTTCCGTAATGTAGAGCTTCACTAACGTTTGTTTATAATATTGTCCTTGTCGTTATCTCCCGGTAACATTATACAGTCTGTCTTATAGTAAAAATAACTGTTCACTTATTAATCATCACTACGCGACGCATAGGTATTATGTAACTTCAATCACTTATGTTTTAGATCGCGATAAATTGTTTAAAAATTATTTAAATTTTAAGTATAGTCAATTTTTTTTTTAAACATTTACACGGCGGGTACACCGGCACCATCATCACAGGCAGCATTCCTCCTCATGTGTGCTGAAGCCTGCCTTCGACGTAACGCCCTTGGGTTCATTTGTCTGTCCATCCATTAATGTAAGCAGGATATTGGTGGTGCTGACGCGAATAGCTCATCACTGCTGTTTTGGCCATTACCAGCAGCTATCTGCGCGATGATAGTTTCTTCTTTTGTACATCCCCACAATTTAAAACTTTTTTTTTTTTATCAACACAAACCACCGAATTTAATTTTAAACTTTACAAAATTGTGACCTTTTTTTTTTTGGCAGGGTCGCCATGAAGTGTAGTTAGAAAATGAAACGTCTTTACTTTGAGAAGTCCAGATTTATTATGTTCCCACGATCGGGAACGACAGTTTATGCAAGAACTTATAATTATGCTTACTTAACTTAATTCTAGGAAAGTATAAGATTACAATTACTTAAACAATACATTTAACTAAAGGTGTACATACACTACAAAGCGGTAAGGTTTTACCAACTGCAGAAGGAAGATATGTTTTTTGTTTATACCACGCCGCGCCGGTGGGAAACTTACGTACGGCTCGCCTGATGGTAAGTGGTTACCGTAGCCTATGGGCTCCTGCAACACCAGGGGCATCACGACCCTTAAAAAACCTATTGACCACTTCTTTTTGTGAGCAATTTACAACAATCTTGATGTCAAAATTCGATACTTTTCATCAGCCACCCTTTGATGTTTCAATGGGCTTGAGTCTTGTCTCGTCTATTTGGAAAGCTTAGGTTCATTTTTGCTTTTTAATTAATGGTGTTTATTGTACATAGATTTACTTTTATTTTTTAATCCACAGGCCTCAATTTGACCTTTAGCGATCCTCATACGGCCCACGGGCCGCATATTTGCCACCAATGTTGGACTGTAACATGCTGAAAGTAATATAACTTCAATTTCCAATCTTACAACACAAACTAAAAGTTGGCGAGTAAACACCAATTTTTCACGAGATATTTGAACACAGTTACACAAAGTAAACACAACTCCGTGCTGGCAATGAACCTGCGCTATATATACGCTACGCTATGTATTTCAACAACTGAACAATTATTTGTAAATATTTGTTTGTGAAAACTTCGTGCAGTAACTTGAAGCACTCAGAATAGAAAGACGAAAAGGGCTATGTTGAATCTTAACATAATCTGCATGAAATCGGCACACAGATAAATTAAGGTGCGTACAGATTATTTAATAATATTTTTAATAATATTCTACCACATTCCCACAACGCCATCTAGTCTCAAATTAAGCAATTATATTTGCTTGTGTTATGGGTTCTAAACAACTGATATACTACTTAAATACATTTTTTTGTAAATACATACATATTATAGATAAATTACATCCAGACACAGAACAAACCTTCATGCTCATCACACAAAGATCTGTACTGGGTGGGGATCGAACCCACGACCCCCGGCTTAGCAGTCAGGGTCACTAACCACTAGACCAACAGCCCAAAAGGGCAGGCCAGGCCCAATTAGCAGCAACAGCAAATATAATTGCTTACTTTGGGATTGGGACTAGATGGCGCTATGTTAATGTGGAAGAAAAAAATATATATTGATGAAATGTTTAGACCAACATACGGGGCACGGGCGATGCCGTATGCGTGAGCTAGTATTTTTAAATAACAAAATTCCTTATATTTATTATTCTCTTAATAAATAAATAAGTAGGTAATTCTAAATTAGATTGTAAGATTAACATTAAAAAGTTAAAATCTACTTGACGTCATACATATAAAATAAGTTCTTTTTATGCTAAACAGGGGGCGCTTGCAAATCTTGTTAACACCCTGAATAACTTAGTGAGAGCATCCCTTAACTAAGGGTCTGTTTACACCGATTCAAAGGGCGAAAGGTTTCGAAGATGACAGACGGTATGTCTTTATTTAAAAACTAATGGCACAATATGTATATCGATAGACTCAAACTCGAGAACGGCTGGACCCAATTCAATAATTCTTTTGCCAATTCTGCAGAGTGCCTCAAGCAGCGTAAATATGAAAGTCTTGGTGAGACTTACATTTTTGAGCCTTTTGGGGTTGAAACTCTTGGACCTAGGGGGCCATAAATATTATCGTGAAATTTGTAAGCGTGTTTCTGAGGTATCACATGACCCAAGGGCTGGCCTTATCATGGCTTATAATCGGAATCAAATCTTATATCCTGGTACAAAAAGAAAGATCCATTTACCCGTAGCCTAGCTTCTAAGGCTGACATTGTGTGAATCGACCTTAAGCAGGAAGGACAACATCCTGTACATAACAGAGTGCCACCAACACCCTGTATAACGTAATAACGTTTTTTACGAGATGAGAATTCGCTCCGGAGCTAATTCAATCTTTTGTAAAGATACGGACACGCTTTGACCAGTCGGTATACAGCGTGTATACGACGATACGATATTAAATGAAACCACGTGAAGCATGTGATGTTAGGAGGCTTTGACAAAAAAATCAAATAGATATTCGTAATAGTTTAGACGGAAATATACTTTCTTTATTTCACAGTTTTTCACAGTTTTAAACAACCTGTAGGTATTTACGTTGATCATATGTTGTCATTACGTCATTCAATTCATTTAAATATCTCTGACTCTTTCATATTAATATCTCTTACTCTGTTCCGCACTTTTAACGTCATGATAGAAAAATAATAATATGTAGTTTTATAATCTTAAATTTTTCGACAAATCGATTTAATGATTATTTAGAATATGTTTATAAGGGTTAACACTGGCTGCCTTATCATTTAATGTCGTATTGTCGTATTCACTCTGTATAGAGGAAGCTTCATCCCACGCATTACCAAGTTGTCATCAAATTAATGTCGAGATCCACCCAAATAATTTTATTTATATGAAACTTTTCTTGTGGGCGTATGTATTTTTTTTCTTACAATTATGATTGATCTCAGATTATATTATTTTTTAGATATTTATTACACTAAAACTCATTATATTATTACTCTAAAAGTCGCGCGTGGCTTCGCTCCCATCGCTCTTGTTTGGCCACTGCTCAGTTCCTATTGGCCGTAGCCTGATGTTATGTAGCCTATAACTTCCTCGATAAATGGGCTATCTGACACTAAAAGAATTTTTCAAATTGGATCAGTAGTTCCTGAGATCCTAGCGTTCAAACAAACAAACTCCTTAGGTTTATAGTATTAGTATAGATTAGAAAGTTGGTTTTGTAAAAACAAAAATTTAAGAGTATTAGGTATAATTGTGTGTCGGTAGAATTGCCCAATTATATTTGGCAGTTTTTTTATACAGTTTGAGAACACAGTTCCAAATTATGTTTATGAATGTTTGTCAATGCAAAATCAAACAATAAAACTGTATATGGACGCTCCTTTATAAAAGAACCGCAAATTCGGTCCATCCTCAAAGTGACCGTGCAAGTTGAAATTCGGTCGATTTCATAAATATCTGCGATTATGTCGTCGTAACTGTCACATATATTATATATCAAATATTGTGGGGATGCGTAATGATATTGTGGTGAGGTTGAAGAACTTTGAGGAAAGACATGTTTTTACAATAAAAGTTTATTATAACAAAATGATTGAATTTACTTAATTTAATTTATCAACTTATTGTTGTCTCATGCAACTTTATTTCATCTGCATAATTCAATTTCATTATTTTATCTTGATTTTGTAATACTAATTTATTAATCTATGTATAATTCTGTATTGTTAAAATTTTATCTACATTTTATTTTCATTTATTAATTTTTATTGTTTTAAATGTGTTAAATTCATATTATGCATGTTGTGTTAGCCTGTAAGTAATTATTATACTCGTACTTATTTTAATTTTTTTTTTAAATTGTAATGCATTTGTGTAATAATTGTTGGCTAGCCTATTAAAATAAATAAATTTAATGTGGCGGAAATTTGGTGAGGCCTATGTTCAACAGTGGACGTCATTGGGCTGATATGATGATGATGAAAAAATCGGACTACTTAAAAATAGCGGTATGCTCACTAGGTATATTAATTTAATTCACATAATCAGTTTGAATACAAAAAAAAAATTTTTTTCTTCCATACGCCAAAAACATCTTAATATTCAAACATTCAAATCACTTCACCAATGATTGTCGCAATAACAAAACGTAACGACGTTTAGTTATTGCACGTAAACGTTTTATTGATAAGTTCTGAGTGTAGGCGCGACACGCAGCACGCGATCAACAGTCGCACTTATGATTACACTCTAACGCATTTGCCCCAATTTCCTTTATTAGCGTCAAAGGGTAGGCAGAGGTGAATTACAACCACATTGCACTAGTTACCTTAAATAATAGGGTCAAGCATATTGCATTCACAGAATACGATTCCTGGATACCAGAGAAGTCAATACAGAAAAAATTTAAAAATTAAATAAATTACATTAACACTACCTCCTATTTCATTAATTATGAAATTAAATAATTGTAAATTTGAATTATTTAAAATTGATATTATATAGCCTATAACCTTCCTCGGTAAATGGGCTATGCAAATAATAATAATAGTTCTCGAAAATAGTCATGCGACGTTGTACTGGGATCGGTCCATTATCACAGACAGGACTGTTATAGCTAACAAGCCCGATATTGTGGTATTGGACCGATCAAAGCGTCTTGCAGTGATTGTTGATATCACGGTCCCTCATGATGAGAATCTCGTGAAGGCTGAAAAAGATAAACAAACTAAATATCTTGATTTAGCTCACGAGATTGTCGACATGTGGGATGTGGACTCAGCAGTCATTGTACCGATAGTTGTGACAGTCAATGGCCTAGTAGCAAAGAGCCTCGACCAACATCTGAAGAGGCTCGAGCTAGGTAGCTGGATAAAAGGCCTGATACAGAAGGCAGTACTCCTCGACATGGCACGTATTGTGAGGAGGTTCCTTTCTCTGGAGCCCTAACGGTCGGCACCTTGGACTCTGTTCCCGATATTGGCCACCACATTTTTATATTTTTAAATGTATTTTTTTTTATATTTATATTTGAAAATGTAAGAAAGTAAGCAATTATATTTGCTTGTGTTGTGTTAACTTAAATACATTTGTTTTTGTAAATACATACATATTATAGATAAATTACACCCAGACACAGAACAAACCTTTATGCTCAGCACATAAAGATTTGTCCTGGGTGGGGATCGAACCCCACAAAAAAATCGAAAAAATCTAAAATAATTTTTCAAATCGGATTTAGAGATTAGCTCCTTCAACCAAATAAACAAACATACTCTTCAATTTTATCATATTAGTATAGATTTGATTTTTTCATTCATCATCATCATATCAGCCCAATGACGTCCACTGTTGAACATAGGCCTCTCCTAATTTCCGCCACAGCGAGCGATTAATTCATTAAAATACAAAAATATAATATTATTCTCGAACTACTTATTTTTCAGAAGCCATTATGTTCAACAATTTAATTTCCCAACAAAAAGTACCAAAAAAATTCGTTGTTAAACATCCCATAAATCATTTAACGTTATCAACAAAGCGCATAGGCTATGCTCAGTGCTTCTTGGCTCTAATTTGTCCACCCAAGCACTACGGCATTGTCCATCGAGATGTGAAACTCTATTAAATTTGGAGCTAATATTGAACAATTATCTGAACTACGATAAATTATATTTCTACTAGCTGTTGTCTGCGGCTTCGCTCGCATGGAATTCGATTACCGTGACGACCTTTTTTAAGTTTTCCAATTTTTCTTCCGATAAAACCTTTATATTTCTTCGGTCTACTATGAATATTTTTAATAATACAGCGGAATTAGTCCAGTTTACGAGTTTTGCGCTTCGCAGCATCATCATCAGCAACCCATTAAGTCCCAGTGCTGGGCTCGGGTCTCCTTTCCTCTAACTAGAGAGCTGAGAGGGTTTAGGCCATAATCCACTCACGCTGGCCTGGAATACGCTGCGAATACGATGTTAAATTTGTAGGCTTCCGCAGCGAAAATGGCAAAATCGGAACCTTTTTTTGTATTGATCCCAATATGATTGACATGTCAACGAATAAACTATTAGTCCTGTCAAAAAACTGGTCGATAGAAAATTTTCTGACATTCTGTTTCGGATGACCTCTTATATTCTAAACCTATGACTTTCATAATAGACTTTCTAACCTACATGAATAAATGAGATTTCATTTATACGTCTCCCGGCTAGTGTGAAAGGATCTTCACCTCGCTCGAATGTCGAGTCGACACAATTCGGGCGACAATCAAAACTCTCATACATACGTGAGCGACCTACTTGTTACAGTGCAGACGGACAACTTTAAGGCAACAGGCGATAATTTGTTGCAAAAGTTATATTTTCTAAGCAAAATACATTCAAATTTAGGATAGGACCTATATGAAATAAAATGATTTATTAAAAACTGTTGTCATTTGAACCAAAGCTACATAATGTCACTACCTCATCTCAACCCATGGGGCTGTAAAAGGCGACTAAGGGAGTAGGTAACCTTAGACAAATAAGAGCACTGCTAGAAAAGGAAAATTCGAAACAAACCCTATACCAACCCAGTCAGCCAGCGTGGCATAGTAGGCTAAATTCCTTCATGCAACAATGTGGCTAGAGAAGAAGGCAACTAAAAGTGGCCAGTCTGCATAGTGCCCTCATTTATAATGAACATTCGTTTCTGTTCAGATTAGCTCCCGACCGGGAACAAGTTCAAACTCACTACACCAACGCTAGGAATACTTCTTCTTAACCAAAACTGGAGACAAAATATTTATTTATATTATGACTAGCCTGTTGGTCTAGTGGTTAGTGACCCTGACTGCTCAACCCGAGGTCGTGGGTTCGATTACCACCCAGGACAAATCTTTGTGTGATGAGGATAAAGGTTTGTTCTGTATCTGGGTGTCATTTATCTATAATAATATGTTATGTTATGCAAAAAAAATGTATTTAAGTAGTATATCTGTTGTTTAGTACCCATAACACAAGCAAATATAATTGCTTCATTTGGGACTAGATGGCGCTGTGTGAATATGGTAGAATATTATTATATTATATTACTACCACACAGCCCGCAGAACTGATGGCCGATGGGGCAAAAAAGTTCTCGAGTGCCACGCATTGGAAAGCGCAGCATTGGGCGGCCCCCGCCAGATGGACCGACGACCTAGAAAAGGTTGCGGATGGCCGTTGGATGCGGGCGGCAGAAAATCGCTCGTTGAGGCGGAAATTAGGTGAGGCCTATGTTCAAGTGGACCTCATTGGACTGATATGATATTACTAAAAGTTATGCCTTTTAATCTACACGAATATTCTAGTATAAAGCATGTTAATGTAAGACATTACCGTATACGCTAATCGCGCACACATACATAATGAGAATTATCCAGAAAACTGCGAAAAATATGGTGTCTACATCTGTCCCTGCCTTGGGACCGGGGGTGGGTAGAACGGTGGAGCCATTCCTTTGTTTTAAAACTTATACGAACCAAATTTTCGACATCGTTCGAATATTTATGTTAGGAGATTGAAATTAGGTGTTCAATTGTTAAAGCTTTTTGTTTTACGATAAATTTTAGAGTATACAAGCTGTCACCCGCGACTTCGCTCGAGTAAAACAGTGGCAATAGGAAGGAAGTTAGAACTCTAGCAATACATTAATGAAAACTGTATTCAATTACATGCAGTAGTTTTTGCATAAGGCGCGTTCAAACGTACCTACATACATATAAAAAAAATTAAAAAATGTTTTATTTTGCTTTTGTTCGGTATGAAATGATTTTTTTCAATTGTAAGTTCTCGTACAGAGTTTCGAAATCAGTCGTTGTGGTGGAAATTAGGTGTATCCACTAGCCTATCCAACAGTGGACATCATTGGGCTGATGCTGATGTGAAAAAATGAATCCTAGATTTCTTACAATACACAAAATGTTACCAGACTTTATACTTATGCTAGAAGTCAGTTATGATCATCATCATTTCATCCCATAAACGTCCCACTGATAGGCGCGGGTCTCCTCCGAAGAATGTCGAGGGAATTTAGCCAACCATACACGCTAGAATATAACTATATATAACTTTATTTGTAGGAAAACAATTTATTTAAATAATATATACCTAATATAATTTTGACTGGCCTGTTGGTCTAGTGGTTAGTGACCCTGACTGCTAAGCCGGAGGTCGTGGGTTCGATCCCCACCCAGGACAAATCTTTGTGTGATGATCATAAAGGTTTGTTCTGTGTCTGGGTGTAATTTATCTATAATATGTATGTATTTACAAAAAAAAAAAGTATTTAAGTAGTATATCAGTTGTTTAGTACCCATAACACAAGCAAATATAATTGCTTACTTTGGGACTAGATGGCACTGTGTGAATGTGGTCGAATATTATTATTATTATTATATTATAATATTCCACCACATTCACACAGTGCCATCTAGTCCCAAAGTAAGCAATTATATTTGCTTGTGTTATGGGTACTAAACATCTGATATACTACTTAAATTAGTTTTTCTTTGTAAATACACATATTATAGATAAATTACACCCAGACACAGAACAAACCATTATGCTCATCACACAAAGATTTGACCTGGGTGGGGATCGAACCCACGACCTCCGGCTTAGCAGTCAGGGTCACTAACCACTAGACCAACAGGCCAGTCAAAAAAATATTTTTATAGGTTGTACAGTCGAAAATAAAACCGCCCCGCCACTCTAAGAGTAAATGTCGTTTGTATATCATAAAACAATAATGCCTATTTTTGCTGTACTAACTACTATGCTACTATACTAACCGTCCGTACATACGTCAAGTCAAATTAAGTTCATGTATAGTTAGATGTGGCATTCGCTCAAACCTCGTTATAGTCCGGTCAAACATTCAGATGTGGTTAGGTTAGAATTAGAGCAAGCTATTGTACTGGGACAGTTGGCTGAATATCGTACTGGTTTATACACCTTAATTCCTTAATGCGAAAGCTGAAAGTTGTTTGTTCTGAATCAGTAGCAGAATCGATTCCAATAGTTTTTATATCATGTTATATCTTTTACCAGACTGTCAGGACGGGTATTGTTTTTCGCGCGTATCTTGTATGTTTGTAAATTTCTTTATTCCCACGAATCTTCCAAACGGCTGGATGGATTTTGACAATTAGGGTATCGTTAGATTCGTCTAGAAAACCCAAGTGTACTTAATAGGTTTTAAGAATAAAAAGACTTAAACGGCGGGCTTTTGACGCCAAATTGTAAGAAGTTCAATTATTTTTTTGAACCAAACCTATCGAGTTGGATATCAAAATAAAGAGAATCAAAAGGAGATTACATATATTTAAAAAGAGATTATATACATAATTTAATGGTTCCAAATTGTAAGTAGTTCTATTTTTTTTTTTAACCAAACCTATCGAGTTGGGTATCAAAATAAAGAGAATCAAAAGGAGATTACATAATATATTCAAAAAGAGATTATATACATAATTGAATGGTTCCAAATTGTAAGAAGTTCAATTTTTTTTTTAACCAAACCTATCAAGTTGGGTATCAAAATAAAGAGAATCAAAAGGAGATTACATATATTCAAAAAGAGATTATATACATAATTGAATGGTTCCAAATTGTAAGTAGTTCTATTATTTTTACTCTAAAGGTCCAACAACCCGTAATCACTTCCCATCTTCACGCTACTCACGACAAACGCGTCACCGACAGAATTAAATGAATGGCTATATAGCTACAACTAATTAACTTCATTCTGTGGCTTCAATCGAGTGAATCAAGAGGAACAATGGACGACGATACCTTTGTGTTATCGTTACCGGTAACGCTTGACCAACTATCTGTGTTACCAGATGGTGACAAACGTACCTACAGGTAATCTTCCTGTCCTTTTATAAGACCGCAGCGCCACCTATCTTATCTAGGACTAGAAGTCGCGCGGGGCTTCGCACCCGTCGTTATTTATTTAGCCACTGCTCAGCTCCTATTCGCCGTATCGTGGTGTTATATAGCCTATGTTACTCAGTGATAATATAGCTTTCTAATGGCAAAAGAATTTTTGAAATCCCTCCTGTGGTTTTTAAATTTTTTCGTTCCATACAAAAATACAAATCTTTCTTCTTTTATATTTGTGTAGACATCCAGTTTAACTAAAACCTTTGTCGTTTAGCAGTTCAGTGACACACCCGAATACTGAAGTACTCACACAAATGACACCTAAACCCAGAAAACCTATCTGTAGATCATTCAAATCGGGTCCCGAGTGGAAACCGATAGTTATTTTGGTCTTATTTATCTTAAGAACGGCTCGCCTAATTATATGTTTATTTGAGGTGTTGGGTTAGTGACAGATGTTATATATAATCAAAACAAGATTTGTTTGCATTTTATCCGGTTGGGTCGATAGTTTAAGTTAAAGATATGCGGTAAATACGAGATCATACACAAAACAATGCTGTTTAAAAAAAAAATCTTTCATTATGAACTAAAACCTCTATTTATCCTCTTTACGTAAATACAGTAGCTCTCCCCTGACAGCATGGTAAAGTACCTGCAAAAAAAGAAAAAACATTATAAGCAATAAGTACCATAGACATGAATGATGGCGCGCTCTATTCTCTATGGCGCTTGGCAACGCGCCAGTCAGTTGCGCGCCGACCGCGACCGCGAGCAGACCTCCTTACATTATGCAACATCATCTGAATACAACGTAGATAATGCTTGCCTTTCACACCAAATGGGTTTTATCTACAAAAGATTATTTTAATGCCGCATTTTGTGGAAAGGATTTACATATTTTATTATTTAGCTTTTAAATTTTAAGTAAGATAATATAAATTCTCTTTTATCTTGTAGGGTTTAGTACTGACATTACTATTAAACTTTATATACAAAAGTATGTACGCGGATTTAATGTCTTAGGTATTCTATGCCAGTCAAATATCAGAGGAAACAACACAGATATCTGAAGTAAAACAATATATAGCAGCATGCTTCTACGCAGAGGTCTCTATTAACAGAAGGATCATATTCGCCTATCACGACAATATAAACATCACCCATTTCCATTACAATTATATTCTTTTTTTTTTTAAAAAGACAACGCTCGCCCTAGGAATCAAGCCCTGAGTCGCGGGATATATTACAAACATACAATTAACTGACACAACTCACCCAGAATTGAAACTAATTTCTATGAAACAGTGTCGAACCGGCCACCTTAACCGCTACGCCGCAGTGACAGTAAAAATTGGTATTGAGATTTATTCAGAAAAATAACGCGACAGAACAGTTTTATTACGTCCATAGATAGTACTCATATATAAAAGTGGCCAGGGTGTACAAATTATTACAAGAAGGTTTTAACTTCGAACACCTCCCCGTAATTAGATCACCCTGTACGTACAACGCATGATATAAACTGATAATAAACACAAGTGACTACTAATACACAATATGACAATTAATTTATAAATATTTGAATTAATTTATAAGAATATCAAATAGCAAACTTAATATAGAAACAAATATGTATTAAACCATTATAAAAAATAAAAACTTTACAGTAAACCTAATAATGTAGTTAGCTTACTGTGTCTTAGTTTAGGTAATGATTTGGTTAGTATGTCTGCTAACTGATGTGTGGTTGAGATGTACTTAACATGAATTTGATTATTTGTTAAGGCCTCTCGTATGAAGTGATGACGAATATCAATATGTTTTGTGCGAGCGTGATAGGTGTCATTTGTGCTGAGTTTAAGTGAACTTTGGTTATCTGAATATATTACTATTGGTTGGTCTATTGAAAATATTTCTTTGATGAGGGAACGTATATAGATGGCTTCTTTACTTGATTCAGAAAGTGCCATATATTCGGCTTCTGTAGTCGAGAGGGCAACCGTTTTCTGTTTGCGAGCCTCCCACGAAGTTGGTGCGCCACTCATCAAAAAGGTGTAACCAGTGTATGAGCGTCTGTCAATAACACTACTACCGTAATCAGCATCAGCATAACCAATAGGTACACTTCTATCAGTATTGTAGGTGTAGTTTAGTTTCAAATTTTTAGTTGCCTTTAAGTACCTAAGTACACGTTTTGCAGCTTTCCAGTGTTCCTCCCCGTAATGAGTATTGAATTGGCTCAAATAGGAGACAGCATAGGATATGTCAGGTCTTGTGCCAATGGAAATATACATTAGTGACCCAATAAGCTGCTGATAAGGCAAATTAAATCGTTCCTCACCATCTTTTGGCCGGATTAATTTTAGTCCAAGTTCCATTGGTGTGGATACTGGAATAGCATCTTCCATGCCAAATTTATTAATCAGTTCGTCGATATAATTAGTTTGGTCGAGAGTAATACTTTTTTCACAATGAGTGACTCTCATTCCCAAACAATCTTTAAGAATACCGAGATCTTTTACAGTGAACAGTTCTCTAAGTCCTCGTTTGAATGAATCTTTCATACTGTCATCATTTGACAGGAGGAAGAAATCGTCCACAAAGATAGCGACGACAAGAAGCTTTTTGCCTGACTTTTTATAATAAAGACAGTGCTCTTTCGAACATTGAGTCAATGAAAGTTTGTTCATGGCTTCACAAACTTTTTTGTTCCATTGACGTGGAGCTTGTTTAAGCCCATACAGTGATTTTTTAAGGAGACATACCTTTTTCTTAGGTTTAAAAGCGAAACCTTCTGGCTGCTCCATGAAGATTTCTTCTTCTAAATCACCGTTGAGAAATGCAGTCTCAACATCTAAATGTTCAAGATAAAGTCCATCTTTCGCTGCAAAAGCGATTAAAAGTCTTATGGTAGATAGCCGAGTGACCGGTGAGAATGTTTCTCCGTAGTCAACGCCGTAAACTTGTGTAAAACCTTTGGCTACAAGTCTAGCTTTGAACTTCACTATCTCTCCGTTAGTATCCTTTTTAATTTTATAGACCCATTTATTTTTAACAATCTTTCGGTTTTCAGGTCTGTCAACTAAAGTCCAAGTACCATGATTGATAAGAGAGTTATACTCGACTCTCATAGCTTCCACCCATTCGTCTTTATTCGAGTCTGTCATAGCTTCTCCGTAAGTCTCAGGTTCAGAGTCGCAGGAGATCAAGCAGAGAGTAGACCTGTCGTTCTCTGGAAAACGAGTTGGAGGTTGTCGCTCTCTGGTCGGATATCGTCTTTGGTACTCTAAACTTGACTCTGGAGATGGTTCTGACTCAGCGTCATTGAATACCTCGGGTTCTAGTTCCGGTTCAGTAGGAGATTCCGGAACAGCATCATCCGAATCAGGCTGTGTATCGGATGATTCAGACGTGAAAGACGGTTCCATAACCGGTGAAGGACTCGAAAGGATCGGTTGTATGCGTGAAGAAGAGATAGAAGGCAGATGTACGTCGATCACGTAGGGTTCGTTGGGTGTTGAGGAAGGGTCAGGAGAATCTTCAATAGTAGAGTGACTAGAGGTGACCGCGGCGGGGTTGTTCTCTAGGAACACAACATCTCGAGCAACAATTATACGTCTCGGATTACGAGGATTGATTAGGCGATAGCCTTTGTGTTGTTCGGAGTAGCCAACGAATACACAAACTTCGGTTTTCGGATCAAGCTTCTTACGTTTTTCCTTAGGAATTAGCACATGAGCATTACATCCAAAAACTCGAAGGTGTGCAAGGTTTACCTTCTTGCCAGTCCATTTCTCCTCGGGGATTTCGTTCTTCAGAGCTGTGGTGGGGGAATGATTTTTCAAATAAATTGCTGTATTAACAGCTTCGCCCCAATAGGCTCTGTGAAGACCTGCATCTTGCAGCATTGACCGTGCTTTCTCAACTACAGTACGATTGATGCGTTCAGATAGTCCATTCTGTTGTGGATTATAAGGAATAGAAGTCTGATGAACTATTCCATTTGCATTCAAGAAGTCAGACATCTGACGGTTTACGTACTCACCACCGCCGTCTGAGCGGAGGGTTTTTATTTTAAGGCCTGTCTGGTTTTCCACCATACATTTAAATTCGACAAACTTCGTATATACCTCGCTCTTAGACTTTAATAAATAGCCAAAAGTTTTGCGAGAGAAGTTGTCCGTAAATGTTAATAAATATAGAGCACCACCAAATGAGCGCGTACTCATTGGGCCACAGAGGTCTGTGTGTATGAGCTCTAATCTATTACTAGTTTCTCTTTGAGAAATTTTAAAGGGCCTCTTTGCTAATTTACCTTGTATACATGGCACACAAGTATCTGGCAGTCTGTCTGAAAAACTTACGCCTATTTGTTTATTTTTTAATATATTGACGGCCTTGTCATTGAGATGTCCAAGACGTCGATGCCATAGCAACGCTGTTGGTGAACATTCATTTGTCAAATAAACTTGTTGTGCCATATCGAGTTTATAAAGATTTTTATAATTCGACGCAGTTGCTACTATTTCGCCGGAAACTTTGCAGTTTTCCCTACGAAGAATTGTAGCACCACTTTGGGAAAATACAACGACATGATTTTCACGTACAAGGCTACTTATAGATAATAAGTTCGACGCTATGTCTGGAACATATAGCACATTATCGAGTGTGCTCGAATTACCTCTAGGTAAAGGCAAAACTACGGTACCTGATCCTGAGCAAGGGATTAGATCGTTGTTGGCAACATATATTGGCCTGGATTTGGATGACTTTAAGTCCTGAAAGGAATTCTTATCCTTGCACATGTGTGCTGTTGCTCCGGAATCCAGAATCCAGTTTTGTTCGAGATGGGGACCTGAGAGATTAGAACTAAAAGAAGATAAAAGTGTAACATCTGTAATAAAATTTGTTTTGTTATGTGTAGAAAGTGTTTTCATGTGTTGTTTCCTTTTTCTACAATTTAAAATAACATGTCCAAACTTCTTACAAAATTTACACTGTAATTTAGGAGTTGTGGCCGAAAAAGAAGTGTTCGTGGAGAGTTCTTCAGGTGTCTTGTGATCTTCGCTGAGAAGCCTCGTGGCTACTGAGTCTGAAGTAATTTTTGCACCTGAATGCTCCAGTGCCATGATGAGAGGCTTGAACTCTTCTGTCAAACCTGCTAGCATTATGACTCCGATAAATTCATCCTCCAGTCCAGCTTCGATTTCATGGAGTTTCTCCTGTATATCTCTTATGGCATTAATATAGCTCTCAATATCTCCAAATGTTGCTAATTTTATGTTAAAAAGTTGCCTTAGTAGATTTAGCCTTCTGTCCAAACCTTTGTCGGCATATTGTGCTTTTAATTTGTTCCATGTTTCTTTTGCCGTTTTGGCAGACTTCACGACGGAGTAAACTTTTGGCGCTACAGATAGACATATTTTTGCCCTTGCCTGTTCATCCATTCTATTGAAGTCGCTTCGCTCTTTTGCGAATTCTTCTGGGCACTCGACGCACTTCCACAACCCACAGTCAATAAGGTACATTTTGATACCAAAGCTCCAAGTAGCAAAATTGGATCGCCCGTCCAACTTGGGTATTTGTGGGACACCGCTGGTAACGACTGGATGTCGGTAGGATGCCTCCGCTAGGGGTAGGCCTTCAGCTGATGTAGCCATTTTTTATGTATATGAAGCGTTAAATATGGCCCATAACCTATTCAGAAAAATAACGCGACAGAACAGTTTTATTACGTCCATAGATAGTACTCATATATAAAAGTGGCCAGGGTGTACAAATTATTACAAGAAGGTTTTAACTTCGAACAAGATTTTCGTAAAAACTCCATTGCTGATCGAATCCAATATTTTTATTTACAGCAAAAGCTACAAGTCTTTAATTAATTTTAATTACTGACCCGGGTACCGAACCAAAACAGAACTTTTATGCTCCAATGAATAACATCGAAAATTAAAAAGACTACACCTTTAACAATCAATACACGCTGAATATAAACAATTTGGGAACTTTAATGAAATAAGTCGCGATCAGAACCTTTCCCATGTTCGTGTAATATAATTGAGCTGTCAAATTCAAATGTTTCGTTACCCTTTGTAAGCAACGTTACAATTTATCTGGGGTAAGTTGGAAATATTAATTAACCTATATCGGTGAACGTTACACAAATTAAATGTATTTTTTTTATTTAAACAATTTGATTTCTGTATGAGGTTGGCTAGCTTGACCATTTGAAAGGTTATGGAGTCTTTCTCCGACACTTCAATTACGCTATTGCAAATTAGGTTTATCTGTTGCAGATCAGTACAAATATGCAAACAATTCGTTGCAAAAAAATTTGACTGGCCTGTTGGTCTAGAGTTTTCAAAGTCAAATCTTTTTATTCATTTGGATCACACATGATACTTATGAACGTCATACAAAGCCAAAAAAAAGGTGTCAGTAAATTTGCCTACGGCCAGTTTACTGACAAGGTTGAGCTCTGAGAAGAACTTGGCAACAAACTCAGGCCACTCTTTTTAATCGCCATAGTTGTTATAATTTTAATTGGATACAGTTTGAAATATCACAGAAAGGTACAAAACTAAAACACCATACTAAATCAAATTCAATAAAATTTGGATATGAGAAAATAACAATAATAATAAGTTCTTCGTCCTCTCTTTTTAGTACCCGTGGAAAGATACAAGGTCATCTGGCCTTCGTATTACAAGTCCGTACTACTTAGCCTGGTAAATTGCATCGTATACCTACATATTATACTTAAATTTTCATTTCAAATTCTTTGACTACAGATTTTAAATGTCAAATTATTCGGTGGGTAGTTTTGTATGCAGAACATTCATTAATTGCAAATGTACGTAGCTGAGCGCTGAACTTCACATCTGTGTGTAATGGCCGCCATCTTGGATTTACAAATGTTAAGTATATTGCACCACAAATAAATGCGCATATTTAATATATTTGAGTTTTATATTCTCTGTTTCTATTATATTAAACATATAAGTAGTGTACTTGACTTTTTATAAGATCAAATATACCTAACATAGCTGCCGAATGGCGGTCTTGGAAAAATATTATTTGGTTTTATTTTGTACGATTCTTAGAACATACTTTTTTTTAATCAGTTAAAATATTTTCTTTATTTAATTTTCTTTTATAATATTAGTGTAGATGATTATTTCTATATCATAGATTATGACACGATTATAATGACCCTTATATCCAAAAAGACACCCCGTGTACTTTGTGTCCGTTAGTTTCATGCTTGTAAAGCTCCCCGCGACACAGGGCTTGTTCCCTAGTGCGGGCGTTGTCTTTTAAAAAAAAAGAAAAAAGAAAAAGAAGGAATAAGTCCATGGACATATACATAATAATATACATAGTGGATCTAGACCCGAAATAAATATTAAATAATTACTAGAAGTCACGCGGGGCTTCGCCCCCGTCGTTCTTTATTTGGCCACTGCTCAGCTCAGCTCAGCCTACAAACTTCCTCGATAAATGGGCTTTCCAACAATAAAATATTTTTTCAAATCGGACCAGTGGTTCCTGAGATCCTAGCGTTCAACCAAACAAACAAACAAACAATTTAGCTTTATAATATTTAGCATAGATAAATGTTTGTTTCTTGTGGATATCCTACCAACGGCACATGGCACGGCAACGGCGACGTTAGTGACTCAAAAAAAACGAATTAAACCAAACTACATTAACTTACGACCAAGAATAAACAACAAAAACTACTTAATTAAAAATCTAAGTAGCACGTAAGTGATTTCAAGTTGCAAACGCAATCAGTGCTAAGTAAAGTCCAAGTTACGATTAATGAAATTCAAACAGTGTTAGTTCTCAGGTTGTTCGATAGAGGCGCTAGTGGGAACCCTTGCGAGGGTGATGGTATCTAAGATTTATAGTACTACAGATATTGTTAATTTGTCGTTTGAAATTATCGTGTTTAGACAGAGTTATTTTTAAAAGGCCTACCTAATCTTGAGAGGCAGGTTACAGTGGGTAACCCCCGCCATACAGAATAGCGTAACTATAATATTACTTTTATTGTCTTCTTTGTGAAAAGTGGTATAGAGAGCTTATTGGAAAGAGGTTTGAAGGGTTAAAACGCGCGATAAAACAAAACTTAATTTTATAAAAGGAACATACATTTAAAAACACTTCCCCAAAATCTAAAGATCGGTTTGTCTGCGGAAAAACAAAAAAAAAAACTACCTATGTGTACTCATGTAGCATAATGTGTACTATGCGATTAAAATAAGTAGGGTCTGTCAAATCAAGACGCCATTTTGTTTTCCATTTGAAGACAACTTCATACCTTACAAGTAGGGTGTACAAAAAACTAAACACATTACAAGTACATACATACTTTTTCGGTTTGAAGATCTTTATTTTCTGAATAAGTAGTAGTAGTCAGTAATAACAACAACAATAAAACTATAACAAAAAGAACAATAACAAAAAAAAATAACATTTGTAACAAAATAACTTAACGAAACGATATAATTTTTTTGCCTATTTTATTTCTGCTGGCTGTACAAAAATGTGCTTATTCGACTGAAGTTTGCGGCAATTGCTGTCAAGTGCGATCCCATACTTATTTAAATCCCATTGTATGTATTTAGGGTTCTGTAGACAAAATGGAACGGAACCCTTATAGTTTCGTCAAGTCCGCCCGTGTGTCACAGACAAAGGTAACGCTTATTGAATACTTCTAACTAAAAGATGAAGTCGTCCAAAGTTCCACACTATTCCATTACAAGATACATGAGTGCCCGGCGAGCGACATAGCCGTGCAACTCGTGCGAGGTACTCTGCACCGGCCCGCCCACGCGGTGCAGGCGCCAGCAACTCCACTTTCTATTATTTGCAATGTTTTGACACAATAATGATTTGATAAGAATATGATTGATAAGGAATAGTGTAATAAGGGAACGTTGTGGTTTAAAAATAGATGTTGTGACGCGAATAGACAAAGGAATGTTATGCACATTTATTCAATAAAATATTTACACATTAATAATAATGTTATGCTGGTTTGGACATGTCGAGAGAATGGATGAAGGAAGAGCGGCAAAACAAATATATGAGGCGAATGTAAAAGGAAACGTTGGAAGGGGAAGACCTAGAAGAACTTAACATGACCAAATAGGTGACGTTCTAGTCTGATTCCAGTAATAAGTATGGCAAAAACGCTAGTGAAATAGTCCGAATTAAATTATGCATATATCTGTCACAAAATACACATACACACGAAATAGCAGTTAATGACGTCATATATCAGTGACGTCACGGCTAGTATCACGGGGCTGTGTTATCTGTGGTGTATCTACGTCACGTGATTTACGAGAGGTCGACACCCTGTGTACAGACGATACGTAGGGAGCACCGAATTTGGCAGACGATATCGCAGAGATTAGTTTGTTTGTATTGTATAGTTCGCTGTAATATATTGATACTAGAAGTCGCGTGGGGTTTCGTTCTTTATTTGGCCACTGCTCAGCTCCTATTGGCCGTAGCGTGATGTTATATAGCTTATAGCCTTCCTCGATAAATAGGCTATCTAACATTAAAAAAACACGACACCCATTCGGTGCAATCGCGAAGTTCTTGTAGTCTAATTCATATTTTTGTTGTTTTTTTCTTTCTACATTAAGTTTATTATTATTTCTGTATTGTTTAATGTTGTTATTATTGCCACCTTGCACCGAATAAATGTATCTTTCTTTCGTTTCTATACAATACCAGTTTTCTGAAAGCTTTTCCGTCTACCTAACATAAAATCTTTATTCATACTCTCTCAATAACTAAATCAAATATATATTTCCAATAACTCCACACTCACTCGATGCCTGCATCCATTCAGACATGGCTCTATGCGATACGGCGTTACACTTCGATAAATGCATTGGAAAATATTGGTATAAGTTTGAAGAGGTACCTACTGAATTTAATTTTGGTGGCCATATTGCAATCTTCTGCAGTATATATTCAAGTTTATGGATAGAATTATAGTATGTATTTATACAGCGTGTATACGTCTATACGACATTAAATGAAACCACGTGTAGCATGTGATGTTAGAAGGCTTTACCAAAAAATTAAATAGAAATTTGCAATAGTTTAGACGCAAATATACTTTCTTTATTTCACAGTTTTTCACAGTTTTAAACAACCTGTAGGTATTTACGTTGATCGTATGTTGTCATTACGTCATTCGATTCATTTCAATATCTCTGACTCTTTCATATTATCTTATCTCTTACTCTGTTCCGCACTTTTGTCGTCGTCATGTCGAAAACGTCATGATAGAAATATAATGTGTAGTTTTATAAGTATTTTTAAATTTTTCCTACTTTAAATAATGTGTAGATTTTATTTTCAGTTTTTTTTAATGATTATTATTAGAATATGTTTATAAGGGTTAACACTGACTGCCTTATCATTTAATGATGTATCGACGTGTACACCCTGTATAGACAAACCACCAGACACCAAATGGAGCGACGACCTGGTCAGGGTTTCGAGCCGTTGGTTGCAGACACAGGACCGCTGATGATGATATAGACAAATTCATTTGACTTTCGTCATCATCATCATCATATCAGCCCAATGACGTTCACTGCTGATCATAGGCCTCACCTAATTTCTGCCCGCATCTAACATACAAACAATTGACTATCTTCTCATTCATTCCTCCTCTTACGTTCAATGTAGCAAACCTGCTTTCCACAGCCCGCTTCTCGCCTCTGCCAGGAACGAGACGTGATGCGTTGCGAGCGACACCGTCGCCTTTTTGACAAGTATTTTCATTTATATTTATCATAGCGTTCTCACGAGTAGCAAGGGAATAAATGGGTCGATCCTGGTAGAGCCCCGCATACCAGGACAAGGTTTTAGGAATTTAAACCTGGTTTAATACTTAGTCCGTATTTTGTAATAATAATAATATTCTACCACATTTACACAGCGCCATCTAGTCCCAAAGTAAGCAATTATATTTGCTTGTGTTATGGGTACTAAACAACTGATATACTACTTAAATACTTTTTTTTTTGTAAATACATACATATTATAGATAAATTACAACCAGACACAGAACAAACCTTTATGCTCATCACACAAAGATTTGTCCTGGGTGGGGATCGAACCCACGACCTCCGGTTTAGCAGTCAGGGTCACTAACCACTAGACCAACAGGCCAGTCACTGATAAGGTAATGTAATAAGGGGGCGTGAGTTGCTTCACAAATCTTAAACTTGAAAGGAGTAGTGTTCGCTCATGTCGACTAATCACTGGCAGTTCAGTCGGCTTTGAGCATCGATTTTGGCACAGCCCCAGTCGCGACGTCCTATTCATTTGGTGTGTACACTACTAGGGCATGTGGGGTAGAATTGAACTTGCAATACTGTTCGAGCGAATCACTCCTTCAGCTTTATAAGTAATGGTCAATGACAAGACAGTAAATTAGTCAAATGGTCCTTTACTGCTAAAAGGTATAGAACAAACAAATATATGAGGCGAATGTGAAAGGAAACGTTGGAAGGGGAAGACCTAGAAGAACGTAACATGACCAAATAGGTGACGTTCTAAAAAAGGGACAGATCATGAGTACCCTCAACCGGCGAGAATGCATAAAATTCTCTGTTGGGAAAGAGGCGTGACCTATATTTATTTATGTATGTATGGTATAGAAAAACTGGTTTAAATCAAATTTTTCCCTCATATGATATACTTAACTAGCAGTTGATCGGGGCTTCGGTCCCGTAGATCTTTATTTGACCACTTCTCAGCTCCTGTTGATCATAGCGTTATGTTATAAAGTCTTTAGACTTCCTCGATAAATGGGCTATCCAACACTTAAAGTTTTTTTTAATTCGGTTCAGTAGTTTCAGAGAGTAGCGTGTTGTTTATTGACCAACACGTTAACTGTATATGATTGTTTTGTTCAAGCTATAACACCCTCCCTAGAAACATAACGCAGCCTAACCACCCATCCATAAATTAATATTTAGTATTCCACTCATACCTAGGGTTACCAGATGTAAAAATCAAAAGACCGGAGAAAAGGCCTGATTTCTATGGGAAAGTCCTGAGATTTTATACAGTTTGAGAATCTCTCTCAAAAACGTATCATTATCGTTTTATACTGTGGCTATAATAGCTCACGCGTTGCAACTTGCACGCAACTTAATTAGATAAATAAGTATTGATTTTAACTGCAATTGTTACCAAAAGAATATTATTTTTAGTTTCTTCCACTTAGATAAATAAGTATAGATTTTAACCGTTCAATTGTTACACAAAAAAGAATATTTTAGTTGGTTTAACTTTTAATTAAATAGATCTTTAAAATGTAACCTGTGTTTTATTGAAAATCCCGAGATATCACGAGATTTGCAAAATCCGGTCACGATCCTGAGAAAAGTCGAAAATTCCTGAAATCTCAGGATAAATTCTGAGATATGGTAAACCTTTTTTTTTTTTTACTTGGCGAAATGCCTGACCCCTCGGTTCTTTCCCCAAGACCGAGGGGTTATGTGGGGCTCGCACCCACTAAAACCCCAAGGTGTTCCTCTCGTCGCGCTCTGCTGTGGTCACGGGAGCGCAGGAACATTCGTCCGCGACCACAGCGTCGGAGATATGGTAACCCTACTCCAACCAAACTCTTACAAAACTCAACAGTTCATATTTAAATAACCACGGGTTAAGCCGAAAGAATCCTATAACTAAGCCATCAGCTGTGTGAATACGTCTCACACACGTGTCTCAATAATATATCAATGTCAGTAACTGTACAGAACATAAGACAAGAACAATGATTTGATCAGTATATTGTCATCTCGCTCGCACATTAAGTTAAGAAGATACGAGAGACAGGGATAGAAAGTGTCGTATTCAAGTAGTTATTAGCTGATTAGAGGAATAGTTCCACAGATTTTGAAAGGTGATAGTTTTGTGGTTTAAAAAAAACAAAATTAAAAATTTTGAAAAAACCCACGACGATAACATCTATCCAAAATAAGAAACGTAACATATAAAAAGGTTTAAATAACTTTATTTTAAATCCCCGACGAAAAGATGATAAGTAGCGTAAAAACAATCCCAAGAAAATCCGTCGGGGGCTGCCATACCCTGACTTGAAATGAACAAAAGTATTGCCGTTTTATGTATTTGATACCTACCTAATTATTAACAATATTTAGTTTACAATATATATTTAATACTAGAAACAGTAATGATATTGGCAGCCCCCGACGAATTTTCTTGGGATTGTTTTTACGCTACTTATTATCTTTTCGTCGGGGATTTAAAATAAAGTTATTTAAACCTTTTTATATGTTACGTTTCTTATTTTGTATAGATGTTATCGTCGTGGGTTTTTTCAAAATTTTTAATTTTGTTTTTTATTTTAAATATTTTCAAAGAGCGCCCTATCTTACTAACTGTAAGTAACTCGTATAAAATTTTAAGAACCTTGACAGATAAATAAAAGTTTTATAGTAAGTTATAGCACAAACACATTTTTTTTAAATTTACTGTTGCAGTAAGTCTTATAACTTGAAATTATCATTTTAATTTTCTTATTTTAAACTTTTTAATGAGCGCCTTATCTTTCCATGTAAGCTCTAGAATGAATGGAATTTGCATGGAGCTTCGACTATATTATATATATTTTATTTTTTGTTGACTTGTGTGCTCATCCGTCGTTCAAAGGTCGCCGGAGCCCCGCTTCGCGGGGCTCCTTCTTCTGGGTGGTTTGAAAAAAAAAATAACCCTAACCTAACCAGTCCGATTCGGATTACTCTGAATCGGGAGGTGTTAAGTTTAGCTATCGCACATTGATTGCCGTAGCCGGACTGCCTTTGGCGTTAGTGCAGATTTCCACCTATAATAGCTTGTATCTCGAAAACAGTGCGTGCTATCGCAAAAATGATGAAAATTTGGTTACACCCCGAGCACGGGATACCTATAAGTTAGAATAAATAAGATAGGTAGGTGTTTATATAACGTCAGTCAATAAACTCTCACTCTTACTATTTTTTTTTAGGCTTATCATTGTATACCTCAGTACTAATATTCAGTGATATAACAACACGAGATCGGTTTTCGGATTTTTTCCTTTACTTGTGCAACTTGTTATTGCTTCTGGCCAAATTTCATGATTCTAGGTCAACGGTAACTTCCCTATAGATTATGATCGTCAAGATAAATCGTCAAAAATGGAGCATAAACAGCTGTATCTTTTGATTGCGTTAACTTAGAATTTTGATTTTTATTTTACGCCGAGGGTTTGCAGACCCAAGTAAATGATATTAATTTCAGCTTTATACCTCTATGCGTTCTTGAGAAAAATATTCTAGACAGACGGACAGACAGACAGACATACAACGGAGTGATCCTATAAGGGTTCCGTTTTTTTCTTTTGAGGTACAGAACCCTAAAATTGCATAAACGGTCACCCATCTATGAACTGACCTTATCCGAAGTTGCTTAACCTCATGAGTGTAATCAATATCTCAGTACTACAGTGCTACGAGTCCCTATACAGTAACAGGTCTAATTATTTTACAGATAACTGTAAACATAAGTTTGCTTAGTCTATTGCAGCGCCCCCTGGCGAAAAAATACAATATCGTGTATCCAAAAATCATCCTCGATAAATCACAAATACATTACAGAAAACCGTGTCGAAATCGCTTTAATCGTTTTAAAGATAGGAGGGCACAAAGGTTTCAACGAAATCAACATAGGTTTGCCTAGTCTATTGCAGCGCCCCCTGGCAAAAAAATACAAAATCTTGAATCCAAAAACAATCCTCGATAAATCACCAATACATTACAGAAAACCGTATCGAAATCAGTCTAATCGTTTTAAAGATAGGAGGGCACAAAGGATTCAACGAAATCAGTGTATTGTAGCGCCCCCTGGCGAGCTATTAACATAACACCTATCTAATAACCTGTCCCCCAGGGCCGCACACACTTTACAGAAAACCGCATCTAAATCGGTCAAACCGTTTCCGTGATATAAGGCATTATGTTGGAACACACAAACACACAAACACACTAACACACAGCCTCTCACCCCAAACGCATATACCGTCTCCGTTCCGTCGTGGGTAAAAATAGATTGGAAGTAATTTGATCTAATAACCGTTGGGTCATTAAAAATAGCGTCAAGCCTTATCCTTTAGGGGGTAAGTAGAGTCAAAGTCAAAGCCAAAGCGCAGAGCTTCCATGAATTTTACCGATATTTTACTGGTTTTTCTGCTACTCCGAGCAGAGACGAACCCAAAAAACCAAAAATCATTAAAATCGATCCAGCCGTTCTTGAGATATAAATGGACTAATTAACAAAACTTTATTTTATATAATATCAGACGGATAAAAACAGTAAGTAATGAACACCTGTTACAAATCAAACAAACAATATTAAAGTTTACAAAATAATCTGACAATGGAACATTCCATCAAAGTTAGTAGTCGTACGTCAAAATATATTATGAAGCCTCACGTGCGCGCCAGGTGCGCGCGCGCATGTCCACCCCCTCTCCCGTCTGCCTACGTCACACTGCGTCATACACCCGCGCTCTCTTGCACAACACGTGATTAGGGAGGCGAGTCAAAATATCGATAAAATGTTGTATCGATGAGTATAATTTGACTGGCCTGTTGGTCTAGTGGTTGGTGACCCTGACTGCTAAGCCGGAGGAGAGTGGAGCTAGATCGGAGGCCGGAGGTCTCAATTAATCAGGAGTAAATAGAGGAGTGTGAAAGAATTGTTGTTTATATATAATATTTTACCACATTCACACACAGCGCCATCTAGTCCAAAATTAAGCAATTATATTTGCTTGTGTTATGTTTACTAAACAACTGTTATACTACTTACCTAAATACATTTGTATATACATACATATTACATATAAATTACACCCAGACACCCGCGCTCATCGCAATCATGTTCATCCCACAAAGATTTGTCCTGGATGAAAATCGAACCCATGACCTCCGGCTTAGCAGTCAGGGTACTAACCACTAGGGCAGCAGGCCAGTTAAAAGAAAATCGATAATATAATAAAATTATATAATTGATATATCAATGTAAATAAATCAATCGAAAACGTCGATATACCGTATTATCTTCCAAAAGACTACACAACACTAGTCGACATCTGCTCTGGTCCATGCTCTTGTTACAAAGGCTATTTGTGACCCACACAATGCATATGTGATGCATATTTGTAAATCAATACACACAAGGACTGAGTATAATAAATCGTTGTCCTTATTGATAATATTCTACTGATCATAGATGTTTGTTTAGAAAGAAAAAAAGAAAAAAAAAAAAACTTTTATTTTATCCCTCGCAAAACATAAACAAATAAACTATATTACTGACTGGCCTGTTTGTCTATAATAGTGGTGAGTGATCCTGACTGCTAAGCTGGAGGTAATAATCGTGAAAGTTTTAACTGATATCAGGAACTCATGATGTTCAAAAGCTAAATACTCCAAAATTTGAATATCTTCCTTCTTTTACCTCCATGCCCAATAAGAAAGAGAAGGAACAATATGATTTACAAACAAAAGCAATACGAATCAGTACCCATGTTGGGATAGCGTGGGGTACAGGGCACCGGCTCAAGGTCACACGTAGGGCACATATTGTGAGACACAATGAGCTCAATCAGAACTGCCTCAGAACATGGATTATATAAATTCAAATTCAAATATCTTTATTGCGTAATATTGTGTAAGTAAGTAAACTAACCGTCACTTCACTTGTCCTTCTTTATTTGGCCACTGCTCAGCTCCTATTTGCCGTAGCGCAATGTTATATAGCGAGTAGTCTTCTTCGATAAATGGGCTATTTAATACTGAAAGAATTTTTCTAATTGGACCAGTAGTTCAAAAAAAATCTTCAGCTTTGTATAATAATAGAATAGATGATATACTTAAGTATATATTTAGGAAAGGCTTTCAACGTGTATTTAAATTCATTATATTGTAAATATATCCTTGTATTTTCAGGCCATTATATGGCAGAATATGATTGAGACACTGTTTAATACAATGATATACAATATCATTGGTTTATCACACAATCGCATTTAAAGTATAATCAGTAGAGTCCGACCGAAACTGGTTTTCCGGCCGAAACCGAAACCGAATGTTCGGCCGTGGCTTCAGTTTCGGCCGAAACCGAAACCGAAACCGAAACTCACGTGCGTGGGCAAGTATAAAATTCCTTAAAATACTGAAATTTGGTGCATTTTACCCATTATTATGCATTAATTAGGACATGAAATGGAAACACAGTAAATCTTGAAATAAGTTTACCTATACAACGTAATTTAACAAATAAAACACTTCACATTTTTCATTTGACACACAAGATTGGGTATCCAGGATAGTGAGCGTGAGTGAGAGAGCAAAAAGTAAGTATTGGCCATTGGGGGCTGTGAGAGTGAGGAAGTAATCGCCTCCTACGGCGTCCCACAAGGCAGCGTCCTCGCCCCTACACTCTTTCAGCTCTATGTCAATGACCGCTGTAATATGTCGCTGCCCTATACAAATATTTTTAGTTATGCAGATGACACTGCGATTCTGGTATGGGGGTCTAGCTGGCAGATTCTGAAAGAGAGATCAGAATACTCCTTGTCCAAAGTCATGCACTGGCTAACAGACAACCTACTAACTCTTAACCTTTCTAAAACTCTTTACATTCCCTTCAGCTTATCCAAAATTAGTAATCCACCTCATGACTTCTCTATACTAGCCCATACCTGCAACTCCCTGAGCCGCTGCTCTTGTCAGAACATTACCCGTGCAGAAACTGTCAAATACTTAGGTGTCCAAATAGACAGCGGGCTGAGATGGGACAAAAAGATCGAAGCAGTGACACAAAGAGCTAGACGGTTGGTACACATTTTCAAATCCCTAAGAAAGTCTGCTGATATAAATAAGATAAGACTTGTCTATCTAGCGTTGTGTCAGTCAGTAATGCAATATTGTATATCCGTGTGTGGTAGGGCAGCCAAAACGCACTTACTAAGCCTGGAGAGGGCACAAAGGGCTGTGTTAAAAGTTATGACTAAAAACACTTCAGGTACCACTCAATTGTACTCTGACTGCAAGGTCCTAACAGTGCGCCAGCTCTTTGTCCTTAAGGTTATCCTAAGAAAACATTCTCAAGTCCCATGACCCAAGCAGACAAAACGGAATAAATTCTACGTCTGTCCCACCATCCCTTACAAGACTACCTTCGCAAGAAGGCAGTATACAATAATAAGCTGCAAACTATACAATATTATAAATAACAAACTTAACATTTTAGTACTCAACACACGAGAGGTAAAGATTAAGGTTTCGGATTGGCTTCAATTAAACGACTATCAAGCGACTGAAGATCTTCTAACATACATCACATAAAACTAAATCACACTCAACACACACACACTCACGCACACACAGACACAAATACATATAATCTTTTCTCATTGTTTTTATTAATATCTTTTTTTTTACTTCACTAAAATTCAAAAATAACCACGCGTAAATATTTTTCACAGCACACATAAATATAATAATAGCGACTATTTCTATTGTAAACTTGTCTCGCAAACTGAACACTGTCTCCCATAATACAGGCTCTGGCTTACTTGGGAGACAGTATCAGTATTGTTAGTACCAAATACATTATTCTGCTGTACACTAGTACTGTATGTAAATGTATTTTTTGTGACAAATAAAGATTTTTATTTTATTTATATTTATTTACAATCTTTTTTTTACATGTGACTTGATTTGTTAATAACAACAAAACAAAGTTACTGACTCAATATTTAGTTAACTATATAAGTCATTCAAGTACAGAAATGAAACAAAAACTTACAGGTAATCAGTTCTATCAAAGCATAACCTCTAAAGAATGTTTGCGTCGGGCGATAACGCACTGACTAAGTTTTGTTGCTACAGAACTATCCGAACGGCGGACGACATTTCCCGGGCCGCCAAAGCGTTGCCGCGAGAAACGAAGTTAGGCGAGCGTGCACGACAACTTCTGAAATCAGTTTCTGTTTCGGCAAAAGTTTCGGCCAATTTTGGCCGAAACCGAAACTGCCGCCGAAACTGGATTTTTGGCCGAAACTCGGCCGAAACCGAAACCGAAATTTCGGTCGGACACTAATAATCAGTCCCAAAGGCAAAGAACTACGCAACTAACTTACAAGTCCAAACTGTAGGTATTTCCGAAATTTGCCGAAACACTCCGGATATACACGAAGGCCACATGTCTTCAGGGGACTGAACTATTGTTAATTTATGCAAGCTATAACATAACTATGGAACTAGCTGCAGCTTCGATCTAACTTTGTTTGACCGCTACTCAGTCCCTATTGGTCGTAGCGTGATGTTATATCGTTCCTCGATAAATGGACTATCCAACACTTAATTTTTTTTTAAATCGGACCAGTATGTACCAACAAACAAACGAATTCTTCAGCTTTATAATATTAGTAACCTTTTTGTTACTCTCTAGTACAGTTGGAATGGAACAAAAAATCAACTTGGAATAAAATTGATATTTCCAACATAAAATAAAGACAAACAAAAATTTTTTTTTTTTTTCTAATGTTTAGCCATGCTTTGGAGTAAAATAAATGCCATTATTTAATATTGGTAACGTCGCGCACGGGTAGCGGGTTCGACGACCGGCCGAGACGTTTGTTTTTATTTGTTCGTGTATTTTTGTGAATGCGCGTTCGAGTTAAATAAAATAAATAAATTGAAGTCGGTTTGTGGTCGATACAATGTGGGTAAAGGATTTGAAACTTTTGTTGTGAATGGAACTGTACGAAATGGCGTTCAAAGATTTGAGAAATGGATTGACACGTTAGTTGTATGTTTTAAGGTAATCCCCACCCAGGACAAATCTTTGTGTGATGAGCATAAAGGTTTGTTCTGTGTCTGGGTGTAATTTATCTATAATATGTATGTATTTACAAAAAAAATGTATTTAAGTAGTATATCAGTTGTTTAGTACCCATAACACAAGCAAATACAATTGCTTAATTTGGGACTAGATGGCGTTGTGTAAATGTGGTAGAATATTATTATTATTAATATTATAAAAAGATTTGATTGTTTTTTTGTTTGTTTGTATTGAATAGGCTCCGAAACTACTTGACCGATTTGAAAAATTCTTTCACTGTTGGGAAGCTACACTATCTCCGGTGAACATAGGCTATATAACATCACGCTACGGCTAATAGGAGCTGGGCAGTGGCCAAATAGAGAACGACGGGAGCGAAGCCCCGCATAATTATAATACACTAGAAGTCGCGCGGGGATTCATTCCCGTCACTTTTGTTTGGCCACTGCTCAGCTCCTATTGGCTGTAGCGTGATGTTATATAGCATATAACCTTCCTCGATAAATGGGCTATCCAACATTAAAAGAATTTTTCAAATCAGACCTAGTAGTTCCTGAGATTAACGCGTTCAAACAAACAAACAAATAAACTCTTCAGCTTTATAATATTAGTATACACTAGCTGTGCCCGCGACTTCATCCGCGTTTAATTAAAAAAAGCAACATTACTTTTTTCGAAGTAGCTTAAGTTATTCCTTATTACATCAGCTATCTGCCAGTGAAAAACCCGTCGAAATCCGTCCCGCCGTTCCAGTAATAAGCCGGAACAAACAGACAGACAGATAGAGAGACAAAAATTGAAAAAAATATTATGTTGGTATATGTACCGTATATACATTCATATGCATGTAGTAAAAAGCGGTTATTTTAATATTACAAACAGACACTCCAATTTTATTTCATTCATTCATCAGCAACCCATTAAGTCCCACTGCTGGGCTCGGGTCTCCTCTCCTCTAACTAGAGAGCTGAGAGGGTTTAGGCCATAATCCACTCACGCTGGCCTAGTGCGGGTTGGTGGATCAGACGTACGCATAGAATTTATTCTAGGGTATGTGGGTTTCCTCACGATGTTTTCCTTCACCGTTAGCAGATGGTAAGTCACATGACATATAAATTCCACAAAGTGCAATCCACATTGGTACTGCCGGTCGGGCTCGAACTTGGGCCGCGCTATTTGCACGCCGGTCCCTTATCCATTCAGTCACCATCGCTTTTCAATTTTATTTATTTGTATAGATTTGAACCTGAATAAGACATACACTTTATAACAACGTACAAAGCTCCGCAGTATGTGTCGTTATATCACGAACGTCTGTTTTTTCTTTCAATTTACATAAATTCAAGATATCTGCACCTCAGACACCAAACGACTACCCCTATTTCAAATAACACCTGTATTTTCGCTTCCTTAAAGTACCAAATCCCGTGGCAAAATGGTAAACAATCTACAAGAGGTCGTAACGATAGGAAATGAACTTTATGCTTATACATATAAAGTGTATACTCAAATGGAAGATAAAATTGTATGAGCAAGCATATAAAGTCTATATTCGCGTAAAATGTGTGCTCAAGTTAAGGCACGCTTCGATGTATAAGGTCTTAAATTGGTTCATAGATGGCGCTTATGTGGTATTTTTTACTTTTTGTAATAAGAAAGAAGAAAGAAAAACATCTTCGAAGTCATCATCAGCCATTAATGTCCCACTGCTGGGCTCGGGTCTCATCTCTATCTAGAGAGCTGAGAGGGTTTACACCATAATCCACACACGCTGGCCTAGTGCGAGTTGGACCATAAAGTTCCAGTATTCAGATTTCCCCGGAGTTTGGTAAACAAATGTTCCCGGTTGATGTATATATACAATAGGCTCTCCGCCTGTTACATGGAGCTGGCGAAATGTGAGTGTGATAAACGTCTGCCTACCTCTTCGGGAAAAAATGCGTTATGTTATGTAATATAATATAATATTCTACCACATCGCCATCTAGTCCCAAATTAAGCAATTATATTTGCTTGTGTTATGGATACTAAACAACTGATATATTTATTACTTATATACATTTTTTTTTACAGACATATTATAGATAAATTACACCCAGACACAGAACAAACCTTCATGCTCATCACACAAAGATTTGTCCTGGGTGGGGATCGAACCCACGACCTCCGGCTTAGCAGTCAGGGTCACTAACCACTAGACCAACAGGCCAGTCGATTATATGATTGAAAATGACAGCGACCATATTGAAATTTTTAAAAAAGTTATCCCGATATCACCGTCGACTTGATTTCGAGTAAACCACGATTGACAAAAGTGAGGGTAATCGTAGAAACCGCGTGCATCGAGGACAACGCTCGGCAGCCACCTCAGTCAGCCCGTGACCACGATCGGTGTAATTCGATCGAAACGTCGGGCAAATAAATAAGGTATTTACTATTCCTTATAATATAATACGTGACGTAGACCCGTTTTAAATTAATTTAATACTGTACTCGTATCATAAGAAGCTGAAAACAACTTTACACAACGCACTAAAAGATTTTGAATGCACGCAAGTTTGAACCTTAATAATACCTAATCCAAAGTTATAAATTAGCTTACGGATAATTCTCTACTTTTATATTTTACGTAAACGGTGCTATTAATAAAAACACTAAAGTAAGTATTGATAAACTATTCAGGTAGGTATTTGAGGTATTTCTTTGTATCTGTGACTAAGGACTAAGTACTACCCACATAAGATACAAAATAACCGCATGCCGAGCCCACGCACCGATATTAAATGTTATAATGAAGGTGTGGACATATTTAAGGATTAATATTAGGGGAGCCGAAAGCGATGGTGGCTTTTTCAGAGGTGTCAACAACTGAGACGGTTTATTCCCATCCAGTTGCACCCAAACCAGGCACACCGTTACTTGTTGGGAAAAAAAAATCCCATCATGTCATGTGTATACCTTTAATTATAGATTATCAAGTGTGCGCAGCGTGGGACGGCCCCCCACCAGATGGACCGACGACCTGGTCAGGGTGGCGGGCGGCCGTTGGTTGCAGGCGGCACAGGACCGTTCGCAGTGGCGTAAATTAGGTGAGGCCTATGTTCAGCAGTGGACGTCGTTGGGCTGATATGATGATGATGATGAAGTGTCAAATTAATGTCACGTCACTTGTCAGCTGTCATTTTTGCAATATTATTATAGACAACTATTTATTATTTGTCTTGTATATATTTTTATGTATTTTCTTATTAAAACTATAAATATCTATTTATTAAAATATTATTTAATTTAATTAGTAAATGTGACGTATGATGTCCGTCCCAACCACACAGGGTCCTAACAGAATACCAGCGCTATCTTGATATTATTATATTTCAAGGTAGCTATTGCCGATTTAGGACCATTTTTGTTTCTCACAAATAGTAATAAGTAATTTCATCTACTTTACTGTAATTATGTTTAAGTGAGACCATGTTCAGCTAATAAATAAAGTTTGAAGTGTATACAAGAACTACTCATTTAGAGGTATAATAATGGTGATTTACATTAAAATTCCATTCTTTACATAGCTACATACTACATACTACATAGGTCAAACTAAATGTTTTCAAAAAGTCATCAACATAACTGTAGTTCATTATCCACAAGTGATAACGTCCACCGACACTGATAATAACTTAAATCATAATCTAGTTGTTGTTATTTCAGTCAGTGATTAATAATAATAAATATCTTTATAGAGGCGAGTCACCGTCTGCCCAAATCATCATATATTCACCGCTGGAGGAGGCAAGCAGGCGACGTTGTTCCCATATGCCAGATATCACAATTCCACCGAACACCCAAACCCATAGCCCAACTTTATTTGACTTCATACAATAGCTTTACACTTACCTGCGACAAATCATAGCTGTACTACAATAGGGTATCTAAGATATGTAAGCGTCTCATCCCATTCTAAATTAAAATTCTTTAAGGGCCTCTGCGTGTTGGACCTGTGTCCCCGCGTAAGCCTTCCAAAAGGACCGGCTATACTTCTCACCTTAGAGAAAAGTATAGCCGTGAAAAAAGAGACATAAAGATATTATAAGACATATATAATACTAGAGTCACCCGGGATACATATCTTTCCTCTTTATTATAGAGTTAGTTTTATACAAAATAAAAATGTCTAGCGTCATGCGCCTAATTGAAGAAAACGGCGAACTAAGTAAACGTATTTACAAAAGGGTAATCAATGTCATTTAACAAGTAATTAATTAGAAAATTAAAATAACCCGACTGCAAAAACTGGTTGTAATTATTATTCCTGATTAAATTTAAATATATAACCTATGTATATATTTGTAATCTCCATTTGATTCCCTTTATTTTGATACCCTATTCGATAGATTTGGTTTTAAAAAAATCAACTACTTACAATTTTGCGCCAAAAGTCCGCCGTTTTGTTTTTATGAATACCTATTTAAGGACACTTGGGTTTTTGAGAAGAATCTAACTATACCTTAATTGTCAAAATCCAGAAATTTACAAACATACAAGATACGCACGAAAAACAATACTCTTCCTGTCAGTCGGGTAAAAAACAAAATAGGGGGAGAACTTTGTTGAAAGCACAAGCTAACAATAGAATGATTACAAATAGAAACATTTAATTCTAATCCTATATCCTTATCATGATCATTATCAACAATCCTCCACACACGTCACTGTGTAGTGAAATGACGTTACACAAGTTTGACAGCAAGTCGGAGGGGAACTAGCTGTCACACTTGTGTGACGCAATGACATTAGTGTGACGTATAGCCACGTCATGCACACACTCATTAGTAGTTTCGTCTGTCATTGTAAAGGTGCGTCCATATTACAACCATTCGTTGTCATGCCGAAATTAGTGAACGTTAATTGCAGTAGAAATGAAAGCACAGCCCTCTAAATATTTAATTAATAATGATTTTGTGTTGAAAATAAGTTTAAATTAATAATAAAATTATCATTTTTAAAGTATTTTCCATTTCCACCTAAAACTATCATATCTGCACGCATCGCCCAAAGGTTAACTGGTAGAGAATGCCTCTGGCATTAAGTCCGCCTTTGTACTGTTGTTTCTGCATAAAGTTGAAATAGATAAATACATAGAGATTAGAAGACCCATTCCCAACAGTGGGATATATATTAGTTGCTATTATTATCTAATTAACTGAAATTACAACGACATGTCGATATAAAGAGTCTAAATAACTAAAAACCAATCAGAGAACGAAAATTAATAATATTGAACTTGAAACGGTATCGAATTTTTCCTCAAAGGCGACACTTAAAATCTTGTATTATTTCAGTGGATATCGGGTCATAGGTTCAATAATTTATTTATGTTATTGTAGAGGATAATGTCGAAATGAAAAACGAATTATCTATACTATAACAATATTATAAAGCTGTAGTTTGTTTGTTTGTTTCGTTGAACGCTCAGGAACTTTTGGACCGATTTCCATTAACCATTTAAAAAAAAAGACTGAAAAAGTACTACCTAAAATAAAAATATGTATACTTAAAAAAAAAAAGGTATATATATATATGTATATATAATATGTGTATGAAAGTAATATGTAAGAGTGCCAATATCGCCAACAAACTGGCAACAGTTTGGCGATTTTGTTACATTTTTTTGTAATGTGAATAATTTAAGAGAATAAATGATTTAAAAAAAAAAACTATTATTTTAGTGTTTGATAGCCTATTGATCGAGGAAGGCTATAAATAACATCACGCTACAGCCAATAAAAACAACGAACGACGAGAGCGAAGCGCGTCTTTTAGTTTTTTAATAAAACATAAAACGTAGTGTAACAAAAGGTTCGTAGCGAAATGTTTTCAACACTCGAATATACGAAAGCACATAATGTGGATGCATCTTTATGCTACCTAATATAATTAATTATTATAATAGAACTGTCTTTATTGTGTGTTTTGTATGACATGTGGAGTGTTTGGTGCTTATGATGGGTAAGCAGGGAGTGCAGTATCAATCAGATAAAAGAGTGGCATCAAATTAGCCAAAATTATTTGGTTTATTTATTAGAAAATTAATTCGTCATTTCAACCCATAATATAATACTATACCAAGCTGGCCAGACGGGTTGGTATAACGTTTGTTTCGAATTTTCCTTTTCTTTCAGTGCTCTTGTCTGCATAAGGCGTCAGTGCACGGACACACAAAATTAATTAAAGAAATATATTTAAATTATTAGAGACTCTACAAACATATAAAAAACTTCACACAGACTCTGAAAAGATATGTGTTTCGCATGGGTATCCTAGGTATCCTATAGAAGGTCTCTGGGTGGATGGCGCGTGTTAGGAGAGGCCTACGTCCAGCAGTGTACTGCTATAGACTGTAATGATGATGATGGGTATCGAACCCAAATAGCTCGGTACAGTGACGAAATGCCAACCTGAATACCACACACACACTGCCGCACTCAGAGACGTCAATTAGCAGTAATCTGTCATTAACACAATTTTGTCATTGAATAATCGTCTTTATGCGTATAGACTTAAGTATACACGTTTTTACTAAAAAAACTTTAAAGATAAGTTACGTCTCTGAGTATGGCAGTTAGTCTTCAATAGCTCAATAGATATGCTACGAACGCTACGAGCTACGCCGTAGTCACGTAGCGGTGCTACGAATATTTTGTATTACAAAAACGTATTGTTCTAGTTATTTCGAACAAGAATTGTTTTTATTGTGAGACTTGCTTTCGCCCGCTGCTTCGCCCGCGTGGTATGTATTTGAATGACTAGTACATATTCCACAAGGTGAAGTCTATATTGGGACTGCCCGCTGCCGGTCCGAATAAACTCGGAGACAAAAATATAATTATATTTGACTGGCCTGTTGGTCTAGTGGTTAGTGACCCTGACTGCTAAGCCGGAGGTCGTGGGTTCGATCCCCACCCAGGACAAATCTTTGTGTAATGAGCATAAAGATTTGTTCTGTATCTGGGTGTAATTTATCTATAATATGTATGTATTTACAAAAAAAAATGTATTTAAGTAGTATATCAGTTGTTTAGTACCCATAACACAAGCAAATATAATTGCTTACTTTGGGACTAGATAGCGCTGTGTGAATGTGGTAGAATATTATTATTTTATTATTATAATAAATCGAACTCGGACCGCGTGTCTTGCACGCCCCGCCGTCACGCCCCGGTCACTTATCCATTCAGCCACCATCGCTTCCAATCTTAGTAAAAAAATATATTTTTTTAAAACTCTCCTAATATTATAAACCTCATGCTAGCATGCAAGTAATATCTAATAAGCATATGTTATCTTATCTTAAAAATCATTTCGGTGTGCTCTTAAAATAAATGAGCTTCGGTAAACGTGTTGTTTTCTTTTATTTTCGTCAGTAAATGATGTAGGGTAGAAAATAGGGTAAATAAGTATATTTTATATTGCAACATTGTTGGTAATAAGTTTTAAGGGTGAATGAACGAATTGTGGGGAAAATAGGACTTGGTTTTTGTTATTATTTTTTATGTTATGCAAATTGCTTGCAATTTCATTTATCTTTAGGTAATTGGCTGCTTTTATCTTTAGATCAGGGATTCTAATCTATATTATAAAGCTGAAGAGTTTGTTTGTTTGGTCGCTAGGATCTCAGGAACTTCTAGTCCGATTTGAAAAAATATTTTAGTGTTGGATAGCCTATTTATCGAGGAAGGTTACAGATTATAGGCTTCGCTCCCGTCGTTCTTTATTGGGCCACTACTCAGCTCCTATTGATCATAGCGTGATGTTGTATAGCCTATAGTCTTCTTCGATACATGTGCTATCCAACACTAAATAATTTTTCAATTCGGTTCAGTAGTTCCTGAGATTATTACGTTCAACCAAACAAACAAAAAAACTCTTCAGCTTTATAACATATATATATTGAACTAGCGGACCCGCCAGACGTTGTCCTGCATGATATACCAATCGATTGCAGCGCCGTCTGCTTGCTTTATTTGTGAATCTAAACCATTCTCGAATCCACTTGAACACGTACACAAAAATTCATTCAAATCGGTTCAGCCGTTAAGGAGGAGTTCACTGTCAACACACGTACAGAAGAATTATATATATAAAGATAGTATATATTGAAAGCACCATTCCGTCTGGCCGGCTGTCTGCGAGCTATCCTCCCCTACGTCTGCGGTTACGTCCCTATGTGTTAGTACTAACCACTCGTGTGTAAACTGCCTATTATACCTTTCAAACGAAAGGTCCGATAAGGGTTAGAGCATAAGTGCGACAGAGATAAAGATATGGATAAAGAATTGTGTGAAAACTGGTATAAAGGTTATCAAAACTTGAAGGGATAATCGTGAAAAGGGTTCAAACTTTGCCTATATCGGCATTATATTTAAGTCTGTCTGTGGTTTTATCAGACTAGGTGTCACTCGGGGCTGTCACTCTCATCGTTCTTTATTTAGCCGCTGCTAAGTTCCTTTTGGCCGTAGCGTGATGGTATAATAGCCTATAAAGATGTATGTCAGGAATAGTCAGGATGGTAGCAAGCGGTTTATACATACCCCTCTTTTGTGTAATGGGGTGATTTGTATGTAACTATGTTTGACTGGCCTGTTGGTCTAGTGGTTAGTGACCCTGACTGCTAAGCTGGAGGTCGTGGGTTCGATCCCCACCCAGGACAAATCTTTGTGTGGTGAGCATAAAGGTTTGTTCTGTGTCTGGGTGTAATTTATCTAAAATATGTATGTATTTACAAAAAAAAAAAAATTAAGTAGTATATCAGTTGTTTAGTACCCATAATACAAGCAAATATAATTGCTTAATTTGGGACTAGATGGCGCTGTGTAAATGTAATAATAATAATAATATTCAACCACAATTACATACATATTATAGATAAATTATACCCAGACACAGAACAAACCTTAATGTTCATCACACAAAGACTTGTCCTGGGTGGGGATCGAACCCACGACCTCCAGTTTAGCAGTCAGGGTCATTAACCACTAGACCAACAGGCCAGTTGATGGCCAATGTGGTAGAATATTATATTATATATCTAATTCCCATCCGTTACCCTAAATCTACTTTATACTAAGACTCATTGAGTACAATAATGATTCTACACACGTCGACACATTTATAAAATGTTATCGTTAAAGTTCACGTTATCGGCTAGGTGAAGTACCTTAGCTAGATATATTTGAAGTTGGCTTTACAGCAGATCATCTTAATTTAAATCCTCTGTAAAAGGCGTAAGGTTTACTTTAGAACAGTCACAAACCACTTCCAGGAAGAAATAATTCCTAGCGCCTCGGTCAATAAATATTTTAGAAATTGTAAAGAAACTAACAATATCCTTTTTAGGGTTCCGTACCTCCAAAGGAAAAAACGGATCCCTTATAGGACCACTCTGTTGTCCGTCTGTCTGTCTGTCCGTACCTACCTTTACGTAAACATCCGGATGATATTTTTCTGATCAGTTTGCTTCGGGGTTATGCAGATTTTGGACGTAAATGCTATGCTGTTTATTCCAAAAATCATGCCAATTGGACTCCTCCAAACTTCAGCTTTGTAATGGGTATTAGCAAACAAAATAACATCATTTCATTTCACTTATTGGTTTGTACGATTTATTTCCATTCGCTAGTTACAGCGTCCGGGACAGACTTGCCCCGGGCGGACAAACTTGTAATAAGTCCGTCTGCAACGAGGGGTTATGAATGACGTATTCAAAATGTTTGACTTATAAAATTTGTTCGAAGGGGTGATCACAATGGCTGTGAAAATATAAAATGGATTTCAGATGAAGGTGTTTACTTGCCATAAATAAAAAATATTCTCTCCACGTCTCGTCTCGTTAACGACTTGCTATAAGAATATAACATCAAGATTTTTTTTATACTACGTCGCGGCGTCTCGGTGACAAACAAGCGCACGGCCCACGTAATGGTATACGTCCATGCGAGTTGGTTTATTACACATAGGCAGATGCATCCGCGGACGTCATATAAGGAATGGAAATATTGAAAGAAAGAAAGAAAATTGTTTTATTTTCAGACTTAGGTAATTTACATAGTACAGTACATACATAAACTATAAATAAGACGTATTAGTCTGAAAAACGGCCCTGTCTCAGCATAATGCTATAACATAAATGTTATAGCGCTGGTTTTCAGACAGAGCCGGGTGGTATGCCACTAAATTTCACTGAACAAAAAACATACAAGTACAACTTACGAGCTAAAGTACAAGTAGTTGAAGTCTTAACATCCAGTTTTTTTATGATTGTGCGAGCGAGTTCCTTCTGTCGAGCATCGACACAAACTAAACAATCTACCGACGTTTGGTTTATTTTCTGATGTATATCATTTGTCGACATCCGCGGATGCATCTGCCGATGTGTAAAGCAGGTATATGAAAGAGGCTGTAGCATACAGACTTCTTCCAACAAATTCATTTCTAACAAACTTAAAATATACAATTTCCTCCAGGTACTTTAACAAATTATCAATTTAGGTTAGCAATTTCTGAAAATTAAAAAACGACGTCGGCTAATCTTCTTGCGGTAAATTTCGTTTCGTTTAGAACGATGAGATACTCAGGAAATATTGTAATAGGAAAAAATTTGGTAATTTGCGAGGTTATATATTTTTCTGGATATTTCTAGCTCACTACCACCGCATACGTGTCGCCTTAACTCGCCTCTGGTACGAACTTCTTGCAGCGATGTTTTCTGAGCGCTATGACATGTCCTTCTTTAAAACGGTGAGCACTTGGCAAGAAGAGACGCCAAAAGGCCAGTAAGCAGACCAGCCCGATATTCTGACGATAGGATCTCACTGGACTCGGCTGGCACAGAACCGTGAGTAGTGGCGCTGTAGAGAAGAGGCCTATACAAAGCATTGGGTGGATGTGGGCTGAAAATGATGATGATCTTCTCTAGATAGGCAGCGGCTTAGGAGTCCCCCTAACATGCCAACATCCAAAATGAGAAAGGAGAGATTTTTGTTGTGTTATAATTATCAGGTAAAAAAATTTGTATGAAAGACAATTCTTGGAAAATGTACCGGGTAATTATAATCTTAATTAATTAATTAAGTACTTAGTTATAATCAAAATAAATTCGATACTCCCAGCTAAGCTACTGACATTCTCATATTACCAAACACAGCTAGTTAGAACACGTCCGGGACAGAGTTGCCCCGGGCCGTGAATATTCAAACTTGATAACTGCAGAGAGGGGTTGAATATCAATTAATAGTTGAATTGTATCATCGTGTTTGCTACCGTGTGGAGGGTAATTTATTTATCTGTATGTCATTGTTTCAAAACGGGTCTCCGACACGTATTACATTTTAAGAATTGTTATATACCTACTGTTGATGATATGCCTTAGGTTTTAATTTGCTGATTCGATTGAATTGCACGATAGTGGTTCAAGCTTTTTTTACTGCTATAAGGTAAAACGGCTATAACCCTAAGAAATATTTTATATTCTTTTTTAATTAATCCTTATATCTATGTCACCGCCAACTGGTTAAATCAGCCAATCAATTAACTGCCTAGCCGTTTCATTAAACGGCGTTCAACTAACGGCCTAAATGAAATTGTAACAATTTGTAAAAAAGTTTTATAATTAGGCATTTTTACAGCAATATTTCATTCCTTTGTGAGGCATCATTATCCGCGAACTCTTGCTACATTTTAGGTTGTCCAAGGTTCAAATCTGGACGAGGAATAAGTTATAAAGTGACGATAAGGCGGTACTATTCAGTAATGGTTTAATACACGCGAACTGGTGCTTTTGATGTGTGGTCTGGTCTCAGTGATAGCGGAGAGCGGGACCAGAAAAAGAGCGGACTCGGCAATGCTGGCAAAGTTGTTGCTAAGTTTATCATCAGGCGGGTTGGTATAGGGTTAATTTCAAATTTTCTTTTTCTCATGAAATTAATTTTTTAACTAAAGTAAATAAGTTAAATTAAAATTTTATATTAGGTACGTTCACATCATTTATTAAAAACAAATATTGGCTATTGGAAATTAAAACAATATCAAATTTTAAGCGTTGTGTAAACACGAGTTAATTTGTAAATTATTATATAAAGGTGCGTACAGAGTTATAAAACATACTATGTGTGATATGATGTGTCCGCATTATTGGAGCGAATTAGGTTACAATGGCCCTTGAACCCCTACAGCTACGCAGAGACATTGGTTCTCTGAGTGTCTTTTACCACTTATACCTACCATGGCGAGTGCTCTGAAGAGAAAGAAATAAAGCAAAATCATTTATTTTAAGAATCAGCTACAGGATAACATGTAGGTACACAATAAGATATACGATAAACATACTGGACATCATGCTCCTGTAGATGACCAAAAAAATGGTACCTACCTCAGCTAATGTTGCCGCAATAAATTAGCCGCGCAACGCTGATATTCTGGTAGGCCCAGTTAACAAAAAATGACAAAACAAAAACAAAATATATAAAAAAATAAAAGTAAAAATAAAATAAAACATGATAAAATACATAAAATATGAATATAAATCTAAACAATAATAAATAAAAAAGATTTAGGTACATAGTAGGGCTGAAAACCCTACTATCCAAAGTCCGAAGACAGGGCGGGGCGCGATTGACGTTACCATGGATGTACTATCTGTACGCACCTTTATGTCAAAAGCTTGCAGATTTGTTCTACGATATGTTGATAAAGAGGAGCTTATCAAAGGCAAACCTAATTAATTTATACCTTAGTATATACTCGTAAAATACAGCTTTCGGCCGCTCGGTGCGTCGGTAAAGAAAAAGTAAGAAAGAAAAATCATTTATTTCGGCTTAGGGCCTACAAAAACAACACACTGAGAACAAAAAAAAAGACAAAAAACAATTTAAAAAATAATAATACAAACATGGGTAAAAAAAAAGAATTAAACAAATAAATATGGTGTAAAAAAGTACTTATCTTTATATATATAATTCTTCTAGGTGTGTTGACAGCGAACTCCTCCTAAACGGCTGAACCGATTTGAATTAATTTTTGTGTATGTGTTCAAGTGGATTCGAGGATGGTTTATTTAAAAAAAAATATGGTGCTGCAATCGATTGGTATATCATGCAGGACAACGTCTGTGGGGTCCGCTAGTAGCACACATATTTTTAAAATACCTAGCTCCGATTAAATTAAAAAAAAAAACAAAATTACAAACCATTATGACCCTAAATTGCGCCGTTGCCACTCTATTTGTAAATACGCTCTTAATTACAATAAACGGTACAATTAAATTACAGATCAATAAACATTTAATAACCACAGAACATTAATTTGCATTCACCAATTAATTAATCCGCACCAATATGTATTGGTAAACTGCGTTTAATCCAATACGCTACAATTGTACGATAATATACCTTAATTTTTGGTCCAAAAGGATGAATTTTAAATACCAGATCTATTGTACTTACCACCTTTATACATAGGTTAACTTCGCTCTCTGAAACCTTTGCATTATTGCGGGAGTTTGTGTCATTGATTTAATATTAACTTAAATACCGTATAAATTTATTTATATATTAATTTGCCATAATTTTATTACATATTTTTAAAACTAAATAAAAACTATCTACTTACATATCTACAAATACTATTTACAATACTATAAATAAATAATAATACAAATGGTAATGGGCTAGACGTCAAAGTATTCGTCGGCATCACTGTCACAAGGGAAAGTGCCCAGAAGGCTAGCAGCATTGCCACGCTGGATGGCAATGCTGATCTGTGCGAGATAAAAACCAGCCCTCTGGTCACGTGAAGTGTCGATTAACCGCGTCGCAAGTTCATTATAAACGCGGAGAGCACTCGGACCTCATGGACCTAATGTTTCGACCCCAAACGGCTCAAAAATTGACATAGGTACAGGATTTTCTAGAAAAATCAATTAAGTTACATACCTATGCCAAAATAGGACCACCACGGAACGAATACCTGTGTCTATACCAATTGAAATTGTAACTACTATGGCGGTTAAAAAGAGTGGCCTGAGTTTCTTGCCAAGTTCTTCTCAGAGCTCAACCTTGTCAGTGAACTGGCCGTAGGCAAATTTGCTGCCACCTTTTTTTTGCTTTGTGTGACATTCATAAGTATATCATGTATTCGATCAGAATGAAATAAAAAGATTTGACTTTGACTTTTCACTTTGACTTTATATACCTTTTTAACTCTATTATCTAATAATCTAGTGCGGGCGTTGTCTTTTTAAAAAAATAAAAAATAAAAAATAAAAATAAATAAAATAAATATTTAAGTGTTGGATAGCCCATTTATCGAAGAAGGCAATATTCACATTTATTCTTACTTAATACGGAAACCTGAATGTAGTTTGTTCAGAATCATCAGTAGCAGAATCGATTCCAATAGTTTTTATCATCATTTCAACCCATAAACCTCCCACTGCTGGACACGGGTCGCCTCCACAGAAATTGGAGGGAATTTAGCCTACTATACCTCGCTGGCCAGACGGGTTGGTATAGGGTTTGTTTCGAATTTTCCTTTTCTCGCAGTGCTCTTGTCTGCATAAGGTTACTTTCTTAGTCGCCTTTTACGACACCCACGGGTTGAGATGCAATACACATCTTTCTTTTTTTTCTTTTTATTTTGTTTACGTATTTGTTAATTTTTTTTTTGTATCATTTTAATTTTCATTATTTATATGTGTATTGTTTATTAATTTGTATTTATATAGTATACACTAACACACACACACGACACACGGGTCGTTGACTCGTCATCCTGTCCCTGGGGCTCTGCTGAAAATCAGCGCTGTTGAGTGTCCAGCAGCTGTTAGTTGCTGGCGCCACAGCATTATGCTGAGCAGAGTCCAGATTCCCACAGGTGTGACATGCAGTAGGTGCAACTGGTTATTTTTTTATTTTTATAATTTTTCCTTTTTTCGTCGTACTATTTTTTTCTTTATATTACTTCATTTTTACTTTTGTTCTCATTCCAACTTGTGTCACAATTGTGGTCAATAAATGTATTTTCTTTCTTTCTTTCTTTCTAGATGGGTAGTAACATTATGTATTCTTAATCCGTCACTACACGGACATTTTATACACAAGTTTTTATACCATGTTATATTTTTGTCAAAAATATAGGTATTATATTAAAATTTTGAGAGCTTGGATACCGTTGGAAGTGTATTAATGGCCGCCTAACGCCTTGTGCCGCACCGTCTACTCGCAGCGATAAATAAATAAGTACTAAATAGGTACATAAACTACTGATATTCGGCAATGTTCGGCAATATTCGGCGCGCGACAAAAATAAGCATGAAAAATGGTAAACTTTGTTTATTAATTCTTTAATTTTAATGCAAATAAAAAGACTTTTGGGGTGTTTCAACTTAAGTATAAACAAAGCATAACATTGTATGTAACATCACGCTACGACCAATAGGTGCTGAGTAGTGGCCAAACAGATCCACGGGAGCGAAACCCCGGGCAAAAACTAATAAGTTTAATCTATACTAATGTTATAAAGCTGAAGAGTTTGTTTGTTTGAACGCGCTAATCTCAAGAACTACTGGTCCGATTTGAAAAATTCTTTTAGTGTTGTATAGCCTATTTATCGAGGAAGGTTTAAGGCTATATAACATCACGCTACAGCTAATAGGAGCTGAGCAGTGGCCAAACAAAAGCGACGGGAAAAATATATCCGCATAATATCAAAAACATCCCTAATACTCGAGACATCAAAGCGTCACTACCCTGGCGTACAAGAGTATTAACATCATTACCCTGTATTGCCGAGTACGTGTCTGAGAAGGGAGATAATTTTTTGCATTTATTTGTACTATTATAATAATAATAATAATTCATTTATTTCAGATTAAATCCATAGTTAAATAAAATACAAAAATTCAAAATTAAATTATACATATTATGCTTGCGAAATTATTTTAATATTTTATACTTGTATGCAGGGAGTTGTTACTTTGATGGCTTTGCAGGTAATGGGAGGAGAGACTTTTGACAAGGTATTAAGGTTTAGATTTGTGTGCATCTATTAAAGAAAACACGTCTTTTTAGGACAAAATTAGAAAATAGTAAATAAATAAATAATAAAATATAATATTATTATTATTTATTTAAATGTAAATAGTACTTGTAGATATTATGTAAGTAAGTATATAGTTTTTATTTAGTTTTAAATATGAAATAAAAAAAAAAAATTGTGTAAAAAATAAAATTCTTACAGTATGAATATATGCATAGAAATAGTTAATTCAGAGGCTTCTCTTTATGGCTTTATCGACACTTTGCGGGAGAAAAGCTACGCGCAGAGGCTAGTATTTCATACCTATATAATATTCGTAGATATATACCTACTTGTTCACTCCGCTCATATAATATTTTATTTATACTAAAAGCTAAAATAATTAAGTATACTTAGCCTCCACTTTAAATAGAAGTTTATCCTAACGTGAGGCATGCGACATATTATGATAATGTCGTCAAGGCATTACTTTGAATTAATAATTTACAAACATGTTCCATCTATGTTGTAACTATAGACGGGGCTAATGTAACTCAATTAGCTTCTCAAAGTGTAGATAGTAGGCATACTCTGAATCTCGACATTCGATTTTGTCGATTTCGGGCTGAAAATATTTGCAAATACATCGCGCACTTTTAGGGTCCCTTCACACATACCAGCTCGGAGAGAATCGGCCGCAAAAATGGTAATAAAAATCATGTTTTCTTTTACACGGCTTGTATTTTACGGTTTGGTTCAAATTAGATTGTTTAGATGTATTCTAATTCTGATTAATATGACCTAGACAACGTTTATAAGGTGTGTAAAAGTGCACGATGTTGTATAAGTATTAGTTGTCAGTTTTTAACATTGAAATGAAATCTCGTTTATTCACTTATGTTACTAAGCAACTCTTGTGAAAGTCACAAGTTAGGAATGTAAAAAGTTATCCAAAAAACAGTGTCAGCAAATTTACCTACGACCAGTTGGGGCGAGCTATTAGAAGAACTGGCAAGAAACATTTGACAGCGATAACGATGTGTTGAGTGCTAACCCATTATATAATATACTAATTTATATCAGGTAGGACATAGCGGAGTCGAGAAACTATGTGTTATTTTGGTCAATGTTGCAATATAAAAGGCCCGTCTACAGTTTAGCAGGTCGAAGTTTTTAATGTTCACGAGATAATGAGCTTAATGTGGTTAAAATTATGGTATACATTGGACCGTGGGGAACAGTGTACTTATAACTTACTCGTATTTACCTTCTGAGCGACAGCCTATATGAATAGCTTAGTTAGCTAAGATACATGTTTGTTTGGTGTTTGGTAATATGAATCTTGTGTTAATGGGAATAAAGTAGAAATTTTCAATACTTTGCAATATACTGGGTGGAATATCCCTCACAGAGCCGAAATTTCGTGGTAGTGGTGGTGATGCCTATATGCAATAGATGAATAAGGCTGAAGAATTTTCGGTGTATTTACCTTTTAACCTTACAACACCTTAGCGTGTGAAATAGATTTTCATAAATATACTAGAAGTCATGCAGGGCTTCGCTCCCGTTCTTTGTTGGCCACTGCTCAGCTTCTATTGGCCGTAGCGTGATGTTATATATATCCAAAACTAAAAGATTTTTTCAAATCGGACCAGTAGTTCCTGAGATCCTAGCGTTCAAACAAACAAACTCTTCTTCTTTTTCTTCTCTCAAAGCTTTATAATATTAAAAAAGTATAGATTTGTATGTTCTAGTTATACCTGATATATGGGCGAATGTTAAAGGAAACGTTGGAAGGGGAAGATCTAGAAGAACGTACCATGACCAAATAGGTGACGTTCTAAAGAAGGGACAGATCAGGAGTATCCTCAACCGGCGAGAATGCATGAAAAGACTGATGAATGTTGAAGAAGCCAATATGTATGTCAGAATCGTAGCAAGTGAAAGGAAATAGTCTCTGCCTACCCCTCTGTTGGGAAGAGGCGTGATCTATATGTATGTATGATTGAATGATCGAATGTGGCCACGTATTGGAAGGCGTAGCGTTGGACGGCCACCCACCAGATGGACCGAGGACATGGTCAGGGTAGCGGGCGGCCGTTGTAGAGGTGAGGCGTATATACTAGATCCGAAGACTAGGTATTTTACGAGACTAGGTGGCACCTGTTCCAATATCCACAGGACTAAGTCCCATGAAGTCCGTATAATCTCTGAGCATTCAGATTTGATTTCGATTTAGATTTTATGTTTTGCGGTATTTTATTGTGAACTGAGATCGCGTACGATATCGAGTACTGTGCTGTGTAGTCTAGTCTCGTGATCCCGATACGAAGTGCTGCATACGGATTACGTGTTTTTTTTATTTATCATAGGTAGGTACAACAAATATAAGTTAAAACATTTAGTTATTTGTTCTCACTTCAGTATCAATTTTAAAAAGTATGCAAGGTCATTGTACTTGGAACTAGGTGGACTTGGTGGAACAGGTATTCGGATCACGTATTTATATGGACTAGGACCAGGCGCACCTAGTCCCTAATTTACCTTTTTTTTTTTAAGAGACATCTCTAGGCCGTGCGTCGGTTACAGAACCGTTCGCACCATTCACGTGTTGTTCGCGCTGCTACTACTGAACGCGACGAGCAATTATTGTTACATTACCTACATAATTATTATAAATCATCATCATCAGCAACCCATTAAGTCCCACTGCTGGGCTCGGGTTTCCTCTCCTCTAACTAGAGAGCTGAGAGGGTTTAGGCCATAATCCACTCACGCTGGCCTAGTGCGGGTTGGTGGATCAGATATACTCCTACAATTTCTTCTAGGGTATGTGGGTTTCCTCACGATGTTTTCCTTCACCGTCAGCAGATGGTAAGTCACTTGACTAGTACATATAAATTCCACAAAGTGGAATCCACATTGGTACTGCCGGTCGGGATCGAACTCGGACCGCGTGATTTGCACGCCGGTCCCTTATCCATTCAGCCACCAATCGCTTCAATTATTATAATCAAATTTTATATTAAATAACTGAATTAATACTCCTGTTGGCTATTTAATTATAACTTACTGTTGACGTGTATTTTAATAAATGTAACGCTCCTCCAAAGCTTACATAAGTATAACCTTAAATATTGTAAATAAATTTAATAGTTATTTTTCTTTACTGTTGTAATATTTACATAGATGTTAGTTTATTATTGTTAAAAAAAATTGCACTGTGGCTTCTAGATAAATGTTTCTACAATTTGAACGATTATATGACATATAAAGAAAACAATATGTAATGAAATTATTATTGAATTTGTAAGCTTTGACATTTCTCATAACTAAAATTATAGGTATACACAGCGCGCGGATCCTAGGTCTATGGGTCTATACATAATTGATTGACATTTTAACATTTTACTATTTTGACATTTCACTATTTTGAAATTGTTACAATTATGACATTTATTTTAAATTATACTTCTACTTAATAAATTAAATACCTATTTAATAAAATTATATGTAATACTTTGCCTACTAATCAGTTGTTAACTATTGTACCTATTATATTCACACACCATTGTTATGGTAGAATGTGCTGGACTTTAAAACTTTTCTACATCTATGTGCCGCATCTCTAGTGAATAAATGAATTTGAATACTTCATGTTAAACGCACTATTAACTCTTATTAGTTCACACTCTAGGATAATATACTGCTCATCAAAAAAATCGGAACACTATTGATTTTTTTGTCACTATTGATTGGTATCTCTGTTATGGAATGGCCAGCAAGGAGCCCCGACATGAATCCCATTGAACACCTATGGGATGAATTAAAAAGACGAATTCGAGCAAGAGATCCTGCCTCTCTCTTGGCCAGTTGCAAAATGCAATTCAAGAAGAATGGGATAATATTCCACAACATTTAATAGTGACTCTCATCCGATCGATGAAAAACCGGATGAAAGCAGTAAACATTATGATTTGGATTTACAAACGTCATGCTACCCCCTACTAAACTATTATTTATTCCTAAAAATAAATATTTTTGGAAAATCCTTCCGAAACATCAAATTGCAAGGTGTTTCGATTTTTTTGATTTCAAGTGTATAATGTACACTTGTGTTGTGACAATATTGTAATTTTTATAATGATAATAAAGAACTTTTAAAATAAACAAAAAACAGGACTGTTCGCAGTGGAGTAAATTAGGTGAGACCTATGGTCGGCAGTGGACGTCGTTGGGCTGATATGATGATGATTGAATGAACGGGTTATTGACACATATTACATATCCATTCACACAACGGAGACAGTTGCGCACCTTTCACACGAGTATTGTGGTACTATCTCGTTCTGGTTCATAGCACGTCACTCATCACCAACTCTGATTGCGATCTGTGTATATTAGATTGTATCTTAAAGTTTTTACAAGCTTTTTTAGGGTTCCGTAGCCCAAATGGCAAAAACGGATCCCTTATAGTTTCGTCCGTCCGTCCGTCAGTCTGTCACAGTCATTTCACTCGAAAACTAATCATTTCAACCCATAAACGTCCCATTGCTGGGAACGGGTCACCTCCAGAGAATGTGGAGGGAGTTTAGCCTACTATACCACGCTGGCCAGACGGGTTGGTATAGGGTTTGTTTCGAATTTTCCTTTTCCAGCAGTGCTTTTATCTGCTTATGGTTCCCTTAGTCACCTTTTACGACACCCACAAGTTGAGATGGGGTAGTGATATTTAGTATTCTTAATCCGTCACTACACGGACTCGAAAACTAGTCAATGTATAGGTATTGATTAAATTTGGAGGATAGGTGTCTTGTGTGGGTCGCTTCTAGGTTTGGTAGTTATATAATAAAATTAAATATTTTTAAGGGGCGTGCTCCATACAGGTATTTTGTTTTTTCTGGTAACTTACAAATGGCACATAACTACTTCGACAGATCTTTTAAAAACACTTTAAAGTTTCGAAGAAAGTTTTTTTTATTATGTATTTTCGGAAATAATCGCACCCAAAGTAGCATAACTTGTGTGTCCCCCTCTATTTTCTAAACCTTAAAACCTAAAAATTAAAAAAAATCACAGAAATATTTCCAACTAAAATTATTTTTGATCGGATGTACCGTTTTTGAGTTATTGCCGAAAAACTACTAAGTACTATTAACTAGCAGTGTAAAACTAGTAAGTACACGAAACCCAGTTTCCTAAGTCCTGCCTCTTATTAAGACATTAAGTTACCAATTTATGTGTTTAGTCATAACAGATACGTACAAATTATTGCTTGCCCAACGCACTGCTATTAAATGTGCTACGGAAATATAATGCTCCATAATAATTGTAAATTATGTTTGATTATAAATTTATTGACGCAGTTCGACACAGATATATTAACGACGGTGGAAAGGAAAAACTTCTAAATTTGACTGGCCTGTTGGTCTAGTGGTTAGTGACCCTTACTGCTAAGCTGGAGGTCGTGGGTTCGATCCCCACCCAAATCTCTGTGTGATGAGCATAAAGGTTTGTTCTGTGTCTGGTTGTAATTTATCTATAATATGTATGTATTTACAAAAAAAATGTATTTAAGTAGTATATCAGTTGTTTAGTACCCAAAACACAAGCAAATATAGTTGCTTAATGTGGGACTAGATGGCGCTGTGTTAATGTGGTAGAATATTATATTAAAAAAAAAAAGTGCCGAATAGTAAAGTGTCGGAAATGAGGTTTAAATTTTTTTTTTTCGAAAATATCATAACTTTTTTATTATTGATTGGAAGTTGTTGGTGTCTTTGGAGGATAATATGTTTAGAATATCGTCTAAATTATCAAATATAAAGCAGGTATCTAACTTTACTCTATCGCAAATTAGTTGGCGTTAAAGTAAAAGTACCTTAAAACTTAGCAAAAATTTGCTTAACCGACTCACGTCATTTGTCGGCTGAAAATTAGATGCTGCCCGTACTAGCGATGGTAAAGAAAAACTTTTAAAACGCCAAAAAATATGCTCCGATCGCTATGAAAGTCGACGCAGAGAAAAAAATCCTATCCAACGATATAAGTAACAAATTTTGGCAGAAATCGCGCTTTAAAAGTTTTTCCTTTCCAGCGTCGAATTATGATAGAACACCAATGTATTGTTGTACTATTGATCCATTCCAAGCCAAAGATGTATGTCAGAATCGTAGCAAGTGGAATGAAATAGTCTCTGCCTACCCCTCTGTTGGGAAAGAAGCGTGATCTATATTGTTGGCAGAAGTCTCCCAACATTTGTAGAATGTAATTTATATACACAAGTGTTTTATTTATTTATTATTATTTATATAAATATAGGTATGTATATTTATAATTATTATGTATATAATTATGTATTTTCTGTAATATATATTAGTAATATTTATTTAGTATACAGGGTATAATAATAATAATATGTATTTGTTGAAGTAAAGTATATTATGACTATTTTAGTTCCTTTTATTATTTTTACTCTTACATCTTTTCTTACTTTGCACCGACTTGTTCTCATCTCTGCATCACCCAAAGGTTGTCTGGTAGAGAATGCTTTTAGCATTAAGCCCTACTTTTGTACACTTACATTGTATTTTGTGCAATAAAGTTCTTAAATAAATAAATAAATCTATATATATGTATGTGCTGGTCCCTGACGATGCTGACCACACACGAAGTAGTACGCAACACTTAAACATGATATTACTCGTGTTGGTAATTAAAAATGGCTCCATTGACTCGAAAGTCACCACTAAACCTGATTCTATTAACTACTCAAATATCTAGGTAAGAATTTAAGCCGAGACGTATGCTTACTTTTATGAATATGGCTGCTTGCTCTTTCAATGGATGAATTAGCATGGCGTGAAGGCGTCTGGCCACACGTTGGCCAAACGTTTTTTGACGTTCACACCTCACGACAGCGAAACAATTATCAATTGAACACTTTTTTAACGCTGAGTGTGCGTCTTGGGTTCTTTATAAGTATATATATAATCTACGACATTACATTTTAACAAGTAAATAATTAAAATAGCTCGACTGCTAAAAAATCAACAGATTAGCAACGTACTAAAACGTCCTCAAAATGCTTATAATTATTATTCCTGATTAAATTTAAATACATAACAGTATATATATATTTGTAATCTCAATTTGATTCCCTTTATTTTGATACAATACTCAAAACGTTTGGTTAAAAAAAAATTAACTACTTACAATTTGGCGCCAAGAGTCCGGCGTTTTTTTTTTTTTTAATATCTATCTAAGGACACTTGGGTTTTTATAATATACTCTTTCTAGCAGTCGGGTAAAAACAAAATACTGCATTTTAATTTGGAACCTCAAACATTTCACATTTCACGATTCTGAGGACCCCTGATCCTCGTCAATGACAAGCTAACACCTACTGTCAATATTCATCATTTTAACTGACACATATCCGGCATATACGACGCTGTCTATCGCGGGGGTTTGGTTCCCGAAACAAAAATAGGTTTATTCCCTATATTTTTGGTTCTAGGAGTATTCTCAACTTAATTTTGAGGAATATATTTCACAAACGTGGTTCAAAATATTTTACAACTAGAGGCCAACAAATTACGGGGTAGGGCGGGCCGGGCCGGTGCGGGCCGGTCATTTTCCCCGTGAGCGATAGAACAACGCATACCCGGCGTGCCGGGCTTTTTGTCCGCTGTGTGTGTTAGCAGTATACTAGACTCCCTTTGTTCTATCGCTCGTTGTGACCGGCCCGGTCCGGCCCGGCCCGCCCCACCCCAATGTTTGTTATAAGCCTAACTAGTTGTAAAATATTTTGAACCGCGGCTAACGGTTAGCCACAACTGAGTAAAGCACGACATCTCGGACGCGTCTCGTCCGGTGTGGGTTCGAGGTAGGGTTGTGCCTTCATTAATAAATAATATTACTCTCTATACTAATATTATAAAGCTGAAAAGTTTGTTTGTTAAACGCTCTTACCTCAGGAACTGCTGACCTGAATTGAAAAATTATGTGAGCGTTGGATAGCCCATTTTTTGATGAAAACTTATTGGTAATACAATATGACATTACGCTGCGATTAATAGGAGCTAAGCAGTTGCTAAACTGTACTGAGCTTTAATTTGGATGATGTGATGATGTGAAATATGATTGATGGAAGATCAACGGTTGCGAAGTCCTGGGCAATAGTCAGTTTTTATGTAAAATATATGTCCTTGAACGTTTCTCGAAATCTCGAGTCGTCTCCACTTTGGTGGCGTTCGAAACTTTACACTAGAAGCAATAAAAATAAAAGAAATACATACTGTATATATTTTTTATTTTAACTCCTTTAGGTATTCGCTAATGGAGTCCAAACCTTCTATTTTAATTAATTAATTTGGAATTTCCCAAAATACCCACACGGTGACAACCCTAACTAGTCTATAGAATAACACTAATTGCGCCGCCCCGGCCCGTCTCTGACTAATTGAACTGACATCAAAGCGCGCATCGCACGTCCATTTTAGTACACAATTACATTTATTTTATTTTAGAATATGCAGTTGAGGTGAACATACGGGACACTTTTAGTTGGGCGACTTTTGGTTGACTAATGTAATATCATATGATTAAACGAAATTAGTGTATGTTTCCGTGCATAACAATGACTTACTTTAACTTCAAGACTCTCATGTAGACAATAAATGAAGAGAAAGACGGGCAACATAGTTATTTATAGATACGAATGATTCAGAATATAAATTTACAGCCGATTGAGCTTTGGCCTCGTATTGTTTTATATAACTTATAAGAGACTAGGGTTTCTTTTTGTTAGGGTGTTTTGTGACAGACAAATTAATTAATATTATATATATAATAAATTAATTTCGAATAAAGGTGAGAACAATGTCTGGGGCTCTTACTAAGGCGCTTATATTGCAATGCGATTATTTAGTCGCCACACACAAATTACAGATTTAATTCAAAATAAACCTGACCTGTTGGCTACATACATATTTTACTTAAAGGTTTCGCCAGTTATTAACAGCCGTGGTCACAATAATTTAAGCAACAAAACGGCATAGAATAAGTTGAAAAGTAACCACGATCTATTGACAAATTTAATACCAGTTCAAATTATACCAGTCGACGGATATGTCAATATAAACAAAGTTAAAGGTATATAAATAAGTTGCCCGTCTGTGTCGACAGACATTTATATTTTATTTTAGTTTCATATGTCAGTCGGAGGGATTATTTTCGGTTAAACACGTGGTGAAAGACTTGGTTTATAGTGACTCAGTTAATTTTGTTTTAAATTATCTACTGTGATCAATATTTAACTTTATTTGGTTGAGAAATGTTTATAAAGAGAAACTCTTAGGGTTGGCCCAAATTTTAATGTAAAGATCTACCCTCTTATTACAAAATATGGACTAAGTATTAAACCAGGTTTAAATTGACATAAGCCTTTGTTTTAGTGTCAAAGTTGTCAATTTAAACATGGTTTAATGCTTAGTCCGTATTTTGTAGGTATGTTTAGGGTACTCCTGACCTTCCAAGAGTGTTTTTTTTTAGTTTTTCTCAAATATGTCTTTGTCTTTGTCTATATTATTACGTACCGAATAAAGTTCTTTTGTGTCACATTTTAAGCAAGTCTCGTTTAAGAAAGTACCAAGTAAACCGTTAGTTAACTGTTAAACAAACATTTGTTTAACAGTTAATTAACACGCCCGGGTGCGAATCTTGGACCAACTCGCTAATGAACTTGGGAAATGACACACATAACAATGTGTTGTTTATACTTGGCAACATTGTTGAGAAGTTAATCAACTTAATATTATATTATTCTAAAAAGTTATTACATTTCTTTACTTCATATATATCAGTTTACACAAAGACAACTTATAGATGCAACATTATTTAACTGTACTTGTATCATTTATCACGTAATTTTAGCATAGAAATTAAAAAAGTTACAACTCGAAGGTTTTTCATGAATCATTTAAATATTATAATATTTAGTACAATAATTTAAAAGCATGTTAACAGTAAATGTTTTTATCTACAAAACAAGGTACACAAGTTACACCTAGCCCTTTTAGTTTATGAACTAGATTTTTTTAAAACTTGTTTTTGTCCTCCTGTAAAATGACAATTTTTCATTTGTATCACTTATCACAGGAGGCACAGATATATATGAGCCTCGTCATCGTTACGTACCTACATACTTACATCAAATTATAGTTTGTATGTTGTTGTCCCACTGCTGGGCAAAGGTCTCGCCCAAGATCTCCCATCATCATCATCATTTCAGCCTATTGCAGTCCACTGCTGGACGTAGGCCTCTCCTAACACGCGCCATAGCACTCTGTCCACCGCCTTTCGCATCCAGTCAGACCTAGCGACCATTTTTGGTCGTCGGACCATCTAGCAGGAGGGCGTCCTACTCTACGATTGCCGTGTCGCGGTCTCCACTCTAGGACACGCTTGCTCCACCGTGCATCGGTCCTTCTGTAGATATGACTAGCCCACTGCCACTTCTACTTATTCTACGAGCTATGTCGGCAACTTTGATCCTTTGTCGGTTTACCTCCTTACGTTAGTTTGTCCTTCAAAGAGACGCCGAGCTCTCCCATACATACATACATACTTATAGATCACGCCTCTTTCCCAACAGAGGGGTAGGCAGAGACAATTTCCTTCCACTTGCTACGATTCTAACATACATCTTTGGCTTATTCAACATTCATCAGTCTTTTCATGCATTCTCGCCGGTTGAGGGTACTCCTCCTCTCCCATACTTTTCTATTTTATACTTCACAGCGCGATCTAGTAGCAAATTAAGCAATTATATTTGCTTGTGAAGTTATGTGCTTATGAAGTTTAAAGCTACATACGCCAGGGAGGCCATTGCTAATTCCCCAGTAGCCTGCAGTCCAAGATACTATCTAATACTGATCTGTATCTATGATGTTCATACATTTGTGAGGTTAGATCTTATGATTATAAAGTTGAGGGAGGCGGTGGTATTTATAGAGTAGGATTATCGTACAGATGTCGCGGGTTCGATAGCTCTTGATCTTTAATAATATTATAAAGATTTGTTTTATTGTATGTAACGAATAAACTTAAAAACTACTGAACCGATTTCAATTTTTTTTTCCGTTAGAAAGCTACATTATCACTGTGTAACATAGGCTATATTAACACCACGCTACGGCTAATAGGAGCTGAGCTGTGGCTAAATAAATAAAGATAGGAGCGAAACCCCGCGCGATTTCTATTATCCATACATATTATAAAAAACTTTGTCCTGACTGACTGACTGACTGACAGACAACGCACAGCCTAAACCGCTGGTCGTAGCGACTTGAAATTTGGAGGGTGTGTTTGTCCTAAGCTTTTTTTTAAATTTTATCCCAAAGGGGATCAAATTGTGTTAAAGACGTTTGAAAACTAAGTACCTACTTAGTCGTTATTTTTTCGGATAATACGTCATTAGAACTACAGTTAAGAAGTGAGTTATTTTGATGTTTGAAAAACTTACCTTAAGGGATGAAATAGGTGTGAAGTTATTAGAAATTTAAGGTTTTCAGGGACGCTGATTACGAAAATGTTATCTATACTGACGTAAAATGAAATTCAACTCCTGTAGTGGGGGTTGTGGAATTCATTAATTGCACTTAAAACAAAGATCTATGTAATATCGAAATCTACGCGGACGAAGTCGCGGGCAAAAGCTAGTAATATATAAATCCTTTGTCGGAAGCAGTCCCGACCTTTAAATTCGGTTCCCGTGAATAGTAACTTCATTTCAACCCATAAACGTTTCACTGCTAGGCACAGGTCTCCTCCAAAAATTGTGAAGGGATTTTAGCCTACTATACCAAGCTGGCCAGACACGGACTACACGGACTTAAAGTCCTTAAGTTGTATTTTGAATTATTTTAACATTTCCTCTAGTCTCAAAGCCGGTCTACATGAAAGTCTTGTAAAACACCATTCATCATCTACATCATGAAACAAAAAAAAAAAAAAAACCATTACTTAAACCGTATACTTACCTATTGGTCTATTTAAAAGTTACACCTATACCTCTACCACACCTGTAAAACCACAACCGTAATAATATTCGCTTGTAAACAGCACACGAAGCTATAAATACAACCAGTTTAGAACCTGCACCTCGTCAGTCAGGTTCTGGCATGTTGTGCCACCGCACTTACGGAGACCACATCTAATTAATTATTTTAATTAATGTCTAAAGGTTAATTCACATTGGCGTTTAAAAGCGTATTTGTACGTATGTCCTTTTTAACCCCCAACGCAAAAGTATCTGTGTGTCTGTCTGTTGCCTCGTAGATCGAAACGTAAACGAAACCGCCGAGATTAATGCAATTTTTTTTTTTTGAATTTTGAAGCTGCAACCAACGGCCATCCTTTAATAGGTAGTCGGTATATCTGTCGGTACAAAATCGTTCGCTGTGGGGGAAATTAAATAAAGTCCATACCATCTAAATATCTATATATATTTTTAGGAATTGTATGTATATAAATTTATTAGCTGAAGTCTCTTGTTACTTTTATTTATGTATCTAGTACTACAAATTCTCTGCATCACCCAATGGTTGACTGGTAGAAAGGCTGAGATCTATAGAGCGTACTTGGAGTTTGCTCGGACTAAACTTTCGAGATAAGACAAAATCGGTATTTATAGTGCAAACTTTGACTTTGTCCAAGCCTAAGCTAAGCAAAGTCAAAGTTCTCAAAATCGACGACTTACGAAAATCTTTGGCTATTATACTGTAAAAAATAATAGTGTACAAATGTCATAATTTTAAAATGACTTGAACTTTGTTGCATAACATTAATTGAACTTTGAACAGCTGTCATTAGCGATCCTTTACTCAATTTCTGTCATAACTTAATATTTATTAAATTTAACCAATATTAGACAACGAATTTTATTGTATGATCTATGTTGAACAAATAAACTATTCTATCCTACTCTATTCCATTAATAAGGAGCCCTATCCCTTACGTACCATGTTCTGAATTAAAGCCAACATACCACAATACAGTTTCAGATCCTCTCTCAAATTATGAGAGACTTAATGAGGTAACGTTTAATACCCTAAGGGTAGACAAGCTGTAACCTTGCGGACAAGAGGGCTTGTACTTAGACAAACTCATTACTTAGTTATGTACTATTCTATTTCTATTTTTTTAAAAAGACAACGCCCGCACTAGGGAACAAGCCCTGTGTCGTGGGGAGCTTTACAAACATGAAACTAACGGACACAAAGTACACCCAGACTAGAAACAAATATCTATGAATCACACAAATATTTGTCTCGTGTGGGAATCGAACCCACGTCACCCAGCACGGCGATGTAGTGGCGAGGCGACCACTTTAACCACTGCGCCACGGTGACAGTCTAAACTGAAGAGAAACTGAATACAAAAAGCGCGGGTAGAAACTGACTGTGATATGGACATGTTCACTTGAAGTTACTTCTTTCCAACTTCTCTTATTTTTTTAAATATAAATTCTAACACGTAATGGAAAAATTCAAACCCGCTACGGGACTTGAACCCGCGACCCTGCCATTACGTGTACCGTGCTCTGCCACCTGAGCCACCCGGGAGGACGTCTCTGAGATCGAATATGACGTTATGACAACGTTTTGCTACTTATCATAGTGGCTCGTTACAGAAATCTAAGAAAGATATTTCTTTAAATTTGTATTTTTTTACTCTTTCTTTTAAATAATTTTTGTTAATTTTTATTTTGTTCAAAACTTTTGTCGTCACTTTTGCTGGGAGTAAATGTTTTTTCTTTTTTTTTCTTTCTTTCTAACTGCAATTGACAGGTGAACTCTGGCCTGGCAGCTCGCATGTTACAAAAAAAGCGCCCTACGTCTATTCATGTGTACATTTTTATAGACGTACCTACAACATCTCAGAGTGAATTTCCTCCCGTGCCCTTAATCGTCGGTGAATATTTAACCCTTCCGCACTCCACGGGTGCTATTACAAAAGGGTAACTTAATATTTTAACAACCGTCGAGGGTAGGGTTAATGGCTATTTCTAAACTGTTGAACAAAAGCTAGGAAAAGTCGGCGACTTACAAGTTTTGTGAATTATTAAGCATAGCAAGTGAAACGTGGTCCTATTACTTATTTATTTGAGGGTAGCCAGAGACTGTTGGGATTTCTTCCTACATATAAGCTTCCATATTTATTTTATAATATAAAAATCTTTCCGGAATAGTTAGCAAATAATTTAGATATTATGGCTGACTTAGATACCGTTGTCAAATATAATATAATATTTTTATCAGATTCACACAGCGCCATCTAATCCCAAATTAAGTATTTGCTTGTGTTATGGGTACTAAACAACTGATATATTACTTAATTATTTTTTATTTGTAAAAACAAACATATTATATACAGATTAATTACACCCAGACACAGAACCGACAATCATGTTCTTTACACAAAGATTTGTCTGGGTGGGAACCGAACCCACGACCTCCGGCTAGGCCGAACAACAGGCCAGGGAAACGTAATGATTCCAGCATAACCAGGCAACGACCGTCCACGCTGATGTCTCAATCAGAAGTGCCTTTCCTCAGAGGCACGAACAAACGTTATTATGTCAACTGTCAGATGACAGGAACATCAACAGTGTTGCCATAGTTGTACAGGCTTCATCCAAGTATGCCACTAGGCTTTTCGACTTAATTAAATTAGTCCGTAAAAGATGGATATGGATGTCTTTAACTCTTAAAAAAAGTATATGCGACTTAATATTAAATAATAACTAGGCCAAACTTGGTTGACCTCTGTGACCATTTTCAGCTTAAAATAATCCGTAACTTCTAAACTAAATTTGAAAAAGGATTGGGATTCTTAGAAAAAGTATAACTATTCAAAGAAAGTGAGAAGGAATCAAACTTATTTGGTGAATGTGCGAGCCCTTGGGAGGCAGTACGTGTGAAATACATGTATCGACCAATATCGCCGACCCTTTTTAACTGGCGTTATAAAATTGGTAGGGTTATCACTGGCAAGAAATATAAAAAAGTTATTTTTTAAATATTTTTTGATATTCACACACTGCGCCATCTAGTCCCAAACTAAGCTAATGCTTGTAATATGGATACTAGACAGCAGACATAATACATAAATCACTTTTTTTTTGTAAATACATACACGTACATAAATTACACCCAGACACAGAACAAACAATCATGCTCATCACAGAAAAAAATGTCCTGGGTGGGCATCGAACCCACGACCTCCAGCTTAGCAGTCAGGGTCACTAACCACTAGACCAACAGGCCAGTCATATAAACAGTAGCTTATACCCACAGCTTCGCTTGCGTGGTATGTTGGTAGCCCCTCGTTCCTTTCTTTTCTTTTCCCTGTGAATCCGCAAGCAGTCCTTTTGCATGAATGCGTCATTTTTATATTCATTGCAAAGGACGTAAGAAGAGTTTAAGCTATAATTCTCATTCTCATCCAATAAGGCCGAATAGGCAAACTTTTAGAGTAGAGAGTCTTGCTGTCGTTTCGTGCACAGCCTACGCGTTCTCTCTAATGCACAGCTATTCTTTGAAACAAATTAACTACAAAATAATAAGTAGCAACCCTACGACCCTACCGAGCCACATCGAGACCCAAAGGACACTTCCTTTTATTAAAATTCAGGAATCCCTTACCAACTGTCCGATACAAACTTACTGATACACCTCACATCTATACATCAACAACTTATTTCTTTGAAGAAGCATATTTTTGTCTGCAAATATAAGTTTGTCGGCACGTGGGTGGTTTGCCAATAAGGTAAGGTTTTCCAATCATTCCGTTCTCGATAAAATGTCTAAAAAAGACTACGGTCAATGTCAATATAATATTTAAGGTTATCAACTAACATAAATTAAAAAGAAAAATAAACAATATTTACAACCTAACACAAAAAAAAACAAAAAATTAATAAGTGGTGAAATAATTAAAAAATGCATGATAAAATGCTTCCGCATCGCTGCCACTGTCTACCGGAAAAGTGCCCAGCAGGCTGGCAGCATTGCCACGTTGTATGGCAATGTTTATACTTTGTGCAAGAAAATATCCAGCCTGCTGGTCGCGGGAAGCGTCGGACAAACGCTTGGATAGCTCTTTAAAAAGAGCGCGAGCACTTGAACCCCACGGCCCAAGTGACTCCCAACGGCACAATATATATATTTTTAAGAAAATTTTGAAATTTTATGTTCCGGAACTCAAAAGGACACTGAACTTTTATAGGATAACTCCGACGTCCGTGGAACTTCGAGTTATCCCGTTACCTACTAATTTCTTACATTTCAATTACGAAAAATATATAAAAAAATTGCATGATCGTACGAAACCCTCAGTAAGTACTGCGTAAGTCGGCGCACTTGACCGTTTTTTTTTAATACAACGATGCTTGAAACCTAAAACCTACTTACAATTTAATTGATATCGCAATATTTGAAAGAAGAAAGAAAGAAAAATATTTTATTTGGTGACCAAAAAACACAATACACAAACAGAACACAGATTAACATTTATATTAAAGTCACCAAAATAGGCTCCAGTTCAGCTTAAAATATATGGCACAAAAGTGCCATGTGCTGATTTTCAACTAGAGCCTTTTTGACAACGGTGTCGATTTTCGGTGTTGTATTTCGAGCTTTAGTATCATTGGAAACTGTGGTAACAGGTTACCAGTCGTACCACTTTACTAAGTAAAGAGCCCACATTCAATTCCATCAATTCGACAACACGTTTTATATCGACGACTGTCCTACTTAATGACATGAAGGTAGTATTAACTCAAGCGACTGTCGGCTGTGTCCAGCGATGTCCGGTCAATTAGGGCTGTCCATTCTGGACAGCTTCCCGGATTCAAGCCATTCTGGTGCGCTTTTAATGCTAGAATAACTAAATTTTATTGATGATCTCCGAAACACACGACATCTATGTGTCTTTATAGTAAGTACATATAATTGCGCTGCCCTAATAGCACAGCGCGGAAGTGTATAAAACTTTGTAAAAGGTCCCGAGTTCGATTCCCGGGTCTGATGAAAAAAGTATTGGGTTTTTCTACCATGAAATTCTAGTATTGAGACCTTCCCAGAGTTTGGATAATGTTCCCGGTTGATGACAATAGGCTCGCCCTTTAAGTCATGGGACCAAACTTTAGCTGGTGAAATTTATATTATAATAACAGTAAAATACCCAGTAGACAACTCTCATATATACTCGTAAATATACATACATACATATAGATTACGCCTCTTTCCCAACAGAAGGGTAGACAGACTATTTTCTTCCACTTGCTACGATTCTGACATACATCTTTGACTTCTTCAACTCGTATATATAGTATCTCTGGTTTTATTCAAACATTGATAAAAACACTAAAATCCAGGCCATAAAAAGATGTCTATAGCATAACCTACGCATACATATTTAAAACACATACAATACTCGGCATAAACATAATTTGAATAATTCATATAACATTGTGCCTACAAGAACATACCCAATTTGTGCGATATCTCCGCCGCCATCTTTATAATATAAAATAGATGAAAAACCGTCTCAGTGCATGTCGCAGTCGAGTCACGTAACACACGAGAAGATATTTCTAATAATAACAGAAATGCGTGTGATTATTTACTACCCCCTCTTATACCTTTCATGTGATATTTATTATATATTTATGATATATATTTTCAGACTATTTCACAACGAAAAATATAAAATATTTTTTTATTGTGGCAATATTGTGTATTACTATTGCTATTAGGGAGAGTCTGACACGAATATAGTCTGTTTGTCTGTTATATTATCGATACCATAGAGGCATAGACCCAGGATTCGCGCGCTATGATCGATACCATAGATTTAGTATGTACAAGATAAACAATGTCAGATAATAGGCGAGACCAAAACACAATTGAGTGATTGTCAATGTGTGAGTTAAAAATAGTGATTGCAACGGACTGTTGTGCACTATCGATATTCTGCACTTGGGATTATCGAGCTTATGAATTCGGTGTGTAAAGAGCGTCTTGAACTCTTGAATAATGTCGCAACAATTTGTTTTAAGAAGCATTTACAACAAGTTAACTTTTCATGCTATCGGGTAAAATTGTGCTGTTAGGCAATTTTTTTTTTCCAAACCGCTATCTTTTAGTTTTAAGACTAGGATACCTACCTACCATATATATATATAGCCATAGTAAGAAAGCAAAAAAGAAACGATGGTAACTGAATGAATAAGGAACCTGCGTGCAAATTATGCGGTCCTAGTTCGAACCCAACGCGGCGGCAGTACCAATGTGCATTCCACTTTGTGGAATTTATATGTACTAGTCAAGTGACTTACCTACCGACCTACTGAATTTGTGAGAAACATCGTGAGGAAACCCACATATCTACCCTAGAAGCAATTCTATGTGTATGTCTGATCCACCAACCCGCACTAGGCCAGCGTGAGTGGATTATGGCCTAAACCCTCTCAGCTCTCGAGATGAGACCCGAGCCCAGCATTGGGGCTTAATGGGCTGCTGATGAGTAAGAAAGCAGGCCATAAACCTTACTGCCTAAGTTTTTTATGGTCAATGTCATGATGAACTAGAACAATATATCTGATCGATTATATTCTATATAGGTGTTGTACTTAATGATAGAAAATTTATTGGATGGTTTACAATCACAGGATATTTAAACACGTTGTATAACATAATATTTTTTTTTAATTCTTTATATTCGGAAAACATTTATATAACAAATAATTGTGAAAATACAGTAAAACACACATACACTTTCAAAATTAAAAATATTTTTAAAATCTTTGGGTTGGTTAGCCCATTTATCGAGGAAAGCTTTAACTAATGTTTTATATATATGTAAGTAGTTGAATATTTTTTGAGGTCTAGTCTGGTCTATTTATAATACGTATCCATTTGTCACGTGACGCTGTTTTTGTTGGAAACCTAAAATAAAAGACAAAAATATAACTAACTTAATGGCTCACCTGACTCACTAAGCTTATATTTTAAGTACTACCTACTGAATTTGTGAGAAACAACTACTTTAAAAATAGGTATTAAAAACATAGAGAGATGTAAATAACTTAGTGTGCTTCACTCAATTACAATAGTGGTTACCTTAAGGCGTTAACGCACATATACGATGATTTAAAGAATTGACGGAATAATTACCGTTTTAAAAATACTATCGACTTTTATCGATACCCATGACGTCATCATTTCGTCAAGCCCTATCGTCAACAAACATTTTCCTATTTTACACGAAAAAAGCTTTAATATATCGTATATACATAAAATATTATCAACATAACGAAGAAGAAGCCTAAATACGTCCAACAAAATAGGTTTTTGCTCAGTTAAAAGCACCAATTTTACAAAATAAGGTTTACAAAAATTCATTAGATTTTTGTATTTACCTGAAAAACGTGAAATTTCTCTGGGTTATTCCTTCTTGTTACGTCACAATTGGTTACGGAACAGACCACCATGATACTGGCACACCTTTTAAGCAATTTATTGCACGATTTGTAAATATTTTAGCAAAATAAGAGTTGACAGTAAAACACGCGAGCCCCTATGGCCCCCTAATTGAAAAAATATTGGCACATCCCATTTTATCTTTCATCTCTTTCACTCTTTTACAGCGTGCATATCAATTTGACCTCTCGTTTCCGCGCTATGTTTGTCTTCTGCGGTAGCGCGCGGATCCTAGGTCTATGATCGATACTGACCAACGAAATTTGGCACTCGGAAATTTAAATATGGTCGATGTCATTTTCGAACATTTGATAACGATTTCATAATCGATATTGCGAGTACCCAAAACACTGAGAAACGTAAATTTTCGTGACACAAACAACTGAAAAACCACTTCTTACATTCAACATCATCAAAAAAATGTAAATTGTACCAGCACAAAACAGCCTATGTTCGCAATATGATCTTCAAATATAGACCCAGCCGATAAATATCTGTGAAAAAACCTTCCGAACGAAAGCTGAATTCTTTCTCAAGTAATTCGGGCCCATTTCTAATTAATTAAAACTTTCCGTCTGTAAGAAAACCTAAAAATGTTCGGCAACCTTGTGAGTGCTTCGATGAATATTCTTTTTACGTAAACATAATTTTTCAAGACGTAGGAAGAGATTTCTGTAAGAAATTAAAAAGCCTGATTGGGTAAGTAATCTTACATACAGAGAAGATCACAGCCATATATGTAAGCCATATGATACAAGAGATTATCTTTCAAAAGATGAATAGTAATATCAACGTGAATATTTTAAATTTTAAGTAACCTTTTGTGACGAGCTGATGATACTCCTGTATCAATTTTACCATATGTACCATATGTACGATGCAAGGAACTTATATCTCTTAACTAGCAGTTCCTAGGTACGATGCAATAGACACAGAGACACGTCAAACTTATAACATTCCTTTCTGTGTGACGAAAGGAAATGAAAGGAGTGGTTTCTTTTTCAAACGCTGGATGTCATCGGCGAAAGGCAAGGTGAAGTAATTGAAACGGTACCCAGAATAAAATTTTTGGCATGCCAAAAGTTTAGGGATTTTTGTGTTTTATCGAAAAAACTCAGTCGTTATGTGAAGATTCTCGCTTTGTCCACATTACTCATAGAATGGGGCATGTTAATCAAAAAGGTTCGCGATCCTTGGACTAGGAAAACAGATCACAATACCCGTTTTTTTTTCTTTTTATACCACGACGGTTGCAAACAGGCTAAACTATACTTACTAAATATTTATGGAAACTGTCCAATACTATTGAACGAACCATTCTTGTAAACGGCTTTGTAAATAAATTATACATTAATATCCTCTTGGAAACGGTTCTCAGTGCTATGCAAATAAATAATGACTAGCTCCAGTTTGTCCATATCTCCAACTAATAGACGGAGATCATCCTGAGATATCACTTTCTCGGCAACTATGCAGATTGCAGTCTCACGACATTTCCACACTTTTCTCAAGAAAGCTCGTCTTTTTATAGTACATATTTCTGTTATGTTCCGTGAAGTCACGGATTAAGAATACATAATGTCATGTAATGGTGTCATAAAAGGCGACTAAGGGAGTAACCTTATGCAGACAAGAGCACTGCAAGAAAAGGAGACTGTTTTATTCTGGATTATTTACTCGGGAAAGTTCAATAGTATGTACTATAATCATCAACACTACAATCCAGAAACGTCCCACAGTTGGACACGGGTCTCCTCCAAAGATTGTGGAGGGAATTTAGCTTACTATACCACAATGGCCAGATGGGTTGGTATAGGGTTTTGTTTCGAATTTTCCTTTGCCCGCAGTGCTCCTGTCTGTTTAAGGTTTTAGTCGCTTTTACGACACCTACAGGTCGATATGTGGTAGTGACAAATGACAATATGTATTCTTAATCCGTCACTACATTTTCCTATGCTTCTCTCTCTTTATCCTTCTGTCACTTACTACCGAAAGCCGAGCGCTTTGTCGATTTCGCAGCATGCGGTCGCACCCACCATAAATGACAGTATTAAGTGTCAGAATGGGAAAGAAACAGGAGAATGTGATTCCATGCAGCTAAATGTGGTCCAAACCTTTTCGCAACCTTGGTCGTCCACAGATCGTTATAGACCATTCTTGGATAAACTGAAGAACACTTTGTTATAACACGGGGGCAAACAACAAACACAGCAGTTGTTGATCCACAAATATCCAATACCGTTATAGGTCCCCTGAGACGAGGGTGAGACTACCATTCACGGAATGTATTGTGAGGGTACTATGTGATAGGTAATCGGTAAGTTTTCCCGTTGACGTATATATATAAAACAGGTTTAAGATAAGCTTTTCGCTGTCTGGCAATTTGCACCATGAGCCTAATTATTAAAAGGTTCAAAATTGTCCAGCGCATTTCTAACCATACAACTCTTTTAATTTCGTCTTACATTAATTGTTTTGTTAGTGACTGACTAGTGGTCGTATTATGCGACTGCAGAATGTGAGGCTGAGTCATCATATATCTATGTATACTTGATATTATAAAGCTTCAGAATTCGTTTGTTTGTTTTACCCTCTAATCTCACACACTAATGGTTTGAATTGAAAAACCAACCACAATTAACTTCAGATTATAACTGTTCTACATATTTGTAAATTATCCGCGGCATCACAGTACTAGCTTATTAATATGGGTTTCGACTTTAAAGAAGAAACATTGGCGAAAGTAGAGACTATAGCAGCTCCTAACCAGCCCCTTCTTTTCCTTCCCCTATTTTCATCAATTTATTTACGAATCGGTCCGGGAATTTTCATAGTTTTTCTGGTCAAATTAGACTAATTCAATTTGTGGCAACATTCTTGTATATTGGGACATAACTGTAACTTGAATAATATAACGTGAGTATTATCCTATTCTTCAGGATGTTTTAAACACTTTTTTTATAATATTATAAATTTAAAAGTAGACGTGCGGCCAGCGGTGTGTGTATTTTAGCGATGTTTATTAAATTATTGTTTATAAAAGAAGGGGCAATTGAACAAGCTACCTGGTGATAAATAATCTCAGATATCTATGGACATCTGAGACATCGGGGGATCACAGATGCGTTAGCAGCTAAAAATAAGTATGTGATTCAAGATACGCTTGAATCAATTGGTAGTTGAATTTAAAACACATCTCGTGACCGCTTTAGTGAACTCCTGGTCAAACTCTCGACCTATTTATCAGCAGTCCTGTTACAACCATTAAGCTATTGTCGTTTAAAAGTAATTAGAATAAATTAAAAGCGGAGGTTATTTACATGTTGCTGTAAATCGTTTGGACTGACATCGTAACGCGTGGAATAAAGCCAAATTAATGGCCAACATAATTACGAATTTCGTATTTAGTAATAAAATCACTTAATGGACAGGACATTTCAGGGACTACAATATTTTTAGGACCCGTTCTAATAAAGCAGGTTGACTGGGAAAATATTAGGGATAATTTTAAAATGGACACATAAAATCCCAATATAAAATTTAATTCCTTAATAAACTTCGATTCGGACGTTGAATTCAAACAATGAAATTAGGCATTCGTAAATTTAGAAAAAAGTCCGCCATTTTTATTTAGGAAGGCCTCTTAAAATAAAGGTCAGTCCTAAAATGCATTGAATCGAATAAAACATAATGCCCAATGTATAAGGTTGGATCAAGTTAAGATATATAGGTAATAAGTTCCTTGGAAAATAAGTACATAATTTTTTCGTTAATTTGTTTCGTTCGTGAATATTTTATATTAATTTGTTTATTGGAATGAGATACGTATTATAGTAGTTTTGTGAGAATAGACACAAGACACGGTATTCTGATTGTGAATAACATGTTTCAAACTATGTTTATCGTGTCATGATTGATTTTTTTTTGGTATATACGAGTATGTCGCAGTAAGATAGTTAAAGCCGTAATATAGTTATATTTCTAGGAGTATAATTATAAACCGGATCATAGTTATGTATACGAAAGCGATTAATTACTATCTTACTATATAGTTAAGTGCCTATTTACTAAATTATGTTTTAAATTTATTTGTTTCCTTGGTCTAGTGCTTACAGCCTACAGTATCTAATGTGCACGCGAGGTTATGTATTTGATATGTGTCACATTATGTAGCTCTGAATCTAGACGACCTTTGTTTCTGTTAATTGTATAATAATTGTGTCCCTTGAGACACAGGGCGTGTATTTTCGAGCTTGTATGCTCAAGGAAATGCCGTATAGCGCAAAAGATCTGAGGTAGACTATGTTCCTTTTATAAAGGTAAAATATTATATGTAAAAATCATTGCACGGGTTTATTTTTAGCCGCAAAAAGACATAGCTGGAGCCATAGACAAGTAACGAGACAACCTTCCAAACCATCTACAACCATAGACACTATAGACAAGCTAGCTTTCTAAATTCTTCAGATCTCAGCAAGCTATTGTTAATGTATAATCTGGTCATAACATTCTAGGTGTTACTTTAATCGCTTAAATTAGCTTAGATTAACAATGTCGGTAACGCAATGGTAGCGGGATTCGATTCCCGAGTCGGCAAATCGTTACAGGGTATTGTGAAATTCGCATTATTATCCCGAAATCTGGAATTGTAACATCAATGACTAGGCTTGCCTCTATTCATTTGGACTATGTATGTGTGTCTGTCTGTGAAATCGTACCTAGCTTCTAAATGAATAGGCCGATTTTGATGCAGTTTTTTGTGTAAGTATTAAATATATTGTGGCCAAGTGCGGGTGTTGTCTTTTATAAGTATGTATCCCAGCATCGTAAATTTTGAACTTTACAATCATCATTCTCCTTCGATAAAAAACTTCTAAACAACATATGATTCAGAACTTTAATTTCCAGACAAAATCTATTTTAATGCACTCAAAGTGCACACAATAGACGCTTAATATCATTAATTACGGTAATAAACAACTTTAAAACCGTAATTACGATCTTTTGGACACGATCCAGACGGTTTCCAATAGGAAACGTAAGACACTAAAAATTTACAATCTGTTTACAAATGGAATCAAACCACCTAATTATGCGAAAGCACTCAATAAGTTGCCTTGTTTATGTGCATCGTTAAGTCACTGATCCTGTGTCCCCCTGGCCGGTGTAAGCACATTGCGCGATATCGTAAAAATAAATGAAAAAAAAGTTACGTTAAAATCACATTGACAATCATTAGCGCGCTCCCCTATTTGAAAAAAGAAGTAGAATAACCACAAACATAAATAAACCCTCCACTGTCTATGCAGTCGGTCCACATGAACAATGTAACTATAATTTTATCTATAGCTTGGAGAGAAATCAACTTCAAGTTTTAACTTGACGCGATCACAATTTACATTCAAGTAGGTATTTAAATTATCTGCATGTAAATGCAATTTGCTGTATAATTAATATCCGGTTATTGTAAATATTTTCATCCACAGCGATCGATATCGATAGTAAATGGTAATATTTTTAAAGGGCTTACCTTGAGCGTATGTAAACAAATGGAGACAGGCGAACAAGAATATCCAGTTCCCGACACCGAAACGACACATCCCTGTCCGCCACATATTGCAAAGCACTCTAACGACACTACACAATATGTTTTAATTCATACGAATCACATTTTCACATAAAATTCACAAAAAAATGTAATAAATTTCACACAGTGTTTGACCGATGTTACTTCAAATCCGCCATTTTCAAGCGAGCACTGCTACGTTCGGATACAACTCAATAATGAAAGGGCAATGCCCGCCCGGGTGTATATTCCGTGAAGCTGCAGCATTTGTGAGTTGTGCCGTGAAGATAGGCATAGAACTAGGGAAACTCATCAACGAAGATTTACATCATATCGATAAATAATTTGGATTGCTATTCAATCTATTAATGCAACACGCTTACACGCATAGATTATGTTCTATTGGTGTTACGTGTGTACGATAACTTTAATTTGATGTTTAAAAGTCACATTAATTTAAACAAATTCTGTTTTCAATTTAGATTTTTAAATACGAAACTTTAAAACTAGTTTAATACTAACTAAAATTTGGTTGCTGAAGGGTTAAAAAATATGATTAATAAAAAAAACATGTGCTGTGCAAATCTAATTATCAACAAATCAACAACACTACTAAAGTAGGTACTAAACGAAACAAACTGTATCATCAATGTAATGTAATGTCAATTATGTCAAATTACGTTAGTATTTGTCAAATATTGAAGCTTTGAGCAGCTTTGAGGTTGCGTTTATTTGTAAAATTCTGATTTATTTACACCAATCTAACAATCCAGTGCTCAAAAAGTTGAATTAAAACATGGAATTGATATATTCCATGCGACGAAAGCCATTAAAATGCGAGCCGCCTCACTTCGAAAGGTAATTTTATGTTTAAGTGACTAAGTAAACCTATTTCTTCTGTTTTTAAACCAAAACCTATTTGAATTTTGCTTAAAAAATTATATCAGTTAATTTTCAGTTATATGTTAAATACCAGAGTAAACATATAAAATTTCTCATTAAAGTAATGCATTCATGGACATCATTGTACATACTTGAAACATCTTCATAATCTTGTAAGTGTAAGAATTGAAGCTACTGGTTTTACCGTATATATGACAAAGATAAATTGTTGAAAGAGATTGGTGAACCACCAATAAGACTCACAGTATGGAGGCTAGTTAACACTTTCTGCCACTACACTTTTTAGGATCACTAGTTTAATTCTTATCGTAGTTAAAACATAGTTAGCGTGTCCGCAGCAATGGGAAAGTGTTTAACCATTGAAATCTTGCAAAGTGTTATGGGTTCGATCCTGACATACCATATATATGTATCTTTATATGACTAATATAATAAACTGTTATTTGTTTGAATTTGTATGTATTTTGTGTCTATTAAAATCAAGTAAAAAACATACTGTAACAGCTGATGTTTCAGCAGTTCTCAACGTTACTCTAATAATCACAAGGACTAAATTGCTAAATAGACTTATCTCACGTTACATCTTTTTTCTAACAATAAAATAGCATAATAACATAGGGTTTCTCTTTCTCATTCCAGCCCATCAGACAATGAAGTAGTACGACCAATCTGCACAATATCTAATGCTAATATCATAGCATACTCGTCACCTACAGAGCTGACTGATTCAGAGGGTGACACATGGGGCGGACACGTCTACGTCTGTGATCTGGACACACCATGGGACAGTCATAAAGTTACCAGCACTTCATATCCGGTAAGATCCTATCCTAATATCATAGGAGACCTAGTAACATTTTATGATATTCAGATGTCATTGGTTGTCATTTAAAACTGTCACATTGACATAATCATCAAGTAGTATAATTTTTTTTTTTTAATTTATTAGTTCAGTGTTGCCATTTTATGCACACTACACCAATGAGATTTATGCACTCTCATTTGCCAGTTTAAAGAAAAAATATCATTGCGTTTATTTCAGGTTTCCGCATTAGAATGGGACCTTGAAGGAAAACAGCTTCTCGTAGCAACTACTGTGGGGGAGGTGTCTGTCTTCACACAAAAAGACTATCTACTTAATGAATGGACATGCCTGTATACTGCTACTTTTCCAGGTAAGGACACTAATGATAGCGTGGGGATGAGTCACCCGTGTGGCTGGTTTGGGTAGATACAGAAAGAAAATTATCAAGCAACATTTACAATATTACAATTAGAAAAATAAAAGGATCGACATCAGGTGTAGGTTTATAGGCAAATATTTTGGTAAGTGCCCGCTAAGTGAGTAGGCACTGAGCTGGCATGGTAGTGCAGCTGTTAAAGCGTTGTGCAGCAAAATCGCGATCCTTATGTAACTAGATGGGTGTGCGCCGCTTATGCCGAAATACATTCCTGTATGGCTTATACAATATATCACATTTTCATATTTGCCCCATGACCAGGATAGAGTAACAACCACTGGTCCATCTAGTCTATGATAAAGGGCATTACAGCAACCCCTTAGTTAAGAGAAAGTCCAGCCGGACCCAATTAAGCCGCCATCTTAATTTAAAATCAAGAAAAGAAAAAAGCTTTTTTAATTTTTATATATATTGGAATAATTTTTGTAATTTTTCTTATTTCAACTGTAAACAAATTTGGTTAATTAAAATTAACAGCAGTTCATTATAATATTTCTAATCTGTACTAAATTAACAATTAATTGATAACATCATTGAAATTTTGTGATAAATATGATACAAAAACAAAAATGAAAGGGGGCTAACTTATCATCTGCTTATAATTTTCTAATTGCAGATGAGAACAAAGAAGAAAATAATATAACTTTATAAATAATAATAATAATATTAATAGTACTTTATTGTCGTTTACAATTATTACATTGTTTTTATATAAGCTTAGTAAACTTTACAATTTCTAAAGACTTAAGCGTCAACGACAATAAGTAATTTTTTGATGATTTAAATAAAATTGATGAATTCCTGACTAACTGATCTTTACATTCTTTATGTTGACTCTTTACCCTGACTTAGGCGTTAAGTAATTCAAGTATATATCCATCAGTATAATCAACTGTAGTTTCTGTTTCTGTGGAGTTATAAGCACTTTCTGTAGCATTATTTGAATCTGTTGTGTTGTCCGTAGGATAGGTTGTCTCCCAAATAGGTTCAGAACTTGTTGAAGGTCTGTCCGTTGTTGTAGGCCAAGTACCTTCTGTAGGATATGTGGTGTAAATTGTGGGTGTAGAACTTGATGTAGGGCTGTCCGTTGTCATTGGCCAAGTGCACATTTGGCACCCGGCCCTATAAGGCCAATCACACACGTGTAGTATAGGGTTAAAGTGCAAGTTGGATGGGCATTCTCGGCAGACGGGTGGCAGGTTGGGTTGGATGCAGTAATAGAACAGGTTGCAGTCATCAGGGTGGGGCACTAGTGAGTCTTCGGTGACTACGTTGGCGCACGATACTTCTGTTATTGAGTTTCTGGCGCAACGGTCCTGTGGTGGGCTGTTGGAAATAAAAAATATTTTTTGTTGTTAAGCAATGTTAGTTAAGGTCAGTTTGTAGATGGCGCTGTTGGATTAGTTCTCGCTTAGGTAGCTATTGATTCAAGTTAGTAGCTTCGACAATATATTTATTCTAATTCAAATCATTTATTGCAAACGAACACACAGGTAACATATTTGGTGTTACATTTTATATTAGATGCGCCATATTCCACCTTTTTAGCATGCAATGTAATTTATTAGGTAGAGATACTGATATTAATCATTATAAACTAATTTACATAATAATAAAACAAAATAATAAAAAAATTGAAATAACTAAACCTTTATTATTTATAGAAGACAAGAAACTTAAGGTACCAATAGAAAATATTTTGCTTTATAATCTTAAAGTCTTCACTAAGCTGTAGAAAAAGCTATGCTTTAAGTTCTGCATTTGGTAATAAATACATCTGAATGAACTAATAGTAGACTCCACCACAATTTGCGGCTAGAAATTTACATCCTTTACGGCTCACAGCTAGAACTCGCACCACAAACGCCTTAAAATTGACCTTACGATGCGACTCCGATATGATCCGGCTTACGTTATTTAATGTTAGAGAATATTTTGCCGTATAAATTATTGAGTTATAAATATTAAAGTTACATTAGTATGTATGTTTTAGTAACATTCACAACACTAGTTTATTGTGCACTACACTAGTCCTGCGTGACACTTCCTCTTCCCTTTTGAACTCTGCGATGAACGCTGTGTTAGCTGTATGGAGGATTTAATAAATAAATTATATCTCAAGAATTCTTACTTTTAATACTGAAGATCCCAAACCTCAATAGGTTATGGGCCCAGGAAGTGGAAAAATACAAGAAAATAAAGTAAAGAGCAATAAGTTGAAAATTTTACAACACGCGGTTCGTTCAGGATGGAGGTTGCAAATGCCATGAGGATAGAAAAATTTGACGGAAAGAACTTCAAACAATGGAAATTTCAATTAATGTGTGCCCTGCGAGCAAAAGGTTTAAGTATTTTCAAACCGAAACCTACAGAAACTGAGGCATTAGTTCGATGGAACAAAGATGACGGCATGGCGATGTTCATACTCACGTCATCGATGGACCTCAATCAAATAGCTTTAATTGAAACCTGTGAAACGGCCAAGGATGTTATGAACAAACTGGAATCTATATATGAACAAAAATCAGAATTCAATATAATGATGATTCATGAACAATTCTATCAATATACATATGTGGTAAATGATACCATGGCACAGCATGTCTCGAAAGTGGAAGGGCTAGCTAAGCAGTTAAGAGAAAGTGGAGAAAAACTAAGTGAAACGGCGATAATAACAAAAATATTAAGTACATTACCACCTGCATATCGGTCTCTGCGGCAAGCATGGTTGTCACTTGATCCAAGTAATCAGACTATAAAGAACTTAACTTCACGATTAATTGACGAAGAAGCAAGCTTACAGAAAGAATCAAATGATGAAACTGCCTTAGTGACTACCAAGAAAAAGTCAAAGCGAGGTAACAATAATATGAAGTCTGTTAACGCCTCTCCGAGTGACACAACCAACTCAAGACATAGATTTGTGTGTTATAACTGTAACAAGCGAGGTCACTTTGCAAGAGATTGTCGGATACCCAAGAAATCTGGTTACAAGAACCAAGAGCAGCATAATATGTTGGCATTTAACTCTGAAAATGCTTTAACATGTGTTAATGAAGAAGATGTATGGATATTGGACAGCGGAGCATCAGCTCACATGACATTCAGACGTGATTTTTTCTATGAATTTAATGAATATCATAGTAAAGATAAGAAAACAGTTAAACTTGGGAATAAGCAAGTTGTTCCTGTTTGTGGTAAAGGCTCAATATTAATAAGAAGAAAAGTAAATGAACAATGGAAGGAAAGCATCTTGGAAGATGTGATTTATGTTCCTGGATTACATAGAAACTTATTCTCCGAGGGTGTGGCAACAAGAAAAGGTTATATAATTACAAAAGATAACCAAACTGCTTCCATAATTAAAAACAATGAAGTTGTGATGTCTGCATATCTGAAAGAAAACAATCTTTTTGAATTGAAGATTATAACAGTTGTTCAAGAGAACTGTAATGTTGTGCAATCAGATATGAAGGTGTGGCACGAGCGTCTTGGGCACATTAATGTCAAGGAACTTCAAAATATGTGCAAAGCTGGCGGGATCCCTGTTACATTGACAGGTAATGACAAGTTTATATGTGAGGCTTGTCAATATGGTAAGCAAGCCAGACTACCATTTAGAAAATCAGAAAGAAGTCCATGTCAGGCTGGGGATATTGTTTACAGTGATGTTTGCGGGCCTATAGAAGAACCATCAATATCAGGCAAGCGATATTTTGTTCTATTTAAGGATGGTGCGACTAGTTATCGTCATATCTATTTCCTTAAACACAAGAGTGAAGTTCTTCATTATTTCAAGCAATATAATGCCATTGTAAACAATCAATTTCATCGTGATGTACATGTATTACACACGGATAATGGCACAGAATATGTAAACAATGAATTCAAGAATTTCCTATCTAGTAAAGGAATAACACATGAATGTACTGCCCCTTATACCCCACAACAAAACGGTCGAGCTGAAAGAGAATTGAGAACAATTATGGAAAGTGCCAGATCAATGCTTTATGCAAAGGACGTTCCTAAGAATTTATGGGCAGAGGCAGTCAGCTGTGCTGTTTATTTATTAAACAGATGTTCGTCAACACAGACTGTTAATATATCTCCATATGAACTTTGGTTTCATACAAAACCAAGTTTGAAACATATCAGAATATTTGGCTCTGTGGGATATGTGCATATTGCAAAAGAACGAAGAAAGAAGTTAGATAAGAAAAGTAATAAGATGATATTGGTTGGTTATGACAATGAAAACTATCGAATGTATGACCAAACTACTAAGAGGATTACTGTATCAAGAGATATTAATTTTGATGAATGCAGCACCGATACAGGATCAAGACAAAACTATATAGAGATCAAGATTAATGAAAAGAAAAGTGAAAACCAACCTGTGATAGAAGAAACTGCAGGGGATAACTCTGATCCCGCATCTGACGATAGTATGCAGAGTTTGGACGACAGTGACATATCTTATTATCCATCAGAAGATATAACTATAGATGAAACCAGGAATATAACACTCAGGCCTAGAGCAGAGAAGAATAGAAATGTTGAATTGAATCTAACTGAAATAGATATTCCAAGAACATTTAGAGAAGCTATTACCGGTTTTAATCAACACAATTGGAAGAAAGCCATTGAGAGTGAGCTTAAATCACATGAAGACAACAATACATGGACAATTGTAAACAGAACAGAACAGAAACCTATAACATGTAAATGGGTGTTCTGTACAAAGAAGAATAGAAAAGGAGAAATTGAAAGGTACAAAGCTCGCCTATGTGCGCGTGGTTTTACCCAGATAAAGGATCTGGACTACAAAGAAACATTCTCTCCGACCACCAGGTATGATTCCATTAGATTGTTGCTGAGCATAGCAGCAAGAGAAGACCTTCATATTGAACAATTTGATGTGAAGACGGCCTTCCTGTATGGGGAGCTCACAGAAGAAATGTACATGGAGGTGCCAGAGGGTATTGAAGTAGATGACAATAAAGTATGGGATATAGACTCTAGAAAGTCTACAACAGGATATTTATTCTTAATGAATGGTGGACCTGTCACCTGGGCAAGTAGAAAACAAATTACTACAGCCCTGTCAACGACTGAATCTGAATATATGGCTGCCAGTGATGCAGCAAAGGAAATATTGTGGATTAAACAATTTTTATTAGATATAGGTGAAGCACAAACCTCTGTTGTATTGAATATAGACAATCAAAGTGCAATAAAATTGATAAAGAATCCAGTGTTTCATAAGCGAAGTAAACACATTGATGTGAGGTACAATTTTATCAGAGAAAAGGTTGAACAGAGAATAATTGAAATTAAGTATGTAGAGAGCACACATCAGTTAGCGGATTTCCTAACTAAACCGTTGCCACTCAGTAAATTTAACTTTATAAGAGATAGTATACTAAGTAATTGTGTTTAAGTTTGAGAAATATAATATATGAGATAGTGTACTCAATATTATTTTTATGTTTAAGTTTGTTAAGTCTTGGCAAGAATGAATTTAGGTTAGATGATTTTAATATATGAGAAAGTGTCCTCAATATTAATCTTATTTTTAAGTTTAGATTTGAGAGGAATGTCTAAGTTTGAGAAATATAATATATGAGCTAGTGTACTCAATATTAATTCTATTTTTGAGGTTGTTTAAGTTTTGTAAGAAAGTAAATTTAATATATGAGAGAGTGTACTCAATATTAATTAGTAAGTTTCCTTAAGTTTTGTAAGAAAGTAAATTTAATATATGAGATAGTGTACTCAATATTAATTAGTAAGTTTCTTTAATTTTTGTAAGAACTTTAAATTTAAGTGGGAGTATTGAGTTATAAATATTAAAGTTACATTAGTATGTATGTTTTAGTAACATTCACAACACTAGTTTATTGTGCACTACACTAGTCCTGCGTGACACTTCCTCTTCCCTTTTGAACTCTGCGATGAACGCTGTGTTAGCTGTATGGAGGATTTAATAAATAAATTATATCTCAAGAATTCTTACTTTTAATACTGAAGATCCCAAACCTCAATATAAATAATTAAAAACTGATTAGTGTATGATTTTTTTCTTCAACTATCTATTTCTCTAACATTATGTTTTTTAACTTTAATTAAAGTGACATTTCCGGCCGAAAAATTTCTGACAGCTCACAATCAGGGGGTTTTGCCCCCTGATTGTAGTCGTTATTGAGAGATTGATTGATTGAGATAACTAATGTTACTAGAAGAAAGAAAAGAAACATTTATTGGTACAGCACAGAGACAGAGTAAAGATACAAGGAAATGATGTAAAAGATACACAGAAAAAGTAAAAGGTACAAACAATTAAATATATAAATAAATAAAACAAAATACCATAAAATACAAAAATCATAACAACAACTGTAGTAAATGTGTGTCTCGCGGCTGCAACCAAAAGGCGTCCAGTTCAGCATTGAAGCCAGGTCACTAGTTATAGGTACCTGGCGCTACTATGGCTGCGACCCTAAACCGACGGCTCAGTTTGAAAGGAATCTTTAAAAAAAAAGTAAAGAAGTACTTACGTAGAATGAGGCACGCTAGTTCCCGCGTGTGAAGCGGCGACGCCACAGAGTAGCAACAGTGTCCGTAGTCCCATCATGATGGTATTGTGGGTACAAAGATAATGGTAATTACCACTGAATTCTGCTGGTAATATACCGGCCTCAAGTGGTTACTCATTAGGTACTTAATGATAAGGTATCTTGATATTATACTTAATGCTCACGTTGTTCTAAGAACATATTATCACGGTATACTGCCATGAAGGAGTCGGCAGAGTATATAAAAGGCTATAGAAAAATCTGCGTATTATATTGCTTCAATTGATTAACTGTTTTACATTGTAGCCATGGCTTATTGTAATGGGAAACCCTGGGAAAATGGAATACTGGGGTATTCCAGGTCCGGGATTCCACTTACATTAGCATACATCATCAGCAACTCATTAATGTCCCACTACTGGGCTTGGGTCTCCTCTCCTCTATCTAGCTGAGAGGGTTTAGGCCAGAATCCACTCACGCTAGTCTAATGTGGGTTGGTGGATAAGATGGGTTTCCTCACGATGTTTTCCTTCACCGTTAGCAGATGGCAAGTCACTTGACTAGTACGTATAAGTTTGACAAAGTGGAACCAAATTGGTACTGCTGGTTGGAATCGAACTCGAACCGTGTGTTTAGCACGCCAGTCACTTACCTCTTCAGTCACAATCGCTGCAAATCGTTCCTGATCGAACCCGGGGCCTCTAACGCAGCAGTTGTACTTACACCTGCTGCATCACCAAGGCATTACGTAGCATGCACTTATGTATATAGGATACTTAAATTTAATTTCCTTGTAAACAACGTGTTAATATATAGATAACTTTAATAAACAGAACGCGTCATAATAAACGTTGAAGTACTCTCTAGAATAGATGACTTATTTATATATATGTAGATACATACTTATTTAATTGTTTATATACAGGATGTATACGACGGTACGACATTAAATGAAACCACGTGTAGCATGTGATGTTAGAAGACTATACCAAAAAAATTAAACAGAAATTTGCAATAGTTTAGACGCAAATGTACTTTCTTTATGTCACCGTTGTTCATAGTTTTAAACAACCTGTAGGTATTTACGTTGATCGTATGTTGTTATTACGTCATTCAATTCATTTAAATATCTCTTGACTCTTTCATATTATTTTATCTCTTACTCTGTTCCGCACTTTTGTCGTCGTCATGTCGAAAACGTCATGATAGAAAAATAATGTGTAGTTTTATATTCTTAAATTTTTCGACTTTAAATGTGTAGCTTTTCTTTTTTTTTTATAATTATTATTAGAATATGTTTATAAGGGTTAACCCTGGCTGCCTTATCATTTAATGTCATATCGTCGTATACACCCTGTATATGTAGATACATACTTATTTTGACGTAGGGTACGTCACATTTAGGCGGCGTTTACACGGTAGGTATTACTGTCAGTTTTACCACAGTCACGGCCGTGACTGACGAATAACCTGTCGTGTAATCCGTGTGACTGATGGCGCATGATGTCCACAGTATTAAAATTATTGACTGTCATTCAAACGTGAATCATGACTGATGGCTTTGATTTACGGTTTTATGAGCGTGGACTGGCCGCCTTATACATTCAATTAAACTAGCTGACCTAGCAAGCAATGTAATGCCTTATAAATTCTCAAGTTTTTTAAGGCGATGAAAAGGTGTACTGCCTATTCTTATACTTATCAAATGTACAAAAAAAACAGGAACTCATGACCTTGAACGGCTGCATAAATTTTGATACAACACCAAGGTCATGACAGCTTTCAAATAAAAATAACGCATCAAAATTGGCACAGAGATGCCAGAGTCATAGATACATAGACACATCAAACTTATAAGTTTGGTCTTATAACACCCCTCTTTTTGTGTAGGGGTTAAAATTCATTTAAATCGGTCTAGCCAATTCGGTGGAGTTACAAACAGACACTTCAATTTATTATAAATTAACCTTGGTTACGCCATAACTAGAGAACGGCTTTTAATATTTGACGAAATACGAGGAAGTTTCGCGGGCAACAACTAGTCAGTTATATAAATAAAATATTTAAATTTTAATCTCACATCTAAAAAGCTGCAAAGCCAAGTTAACTGGCAACACTAATCTCAATGTATTTATGGTATATTGCCAGGTGAACACATAATTCGTTCGATCTTCTTCCACAATGGTCGTCGAGTGGTCACCACAGACAAGAAACCCGACGCGCCCATCACAGAGAGATTACAAATGCTGAGGTCGACGCCCACTTTAAAGGGATATGGGTGAGTTGCAACCAGTGACGTAGCTAGTTAACCAAAGGCCTACGTACCATGCCAAGCAGCTACGTACCATGACCAAATAGGTGACGTTCTAAAGAAGGGACAGATCAGGAGTACCCTCAACCGGCGAGAATGTGTGAAAAGACTGATGAATGTTGAAGAAGCCTTTATGTATGTCAGAATCGTAGCAAGTGGAAGGAAATAGTCTCTGCCTACCCATCTGTCGGGAAAGAGGCGTGATCTATATGTATGTACCTAGTGATTATGTAATTTTTGTTTATTGAGCGACAAAATAAATGTATATTCTTTGTTTATTTTTTTAAACTGTTTATTCCAGCGGTATGCCACTAGAGGGCGCCCTGATCATCACAGCGACAGGCCTCATCGGGGCCCTGACTCCGGCGTTGAGTGCGGACTCCACTCAAGCGCAGGTCGCGACCGACTGTCTACGACCGACCAGGGATCATATCACTGCTGCCAGTATGGCGCATAAGAGTGAGTAACTTTGTGTACCTGCCTGGGCTGGGGGAGGGGGGGAGTCAAGGGCTAGGTTGGGTTAGGTTAGGTGGTTGGGTGGGGAGGTTTTGAACCCCCAAACTCCCCCTGGCTAAGCCCATGAAATGAAGTGCAGCCCTAATAAAAAAATAAAGTTTTATGCTGAACACAGTCAAATGCCTTAGAAAGATCACAAAAAAAAATCTGTTTCAATAGTGTATTCCTTATTCATTACTAGTTTGTATGTTCTTTCTTAGTGCTCACTTATACAGGGTGTATACGACGATACGACATTAAATGAAACCACGTGTAGCATGTGATGTTAGAAGGCTATACCAAAAAAATTAAACAGAAATTTGCAATAGTTAGACGCAAATGTACTTTCTTTATGTCACAGTTGTTCACAGTTTTAAACAACCTGCAGGTATTTACGTTGATCGTATGTTGTCATTACGTCATTCAATTCTTTTTAATTATTCTGACTCTTTCATATTATCTTACCTCTTACTCTCCGCACAGTTGTCGTCGTCATGCCGAAAACGACATGATAGAAAAATAATGTGTAGTTTTATATTCTTAAATTTTTCGACTTTAAATAATGTGTAGCTTTTTTTTTTTTTTTTTTCTTTTTTTTTTTAATAATTTATATTAGAATATGTTTATAAGGGTTAACACTGGCTGCCTTGTCATTTAATGTCGTATCGTCGTATACACCCTGTATAAATAATCAATTTCATGATATTAGGTTTAGTTGTTTCGGATGTGCGTTCGAATTTCAGTTTTAATTCCTTATTTGTTAAGTTTAGTTTGGGAAAGCTTTTATTTAATCTAAATGTTTAAATCTTGTTTTTATCTAAATGACATCTATGTTCAACAGTATACGACATTGGGCTGACTGGCCTGTTGGCGTAGTGGTCGTGGGTTCGATTCCCACCCAGGACAAATCTTTGTGTGATAAGCATGATTGTTTGTCGTGCGAAAAAAAAATATTTAAGTAGTATAACAGCTGTTTATTAGCACCCCCATAAGGGTATTGTAATATAATATATACCTTATATTACAAACAAATATAATTGCGTAATTTGGGACTAGATGGCGCTCTGTGAAAATATTATTATTATTATTTATTTATACAATTAAATTAATACAACGGTAAAATACCAATGACAGTATTAATAAAAAATTATACAATGAAATAAAGAATAAAAGAAAAAGAACACATACATGCATCACGCTCACAGAACCGCAAACACTTATACGGTAATTTCGGCCATACATCCACAAACAGATCGCAGTTAGGATTGGCACACAGGAGAGTGTTCAGTGGTGTAAGTGTGCGCGGTACAGGCGACATGGAACGCGCTACAGTACGACATGATGGGACGGCAAACAGCTCATGTCTCCGGTTGCGACTATACAGGGTGGAATGTTGTAATGCCACCAGGAGGGAAAGTACTCTTAATTAAATTAAAAAAAAAAACAAAAATTCAATCTCTTAAAAAAAAAAAACGTTTCTTATGGTTAAAACCCTATCAATCAATGCCATAAAAGTACAGGTTGTTATTTTTTTGGATTTTAACTGGTATAATCCCCGTGTGTGACAAACGAATTTTCGGAAATCGTTAAATGCAGTTCTATTTCTTTTTAAAAATAAAGGAATGTTTCCTTTGAGTAAAATTATCTATCTCAAGTATTTAGAGTACTTTGCCTCCAGGTGGCATTACAATATTCCACCCTGTATAATATTGTTGTTGGCATACTAGAGGGCGCGGTGCTGGTGGCGGGTGTGTGCGGGTCGGGCGGTGCGCGCGCGCGCTGGGTCGTGCGCTGCGCGTCGTGCGTGTGCGAGGCGGCGCCCGCCGCGCGCCTCACGCTCAAGCCGCTACCCACCATCTACCTGCCGCAACAAGATATTGCTCATACACCTACACTGCCCGGTTAGTACTCCAAAGTCATCACCCCCAGTAATATGGCCTATGTAAATGAGCTATCCGACACTAAAATCATTTTTCAAATCGAGCTAGTAATTTCTGAGATGAGGGCATTCAACCAAACATACAAACAAACAGTTCAAAGTCAAATCTTTTTATTTCATTTGGATCACATACATGTTACTTATGAACGTCATACAAAGCCAAAAAAAGTGTCAGTAAATTTGCCTACGGCCAGTTCACTGACAAGGTTGAGCTCTGAGAAGAACTTGGCAAGAAACTCAGGCCACTCTTTTCAATCGCCATAGTTGTTACAATTTTAATTGGTTACAGTTTGAAATATCACAGAAAGTACAGAACCAAAACACCATACTAAATCAAATTCAATAAAATTTTGGATATGAGAAAATAATAATAGTAATAATGAGCTATCAAACTTTAATTGGTTTTCGTCAAGAGTTCAGCATTATAATATTAAAGTATAAAGACATCAACATCTTTTATATTTCAGTATCGATCACATGGTGGCACCGTGAGGACCCCGACTCTCTACTCATAGCTGGCTCTACGCTCTCTCTGTGGAAGTGCACGGAGAGGTCCCATCAAGTACACAAGCTCTTCTCTAAAGGTACCAGCTAATATTAGTGCTTTACAGGAGGTCAGGAGCGCTTATAGTATATCGTTGTTATGACCTTTCGTAGAGATGATTTTAACATTTTGTAGAGATGCCATAGATGGTACGTAGAGGTGATGTAGACGTTTCGTAGAGGTTGTGTTGACGTTTCGTAGATGTTATGTTGACGTTTCGTAGAGGTTATGTTGACGTTTCGTAGAGGTGACGAGACGTTTCGTAGAGGTGATGAGACGTTTCGTAGAGGTGATGTAGACGTTTCGTAAAGGTGATGTAGACGTTTCGTAGAGGTGATGTAGACGTTTCGTAAAGGTGATGTAGACGTTTCGTAGAGGTGATGTAGACGTTTCGTAGAGGTGATGTAGACGTTTCGTAGAGGTGATGTAGACGTTTCGTAGAGGTGATGTAGACATTTCGTAGAGGTGAAATAGACATTTCGTAGAGGTGATGTAGACGTTTCGTAGAGGTGAAATAGACATTTCGTAGAGGTGAAGTAGACATTTCGTAGTGGTGACATTGACATTTCGTAGAGGTGAAGTAGACATTTTGTAGTGGTGATGTAGACGTTTCGTAGAGGTGAAGTAGACATTTCGTAGAGGTGATGTAGACATTTCGTAGTGGTGATGTTGACGTTTCATAGAGGTGAAATACACATTTCGTAGAGGTGATGTAGATGTTTCGTAGAGGTAAAGTAGTCATTTCGTAGAGGTGATGTAGATGTTTCGTAGAGGTGAAGTAGACATTTCGTAGAGGTGATATTGACATTGTTAATTTTATAACTTACCAAGATAAATTATTGTATTGTTAACTGTTCCAGGTCCATTGCAAGGTAGCACGACGCCTGGTGGAGGTCCCAAGCCGCCTGCAGACTGCTTCAATACCCTGGTAATTGATTTATCAAATATTGTTGATAGCAATCAAGTGGTAGCCACGTTGCAATCATGCTGTTAAGTTGGGTGTTCTTATAACTCTCTCTCTCTCTCTCTCTCTCTCTTTGAAAAATTATTTTAGTGTTGGATAGCCTATTTATCGAGGAAGGTTATAGGCTATATAACATCATGCTACGGCGAATAGGAACTGAGCAGTGGCCAAACAAAGAACGATGGGAGCGAAGCTGCGCAACTTATAGTCTAAGATGTACATGTTGTACTCTCCAGGTGTGGCAGAAGGCAGGCGCGTGGGGGGTGGAGGGGGGCGCGGCGGCGTGCTGCGCCCCGCGCTCCCCCCCCGCACTACACGCGGTCTTCGCCACGCACAAGGCGTTACACCTCGTCGCCAAGGACACGCATCACTATGTACGTATAAACGTATAATAAATTTAATTAATTAATATAAACAACTAGCTGTCCGGGCGAACTTCGTACCACCTACTTAATTTATGATTTTATGAAACTTACCTACCCTACCTACCTACCTACCTACCCTACCTACCTACCCTACCTACCTACCCTACCTACCCTACCTACCTACCCTACCTGCCTACATAAAAACTAAAAAAATATATATATTATATATAAAAAAAAACGTAAAAACCATCCTTGAACTTCAACGAACATTTCAAAAAAAGAATTGGCCAAATAGGTCCAGGCGTTGTTGAGTTATGCGCTTACCAACACATTTAGCGATTCATTTTTATATTATAGAAGACTAGCTGTCCCGGCGAACTTCGTACCACCTACTTAATTTATGATTTTATGAAAGTATACCTACCTACCCTACCTACCTACCTACCTACCTACCTACCTACCTACCTACCTACCCTCTACATACCTACCTACCCTACCTATCTACTCTACCTACCTACCCTACCTACCTACTTACCCTACCAACCTACATAAAAACTAAAAAAAAAAACGTAAAAACCATCCTTGAACTTCAAAGAACATTTTAAAAAAAGAATTGGCCAAATTGGTCCCGGCGTTTTTGAGTTATGCGCTTACCAACACATTTAGCGATTCATTTTTATATTATAGAAGATAATAATATATATAATAATATGCATACGAAAATTATGATGGATGGAGGTTTTTTAATTTTTAGGGTTTCGTACTCCAAAAGGAAAACACGGAACCCTTATAGGATTACTCCGTGGTCCGTCTGTCAAGAATATTTTTTATCAAGTACAAGTCAAGTCAAAATCCTCAGTGCTCGAGTCCGACTCTCACTTGGCCGGTTTATTATTTAGCCTGTATCATCAATCTACTGAGCAAAGCCCCCTCCCCCCCCCCTGAACTTTCCACTCCTGTATCTTCAGCTCTATTCCACCAGTCCTTCTCAAAAGTATTTAAGTCGTCGCACCAGCGTTTCTTCTGCCTGCCTCGACGACGATACCCATCTTCAGAGACCCACTGTGTGACGACTCGTGCCCACTTATCTGGATACATTCGGTGAATGTGTGAATGGATGGAAAAAAGAAAGTTACGTTTATTTTGTCCATCAAAACTCAAAATTAACGAATATGTACATTTTAGGGTTCCGTGACAAAATGGCAAAAACGGAACCCTTATAGATTCGTCATATCCGTATGTATGTCACAGGCATTTTACTCAAAAACTACTCGATGTATATTGATGAAATTTGTAGAATAGGTGTCTTGTGTGAGCCGCTACTAGGTTTGGTAATTAAATAATAAAAATAAATATTTTTAAGGGGGGCACTATATAAGACAAGTAAATAATTTAAAAAATATATTAACCCGACCGCAAAAAATCAACAGATAAGCAACGCACTAAAAATACCGAAAAATGGTTGTAATTATTATTCCTGATTAAATTTAAATATATAACATATTTGTAATTTCCATTTAATTCCCTTTATTTTGATACCCTACTATATACGTTTGGTTAAAAAAAAATTTTAACTACTTACAATTTGGCGCCAAAAGTCCGCTATTTTGTTTTTTTTAGCCACATTATTACTAAATAAGTACTATTATAATAATATTTGTCTCTCTTTAAAATTTGAATAAATGATTTGATTTTGATTTGATTTTATTATTAATACTTATCTAAGGACACTTGGGTTTATGAGAAGAATCTAACGATACCTTAATTGTCAAAATCCATCCAGCCGTTTGGAAGAAACGTGGGAATAAAGAAATTTACAAACAAGATACGCGCGAAATACAATACCCGTCCTGGCAGTCGGGTAAAAAGGACGTAAGCGCTATGAAGATACACTCTTTTGCTGCGGTGTTCAATGTAGGGTACATTGAACATATTTGGACATGCTCTTAACCAGTTTTTAATGTCACATTTATTCAAATTCAAATGTCTAAAACTAAAACAAATTCATTAACAGTTGTGCAGTCGTCCAGTAGTGACCAGCGGTGGTGTAGGTTCGAGTCTGACTGAGGCAGCCACAACGCCGCCTAAGAAGACTAAATATGGGAATGGAGTTTCTACAGTAAGTATATATGCATCTAGAGTTTTATTTAAGAGGGTTCATGCAGAGAAATGGCAAAGTCGCAGTGTCATAATTTAGTGGTTTTCGGTTTCTATCATATTCATCGTTTACATAAAGTTCATAATACTTTCGAGGGACTCGGTGTACGATGTTTTAACAAAATTCCCGAAGACATTATGAATTTACCCTTACTTAAATTCAAAACCGTTATTAAAGATCATCTTATTCGTAAGGGGTATTATACAATTAATGAGTTTTTAGATGATAAAATGTCTTGGGAATAATGTTATCTTTGATTTGATCTATCTTGTTTGTGTAGAATGACACTTGTGACGTGGGGGCACGTTGTGAATATTTATGTCAGTTTTCTCTTGCATTTCCTTTATTTTTTTGTATAATTTTTTTTAAGTTATGTTTTTACAAAATTAAAACCATATTTATTCACAGACTGTCCCTAATGTCTGCATAGCAATGTGTAAAGTGATGCAACCACAGAGCCTTACTTTTTTTACTTTCTGTTTAATATTTAGTTTGTAAACATTCATTATAATTCGTTAATCTAACGGTGTAGTGCTCTGCTGCATCACTTTATACGCTACCCAAATTGTAAATTACAAAAGATTGTAACTATCCATTTTTTTAAAAAGAGTGGCGTGTGTTTCTTGCCAGTTCTTCTCATAGCTCCTCCCCGTCAGCGAACTGGTCGTAGGCAAATTTGCTGACACTACTTTTCGGATAACCTGTTACATTCTTGTGACTTTCATAAGTGTTACCTTGTAACCTAGATGAATAAACGAGATTTCATTTCATTTCATTGTTTAGGATTACGTGAACTTATATTAAAATGTATGTATCTGTAATGCTTACAGTTATTATACTATATGAAAGGTTTGTTCTGTGTCTGGGTGTAATTTATCTATAATATGTATATATTTACAAAAAAAAAAAACAAAAATATTTAAGTAATATATCAGTTGTTTAGTACCCATAACACAAGCAAATTTAATTGCTTAATTTGGGACTAGATGGCGCTGTGTGAATGTGGTAGAATATTATTAATTATTATTAAATAGCTCCAATTAAATAACAAAAATCGAAAATATGAAACTAAATTTTTGCTTTTCCTCTGTATCATCATCAGATCAGCCCAACAATATCTGTATGAATATGTATTTACAGAATAATGGTGGTTGCGCAGTAGTATGTAGCGTGGAGATGTCTCAGCTGGGCGGCGTCGTGGTGGCGCTGGACACCCACGCCCAGCTCCACGTGTACAAGCTGCCGCAGCCCTGGGCGGATATACGTATGTGTCATCATCATTTGACTGGCCTGATGGTCTAGTGGTTACCTACATACATCATCATCATCATCAGCAACCCATTAATGTCCCACTGCTGGGCTCGGATCTCCTCTCCTCTAACTAGAGAGCTGAGAGGGTTTATAATCCACTCACGCTGGCCTAGTGCGGGTTGGTGGATCAGACATACTCATAGAATCTTTTCTAGGGTATGTGTGTTTCCTCACGATGTTTTCTTTCACCGTTAGCAGATGGTAAGTCACTTGACTAGTACATATAAATTCCACAAAGTGGAATTCACATTGGTACTGCCGGTCGGGATCGAACTCGGACCGCGTGATTTGCACGCCGGTTCCTTATCCATGACTACATAGATATTATACATAAATTACACCCAGACACAGAACAAACAATCGTGCTCATCACACAAAGATTTGACCTGGGTGGTGATCGAACCCACGACCTCCGGCTTAGCAGTCAGGATCACTAACCACTAGACCAACAGGCCAGTCAATATATAGTATAATAGTCATAATAAAATACAATAATAAGAAATTGAAACATAAGTATATACATTACATAGCAGCATCTGAGTTTTTTCTTGAAATTTATTATTTGTCATCTGCATTTTTTTTCTTTTTCAACCCATAAACGTCCCACTGCTGGGCATGGGTCTCCTCCAAATATTGTGAAGGGAATTTAGCCTACTATACCACGCTCGCCAAACGTGTTGGTATAGGGTTTGTTTCGAATTTTCCTTTTCTCGCAGTGCTCTTGTTTCCTTAAGGTTACCCTTATTCGCCTTTTACGACACCCACAGGTTGAAATGGGGTAGTGACATTATGTATTCTTAATCCGTCGCTACACGGAATGCAAAAAATTGCATAATAATTTATAATTTCCAGCGACGCCGCTGGCAATCCAGCACGCGACCAATCTGATGGAGTTCGCGATGGTGTCTGGTATCGACTGTCTGGACGTGCTCATGACGCTAAAACAGAGCGTCGTTGAACCTGTATACGAGAGGTATCTATCTATGATTACTAACATTATTTATTAAGCACACTGTCGAATTAGGAATAATCTGTAATAGGTGTTCTACACGGTTATAAACTTGCGTTCCAACAGAGTGACCTTGGTGGGAGCTAGGTTGCCATCCGCGTAGTTTGTATGAATTTTTTTAATTTATTTATTTATTTATATTCCACGCTTACATCTATCATTACAGGTACCAGTACCCAATACAATAGTGTAACAACATGTGTAATATCTATTAATTATCTTAAACTATGTAATAATAACATGTGGCATATAAGGTTGCCTTTGTGAACTCACTCAGTGCACAACCAAACAATTTTTATTTGGTTTACAACAGCCGGCTACAAGGTTGGAATCCACCAAGGGCACCTCTGTGGAAGGCAAGTTTATAACCATGTAGCACAGCTTTAATGCTAAATGTTGTAATCAATAAATTAAAAACCGGTTAAGAGCATGTCGAACCATAATCAAAGTAGGGCGCAGCAATAGAGCGTATCTTCAAAGCGCTTACGTCCTTTTGTTGAGTAGCGCAGTTTTTCAGCAAAAACTCAAAAACGGTATATCCGATAGTGTTCAAAATAATTTTAGTTGGAAGTATTTTTTTTGGTTTGACGGTTTAGAAATAGAGGGGGGACACAATTTATGCTACTTTAGGAGCGATTATTTCCGAAAATATTCACGGTTAAGAGCATATACGAGTCAAAATGCCTGTGACAGACGGACGGACATGACGAAACTATAAGGGTTCCGTATTGCCATTTTGGTGACGGAACCCCTGAAAAAGTCATAATTTTTGTCTGATACGGCACGCGTCTGAAACGTTCCGTGTCAAGATACAAACGTAGCTTTAGGGACTATTCACACTTATTCAACTTTTGTCCATAGAAAACAACGATTTTGTATGAAGACGTGTACGCATCCATTTAGCTTTCCACGTCTATTCAGCTTTCGCGGCAAACCAGTATAAAATGAGGATAAATGTGTTTTTATCATGCGAATGCTATAGAGAGCGTTCAGCGCTGTTCCGTCGCATTCACCTTCGAACGCGACGTCACAGCTCATTACAGGGATGTTTCGCGACTCTTTGTCGACAAGTTGCGACCTGTTATTGTTCCTGCATTCATTTGATTTATTATTTTCTTTTCTCATTCTTACGACGCCGTACGCGGCTGATAGAAGCAGAGCTGTATAAGTGTGACCAAGATCGTTCAGCATAACGCGAATGGAGCTGAATAAGTGTGAATAGAATTAAGCAGTTATCTTTAGCTAGACATTTTTGTATTGGAAAGGACCTTATTGGGAAAAAACTTGGTCTTGGTAATCGTTGGTGGCAGGCGGCACAAAACGCCCGCTGTGGCTGAAATTAGGTGAGCCCTATGTCCAGCAGTGGACATCATTGGACTGACATGATTATGATGATGAAACAATAATAAAAAAAATTAGATCCTGCGGTTGGACTATCATCATCATCATTTCAACCCATTAAATGGCCCACTGTTGGGCACAGGTCTCTTCAAACAATGTGAAGGGAATTTAGCCTACTATACCACGCTGGCCAGACGAGTTGGTATAAGGTTTGTTTCGAATTTTCCTTTTCTTGCAGCGCTCTTGTCTACATAAGGTTATTCCTTTTGCTACACCCACGGGTTGAAATGGGGTAGTGACATTATGGATTCTTAATCAATCACTACACGGAATATTTTTTGTTTCCAGATTGACGGAAACATTCCAGCGGCAACCGGCTGCGTTCCAGCAATATTACTTCCACAGTTGGTTGAAATTGAGAATCGCTTTGTGCAGGTAAAGTAATATGACTAGTATCGTCGCAGGATTGAATCAAAAATTTAATTGATGATGATGACTGGCCTGTTGGCGTAGTGGTTAGTGACCCTGACTGTTAAGCCGGAGGTCGTGGGTTCGATCCCCACCCAGGACAAATCTTTGTGTGATGAGCATAAAGGTTTGTTCTGTTTCTGGGTGTAATTTATCTATAATATGTATGTATTTACAAAAAAAATGTATTTAAGTAGTATATCAGTTGTTTAGTACCCATAACACAAGCAAATATAATTGCTTACTATGGGACTTAGTGAATACGGTATAATATTATTATTATTACTTTCACCTAATTCTAAAAAGTATAGCATACATATAATATTTACTATATAATATCTTTATGTAATATTCTGCTTTATAACATAACAAATTTAAAAAAAAACGTGTGGCACTCGGGGACTGCCGCATAGCATTTTTTATCAACTTATGCAATTATAATATAAATGCAACGTATTCGTCTGATTTTGGAGCAGCTCGTCTCTTACCGTGCTCACTTCGTACAGTCTACACGCATACGTCTAGTCGCACGCACACAAACACCGTGCCGAAGTCTGCCGAACTGAAACGACAACAGACGATGCACGGCTTTCAACGCCGCACCGCGCCGCCGGTCAGAGTGAGGAGTGTTAGGTTTTTTTCGTTACGGAATTTCTTGATTCGGTCGCCGCGCTCAAAGCCCGCGACAAAAGCTATGAAATAGGTTAAAAAAATCAGCTGGTTTGCGAGTTAAAAGGTCATTGACCCGAACTTTATGCGCTTGTATCTCTGTAGGTATACTATTTTGGAGTCGGTGACCCAGTTCTCGTAGCGGGAGCTGTATCCTTACAGGCTGTATACAATGTATTGCAGAGTGAGCCCGTCGGCGCAGAGCTCGGTGTCGTGGCTGACGTGCCTGCAGGCGCTGCAGGCGTGCTGGTCGTGCGTGCTGGGCGCGCTGCGCGCCGACGACAAGCCCGACGCCGCGCCGCTACACGCGCTGCTCGACGACCTCGCGCACGACCACGACAAGGTACGACCTGCACCTACACACAGATATCTGACTTTTTTTTATTATCCAAATTTTATTGAATTTGACTTAGTATGGTGTTTTGGTTTCTTTTTTTTCTGTACCTTTCTGTGATATTTTAAACTGTAACCAATTGAAATTGTAACAACTATGGCGATTAAAAAGAGTGGCCTGAGTTTCTTGCCAAGTTCTTCTCAGAGCTCAACCCTGTCAGTGAACTGGACGTAGGCAAATTTGCTGACACCTTATTTTGGCTTTGTATGACGTTCATAAGTATCATGTATGTGATCCAAATGAAATAAAAATATTTGACTTTGACTTTAATATTTTCGACCACTCATGGGATTGAAAAATTTGCGTCATCGGGCGTCGTCCTAATTGAACGTGATCGCATCATCATCATATCAGCCCAACGACGTCCACTGCTGAACATAGGCCTCACCTAATTTACGCCGATGATGATGATAATGATCGCATGGTCGTGTTTAATTGGACACTGCCTCAGAGACTTCAATCGTGATAACATTCGAAACGTTTATTTTTAAATGGATCATTTAAATTTCAAATTGTAACTACAGATCGTCATTCATATTTAGAAATTGTAGTATACAGTGTCACTATTGAATACGTTTCAATTTTCATTCCAGTTCTATGTTTATGGTACAGATAGTTAATAATAAAATGGTGTATAATTACAGAGTCTACTAACATTGGAGGCGAAATGCGATACGGTCGCAGAGATAGCGTCACTGGCGCCATTACGGCTCGCGCTACAGCGTGCCCTGGACATAGCACTCACCGCGCTACTGTCGCTCTGTCAGCACCAACACCAACATCTCATGCATCACTCGTGAGTATCATATCATATACTGTCAGAGAACTGAGATCTAGGGTCTGTAGGGTTACGGAACATAGGACTTTAAAGGTATAATATATAAGGTTGAATATATTTCAAGCTTGTACACATTAGGATATACCATTAGTAAGTAGTTTTATATGTAGGTAGTTAGTAACGGCTGCAGGTATTAGGCATAAGTACATTAGGCATAATTTGTTAGTTTAAGGTAGATTAAGTTATATGTACAGTTATCTAAGTTGCCTATACATAGTGTGATCATCAATTTCGGTAGGAAATATTTGTTCCGACCCGGAGCTCGAACCAGTGTGACAGAAACCGCTGCGTCACCGAAGCAGTTTTTGGTGAAAATGTCTGGGCCGTGCCGCCCCGTCGTCTGTTCTGCACCTTATTTATCTTGGTTGTCGTTGTAGGTACGAGGTGTGGGCGGACGCTTCGGCGGTGCTGCTGCTGCGCAAGCTGGCGCACGTGGCGCGGCTGGCGGGGCGCGCCGCCGACCCGCTCGTGCGGCCCCTCGCGCGCCTCGCCGCCGCCCACCCCAACGCGCCCAAGCAGGACCTCATCGGTTAGTCTATTGCCTTCCTTTAAAACAGTGGTGTGACGACTTAAATGCCCATGAGGACTGGAGGAATAGGGCTGGGGATAGGCAGCTGTGGAAAGTTAAATGGGAGGACTTGACTCAACAGTGGGACGATATCATCATCATCATTATCTCAGCATATTGCAGTCCACTGCTGGACGTAGGCTTCCTAACACGCAACATAGCACTGTGTCCTTCGCCTTCCGCATCCAGATAACGATATATATGTGGGACGATATAAACCTCATTGGTTACGATATTGGGACGATATAGGTTGAATAAAAAATATATATTGTGTACAAAATTGGTATACTTATACAAAATCTGCACTGTACGTTACCTTAGAGTCCTATTTAGATGTTCTACTCCTTTATACTGAGCCAAAAGGTGTCAGCAACTTTTCAACTAGACAAGAAAATCTTTTCTGCATGCTAATGCCTTTTAAGATCTTTCAAAAGCATTTGATTGCTTGGAACACAATACGCTCGTCCCAAAGCTTAGCCACTATGATATAAGAGATGCTGCACTAGGTCTCATTGCCACTTACTAAAGTGATATAATAATTGTATTTCCATTTATATCGAAGTCTTCGATATAAATGAAAATAAGACTTCTGGATTATCTGTAAATATTGGCGTTCCCCAGGGCTCAATGTAGGACCTTTTCTAATTCTAAAGCCTTGTCATGAATTTCCACGGGCCTCAAATGGTATAGTTATGCCACTTCAAGCATGCCAGCGAGGTACTACTACCGTAGATAGTTTAAAATATAATTCTATACTTAATACTTTACTATTTTAACTTACTATATGTATGTATATTGTTGACAGAGGAGTGCGCATCGCTAACAGCGCAATGGTCGGGCGCGCGCGTGTGGGAGTCTCTCCCAAGGTGCAGTGTCTCCGCGCCACACGCTAAACAGTGGCCATTCTATGTAAGTCTTCATCGTCATCATATCAGCCGTAGGACGCCCACTGTAGGGCATGTTAAAAAAAATAAAACAGTAAAAAAAGAAATGAAACAGAAAACCATTGCTTGTAAATCTGCTGTAAAACAGTTGGGTTGGTAATACTGGGCCCCTTACAATTTGCCATAATATGGCAAATAATATTTGGATCTATATCTATGTATATATATATGTATGTATATTATGGACTGGCCTGTTGGTCTAGTGGTTAGTGACCCTGACTGCTAAGCCGAAGGTCGTGGGTTCGATCCCCACCCAGGACAAATCTTTGTGTGATGGGCATAAAGGTTTGTTCTGTGTCTGGGTGTAATTTATCTATAATATGTATGTATTTACAAAAAAAAAGTATTTAAGTAGTATATCAGTTGTTTAGCACCCATAATACAAGCAAATATAATTGCTTACTTTGGGACTAGATGGCGCTGTGTGAATGTGGTAAAATATTATTATTATTATTATTAAAAAGTAAGTAATATATTAACCCCATTATTACAAAATATGAACTTTAGTATTAATCCAGGTTTAAATTGACATAAGCCATTGTTTTAGTGTCAAAGTTGTCAATTTAAACCTGGTTTAATACTTAGTCCGTGTTTTATAATAAGGGGGTAAAAGTTTAATTTATTATTTGTAATTATAATAATTGTCTAGCTGGAGTATGGTGTGGAACCTGAAAATCTACGATATACCCCGGAGCCGCCCGCCTACGCGCAGTGTGAGACCACTCCTTCAGTCACTATGGACTCAATACGGTAAGTTTTATTATAACCATATTCTTTTTTGTTGTTATTTCTGAGTACCCTGTTTGCCACCGTCGTGGTATAAAAAAAAAAACCTACCGCAATTACAACGTATATATGCCAAATTTGAAGTTTTTAGTAACCATAGTAACGGCAATAGAGCCACTTAAAAGAAAAAAAAAACATTTTTTAGTGCGCGCATAAGCTACAAAAGGAATCTGGGTACAAAGTTTCAAGTTTCTAGACCAAGTGATTTTCTTTTAAATATAGACTAGCTTCTGCCCGCTGCTTCCCCCGCGTGGTATGTATTTTATACCTATAAAACTTCCTCTTGAATCAGTCTATCTATTAAAAAAAACCGCAACAAAATCCGTTGCGTAGTTTTAAAGATTTAAGCATACATAGGGATATAGGGACAGAGAAAGCGACTTTGTTTTATACTAAGTAGTGATGTTCTCTCTATTCCCAGTTATATGTACCTGGGCGGCGGGCTCCGTCCGGCGCGGTGGCGCCAGTGCGCCAGGTGCGGCTCCCGCGCGCTCCCTGCGGCAGTCCCGAGGCACCCGCTGCAGCGGGCTTATGACGCCAGGTTCCTAGCCGCATGCAGGTTAGCACACGACATGTTCATTAATTTATCAAAAATGTTGTAAAAAATAATAAGTTTTATATAATAATTAGATCAAATATAGAAAAAGCGATGGTAGTTGAATGGATAAGGGACCGGCGTGCAAATCACGCGGTCCGAGTTCGATCCCGAACGGCAGTATCAATGTGGATTCCACTTTGTGGAATTTATATGTACTACTCAAGTGACTTACCATCTGCTAACGGTGAAGGAAAACATCGTGAGGGAACCTACATACCCTAGAAGAAATTCTATGAGTATGTCTGATCCACCAACCTGCACTAAGCCAGCGTGAGTGGATTATGGCCTAAACCCTCTTAGCTCTCTAGTTAGAGGAGAGGAGACCCGAACCCAGTAGTGGGACTTAATGGACATAAAATGAACATGAAATTCCATAAAGTAAAATCTACTTCAGTGATTTAACTGTGTGTGTAAACCATTTAATGTACCTATTTCGTTTTAAAATCATTTACTGCACACAAAAATATAATATAGTGTCACGTACTAGGGTTCAATTTGGAGTAAAACACCAGTTACGCTTTTCACTGATTTATTGGGTCAGGTTCTAGTCCCAAATCTTCAGGTCACATTACACTGCACACAAACACTCGTTACAGTTCACAACACAAAATCACTGTCACACTGCCGTACTCAGAGACGTAACTTATCTTTAAAGTTTATTTAGTTAAAACGTGTAATAATTAAGTCTATACACCTAAAGACGATTATTCAAAGACAAAATTGTGTTAATGACAGATTACTGCTAATTGACGTCTGTGCGGTAGACAGAGTTCTATCGAAGTTCTTAATCCAAAGAAATAAAACCTCGTTAGGAGTTCATCATTTTGTGTTTTAAAAATAATTTTAATAGCAATAAATATTTAAATTTTATTTATCTTACAGATGCGGGGGCAAATGGACACTATTCTCAAATGTTTAATTATATAAACCTATTAATATTAAGATAAGCTATTATGTAGTTATAATTTTGTACAAACAATATAAATAAATGATTTTTTGTAAACTTTGTCTTTATTTAATATTATACGTATAAATACAACATTAGAGTAACCAATACGAAATTCCCGCCCTTTTGTCTCGATTGACCTCAACAGCAACAGACCTCATTAGAATATTATTTTTTTAAGAAAAAAAAAGCTCCCTTAATATAAAATACGGACTCAGCATTAAACTAGGTTTAAATTGAAATTTTGACACTAAAACAATGGCTTATTTCAATTTAAACCTGATTTAATACTTAGTCCATATTTTGTAATAAGAGTACGTGTCTAGGGTAAAGTAGTAGGATCATACGATTATTATACTTCGTTCTATGGTTCGAAAAAGTTGAGCTGTATTATCAAAAATATAAAAATAAAAAATCTATTTTATTTATTATCATATTACCTTCTGTAGTCGTAAAATGACATTCTTAGATTCGATTCGAAAAATATCATGTTTTGATAATAATAAGGAATAAAATTATTGATTATCAAATAATTATGAAAGGACCCCAAAGATCCGCCATTTTGATCATGCGATATCTCAGTTAGGTTGCATGTTTCTTTTAAAAAGATCTGCCTACTCCGTCTACTCTACGATCCACATTTAGTTACTTAATTAACATTAGGTGAACAAAACAGGGCTGTCCAAATTGACACGTACTCGACCCATAGAAATTATTACCGAATACATGAAACGATCTCGGGAATTTAATCTCAGAAACTACTAGTCCGATTTACAAAATTCTTTTATTTTTATAATTATATGTAAAAAATCATGTTGGATAACCCATTTATCGAGGAAGACTATTTAACGTCACGCTACGGCCAAAAGGAGCTGTGCAGTGGCCAATTAAAGAATGACGGGAGGGAAGCCGCGGGCGTGTTATAGATTTTTTTTGTAATTTAAAAAAGTTGATAATTATATCACGAGCCGCTTTTGACAACCCTGATTTGTTGAGTATTGATTTAGTAAGATTTAGAGCTAACCAAGTAAGAATGTAAGAATACAGTTTTACGCAAGTTTTAGTCGTATAAAATATTCTATTTAGTATTAATCCAGAATAGTTATACAAACTATATTTTATACCCAATTTATTCAAATTTGTTATTGTTATATTTATCCACTCTATGAATAAAAAACACATTACTTTATATTCAACTTAGCCATTTCAGTTAATTATTAATCGACTATTGTTGCCGACTGCCGCCGTATAGTATGTTTGACTTCTGTCAGCACATCACTAGTTGTCGTTGTGAAAATCGTTGTGAAGCGTTTCTCTGCGACTGCGTAAAATTTGATAGCGAATTTCCTGTTACATTCGCGACCACCCACAATTTATCAAAGTTTTTATTGTAAAACACATAGTTTATATTAAATGGCAGACAAAAAAGGTATTTATGCAGTTTAATTACTATTTTCTTTGTTCTTTTCTTATACGTTTTGACATGTGTAACGTCATGGGAGACCCTTGAAATTGTGTTATAGCTATTCTGAAACAATTATTTAATTATCAGACGTGGGATTACTTCGTTAGAGGAGCATATTTTACTGAAAATCACATCAAATAGTGATATTTCAGTAAGGCGCGGTAGATCGATAATGATGTTAATCCAAAATGGTGGACCACCCCTAACTCAAGGCGAGATTTATTCTGTTCTAATTTTAGGTCTATTCATTATTATAATTAATTCAAGAGCTTGCAAAACTCTTGTAAATGTTAGCTATGAGAATAAATTACATTCTCAACACGGCACTAAGTGCGTAGAAGGGGCATGTGTCTGATATTTTTAGTAAAATACCCATGTCCATGGTAGAATCGTAGCCAGTTTGTTGACCTGAGACGTTTATACAAATATATTTCATATTTTATTGTGCTTCTGTAAGTAGGTCACGGAAATATACATTCATGGTGGTACCTGAAGATTTTCCTTCATCATAATAAGCTTAAAATTATTGATTCTTGATGCTACAGTTACTCATTGTGAGCATAAATTACTAATTTTCCAAAATATATTCCAGATGTTACAACATATAAAAAAAAATAATCAATCTCCCTCAGCTAAATTCTAATTTGAATATGAAATAAGTTTGAATATTAAATTTTTTTATTGTGTAATCTGGATGTTGACCATCACAACTGATTAAATTAGATTATTAAGAAAAGTCATTGGTCAGTAAACTTAATATTCACACGTTTGCAACCTTGATGGCGTTACAAATGTTAAAATGATTGACTCCTAATATTTAAGCTTTGTAGAACCATTGCGTTACAAATATTTTCTGATTAACTCTGGCAGTCTGGTGATGATGCCAGTGTCATGAAAAACTAAGGCCCAAAATACAGTTAGGACGGTTGCACACTGAGTAAAACTGTCATTCATGGGTCTACAAATATTGCCAGTCAAATTAAACATTTCTTACATATCAGTCTTAAATATTAAAGGATGAGTCATCTATTAGTCAACATTGTTGTTTACTATAGAAATTATGATCTAATAATGGCTTGACTGATATATAAGAAAGACTTCTTAAGGAGTGCGAGACAGTTTTGCAAACGCAACATTGAGATAAGATGATAATACAAGTTACCTACACCCTCCCCACTCCCAGTCGCCGCCCCCCCTCTACAGGAGCCGCGAGCGCGCCGGCGCAGTCCCCGCGCGGCAGTCGACTAATCGCTATCATGTAATGAAATCACATAGAATTTTTCTTTCTTTATTTTCTTTTTTTTGGAAACATAGTTAAAGAGAGACAAATATGATATGTGCGTATCGGCGTGTGGACGATCGTATGTGTTATTAATTCGATTGTAACCTGTTCGTTAATGACTCGACTGTTGTAATAGTTTTTATTGTCATTTTTTTATTACTTATAAACAACAAAACCAGTTTTCATAATATTACTCAATAACGTCAAGGTCGGTCAATTTTCTAATTTAAGTATAATAATTGACAATTAAATAATTACGGCAGTCTAGTCTTTATGTTTTTCTACATAAATTTGGCAAGTGATAATGCATAAAGCTACTATAAATGTATTGATTTTTCTCTCTATTAAATTGATATTTTTTTTCTGAATATCACAAATTCAGATGGACTTGTTTGACATGAAGCTAAATGTTTGGCTGTACAGTAGATGTCTTTGCTTGATACTATTTGTATAGTGTTTGGTAAATTCCTGAATTTGTGGTTTAAAATAATCCTAATTGCTTGCCAAATTTCATAGTTAACAATGTCTTACTCTAAAAAATAAGTTGTTCTAAGTACTCAAGTGCTGTCTAATAATAAAATATATTACAATTTAATATAAGGCAGGACTTTTCCTTAATTATATGTGTCTTAGCTAATCATTGTTTTTTGTTTTATTTTTAAAAATATTTTAGTTCACAGCTTATTTTTTATTGTGTTTAACACATTATTTTTAAGTTATAATAATTACTGGTGATAATTAATACTAGAATTGGTCTCAATGGATTTTTTTAAAGTAAATAATGTCCCAGTAATTATTAATTTGTTGCTAGTTCATGCACCTTACTTAACAATGACGCAATATTCATATATTTTTTGTATACATATATGTTTTTATTCGCTAATTAAAATATAATATTGCCTCATTGGATAAAAAGCTTCCCTATTGTGTTATACATTTTATAAATAGGGATGTCTTGTGTTTGTTTTATTTTCGTTTTCTTACTAAAGAATAAGCTAACTTTTTAGTAATAATGTTATAAAAAATAAATGACAATAAAAATTAAAAACAATTTTTTTTAATTAGATTCAATTTTTTTTTCCTAATACTTACATTTTGTCATTTATTTTTTGTGTTGGTTTCTGTTTTCTCAAATATTTGAGGGTACAGATACAATCGCACAAAAATCTAGCTACTTTTTGTTACTGATACAGACATGAATTTTATATCAATTTAAACAATTTATAAAATAATTCAACCTATTTCAATATAAAACTCACGTCAATTTACTTGTAAGATTGTGTGTCTACTAATACTAACAAAAATAAATACAAACAATACCTATTTTAAACTATTTTGTATTTATTTTAAAGTCCGCGAATGTATTTTTGCGGACATTTTTATGTAAGGTGATGGCAAAATTGGCACTGGCAACAAAAAAAAAATTATCGCTATTGCCACTTTTTCTAGTTGTATGTTTAATTTACACAAATATGTTTAACAAAAAATTTTAGATAATGTATCTGTATCTGAATTCATAGATACACGTTCTAAGATTGGACTTTGAATCCTATACATCGGCAACTTGTAGTGACTGTATAAAAAATTTAAAGATGAGAGGATTTTAGGTCAAACTAAATCAAATATGTTAACAGGAATGACACCATTGTTAGTATGTGTGTGATTAGATATAAGAATAACAGATATATATCGCATTTGGGTAATAAAATGGAAAACATGTAACATTATTTTTCACTTTGATTGCATATTATGTGCATTGATACATTTTTATTGGTGACAGATGTTCTACACAAAAGATTTTTTTATTTTTTTTTCACCCCAGTTATTCCTTTTTGTTACATGGTAAATTTCATTTTTTATTACATTTTAATTAAAATTGGTGATATGTATCTGTTGAATGTTGCCTATAGCATTACTGAATGCTAAAGACAACACTGCATGCAAATAAGCTTAATCGAAGGACAGGGAATTATGCAGGTTGTGAGTGTCTCAACTAACTGGCCAGATCTAGTACGAACACTCTTAAACATCTCAACACCATAATATATAGGATCCACATTTTTTTATATTTTTCTTTTACTCAATTTCTTTTTGGTCTTTTCTGTCGGTTCTTCCGAGTCTTTTTCAGGGATCCTGATGTTAAATGACATTTTTTAATTAAATTTATTCACAGCAGTCATAAAAATGCGTTCAGTTTGTTGTTATATTATTTAATATAGCGATAAACTACCTGCTTGTTGCAAACATAATAAAATTAAGCTTTTAACTTGAAGTATTTTGTGTCCGTGATATTGAAAAGTTTGCCCGTTGACAAAAATATGGCAACATTTTCAATATCAATTATAAGTTAGTAATTAATGTCTAGGTGAAGGATGTTACCAGGTTTTTTTGTGGTTTTTGACATCCGTTTATATGACAATTTTGCTGTTGTTAGCAGCCATTTTGAGTTTATTTGTGACAAGCATGAATTAATGTTTATGTTTGTTAAAGCTTTGATTAGTAAATGTTTGATGTTTCGTACTAGCTGTAGTTTATGCATTTTTTTTACTAATTAGGATTTTTTGAATAAGTTGGTTGTGTTGTTTGCATGTTTAGAATATGTTTTATAGATATTTTTGTGTTGTCACTTGTGCATGTTTCTGTGTCCTTCAACGCACTGATATCATAATTTTGTTTTTTATTTTTGCTTCTTCTGCATCCAAGCTTTTAAGTTAACAGCAAAATATCGTATATTAATTTTCTCAATGAAGTCAACAAAAAATCTTGGTACTTGTTGAATATATAGTTAGTTATTAAAATAGAATATGAATATTTTTTTATTTCAAGGAATGTTCACATCATGTATACACGTTTTGATCGCCAGTGTCATGGCTGTCGTGACTATGACTATGAACTTAGATTACATATTTTAATAAATATGAAAATTTAAATTTGCCATTATTAATTTACGTCAGTTTGTTTTTCATAGAAAAATGTCAAAGTTCACAGTCGTAATTATAAATAAATATTGTACTTTTTAAAAGGTTTCTTATCGTGTGATGATTGTTTTGTTATTTAAGATTTCTTAATGAAATACATTTGGATGGTCACACTAGTTTTTGTGCACCAAGCTTGACATTAAATTACACTGATTATATGGAAATGTAACGCCATAATTAGCCATTATCTACATGCCGTAAACATTAATGGCTGGAAAGAGTGTCCGTCGATAAAAATAATATGCAGGCACTCATTTAAAATCCTTTTTTATTCATATAGTCAGTCCAGCTAGGGTGACCATGAAAAATAAGGAATGCATTGTAAATAACTAATTTGGTAGGCGATCAGCACTCACACCTGTGTTGAATATAACGATGCCTACCAAATTTATTGAATTTTTTACTTTAGACTGTGGACTAAAATATTTTTTATTTTTTTGGAAAATATTTTTGTTTATCAGTCTACAGTGTTGTCACCACACTAAAGAGTTTTTCAAAGATATTTTATTTAAATGTTAGTTTTGAAAGACTCATGTTAGTGGTAACGCGTTGTATGGGCATCGCTTGTCGTTAACACTGACGTAAGTGATCGTAAACATAGATGAAAATTTACCAAAACATTTTCCAATTGAAAAATATTTTTTTGAAAAATATTGAATTTTTTCTTTGTTTTTTTTTCATCTATGTTCCACGTTGTGCTAATAACTGAGCTATAGTTTATTGTTTTCTCTTTCTTACATTCACATGTGAGAACGAGACATATTCTCTAATTTTATCGTAATTTTAAAATTATAGCAATGTTAAACAATTAGCACGACTACACCGCTGCGTCAAGCGTGAATGCTCGGGCTTGGGTTGCGGCGCGCAATGCGCGACACGACGCGGCATACACACGAACATACACATCACTATTGATTATATATTAAAAACACTTTATTAAGTACACTTCTCTTGATACTGAATTTTTATCAAAAATTGTTTTTAAAATAAATTTCAATGCCTCATTTTCAGTATTAGGCCTCAGTGTACCCATAACTTTATTAGTAATTCTTTTTTTAATTTGAATTTAATCGAATATATTCTCTTTTTTTTTTAGTAATTTTAGTCGATTATTTTGACAAGTTTAGTGATTTGGTGTTTGAGTGTGTGCCGCGTATTCGCGTAGTGTGGTGTGCGTTGGTAGAACATGGTAGTTGTTGCAGTGACCCCGCCGCTCGGCGCTTACCCGCAACCACAGCCGCCCCAGGGACCCTTCCTGCCGGCGCCACCGCATCAGGCCGCGCCGCAGTATGGAGGTTAGTTCACAATAAGTACATTTTAAGTATTCATATTAGCGTTTAAGGGCTTATACACAAAAATGCAAATCGGCGCGATGCGAATCCGCAACGCAAAAAACCGCGATGTCGCGTCGTGTGGGCTCGTCAATCGCATCGTAAAAATACCACTTAATATTTGTTCAAAAACATTTAATAACCACTTCATCCGAACAAAGTTGGGTAACCGTATCCAGTCGAGTCGTGCCGCATCGCATCGCGCCATATCGGATCGCGTTCGCTTCTAATCGCCAACTTAGAACACTGTGTAATTCTTTATTTATACATAAAAAGATTTCTGGTAAATGACAAAATATATTCTAATATTAGTATATAAGTTCAATATTAACATTTGTACATTTAGGGGCTGCGCAAACGACGGCGCGGCGCGGTCTTTTTGACCACGAACCAATAAAAACCGCGTTTGACCGCGGCTGCACTCGCCGTGCGCCGTCTGCTTTTTTGCATACGAACAGCCCACAAGTGGCAATTGCTTCTAACCTATCTATTCTACAACGAAATGTCACTTCAATACATTTGAACACATTCCTGAATAAATATCGGCGTGTCACGTGATCAATGTACTAATCTGACATGTCGATAGATTAGACTGATCGAATCGATTGCCACTTGTCCAGAGGGGCTGGTTTCGATTCAAGGCGGTCAGCCACGGTCAAGCTGCTGCGGTCACTGGCGGGCTTTTTGCCGCCTTGACCGCAGTTCTATAGTTGAAAATCGTCGTTGCCCCGTCGTTTGTACGGCGCCTTAAATTCTGATTCTTTTTTATGAGTGGTGAATTGTGGATGTAGTACTTCTACCTTCGCTGTTTTGATAAATGCATGTTACTATGTTGTTATATAGATTATCATGGCTTCACAGTGGCAGGCGGCTCTCCCTACGGCGTGACGTTCGGTGGGGCGGGGGCGGGGGCCGGGGGGGTGTATGCTCCCCCGCCGTATGAGCAGCTGCAGCACCATCAGGCTATACCGGCGCTTAGTCAGCAGTTGCCGGTCAGTTTACGTAGTGTTTAGTTATTTATTTAAAAAACTTTATGCACATTAATAGTACAACGGTGGGCTTAATGCCAAAGGCATTGTCTACCTGCCAACCTTAGGGTAATGCAGAGAAGAACATGGTAGGTGCAAAATTAAATGAAAAATAGTGACTTGACTAAGTACATAAGATTTTTAGTTTTTAGTTTGTGAAGAGTTATTGTAGTTGAGTATTTAGCAAGGATATGATGTAGGTCTATGTGATTTGAATTTGATTTAGTATGGTGTTTTGTTTCTGTACCTTTCTGTGATATTTCAAACTGTAACCAATTAAAATTATAACAACTATGGCGATTAAAAAGAGTGGCCTGAGTTTCTTGCCAAGTTCTTCTCAGAGCTCAACCCTGTCAGTGAACTGGACGTAGGCAAATTTGCTGACACCTTTTTTTTGCTTAGTATGACGTTCATAAGTATCATGTATGTGATCCAAATGAATAAAAAGATTTGACTTTGACTTTATGAAATTAAACTCATCTCTCTGTAACTATTTTATGATTAGGTTTATTAGAAGTTGCGCGTGGTTTGGCTCCAGTCGTTCTTTATTTGGCCACTGCTCGGCTCCTATTGGCCGTAACATGATGTTATATAGCATAAGCTTCCTCGATAAATGAGCTATCGAACACTACAAGATTTTTTCAAATTCGGACCAGTAGTTTCTGAGATCCTAGCGTTCAAGTAAACAAACTCTTCAGTTTTAGAATATTAGTATAGATATAGATTTTAAAATTTCTCCTGATCTTAGAAAAACAGAATGGGATTCCAATTATTATACGCAGAACTATCTACATATATTCTTGATCAGGACTTGCCAAACCAGGGGGGCACGCCCCCCTTGGGGGACGCAGAAAAATGTCAGGGGTATAATAGGTACGATTATATTTTCGAAAAAAATATTATATTATGTTAATAATTTAAAATTAGTAAATTAACTCTTCCAAATTGCCATTCTAAATAATTTTTAAAATTCAAATAAAAAATATATATGTTTCTTAACCCTTTGAACGCCAGAGACGTCTATACACGTAAAATGAAAATGGGCTCACCATGCCAATGACGACATGGCACGTCAAAAATGTACTGTATTTTAAAAGCTTGGCGCTCAAGGCACGGCGATACCGATTTGAATGGTGGTCAAAAGGTTAAGGGGGGCATGAAAATATTGGGAAACCCTGTTCTAGATAGATATGTCTCTTATTGTAACAAAAAAATTTGTTTATCAGTCTTTGAATGATGCAAACAATAGATTTAAATTTTCCATTGTTCTTATAGAAGTCGCATATAATAATGTATAAAATTTACTGCCGCGGCTCGGCTCGCGTGGTATTCGGCTACCATGACCACATATACTTCTCTTGTTAATTTGTGTATTGGAATTCATCGGACAATTACTAATATAATAAAGTCCAAGACTTCGATTACTTAAACGCACAGTTCTAAGGAATTTATAAAATGTTTGTGAAATGAAATGAATAGAAATTCTTTAGAGAATTTAATCCGTGTAGTGACGGATTAAGAATACATAATGTCACTACCCCATCTCAGCCTGTGGGTGTCGTAAAAGGCGACTAAGGGAGTAACCTTAAGCAGACAAGAGCACTGCGAGAAAAAAAAAAAAAAGGAAAATTCGAAACAAACCCTATACCAACCCGTCTGGCCAGCGTGGTATAGTAGGCTAAAATCCCTCCACATTCTTTGGAGGAGACCCGTGCCCAGCAGTGGGACGTTTATGGGTTGAAATGATGATGACAAGAATTTAGTAAATAAAAAGATGGCAATATGATTAATTGGCTCTATACAGTCTACCATAACAATGGTGTGCAAAATTTAGGTTCATCTACTAATCAAATTAAAATAATTATAATATAATAATATTCTACCACATTGATACAGCGCCATTTAGTCCCAAAGTAAGCAATTATATTTGCTTGTGGTATGGGTACTTAACAACTGATATACTACTTAAATACATTTTTTTTTGTAAATACCTACATATTATAGATAAATTACACCCAGATACAGAACAAACCTTTATGCTCATCACACAAAGATTTGTCCTGGGTGGGGATCGAACCCACGAAGCTTAGCAGTCAGGGTCACTAACCACTAGACCAACAGGCCAGTCAAAAAAATCTAATTTAGTAATTCGATGAATAAGTTAATGTTTTGTGTATGCTGTATAACATTACGCTATAACAAATAGGAGCTGAATTTTGAAGCAAAGATCCATGGTAGTAACTATTTTTCAAAAGTCGCCAAATTGATCCAACCAGTCGAGTCTTGGGTTTTGAGCTTAATATAATAAAAGTCGCGCGGGCTTCGCTCCCGTCGTTAAAAAAAATCGTTAAAAATATAATAGAAATTTGTAATAGTTTAGACGCACTTTCTTCGTACTTTCTTTATTTCCCAGGAACCTGTAGGTATTTACGTTGATCGTATGTTGTCATTACGTCATTCAATTCATTTAAATATCTCTGACTCTTTCATATTATCTTATCTCTTACTCTGTTCCGCACTTTTGTCGTCGTCATGTCGAAAACGTCATGATAGAAAAATATCTGTAGTTTTATATTTTTTTTTCTTTTTTTTTTTAATGATTATTATTAGAAAATGTTTATAAAGGTTAACACTGGCTGCCTTATCATTTAATGTCGTATCATCGTATACACTCTTTATAATGTTCGTATAGACACCATATTTACTCTTATTAACCCGTTTGATATGTCTGTCTGTGGTATCGTAGCCCCTAAACGAATCGATCGAGTTTTTTTTTGTTTTAAAGCTGACATGACCGTGAGGGTTCTTAGACATGTTTTATTGAAATCGATACTTTCGAATCGATTAATTTAAGTTTTTTTCTTTACTGTGTATCATTATAGCGCTATTATAATAATAATAATAAAGCCTTTTTTTATTTCCACATCAAATATGTTACATTTTAAATGTTTGTCAGTAACTGTAGTGTTAGTATATTTATCTTACCTATATGTCTAGTGTTAGTAAGGTTATGTTTATGGGATGTGGATCCATCCCGGCTTGGGTAAAGGTCTCCTCTTTCTTCCTCCATATATCTCTTTCTTTGCCTAAGGTCATCCAGTTTTGTCCTGTTATTGCAACGATGTCATGCTGGTCTAGCTGGTCTGCCTACATGTCTTTTCCCCAATGGTCCTATCCAACGTGTTGTTTTTATACTCCACCTGTTGTCTGTAAATCTCGATATATGGCCAGTCCATTGCCATTTTAGTTTTAAGGCTAACAGCGCTATTATAATGAGTAAATATCTTCATCATATAAGCCCAATGATATCCACTGTTGAACATAGGCCTCAGCTAATGAGTAACTATGCGTTGCAGCAAATGTACAGTCCGGCAGCGGCGATGTACGCGGCGGCGGCGGGCTACCCGGGGTACATCGGGTACCCGGTACAGTATTACCCGTATTACCCGACCGCGGTCCAGCCGTCCATTCAACCGCTCCGGCCCACCATCATGATACCTGTAAGTTACTTTATATTTATATTAAAATAAATTATTATAGCTATATGTATAACTGCCTCGGTGGCGCAGCGGGAAGTGTATACGACTGCTGTGCAAGAGGTCCCAGGTTCGATTCCCGGGTCGGGTGATAATGGTATTGGATTTTTCTGTCATGAAATTCCAGTATTGAGATTTTCCCGGAGTTTGGTAAACGAATGTTCCCGGTTGATGACAATAGGCTCGCCCCCTATTTCATGGGACCAAACATAGCTGGCGAAATGTGGGTGTGAAACACCTCTGCCTACCCCTTTGGGGAAAAAGGCGTGATACCATGTATGTATGTATGTATAATTATAGCCTACTACAGCTTGTTTTCCGTAGTTTAAAAAGAAAACATGGAACTTTAGAGCCAAATTCACAGTTGTGACTTTTCTTTGCAAATTAGGCTTCCCAAAGTTAACTTCAAATGCCGAAATTTCCTTTACTTTTTTAAATTTCACGGACAGTGCTTTGTATGTTGCGTGTGTGTATGTGTGTAGTAGTAGAGTAGTAACTACTAAGTAAGCTAAGGATGATTTTGGACAGTAAAGTTCGACAGGATTATGAAACTTATTGAACTGTAATAATAGGAAACATATTTTTTAAATATAGCTCCAATTAAATAGTAACATATGAAAACCACGTAATATGACATTAAAATGCGATGTTGCCACTCTGTAAGTACGCTCTTAATCAAAACCTATAGAGTACTTCATGTTGACCAAGAAAAATGAAATTTGGTTACACAGAATATTTTTTTTTTTTTTTTTTAACAACGCCCGCACTAGGGAACAAGCCCTGTGTCGCGGGGAGCTTTACAAACATGAGACTAACGGACACAAAGTACACCCAGACTAGAAACAAATATCTATGAATCACACAAATATTTGTCTCGAGTGGGAATCGAACCCACGTCACCCAGCACGGCGATGTAGTGGCGAGGCGACCACCTTAACCACTGCGCCACGGTGACAGTCATTTTCTATTCCATCTCAAGAGATTGTGGTGGTCCCAATAGTCTTGTGTTTCTCGTATTATGTACATTTTTTTTTTCTAAATCTCTGAGTATGATTGTTGAGCCTTATGTTGTGTCGTACAGAATGGGTTCGAGGCAGGAGGCAGGTTTGAGGGTCTGGCGCAGACGCTGCTGCCGCCCGCGCCGCCCGGCGTGCCTCCCTCCCCCGCGCACCTCGCCGCCATACAGCCGCACCAAGTGCTGTACGTATACTAAATACTTCACTCGATTTCTCTTTAAAATTATCTAGCACCCCATGTGACCCAATAAGGCTGCGCTCCTACCAGAGATGTCGAGAGAATCGCTTCATTTACATGACGTGAGCTATTGCCCAGCAGTGGGATGACTAAATAAAAAAAAATATAAGCTAAATAAAGCGATAAACACGGAAGTCCATTAACACGGAGACACGGTGGAACAAAACATCCAATAGAAAAGAATGGGAGAGCTTTGCCCAGCAGTGGGACAATACAGGTTGATAAAAAAAAAGTTTAGTTATGTTTAGTTGACTGGCCTGTTGGTCTAGTGGTTAGTGACCCTGACTGCTAAGCCGGAGGTCGTGGGTTCGATCCCCACCCAGGACAAATCTTTGTGTGATGAGCATAAAGGTTTGTTCTGTGTCTGGGTGTAATTTATCTATAATATGTATGTATTTACAAAAAAATAAAAATGTATTTAAGTAGTATATCAGTTGTTTAGTACCCATAACACAAGCAAATATAATTGCTTACTTTGGGACTAGATGGTGCTGTGTGAATGTGGTAGAATATTATTATTATTATTTTATTATTAGTCAATAATAAATATCTTTGCATAGTAGTACTAACATATCGTCGTTTTAATTCACAGTTGGCGCTAAACATTCGTGATTGCTGTGCGCCGACGTTGTCACCGCATCGGAAATCGAACCCGCACCTATCGTACCCATACACCTAGTGAGACGACCTAGTATCATTAAGCTCAAGTGTATGTATATTTGGATCTTGCTAATCTCGGAAACTGCTTGACAGATTTCGATATGAAAGCTGACAAGTGAAAATTCAATCTTATTATTAAAAATATAGGTTGTATTTTAATTTGGAAGTGGTGATTTTGGCTCGCAACAGTTTATATTGTCTTCAAACCATTCGATTATGTATCTTATTATCTAAACATATAGTACATTTTTGTTAGCAATATTGACATAATTTCCGTTTTAATACTGCTATATGAAATTGTGTTGTAATTGCTAAAGCATAGAGCATAATTTCATTAGACAGTATGATACTCTAAATAGCATCTCAAAAGTCGAATATATATTTTTTTAAATGAATCTTACGGCTATTGTTTTAAGTTGATATTTGAATGAAAGCGTATAGCGTATTAGGGCTCGTCTAGAAACGAGTGATAGATATTACCTTAGATCTGCATTTTAACTGATAAAATTTCCCGGAGGTCGTCTCAATGATTCTCAATAAATAATAAATTAATATCAAATATTTTCTAAAATAAAAGGTGTCGGTGTTACGTCAGCGTTTCTTAGCCCGATATTATTGACTGTGATGACATGTGCAGCGCTCGCTTTAACTATATTACGACTTGTAAAATAAACTTTATTTTGTTAGGCATACAATTGAAAATTAATTCCAAGAATATTTCTAGAAGATTCTCGTAGATTCGTTGGAATATATCGCCTTGTTCCATTCTAACGTTTAGACGATTACCAAAGTTATTACTATTCTATAGATACTATAGTTTACTAAAACTGTAAACGTAGTTTAAGCTCTCTATTTATCAAACAGATATGAACAAATAATAGTTTTAAAAATATATTTTTGTCTTATTTGAACACTAATCTAATCTGTCGTAACATATACGACAAAGTGTCATATTTAGTTAAATAATATTTTAACCGACTTTTTAAAGAAAAGGACCTTGTATGTATTGTCAATACATACTTTCATATTATATCTAATCTGTCATGTCATACGATCATACGACAAAAATATTTCATAAACTGGCATTATATGAAGAAGCGTTTTTCAATCGACTTCCTTCCGAGAAGGTACCTTATATATCTTTTGTCATATTATTATCCAATCTGTCATGTCATATACGACATAAATATGACAAACTGTCGTAATAAGATAAAGGAGCGTATGTACATGTAAGCAGCCGCCGCGGCGGTATCAACGGTAAAGTATTATAGTTTATATATCGTAACTTACGGTATAGCTGGCGGTGAGGGCCGGAGACACGAGTAAGACTAGTATAGACGCGTAGAGTGGCTCGCCTCGGTCTTATATCCGACGAAATAAGGATAATTTTTGGCAAAATGTCAGGAGTTATTGATTAAAATATTTAAAAGATCGTATGTATTTGAATATGGACATTATATTGTAGATTGGTTATATATTTTGTCGAAAGTTTTTGAATGAAATGTGTCGGTTTGGTAAATTGAATATGACAATGTAAATTGGTGGTTGTCGTATACGACAATGTAGATTTGTTGAATTGTCGTTTGGCTATGATGAAAATTGTATGTATTATCTATATACTATTATAAAAGGTGTCCCGTAATATAACGACAACTGGATACCACCGGGGAATAGAAGTGTGTGTGACTTCCTAAAAAAAAATATTTAAAAAAGTATGCTTGTATGAAAAAAAAATAGTATTCACATAGTCGCCTATGTCCTGATTCTTGTATGACGTTATATTATTGGACATGCCATATACTGTGATGACAATTAAAAAAAAAGATTAATTTAAATCAACTAAAACATATCAGTTTACGTACGTTCTAAAATGAACTCAATTTAATTTTAAATCATTAATCAAACAAACATTGCGTATACGCACAAAATTATACAAAATACACAATATGTCCGGACCGGAACGAGCCATCTACGTTTAGTTATTATAAATAAATAAAAAAATATAAAACTTGTGGTTGTGTGTGGTGTGTGAGTGAGACAGCGAGTGTGAGAGTGAGAGAGCGAGTGTGAGAGTAAGACGGCGTATTGTTTGTTTGCGTGTAGGGGCTAGTGTTAAAAAGGCGGATTTTTATGTACGTAATTAAAATAACAAATTTTTCGAATACCTAATTATATAAGGTATGATGACATGGGTCATACACATAATAGTAATATCCCTATTGTTTAAAAATCGAAGATATAACTCGTTCAGGAAATATAATGAAAATGAATACAACTCAAAAAGATCACGAAAAAAAAATAATAATTGTATTTTAAAAAAAATTTAGAAAAGTTAAACAACTGCAATTTGTATTTTTAGAATGTAAATTATTATGAACTCTATTGTACTAGCAATAAGAGCACAAATCTGTTACATAGTAGACCTTTTAAAAAAGGAGGCTTAATAACCTCCAAATATTTCTCCAACTCCCCCCCCCCCCTTTCTAGCCCCTACATAACCGTTATTATCTATTTCAATAGGACAGCAATTTTTAAACCAATCAATATCTCAGATTGGTTTGTCGACTGTCCATTCATCTTATGGCAACACTGGTACAATGTTGTCAACCTATACGCTTGGTGTGGCTGCTTTGAAAAATGTATTTTAGTATAAGACGTCCTATTTATTGACTGGAATGTCTTGGATTCTGTGGATCAATAAAAAAATATTTTTAAGTAAAAATAACATTTTCTGATTAAATTCATACGAATAATAAAAAGGGGACAGTACGTAAAAATACTAAAGAGATTTTGATGACACTATAATAATATAGCTTTTTGATATAAAAAACCATGAAATCATACCCCCTGCAGGAATTATCTAACCATCTTTTTTTTAAACTTAGAGACAAAGAATTCACCGGAATCCACATTCCATCGTAATAAATAAATTCCAACGATATATATTTAAATCTGGCAACACAAGCAGTGTTGCCATAACTCGAGTGATAATTGTAAGCTGTACGTTTTCATAAGTGCATGTGATTCTAAACAGACGGACAGAATCTCAGTATATATAAATAGTTCGTTTTGTATGGGAGCGGTTTGTCTTTTTTAAATTAGTACAAACTGTACTTTCTACTCTATAAAGCACATTTTGACATGTCAATGTGACATTTCATTTTGATATGACATTTTGACATGTCACTCTGTCACACGTTTCGACTATTCCGAATTTATAGTTTATGGGTACTCAATAGAAGCAAAATAAAATACGCAGCTCTGCTTCGCTTCTTTGTATCGATACCCTTGAACTGTCGGACTAAATTAAAAAAAACTACAATTTTTAATACCCCAGTTATCAAGTGTTATGGCGTATTTTAATCTGTTATATATAATAAAATTAATATAAAATACTGAAACCTATATTTCAACTGTATTTTCACACCATATATGAGTGGCCAACACTTATTATATATTTTATATGTCCACAATACATTGATAATTCGACATGTAGAGTAAGCTAACGGGTAATCAGTAAGCCACAATAAAAAAATATGAAAAGAACAAGTAGGTAAATACAATACCCAGTTTATGGTGTTGCCAGTTATATCGGCTTTAATTTTAGATCTTCAAATGTCAAAAAAAAACAAGTGATTAAAAGACCCAGTTTTTGGTGTTGCCAGTTATAGGCTTTAATTTGGAATATCGATTTTTTTTGAAACTCATACTGTTTTATACAGATACAGAATACGCCGTAATTCTTAATATAATATACAAATGTCTGATATAGCCTATCTAAAGATGGTATTTAATAAATAAAAGAAAAATAGACCAACGTGCCATCCCTAGATAGGCAATGTGAAATCAGCACTAAACAGAATTCAGTGATTATTTTCTCGAAAATAATGTATTGAAGTTCAAAATAAGCATATTTTATGCTGCATTTGTATTTAAATATTGTATATGTTCTCAGTTTTCCTGTTACAGTGTAACTCGAAGATCTTTTCATATTTTTGCCCAATGTCTTGGGAAATTTGTACGTTACGTATTATGACCAGTACTATAATTCTTGCCCTGTTAATGATCGAGTTGTCTGTGGTACATATAAAATATGGCGGTACGGCTTATGGTTGAAACTCAAAGCGAATTGATGTCTGTGATAGCGAAGTGTTAAATTTATATTTATAGATAACTTGATCATTAAATCCAGATATATAACACTATTGAAATTACCATCTTTGCAAATAAATGTAAAAAAAAATTACAGTAGTTCACTTGAATGACCAATAGATGCCGCTAATAGTTACTAACGCCACCCCTTGTGGTTCTGCAAATCACCAGTAGAGGGCATTAGTAATAATAAGGCAATCTGTTGGTCATGAAAACTTACATGGAAAATTAATATCTTTTGTGGTCTAATCAATATTATTTGACAAAAAACGCGAAATTAATAATTGGATTGAAATAAATCGTCCAATTTGCAGATTTCGCGTCTATTACGTTGGAAACTATACTTTCTATGTTTGGTCATAATACATAACTGGAAAAATATCAGTCTGTCCATTTTCGCGGCTGGAGACGCCATCTTGTATTAAAAATATAATAATTATCTGTTAAGTTGTCAATGATTCCTTTGAGAGGTTTTATATAAATACCTCCGTTTTATAGAGAGACGAAATAAAACGTTTACAAAAACAAGATGGCGATTTCTAATAACATAATTCGAGGGTAGACAGATATTATTTATTAGTTAATTTATTTTCGCTATGCAAGTTTTGTAAATTATTTGCGTAGAGAATATCGTAAGTGTTCAATTTGTTTACCTTGTGTTTATTGGCATAAGGTTCAAAATTACTAAGTATGACACTTTTCATCATACATTCCTTTATTGGTGAAGTTGGCCACTATAAGCTACCCTTTCCCCAATAAGTTTTTCTTTGGCAGATATATAAGGGTGGTTACACATTAGGCGTTTAATACGCACGTATTTGAGATCACGCATGCGTATTCAGAGAATATTACAAAACTAGCATAGTGTAATAAATAAAGGTTTTGGTCCTATTAGAGTGGTTGTAGGATCATTTTGGACTAGTTTATATTGAGCCTTTTTTGATTATATTGCATTTTTTGTTGATCAAATCATGATGTTGTTGAGATTTAGTTGGAAATGGAATAACTTGAGTGTAATGTGACATATTGAGATGTTGTTGTGTTGTGGACGATGTGTAATTACCGCTGAGCAGTGAGAGTTCTAAAACTTCATTTTTTTTAATTATGTAAGTAATAATAATTTGATTTTCAAAAAAAACTTACTTTATTTTCAAGTTATAGTAAACGTTACTTACAGAAATTTTTGTCGGGATTTAAATACTATTTATATGAAATTGTAATGTATGCGATGGTGGTTGAATGGGTAAGGGACTGGCGTGCAAATCACACGGTTTGAGTTCGATCCCGACCGGCAGTACCAATCTGGATTCCACTTTGTGGAATTTATATGTACTAGTCAAGTGACTTACCATCTGCTAACAGTGAAGAAAAACATCGTGAGGAAACATACCCTAGAAGTAATTCTATGAGTATGTCTGATCCACCAATCCGCACTAGACCAGCGGAGTGGATTATGACCTAAACCCTCTCAGCTCTCTAGTTAGAGAAGAGGAGACCCGATCCCAGCAGTGGGACTAAATGGGTTGCTGATGTGATGTGATATGATATTGATTATTTCATATAAAACGTATTTGACACCCAACAAAAAAAACATTATTGTCTTATAATTTTCTATGTCATGAGAATTTAAACATTCTGAATGACATCACATTCATATTTATTTGACCTATCTATATGCCAAAATACTCCCAACTCCTACCAACGTTCACAACGCAACGAAATGTAACTCACAATGTTACTAGTTCCCAAACTTACGGGACCAGATGTTAGGTATAAACCGCGAAGTGTGTAAATGCATGTGTTTACTATGTTGTACAGCAAACAATATTGACAGAACATTTTTATTGAGCCGGCCGAGTTCATTAGCGAACATTGGATAGCCGAACGTGTCACGCTTACAATGGATAAGTACCCTTTTATCGATATTCAATTACCTATGTTGAATATTTATATAATAAGGCAATATATACGTTGCAATTGCAATTGTAAAAATTAAAACAAAAAAAATGTTTTGTCAATTTGTTTTTGTTGAGGTAAGATTGGAATTTGTTTTGTATAAAATACTTTTGTAAAGATGAACTCAGTTACATTTGAAAAAGCGTTAAATTGCTTTCTCTCAAGTTAAAGAATCTCAAGGACTAGTTAATCTCAATAATTAATTTACACGACAATGCTGATTTTATCTATGACTGATGAATTCCATAAACAATGTAATGATACCAACATGAGTAAACAAATGTTTTAGTCTTGTAACTTTTTATTTAAAAATAATGTGCATTCAAACTTTTTTTATTAAAATCTAGTGTTATGATATTATGTAATTATATGATTTAATTCAGTACATTTTTTAAAAGGGTCTTGACTAAAGAGTATTTGAAAATCAGCATAATATATTATTAATAATATTATAACAAATATTCTATCTGTAAAGGATTATCGCGCACGAGTGAGTTCTGTCCGCACTTGTGTATGTATGAAAACGACGATAATTTCATCCAATTGTCACGTCGAAACGTGCGTCCATTTTGGCAGATCATGACAAGTATGACAAAACATAGACAAAAGAAACCCGTGCGCGGTAATCCTAAAATACTATTTTTTTATAAAGAGTTGCAAGTAAATACATGGAAACTTTATAGCGAATATGAGTTAGTCCGATTACTCGACTAATATTATTATTTTACGCTCGTTTTTCATATGAGAAAAACAATTACATTTGCAACCAGCATTTAATTGACAATTCGTAAATAAAAAAACTCGTTTTTTATAATTATTATATTGTAAAAACTGCAATATTCGCCTCGAAGTTTCGTAACAACATACTCGTAAGTGAAATTTTAGTTTTAAACTGAGTGTTCGCAGTGTCGACTTTGCGTTTTAAAGTCGCACGCGACTGGCATATGTAAGTGAAAGTGGGTTATGCTCAAAGTGTGTATCTAGACTAGCGAGTCACGTGCAATATATAGCATAATTATTATTTTGTTTCCAATAAAATTATTAAAAATCAATTTTTGGGTTTAATTTGTGTATATTATACTGGATTAAATACATTCCTCTCGCTAGACAGGTTCCTAATTAAATTAGTTGCCAAATATTAGAATGGGTGACCGACTAATTCCCCTTCTTCCTCGTAGTCAAACTGGTTTGACTAGCATAGTACTTTGTAAAAAGTATTAGGATAGCAGATAGGGCAAATGAGCACATCGTCTATCGACGATCATATGTCAATAAGCCCGCGTTATAATAAAGTACTAGAATAACAGATGCGTGCAAGAGATTTCTAAACATTTATAAAATTGTTTAAACTTTTATAACAATCTCCTACAAGCTTATGCTAGCCTAGTACTTTGTGTAGATAGGGCAAATGAGCACATCGCATATAGACGTTCATATGCCAATAAGCCCGCAATATAATATATGTAGTACTAGGATAACAGAAGCGTGCAAGAGATTCCTGAATATTTATAAATTTATATGTTTTAACTTTTATAACAACCTCCTACAGGCTTATGCTAGCCTAGTACTTTGTTTTGGGTAATTTTGTTTGCTGTATATATTTTAGAAGAATATCCTCATGGCCGGAGGACAGAGTGCTATGGCGCGTGATGATCCTCATGATTTTAAATTATGGCATAGGCGGTTTGATTAATTAAAACGATGACAAACTAACAACAATACCATTTATTTGGTTATACAGATTTTTTACATATAGCAACAATAATAGGATAGTTTTACTAATTTTGTCTCACATTATAAGTGATCAAAAAGTGAACAGTACAATTGTCTCTAAATACTAAACATTTCGAAACGCTATATATTTCTATAATAAATATTTAGGACACATATATTTCAACTAAACAACTATTTTAAAGGAAGACTTGTTTGGAAGACTTTATTTGACATTGAAAATACATTTTCTCTTAAAGTTACAAATATTTTTAAATACTACGCAATGTCCAAGCACTGCGATTTTAAATACATAAAGCGACATCTGTTTCCAAAAAAGTAAACTAATCTATGTAGCTAGCGTGCTGCCATCTGTTATCGAATAGTAAAACTAAAACCTGCTCGCTATTTTAAAACGCAATATCACGACCGCGACGCTATCCGTCGCCAGACTACTTATTTACACTTAGAATTTTATAATTTGACTGATAGCATCATTTCAATTTCGAAAAAAATTTGGTATGCTACAGCTAGCTTCAATTAATATCTCAAAACGTTTATCTACAAAATAATTTATTCAACTAACACGAACAGTTAGTATCTAAATATCTTTAACCCACCTCCGTACAATCGGATAACTCCATCACAAATATTATTCTACCGTTACTATTGTCATCGTCACATCGTATTTTTCATATATTTACATCTTATATAACTACTTAACAACGTAATAAAACATTAAATCATTGTCAAAATTCGATAACAATTTTAAATAACATAAAGTATTTAAATATATGTGAATATTTACACATAACTTAAAAACATACACAGCTAACCTATTAAAAGAAAAAAGAACCAGATACTCTATTTACAGGGAATTCCTATAAATAGAATATCTGATTAAGATCAGATTCCTGAGGAAACGTACCCAATAATAAATGAATAATAATATTAATTGAACACAATTTAACGAATTGAGAACTGACTTTTGACTTTTTTGACTGTCACCGTGGCGCAGTGGTTAAGGTGGTCGCCTCGCCACTACATCGCCGTGCTGGGTGACGTGGGTTCGATTCCCACACGAGACAAATATTTGTGTGATTCATAGATATTTGTTTCTAGTCTGGGTGTACTTTGTGTCCGTTAGTTTCATGTTTGTAAAGCTCCCCGCGGCACAGGGCTTGTTCCCTAGTGCGGGCGTTGTCTTTTTAAATAGAAATAGAAGAAAATAATTTATACTAATATATTCTTGAAATATTATTCTAAATATCCTAAAATTTATATTCTAAACATCGACGCATATATAAACCTATAGACGAATGAATGCAGTGATGCAATATGGCCGAATATCAAACAATTCCTCTTAGCATTACCTAACGCACTGGCATCTATTGACGCGTTCTCTTAATCAAATTGCCAAGTCTTAAATTCTCAACACGAGATGGCACTGCGTTTATATGTATATTATTATAAATTTAATATGTCTCCGAGACACGTTTTAAGCGACAAGCACATAATTTTAACATAAATATTTTATATTAATATCTTTCTTTTAATAAGCACCGATAAGCTGTCTACTCTGCGCTCCACAACATATAAAAATTTAACTATACTCTTTTAATTGGCAAAACGGGAGATATGTTTTGTATATGTGACTTTTGATATTAATAAATATATATAAATTTTACATATACAATTTATTTATATGTTATATTTCTATACAAAGAGGATGGCAATTTTATTACTTATTTAATTTGGAACGATAAAACACGTGTCATAATATTTTGTCGTTCAAAAACCAATTCCAATTATTTTATACCATACTCTTCGTACTAATAACGCCTTGCGTATCCTATATTAAGTACCTTATGATTATTTCGCAAAAAAATATTTTTTATTTCACTAATAATTTTCAACACAAAATATATATTTTATAGGCATCAATCACTAATATAATTCCCACTAGATAGGTCTATACAAGAAACAGTTTCATTATATTGTAGAATACATCGACCCGTTAGAATTTTATTATATGTATAGATATAGACAGGTATATAAATATATAAGTTAAATAGATTTAGAGAGTATTCATTGATGCCTATATTATACTAGATACATAATTATATATTAAATAAATCGTATCATTGACACCTATTCACACTCTCACACTTGAAGCGTATACACACTCAATCATACTTATATTTCTATTTAAAATTGAGCTATAAATCAACACATAGAGTCAAATAGAACCGACGCCTCTACTTTTTAAAATTACTTTATTTATTTCTATCAGAGAATATATTTTCACTGTCAAATTGTAAATACATATATTATTACAGATTATAGAACATTCAACACTCAATATATATATTTTAAATTGAAACAAGAGACGTTTATTAGTAGACATAATTATTAGTTAAAATAATTACGTTATCGGGGAACAGTGGACCACGATATGAGGAGTTGAAGATATTTTATATGTATTTTGAATATTTTTTTATAACAAGGTAAGGTTTTTGAACGATAGGATGAGGTAACCAGAGTTGACAGTTAAGAGATGGTTAGTAATTTAAAATAATGTCGTTGTTCATTTTATTAAAATGCTACATTTCTATCAAGAAAACTTTGCTAGTATCTAAAATTAGCTAAAATCTTCACTCAACCGAATGACCAAGACACATTTGGTAAAAAACTGCAAACTTCAAAAAGATCATCAATTTTGCTCTCAACTCAAATTTTAATTCTTAGTTCAGCTACTCCTCGATAGATGGCGATAGTGAAGTTTATTCTAATGATTTTGCGAATAAATATTATTCCCACGCATTCCTAAGTTCTCTATGCGTTTTTACAGCAATTATCTAAATAAATAAGTAACTATATCTTTCGATATACGTAATATTAAATATATATCGACGGTATAGACTTCCAATACATATAATATTTGACACTGACATTTATAACTGACAACAACTTTGACACAACAACTTTTTTTTTTACATTTATGAGAGAAAACATTCCGTTCAGAAACAACGTCAAATTATTTAAATTTTAAAGTCGCCGTCTTTATTAGTTTAAAGTTTAGTCGACTACGATGTCGTGTCCCAGGCGGTCCATTTCGGCGAGAAGGAAGTCGACATCCTTCTCAGTGACGGCGGCGGAGGAAATGATGTTTCTGAAGAAGTTGGGGCGACGGTCGTCCGGTTGGTAGCCGACCATCAACGTGCCAGCCTGCATCATCCTGCCCTTCAGTTTGGCACACACCTGAAAGAATAAATCATTATACACATATTATATATTATAAATATATATATATATATTTTGATAGGTACACAGATTATGGTCTGGACTAAGCACATTAAGCTATTTTTTATTCTGAAAAACAGTTCGGGTCCCGTGGTATAGACTTGTTTATTCCTACAAAGCAATGGATTCAATGTCTGAACTGAAGATTGACTGGCCTTTTGATCTAGTGGTTAGTGACCTTGACTGCTAAGCCGGAGGTCGTGGGTTCGATCCCCACCCAGGACAAATCTTTGTGTGATGAGCATGATTGTTTGTTATGTGTCTGGGTGTAATTAATCTATAATATATATGTATTTACAAAAAAAAGTACTTAAGTAGTATATCAGTTGTTTAGTACCCATAACACAAGTAAATATAATTGCTTACTTTGGGACTAGATGGCGGTGTGTGAATGTAGTAGAATATTATTATTATATTATATTATTAAAGTTGTTGTGATCACGGGGACCTAATACCATGCGGAGCCGCAGGCGACAGCTTGTTTAATATTATCATAAAGCAGAAGTTTATTTGAACGCGCTTATCTCAGGAACTACTGATTCGAATTAAATTATTTTAGTATTGGAGATAGCCCATTTATCGAAGAAGGCTCGGGGCTATATTACATCACGCTACGGCCAATACGAGCTGAGTTGTGGCCAAACAAATAACAACGGAAGCGAAGCTTCAGGCATCTAGACATATATGAAGAGACAAAGTTTATCCACATACCTTTCCAAGCTTAATCTCCTGGTTAGCATCATGCGGCAGTCCTCGCAGCTGTTTGGGCAGGTACCAGAAGGACACGTTGACCATCTCTGGCTCCAGGATCAGGTGGAACTTGTCGGGCTGTTCCTTGATGCGACGCACCATGTACTCGGAGAGTTCCATCAGACGGTCCATGAGGCGCTCGAAGCCTGAGGTTCCCTGGAAGAAAAGGATTTGGTTAACATATCATGTCAGCCTTCAAACAAAAAAAAACCGCATTAAAATCGAGCCATTTGTTTTAGAGCTGTGATGCCACAGACATACTCACAGGGACGTCAAACTTATAACACGCCCTCTTTTTAAGAAAAACAAGCGAGTGTCTTACCTTTCCACGCCACTGCAGCCACAGCTTGAAGATATCGTTGTGCCGTCCGCACTGGATCACTTTGTCCCCCGTGTCATACTTAGGATCATAGATCTTGTCTGTCATGAACAGATACTCCGCAGACATCGCGTTGCAATTCAGGAGGATGCCCTGCATTTAAAAAGTTTGTGAATGTGTTTGAATCCTACTCTCAAAGTCATAATCTTTATAACACATTTGCTCGTAAAGGGTCTCTTATATCACCAATTTCAGTGTCGTAATGTATCTCATTACGCACTAGTGCCGCAATGTAAAGTAAATTGCACGGCTTCTCATGCTCACATACAAGGGATGGGAGGATAATACAAGGGGCTCCGTCTAAAAGGAACGGTACCTACTTTTTTAAATCTTAGCAAAGAGTTTTTATGTCAGAAAAGTGGTCAACATTTTATGAATTAAATTTCTTTAATTTAATTAATTTAGACCATAAATTACAACTATTTATCTGTACTAAAACACAAAAATATTAATTTACTTTATTAGTATTACTGGCTGTTTTTGTGTTTTTGCCTTAAAAAAAAAAGCGCTGATGCGCGCGCATCGATAAATAATTTGTGACAAGTAAAAATTATTCCGCGCGCTTTTTCTTTTCGCTGTATTTGTTTTTTTCTAAGAAAGTCCGAATTTTATTTATTTCCTCACAAATATGTTATAAAACGTCGTATGACATTCGTGCGCTTTGATAATTACAGCCGAGGCGATATATGTATAATATAATAAACAAATATAATAGCAGAGGCTAGGCGGTGAGGTTCCCTTGGAGCTGTGTATACCTGAGATTTTAGCGTTCAATCAAATAAACGGACTAGTAGCGATTTGAAAATTTCTTTTAATGTTGCATAATCCATTTACCCGGGAAGGCTAAACTCATCATCATCATTATATCAGCCCAATGACGTCCACTGTTGAACATAGGCCTCACCTAATTTCCGCCACAGCGAGCGATCTTGTGCCGCCCGCATCCAAAAAAAAAAACAAAGTATAGATTCAGTTTCGCATTTAAAACATTAGTCAGCTAATCCTGACGAGGATTTAACACCCATCTCTCAGTTATGAACACAATAGTCTGTGGCCCATTATGTAGATCTGTGGTTATCTGTCGAAAGCAGATGTTTGCTCCTGATTTATATGCTAATAGTGTTGACCCACCCTCACGACAGACTGAAAGGGTATGATGTTGAGTTTGTATTGTTAAACAGTGAGATTTCGCAGATTGAGCAGCGACTTAAATAAGACCTTTCTTCACCTTACTGAATACGTTTCACCCTACAGAAGATATTCCTACTTATAAAATCCCTCTCACTTACAGAAGATTCGCCATCTTACAGAAGATGTTTCTTCCTTCATATGAATGACTCTTCGCGGGAAACCTTTGTCTTATATAATTATTTTATTGACGACGTGGCAGCCGTACCTGATGGTAAGTGGTTACCGCCGCCCATCGACATGGCTGTATTCTTGAAGCATTGGTTGAGAAGGAAACACAACCAAGCCGTTGCCGAAAGGGAAAATGGCATTACAGTGGAAAAGAAAAACGATGAGGATCGGGAGGACGATTGGGAGGA